>CM062808.1:178725833-179994432 GCA_031772625.1 Pinus tabuliformis
TTGCAAGGGAAAGCAAACTTTTTATGTTGATTCATTCCTAACTACGCTGAGATCACAAAGGGTTTTACCGGTTGTTGAAACAGAATACTCCATTCTTTTGGGATGAGATAGCTGATAAATCTTTTGATGCACTAAAACACGCGTTGACCCATCCACCGTTATTGCATCCCCCCAACTACAACCAGGACTACTTCTTGTATCTCGGCGCTTCGCATTCCACCATCGGAATGGTGTTAGTTCAGGACAATGAATTCGGTACTGAACATGTGATATATTACCTTAGTCGAACTTTAAATCCAACTGAGCTAAAATACTCACATGTGGAGAAATTGGCATTGGCAGCTGTTCAAGCTGTCCAACGTTTTCGTCATTACATTTTACTACGCAAGACTACAGTAATTTCTGATTGCAACCCTATGATCTATATTTTGACCAAGCAATTGCTAGGGGGCAAGTACTCCAAATGTATTGTTATCCTGCAGGATTTCGACTTGGAATTTGAAAAGTCTAAGTCGAAGAAATCTTTAGTTTTTGCGGAGTTGATGTGTGACTTCCCGCGTGCTGACACAGAAACTGTGGCAGAGGAGCCCATTGTGGACGAATCCTTGTTTCTAATCAGCACTTTAGATCCATGGTATGGGGATATCATCGTTTATCTCCAGACCCAATCCTTTCGGCCAGAAATTTCAAGGTCAGAATGTCGAAAAATACGATTCCAGTCCCAACAATTCAGAATTATTGGAGATACTCTTTATCGTCGTGGGGCGGACTCTATTTTTCAACGTTGTTTAACTCATGAGGAAGCTGAAAGGGTTTTAAATGACTGTCACTCTAGAGCGTGTAGCGGTCATATGTCTGGGTATGCCACAGCCCAAAAGATATTGCGCGCTGGCTACTTCTAGCCATCTATGTTTAAAGATTGTATTAACGTGGTCTGAAAATGCCACAACTGCCAAATTTTTGATCGAAAGATGCGCGCTCCACTTGCTCCTCTCCACCCTATAATTTTCATCGGTCCTTTCGCGAAATGGGGTATCGATTTTATTACATGTAACCCTCACTTAGCCGGGGGCCATGCGTATATCATCCTTTCGGTAGATTATTTTACCAAATGGGCCGAGGCGATGCCTACATTTGAGGCAGATGGCAAAAAAGCTACGATTTTCATGTTAAATCATATAATTTCTAGGTTTGGTGTTCCACAAGCGATTATCACTGATCATGGGCGTCATTTTCGAAACATTATGATGATTGAACTTATAGGACAACTTGGTTTGCATCACAATAGTTCAACTCCATATTATCCACAAGCTAATGGTCTAGTTGAAGTCATCAACAAAGTTCTAGTCATCATGATCCGACGAATCATTGGGATTCATAGGTCGAATCGGCATAACATGCTATTTTCAGTAGTTTGGGCGTATCAAACCTTGGTAAAAAGTCAACAGGGTTCACTCCTTTCCAATTGGTTTATGGTCTGGAAGCTGTGTTACCCATTGAATGCGAAATCTCGTCATTGCAAATGGCCATCAAATTACTTCCATCCACTTCTGAAGAGGAAAGACATTTGTTATACTTGGCTCAGCTAGATGAGAATCGATGCGATGCTGCATTAGCGATTGAAACTCATGCAAAATGTATTAAAGCTTAGTATGATCGAAATGTGACCCCTCGAAATTTTTTGGAAGGAGACCTAGTCTTATTGTACGATCAAGAAAATGATAAATTAGGCGTTGGAAAATTCGTTCCTATGTGGCATGGCCCTTATGTTGTCAAGCGAAAGTTGGCAAAAGGAGCCTATGAATTGGTAGACTTTGACGGGGTCTCTTTAGGTAAACCTAGAAATGGTCTTTACCTGAAGAGGTATTATGCTTAAAAATGGGTGTGGAGATTTTTAGTTAGGTTAGTTTTCTTTCTAGCTGGTGTGTTTTAGTTTAAAAAGTGTGCTTAGCTTAGAGAGTGTTTTTCATCATTATTCCTACTTATCTTGGTTTTACTCTTGATATTATAGATGTTGACACCTCTCCAAACATATATTGGTTTTGCTGATGGTGCTTGTCGTAATACACGGAACATTTCTTCCACAGCTTGGGTTATTTACTCGCCCTCTGACGAGTTGGTATCTATGCATGGGGTAAGCCTCGGTCAAACAACGAACAACATTACTGAGTATAGTGCAATGATTGAGTTATTATCTGAATCTATTTCATTTGGGATTCGGAGTTTGATAGTGAGGTTGGATTCTGAACTCGTTGTATTACAGCTTAATAGAGTATATGCCATTAGAAATCCAGTGTTATTGAGATTATTTTTTAGAGTGCATCTCTTGGAACATGAATTTCATTATATTGAATATCAACATATTCCAATATCTTTAAATACATTAGCAGATGCAATTTCTTCTCGAACGTTAAATAGACATTTGAAATAATCATACAAGTAAATTTAAAAACATTCCATAACATGTTTTACAAGATAAGCCGGTAATAGTGATATAGTATAATATAGGAGTGTGTCAAAATATACATCGTCCTCGATCAGAGGTTGAAAAACACCTTATGATCGACAAAAATGATAGTATAAAAAGCAAAAATGTCATATGTGTCTACAATAGGTGATCATCCTATCACTGGTGATGATCTCGATAAGAAAACACTGTACGGGCCACCTTACAAAGGAACCTCCTGAAAGGTCCTAGGACCCCAATCACATAGCGCTGTAGTCAAAGAGGAATGTCATCTATGTCGGTCTCCGGAATGTCTCCTGTCAAATGTTCTGGATGGCTCTCCAATTCGGCCAAAGTCTCTGCTGATTCGTCCTATGGGGTTGGTGCCGTTGCAGCTGGTTGTTTCCTCTCATAGGGCCAGAGAGCGGCTAGTCACTGTGGACCCACATCTACATTTGAAACTTTTACTATCAATTTTGGGACGAGATAAAAACAAAAAAAAAAATTAGAAAAATGTTGAAAATGATTTTACCTGATTCATCCCATTGCTCTCCTAGTGGAAGAGCCATGTGTGGGTCACCGCGAAAATCTACCCCAGCGTAAGGAAAGTCCTGAATAGCAAAAACCTAGTTTTCCAACCAATGGAAATACTCAAGTTTGAATCGAACGACCTTTGTCCCCTAATCAGGATGACGGGCCATCATTGCAACCCATCGCATTAGTTTGGGCTCTCGAGGAAGTCCAGCTCCAATAGTGAGGTGCTGTGGGACCAACATTGGGACCCTCTCCAGACCAAAGCTCACAACTAAAGAACCACATCCAAAGGTCTTCAGTTTTCCGTTCTTGGATCTAGTCAGTTGGCCTTTTACATTAGCCAACACAGCGTCGCACCAATTGAAAATGGTGCCTCGAAAGCAGTCAACTGCCATCCGCATTTGGGATCCAGTGGCTATATGTAGTGCAGCACTCCTGCAAAGCCTGGTAACAGTAAACACGATTACCGTGAGTTCAGGAAGGGATATGGTTTTGATGTCTATCCCTTTGTCTCTAGTCTGGTTGTTACAGAACTCTAGCCGAAGGCTATCGACAGACTGGCCACCTAGCCTAGTCCCGAATAGAGTCAAGTGTTCACCTCTCTTAGGCAAACCAGTCAAAAAGTATATGTCTGTTGGCTCCATTTCGGGCTGGTGACCACTAATGAAGAAGCACTGGTCCTGTATGCTCCACCTGTCTACCAGCCACTGCAAAATGTCCACCTGGGCCGTCATGCCAGGTATGGCCCAGAATTTGTATAAGCCGCATGCCTTCAATGCATCAATCGAAGGTTGATGATTTATCGCGGCAAGATCTACGTCCTCATGCTCCCGTTCTCGCCAATCAAGCATGATGTATACCCTGCATTCAGTAAAAAGGTGAATTAGAATATGTAGAATTGGAATTTTTGGGTGAAATTTGAGTTTGTTAGGTTTAAAAACCTTTGCGCGGGGTACGCACTGTCTCCATTAGAGACAGTGCGTGGCTCCGCACCTTGCCTTCATGGCAGGTGCGGACCCCTGACTTTTTCCCCATCGCGAAAAAGTCGGGGTCCGCAGGTCCCCTGTGTTATACCTGCGGACCTCTGCGCACGGATTTTTTGACCTAAAAGCTCCCAAAAAATGAAATGAAACCCTAGAAATAAATTTGAATTGGATGAAATTAAAGAGTAGGATGATGTAGATTACCTGGAGGAGACGGCGCTTGATTCCAACGGATGGGTTTTCCGCAATCTTCATGGGAAGTTTCTGACCAAAAGCTCTATTTTCTCACCAAAAACTCAAACGGCAAAAATGAATTTACGAAAGCCCTTTCTATAAGTTTTTTGAATAAATGAGTTGTTAATTCGTTTATGTTCCACTTTAGAAAGGTAAGTTTTGCATCATTTTTATCCATTTTAAACAGGTATGAGTAATGTTTGAGTTTTTGTTCAAGATAATGGATTTTTCAGGAGAAATCGGTCATTTTCGACGAAAAAACTTTAGAGTCACCTTTAAGCTCTTTTCTGACTCCTAAAACATGAAAAGATTGCCAAGTTTTTCTTTTTAAACTTGTTAAAACGGAACTAAAAAGACGATCCACTTACAACTCTTTTTTTGACCGTAAAAACATGAAAAGATTGCAGGATTTTTGTCGTTTCAAATTCGATATTGGTTATAAAATGACGTATCATTGATAGCTTTTTTACTTTTTTGGATCAGAGGCACTAATTACGAAAAGTACTCCTTGGTTGTAATGATCAGGCAGTTCTCTCAAGTATTATTTTATACCTTTTCGAGCTTGGGAGACACAAATTTACGAAAAAGGTCAACCATGGAGTCTTCTTAAGTCTTTTCAGACTCTCTAAAATTGAAAAACGTCGAGTTTCTCCTATACTGGACTCATTAAAATTTAACAGTAAAGGACCTGTTCAATTACAAACAGGAACGAACCACTCCTTCTTAGGGTTCGAATTTAAACTAAGTTTGACTCATCCGAAGGATGAGCTTATAATCAAGCAAATGTTATCCTCCTCAAGCTTGTCAAAAATAAAGAGGTACTTGCCAGAAATGGTGGGCAAAAAGAGAGAAAAATGAGCCTGTTTGTCATACTTTGTAACCACTCTTGAACACGACACTTTTATTCACCTGGGTTGGGAAATCCTTTGCCTAACAGTTGATCAAACCACATTGAAAGTCTTCAGCCGGTTTCTGGGTACTAACTTTGGGTCAATTTTCACCAAACCATCTGCTGTGTCGTTATGTGTTCAAGAGGTCAGTGCAAATAAGCCATTCATCTGCAAAATATCTGTCATTCATCTTGACCATCCCTGAGTCAGCCCTTGTAACTAAATTTCTTCAAACTTGATCTATGATTTTGTGTTGTGGGCTTTCCTACGACGGATCGCTTTCTATCGACTTCAGCTCATTATCTAGAAATATGATATAGAAATCGTCAGTACCTTGGGATCTACGTGCCTCAATGGCAGGTTTCTCGCCTTCGACGATAGGTTGCATCATTGACCTTTGATCAAAGGATTCTATGAAATGTTCGACATCAACACATCTATTCACATCTTATGGATTGTACTGAGTACTTTGAGAGCCATTGACATTACTGGTGGTTTCTCTCACACTTGTTAACAGTTTACATCATTGACTGGTAATCAAGTGGTTTATACCATGTTCGACTTCAACACATTCATTCGCATGGATAGAATCGTACTTTCGGGAAGTAGAAATGAAAACCCTAGATCTAGTTTCCACCTTCCAGGCTGCGAGGAATTTTGTATTCATTATACTGTGGACTATTCATAAACAGATGGTTGCGTCCATACTGTGTCTACATGTGTCTATACTTGTGATGTATTACAAGATCATTCCGATATTAGAGCAGTAGTTAGTTTTCTAATCAGTTTTGATCTGAGTACGGGAATGCCTACCTCAGCGATGATATGATCTCATATATATATTTTGCATTGAATGCTTTTTACAGGTTCCAACCGGGCTCTCCATAAGATTATCCTCGAAATGATAAAGTACTTCACTCTTCCTAGATGATAAATGAAATCCTCATCTACTATAGACTTCGCACTTTAGGGGGCAATCTGTTACGCAAAATATCGTCACCATGACTATTTGCAGTCAGTATGGGTCTATCATCACTTATACTGTCCTCCTAAGCAAGTCTCAGACCTCAGCTCTTCATGTCAAGCTTTGAAAATGAGAGAAAGACATTAAAAATCAACAAAGCTCTGGTTCTGCACTTTCTCTCACTGTTGCCTGCGGTCCTGCACCCCCTGTTCACATTACCTACAGACCTGCCCACTCTGTCTCTAAAGGAGTGGGTGCAGACCCCTGTGAAAGTCAAAAAGGCGCAAGTTTATTCTAAAAAACTCACTTTGGGTTAATTCTAGATGATCCCAGAAGGAATTTTGACGTGGATTGTTCATTCCTAGGTGGTTCATGCATCCCAAAAGAGAAGGAGCTAATCCCTTGATGAGATGAGCTATCCCTTTGAAGGAGGGTTTTATCCCTTTGAAGCAGGACCTAGTAACTTCCCTCCATTGCACTATAAATTAAGGCATTGGGCTGGTTGCTAGGGAGGTTAGAAGCTGAACATTTTTGAGGGTAAATGATGGTGGAATTGAGACTTCCTAGTTAAGCTTGAGAGGAGATATCACATACCTTTTGGCTTCATTGGGAAGAGAGTGAAACTTGTCAAAGTAGAGGATACTTCTTCTTGTTGGACCCTGGGAGGAGCTTGTACAGCATCAAGGCACAGGTTGTAAAGTTCTTCTTTGATTTGAATTAATACAATCAGATTCATTTTTCTCAACAAATTGACTTATGTCATTTGTTTCATGAATTCCTTGATCATCATGATAAGTATGCTTTATGATATTGCCTTTTCAGGTGTTATTTAATTTGTTTGCTTGTTTGTGTTTGCAGATTTGCTACAAGGGAGCTCATTTGGATCAAAGGAGCAAGGCTTCCACAAACTTGCATTGGACCCAAGGTAGGCCTAAAACACTTGTTTGCCTTTGTTTATAAATTGCATATTTAGAGAAAGATAGTTTTTGATTGGCTTGCTTGTCACTAGATATCATTAGATACTAGGGAGGTCGATTTTGTCCGCAAAATCGACTCATTCCGTGTGACAGCGTATCTTCTTACAACCCGCTCCATTTTGAAAATCTCAAAGCTACTGATCTCTTTGCAGTGGAGTCACCATGAAGGATTGATTGCTGGATTCTTCAGTGAATGGAGTCGCCAGGTGAATGATTTCAGCCTTCTTATGTATGATCGTTGTCCACCATCAACCATCAGATCTGAACTTGATAGATGTACTGGGGAAAAACAATCTTCAAGCAAACCATTTTCATCCCCAGCGGAGTCGCCACTATGTTAGAGCCTAAATCTGCCTTAGGCTGAAAGAAGGAAAAATTCAGGGTAACCACAAACCATGCTCAGTCTGGTAGCTAGCCCTACCAGAATAGGAGAGGGATCTCTCCGGGTCACGCTTAGTGAGGAATAAACAATATGGTTTGAGATGATTGAAACTAAATACTGATTTTAGGCTAGTAAATAGATATGGAAAAAGGAGATTTTTTAATGACTGAATTTTCTGGGCTGTGTGGGATGAGCTTGGAAATTAAATCGATGATACAGAATATTTCGTGAGGCAAGATAGGCAGAAAGTTTAGCAATCAAATTTGAAATATTATGGAGTGGAAAGACTGTTAAGAGGCTGAAAAGGGCATGTGTAATGAATCCTTTTTAGATAGAAGAAAAACACACAGAACCTAAACACTTTCACAAGGCAGAGCAAATAACTGGATTCAACCTCTCATACTTAAAAGCATTCAATCAGAAGTGATTATGAAGGAAACAATAAACATAACAAGGTACATATGAAACAAAGAAGAAGCACATTTGCTAAACCCATACCACAGGGATCTCCTGAATCAGAGCTGCATCATTTTATTAATCTCCTGGCCAAAACTGTACAATGAAAGTGCTGGTTTTTTTCCTCCACACTACTCCCAGAAACTCCAACCCTTTACAAATGACTTTCAATATAATAAATAAGCTCAGAAGTGGGAAAGCAAAGAAATTTATTGAAGATAGGGAGTCGTTGTTCATCATTGGCAAACTGAAGATGAAGAGCCAACCGTTTGCCAGCATTACATTTTCCACCCAAACGACCGATGGAGAGGTTTCGGGACTCAAAACTTGCCCAAATTTCTTGGCTATGCACCATCAGTCATGATTTTTCATGAAAAATCCAAAAATATAAACTTTTTTTGATTTGGAGCTCCCTATGAAAAGCGCACGCCACGTGCGCAACGCATAGGGAAGTGGCGCGGCGCATTGGGCTTGAGGCACGGTGCATAGAGCCTGTACGTAGCGCGTTTTGAATGAGACTTTTGGAGGCCTTCCCGATGTCCAAATTGGGCACAAGATAGCGCGTTGAAAAGGTATTTGACTCTACTTTTCAACCCAACTAGAATTGTTCAATTTGGAGTTCATTTTCCCTATCAAAAATCAAATCTCCCGGGACTGGTCAAAATGTGCCAAATGAGGCTGCCTCAAGACAGAGTGTTGTTGCAGTCAACTTTTGAAGGTGTTCCTCAACTCCAAATTGAGCTCATGATAGCTCAATGGAAATATCTTTGTGTCTAGTTATCATTTTACTCATCAAGCAAGTCATTTGGTGTTAAGGGAAATGTTCCCCTAGGGCTTTTTGGGTTGAAACCCTAGCAGACTGAAAGTTGTCTATACAGAGAAACACACATTCACACAACCATTATGCTATTATAAGAAAATTCTATGATAAGGGGCATACCTGAGGTCCTACGTTTGAGAAGGTCCTTTAGGGTCCAAACCCTTCTTCGAGTTCCTTTTGCTTCTTTGTCCTGCAAAACAACCAATTCCGAAGAGCACAACAGTATATGGACAAAACCTTATAAAGAAACCATCTTCATGTTATAAAGAAAGGTAGTTAGTTATGAAATTTAAACAACCATTCACATATGAATTCTAACATGAATTTCATAAACATGAAGAAGATTTATATCAGGAACCAAGACATGTGTTTCTTTTATTATATACAAATAAAGTACAGAAAAGGAATAATTTCACCTGAGTCGTCCTTTCACAGGCTCCAAGCAAAGCTTCCTTCCAGATTTTTCCAGCCTCAAGCTTTTAACAAACTCCTTACATGACTTACTCCATGATGTCACAAGTAGTGGATGAACATCAACACACAAGGAAACAAGGGTTTCCTGTACAAATGGGGGAAGTGCAGGAGGCACAAGGATCTTCAGACCTGGTCAGGGAAATCTCAGCATAATAACCTTTCTCTCTCTTCTCTCCTCCCTTAGGCCTTCCCATTGAAGCCTTTTTATACTTCTCCCAAAGTAGTTTTTTAGTTGGGAGTTGGTTGGGAACAGTTGGGCCACGGGCACTAATAGGTGATCAGCAAGTAAAACCCGCGATCTCCACCTGAAATTAAGGAGTTTTATATTCTTTTAAGTGTTTTAATACATATACGTGGGTTGGGTATATGCCTACCCTTGTATACACGCATTTAGGGCAATGTCACATATAAGGGATAAAACAGTGTTTTTTAAATTTTTGGACCAGGTCTGGAAGGAGGGGTTGCTCTAGGCCATGAGTGCAACATCACAAACCATAAGAGTGAGATTTGTAGCTATAACAGATGCCCCCTAATATATGAGGGAAGAAGGGGTACATGATGGCCGAAATGTATTAAGCAAGTACATGGAAAGGAAGTCTGTCAAAAACTGAGAAGGACTTCACCAGAGTTCAGCCTGCCAAGCCACAAAAGGAGATCAGAAAGAAACACTGTTTGAGGCGGGCATACCCATGCTCAGAAAAAGTAAAGCATGTCTGCATATCAAGTACAAGTGGATCCACTAAGTATGCAAGTATAAATGACTGGAAAATACATAATGGATCATCTGATCATGATCGAACAAGTACATATTTGAATATCACATATAAGACTGTCAATGATGCTGAAAGATGCAACGGATCACTGATATCAAAGACTGGTCCCAAAAGGTACCAACTGAACATGATGGAATAGGATGGTACTACACTACAAACTCAGGTGCTAGCTAATATAATGTCGCCATGACTGACTGCAACATATAAGGTGGAGTGGTATCAACTAGAAGCAACAGGATCAACTGTCAAGTGAACCAATGAATGTTGATACAACCTGAGGTCTTCACCGATCGCCGTGGTACATTTCTACACCATGGGAATAAATGATCTGAATTCGACCATGTGAGAAATCGTGTGATTACCAGTCATTGATGTATACCGTTAACAAACATGAGACTACTCACCGATAATGATAATGAGCGTCAAGGTACCCAGTACGATCCAACAAGTGTGAATAGATGAGTTGGAGTCGAACACCTGTAAGAATCTATCGATCAGGATACAATGATGGTTTCCCACTGTCGATAGCAAAGGATCTACCACTAATGACTGCAAACCCCAAGGTACTGCCAAATGGACTCTAGATCTTTGCCCCAGAGCAATGAGTCAGGTCGATAGGGAAATATCCGCTAGAAGGAATGCATTAAGGCATCCTTCATCAATCTAGCACGAGTGTAACCCGTAGGCCAATAATGTGGAAGGAATCGGACGAAAGAGATGTAGTAACCCAACTGAAGTACATTTTTGGCGTACACAAGATGTGGCTAGCGCATGACAGAAACCCTCTGAACCAACCAATAATGAAAGCTGACACAGAGGTGAGGTATCCACCAATAGGGTCAAATGGAAACCAAGGTACTGCACGAATCTCAATGTGTGATAATGTAAGCTGATGTCGAACACAAGGGAAACCACTCAGTCAAAGACCCATGATACTGATCGATGCTGAGCACAAGGTGACCTATCAATAATGAAAATAGGGCCAGGGTGCAGCTCTAGGCCTGTCCTCAGAGCAAGATGTCGTCGTCGATAAGGACAAGACCTGCCAGCAAGAAGTCAATGGAGACCTTCTCAAACCGGCATGAGTAAAGGACCAATAAAGCTGATGTGATGATAGACATGATACTGACAACCAAGGATGGCCGACTAAAAAATGAGTCAAGAGACACCGCAGAGAGGCCGACTCAGGCTAACTTCCCTTGAACAAAAGCACGACTCAATGTGACTATATGGCAGCATATGATGACTCTATATAAGTTCGTCATGCAGGAGGCATGAACGAACCCTCCATATGATTGGAAGAGATAACCAATCAGGGGAGAACTGACTCGATAACAAGGTTAAGGCATACCTAAGTCAAACTAAATCCCGCCCAAACGGAGGAGACTTTGTTTTGAGTGCTTTGTTCAAGGGCGACACGACTGACTCTAGCTGCCAACAATAAATGGAAATACTCTCCCGTTCCCGCTCTTTTTTTGGAATATTTAAATTTTTTGTCTTTTTCTGTTAAGCTTGAAAAATAATAAAATAATGCTATGGTATAGTGGAAAGAACGAGTGTCGGTGAAACAGATGATCTAGTTCCTGGGAATGGAACGTTCCTATGCTCAATGCAGGGAGGTGAAAAATTGGTCAGTGACACTCAAAGGTGTGTTCCTTCAACGGGTCAAGGTGTGTCAAGTTGCAGAAGTCAAAGGTATGCAAGGTTGATTTTGCAGTCGTCATGGTCAAACGTTGGCTTAAACACGAGTCCAAGTGAAGCCGGCTCTAGGCCAAAAGGTGAAAATGGTCAACATGCAATGCAGTAGTACAACTCAACACAAAGGAGCCTCTAGGGTATAAGGCCAGAACGAAGTGAAGAAGCAAAGAGAAATGAGTCTTCAACACATAAGTCATGGCGGGACTACAGAGGACTCCCGAGCCTACTCAAATCGGAGCAACATGGGCAACAAATGTTAGTGAGGTGCTAAATACGATGCCCATGTAAACAATGGCTCTACCATCGTGTCATGATTTAAAGAATCGGCAAGTGAAGATGGCTTACGAACCATAACACGATGGGATCGACCCTATGGCAGATGTATCAGCAAATGGAGGCTAGTATGCATAATGCAACGGAAAAATGGTGTCCCTAACCTATATGCCAGTGAGAAAATGATACCTACCATGACGGGTCAACAGTCATGGAACCATATCGAAACTATCGAAAAAACGTCCAAAATGTCCTGAAAATCAAACCATTCTCGACATTCCAAGCTCCCAAGTTAAAAGTCACATGAGGCCAAACAAAATAAAATTTTGAAAAAATTTTGCTTTTTCAAAACCTATAAAAGAGCTTTTGGACTCACCATTTTCACCATTTGAGTTTGAGAGAAAAGGATTGGAGCAAAAGGAGCAAACTTCCCATACGCCAAATTCAACCGTTCAGATTCTTCAAAAACCTCCAGGTAACTCTTATACTTATCTTGCAATTTATTGTGACTAGTTTTAGGAATTTTAATTAATGTTTCATTGTTGATTTTTTTGCCAAAAATTTCACCGCGGCATATACGCGGGTTGGTAATATGAAACCTGCGTACACGCGGGCCCTATACGCGACTGTGTGCACAGGGACCCGCGTATACGCCGCGAACATTTTTAACCAAAAAACTAATGGTTGAAAATCATTTTTTGCTCAGAATGCCGGTCACCTGGTGAGAAAGAGAGCATGCTGCGGTGGATAATGAAGTCATGAACGATCCTGATGCTTTGGAAGCCCTACGGGGATGTGGTTTGCTTAAATTATTCAAACTATTGAATATGAAAGCAAACACACGTCTGCTTGAGATGCTCATTGATTATTGGGATATCGAGGAGGATGCCTTTATGATTGACCAGATGCCACTCAGGATAGAAGTGGAGGATATCTATTTCATCACGGGCCTTTCTCGAAGGGGAGAGGTAGTACATTCCCGGGGCAGGACACGGAGCAGTCTCACGATCAAGGACTACATACATATATATTGCCCGAGACATCCCAAGAAGGTTGGGAGTCAGATCTTCATCACACATGTGGCGAGTTTATCACAGAGGATAATCCTGTTCACCATAGCTCGAGTGAACGGATCATCCTCTCTGCATCAGGCATCACAGCTAACCATGAGCGTGGCAGTTGACTGTCTTACCACTGTATTTGACTGGTGTACTCCTCTTCTGGCCAACATGAAGAGCCAGCTCACTTCTATCAAGAGGGGACAGACCAAAAACTTTTGATATGGGACTATCCTATGTTCTTTCTTTTTCGAGAAGGTTCCCGCACTTCGCCCTAGGGTAGCAGTTTCCATCAGCACCCCACGAGATCCACACATGGGCCGGTGGGCTGACCTGATGAAACGTCTAGGGGGTGGGGAGGTCCCACGGACTGCATTTGACGATGACTTCTTTACCTGGTGGAATCAGCAGATCATCGCCATAGATGACTACCCCTATGCTGGGCTGGATTTCCGAGGAGATCCTGATCTAGCATTACCACCGAACGCAGCATGGGGCAACATTAGTAAGAATTTTTTATTTTATGATTTTTTTTTGGATTTTTCAAATATAATGATGAATTTTGAAAAATATTTTTGATGGGATTCAAATGACTAATATGATGATCATGTTGCAGATATTGGGTCGGTACAACCAGATGGGTTCCCGCGACATGGACGGCGCGGCCGAGGAGCCAAAGAGGCGACTGCTGATATAGAACGAACTCTACATAACGTCCAACGACACTTGGCGAGACTGAGTTTCCGAGTACCGATGGCTACCATAGAGGACCTTCCTGAGGATATGCAGCCTCATGTGGTTGGCATGCCACGTGACTAGGTTCGCATTTTTCGGCGTGTGGCCAATGCGATAGTTACCTACTTAGCCGCTCATCCTGAGCCGGGGCATTAGATATGCCGGACATGATTATGGGCATTTGAGTCCCAATTTTGTATATTTTTGGACAAACATATGTACACTCAAGACGCTCTATGATATATATATATATATATATATATATATATATATATATACAGTTCGACTTTTTGATGCTTGATTTTATTGTGATGAATGATTGATGTGCCAGTATAATGCTTGATTAGCGATAGAATCAGCTAACCAATTATGAGATCTTGGAATGTGAAAATAATTAATATAAGTAAATGATCTTTGCAACAACCTCACCCTTAAATACTGGCAATGTAAACATGGATCCCTTACCCGATAAATGTTGTTTAATTGTGACACTATCAATTGAGAATCAAGATAAACTACCAACGAGTTGATCTCGTGAGAGATTGCCTCGGATAGTAAATTAATAACGGCAGTATACTCAGCCATATTGTTTGAAGCAGGACCGATGCATACGCCTCTTGATACCATCAATTGACCAGTTGGATAATAGAGTACCCAAGCTGCGGAAGCGAGATTCCGAGTGTGCCGACTAGCACCATCGGCGAACCCAAAATATACCAAATCATCCATCAACACCTGCCACAGCGGACCAAAAAGTGTTGATACCAAAAAACTCTCGACGATATATGTACAAATATACAAAATGTAAAAAGAAGCCATTGCTTGTCCAAAACTAAGCAAAGTACTTCCTGAGATAGAGCCCGTCAGGGGGCTCCGCCAACTTGCTCCTATGGATGTTTATAAGTACAATCATTGAACTAATCAATATACTTCCTTCAGCGTATAACTGTGTTGGAGCCAAAGGAACCGTACAAACATCGCTAGTCAGACTGGAGGACCTGGATTCGACTTCATGTGAAGGGGAATAAAAGTACAACCGACGATGTAAATCTTCCAAAGGTCAATCTACAATCGTCATTGCTTCGAATATTGCTTCGTCAGATGGAAAAACAATATTCGAGCAATCCAACGCATAAGTGGGATCAAGGGTCCGAGAATGAGCCACATCACCATCTATCTCTTTCCCAGAGGAAGGCGTAGAATGGTTATCTGCAGAGTTATTGATAGATTCACATCTAGGTTCTACTGCAGACATAAGAGATTCTATTCCACCCGCCTTGTCATCATCTGATGTGGTCACAGATGAAGCTAAGGTTCCAGGATCTGAAGAATAAGGAGTTTTAACACACTCTCTCCATAAAGGGTCCCTGGAGGATGAAATTGTATCTATTCCAGCTGTAGGAGGGGGAAGATTAAACGTACCCATCAATGAAGAGTACATCCCGACTCCTAGATTCTCAATAGGCAGACGGGGGTTATCTACTAAGGGAATAGTAGAGTCCGAAGTTGCTCGAGGATTGACTGGAGAATAATCCAATTGATCAACCTTAACGATTTTCCCTTCATGAGGAAAGCAAATGACACGAAACAGAGTCGAAACAACGGCTTCCATTTTGTATACCCAATTCCTTCCTAAGAGGATATTGTAGTCTAGGTTAGCATCGATGACTTCTACTTCAATATTAATGACCTTCCCTCCAACACATATAGGAAAGGCCGGGATAATCCCATATGGCCTATGAGAATGACCATCAAACGCTGTCAAGAGGGTAGGTGAAGGAACAACCGACGGTGATCCAATGGCCTTCCAGCATGACATAGACATGACACACGTGGAAGCTCCCTCATCTATAACCGTCCGAAAAATATTCGTTTTCTGGTAGGTAGACTTTATCTGGAAAGCCATGTGATGAGGAAGTCTCTTTTTGACATTATTCATATCAAAAGTGAGAGCTAAGGAATTACTTGGATCTACTGCCCCCATTGCCGATAGCAAGGCACTTCTTTGAGCAAGACATGACTGGACAACCTCTAAAGCGGACATAGCACATGGACTCTGAGCCAGATCCTCAACAATGGAGTAATTCTGGGTTGCCCTAATATTAGGGTTGATAGTCGCGCGTTTAGCGGAACCTTTTGGTACTCGTGGTATAGTCTCAACAGAAGGTCGCTCAATATGAAGTGGGTTGTTAGTTTCGGGAACTGATTTATCCTTGTAAGTTTTACCTTCACCATAATCGCGTGACCATGTGGCCACATTAGCGTGAGAACCCATCATGAAAACATTTGATGACTTTTCCCCTTCCTGGTTGCCCCCTACAGAGGTACCAGGGTTTGAACTCACGCCAACAAGCATTTGCTGCCCTTGGGGAAAAGGGTTGGTTAACACAGCTTGAGAACTAGAAGTCCCTTGCTGCCCTAACAAGCGCTGAGCATCTTGAATCTTGGGGCAGAGATGAGTTAAATGGTCTCCATTACATAACTTGCATGGAAACTTGACTTTCTTTCTAGACTCATTTCCACCACCACCAGCATTATTGCCAGATTTATTTGCATCAGCCTTCCCATCCTGGTTCTTTTTCTTACCTCGTCCTTTCTTTTTCCCATTGGAATTTTGATTTCCTTTGGGGTTATCAGATTGGACGGCATTAATTGAAGAGGTTTGGGAAGCCGGAGGGTTAGACAAAGTGACTTGGTTGTTAGAAGCAGTTTGTAAAGACAACTGTTGTAATTGGTTCAACAAGTTCACCGCATTTGTGTCTACCGACCGAACAATACCATCCGCATGGGGACCTAGCTTCGACTTAGCTATGTCAACCTTAGACCCAGGAGCATCTGGCAAGTATTTTTGTAGGATCCCAGACTGAGAGTAGATCAATTCTAGTTGCTGGGCCCTAAAAATGGCTTGCTCCTCAGAATAGACTCCAGACATGGAGACATCCTTGGAGATCTTGGGTTGTAAAGATTTCAAAAACCATTCAAGACGGTACTCCGGAGGGATTTCAGCTTTAATGAGCCTCTTTCTCCGTCTCCATTCCTGAATGTGGTCAGAAATGTGAGTTACCTTATCCTGACGAAAAGTGGCCAGAAGTTCAGTTCCGGCATCATAACGGACAGGCAACTGGAAATGATTTAAGAAAATATTAGCTAAGTCAGCGAAAAATGTAAAGCTGCCCCCTGGAAACTCTATATACCATTTGGCCACATTACCAGTCAAGGTGTGTTGAAACAGTCTCAACCTAATCGAGTCATCGATAAGGGAGTTAGATGAGCACCATAAATGGAATGTGGTTACATGGTCGCCTGGGTCTTCACCGCTCTTCCCTTCGAATTTTGGAATGTCCAAAGGGAGTTTGGTTGAGACCGGAGGCCAGGCCGGATTGTATTTGATTGGATCACTTGTTAACTTAGTGAGATCTGGAAAGTTCAAGGTTGCCAGAAACGGAAGCCTAGGAGGACCTTGGGGATTCCACCCAGACTGGGCGGAACTCCCAAAGTTCTAAAAAGATTGGCCTGGATTTTGGAAGGCACCAGGCTGCCCAAAGTAACCAGTAGAACCGGCTGAACAAAAAGGCAAGCCTTGTGATCTAGCAAAATTCGGAGTTTCACCAACTCCGGCCGCAAAGCCTCCATAACCAGCAAAGCTTCCTCCTAAAGGATTATAAGGAGTTGATAGCCCCTGATATGGATTCCAAGCCGAAGCTAAGGGAGGAATACTTTGAAACAAACTAACTGTGGTGTATGGCCTATTCCCTTGTTGGCCGAAAAATGGATTCCTAGTTCCTGCGCCACTAACCCCAGGGTTAGTCCAACCTTGGAAAGGATTGCTGCTTTGTCCTATAGAATAAAAAGGCATGGATCCTATTGTCGGGTTGGAATGTGGTATATGACCACTTCCGAAAGGAAAACCCTGGAATGAAGCCGATCCACCCATCATGGACGTGGTGGCACTAAACGGAACTGATGGAATACCTTGTGAATGGGTGCCAAATGGGAAGAATCCAGAACTAAAAGCATTGGTTTGGGAATTTCCACTCATGGACGGAATGGAGGTAGAACCAACTAAAGACGTGCTAGCAAAAGATCCAAACAAAGAAGCAGAGGAGATGGAAATCGTTCCTCCCCCTGTACCAATGTTGGAGTTTGCATGGTTGTAGCACTTGTAGTAGAAGCCATGCTTCCAGTAGTGGTCATCGACAGTAAGCGCGTAGCGTAACCTGGACTTGACGGTCTATGCGTCGGAGTCCCAACGTATTGTAACACGTTCGGATGGCTAGATGGTAGGGGAGAATTCGGAGCCACTAATGACTCTGAGAGTTCTTCTACCTCTATGTTATTCTCTATTTGAAAGAGAACTCGAGAAAGA
This sequence comes from Pinus tabuliformis, assembly GCA_031772625.1. Lineage (NCBI taxonomy): Eukaryota > Viridiplantae > Streptophyta > Pinopsida > Pinales > Pinaceae > Pinus > Pinus tabuliformis. The sequence goes on from CM062808.1 coordinate 178,743,897, forward strand.
ACTGGAGTGTTCCTCTCTTGTTCTGCGGAAGTGCCAGGCCTTGCTTGCACACTAATGCCCCCGAGAGGAGGATCAATCTCCGATGTGTCAACTGTCGTGGGACGAAACCCACCAGTAGTATTACCTCTCCGCCTTCTAGGAGAAGGCTCTAAACTTGGTGGTGAAAGACCACGAAGTCTTCGAGACCGTCTAGGTGATCGGTCAGCCACTTTGAATTTTTTGTTAAGATCTAACTAAAGACTCAAAAAATTGAAAGCTAGGCCAACTAAGAGCACAACACACACACTATAAAGTCCCTAAAGATATCAGCCCGTCAAACAACTTCCAAGTATTTCTGCTCTGGGTGATTAGAACCAGACACCAAAATACAAGAAAGTGAATTAAGGGGCCTTCCAAAGATAGTCTGGGATGATGAGGGCCCAGTCCTATCAGCGAAGGTAATAGAGGAAGTTACGCTGACCTCCTAACAACAGCCTGCGTCAGTGCAAGCCCCCAAGCTTCGTAAGGGTGCCCTCCAGTAGTACCATTGAGAGTGATGCAACGTCGACCTCAGGTGCCATAGGATTCCCCTCCACAGCCACCTGTGTAGATCCCTAGGAGTAGCAACTATGGATACCAACTCATCGCAGAAGCTAGGCAGAACAGTCGTGAGGTAAGTTCAGATAAGTAGGAGAGGGGGTATCCCTCTTCCCTGTCTTCACAGACCCTCGTACTTAACTCCGAGATCCGGAGCTTTCCTGGTCTTCCTAATGCTATTGGATTTTCACTCACTATTCAGACTCCTATGTTTGACAATTTAAATGGCCTTGGAGAGTTAACTCTCCACTTGCCTAATCCAAGGCCCTAAAATCCTAAAACTTGCTGGTGTATCTAACTTGATAAAAAAAAGTCTTAGTGAATTTTAGTTAGCGCTTGATTTTAAAATAGGCTATTCTTTAAGTCACGAGATGAACAGAAGTGAAACTAGTGGTGTTTTGACGCAAAAGAAATTAATAAAAACCAAACTACATGCAAATGCACTTGTTTTCATTTTTCGATGAAAAGAAATCTCTACAGGGTTCAGAGGAACTTCAAATAAAACAAATTTTTCTTTTCTTTTCGTTAATTCACGCTTCACACTCACAAAAGTTAACAAATCTATGGATGCCTAAAAATATATGCAAATCTATCCTAATGCAACAAGTATATGCTGATGCAAGACTCAAAACTACTCTAGAATCAAGAAATGAAAGTTGCTTGCTTATCAATTTTTATTTTGCCACTTAGAATGTTTAGATGGAATATGAGATGCTACAATTCATTTCGTCTAAACACTAAAAACAAGTTTCAAGACAAACAAAAAGCACTTTTCATTCACTAAAAGGAAACCAAATCAAAACAAAGTTCAAGAAAGCAAAACTAAGTTTTTCAAAAAGTTTTCTTCAAAAGCAACAACAAAGATGTCTTTTCAAAAATTCTCTCAACAAGACTGAAACTTTATGATTGAAGAATAGGCAACAAACACTTTTGCAAGTTGACACCACACAATGGATGAAAACTCAACAAAAAGAAATGTGTTTAACGATGCTCTTAACAATCAAAAGCAGCAATGAAAGCTTTGGCAACAAAGACCAAAAAGATCAAAAAGACAAATTTCAAGAAAGTATCAATCAACAACTTTCATGAAACAAAGAAGTGGATGGTCGCAAAAAGCGATTTTGTCAAGCAAACAAAAAGTCACCAAAAGCAAGATTTAACACAAAGATCGAGATCAATCTTCCTGCCCTGATGAATCAGAGCAGCGAAGATTCCCAGCAAGAAATCTTGCGTGCTTAAGCAAAAAACGATGATGCTTGCAACAACAAAAACAAGACCAATACTTCTTATAATCAGAGAGAATTTGGAACAAGATGCTTGCTATAAAACTAACAACTAATACTAGAAAGTGATTGTTTCAGACTGAATCAAACCACCAGACAGACCTTCAGAGACAAAAAGATTTAAAAATCTTGAAAATTGCAAGATATACGTGACTGTACTTATGTACAGATTGTGTGTATACGCGACTGTGCCTAAGGAAACCTGCGTATACGCGGGTTAACTTAAGGAAACATGCGTATATACGCTTCTGTAACTAAGAAAAACAACGTATATAAAATATTTGAAGAAAAATAAAAAACAAATTGAAGAAACTGGCAAAACTTACAATTCAAGAACAGACCACAGAGCAACAGCAAGCAAACAGGCAGCTGAGCCCTGATTGGCTTGAAAACACCCAAACTAGGAACAACAACAGTGTTGTCCGCAGTGGAGTCGCCAATTCTGTTAAGGGAAATGTTCCCCTAGGGATTTTTGGGTTGAAACCCTAGCAGACTGAAAGTTGTCTATACAGAGAGACACACATTCACATAGCCATTATGCTATTATAAGCAAATTCTATGATAAGGGGCATACCTGAGGTCCTACGTTTGAGAAGGTCCTTTAGGGTCCAAACCCTTCTTCGAGTTCCTTTTGCTCCTTTGTCCTGCAAAACAACCAATTCCGGAGAGCACATCAATATATGGACAAAACCCTATAAAGAAACCATCTTCATGTTATAAAGAAAGGTAGTTAATTATGAAATTTAAACAACCATTCACATATGAATTCTAACATGAATGTCATAAACATGAAGAAGATTTATATCAGGAACCAAGACATGTGTTTCTTTTATTATAGACAAATAAAGTACAGAAAAGGAATAATTTCACCTGAGTCGTCCTTTCGCAGGCTCCAAGCAAATCTTCCTTCCGGATTCATCCAGCCTCAAGCCTTTAACAAACTCCTTCCATGACTTACTCCATGATGTCACAAGTAGTGGATGAACAACAACAGACAAGGAAACAAAGGTTTCCAGTACAAATGGGGGAAGTGCATGAGGCACAAGGATCTTCAGACCTGGTTAGGGAAATCTCAGCATAATGACCTTTCTCTCTCTTCTCTCCTCCTTTAGGCCTTCCCATTGAAGCCTTTTTATACTTCTCCCAAAGTAGTTTTTTAGTTGGGAGTTGGTTGGGAACAGTTGGGCCACGGGAACTAACAGGTGATCAGCAGGTAAAACCCGCGATCTCCGCCCGAAATTAAGGAGTTTTATATTTTTTAAGTGTTTTAATACATATACGCGGGTTGGGTATATGCCTACCCATATATACACACGTTTAACTCAGGGCAATGTCGTGTATAATGGATAAAACACTGTTTTTTAAATTCTTGGACCAGGTGTGGAAGGAGGGGTTGCCCTAGGCCATGAGTGTAGCATCACAAACCATAAGAGTGAGATTTGGAGGTATAACTTTTGGCCAACCAAGCTAGGAGAAAACTTGATTTTCCCAAGGTCACTTCAGAGGTGCATCAATTCTCCCAAGGCAATTGTATTTTTGGCCTTTCTCTAAAACCATGACACCTATGTAAAAAGTGAAGGAGGTTTTTCTTCCTTGGCCTATTGTGGACAAAAACCTCTCTCATTTTTCCAAAATTCATCTTTTCTTGCTCAGAAACATCATTTGAGTGAATTATTGAGCCTTCCTCTGGCCTGCAAGTATTATTGAAGCACTTTAAGAACAACAATTTGCGAACCTTAAACCTAATGACCAAGTTGACTCTTTGCTTATCACATGGAATGATTCGTTCTTGTGGAAAAAACCGACCTCCCTAGTATCTAATGATATCTAGCGACAAGCAAACCATTCAAATACTATCTTTCTCTAAATATGCAATTTATAAATAAAGGCAAACAAGTGTTTTAGGCCTACCTTGGGTCCAATGCAAGTTTGTGGAAGCCTCACTCTGTTGATCCAAATGAGCTTCCTTGTAGAGAATCTGCAAACACAAACAAGCACACAAATTAAATAGCACCTGAAAAGCCAATATAATAAAGCATACTTATCATGATGATCAAGGAATTCATGAAACAAATCACATAAGACAATTTGTTGAGAAAAATGAATCTGATTGTATTAATTTAAATCAAAGAAGAACTTTAAAACCTATGCCTTGATGTTGTACAAGCTCCTCCCAGGGTCCAACAAGAAGTCTCCTCTACTTTGACAAGTTTCACTCTCTTCCTAATGAAGCCAAAAGGTATGTGATCTCTCCTCTCAAGCTTAACTAGGAAGTCTCAATTCCAACATCATTTACCCTAAAAAATGTTCAGCTTCTAACCTATCCAGAAACTAGCCCAATGCCTTAATTTATAGTGCAATGGAGGGAAGTTACTAGGTCCTCCTTCAAAGGGATAAAGCCCTCCTTCAAAGGGATAGCTCCTCTCATCAAGGGATTAGCTCCTTCACTTTTGGGATGCATGAACGACCTAGGAGCGCACCATCCACGTCAAGGTTCCTTCTAGAATCATCTATAATTAACCCAAAGTGAGTTTTTAAGAATAAAATTGCACCTTTTTGACTTTCACAGTTGTCCGCACCCACTCCTTTAGAGACAGAGTGGGCAGGTCCGCAGGTAACATGAACAGGGGGTGCGGGACCGCAGGCAACGGTGAGAGAAAGTGCGGAACCAGAGCTTTATTGAATTTTAAGGTCTTTCTCTCATTTTCAAAGTCTGACATGAAGAGCTGAGGTTTGAGACTTGCTTAGGAGGACAGTATGAATGATGATAGACCCATACTGACTGCAAATAGTCATGGTGACAATATTTTGTGTAACAGATTTCCCCTTAAAGTGCGAAGTCTGTAGTAGATGAGGATTTCATTTATCATTTAAGAAGAGTGAAGTACTTTATAATTTCGAGGATCATCTTGTGGAGAGCCTGGTTGGAACCTGTAAAAACATTCAATGCAAAATATATATATGATATCATATCATCGCTGAGGTAGGCGTTCCCATACTCAGATCAAAACTGACTAGAAAACTAACTACTGCTCTGATATAGGAATGATCTTGCAATACATCACAAGTATAGACACATGTAGACATAGTATGGACGCAGCCATCTGTTTATGAATAGTCCACAGTATAATCAATACAAAATTCCTCGCAGCCTGGATGGTGGAAACTAGATCCAGGGTCTTCATTTCTACTTTCCGAAATAGTACGATTCTAACCATGTGAATAAATGTTTCGAAGTTGAACATGGTAGAAACCACTTGATTACCAGTCAATGATGTAAACTGTTAACAAGTGTGATAGAAACCACCAGTAATGTCAATGGTTCTCAAAGTACTCAGTACAATCCATGAGATGTGAATAGATGTGTTGATGTCGAACATGTCACGGAATCCTTTGATCGAAGGTCAATGATGCAACCTATCGTCGAAGGTGAGAAACCTGCCATTGAGGCATGTAGATCCCAAGGTACTGACGATTTCTAGATCATCTTTCTAGATAATGAGCTGAAGTCGATAGAAAGCGATCCGTCGTAGGCAAGCCCACAACACGAAATCATAGATCAAGTTTGAAGAAATTTAGTTGCAAGGACTGACTCAGGGATGGTCAAGATGGATGACAGATATTTTGCAGATGAATGGTTTATTTGCACTGACCTCTTGAACACATAACGACACAGCAGATGGTTTGGTGACAATTGACCCAAAGTTAATACCTAGAAACCGGCTGAAGACTTTCAATATGGTTTGATCAACTGTTAGGCAAAGGATTTCCCAACCCAGGTGAATAAAAGTGTTGTGTTCAAGAGTGGTTACAAAGTATGACAAACAGGCTCATTTTTCTCTCTTTTCCCCCACCATTTCTGGCAAGTACCTCTTTATTTTTGACAAGCTTGAGGAGGATAACATTTGCTTGATTATAAGCTCATCCTTCAGATGAGTCCAACTTAGTTTAAATTTGAACCCTAATAAGGAGTGGTCCATTCCTGTTTGTAATTGAATAGGTCCTTTACTGTTAAATTTTAAGGAGTCCAATATAGGATAAACTCGGCGTTTTTCAATTTTAGAGAGTCTGAAAAAACTTAAGAAGACTCCATGGTTGTCCTTTTTCGTAAATTTGTGTCTCCCAAGCCCAAAAAAGTATAAAATAATACTTGAGAGAACAGCTTGATCATTACGATCAAGGAGTACTTTTCGTAATTAGTGCCTCTGAACTGAAAAAGTAAAAAAGCGATCAATGACACGTCATTTTATAACCAATATCGAATTTGAAACGACAAAAACCTGGCAATCTTTTCATGTTTTTAAGGTCAGAAAAAGGGTTGTAAGTGGACCGTCTTTTTAGTTCTGTTTTAACGAGCTTAAAAAGAAAAACTTGACAATCTTTTCATGTTTTAGAAGTCAGAAAAGAGCTTAAAGGTGACTCTAATGTTTTTTGTCAAAAATGACCGATTTTTCCTGAAAAATCTGTTATCCTGCACAAAAACTCAAACATTACCCATACCTGTTTAAAATGGATAAAAATGCTTCAAACGTTACCTCTTTAAAGTGAAACACAAACAAATTAAAAACTCATTTATTCAAAAAACTTATAAAAAGGACTTTTGTAAATTCATTTTTACCATTTGAGTTCTGGGCAAGAAAATAGAGCTTTTTGTCAGAAACTTCCCGTGAAGATTGCGGAAAATCCGTCCGTTGGAATCGAACGCTGTCTCCTCCAGGTATTCTACATCATCCTACTCTTTCATTTCATCCATTTCAAAGTTGTTTTTAGGTTTTGATTTCATTTTTTAAGGGATTTTTAGGTTAGAAACCCGTGCGCGGGGGTCCGCAGGTATAGCACAGGTAACCTGTGGACCCCGACTTTTTCGTAAAGGGAAAAAAGTCAGGGGTCTGCCCTGCCATGAAGGAAAAGTGTGGACCCACGCACTGTCTCTAATAGAGAGGGTGCGGTCCCCGCAGCAAGGGTTTTAAACGTAAATTTCTCAAAATTCACCCAAAAATTTTGCTTTTAGATATTCTAACTCGCCTTTTTGTTGAATGTAGAGTATACATTATGCTTGATTGGCAAGAACGGGAGCACAAGGATGTAGATCTCGCCGCGATAAATCATCAACCTTCAATTGATGCATTGAAGGCATGCGGCTTATACAAATTCTGGGCCATACTTGGCATGAGGGCCCAGGTGGATTTTTTGCAGTGGCTGGTAGACAGGTGGAGCATACAGGACCAATGCTTCTTTATTGGTGGTCACCAGCTCGAAATGGAGCCAGCAGACATTTACTTTTTGACTAGTTTTCCTAAGAGAGGTGAACACTTGACTCTATTCGGGACTAGGCCAGGTGGCCAGTCTGTTGATAGCCTCCGGCTAGAGTTTTGCAACAACCAGACTAGAGACAAAGGGATAGATATCAAAACCATATCCCTTCCTGAACTGAAAGTGATTTTGTTTACTGTTACCAGGCTCTGCGGAAGCACAACACTACATGTAGCCACTGGATCCCAAATGCAGATGGCAGTTGACTGCTTTCGAGGCACCATCTTCAACTGGTGTGATGCTATTTTGGCTAATATAAAAGGCCAACTGACTAGAGCAAAGAACGGATAACTAAAGACCTTTGGATATGGTGCTTTAGTCATGAGCTTTGGTCTAGAGAGGGTCCCAATGTTGGTCCCACAGCATCTCACCGTTGGAGCAGGACTTCCTCGAGAGCCCATACTGATGCGTTGGGTTGCAGTTATGGCCCGTCATCCTGAGGAGGGGGCGGAAGTCATTCGATTCACTCCTGAGTATTTTCATTGGTTGGAGAACCAAGTCTTTGCTATTCAGGACTTTCCTTACGCTGGGGTAGATTTTTGTGGTGACCCAGACATGGCTCTTCCACCAGGAGAGCAATGGGATGACTCAGGTAAAATCATTTTCAACATTTTATAATTTATTATTATTATTATTATTTTACCTCATCCCAAAATTGATAGTAAAAGTTTCAAATGCAGATGTAGGTCCACGGTGACCAGCCGCTCTCCGACCCTATGAGAGGAAACAACCAGCTATAGCAGCACCAGTCCCACAGGACGAATCAGCAGAGACCTTAGCCGAATTGGAGAGTCATCTAGAGCGATTGACAGCAGACATTCCAGAGACCAGCATAGATGACATTCCTCTTAGGCTACAACGCTATGTGATTGGGGTCCCAAGACCTTTCAGGAGGTTCCTTTGCAGGGTGGCCCATACAGTGGTTTCTTATCGAGATCATCACCAGTGATAGGATGATCGCCTGTTGTAGACACATATGACATTTTTTTCTTTTTGTACTATCATTTTTGCCGATCATAAGGTGTTTTTCAACCTATGATCGAAGACGATGTATATTTGACACACTCCTATGTTATACTATATCACTATTACTGGCTTATCTTGCAAAACATATTATGGAATGTTTTTAAATTTACTTGTATGATTATTGCAAATGTCTACTTAACATTCGAGAAGCAATTGCATCTGCTAATGTATTTAAATATCTTGGAATATGTTGATATTCAATATAGTCAAATTCATGTTCCAAGAGACGAACTCTCAAAAATAATCTCAATAACACTGAATTTCTAATGGCATATACTCTATTAAGCTGTAATACAACGAGTTCAGAATCTAACCTCACTATCAAACTCCGAATCCCAATTGAAATAGATTCAGATAATAACTCAATCACTGCACTATACTCAGCAATGTTGTTTGTTGTTTGACCGAGGCTTACCCCATGCATATATACCAACTCGTTAGAGGGCAAATAGATAACCCAAGCTGCAAAAGAAATGTTCCGTGTATTACAACAAGCACCATCAGCAAAACCAATGTATGTTTGGAGAGGCATTGACATCTACAATATCAAGAGTAAAATCAAGATAAGCAGGAATAATGAGAAAAACACTCTCTGAGCTAAGCACACTTTTTAATCTAAAACACACCAACTAGAAACAAAACTAAACCTAACTAAAAATCTCCACACCCAGATTTAAGCATAATACCTCTTCAAGTAAAGACCATTTCTGGGTTTACCTAAAGAGACCCCGTCAAAGTCTACCAACTCATAGGCCCCTTTTGCTAGCTTTCGCTTAACAACATAAGGACCATGCCACATGGGTACGAATTTTCCAGCGCCTAATTTATCATTTGCTTTATCGTACAATAAGACTAGGTCTCCTTCTGAAAAATTTTGAGGGGTAACATTTCGATCATACTGAGCTTTCATACGTTTGGCATGAGTTTCGATCGCTAATGCAGCATTACGTCGATTCTCATCTAGCTGAACCAAGTATAACAAACATTTTTCCTCTTCGGAAGTGGTTGGAAGTAATTCAATGGACATTTGCAATGACGGGATTTCGCATTCAATGGGTAACACAGCTTCCAGACCATAAACTAGTTGGAAAGGAGTGAACCTGGTTGACGTTTTTACTGAGGTTCGATACGCCCAAAGCGCTGAAAATAGCATGTTATGCCAATTCGACCTATGAATCCCAATGATTCGTCGGATCATGATGACTAGAACTTTGTTGATGGCTTCAACCAGACCATTAGCTTGTGGATAATATGGAGTTGAACTATCGTGACGCAAGCCAAGTTGGCCTGTAAGTTCAGTCATCATAATTTTTTGAAAATGATGCCCATGATCAGTGATAATCGCTTGGGGAAAACCAAAAATAGCAATTATATGATTGAACACGAAAATCGCAGTAGTTCTGCCGTCTGCCTCAAATGTAGGCATCGCCTCGGCCCACTTGGTAAAATAATCTACCACAAGGATGATATACGCATGCCCCCCGACCGAGTGAGGGTTACATGTAATAAAATCGATGCCCCATTTTGCAAAAGGACCGACGAAAATTATAGGGTGGAGAGGAGCAAGTGGAGCGCGCATCTTTCGATCAAAAATTTGGCAGTTGTGGCATTTTCGGACCGCGTTAATACAGTCCTTAAACAAAGACGGCCAGAAATAGCTAGTGCACAATATCTTTTGGGCTGGGCGTGCTCCTCCGCCACAGTTTCCGTGTCAGCACGCGGGAAGTCACACATTAACTCCGCAAAAACTAAAGATTTCTTTGACTTAGACTTTTCATATTCCAAGTCGAACTCCTGCAGGATTACAATCCATTTGGAGTACTTGCCGCCTAGCAATTGCTTGGTCAAAATATAGATCATAGGGTTGCAATTGGAAATTACTGTAGTTTTGCGTAGTAAAATGTAATGACGAAAACGTTGGACAGCTTGGACAGCTGCTAATGCCAATTTCTCCACATGTGAGTATTTTAGCTCAGTTGGATTTAAAGTGCGACTAAGGTAATATATCACACGTTTAGTACCGAATTCATCTTCTTGAACTAACACCATTTCTATGGTGGAATGCGAAGCAGCGAGATATAAGAAGTAGTCCTAGTTGTAGTTGGGTGGATGCAATAACGGTGCATGGGTCAACGCGTGTTTTAGTGCATCAAAATATTTGTCAGCTATATCATCCCAAAAGAATGGAGTATATTGTTTCAACAACTGGGTAAAACCTTTTGTGATCTCGGTGTAGTTAGGAATGAATCGGCGTAAAAAGTTTGCTTTCCCCTGCAAACTTTGGAGTTGGCGAAGACTCGAAGGAGGAGGCAATTTGACAATAGCTTCAACCTTCGAGGGATCGAAACGAATGCCGGCTTTCGAAACAACAAAACCTAGTAACCGACCCGTTTCTATACAGAAAACACACTTGTGTGGATTCAACCTAATCCGATAATGCCTACACCTCATAAAGATTGCTTGTAAATGGATGAGATGATCAGCTCGATGTAATGAATGAGCAGGTAAATCATCAAGATAGGGTTGTACAATGTGCTTGATGTCATGAAAAGCGTAAGACATGGCTCTTTGAAAAGTTGCCCTGGCGTTCCTGAGCCCAAAAGGTAATTTGCAATAAGAAAATGTCCCCCATGGACAAATGAAAGCCATTTTTGGTTGATCAGCAGGTAGAATATTTATTTGATTGTATCCGGAAAAACCATCCATGAAGGAGAATATTTCACTGTCGACACAATCATCAATGATTTGATCGATATAGGGAGTTGTGTAATTGTCTTTTTGACAGGCTCGATTAATATCCCTATAATCGATGCATATTCTTATTGTCCCTTGCTTTTTGTTAACAGGAACAATATTCGATACCCAATCCGTTAACGGAATCGGATAAATGAAATCTGCTTTGAGTAATTTTTCAACTTCTGCTTTAATGGTAGCAGCCTTTCGCGGGTGAATTTGACGCAAACATTGCCGGACGGGTTTAGCATCCGGGTAAGTTTTGATTTCATGAACAACAATTGCTGGGTCAATTCCTGGCATTTCCTCATATGACCAGGAAAACACGTCGTGGAATTCTTGAAATAGGGCCTTATATGTTTGAAATTCATCTTCCGTACAAGAGGCACCTATATGAATGTTTTCAACAATTCTAGGCTTAACCGAAATATCTATAGGAATAGTTCGAGAAATGTTTCCCAAATTTAACTCTGAATCAGGATTTTTCATTGGATTCTGAGGTTCCTTGACATAATCAGTCGTAAAAATAGATGAGAAATCATTTTCAAAACGATCAATCTTAGGTAAAAACGAAGATCTATGATGAAGATCTTCCCATGGTAAATCATCGACACATAGGATTTCACGAATTTGCTCATCAGTGTGAACAATTTCGGAAAATGTTGTTGAATCCGAGTTTGATGTTGAAAGTGATTCCTCATGGACCACATTCATTAAGTAAATTTTGGTTGAAGAAGGGCCGGAAAATGACTGCATGGCCTAATACGCAATTTCATATGGACTCAAAGGCATAACATTACCAAATGAATCTATCTCAGATTCGTAAGGTAGGATCCAAGGATCATCATAAACAATAGTGTCTGACGAAATCATATGAATGGTTGCAGTAGAAGATGATGCATTGATAGGAGGAAAAGGAAAAGTTCCTAGTAAACCAGAATATTTAACTAGTCCTACTCCAACATCCTTATATGGGATAGTTGTTTTGCCGACATGCTGAATACTTTCAGAAGAGGCTGGGTCGGATGAAAAGTAAGTTAGCTGGTCTATGGTTACGATCTTTCCATTATGAGGGAACTTTATAAGCCAAAAGACTGATGAGATAACAGTAGTCATAGCGTAAGACCAACTACGACCCAAGAGAAGGTTGTAATCTAGAGGGGCATCAACCACCTCCACATCTAGATTAACAGTTTTGCCTTCAACTCCTATAGGTAAATCCTGTAGAATGCCAAAAGGATGAAACCCATGGCCATCAAAGGCCTTTATAATTGTCGAGGATTGATTTAGCGTAGGATAACCAAGTGATCTCCAACACTGTATCGACATAATACACGTTGAGGCTCCTTCATTAATCACAGTCCTATAACAAGGTCTGTTTTTGACTAACACTGGTATCTAGAAAGCCATTTGATGAGGTAAGCGTGGTGTACTATTTTCTAGATCGAAAATTATAAGGTTCGAGTCCTGAACGTCAACAACTCCTATAGCCGACAATAACAATTTACGTTGTGCTCGACATGATTGCAGCACTTCCAAAGCCGACATTGCTGAAGGTGAAATAGCCAAATCTTCAACAATGTTATAGTTCTGAGCCGCTCTCGCATGTGGATTGAATGCTGACTTTCGAAGTATACCTTTGGCGGGCGGTTTGATTACTAAGTCTGGGTTAGGTTTCTCGATATGTAGTGGATCGGAACCGGGAGTTGAAGTTGATGGGTTTGAATGAGAATATTTTGCTTCCTTACCACCAACAGGACTTTTACTTCCATAATCTTGTGATTGAGTCACAATCCTAACATGGGACATCATCATTATGGGTTCTTCGGAGGCATTTGAGGAAGAACCGATCATCTTACTGTCTTGACTAGGAAAAGGATCCTTCAACACAACAGGTGTTTGGGAACCTTTGACGATTTTCGCAACCTCTGCGTGATGAGGGCAGTCTCTTGTAAAACGCTCTTCGTCACAAATGAGACAAGGATAACGAGGTTTGCGTTTTTCATCATTTGATTCCGTTTTTTCTGGTTTCTCTTTCGAATTTTTATCTGTTTTATTTTTCTTCTTCCCTTTCTTTTTACCACCGGATTTTGATTTTGCCGTAGATGACTCTACAACATGAATATCGGCAGAAATTTCCACGTAAGAATCTCCTGTCGGGGAATCTGGTAAAGTTATGATAGGAGAAGAATTCTTGGAAGATTTCTTCTTACTTTTGGTATTAACTGTACCAATCATACCATCAGACCCTGAAGGAGTTGCAGTTATTTTATTTTGTTTAGGAAGGTTGGGGATTTTCTCATGTAACGAACCTGGCTGCGTATAAACTAAGTCAAGGTACTGAGCTTGAGAAATTACTTGCTCCTCAGTAACGACTCCTGCCTTAGCTACATCCTCAGTGATCTTTGGTAATAAAGATTTTACAAACCATTCAGCTAAGATCTGATCCAGAATAAAAACTTTCACTAAACACCGTCGACGTCTCCATTCATGAATATGATCTGAAATGTAAGTGGACATTGACTACTTTAATGAAGTTAATAATTATGTGCCATTGTCATATCTAACTGGCAACTGAAAATGAGTTAAAAACGAAGTAGCTAACTGACTAAAGTTGTAAAAAGTGGCTCGCGGTAACTCAATGTACCACTTGGCCACAAGACCAATTAGAGTGCACTGGAAAAGCCTTAACTGGATTGAATCATCTGAAATGGAATTAGATGCACACCAGAGGTGATAAGTCATCACATGGTTCGACGGGTCCTCTCTTGATTTGCCTTCAAACTTAGGAATATCACTAGGCAACTTATTCGGCATTGGTGGCCAAAACAGAAGATAGTTAATTGGATCGTTCATAAGGCGTGACAAGTCAGGCAAGTCCAAAGTTGCAATGAACGGTAACTGGCGATTAGGGTCCCTGAAACCCTGGGTCATGAGACCAGCCCCAGGAGGAGGATATCTAGGATAACTAGGAATTGGAATTGCATTTGGGATATTATATCCTCCCGAAAAACTAGGATTAACCGGACCGTATTGGGGTTGTTGAGGTCGCTGATATGTATACCCAAGGTACGGTTGACACTGATAGACTGGCTGCTGCACAGCAGGACTGAATTGGTACTATCCCTGGTACGGTTGATAAGTAAATTGAGGTTGACTTGTGACAACCGTACTTGGACCAGGTTGTCCTACAGGCATTTGAACTGAAGTCTGAATTGTGGCTCCAAACTGAGGTAAATATGCTTTAGGAGTTGATACAGGAATAGTCGAAACCGGAGCTGTCAATACTCCAGAAGTAGCTGGGGTAGATTGAACAGATGTTGCAGCAGTTGCAGTAGCCGTTTGAGGTGGAGTACGAGGCGTACTAGGCCCAGGCTGAGAAACTACAGAAGGTGCAGAATTTTTGAATAGTAGACTAGATAGGCTGCTGGGGTGAACCAGAAACCAAGGGTTGTCCAGGTTGAGATGACAACTGCACATTCGGTTGCAAGACCTGTTGAGATTGAGATGGATCCCACACTAAGTTCATTCCGGGGTATGGACCCATAGCAGGTTGAGAATATTGAGGACCATAACCGGGTTGAGGGTAGGGTTGATAATTCAAAGGTACATTTCCGGCTCCTTGGACAAAGGATTGACCGGAAGGTGGTTGGAAACCTTGGGTTGGGTACTGACCTTGAGGTTGATAACCCTGAGGCACGTACTGATACTGGGGTTGACCTTGAGGTACATATTGATACTGAGGTTGACCTTGAGGTACATATTGAGTCTGGGGTTGACCTTGAGGAATGTACTGTCCCGTAGGTATGTACTGTCCTTGAGGTTTCCCCCCAGGTGGTAATTGGGTACCTTGAGGTTACCCCCCAGGCGATAACTAGCCACCTTGAGGTTGCGGATTAGGAATAGCACCTGACATCATAAGAATATCCTTTACACTCAACGGCTTAGTTCCGTTATTACCAGTTAATAACCCTTGTTCAATAGGTTGAGGAGATGCTCCCGAAAAAGTACTAGTAAGTGATTGATACCCAAAGGGAACAGAAGGACCACCGTATAAAAAGGTTTCTGGAGATTGAGAAAACATGGACGACTGTCTTGACATATTTAACGGAGTATAGTAACCCCTAGGTGTTGGGTGAAAAGGAATGCGAGGTGGTGAAAAATTAGTCCCGGGTTTTCCAAAAAATTGGTCAATGAAAGATACCAAGCGTTGCTCCTAGGTGGACTGTAAAAGATCGATTCACGCTCCCTAAGTTCTATAACTGGTTGATTTTCAGGGATAGGGATACCTTATTCTTCCGGAGTAGCAAGTCCTTCAATAGCTATAAGTCCAGAAGGAAGATTTTGGGTAATTACTCTTTCTACCCTGGGTGAACCAGGACCACTAGAAGTTGGAGAGGCAAACCTTGATGTTGGAGTAGCAAAAAATTCAGTTTCAGGTTCAGATATTTCAGGTTCCTCACCTAAATCACTAGTAGATGAAAAACTACCAGTAACTTCAGAAAATGAAATAGATTGCGGATTATAATCTGTTACTAGAGCTTGATAATTAGGATGTACAACCAATGAAGACTCTCCTTCTTCAGGTGATCCAACTCTACTGTCTCTAGGAGTTACAAGGGCTCGTAGCCCTTCAGGCTGGCTCGGTGAAAACTCACGAGGTTCGCCTCAAAGTCTACGGGACTTCCTCGGTAATTCAGCCACGATGAAAAATTTTAACTACTTCACATGCAAACAAAGAAAAATCTCAATGAAAACCACCTAAAGCCTCTAAAGAACCAAACAATTTTGAATCACACACCTAAAGAATCTAGGAGATCAAACCACACACAAACAGTAACTTTCCGTACCGAAAACACTAGTTGGTGATGAAATCCAACGTCACAGAGTTCAATACAGAAATGGCGGTTGGAACAGTTACCCCGGCAACCTGCTTAATGAATAGACTGGCACAAGTTTCTCCACTAAACCGTCTCGAGTGAAGAGAACCCCCCAGAAAATCCAAGTGAGTCTAGCCGATGTCTGCTCCAGGTACAGTGGGATCTTCCCTCCACCGTCACCTTAGGAAATAATCCTATAGAATATGGTCACTATGGTTACCAACGGAAACAAATATACCTGGGGGAACAGTCTACGATCCGATATGCACGCAAGGGCAGAGTAACAAGCTCAATCCCCTTGAAGGCTCCTTGACATAATCCAAGGTTTACCAACAAGTGACCCCAGGCTCCTCGACAATGGTTAATCTGAGGTTTACCATTTTTAATACGTGAATATCTGGCGTCGTTACGAACACTTATGATTTCGATAGTTCTTCCATTAATATTTGAAAAGATACTTGTTAATCAGAGGATTAAGCCTTAACTAATTTTTTAATATCCACTAATTTGTGTTGTAATAATTTGATATGTATGGAGGGGTAACATATGCAAAGGTGTAAAAAAACAGGGAACAAAGGTTTTGTTGCACATATCATTCTTCTACAATAGATATTGGTTTTGGAGTCATGTTTATGTGTGGATTCATTAAATAAATGTCAAAAATACTATTTTATAATATCGATGGATACGATCTTCTTGATTTGTTAAGAAGCATTGATCATTACACAATGTGTTAGAGTAAATGTTATTAAGCATTAGAACAATGTCTTGATTACACGTCGATTCACCAAATAAATGCTTATGTTAGTCGAGAAGGGATATTTGGTTCATTGTACGATTAATCCTTAATTATTATTTAATATGCTACTAAGCACTTTAAGGATGGTTTGATTATGTGTCAATTATTATTTTATATTCGGTAATCCATGTCGTAGGAGGTTGATTGAAGTGCATGAAACATATCATTTCAATATGTTATAATGAATAATGGTTGTAGAGTCATGTGCATCTTCTTGACTTGTTTACAAGTAGTAAATACCACTAAGCACTCGAACAATGTGTTGACTATGCATCGATCTTTCAAATAAATGTCAAAAATACTATTTTATAAAATCAATAAATACAATCTTCTTGATATGTTTACAATGAATAATCATTACACACTGCACCAAATTAAATTATATTAAGAAGCCGAGTGATCTAAGTTCTCTATGCAGAGTGAAAAGTGTGGAGTGTAGGGGTGCGGAGGAAGCTTCCAAAGTGCAAAAGAAATGTGTGAATCAAAAGAAGCGTGCGAAGGATATCTGTGCATCATTTCAATTTGCTATGACAGATACTGATTACGGAAACCTGTGCATAATTTTTACTTGTTTACAAACAATAAAAGTTACTAAGCACTCGAATGATGTGTTGATTATGCCTTGATTCACTGAATAAATGTTGAAAATACTATTTTATAATATCAATAGATATGATTTTATTGATATGTTTACAGCCAATGATCAATACACAATGCAACAAAGTAAATGTTATTAAGCACTCGAGTGATGGCCTGATTACACATCGATTCATTGAATAGATATTAATAGTACGGCTAAGCCTTAATTAATTTTTCAATGCTAAGTGTGAAGTTGATTGCACCATAGTCAATATCTATCATTTCAGGTTCTTGCATTTTCACAAATATTTCTGCCTCGACATAGTTTTCCCATATATGGCTACTGTCACACGGAATAAGTCGATCTTGTGGGCAAGATAGACCTTCCTAGAATCTAAAGAAGACCTAATGACAAGCAAACCAACCAGACACTATCTTTCTCTAAATATGCTTTTATTAACAATGGCAAACAAGTGTTTTTAGGGCCTACCTTAGGTCCAATGCAAGCTTGTGGATGCCCTCGCTCCTTCGATCCCAATGAGCTCCTTTGTCGCGAATCTGCAAACACAAACAAGGCAAACAAATTAAATAGCACCTGAAAAGCCAATTGCATAAAACATATTTAACATGAAAGTCAAGGAGTCCATGAAACAAATAACGTGAGATACTTGTTGAGAAAAATGAGTTTGATTGTATTAATTCAAAAGAAGAAGAACTTTACAACCTTTGCCTTGACACTGTACAAGCTCCTCCCAGGGTCCAGCAAGAAGTCTCCTCTACTTTGACAAGTTTCACTCACTCCCCAATGAAGCCAAAAAGGTATGTGATCTCTCCTCTTAAGCTCAACTAGGAAGTCTTGATTTCACCAGCATTTACCTTAAAAAAATGTTTAGCTTCTAACCTCCCCAGCAACCAGCCCAATGCCTGTATTTATAGTGCAATGGAGGGAGGTTACTAGGTCCTCCTTCAAAGGGATAAAGCCCTCCTTCAAAGGGATAGCTCCTCTAATCAATGGATTAGCTCCTTCTCTTTTGGGATGCATGAACCACCTCAGAGTGAACAATCCATGTCAAAATTCCTTCTAGAAACCTCTAGAATTAAGCCAAAGTGAGTTTTTTAAGATAAAACTTGCGCCTTTTGACTTTCACAGGGGTCCGCACCTACACCGTTAGGGATAGAGCGGGCAGGTCCGCATTTTTTGTACACAGAAGGTGTGGGACCACAGGTGACAGTGAGAGAAAGTGCGGAACCAGAGTTACATTGATTTTTAATATCTTTCTCTCATTTTCAAAGCTTAACTTGAAGAGCTGAGGTCTGAGACATGCTTAGGAGGACAGTACAAGTGATGATAGACCCATACTGACTGCAAATAATCATGGTGACGATATTTTTGTGTAACAGATTGCCCCCTAAAGTACGAAGTCTGTAGTAGATGAGGATTTCTTATCATTTAGGAAGAGTGAAGTACTTTATCATTTCGAGGATCATCTTTTGGAGAGCCTGGTTGGAACCTGTAAAAACATTCAATGCAAGATACATATATGAGATCATATCATCGCTGCGGTAGGCATTCCCATACTTAGATCAAAACTGACTAGAAAAACTTAACTACTGCTTTGATATAGGAATGATCTTGTAAAACATCACAAGTAAAGACTCATGTAGACACAGTATGGACGCAGCCATATGTTTATGAATAGTCCATTATATAATGAATACAAAATTCCTCGCAGCCTGGATTGTGGAAACTAGATCCATGTTCTTCATTTCTACTTCCCGAAACAGTACGATTCTATCCATGCGAATAAATGTGTTGATGTCGAACATGGTAGAAACCACTTGATTACCAGTCAATGATGTAAACTTTTAACAAGTGTGAGAGAAACCACCAGTGATGTCAATGGCTCTCAAAGTACCTAATACAATCCATGAGATGTGAATAAATGTGTTGATGTCGAACATGTCACGGAATCCTTTGATCGAAAGTCAATGTTGTAAACTGTTGTCAAAGGCGAGAAACCTGCCATTGAGGCATGCAGATCTCAAGGTACTGACGGTTCCTAGATCATCTTTCTAGATAATGAGCTGATGTCGATAGAAAGCGATCCGTCGTAGGCAAGCCCACAACACGAAATCATAGATCAAGTTGAAGAAATTTAGTTGCAAGGACTGACTCAGGGATGGTCAAGATGGATGACAGTTATTTTGCAGATGGATGGCTTATTGGCAGTGACCTCTTGAACACATAACGACACGACAGATGGCTTGGTGACAATTGACCCAAAGTTAATACCCAGAAACCGGCTGGAGACTTTCAATGTGGTTTGATCAACTATTAGGCAAAGGATTTCCCAACCCAGGTGAATAAAAGTGTCATGTTCAAGAGTGGTTACAAATTATGACAAACAGGCTCATTTTTCTCTCTTTTCCCCCACCATTTCTGGCAAGTACCTATTTATTTTTGACAAGCTTGAGGAGGATAACATTTGCTTGATTATAAGCTCATCCTTCGGATGAGTCCAACTTAGTTTAAATTCGAACCCTAAGAAGGAGTGGTTCGTTCCTGTTTGTAATTGAACAGGTCCTTTACTGTGAAATTTTAACGAGTCCAGTATAGGAGAAACTCGGCGTTTTTCAAATTTAGAGATTCTGAAAAAACTTAAGAAGACTCCAGGGTTGACCTTTTTCGTAAATTTGTGTCTCCCAAGCCCGAAAAAGTATAAAATAATACTTGAGAGAACCGCTTGATCTTTTACGACCAAGGAGTACTTTTCGTCATTAGTGCCTTTGACCCGAAAAAGTAAAAAAGAGATCAATGACACGTCGTTTTATAACTAATATCGAATTTGAAACGACAAAAATCCGGAAATCTTTTCATGTTTTTACGGTCGGAAAAGAGTTGTAAGTGGATCGTCTTTTAATTTAGTTTTAAAGAGTTTAAAAGAAACACTTGGTAATCTTTTCATGTTTCAGGAGTCAGAAAAGAGCTTAAAGGTGACTCTACATATTTTTTCATCGAAAATGATAGATTTCGCCTGAATAATCCTTTATTCTGTACAAAAACACAAACATTACTCATACCTGTTTGAAATAGATAAAAATGCCGCAAAAATACCTTTTCAAAGTGAAACATAAACAAATTTTCAATTTATTTACTCAAAAAACTTATAAAAAGGGTCTTTGTCAATTCATTTTTACTGTTTGAGTTTGGGTGAGAAAATAGTGCTTTTGCTCAAAAAACTTCCCGTGAAGATTGCAGGAAATCCAACCGTCGGAATCAAACGTCGTCTTCTCCAGGTAATCCACATCATCCCACTCTTCATTTTTAACCATTTAATTTTTTGTTTTAGTCATTTATTTCATTTTTGGGAGGGTTTTTAGGCACAAAACCCACGTGCGGGGGCCCGCAGGTTTACTATTGCGGGCCTGCGGACCCCGACTTTTTCTCCATTGGGAAAAAGCTCGGGGTCCACTCCTTCCATGTAGACAAAGTGCAGTCCCACGCACTGTGTCTAACCCAGAGGGTGCGGTCCCCATCGCAAGGGTTTTTAACCCAAAAATTCTCCAAAATGGACCACACAAAATAATTTCTAGCAATTTAATTAATCTTTTTACTTGCTGCAGAGAGTACATCATGCTAGATTGGCATGAACGAGAGCATGAGTACGTGGATGCTGCCGCGTGGAATCATCAGCCTTCACTTGATGCTTTGAGGGCGTGCGGCTTGTACAAATTCTGGGCCATTCCTAGCATGAGGGCTCAGGTGGATTTCTTACAGTGGTTGGTTGACAGATGGAGCATACAGGACTAGTGCTTCTTCATTGGTGGCCACCAGCTCGAAATAGAGCCGACGGACATATATTTCTTGACTGGTTTGCCTAAGAGAGGCGAAGACTTGACTCTGTTTGGGGCTAGGCCAGGTGGCCAGTCTGTCGATAGCCTCAGGCTAGAGTACTGCAACAGCCAGGCTAGAGACAAAGGGATAGACATAAAGACCATATCCCGTCCTGAGCTCATGGTGATTGCGTTCACTGTCACCAAACTTTGCGGAGATGCCGCATTACATATTTCCACTAGATCCCAGATGCGTATGGCAGTTGATTGCTTTCGAGGCACCATCTTCAACAGGTGCGATGCCGTGTTGGCCAATCTGAAAGGCCAACTCACCAGGGCCAAAAACGGACAACTAAAGACCTTTGGTTATGGGGCTTTGGTTGTGAGTTTTGGCCTCGAGAGGGTTCCTATGCTGATCCCACAGCACCTTACTGTTGGAGCTGGGCTTCCTCGAGAGCCCAAACTGATGTGATGGGTTGCAGTTATGGCCCGTCACCCGGACGAGACGACAGAGGTTGCTCGCTTCAAACCTGAGTATTTCCAATGGCTGGAAAACTAGGTCTTTTCTATTCAGGACTTCCCTTATGCTGGGATAGATTTTCGTGGTGACCCAGACATGGTTCTTCCACCAGGAGAGCAGTGGGATGAGTCAGGTAAAATCCTTTTCAACATTTTTCCTATTTTAATTTTTTTTATTTTTTCATCGTCTCAAAACTAATAGTAAAAAATTCCAAATGTAGACGTGGGTCCACAGCAACCAGCCGCTCTCCGGCCTTACGAGAGGAAGCAACTAGTTTCACCCGCGCCAGCCCCACAGGACGAATCAGTAGAGGTTTTGGACGAGTTGGAGGGTCATCTCGAGCGCTTGACATGAGATATTCCTGAGACCACTATAGATGAAATTCCTCGTCCTCTTCAGTGCTATGTGATTGGGGTCCCGGGACCTTTTAGGAGGTTCCTTTGCAAGGTGGCCCGTGTAGTGGTTTCTTATAGAGATCATCACCAGTGATAGGATAATCGCCTATTGTGGGCACATGTGACATTTTTGTTTTTTTTACTTATCATTTTTGCCGATCATAAGGTGTTTTTCAACCTATGATCGAGGACGATGTATTTTTTGACACACTCCTGTATATATATATCACTATTACCGGCTTATCTTGTAAATCATGTTATGGAATGGTTTTAAATTTACATGTATGATTATTGCAAATGTCTATTTAACATTCGAGAAGCAATTGCATCTACTAATGTCTTTAAAGATCTTGGAATATGCTGATATTCAATATAATCAAATTCACATTCCAAGAGACGCACTCTCAAAAATAATCTCAATAACACTGGATTTCTAATGGCATACACTCTATTAAGTTGTAATACAACGAGTTCAGAATCTAACCTCACTATCAAACTCTAAATCCCAAATGAAATAGATTCAGATAATAACTCAATCACTGCACTATACTCGGCAATATTGTTCGTTGTTTGACCGAGGCTTACCCCATGCATAGATACTAACTCGTCAGAGAGCGAATAGATAACCAAAGCTACGAAAGAGATGTTCCGTGTATTACGACAAGCGCCATCAGCGAAACCAATGTATGTTTGGAGAGGCATCAACACCTGCAATATCAAGAGTAAAACCAAGATACGCAGGAATAATGACGAAAAACACTCTCTAAGCTAAGCACACTGTTTAAACTAAAACACACCAGCTAGAAAGAAAAACTATCCTAACTACAAATCTCCATACCCAATCTTTTAAGCATAATACCTCTTCAAGTAAAGGCCATTTCTGAGTTTACCCAAAGAGTCCCCATCAAAGTCTACCAATTCATAGACCCCTTTGGCTAGCTTTCGCTTGAAAACATAGGGACCATGCTACATAGGAACAAATTTTCCAGCGCCTAATTTATCATTAGCTTGATCATAAACTAAGACTAGGTCTCCCTCTGAAAAATTTCGAGGGGTCACATTTCGATCATACTGAGCTTTCATTCGTTTTTCGTGAGTCTGATTGCCAATGCAGCATCACGTCGATTCTCATCTAATTGAGCCAAGTATAACAAATGCTTTTCCTCTTCGGAAGTGGCTGGCCATTTGCAGTGACGGGATTTCGCATTCAGTGGGTAACACAGCTTCCGAACCATAGACTAGTTGGAAAGGAGTGAACCCTGTTGATGTTTTTACTGAAGTTCGGTACGCCCAAAGCACTGAAAATAGCATGTTTTTCCAATTCAACCGATGAATCCCAATGATTTTTCGGATCATGATAACTAAAATTTGTTGATGGATTCAACCAGACCATTCGCTTGTGGATAATAAGGGGTTGAACTATCGTGACGTAAACCAAGCTGGCCTGTAAGTTCGGTCATCATAACGTTTCGAAAATGACGCCCATGATCAGTGATTATTGCTTGTGGGACACCAAACCTAGCAATTATATGATTGAACACGAAAATTTCAGCTGTCTTGCCGTCTTCCTCAAATGTAGGCATCGCCTCAGCCCACTTAATAAAATAATCTACCGCAAGGATGATATACGCATGCCCCCGGCCGAGTGAGGGTTACATGTAATAAAATTGATACCCCATTTGGCAAAAGGAACAATGACAATTATAGGGTGGAGAGGAGCAGGTGGAGCGTGCATCTTACGATCAAAAATTTGGCAGTTGTGGCATTTTTGGACCGCCGTAATACAATATTTAAATAAAGATGGCCAGAAGTAGCCAGCGCGCAATATCTTTTGGGCTGTGGCAAACCCAGACATATGACCGCCACATGCTCCAGAGTGACAGTCATTTAGAACCCTTTCAGCTTCCTCGTGAGTTAAGCAACGTCGAAAAATGGAATCCGCCCCACGACGATAAAGAGTATCTCCAATAATCCTGAATTGTTGGGACTGGAATCGAATTTTTCGACACTCTGACCTTGAAATTTCTGGCCGAAAGGATTGGGTCTGGAGATAAACGATGATATCCCCATACCACGGATCTAAAGTGTTGATTAGAAACAAGGATTCATCCGCAATGGGCTCCTCCGCCACAGTTTCTGTGTCAGCACGCGGGAAGTCACACATTAACTCCGCAAAAACTAAAGATTTCTTAGACTTAGATTTCTAAAATTCCAAGTCGAACTCCTCCAGGATAGCAATCCATTTAGAGTACTTGCCCCCTAGCAATTGCTTGGTCAAAATGTAGATCATAGGGTTACAATCCGAAATTACAGTAGTTTTACGTAGTAGAATGTAGTGACGAAAACGTTGGAGAGCTTGAAGAGCTTCCAATGCCAATTTCTCCACATGTGAGTATTTTAGCTCAGTTGGATTTAAAGTTCGACTAAGGTAATATATCACATGTTCAGTTCCGAATTCATCTTCCTGAACTAAAACCATTCCAATGGTGGAATGAGAGGCGGAGAGATACAAGAAGTAATCCTGGTTGTAGTTGGGAGGATGCAACAATGGTGCATGGGTCAACGCGTGTTTGAGTGCATCAAAAGATTTCTGAGCTATCTCATCCCAATAGAATGGAGTATTTTGCTTCAAAAACCGGGTAAAACCCTTTGTGACCTCGGCGTAGTTAGGAATGAATCGTCTTAAAAAGTTTGCTTTCCCTTGCAAACTTTGGAGTTGGCGAAGACTCGAAGGAGGAGGCAATTTGATGATAGCTTCGACCTTCGAGGGATCAACGCAAATGTCGGCTTTCGAAACTACAAACCCCAAAAATCGACCCATTTCTATACAGAAGACACATTTGTGTGGGTTCAACCGAATACAATAATGCCTACACCTCATAAATATTGCTCGTAAATGGACGAGGTGATCAGCTTGATGTAATGAATGAGCAGGCAAGTCATCGAGATAGGGTTGCACAATGTGCTTGATGTCATGAAACGCATAAGACATCGCCCTTTGAAAAGTTGCTCCAGCATTCTTAAGCCCAAAAGGCAACGTGCAATAAGCAAAAGTCCCCCATGGACAAATGAAAGTTGTTTTTAGTTGATCGGCAGGTAGAATATTGATTTGATTATATCTAGAAAAACCATCCATGAAGGAGAATATTTCGTTGCCGGCACAATCATTAATGATTTGATCGATATAGAGAGTTGGGCAATTGTCCTTTGGACAGGCTCGATTAAAATCCCTATAGTCGATGCATATTCTTATTGTTACCTGCTTTTTGTTAACCAGAACAATATTCGATACCCAATCCGTTAACGGGATCGGATAAATGAAACCTGCTTTTAATTTTTCAACTTCTGCTTTAATTGCAGCAGCTTTTCGTGGATGAATCTGATGCAAACTTGTCGGACGGGTTTAGCATCCGGGTAAGTCTTGATCTCATGAACAACAATCGCAGGATCAATTCCTGGCATTTCCTCATATGACCAGGCAAACACGTCGCGGAATTCTTGAAATAGGGCCGTATATAGTTGAATTTCGTCATCTGTACACGAGGCATCTATATGAATGTTCTCAACAATTTCGGGTTTAACCGAAATGTCAATAGGAATAGTTCGAGAGATGTTTCCCAAATTTAACTCTGAATCGGGATGTTTCATTAGATTCTGAGGTTCCTTGACATATTCAGTTGTAAAAATTGATGAGAAATCATTTTCAAAACGATCATCCTCAGGTAAAAATGAAGATCTGTGATGGAGATCTTCCCATGGTAAATCATCTATACATAGGATTTCATGAATTTTCTCATCAGAGTGAACAATTTCAGAAAAAGTGGTTAAATCTGAGGTTGATGTGAAAAGTGATTCCTCATGGACCACATTCATTAAGTCATTTTCAGTTGAACATGGGTCAGCAAACGACTGCACGGCTTCATAGGAAATTTCATATGGACTCAAAGGTATGGAATTACCAAATGAGTCTATCTCAGATTCAAAAGGGACAATCCAAGAATCATCGTAAATAATGGTGTTTGATGTAATCATATGAATGCGTTGATTGGAGGAAAAGGAAAAGTTCCCAGTAAACCAGCATCTTTAACTAGTCCTGCTCCAACATCCTTATATGGGATAGTTGTTTTATCAACATGCTGAATACTCTCGGAAGAGGCTGGGTCGAATGAAAAGTAAGCCAGATGTTCTATTGTTACGATCTTTCCATTATGTGGAAACTTTATTACTCAAAAGTCCGACGAAACGACCGCTGTCATAGCGTAAGACCAACTTCGACCCAAAAGAAGGTTGTAATCTAGAGGGGCATCAACCACCTCCACATCTAGACTAACGGTTTTTCCTTCAACCCCTATAGGCAAATCCTGTAGAATGCCAAAAGGATGAAACCCACGGCCATCAAAAGGATTTAGAATCGTCAAGGATTGACTTAGCGAAGGAAAACCAAGCGATATCCAACACTGTATCGACATAATACACGTTGAGGCTCCCTCATCAATTACAGTCTGATGAATAGGCCCGTTTTTGACTATCACTGGTATCTGGAAAGCCATTTGATGAGGCCAACGTGGTGTACTATTTTCTAGATCGAAAATTATTAGGTTTGGGTCCTGAACGTCAACAGCCCCTATAGCCGACAAAAGAAATTTACGTTGTGCTGGACATGATTGCAACACTTCCAAATCCGACATTGCTGAGGGTGAAACAGCTAAATCCTCAACAATGTTATAATTCTGAGCCGCTCTCGCATGTGGATTAAAAGCTAACTTTCGAAGTATACCCTTGGCGAGCGGTTTGATTACCAGGTTTGGATTAGGTTTATCGATCTGTAGTGGATCGGAACCAGGAGCTGAGGTTGATGGATTAGAATGAGAAGATTCTACTTCTTTACCATCAACAGGACTTTTACTACCATAATCTTGCGATCTAGTCGCAATCCGAACATGGGACATCATCAGTATGGGTTCTTCATTGGCATTCGAGGATGAACCTATCATCTTACTGTCTTGAGCCGGAAAAGGATCCTTCAAAACAACACGAGTTTGGGAACCCTTGACAATCTTCGCAACCTTTGCACGATGAGGGCATTCTCTTGTAAAATGTTCATCGTCACAAATGATACAAGGATAACGAGGTTTGCACTTTTCATCATTGGATTCCACCTTTTCAGGTTTCTCCTTTGAACTTTTGTCCGTTTTATTATTCTTCTTTCCTTTCTTCTTCCCACCAGATTTTGATTTGGCTGTAGATGACTCTACAACGTGAATATTGGCAGAGATCTCTGCCTGTTGGGGAATCAGGCAAGGTTATGATAGGCGAAGAATTCTTGGAAGACTTCTTCTTACTTTTAGTGTTAACCGTGCCAATCATACCATCGGCGACATGAGATCCCGAAGGAGCTGCAGTGATTTGATTTTGCTTGGGAAGATCGGGGATTTTTTCGTGTAATGTACCTGACTGAGTATAGACCAAGTCAAGGTACTGTGCTTGAGCAGTTACTTGCTCCTCAGTAACAAATCCAACTTTAGCAACATCTTTAGTGATCTTTGGCAACAAAGATTTTACAAACCATTCGGCCAAGATCTGATCCGGAATAAATACCTTCACTAAAAGTCGTCGACGTCTCCACTCATGAATATGATCTGAAATGTAAGTGGATGTCGATTGTTTTAGCGAAGTTAACAATTCTGTGCCATTGTCATATCGAACTGGCAACTGAAAATGAGTTAAAAACGAGGTAGCTAACTGACTAAAATTATAAAAAGTGCCTCGCGGTAACTCAATGTACCACTTGGCCGTGAGACCAATTAGAGTGCGTTGGAAAAGTCTAAGACGGATTGAATCATCTGTAATGGAGTTAGACGCACACCAGAGGTGGTAAGTCATCACATGGTTCGACGGGTCCTCTCCTGATTTACCTTCGAACTTGGGAATGTCACTGGGCAACTTATTCGGCATTGGCGGCCAAAACGGAAGATAATTAATGGGTTCGTTCGTTAGGCGTGACAAGTCAGGTAAGTCTAAAGTTGCGATAAATGGTAACTGCCGATTAGGATCCCTAAAACTCTGGGTCATGAGACTAGCCCCAGGAGGAGGATATCTAGGATAACTAGGAATAGGAATGGCGTTCAAGATATTGTATCCTCTCGGAAAACCAGGATTAACCGGACCGCTCTGGGGTTGTTGAGGTTGTTGATAAGTGTACCCAGGGTACGGTTGATACTGATAGACTGGCTACTGCACAGCAGAACCGAATTGGTACTGTCCCTGGTACAGCTGATAAGTGAATTGTGGTTGACTTGTGACAACCGTACTTAAACCAGGTTGTCCTACAGGCATCTGAACCAAAGTTTGAATCGTAGATCCAGACAGTGGTAAAGATGTTTGAGGAGTAGATACAGGAACAGTAGAAACCGGAGCTGTCGATACTCCAGAAGTAGGTGGGGTAGATTGAATAGATGTTGCGGCAGTTGTAGCAGTCATTTGAGGCGGAGTACGAGGTGTACTAGGCCTAGGCTGAGAAACTACCGAAGGTACAGAAGTTTGAATGTTAGACTGGACTGGTTGCTGGGGTGAACCAGAAACTAAGGGTTGTCCAGCTTGAGATGACAACTGTACACTTGGCTGCAATACCTGTTGAGCTTGCGATGGATCCCACACTATATTCATTCCGGGGTACTGACCCATAACTGGTTGAGAATACTGAGGACCATAACCGGATTAAGGGTAGGATTGATAATTGAAAGGTACATTTCCCGTTCCTTGAACATACGTTTGACCGGAGGGTGGTTGGAAACCTTGGTTCGAGTATTGACCTTGGGGTTGATACCCTTGAGGCACATACAGATACTGGGTTTGACCTTGAGGTATAAATTGATACTAGGGTTGACCTTGGGGTACATATTGAGTCTGTGGTTGACCTTGAGGAACGTACTGTCCCATAGGTATGTGTTGTCCTTGAGGTTTCCCCCCAGATGCAAATTGTGTACCTTGAGGTTGCCCCCTAGGCATTAATTGAGGCTGTCCCCCAGGCGGTAACTAGCCACCTTGAGGTTGAGGATTGGGAATAGAACCTGACATCATGGGAATGTCTTCTACGCTCAATGGCTTAGTACCATTGCTTCCAGTTAGTAACCCTTGCTCAATGGGTTGAGGAGATGCTCCCGAAAAAATACCAGAAAGTGACTGATACCCAGAGGGAACAGAAGGACCACCGTACAAAAAGGATTCGGGCGATTGAGTAAACATGGATGACTATCCTGACATATTTACGGGAGTATAAAAACCTCTAGGTGTTGGGTGATAAGGGGCATGAGGTGGTGAAAAACTTAACCCTGAGTTTTCTAAGAAATTAGTCAAAGAAAGATACCAAGAACTGCTCCTAGGTGGACTGTAAAAAATTGATTCACGCTCCCTTAGTTTAATAACTGGTTGATTTTCAGGGATAGGGATGCCTACTTCTTCTTCCGGAGCAAGTTCTTCAATAGCAATAAGTCCAGAAGGAAGATCTTGGGTGATTACTCTTTCTACCCTAGGTGAACCAGGACCACTAGAAGTTGGAGAAACAAACCCCGATGTCGGAGTAGCAGCAAATTCACTTTCAGGCTCGGATATTTCAGGTTCCTCACCTATATCACTAGTAGATGAAAAGCTACCAGCAATTTCAGAAACAGACACTGACTGTGGATTATAATTTGCTACTAACGGTTGAAAATCAGGATGTACTATCAAAGAAGATTCTCCTTCCTCAGGCGACCCAACTCTACTGTCTCTAGGAGTTACGAGGAATTTCAAGCCTTCAAGCTGGCTCGGTACTTCCTTAGAAGGTTCGCCCTGAAGTCTACGGGACTTCCTCAGTAACTCAGCCACGTTTACAAACTTAGGAGACTGGCCCCGAAGTCTACGGGACTGTCTTGGTAATTCAGCCACAATTGAAAACTTTTAACTACTTCACACGCAAACAAAGTAAAATCTCAATGAAAAGCACCTAAAGTCTCTAAAGAACCAAACAAATTTGTATCACACGCCTAAAGAATCTAGGAGATCAAACACACACAAACAGTAACTTTCCGTACTGAAAACACTAGTTGGTGATGAAATCCAACGTTGCTGAGTTCAATACAGAAATGGCGGTTGGAACAATTACCTGGGCAACCTGCTTAATGAATAGACTGGCACAATTTCCTCCACTTAACCATCTCGAGTGAAGATAACCCCCCAGAAAATCCAAGTGAGTCTAGCCGATGTCTACTCCAGGTACAGTGGGATCTTCCCACCACTGTCACCTCAGGAAGAGCCCTAAAGAATATGGCCACTAAGGTTACCAACTGAGACAAATATACCTAGGGGAACATTCTACGATCCAATATGCACGCAAGGGCAGAGTAGCAAGCTCAATCCCCTTGAAGGCTCCTTGACATAATCCAAGGTTTACCAACAAGTGACCCCAGGATCCTCGACAATGGTTAATCCGAGGTTTACCGTTTTTAATACGTGAATATCTGGCGTCGTTCCCAATGAGGAAGGATTGATTCCCACACTGGTTTGGACACGATCTCCTACTTCTCCTTTAAGAGGAGCTTTCCCAGGGCATAAATGCAACAATTGGATTTCTTCCCTACCACAAGATACAGCTACTTGTTTGTTTTTACTGTCTTGGAGAGTTAATTACTCTCCTACTCCAAGACACTAGCATAAGCTAAGTTGGTGTATCAGAGCCCTAGAAATAAAAATGATACTAGGTGAATTTTACTCTAAGTGTTAATTTTAGTGGTTTTTTTTTAAGTCAAAAGGTGCGGAGATGAAACTCGTGGTATGAAGACTCGACTCAAAATCACTAAAAATGCACGTAAGATAATCAAAACAATCTTTTTCTCTTCGATGAACTTCTAACTAAGAAAGAGTTTGAGAATGCAAATACTTTTGTAAACACAAATCTTTCTCAATCAAACAAATTAAAAGAAGATCTTTTTCCTTTCCAAAGCACTCAAAACGAGACAACTAGTTATTTCACAAAAATTTCCCTTTTTCGTTCCAAAGCACTCAACCACTACAAAAACAAACTTTTTCCAAAAGAGATTTTTTATATTTTTTAATAAAACAATCAAAACTATGAAAATGACTAACTTTGAGATCTACAAATTATAAAAACCTATTTGAAGTCAAGGCCTACTAAAAATCTTTTTTAAGGATGTTTTACTTAGCTAGATGTAAGCTAAGGACCAATTTACGCAGAATCATAAATAAGTCAAGAACAACCAATTTTGTTTTCTTTTTGAAAATGAAAATCCAAACTCTCAAACACAAGCTTTTCGAAGTTTTGTAAAGAGAAACTCAAAGCGGATTCCTCAACAAGGGGAGATTTCATAGATGGTCAGACTCATAAGAAGGTTGGTAGACACTAAGGTGATCTGAAGTCCCTACAGCTTCTAAGCTCAGAGCCACTACACAACCAAAATGAAAAACAAACCCAACAAGCAAAACTCCTAGGAATTTCACTTAAAACCCTAACACTAACGAAATCAATCTAAGGAAAGCTTTTGACAAGTTATATGCAGGTCTGGGCAGTGGATAACAATTTCTAAACAAACACTAAGCTAACTAACAGAGGAAATCTTAGGGATTTTCAAAATTTTGACAGGGTCCGCAGGCCCACAGTTGACACAGGCGCGGTCCCGCTCTGTGCTAAAAGCCAAGCTACGGGTATGTACGCACTGTGTCAAAAAGCTAGGGTGCGGTCCTCTCCCAAAGCTATGAAAAACAAAAAAATAACCCTGGATCTATAAACTCTACCCAATTTTACACACAACAAGCCAAAAACAGAAACAAAAACACAGTTTCTCAGGTCAAAGTAAAAAAAAATGAAAACAATCAAGTCCCCAGTGGAGTCGCCATTTTGTCACACGGAATAATTTGATCTTGCGAGCAAGATAGACCTTCCTAGAATCTAAAGAATACCTAATGACAAGCAAACCAACCAGATACTATCTTTCTCTAAATATGCATTGATTAACAATGGCAAACAAGTGTTTTTAGGGCCTACCTTAGGTCCAACGCAAGCTTGTGGATGCCCTCACTCCTTCGATCCCAATGAGCTCCTTTGTCGTGAATCTGCAAACACAAACAAGGCAAACAAATTAAATAGCACCTGAAAAGCCAATTGCATAAAACATATTTAACATGAAATTCAAGGAGTCCATGAAACAAATAACATGAGATACTTGTTGAGAAAAATGAGTTTGATTGTATTAATTCAAAAGAAGAAGAACTTTACAACCTTTGCTTTGATGCTGTACAAGCTCCTCCCAGGGTCCAGCAAGAAGTCTCCTCTACTTTGACAAGTTTCACTCACTCCCCAATGAAGCCAACTATGAAGTCTTGATTTCACCAGCATTTACCCTCAAAAATGTTCAGCTTCTAACCTCCCCAGCAACCAGCCCTATGCCTGTATTTATAGTGCAATGGAGGGAGGTTACTAGGTCCTCCTTCAAAGGGATAAAGCCAACCTTCAAAGGGATAGCTCCTCTCATCAAGGGATTAGCTCCTTCTCTTTTGGGATGCATGAACCACCTCAGAGCGAACAATCCACGTCAAAATTCCTTCTAGAAACCTCTAGAATTAACCCAAAGTGAGTTTTTTAAGATAAAACTTGCGCCTTTTGATTTCACATGGGTCCGCACCTACACCGTTAGGGACAGAGCGGGCAGGTCTGCAGTTTTTGTACACAGAAGGTGCGGGACCGCAGGTGACAGTGAGAGAAAGTGCGGAACCATAGTTACATTGATTTTTAATATCTTTCTCTCATTTTCAAAGCTTAACTTGAAGAGCTGAGGTCTGAGACTTGCTTAGGAGGATAGTACAAGTGATGATAGACCCATACTGACTGCAAATAATCATGGTGACGATATTTTTGTGTAACGGCTACCCTACACACTTGTCCTTTCTCACATGTTTTGGTACTAATTTCTTTCAACAATTTGCACATCACCTGTTATCGGTACAAAGATTGTCTGATATAATAAAAATTAATTTTCACCGTTAATCCTTGGCTCTATCAGTATATTGTTTAACATGTACAAATGATATGGATAACATGCTTACATTTGGCCCCTATAATAGTGACATTTGTTAATCAAATAAACATCCACACTATATATTCGATTAAGTAAAAGTTCATTGTATTATCAATTATGTTTGGCATTGATTTGGGAAATATGTCATTGTGTGGAATGCAGAAGTGCGGAGAAAGATTTAATTGTGCTTCTTCCACACTCCACAAAGCCTTAATCAATTAATGTCATTGCATGGAATGTGGAAGTGCAAAGAAAGCTTCCATTGTGCTTCTTCCGCACTCCGCACAACCTTAATCAATCATTTATAAGTAGAGGCAGGGACTATGTTGCATTGTAGCTATTAATCCTATGTTACTTTATATCTTAACTTAGAGCCTTTCCAAAAAGGAAGCATATGCTTCAAGTCATATTTATATCTTTTCACCAATATTGTATTAGATTTTGATTTAATAACACTATTTATTCCTCCTACTATATTATTTTTCATTTGGTTTTATACATAGAAATAACTTAATTTGGTAGGAAATGAAATTTCTTTTAGTCTCAACTTTAGTAAGAATCATGACAATTCAATCCTAATTTCATAATTTCAATTATAAGAATTTGGTAGATCGTGTCTCAATCATAATTTCAGGGCCATAACAAGGGAGAGAACATTATTGAATCACCATTCTTCATCCTAAATAAGTACAAGTTACATAACTCTTGGATGGTGGTCTCATTCAAATGTAGTATCATAACAAGTCAGAGAATGTTAGAAATATTTTTCCTATAAATATTTTTCATGTTATTGTTATTAAATTAGGTTATTATTGATGATATTTTTCATGTTATTGTTATTAAATTATGTTATTATTACTGATGATATTGATATTTCATATTTATTTGTTTGAAGTCATAGATTTTAAGAATTTGAATTCATTGTTGGTTCTTATAATATATTTATTGTCTCCCTGATTAGGGTGCGTGCCAGGTCACTGTCCCACTTGGGACTCACTTTAATAGTGATTAGATGGAATTCATGGAGGAAGGGTGACTCTGGCAGTCGAAATGCATGTGTGACTAGGTTGATGTGATGGGAGGAGGCATGGGAGGTATTAAGGCAGGTGTTAATTGTCATTGAGATATAACCCTACAGGTGGTGGAAGCCTGCATTTCATTTCATATAATTGAGCTTTGGTATAGTGAGGTTTTGAGAGTTGTGGCTCCCTTCCAATGGCAAGCTTAGCAAGGAGGTAGTGGTTGCGGGAGATCATTCGGGTCAGATCCCTGACGCTAGTGACAGGGTATGTATCACTTCTTTCCATCCATCCCTACTCGCAACATATTGTTACTCTGAATTTTGCCTGTAAAATTTTCGCCCCCTCCTATGAATGGGTGACTATGCATCTTGGTAATGTTTGTTCGTTTGATGAGAATGTCTGTGTGGCTCATTTTTATCTTGAAATAGTTGTTTCGAAGCGAATATACATTTCTTATGGTATCTTACTACTCTGTATGGGAATGTATGGTTTAATTTGGGATCCTTGTATGTGTGGGAAGAATTTACTGCCTAGTTGGAATGGTTGTTTCTATATTTGGTTAAATTGGCTTGTGAATACTCTATGCTTCTCATCATTGCTAGTTTTTGCAATGTGTTGCTGTTTATATATATGGGAAGCGGCTTGAGGCATCAGTGAGTAGTTTTTTCATTTGGTGGAGACAGACCCTCTCTAGATTATATATATTTTGTGCAATGTCTGGGCATAGACTGTTGCTAATGGGAAGAAAGAGTCAATGGAGGTTGGTTGGCATGACCTGCTCTACTTTCACTTTACTTCAGTTTATTATTACTTGTTTCTTGCTCCTATTATCTGTAATTATATCAAGTGTTATTAATTATAGAGACTACCCAGTCTACGAGTCGAGGGTCTCTACTCAATCAGCGGTGTGGTTAGTTAATTATATTGTAACTCAGAAGAGGTGGATGGAAATGGCAAGACCATCCACGGGCACAGGCTAGTTAGACACTTGGGGTCGCAGACACAACCATAAGAATGAGTCTCAAGGACGACAAGGGGCATCCTCGTCGAAGCCACCAAGGAGAAGTGGATGAAAATTGGATGCTCATCATATTACCATCGCGGCCCATGCATATACAACAAGTACTCCTATGCATGTAAGACAGAGGATAGCAGGTTGGGAAACCAATCTCAACCAACAAGATGAACAAGAAATTCAGGTGAAGGATTGACGCTTGTTGGTCCCTGATCCAGGCCACACCCGAGGTCAACTCACCCAGTACAAGAAGACAATTCATCTATATTGGATAATGAAGGGAATAGTATCCAAAGCTATCATGAATGCAACAAGTTCCATCAAAGTTGATCCTGGATTTCATGAATTTTAGAAGGAATTCCAACTTGTTCAATTTCAAATTCAGCGGCAGAATGTTCGTTTGGGCCATATTAAGAAGCACATTTTGTGCCTTCCTCAATCTGAATTACTAGGTTTTAGTGCAAAGGACCTAGCTCTGGTGGAGTCCTCAGATGAATAGTTTTTAGTTATTTTCCTTTTTGTAAAATTTTGAGTATGTATATGTCGATTAGCAGTACTTATGTTAGCATGTTAAGAGTGAACTGATTTTTAGAAATTCGGGCCTCTAAGGCTGAGTATGGCAGACTTAATAACCTGATATTTTGGATAGCTTATAATGTGTTCTAATAGCTAATAGACCTGGTTTCCCATTAGGCGGGTTGAGGCCACAAAATGTATTTTATGGATGTAACCTACCTGCTTTGAAAATGAATGAATGAAAAGTCCTACTAAACTTACAAAAAAAAAAACTATTTATTATCTAAATTTTTCATTAGTTAGGTTTGTAAAATTGAAGTTCAAATATATTCCAATTAATTCCATGCACCATTATTAATTTATTACTATTTTTAATTCTTATAATGGTAAAATTTAAGATAGGAAAGAAAATGAGGTATATATTGGATTTAGGCATCTGTGGTTCATTTCTTTTGAGCTTAGTCTCGGGATCCATCATCAGGACCAATCTGAATGATGATAGAAGAAGAGCTTTGTGAAAGGATAAATAGTTAAAGAAATATTTTTATTTCAAATTGTTGGATTGTTTTATGGATCCCATGTGACTAACTTGAAAGTGTGTGCAATGAGCATATACACACATTTTATAAGTAAATGAAATTTGAGTAGAATTGAATTAGTGTGCAAGTGATAGGGTGGTAGCACGTTAGAAATCATTTCCATCATGCCCAGCAATGATTTAGGTTATTGGTATTAATAATTAGGAAATGATAATACAATGATGTGTGGTTTAAGGATTTTGTTGGGTGAAGTTTATGGGATTGTGGTTCAAATTTTATTGAGTATAGTGTTTTGTTATGATTTCGGTTCGAGTAGATTTTCTTTATCCGTTTGAGTCTTAGCTCTTATTAAATTATAAGAGCAGCTCAAGGAGTATACTCCTTAATGAGTAGACTCTCTTTATTCATCTGAGTCTTATCTCTTCCTAAATCATAATAATTTGGTATATCTGGCTTGCAACGAGGGTTGATCTTGGGTCTCCAACGAGGGTTGATCCTGGGTCTCCCTTAGATTAGTCCAGCTCTTCCTAAATCATAAGAATTTGGTATATCTGGCTTGCAATGAGGGTTGATCCTGGGTCCCCCTTAGATTAGTCTAAACAGTTACTGATTTACTATTTAGTTTAAAAAAAAATAGAAAATTATATTTATAAACGATAATGATTTAATTGTGTTAATTAAAATTTAAGGGAGTTGTCTTTAGTGCGACTTTTTGGAGTTTACGACGTGAGAATCCGGCATTTAAATTTGTGGTGAAATCTTGATTTTTGTTATTTAAGCTAGTTTTTTTACTGTATATATGGATTCAGCACCCTAAAATCCCCCTAAGGCACTTCTATTGTGCAGAGGTTGCCCATCAAACTTGTGCTTTCAATGAATTACTGCTAGATTTAAATGTGTTAGTTAAGATTTAAATAATTTTATTAATAAGTATTTTTTAAGTTTAAATTTTAATTTAAAATTGTTTGAAAAATCATAATTTTTTTATATAATTAATAATAATCATTATTCTAAATTCATTTAAACCGTGTACTTTTTAAAGATATCGAAATTATCAACTTTTTAAAGCGTTTTTTTCCCACACTTGAAATCATTTATTTATTTATTTAAAAGATTGGATTATTTTAACATTTATATAGATGGATTTATATTAAGGTAATTCCAAATATAATATTTATATAAATTTAGATATTAATTATAAATATTTATTATTAATATATATACATTATATTAAAATTTTAATTTTGTATTACATTAATAATATAAAAACATATTCATTCTCGATCAGGGTGCAGAAGGTACGAAGTGGTGAAGGAAGGTGAGGTGGGCCGTAGGACATGGGGGGCTGAGGTGGGAGCAACCTCCCAGCTGGCTCGAAGGGCAGAGGAAGAAACAGACGGTGTGAGACCACGAAAGCAGGTGGGGCAGCAAATAGTACAGGGCAGTGGGGCAGCAAGAAATACAGGGCAGACGCAAATGTGGATAAGGGCGGAGGTGAGAGAAGGCGACCAAGTGTCAAGTGTGGTAGAGGGCAAGCAAGAGCAGTTGGCAAGTGGCAATGCGGACGGAGTAAGCCCACATCAAGAGAAACCAGCGGTAGGAGCGGAGATATGAAGCCCAGTTATGGTAGTGTGAAGGAAACCCCATCCCAAGTAAATCAAATGAGGGAATGGGTGGCGGAAGGAGGATGAAGGCACGTGGAGAGTCCTTCGGACGGCAGGCAGGGCAGCTGGACAGGGAAACAAAAAGGTAAGACAGTTAGGAGAGGAGGCATTTGCATGCAGAGTGAGAAGGCAGGACGTGTTATGGAAGGTGGTGGAAGTGGGTTGGAGGACGTCGAGTTGCAACCGAGTTTTGTCAGCAAGAATTGGTATGTTCTCTCGGCTCCCATTCTAGACTGCCTGGCAAATATGATTTTATCAGAGGAATATTGGTTAATGGAAATGGTAACCCCAGACGTGGCTAGAGTAGAGACCTTTTGTTTCTTTTGGGGCTCTAGCTTGTTAACCTGGAGTGAATTTGTCTAGAATGCCACCGGGGGAAGGGGGTTCGGGAACACTGTTATGGGTCTCAGGGTAGATAGGTCCCGAGGTACTGTGGCCCGCTGGGATGTCCTTTGGGGTTTTCACAATGGAGGTAGAATCAAACCTGTCGAACCATTATGGTGGAGTCTATGGCCTAGGAAGGAAGGAGTTATAGTCAAGTGTGGGGGTCAGTCGCCTTCTTGGATCTTGCGGCAAGGCTGCTTATTTTCCAACCTGAGCCGAGCCCAGACATGGCCGAAGGCTGCAGGATCAAAGGCAATATCAGGGGTAGCAACTAGGGTAGGGAAACAACTATGAGAAAATCTTGGTCCTGCCCCTCTAACGGGACCCAGGGTAGGGCTGCATTCACAATTGTTCATTCTGAGAAGCATTATCTCGTCTGTTGGGGTGGTGATAATCAGGGGGGGGAAGAAATTTCAGTCGGGAGGAGAAACAGAGAGACCTCGTGGGCATTGGGAAACTGGGTTCTTCAAAATTCAATAGAGAACCACTGTAATGAAGTGGAGGTCAGAAGCCTCAATTTCCCTGAGGAGAGAGGGGAACCCGGGTGTTAATGAGGGCTATTACAATTCTCCAAGCCGGGAGCGATTGGAAAAGCTCGGGCCAGAGAAGCCTGTGTTTACTCTGTTCAAAATGATTCTGACTTATAAGGATTTTTCACTGGTTTATGTTTTAGGTAATATAACAACCAGAGTGCAGAGAATTCCGGAGTCTCAGAACTCACACCGTGCTCTAGCCCAGGAATAGGTGCACCGTCTAGAAAAGGAGGAATTAAGCCGGAAGGAGAACGGGATGGAAAAGGAAGGTAACGAAGCGGGAAAGAGAGGAAATAGAGGAATGGACAAGGTAGGAAAAAAGACGAAAGGGTTGGAAGCAACCTCCAGTAGAGGACCAAGTAAAAGAGGAAGGAAAACTGGGAAAGAGAGTATGAAGAACCTGATAAATGCATACATGGTAGGAACACTGCCAGAGGTGAAAGTAATAATATCTAAATGGGAGACGGAGCTAAACGACAATGTAGCAAATCAAAATATCTAGGCAGACGAATGGGAAACTATGGTTAAATACCCTAGGAATACCAAAGGATGTCAAACGTTGTTCCGCAAAACAATTCAATAGTATTGGGTTGTGAAGAATATCCTAGCTCGAGCAATGACAACATATAAGGAACGAGAGGAACCGGAGGATGCCAGACCAGCTGAGCCTAGTATGAAGGATCTGCACAGGGAGATCCAATCTGTCTAGATGCAACTGTACCAAAACAACCTCATGGTAAACAGGATTGAATAGAGCATCCAGGATATGAAGAGAAGCGAAATCCCGGGCTCTAGTGTGAAAGCCCCAGCCCCGGTGGACTCATCAGATGAATGAAGCAGGTCTTCAAGTAGAATTTTGTTTAAATGTTGGCTAGCATTTACTATTTTAATATGAATCTTATAGTAGATAAAACTATCAATGTAGCCTGGATGGTCATGAAAACTCTCTTTAAATTTTGGACAACATTCGATGCAGATAAGTGGGCAATAGACCTGGTTTCATGCAAGCAGATAGAGGCCACCTAAAATTTTTGTTAAAGATATACTTCATTTCAGAAAATATTAATAGAAAAAGGAACTACTAAGCTTACACAAAAAATATATATAAAAACAAATTCTAAATTTACATGTCTTCTCAACATTGTGTGGCATCGAACCGGTATTAAATATTAAAGTGGCCACTTACTATCGCATCGTTATAAATGCAGAAGTAATGCACTAGGGTGGTGAAGGTATGCGCATAACAGGAATGGAGGTGAGGTTAATTCTTCTTCCTCATTCACATGTGTTTATTTGATATCAGATCCTTTCGTTTTCTGTTGGCATGTTGGAGGTTTTTCCTATTAGTGTGAGTCTAGTATTTTGGTCACTCTTTCCCAGACTAAAGAATTTGTGGATTCGATGCTTTTCATTGTATATTTGTATTTGATAAAGGTTGGCCCTATCTTTGAGTTGGTGACCATCCCTTCAATTTCACCTTTTCTGGATAGCAAATCTCAAGGTATTTC
The DNA here is from genome assembly GCA_031772625.1 of Pinus tabuliformis. Lineage (NCBI taxonomy): Eukaryota > Viridiplantae > Streptophyta > Pinopsida > Pinales > Pinaceae > Pinus > Pinus tabuliformis. The sequence continues at coordinate 178,784,085 of CM062808.1, forward strand.
TTACCCCTGCATAGTTCTTTATTTTGGGTGTTGGTATCTTGGTTACATCTCGCTGTAATTTTGAAATTAAGGGAGCTATAATACTGGTTATTGAGTTTTGGTACATATTTAAGGTTTTACATAGACCTTTCTTGCTCTTGTTGTTGGTATATTATAGGCTTACAACTAGGGATATCAATTTGTTAATTATTGTTAAAAGAGTATGGTATAGTATGGTTTTTACCTTGTTCCTGGTATCATTTCCTTTGAGCACAAGTAGTATAAGTGTTGTCAAGGATATTATGATTATTTGGAACGGTCAAAAATTTGTTTTCATCGGGCTCTAGTTTGTTAATTGTCTTATGTCATCAATGTGCAATTAGTTCCAAAGCTTGCTTGAACTTGGTTCTCTAGTTTCGAACTTAGGGGTGACTTGGTAATTTTTCGGTTTCGTATTAAAGGGGTGGTAGTTCGCCCGTTTAACTATTACTTTGGTCGTGGTTCCACTAGTGCATGTGTACATTGTTCCTTTGTTTCTGAAATTATTCCCCCTCATGATCTATAAACTGCCATGGATATTCCACTGGACAATTCATCACAACGGATATGATAATATTATATTAAAAATCTGAGATTCTACACTATTACAGTTTTATTTAATTTCTAGATATGTAAAATTAACTATAATCAATGCATGAATGTAAAAGTAAATCAAGAAGAAATGTAGAGAACAATAAAATAAGCTCACACACACAAAATACACAAGGTATGCTCTCTCGGAAACTCTTTCGGGAGAAAACCCAGCTAGAAAGTGAGGTCGCTTCGCTATTTTTCTTTGTCTGGAAATATGGTTGCAAATACAAAGAAGCAATGTTTGTGGCCCATGGGCTACTATAGTGCACAGATCCTCTCCGTTTGCTCTACCTCCTATTTCTCTTAGCTATCTTTGCTCAACTATGGAACAAAATGCTCTCGAAAGAATGGAATGCCTCTTCCTCCAAGTGGCCTAGTTATAACACAGCCCAATAGCCTACTAGTGGTTAAGTTTGACTACATCAACTCTTAACTAGAGTTACAAAATAGACTCTTCTAGAGTAATTTACATCACAAACATGTGGCTAGCCATTTTCCATGAATAATGGGGGCTGACGTGGCATCCTCCTGAATTATAGGTGTGAAAACAGGAAGGTCAACTTGTGAGTGGAATTACTTTTGCATACGTACTTTGATTGACGTGATTCTTGTGTTGTTGGAAAGCTATATGTGTGTATAATAACATGAAAATGTAGTGTGCTCCAATAGAAAAATTTTACCCCCAAGAAACATTGTCTGATGCCTCAAAACACTCTTGGAAGGTTTCAGACCCTCTTTCGCCAAACTAGGTCCCACTAGTAAAATTGGTCTCGTGAGCTTATTCCTCCAGTTTTTCCACTCCAAATGCATTGAGATGGATGAAAAAAAATGTAATGATCCAATTCGGATCACCTCACTAAAGAATGGCAAGCAGAAGAGGAGGATTAGGCAATTTTGGGTTCAAACGAACTTGAACGTTCGCCTATGACTCTGTGGCAACTTTGTTTAATGAAAACCCCATTGAAGTGCAACCCAGAGATTATGTTGTTGGAATCGAAGGAATCAGGGGACCAACCATATTATTATGATTCATAGATTGTTGAAGATGGCTTGTAAAGGGTTCTGAATCTAGGATTTTTTCAGAAGAGGAGACTCCATTTCTTACACTCCTTGTCCATGTATCAAAAAATGGACACATTGCTACACTTAATATTTAGGGACAAACAAGTAGAAAACTAGAATGTTTTCTTTGTATTGGAGGATATTAAACACATGTGAAAGCATCATAAATTTTGTCTTGAAAACATTTACTCTCTTCTGAGTAGGGTGGAATTTCTTTCGGTCTCAAACTCTGCTTCAGGAGACCTCACATATCCTCCTAATCCCATGGATCCACTAGTGGACATCGCTCTAGATATTACAATTATCTCTTCACACCAAGACTCATAGTTGGCATCAAAATTTGTGTTTACTTTTTGTCAAAATTATTTCAAGGATGTTATCAATATTCTTCATCTTCAGTACAGAAACATGTGGAATCCTATGGTGTTTTTTGGTCACTTCCAAGATGTGCAAATGATTGGGTTTAAACATGATAATGAAAATTATTTAACATGCCTACTTTCACGCTCCCATATCATGGTTTACTTTTCTTTTTGTAAACACTCTGGTGCTAGGAGGGGTATGTAATCAGTTTACCATAGATGGTCTCAAAATGTTTGTGGAAAGGTTTGTTGATTACGTTGGGCACTGGTTGGACATTTCATCAAAACATCAACACAAGGTCTTTTTTTGGTTGTTGGTCGTTGGAATTGGAGACTATGACTCTTGCATGTGTTGCAATGTTCAATGTTTTTCTTATGTTTTATGTCAATAGTGTAAAACAGTTGACTTTGTGGATGCCTTTAATTTTTGGATGTACTGCACTTGGTATAATTGATGTTGTTACTAAGAACTGTGGATGGTCCAAGATTATGAACTACCATATATTTTCATTTGGCTACAAGAAGTTTGTTATTTGGAGAATGTTTTTTTAAGTTTAGTCAAATATACCTCTTTAGGCCCTAGATAGAATAGTGAAGTTAAATATTCTCTAGCTTCTTTGTTGTTGAGAGGCCCTAGATAGAATAGTGAAGTTAAATATTCTCTAGCTTCTTTGTTATTGAGAGGCCCTAGATAGAATAGTGAAGTTAAATATTCTCTCGCTTCTTTGTTGTTGAGAGGATATATTTGACTTTCTACTTTATTTGCTGCCATGAAAATCCAAGGGTTGTAGATATAATCTTGATGTACTCTCTTTTTGAAAAAATATAAAATGTTCCATATAAAATGTTATGGTTTAAAAATAAAATAAAATAAACACACTATCTGTAACTTTTTATACAAAAAAATATATATATATATATACTCTAAGTTTAATTAATATGATTTGTTTCAATGTTGTCATTATTACTTATATTTAATTTAATGTAAATATTTTTTATTTGTACCTTATTTGAATATAATTTTGATTATGAAATGTTGTTATTTTTAGCATTTGATTTTTTGATATAAATAATATGTAAAATGTAAAAAGCACCTCTCTACATAATTATGTAAATAAATGAAAAATTAAATTATATATCATTTAATTTGAAAAATTAAATTATATATCATTTAATTTATATAAATTTGATTTAAATTAATGTTAAATACTTTAATTTATAAATGATTTCTTATTCAAGAAACTCTTTCTTAAAACCAAGAAAATAATGATACTGGGAAATTTTCAACATGAGAAATCATATTATTGGATCTAATATATATTGTAAGCATGCAACAGTATCTCATATTTATAGTAATGGAATAGTTACAAGAGATAGTATGTCCTCCATATACATGGTTCATTTATTCTTTCTTCCGCCTAAGATTATCACACATATACTTTTACTCTCTGTTGCATCTTCATTACCCTAGGTTTTCCTTGGCTTCCCTATAACCACACGTTGGCATTACATTTACGGGTTTTTGTGGATGAGCCTTAACCATCACATATTAAGCGGTTTCTTTCTTACCACAAACATTTCATCAAATGGTTTTGGCTAACCACAATCCATACATTTCACTAGTGGTTTCTGGATGATCATAGACCTTCAGCTACAAAGTAGTTTTTAGAACATTAAGAACTTTTCAACATAATAAAAAAAAAAAAAAAAAAAAATGGGGGTCTACATCCTTCATTGACTTGTACATAAAATTACAAACTCCACTCATGGAGATGCTAGGTATATACTCAAACATTCTTAAGTCAAAGATGACACCATAAACTTGCTTACAAATACAATGTGTGACTCACATCGATATATGGTCTTGAGTCTATTATTATGTCAGACAACTCACAACATTTACCTTGTTTTTCCCTCATCATTACTTCAGTTATGTTGTTTCCACAATACTTCTATGTGCTTTGTCATCATATTCTCTTCTTTACAACATATGGGATCACATCCATGTCCTTCTTGTCCCTATTGAAATCTCCCCATTCCTACATGCTCGTGTTTTGTTTATTGGATGCATTTTCTTCACTTAGGCTTCATCACTAAACTTTATGCCCCTTCTTTATTTTATGTATCAGTATAGAACTAGTTTTTCATGTCCATATAAAAACAATCTTTCTTACACTCCCTCTTCATTTTTGATGTTTTATATAGCATCAAAAGTTATTCCCTTCCTAACCATAATGTATAATATATATTGCATTATGTACAACTATATATATATATATATATATATATATATATATATATATATATATATATATATATATATATAGATATATATAGTAATGAAAAAAGGCATGTCTATTAATGAAAAGACACCCCAAACTATGTATATAAATCAGGGCCCTCAACTGTAATCAGCCATCAATCAATATCTCATGTATCTTATATCAATTTAATATTGTTTACTCAATCGTAAAAACGAAATTAAGGTTGAGAATTTTCAAATGTATAATTATCAATTATAAGGCAATAATTACCAAGATTTGGAAAATAAGAAAGAATTCAACATGGTATCAGAGCAATAAGATAATGAAAAGAAAAATATGTTACATTTTTGGGTTGTTACAGTCTTTATGTAACAACATATTCACTTTTTACTCTACCTAAATTCATGCAAAGAATTCCATAAATTATGGTGGGTAGTAATTCCTCGTAAATTTGTTTAATTGTCATTTACATTTTACTTCTCTTGAATGTATGCAAAGAAATGAATAAATTATGGAGGAACAATTTAGCATAGTCAAACATTATGTGGATGGATAATAGCCGAATTCGAATGGTCTAAAATACAAATTTTAATATGAGGAGAGATTTAACCTCACAGCACCAATGAGTAAATGGTTAAAGAATATGTTTGGGGTGAATAACAACATAGATCTCCCAGTGTTCATAAAAAATTAACCTAGGATATTTAAAAGTCGTCTCTAAGGATTCTTTGAGGATTGAACAATCATCTAAGATCTGCCAAGAAGTCAAGACCGTGTTCATGCCACTTGAAGCCGGATCAATAGGTAGCTTGTCTAAGATGAAGTATTTGTTGAAAATATTAGCGAGAAAAGGGTTTTATGATTTGTGCCTTAATCATAGGAGCCAGAATGGATTCCTTCTTGTGCATGACTCAAGTTCCTAAAAATTAGAAGATTCTCTATAAATTAGGACAAGTTCCTATAATTTAGAAATCAGTTCCTAAAAACTAGGATGAGTTAGGATGCAGTTAAGTGATGTGTTAAAATTGAAAGTCGAGTTCTTGATTTTCTAGTGTGAGTTGATTAAGGAAAAACACGTGATTGAGTTTCAAGTGGTTGACTTGAAATAGGACAAGTTGCATAAGTAGTTAAATCATGTTAATTCAATCAATCACAAAATCATTCCTTAATTATAAAACTCACTAATTTTAACCATTCGAATTGCCTTTAAAAGGAGGAATGAAGGCACAAGTTTAATCATTATTTTGGTGAGCACAAGTTGGTGAAACCAAGCAATAGAAAGCACAAGTTTGTGCATGGATCTTGTGAGAGGACAAGTGTGCAATAGAATCTTGTGCATAGGTTGGTAGAGGGTAGCATAGATCAGATGTCTTTCAAAAGTTTCAATCTTAGATCAAGCAGGAAATACAAGTGTGTCTTTCATATTGAAACAATTGTATTTTCTAAGAGATCAATTGCTCAGTTTTTTCTATCAATAAATTTTCATCAAGGAGATGGTTTTCCCAATTGGGTTCCCTAGAAAATTTCGTTTTTTTGAATTATGCGACTGTGCTTTTATTTAATTTCCTATTTTGTTGCATCTAGTAGATAAATTTTACATTTATGTGAGAAGAAATGTTATTTCAGATTTCTTATATCAGCAGATCAGAATTTCTATATTCTTGACAAGGTATCAAAGCTTTTGGAATAAATTTAAGATCATCACAAGTGCAAAACATCCAAGGAGAAGGCAATCTAATCAGCTTTAGCCTAAAGGAGAAGTGTCGAGTTGAGGAAGAGTAATGGAGGACGAATTCCTGGTAGTTTTATGCATGGTTTGAATTGTTATTTCTCTTAGGTACAAGCTGCATATTTTTGTGCAGATTGAGAAGGAGGCGAAGCTCCTATAGACTAGATTGGGAGGGTAGTAATATGTATAGGTGGTTGGTATTGAGGGCTAAGTAGTCTTAAAAGTAAAGCGCATGAGTGGACTTGTTAGAAGAGGAAGGAGAGAAGTTTTTGCAACAGTTTGAGGCCGAGTAGGACAGTTGTAGCAGCTTCTACACGTAGCCCTAAGCAAGGGTAGAAGATTGCAGTCTTGAGTGCATGCACAAGACTAGATATTTTGGATAGAAGTTATCATCTCAGGTATGGTAAATTTCCTTCTAAGTTTGTGTTGTTTACTAGAATGATTGTCCATATTTAGGACAATTTTGGTGGACATCTTATGTATTATTTGGAGGGAAGTTAGAAGGTGTCTTTGGTGCCCTAAGTCCAGCATTTGAGAAGGACATCAAATCTGGTTGGAGTAGCAAAATTTTTGAAGCTCAAGGTTGATCCTTGAAGGGACAAAGGAAGCAGCCAAGAGGGCTTAGTATTCAGCCCTAGTTCACTATGTAGAGATGGACTTCTACAGTGAGAGTGGGCAACCTCCATTGCCCTAAGACTTGTCTTTTGTGGAGCAGAAGTAATTCAAGTAGTGGGAAGGTTGAAGACCCTATGAGTTGGCATCCTTGATGGACAAAGGAGAAACTAGTAGAAAGATCAGTGAGCCAAAGTTCAATGACACAAAAGGAGCTATGATCATTAATATTGGTGAATTATTAAGCTGGAGATGCACGCATTTAGAGAGAGCTGTTGTCATTTCCCTGCCTAATACTTTTCCCAAGGTAAGGAGGAAATCAATTTTGGCAATTTTGATATTTTTGGCTTTAGGAAAAATATGTGGGGAAACTTAGGAAAAGGGGGTCGGTGTGATTTTAGTGGATTGTGGGGGCCAGTGACCCACCCAAAAATATGCACCTGTGAAGGCAATTCGAATTTCCTAAGTGGGGTTCGAAATATTTGATGGGGACCCACGTGGGGACCAAGGGAGAAAGCATAAATAAGATGAAGTGAGTATCATTTGGGGCTTTTGATCATTTTAATAATTTCATTGTTGCTTTGGTTGTTTAGCTAAGCTACAGAGTGTCTTTCAACACAAGAGCTTCCCAAGGAGTGAAGCTCACCCCTCTCTTCGGTGGACTTCGAGTGCCACCCAAGGAGGGCTTCCATTGCCCACATCGAATTGTCATCTTCTGGAATATAATTTGCAGCAGTATAGCCATTCATACACCTAGTTTGAATTGTAGGTTGGAGGGACTGCATCATCCCCACTCGGGATTGTGTAGTCACTAGAGAGGGACATCTTGGTTGGAGGTTTATCAGGTGGATTTGGGAGCTGGGTTGCAGAGAGATTATTGGGAGTCTAATTTGGCGTGGTTTTCAATCTTATAGCAGCAATTTATAGTAGTTTTAGCTATAGTCAGTGAGCACCAACGTTGGAGGAGGGCCAATCCCCAAGGGGTAGAAATTGGAAATTCAAACCAGGCAAAACCCTTTTTGGGTTTTCTGGGTTTTTGGAGAAGAATACATCCCCAAAGTTACAAAAATTTCTAGGTTTTTTTGAGGGGGTGAATCAAAGCCGGATGTCAGCTAGAATAGTAGTTTTTAGGGGACAGCGCAATATTTTGGAGGCAACAAATATTACAGCAGCTAGGCACTATTTTATGATCCACCTGAGGCCTATATCTTGCCTTTTGTAAGCCAAGGTGCACTCCTTCCACCTCATATTGTACTCCAGCAGTTATAATTAATAAAAAATGGCTAATTTGGTGTTCCAGGCAAATTTTTGTTTACATGTGTGTTTACTGAGTAAATTTCTATGTTGTAATAGCTACATGTCTTTGTTATCTCTGTAAATTTCTACTTTAGAACATTACAGTGGTATCAGAGCATGTTGTTGGCTAGAGTGGGGAACAAGAGCGAGTGATGCCACCAAGATACCAGGGATTTGTTTCCCAGACAGACTGTGGTAGACGCAGAGGCAGGGGTCGAGGTAGAGAAGAGGGGCCAGACCCATTTTTAGACACCTAATTGGATAACATCATAGGCCATATGGAGAACTAGAAAGAGAATGAGCATCCCAAACAGAGGAACACAGACTAGGTCTTAGAGGAGCTACTAAGGGCCAATCAACAGATGATGAGGCAAGGGCAGTTGATGATGGATACGATCCAGCAAGTGATGGGCTTGAAGATGGGTGGAAAGCCGGAGGGAGAACCTCTAGGTGAAGGGGGTTCCAGAGTAGGAGGAGGCAGTGGTACCTATCAGCCTCCATAAACCCCACAACATGGGCAAGCGAACTGCCCCACGATGTCTCACTTCATGGAGGAGGTTGAGCGAGAGAGAGAGATGGACCCAGTTGCAGATTTGGTGCATTCTGTCGCATCAGGCATTGATGAGTGTGAGGGGCTAGATGGTTGAATCAAGAGGGTGGTGAATTTTAGAGAGTACATTCACCTCAAGGAGAGGCATGCTATTGGGGCTAGAGGCCACTATAGAGGAGGAGCATCCAACAAAGATGTGCAAAAGCTATCGAGGAAGATCACACTCCCAAATTTTGATGGGTCAACAAAGAGCTTAACTAGGGCATGGATCTAGAAACTTGATACATACTTTCACATAAATCCCAGGAGGGAAGCTAATGCCATACGCTTTGCACCCTTCACTTGGAGGGTGATCCCCAAGAGCGGTGGTATCATGGATTGATTACATTGGGGCACCTTCACATCACCACTTATATGGAGTTCACTAGGAGATTGTTTGAGAGGTTTGAAAGGAAGCACCCGGAGCTAACTTCCAGGAGCTGGCCCACTTGAGACAGACTGTCAGTGAGGAGGTCTACATTTGTTACAGCTCTATTTGTTTACATCACTCCTGATGATCATATTAGTACAATTAGGGCTCATCAAACCCTAATTTAGTTGCTACATGCCCTAGACAAGTCATCAAATTAAATGCTTTCATCCATGAAAGTTTCCTGGCTTGAAACGCTGTTGAAATGCCTCCTTGGGACACCGGCACATCCTTGGTCAAGGGCAACTGCGTTGCAAAGTAGGTAGGCCCATTCAGACCTGCACTGCAGATCTCTTAGGCCCACTTATACTTGCATTGGGCGAGAATGAGCAAAATTGGCATAGGATTCTGGGAATATTCCTTGATTCTAGAGCATTCTAGAAGGATGCCCAACTCTTATCTCATCCTATGAGCTTATTTTTGGATAGGCTATGGATCAATTAACCCTCTATCCTCTCATCCATTTCTCCATGGAAACTAACTCCAATTATGGAAAACCATTCAATACCCTATTTATGACAAAACCACTTGCATTTCCCTATAAATTAACCACTCATCATAGCAATCAGGGGCTAGAATTTGGATATTGTAGTGAAATATTGTTGGCTTGATACTTGAAATCATTTTTGAGTAATGTTATGCTGCTGGATTGATGTGTTATTGGTGTGATGAGGGTTTGGACTAAGCTAGATGAGTGACACATATCGAACCACATTGGGTGTAACTCCTCCTTCTATCAATCAATAAAGTTTTTTGTTCCTTTTCCCATATTCTTTTTTATATCTATGATGAATATATGTTCAAATGTTGTCGATTCCATTTGTTTATAGCAGATAGATCATATTCTTTGATCATTGTCGTCTTATATTTATGTTGGTAGGTACCAATTGAGTGAATTCAGTTCGAGTAGGAGCGATGGGAGCAATTCAAAGGAGATCAAAGGAAGTAAAAGACCACAAGTCGGTTCCTTCATCTCATCTATCTATTGTAGGAAAAGGTTAAACTAATTTCTTTCTATTGTTCTAAGTGTAACTACCCACTTAGGGAAGATGTACTTATCCAAAGGTATAAATTCGATATAACAAATTGGCAACCATACTGGGGAATGACCATCATTCCTGGTAGCTTACCCTTATCATATTACATCCTAGTAGGCTTTACTTGACTTCATTGATCTCTTTTTAGTCATCTTGAAGTGTTTTTTGGTCAAAAAGTTTGCTTGAATGTCTCCTGATTGGGCTCTCTGCATCCAACGCAGTGTTGGTCTTGACACAATGCACTGCAGAGCAGCCTTAGCTTAGATACAGTGCTCTACAGTGCACTGCCTCCCACTTAGGACTACGCTAATCCTTGTCAAGCTAAAAAACCCATCTTTTGCTTCGTTTTTCCAAATTTTATTTTGATGTTGTTTGCTAGTTTTCTATGGTTTTGAAATCAATTTGTATTTCTTCTGCTAGCCCTACTTTGACCTTGATTGTGTAGAAATTTCAGCTGTAGAACAAACCGATATATGCAATGTCCTAAAACATAATACTTGTTCCACTTCTACAAAAAATTAAGCGAAAGCATAATTGAATTCATGAGCAACATCAAGTAGAAACATGCATAACTAATCAAGAAAAATAATCACACATAACACAAGATATATCTAGGGGAAAGCACCAGCATAAAACCCCAACCATGTATTATCAATCAAGTGGAAATCCTCTTCAAGAGACAAAAAGAATCAGCTCTCAAGCTATCCAGTTCTCAATGAATATGAAGATATGAAGATATGTCTCATGAACAGACCAAGCCCTATATATACAGGCTTTACCTATGGTCCAACCCCTATTTCCTTGCGTAGTTTGTTTAGGAAATAATAGCAAAAGCATATGAAATTAATTCCAAACATACCAAGTTAACCAATGGTCCAACTATGCAATCCTTGAGGACACTAGTTCCTCAACCATGCAAAAACTACCTACTAGAAATAGTCAAGCATATGATAGTACATTGTGCCACATCTGATCTCAACTGGGTCACCGACAAAACTGACATGCAACAGTTATCCATGAGTGAATTCTCTGTTATCTAAAATAATAGTTGTCGCATGCATGCAAGCATTAACAAACTATATTTTGTTATTTTAACAACTTGTTAAAATAATCTAACTAGACTTGACTAGTTAGAACAAAGTCAATTGATTCTCTCATTATAGAACTCATACTTATTCCCTCAATCAGTGGAGGAAATTAAGGATAAATTCCTCAATCAGTGGGACAACTCATGTGCATGCTCACAAAGACTTCAAATTTGAATTTCCTTAACAAATTAACTCAACTGAATTAATTAATAAATATTTCCAGCTTTTGTTAAGACCAAAATTAATTTTACTTCCTATAGATAGACTAGGTACTGCTATAAATAGGAAGGTACCCAAAAATGCTATTTTTAGAACTTTTTATTTTTAGCAATTTCACCTCTCAGCCAATGTGGCCAATGACCTCACTAGCCAAACTTTTATTTTTAGACATGCTATTTTTAACACATTCTAAGTTTAGCATTTCTTGTTGCACATTTTTCAACACTCCCTCTCAACAAGAAAGGCTTTCTCTCGAACCCGATCCTGTAACTCTAGAATGTTCTGCATGCAACACATCTACCCAGTCCACTTGCTCCATCAACACTTGGAACAAAAACACTCCCAACTGACCACTCTCTTGGGCTAGGAACATACTCTAATGTTGAAGCTCTACTTGTTTCTTACAAGTGCTCCCTCTCTGACATTTGTGCTACTGCAACATCTCCATGCATCTTGCACCATTACACACCTCTCTATGCCACCTAGCACTGTGCAAAACACTTGTGCCTCTCGCATTGCTGCAGCCTGCTAGCTATGCGTTGTCCTGAGATTCCCTGCATTATCACTCTCTCTACCACTCCATCCACATCTGTCTCTACCCAATCAGTCAATTCCTACTACTCCACATCAGGGTTCCTGTAGCAAGGTCTCATCCAAGAGGTTGGGTACCTCAAGGATTCTGCCCCTCCTCCTTGGGACAATCACTCTTTACCACCCCACCTCCTGCCTGGAGGTATGGCTGCATGCGATCCCTCAGCCCACCTGGCTCGAAGTTTCCCCCTATTGGAGGTTTCTGCATGAGTATATGTCTCTACTCGATCTCCACTCAGCTTCCCCTCTTGTAGCTGCTCCACAACCTCCTGAAGCTGTTGCACCAATTGTGGCTCCTCCACAATCGTCTGAAACTTCTTCTAGCTCTGCATGTTGAGAGGTAATATACAATGAAAGCATCACACTTTCGATTTGTCAACCTTCTTCCCATCATTGGAAGAACTAGATTTAGAAAGACAAACCTTCTCCTTCCCCTTCTTCACCTTACTCACTAAGGCACAGTTCTACTCATCATGCATGGATGGATAACTATCTTTGGTGCTCCGTCTGATCTCCTCTTGAATCAAATCCAACCATAGTCATTCCCAATCTGGCAGTTTCTCCCTTCCATTCACCGAGTCTCGGTAGCTATGCCAGTGTTATAGACATTTTTGGGCACTGCAACCCTAATCATAAATGTCCATAAACCAAGGGCTCCTAAGTCCCTAAAAGTGTTGTTCCAACCCCTAAAGAACAAGGTCAACTGATTACAGCATCTCCCAGACGTTCTCCATGAAAACTACTCAGAATTGGTCAAAACTGGACCATCTCACCTGCTCCATGGTCAAAGTGCGCTACATCCCACCTAAATGCACACGGGAAGTGCGATGCATACTGAAAAGCGCTTCTATGGGATGCGATGGGAGAGAGTGGACAAATGGCAGAGTCAATTTGCGAGGTGGAAGATCATGGAATCTTCCAGAAACTTCTCCTCTGACACTTGCCTCTCTGCATTCGCCTAGGGATGAGTAAGAGATCATCAATCTCCAAGTGGAATCAAGGACTATCAGAGAGAGGACACTAATCAAATATCAGAAAGCTGACTCACCCCCCTTGCAAACATCTATATATGGATCCCTCATCCTAGAGATCCAGAGGCTGGAATTTTGTATCTTGTAAGGAAGTGTTGTTGGTTTCTTGGTGTAACATCATAGTGTTGGGTGATCTAAGCTTTTCATGAGGTGAAGAAGGGCTTTCTTGCTGAGAGGATGACGCTGGGTCAGAAAAATTGGTTGTAATCCTCTTTGCTATTCTTGATTATTAATAAAGCTATTCAAGTTTTCCTCCACATTCTTGTATGATTGATGATATGTGAATTTGTGTGGTCAACATACATCTAGTCCTATATTGTTTATGATAGTAGATCTCTGTTCTTGGATAGTGTTATGTTGCTTTGATTCTACAGGTGCTCTTTGAAGATGGGTAGACGAGGAAGCGAGTGGCAAAGATCTATCAGAAGGGAGAGGAATCAAGCAAGGAACCAAGCACAAGACAAAGGTTGGTCTCCTTTGTTCCCATCTTATCTACTTCTCATAAAGGAAAACGAAAGTGGTTTTAGTTTTTTTGTTTCTAAGGTAGCTACCAGCCTTAGTGGGACTAGCAGCGCTGCATAGACACTAGATTTCCCGATAACAAAATGGTGACTCCACTGGGGAGCGAATAGATTGTTTGTTTGTCTATATTTGTTTTCTTTATAAACTTACAGACGGAGCCCGAAGTCAAGCCAGCTAGCCTTCGAACTGCATTTTCCATGCAAGTGCAAAGTAGATCAATGCTGCTTCATTCTATCTCCGGGTTTTGTTTATGAATTGAAAAATTGATTTACAAGCTCTCAAATTGCCCTTGTGGTGGCTCTAGTAACCTCCTTAGATCTACCTCTGTGATTTATTTACTGATTATCACTTGCTCGGACTAAATCCCTAAACTGTGCTGCAAACTATGATCAAGAACCAGATCAAAAGTCTCACACTGTACCATCGCACCCTCTCTTCAAGGATATCAGTATGCATCACACTTCCCGTATGCTATAGGTGGGATGCATACTGGAATCGCTGTGTAACAGGTGAGCTGATCAGAAAGGGCTAATTTTGCCTCCAGACTTTGGTTTTCTCACTCCTTTCATCTCTATTCAGGAGTTTTGTTGTCTATAGTTAGTATACCTCTGTTGGAAACCCCCTTCCTTGCCATTATTCCACCTCCGTTGTGCAAAGAATTGTAAACGTTTTTATGTATTTTGAGTCATTTTCAGTTCTCTTTTACAAAGAAGTAGCGTAATTGAACTGTCGTTTCTTGATTTGGAAGTTTCGCAAGTGTCATTTTCAGTCATAGAAGAGAATTCGATTGTTCTTGATAGTCGATTACACTATTACTCTTGTATTTGATTTGGATTAGTAGTTTTTTCAAGTGTCGAAAGAAAGTTTTCAATTCCAAATAACAAAGTGTCGTCATTGTCTTCATTTTGTTTTGAAAATAAGCTTGTTAGTAATGTCGCTTTGAAAAATAATTCAAATTTGCGCTTAGCTTTATTTTTATCATTCACACATTAAGAAGGTTGAAAAACAAATAAATGCATGTGCATTTGCATTTAGACTATTTGTTGGTTTGATTTAGGACAGTGCATATAGTGTGTGCTCTCTGCTCTATGTTGAAAGAATATCATCTCTCTTTCCTTAGTAGCTAGGATTTTCATTGCAAAAAGAAGACTAAACGATTGTTTATCATCTTAGATTGCATTTTAGGAATTGTATATCTACATCACGCGGTGAACCTGAAAGGAAAATTTCTTAAGCAAGATCAACTGTAAAATAAATTTAATGAATCTAAAAACGCTTTGAAACCTATGGCACAACATTTAGAAGTCTAGGCTAGAGACATATTCCGGCGTCGTAAAGCCTGGTAACTGTTGTTTTCATTGCTGGTTGGGGGATTCCTCCACTTTGAGATGATAAGTGCCAGTACGGACTTGTGCTCCCACGTACCGTTGAGTATATATTGGGAGACCACAATAGGCTTTATCCTTTATCCATAGGAAGCCGTGTCTGTCACCCTATTGATCGCAATGCACTGAACACAGCATTCGGGAAGATTGACTGTCGTACCGTAAAAAGTATTCTGTAGTTTTGCGATTGGTTTGGTAATCCCTCTGTCTAGATTTCCAGAGTACTCTCTTTCATTCCTTTTCAGACTCCTTAAAGGAAAAGGTCCATCTGAGCACTTGTCACTTCAAGCTCATTAAAAATCGAGGGCGACTAGGGTCATCTTTTGTTTTTTCTCGACTCTTAAAAATTGAAAAAACAAGTTGTGTCAAAGCGTCTAAAATTTATTTTAATCGGAATAAACATCACCTTTCCTACGTTGGTCTTAGGTTGAGAAAAATGGAGTCCACCAACCAAGGATTTCCCCTTGGAGGAAATCCTAGTCCTTTCTCCTCTTGGGGAGATGTTGGTGCACCCCATATGGCCACATTGTCTCTTCCAGGATTGACAATCGGCTTGCCCATATGGCTCTTCTCGACCTTTGTCGTTCAGAACACCGTGATTTCTGAACAATCGAGTCAGCAACTAAATGATACCAAAGTTACCCCCAAACCTTCTACTTCATCCAATTCTCCATGTCCTCCTTCCTCTTCGCTTGATGAAGCTAGTAAAGCCAAAAATCAAGTAACTGAGAAAAAGAAGGAGAAGAAGAAGAAGAAGCCAAAGGTGAAAAGGGGCTACCAGGCATCATCTAGTGAAAATCACACACTGCGCCGTCTAGGCCTAAATCTCCATGTGTCATTTGCAAAGGAGACCACTATTATCGAGATTGTCCTTACATCCCTCGGATCTTAAGGGACTGGTCTCCTTGTTTGCACAATCTGGTGTCTTCAACCTCTGACGATCATGTTGAGCATACACCGTCAACTAGTGAAACTGAAGCCCCTGGACAAAAAGGAAAATGTAAATTTCCATGTAAACTGTGTGAAGGTGATCACACCGTCCACCGTTGTCCCTTCTTAGACGAAGCTAAAAGAGTTTTGGACGACCATCCGATTTCACCGTTACGGCTTCCTCCTGGATATAAGAAACTCTTTCCGAGTCCGTCACTAGTTGAAAATCTGGCTGACACGCCATTGTGGTTAGCTGAAGTGTCTATCATTAAATATGAACCCTCTAAATCCACACCAAAAGAAAGTCAAAAGGTCAAGGTGGCAGTTGACCTGGTATTGCCTTCAGAAGGTCCATCTTCAGATGATACAGTCACCAGAGAGAACAAGAACGACACCGTTCAAATTCTCTTCATAAGCATAGACTCCGATGAACATGGGGGCAGTCTACCCATTCCTTTACAGCAGGAAGGAAGTTCGTCAGAGTCATATCTGGCTGTCTATTTGGTCCCACCTCTAAGCAACCTAGTTGTTTCCTTCGATTGGAATCTACTAGGCATACCCCGCTTGCCGGCTAGTGTACCATTCCGAAATATCAAATGGTCATGGTTGGTACCATCATAGATGAAGGGGCTTCTATGAGTATCATTTCCTCAACTACTTGGAAAGCGCTTGGTTTGCCATCGCTTTTTACTGAAATGAGAAATCTAACAGGCTTTGACAAAGGAACTAGTCGACTGTTAGGGATCCTTCCCAATGTGTCGATAACATTGAGAAGGAAAACCGTTCACATGAACATAATGGTAGTCCAAGGACCCCTAGATTATAATCTACTCCTTGGATGCGACTATATTTATTGCATGGGAGCCATTGTCTCCTCACCCTTTAGAGTAATGTGTTTTCCGCATGAAGGAAGAGTGGTCAAGCTCGTAGACCAGCTTTCATTCCCTGGTTCACGCATAGCAATTAGTCATATACCATCCCTGAATGGTCTTTTCACGTAAGGAATGTCTCATCAATCCCCAGTCCGTCCACCTGATAAGCGCGAGTGATTCGGAGGACATGACTAAAACCCAGGGGGCATGCACCCTGGTCTGTTTCGATAGGAAAACCTTAGGTATAGGGTAGGTTTCCGTGAAGGATATATGACTAGTTTATGAGATTAGACTAGAATAAGATTCCTCCGTCAAAGTTATGTGAGTGGAGGCGACTACGCCATTGACCTTTGTCTATTTCGGTAGACATCGCCGAGGAAGTGTTTTGTCTACAGTACAGACAGAACAATCTTTGGTAACTTGGAAATTTTTCACTATACCTGGGGGCATGCAAACCTTTTGGCATGCAAGCGAAGAGCGACCATTTATTTTTTAAATTTGTAGGTCCTCTAACCATTTAAACTCGTAGGATTGGTCGTTTCCTAACTTGCATAAAGAAAGGATGCGAGGCAAAGCTTTGAAAAAATGCCATTTTAAATGAGACATCCTTATTATACAACTGGATCGAGCAGTTTTAATGCGGAATTCAAGCTCGTTAAAAAATAAACATAAGCAATGAGCAAATGTTCCCCAGAGTTTAAGCTCATTAAAAAATGAACCAATTTCCGGTAAATAACCATCGTGAATGCATTATCATCAGCCTTTGAATCCTTGGTCGTGTTCTCATCATCACCTCCACTCTGTATTGGCCCATCATTCACCTCCATTTGATTGTTTACCCTTTTTGAGGAACAGCTGTGAAGAGTGATCCTGTTAGCCATCCTTGTGACACTACCGTGATTGGAAAATTCAAAACCTTACCTGGAATTAGCTACTACCTGAATTTATCACTCGTTCCTCGAAAAACGAGTCTCCTTTAAGCTCTTTTCATCTGACTCATAAAATATGAAAAGATTGCCGAGAAATTGGCCTCTCCAGCTCGTTAAAGTGACCGAAAGTGCTATCCCTCCTTTATATTTTAATCTTTTTGGACCTGAGGGATTATTACACAAAACGATCAAGCGCTTGTTTTGTTCGGCTCATTAAAATTACTGAAAATTCATCCATTTTGTATTATTTTATACTTTTTCGGACTTAAGGGATTATATGACAAAAAAGGATTGTTGGAGTTTTCTTTACGTCCCTTTTCAGACTCTCTAAAATTGAAAAGGACCGAGTTATCTTTGTCGTTAAACTCGTTAAAACCGAATAGCGACAAACTTGTCCATACAGACAAGAACGAGTTTCACTATCGCTAGGCTCGTTAAAACATAGCGATGGGTTTTCCCGAAGGGAAAATTATAGAACAAGCATATGTTATCCTTCTCAAGCTTGACAAAAATAAATAGGTACTGGTCAGTAATGACTAGGGAAAAATTGGGAAGAAAACTTGAAGAAACTTTGTTGGTAGCAAGTCGCCCTTGAACATGACACTTTCACTTCGCATCCGAGTCGGGTTGGGTTGTTCTGTTCACTGGTCATATCACCATTGGTCCATCACACCATCCATATTTGGGGTTAACGCTACCAATCCATCATGTCAGTGTCGTCGATATGTTCAAGAGAAGTCGCTCAGAGAATTCACCTGTGTCTCATCCACTGCAATACATTTACGCTCCATTCTTTCATGACTGCCACCCTGAACCTTATGTCATTAGATCATTTTCACCTCCATTAACATCATTTACTCCGTTCTGTTTCATTGATGTGGGATTCACTAAGGCCCTCCTATGACGGATCGCTTCTTGTCGACATCAGCTCATTATCCAGGAAGTCGATCTAGGAACAACCCTTTCAGTACTTTGAAGCTTGCATGCCTCAATGGCAAGTTTCTCACTTCCGGCGACAAGTTTACGTCAATGGCCTTCGACCGAAAGATTTTGCGTGGTGTTCGACGCCAAGTCCCTTATTCACACCACGTGAATTGTACTGTAGTACCTTTAGGGTCAGCATCATTATCAGTGATTCCTCTCACGCCTGTTAACAACTTACATCATTGGCTGGTAATCAGGCGATGTCTGTCCATGTTCGACTCCAGAACATCTCTCACATGGATCAAATTGTTCTTTGAGTGAAGATCGAACAAGATTGAAGACCCCGGATCTAGTTTCATCCATCCAGGCTGCGATATATATTCAGGAAAATAAAGACATCAAATGTACATCATTACTGCATAGATAATCATCCAATCCAAGGGACGATTGTCTATCTTATGTACATGAAAATGAATTTATAAAGTTGAGCATGGGAATGCCCGCCTCAGCTAGATCATGAAAATATTATGAAGATAATGTATTGTATTGTATCTTATTATAGGTCGCCTTCCAGCTCGAAAAAACTTTGAATCCTCATGATAAAGCATTTCACCCGACATCAAAAGATTAACAAGCTCATGCTTTAGGGGGCAACTGTTATAGATATTTTTGGGCACTGCAACCCCAATCATAAATGTCCATAAACCAAGGGCTCCTAAGTCCCTAAAAGTGTTGTTCCAACCCCTAAAATAACAAGGTCAACTGATTACAGCATCTCCCAGAAGTTCTCCATGAAAACTACTCAGAACTGGTTAAAACTGGACCATCTCACCTGCTCCATGGTCAAAGTGCGCTGCATCCCACCTAAATGCACATGGGAAGTGCGATGCATACTGAAAAGCCCTTCTATGGGGTGTGATGGGTGAGAGTGGACAAATGGCAGAGTCAATTTGCGAGGTGGAAGATCATGGAATCTTCCAGAAACTTCTCCTCTGACACTTGCCTCTCTGCATTCGCCCAGGGATGAGTAAGAGATCATCAATCTCCAAGTGGAATCAAGAACTATCAGAGAGAGGACACTAATCAAATCTGAGAAAGCTGACTCACCCCCATTGTAGACATCTATATATGGATCCCTCATCCCAGAGATCCAGAGGCTGGAATTTTGTATCTTGTAAGGAAGTGCTGCTGGTTTCTTGGTGTAACATCATAGTGTTGGGTGATATAAGCTTTTCATGAGGTGAAGAAGGGCTTTCTTGCTGAGAGGATGATGTTGGGTCAGAACAATTGGTTGTAATCCTCTCTGCTATTCTTTATCATTAATAAAGATATTCAAGTTTTCCTCCACATTCTTGTATGATTAATGATATGTGCGTTTGTGTGGTCAATATACATCTAGTCCTATATTGTTTATGATAGTAGATCTCTGTTCTTGGATAGTGTTATGCTGCTTTGATTCTATAGGTGCTCTTTAACGCTGGGTAGATGAGGAAGCGAGTGGCAAAGATCTATCAGAAGGGAGAGGAATCAAGCAAGGAACCAAGTGCAAGACAGAGGTTGGTCTCCTTTGTTCCCCTCTTATCTACTTCTCATAAAGGAAAACAAAAGTAGTTTTAGTTTGTTTGTTTCTAAGGTAGCTACCAGCCTTAGTGGGACTAGAAGCTCTGCATAGACACTAGATTTCTCAATAACAGCCAGCTCTTAGGAAGGCCAAGGAGTGCTAGACTCACCATATCCTCATCCGATGTCACGGCCCCTACACTCGCAAGCTCATCCCTGCATGTGATGAGCTTGGTCAGATACATAGAGATCGTCTCATCCCTTTTGAAGTTTGTCCTTCAGTGCCAACTTCCTCTGATCACTACTATTCTGATATAAATCTTTCAATTTTTTCCACATTGCATGCGGATTCTCCTTCCCATGGAGGCTCAAGACAATGTGATCTCGCACTTCCGCCAAGAGAATTCTCCTAGCTCTAGCCACACACTTCCTCCATTCCACCTGCTCAGCGTTTTTAGTAGGCTTAGGAATTTCTTGATCAATGAAATCCTTCAGGCCATTATCTTCCAAAACTGCCTCCATGCAATCCTTCCAAGCTATATAGTTTGAGTTGCCATCAAGGGCATACACAAGCCTCAAACCATAGAACACCATCGATGAAGTAGATGTGATAAGAACTTGAGATCTATATCTCGCATAATAAACTTGAATTTCTCTTGCTAGTATACTGTTCTTGCTTGATCACCTGTGCTCTGATACCAAGTAGAAATTTCACCTACAGAACAAACTGATATATGCAATGTCCTAAAGCATAATACTTGTTCTACTTCTACAAAACATTAAGCGGAAGCATAATCGAATTCATGAGAAACATCAAGTAGAAACATGAATAACTGATCAAGAGAAATAATCACACATAACACAAGATATATCTAGGGGAAAGCACCAACATAAAACCCCAACCATGAATTATCAATCAAGTGGAAATCCTCTTCACAATACAAAAAGAATTAGATCTCAAGCTATCCATTTCTCAATGAACTATGAAGATATGAAGATATGTCTCATGAACCAACCAAGCCCTATATATATAGGATTTACCTATGGTCCAATCCCTATTTCCTTGCGCACTTTTCTTAGGAAATAATAGCAAAAGCATATGCAATTAATTCCAAACATACCAAGTTAACCAATGGTCCAACTACACAATCCTTGAGGACACTAGTTCCTCAACCATTCAAAAACTACTTACTAGAAATAGTCAAGCATCTGATAGTACACTATCCCACATCTGATCTCAACTGGGTCTCTGACAGAACTAACCTGCAACAATTATCCATGAGTGAGTTCTCCGTTATCTAAAATAATAGTTGTCACATGCATGCAAGCATTAACAAACTATATTTTATTATTTTAACAACTTGTTAAAATAATCTAACTAGACTTGACTAGTTAGAACTAAGTCAACTGATTCTCTCATTATAGAAATCATACTTATTCCCTCAATCAATGGAGGAAATTAAGTATAAATTCCTCAATCAGTGGGACAACTCATGTGTATGCTCACAAAGACTTCAAATTTGAATTTCCTTAACTAATTAACTCAACTGAATTAATTAATTAATATTTCCAACAGTTGTTAAGACCAAAATTAATTTTACTTCCTATAGATAGACTAGGGACTGCTATAAATAGGAAGGGACCCAGAAATGCTATTTTTAGAACTTTCTATTTTTAGCAGTTTCACCTCTCACCCAATGTGGCCAATGACCTCATTGGCCAAACTCCTATTTTTAGACATGTTAGTTTTAGACATGCTATTTTTAACACATTCTAAATTTAGCATTTCTTGTTGCACATTTTTCAACAGATTGTTTAGTGTTTCTTAAGAGATTTCTTTATCATTATCAATCCATTGTCAAAGTTAGATTACATTGATCAGTCTTTTCTGAAAAAGAATTGTCGTAAATTATTCATTTCTTTGAAAAAGAAACTATTGTAAAGTCTTCATTTATTGTGAAAAGCATTGATTGATCATTTGTGCATTTAGTTTCCTTATGTTCATCTAAAAATTAAAGGAATGAAAAGAAAAACATGCATAATGAATTTAGAAGTTTGTGTGTGCTTGTAGGAATGATATAGGGAAAGTTGCATTATATGTGCTCTATGCTCTTCATTTAAAGATTATGATTTCTCTATCCCTTTTAGTTACGGTTTTCATTATTTAAATCAAATGAAAAGAATGTTTCTCATCATAGTTGCATTCTAGGAGTTTTAGAAACATCACTTGGTGAACCTGAAAGGCAAACTTTTAAACAAGGTCAACTAAAATTTATCTCAATTAACCTAATGGATCATTGTAACTTAACGCATAACATGTAGAGGTCTAGGCTAGAGATGTGTTCCGGCGTTGTTAAAAATAGCAACTGTCGCTAATGGTCTATGATACATTCTGAGTACGTAAGTATATCATAGCTCATCCATGTACTTTCGAGTATATAGGGCGGTGTTATAGTACGAAAAGTATAAAGGAATGATCTCACTATGCAGTTTCGCATTAGACAACGCTAACATGGATTGGGCCTCCACATACTTTTGGGTATATTTGGGAGGACCACATTAGGTTTCTATCCATCCATAGGTAACCGAGTCGGCCACCTTGTATACTGTGATACACCAAAAACATTATTCGGGGAGATTTCCTGGGGAGATTTCCTGCACGTATGTTAA
The DNA here is from genome assembly GCA_031772625.1 of Pinus tabuliformis. NCBI lineage: Eukaryota > Viridiplantae > Streptophyta > Pinopsida > Pinales > Pinaceae > Pinus > Pinus tabuliformis. Next base: position 178,806,799 of record CM062808.1, read on the forward strand.
GTCCTTGGTTTACTGAGGCAGTATATTGCAGTTCATAGTTACTTGGTAATCCTTTTGCCTAGATTACCCTCTTTTTGTCTATTATTTTTGTAATAAAATCAATCAGCAATCGTGGAGGAAAATCAACCTTTACCCCGTCATTCATGGAGGATAGAAAGTAAATTGCCTTTACCGCTTGAAGCTACACCTAGTCGGCAAAAGCGGTCTCATTTAACTAAGTCCAGTACATCACAAACTTCTGTTTCTTCATCTGATTTACCAGAGTCACCTATATTGGTAAGTACTATGATCCCAGTTACTCCTACAATTACTATTTTATCTGCTACTGAAGTGGAACCTTTACAATTACCTGAGGGTACTAAAAGTGAACTTAGTGAAACAGTAACTAAAGTTGTCCAACAAGAAGTTGATCTTCAACCCAAAGTTGTTCAACAAGAAATTACTTCTGAACTTGAATATGTTCAACCAGGAGTTGATCTCGAACCTATCACAGTTCAACCAGAAGTTGTTCAAGAAATTCATGTTGAAGCCGTTGTTCTTTTACCAGAACACTTGGATCTTGAAGTTGAACAATCAGAAGTTTTTCCCGTACCAGAAGATGATTGACCGATTTATCCTCAGACATCTGTAGTTGTTGATACTTCTCCTTTACCGTAGATTCAAACACCGGAAATTTATTATGGACCTGATAGTGAAATGTTTCCACCTAGTTTGATTGGTATTGAAGAGGAATATGAAGAAGAAACTTCACCCAAAACTCCAATTCGTTTTGGACCCGGGCTTTATCTTTATCCTTCTTATCCTCAGTTAACTTCTCCTTTTGATCCTGTTTACTTTCAAACTCCCGTAGATTCATTAGGAAATTTATTGGGTCATTTGGCTATGGCTGAAACAACATCCCAAACTGTATCAGTTGTTACACTTGCGACAACATCTACTATCGCTATTTCTTCAATGTTTACCACAACACCTGGGTCACATCTGTATGATGCTTTGTCCGTCCCAACAAGTTACCAATCATTATCGGAACTCACTCCGGCTTTTCTTATAGTCCATGGTCTTCACCAATGTCGTCCATAGGAATTTTACCTGGTTCTTCAATTACGGATACTGAACAATTTGATCCATCAAGTCAATATCAAGATGTTCCATCTAGTTACCGTCCAATGTATCCACTTTACACTAGATTACTTCCATATGGAGAACAATATGCCCAATCTGCTTATCCTCCATTTTCTGGGGGGGCAATCATATGGCAGTATACCGTCATCTTTAGGTCCAACTTATTCTAGAATGATTGTTTGTCAATGGCAACCTACAATGCCCATTCAACCAAGGCTTGTGTATCTTGTTATGTTCATATACCAATAGGAGTCATAATTTTGAATAATTATGTTGAAACTTTGTAATATTGTACATACCTTTGCTTTCTGCAAATGTTTTCCATATTAAAAAATTAAAAAATGTAGAGAGGGTATGTCTTAAAAGAATAATCAAAGGACAAAAAGAATAAAAAAGGTCAAAAAAATAAAATATATGAACCCCAAAAGACAAAAGAGACCATGAAAGTGTGCAAGTCAAAATGCCACTGCTATTTTACTTTCATGCATAATAATGATTGTGTGCAGCTTGTCACTCATGCCACAATCCATGGTAATCAAACTGTTTAATCTTGATTATACCATGCTTTGAATTTTATGTTTATAGTTAGTGAATAAAATCTAACCAAACAGTGTAATCTTGGCAGATCATTAGATAGGTAGAGTAAATAAGAGGAGCTCATCAGTTTAATCTAAGCCCTTGGATGATATAAGGTTAGAATTAGATAGTTTACTTTGTAAAAGAAAAGAAAAAGATTGATAAGGGTTTGCTAGCCTAAATGCACCCTAATAAAGTGAAGAAAAAATGGTAGGATGAGTAAGTGGGTAAGTAGTAGAAAGGTTGCAGAAATATCATGTGATTATGCAAAAACACTTATGTCATTATCTTAAATGCAATTTTCAAAAATGCATAAGTAGTGGACAAAGCAAAAACAATGGTTCACAATATGGTTTATTTAACACCCCCTCATTTATTTCACTCCTTCACTTCACTAATTTCCCTTTCATAATAAAAATATTAATACCTATAGTTCTTTAAGTCAAAGAGGCTTAGAGCATTTCTCTGACTTTTGGTGGGACTGGACCCTCAGCTTGATGACTTAAGAAGGAAAGGTGTTAAATTCCCTTGCAATTCATTCATCCCCCTCACAAAACCCCTTTTCCTAAGGTTAAATTATTTTTGCCTAGGAAAACCCCATGATAAACATATTTTATGCAAAAACCCATCAAAATACATTTATCCTAAGTACTAAGTGTATGGAAAGCACATAATGTTTTGTATACCTAAGTACAATACCCCTTCCGCTCATTTCACCTCATATTAACTTTTGATTAAATATATAAAATTCCCAAAAAACCCATTGGCCTGTATATGTTTAACTCCTTTATATAAATAATCCCACCCCTTAGTTTATTTATAAACTATATAACTACCCCATATCCCACAAAATATATTAAAATCCTGCCCACAATCCTTAATCCCATATTAAAGCACCCCCGGTGAGATTAAGCTCTAATTTAATCTTATACCGTCGATGATTAGACCCATGTGTTGGGTGCAGGAATTACACTTAAGTAAACTCCTCAACACTTAAATTGTCAACCCGGGGGATTCGTAAACTTAGAGATGAAGCACATGCAATGCTAGAGATGGTATGAATATTTCTAATATCAATTCCTACTTTCTTTAAAGGAAATATTGTAGAATCAAACTATAAAGAGAAAAAGGCAACTTGAACCATCAAAATAATCTGAGACTGGAACAAGGGAAAATGCACTTGCAAAAGAGATTTAGAAATAAAGGGGGCAATCACTCTAGCTAACTATCGATTAACTACTGAGTGTGTGTTTTCTTTAGCAAAGACACTTTAGCAGTCTTCTACAGATGGGCCCTTCAAATCCTGCTTATGTAAAGATTTCCTTCTCGCAAGAATCTATCTTGCACTAGTGCAGTCTTCTTGCACTAGTGCAGGAACAGAGATTTATGCAGAGGGTGTAAAATGATGTCTATACTAAAAGTGTTTTTCTTCGTGCAAGGGCTTGAACTTTCTCAAGTCCTAAGCACTCAGATCTAGTAACAAGAAACTAGTTCTTGTACCATATCAGAGCTTCTTACACTTTAACATTTAATTCTTGAAATTAGTGCTTAATTACCTCAAGTGTTATGAAACCAAATTGCATACCAAAGAGATGAATGTTTTTGAATTTAGAAAAATGCAGAAATAGAGAAATAATCTTTATAATTTATCCTATTATGAAGTAATAATTAAAGCAAGAAAGCTGTTAGAAGTAAACTAAAAAGACTTGCTGCATCACACCATCTTGCACTGGTGCAGGTTCAGTTCTTCTACTTAAACCAGGCAAGAAACCAAATCAAACAGACTTGCAGAAAGTGAATAGCACACCAACATGCACTAGTGCAGGTAATTTCTCCTGCTCGGACCAGGCGGGGAAAACCAAACAAAATGTGCAAAAAGTGAATAACACACTTGTCGAGCGATAAAAACGTGTCTTTTTAACTCCTAATTACCTTCACATTAATTTTCATCCCAGGACAACTTTTTATTCCAAGATTGTACTCAGTCTGAGGTTGCTATTTACTCAAGAGTAATGTTATGAAAGATGTAGTACAGTGCTCAAAATACAAGAGTAAATGAATTCTTGAAATAAAATCTAATTAAAACAACAAGAAACTCAAATTCTCTATAATTAAATCATTCAGTCACACCACCCTCAATTGAGGGCAATAACCCATTCCTCTATAGCAGATGTCAATGTTCACTACAGTCTCAGACCTTCTGCACACCAAAGCAAAGATAATGCGAATAACAAGAAATGGAACAGCAGCTAGGAAATGTAACGACAACTAATTCTTATAAACAACACCACCTTAATCTACAAAAATAAATGCAACAATCATGTCCTACAGAAATCAGATAGCAATCTTTACTCTAAGAATAAATCAGACAACAAATGGAAATAGAATGGAAACTAATTAGAAATGAAATATAGAACAGCAATTAAGATCAAATATAAATGTACAGTTAACCAAAATACACACGACACACCTTAATAGTAATCTGATCTTGGTAATCCAATTATCAGTCTTAGTTATAAAGAGCACGACTGTACTTTGTAATGGAACAACAACGTCAATAGATTCAACAATCGCAAGGAAATATAATCTCTAAGATGAATTTAGTGATACCAATTAATAGGTGTTACAACACGGATACTCTGTAATTGAATAGCAATAACATTCTGTAAGGATCAACAACGTTATATCAATGATTAAAAGAACAACAATGCATTGCGAATTCGATATGATATTTTTGTCTTAGAGAATGAGATTACTCGATAGATCAAACATAACAGAGCTATGATGTAAAATAATAGAACATACCAGATTACCGAAAAAAGCTGATAAGAAAAACCACGCATAAACCAAAAATATAATATACAACAGCAGCACAATCCACCAGAGGCTGGGCCCTTAGCCGCCAGCAGATGCTGCTGGGCTACTTCAGATCAAGTGAATGAACAAAAACTCTCAACTCATATATTAATCATCAAACTGTGAAATCATTACAACAGCTGAAGCTTTGAGAATTACAACATGCAACAATCTCCTTTTCCTCCTATTCTATCATATCCCATCATCATTCTTCAATTTCCAATTATGAATCCTCAATTCTCCATCATTTTTCCATCCCCATCTCTAATCTCTGTTTTCATTTAAATAGAGAGAGATCAGAGAGAAGTTACAAAAAAGATAATTACAACATGATTTCTATTACAAAACTGGATTTCTTCTTACGAACTGATCAACAAGAAAATATATTTCCATCTATCTTTCAACAAGAGCAAGGCGAATTTGGCTTTGCAGCTGGGATTTGGAAAACGGCCACACAGCAAATATGATAAAATCGTGCTCAAAGAACCTTGCTTTTCTCTCAATAAAAGCTGAATTTTGGCAAACCCTTTTTCAATAAGGTTAATTTGGTCCATTCTGGACAAAACCCATGTTCCGGATTTTCCATATTCTTCTTCATTTTCCCAGAATCGCAACCGCAAAATTGTCACTTCTTATTCCAGCAAATTTATGAGTTAGAATATTTAATGATCAAATCTTCAATCTGGAAATTGTATTGGAGGCTAAAAATGGTAAATAATGTTACAACCAATTTATTAAAACTATCATTGATAAAATCATGCATAATCATCAATTTATTAGATTAAAGGAAAATAAATAATATTTTTACATAAGAGCATAAATCATTATAAATTGGATTTATATAATAAATTATAATAAATGACCTGATAAAGAAGAGTAAAAATGGATGAAATAAGTGTTTAAAAAGTGGTCGTATTCACGGCCCAACAACACCAACGTGCACTGGTGCAGGTAATTTCTCCTGCTTGGACCAGGTGGGGAAAACCAAACAAAATGTGCAGAAAGTGAATAGCACACCAACGTGCACTGGTGCAGGTAATTTCTCCTGCTTGGACTAGGCGGGGAAAACCAATCCAAAATCAGATGCAGGGAAAGGAAATTTAACTACTTCACACTACAAATTTGCTTTCACTCAAAGAGGAATTTAGATGTTTTAAATTAAATCACACTTGGCCGTATAAAACATAAATTACAAGAACAGAAAATAGGGAGAACGTGTTGGGTTGGCTAGGCCCTAGCTAACCAGCGCGTTTCCCTTTTAAATGGAAATGCTACTCAGTACTGTATCAGTTCATCAGCTGTTAAACATAAAAAATAAGATTCATGGAATGTAAGGCGAAGCTCCCTTTCTTATTAAATCATAAAGGCAAATACATGCGTGATTACATATCCAGCCCAGATTTGGGCGATAACAAAATGCAGGACTGTTACTACCTTCCTGGTTCTATCTCTGTTCTATACAACTCTATCAACCATTAACCATCTTGTCCTATTTACATTTCTCATTATATAGATCCTTGGCCGAAGGCCAAAAGGATCGTTCAACTCGTTACATAACTGATTGCAGAATTTAGATTGTTCAACCAATTACATGACCGATTGCAGATCGTTCAACTAATTACATAACCATTTGCAGAATTAAGCTTTCGGCCTTCAAAATTAGGCATTTTAACAGAACAGGTCGTAGCAATCTCCAGTTGTTTGTCTCTCATAAATCCGATCTCAGCTACCTCTAGATTTCCTTGCTGTCGTAACTGGAGCTCGGCTGCCTTCAGATCTAACCTACTGTCATGGCTAAAGCGGCACAAAACTGGGTGGCAATCAAGGAGATCCAAATTTGCTGCAAGGATTCGCGGTGCTAGCACTGTGCGAGATCCACTCCTGCACTAAGATCAGCGGTCACGTAAGCATTTAACTACCAATAACATCAGAGGTATCGATAAGTTACGAAAGTAATCATAAGAAAGAAATCACGTAATAAATAATTAATAAATGCTAAATTAAGTTTAAAAATGTAAAATATAAAGTTAATACAAAATGTGTCATCATTCATGCACTAGCGCAAGATGAGGGTGTGTAAGATAGGTAAGACCAGGGTATTTAGGAAGGGGAAAATGGTCAAAAAGGGAGAAAATTAGGGGACTAACACCATGGGCCCCCCAAATCTTTTTGCGTAAATCGATGTGCAACTCTATCACCCGACCACCATTGATCATCCCTTCCCCACATCTAATGGCCCATAGTCATATCAGCCGCGCCCAATGTCCATCCTTTACCCACCCGATAAGGTGGTTTTCCTCCTAACCCCCGATGCTACGTGTCAAACGATGAATGGAATCAAGCGACCCCTCCCGAATACCGCCCGCACCACAAAAGCAGTGCGATGGCCCTCCTAAACCACTTCCCCCATTTAACCGAAAAATCGCCACTGTTCATCAATCAATGAACCCGCCAAAATTAATATTTTTTCTATATAAGCCCAATTACCCCTCTTTTCACTCTTTTCACGCATTTGCTATTGAAAACTCAGAAAGCCATTGCGACCCCTGCAAACAGAAAATTTGCTCACAAACCTCCACCATTGCTCCATAAACGTTGCAGACAGCCCAGCTCATTCATTAGTCCGTACCAGAAATACGAACCTCTGTAGCCGCCATCAACCACCATTTACAGTCAATTTCACCCAATTCCAGGTATTTAACCATGGAATACCAACTCCATTGTCAAATTCCAAGTAAATTCACCCTCATAACACTATTAATTAAGTAAAAAATATCAAATTTTACTTTAATTTTAACCCTCTGAGCCATAACCATCTGCAAGACCTCCATTTACCTAAAAACCCTCTAAAAATCCCAAAAAACCTTTGCTAAAGCTCCCAGAGCATAATTCAAATCCACAAGAACTGAATTATGGCTGCCCCTATCGCCATGGACATGAGACCCATTACAACTCCACATTTGGACCTAGACCACCTTCCCCTGGCTGACAGGGACTTCCAAATAAAAGACACTACTGCCCTAGAGCCCCTGCTCAAAGTGCATTGCCAAAGTAGGGACAGATACCTTAACCATGCTGATGAAATTGGCCTGTGGGAGTCAAATTTTCCCAAATACCAGTTCCCCCAAGTTCACATCTTTCTAGAAATTGTCCATATGTGTTATGCATGCTACATCCCCAGCCACAGAACCATAATGTCTCATGACCAGAAGGTCCTCTTCACCATCACAGCTGAGTCCATAAATGAAATGTTACAGTTCCAACTAGGGCCAAACCTAACCCCACTCTCAATTGGAGACCTATTGGACCAGTATCCCAAGCTTAGCCCTGCAAAATTGGCCCAGTTGTTCCAAACCTTCATTAGGGAGGAAAAACACATCCCTAAGGACCCCCCTCCATATGTAGCAGTTATTTTCTCTCCATGGGGCCAGAACATTGTAGCCATGATATCATGTGTTTTAGGTTATACCACAAGTGAGTACATTGATGAAATTATCCTTGCTTTCATGTCCATCTATACTCCAAGACAACCTCCTGCAACCATATATGACTTTGCCACATTTATAGCTGATAGAATGCATGAGAAGTTCACAAGGATGGGAAATGAGAGGGTGTTCAAATACTCTTCTGTATTGTACCATCTATTTTTGTATTATCAATCAGAGAAGTTTCCCTTCACTCTCCAAAAGCTTGACACCAAGGGCCAGCCCAGATCTGTAATCTTTTGGACCCCACTTTTCCATGAGTTTAGATCACCTTATACATACTCTGACTTCATAGACTCTTTTGTGCATCCAATCATGACTATGCTCACTGGGAATCCTCCACCTAGGATAAGCCCAGAAATAAAGAGATTCCTCTAGCTTTCCAGGCAGAACAAAGTGGGTGACTAGTACCTTTATCAGAACCACAGAGAAATTGAAATATATGGTTGCATGATTGCACCATACAAGTTACCAAGATACCTCCCTATGAGTTTGTTTGCCTTAGAGTATTACATACAAATCATCAATGCAGATGAAGTCAACTTCGCCAATGCCAAGAAGAAGGCCTATTTCAAAATAAAAAATCAATTAGGTCCCTTCATATGCAATTCCAGAGAGGCGGGGAAAGAGATTAACCTTATTTTGCAAAGAATGAAGTTCCAAAAGAGTTTTGTATGGAGATATGACCCTTTGGAATTCATTACCAAGAAAAGGCAAAACGTCAAGTTAGGACCCTTCATCCACCACCGCATACCAAAAATAGAGGCGTAGGCCAATCAAACAGAATGGATGGAAGGTACCCTAATAGACCAAGACATCACCACAGTAGATGTAGAAAATGCCCTGATTGATTTGGAAAAGCAGCTTGATGACAGCTCTTTCCTACAGGTACCAGAAGAAAGAGCCATGAGCACCCCTCCAATCATGCAAACTCCTCAGAATGAGGAGAATATTCCAAAAAGAAACAGAGAGGGAGCCTCCACATCAGGGATGGACACCTCAAATTTGCAACAGGAAACAAGCAAGAGGCAAAGGCTCAATCCGGCCTCTGAACAGGAATACACAGAGGAATCAGCACAGGTTACCAACACAAAAGTAGAAAGAAGTAGGCCTACCACTCCATCTGAAGGCATGCAAGAGCCTTCCACATCACAAACTCAGATGTTGGAAAGGCAGCTTAGTGTGGAAGTGTCTTCATTCAGCAAGCCTGCTGACAGAGACCAGGACATAAAGGAAAGATACAAGGAAATCAAAGCTAGAAATGAGAGGCTTAAGGCCCAAACATATGCTCAGTACCTGAAACTGACTCCTACAAATCAAACAAGGCTAATGTCAGCCTTTGACATTAAAGAGGGGAAGTTGCAGATGTCTTTCATCAAACCTACAGCTCAGCAGCCCAAGACAACATCTGATTTCAAAAAGGTTGACTTTGAAGTGTTGGCCAGGGATATTCATCCCATAGACCAAATTGAACTACACAAACAGGCTGGAGAGATGATATACTCCACCCTGATAGGTAAAGCCATAGCTGCTCATCAACTACAAAACTCTTTGAACAACATTTCTACACAATTTCAGTTAGAGAAGGCCTCCTCATAGGCCAAGGATACAAGGATCAAGTCCTTAGAGGACTTAGTGATTGAATTGGGACACGATCCCAAGGATATAAAAGCTATAGAGTAGCTTATAAAGAATAAAAACAATGATATTGCTACACTTAAGAGGCAATTGAAAATACCACAGCTGCAACATCCTCAAACTCTAGAAGTCATAGAGGGCCAAACCAAAAATGAGGAGTTGATGGACTTGGTCCTAAAGCTGAATGATCAATTAAAGGAGACAGAAAAGGAGTTGGACACTTTAATTCAATTGAAGCAAAGCGACATGGCCACAACTTCCAAATATGTCATCCCTACAGTATCCACAGCAGTCCCTTCTACACTGGCAGCTTCATTGGCACCCACAGTTCCACCTGCCATAGCATTGCCAGTCACAATAGAATCTACAACAGCAGCAAGTGCATCAGGAGAGAAAGTAGAAGAATTGGTAAAATCCATGGAAGAGATGTCTATCCAGGCTATAGAAATGAACAGGCTAAGAGAAAAGGTGGCAAGTTTGGAAACTAACTACAAACTTGCCCAACTTAAACAAAAGGAAGAAGCACAAAAGGCCCAAAGAATGAGTGAAAGGATTAAAATCTTAGAGAAAGACTTGACACTAGAGAAACCCCTAGGGAAAACCAAGGAAATGTTGTGGGCCAATATCATTAACTCCGTCAAGGATATTTGGCCCTCAATTCAAGTTATTTTTTAGCAGACAAAGTTGGTAAAGATAGCTACAGAAGCTCTTAAAAGGTCAAAGAAGAATTAGGAGACATGCCTGAGGATGCCAATAGACTCATCCACTTCCTCAACAACAAAAATAGGTATGAGCTCCAAGAAATCAATATAGAAGATAGAATAGAGACCATTTTGGAAATAAGGAAGGTCCTTTCTAAAAGGAACCTTATGCTTAACTTAGAAGAAAAGTGCCACAACATGCAGATAGCTATTGATATGTTCATGGCTAAATTCCAAATTTTGAGGGAGAAAGGTTTGCCCAGTCCATTAGTTATCAATGATAAACTTATGACACAACTAGACTATGATAACAGACTCAGACAGTTGGCTAAGAAACAAGCAAGCACTTCATCTATAACATCCCTACCAACAAGAAAAGTTTTGTATAACACATTTGAAAACTTTTTTTTCCTTGAGCATGAGATAAAACATTTATTCCTCACCAAGCCCAATTTTGCCAAGTATACTGAAGCTGATGAGATATATAAGAGGATGATGAATGTAAAGTTACCTGATGTAGAATGGTGGGAGACAATGACTGATTTACTATGATAAATTTACAGAAATAAGTTACTGCACTGTAAAAGTGAAAGCCGCCAGGTAAACAAATGAAAACAGGGCAGCATGGTAAAAGAGTATCAAGGTCAAAGAGTATTAGGTGAAAGATAAAAATTGAAGAAGATTCTAGTGTGAAATATCACAACCACAAGTCAGCCTAAAGGGCTAAAAACTCAACCAAAAAATCCAACAATACCAAATAAAAAGGGACAGCATGAAACAATTCATTAGCTGTCTCTATCTTCTTGCAAGAATATATTTGTATTTCCTAGAATAAATCTCAAGTTTGTTTTGAGATATTTTGTAATAGTTTTTTGTATAAATACTTCACAATTCGAAGTATGTAGTGTGGATTATTAGACACTTCTATTGACTTTCTTGATCAAAGACTGTAAGCTAGTGTATCGTCATTTGGACCAGCAAGCTAGATTAATGAATAAAGTCAAGACATTTCACTGGATTCATGTGTAGTGCGAAGTACAAACAAGTATTTTCCCTTGTGATTGTTATCTTTCTTTTAAAGTTTTCCATAATCTTTAATGTATCTGAAATCTGAATGCTATAATATGGAATGATATCTCAGAATTTTCTTCATTGCACTCTGTTATAACTATTATGCATTTTAATGTTTTCTGCAAATTATCTAAATTAAGGAATTCTTAGTTGCTCCTTAGTCTAGGTAGTTTTCCTCTGATCTATAGTAAAGGATTCTTAATTTCCCTTTGCTCATGATTATCCTTTGTTCCTCATTTTGATCCCGGTTTGAGGATTCTTAAGTGCCCTCTCACCCTGGTTAAGATCATTTCACCCATTCGACCTAAAGACCTGTACTTCACTCTACTAGCTTGCCCTTTGAACACTCCCTTTAATGAGTTAATTCTAATTCTGCTACCCTTCTTTGACTCCATAGCCCAATGGTCCAGAGACTTCATTCTACCCATCTGTTTTAAGGATTCCACCATCCAACATTCAATACAAATCCAAAACCCCCTGAACTTTAAGAACTAGCCTAAAATCCCAGCAAACAAAGCTAAATCATATAGAGAGAGCCCTCTCTGAGTCATAGGTTGGCTAGAGCCTATACTTAAAAGATTGGTTTGTGGTTACCTCAGTCTTTCCCTTCTTCTGATAACTTCTAAGGAAAATTCTAAGTGATAACATATCCATCACAACCAATTCAATCTATTTCATCCATACCTACTACGCTTGTCGTTACGACTTTACCACAGTTGCAAGCTCAGTTGATTGAATCTCAACCTTTGCAAACTGGTCCTTCAAGCTCTTACCCTCAAGTTTCAGGTCTACAGACTCAGTCTTCTCAGGCCATTTTACAACAACAATTTGTGTCTGGAATCCAACAACCTCGGGCCAGTTTACCATTAGCTGGGATGACTCAGACTTATACTGGTCTAATTTATTCACAACCTGGTCAAACTTCCATTGGTGGGAAACCTCTGTTACATCAATAACCGTGAAAGCCACAATATCAACAATAGTAATTCCAATAGTACCAAAGTTATCCTAGACTTGGTTAACAAGCCTATGCTAGGTTTGCTCAACAACAAGCTTACCCAGGTCCTGACCAACAAGCCTATGCCGGGTTTGGACAACAGCAAATTTATCCTGGTGCCCAACAACTACCTTATACTGGATATGCTCAACAATCCTACCCCTATCAAGGTTACCAGCCTCAGATTCCTTATGTTTTTATGCAAAGGCCTATTGCCCAGGCAATTCTAGCTTACCCTAGTTATGCTCAACCAGACCTAAATCGTCTTACCAATGATTCCATTCTTTATGCACCTTGGTGGTCAATGATTCCACACGAATTGCCTTCTGATATTCCTAAGTTCAATGGAAACCCTGGAGAAGATATGTCCAATCACATTATGACTTTTCATTTATGGTTCTCATCCAAATCCGTAAATGATTATTCAGTAAGACTACGTCTTCTCCAGCAAACACTCATTGGTCCGGCTGCAAAGTGATATATTGAATTACCATGAGCTTCATTTGACAACTTCACAGCCTTAGCCACTACTTTTTTTAACCCACTTCCAATTACTCATCAGATATGAAATTGGAATGGAACTGTTGACCAACTTTAAACAAACCACTGCTACTCACATTTCTGACCATATTCATGAGTGGTGTTGTCGTTGTCGAATGGTCAAAACTTTTTCTCCTCATTAGCTTTTAGCTGAGTGGTTTATTGATTCCTTGTTTCCATCTATCACTGAGGATGTATCTAAAGGAGGAATTTTTACTGAAGAGCAAGTAATTTCTTGTGCCCAATACATAGACTTGATTTACACCCAGTCTGGCACAATCTATGATAAGATTCCAAATGCACCTAGACCAGCTTTTACTATTCCACCACCTCCATCTAGTAAGGACTCTCATGCCGGTGACGGTGTGATAGGTTCTTCAAGCACTCAAACAACAAGTAGACCATCTATTCAAACACTTGCTATTTCGAATCAAACTTCTAATTCACATGATAATACACTTGCTTTCAAAATAAATATTGTGTCATTTGAAAAAATTTAAAAATGAAAAGCAACCTAGAAGCAAGAAAAAGGGGAAAACCAAAAAGAAACAAAATTCTCCCCCTCAAGAGAAATCATATGATTCCTTTTCTCTGGCTAGGAAACCTCATTACCCATGTTTAGTTTGTAACGATGAGCACTTTACGCGATACAATCCTCACCGCTCTAAAGTCTCAAAACTTCTTAAGACTTCTAGTACATCTGTTGTGTTGACAAACCCTTTTCCAAACCCAGAGACTCATTTGGTTGATGCAGATCATGCTTCCACTTCACAAGTGCTTATGTTATCCGCCACTAAGCCTAAGAATGAAGTTTTGGTGACTACATGATCAGGTGCTCAAGTCCTAGGTGTTGTAAAAATGCTCAAAATTCAAAGTGCTCAGAACTAGTTCACAGCTGAACGACTGGAAAGTGCTCGTCCTCCCGATTCCGGCGCCAAAAACGGTTCGGAAAACGGTCGCCGTATGAGGGAGATATGGCCAAAACAATATCTTGCCCAAAACATTAGAAAATTGGAATTTAAAAAAATAATAATAAAAAAAGAATATTCCGAGGAATATTCCTTGGAATATTCCAGAGAATAGCTGCCACGTGGCAGGCCCGGAGGGCGCCACGTGGCCCTGGGTGACGTCATCAAGTGTATGGGTGCATATTAAAGTTTCGGGTGCCACTGGCAAGGTTTGAACCCATGACCTATCTAGCACAAGCTTTACGCCTTACCATTACCCACAGCCTTGTATGTTGATGGATGGGCGGAGAAAACTATTGATATGGTTTAAAATTCGTTTGAGCGGGAAAACAAAGGGGGCCAGCCCCCAAGGGCCAGCCCCCATACCATATGACCACGCCCAGGAACCGTGGGCTTAACCCAACCGCCAACACAAACTGCTGGCACAAAATCCGAGGCGGCCATTACCCAACATTTATTGTAACTGCAGTTTTGGCGGATTATTTGGCGGCGGCCCCATAATTGGCGGACTTATCTGGCCATAACTAAAGTTAGCTGGAGTTCTTTTAGGGGAAACTAGCAGTCTGGAGTAAATGGCCATAACTTTGGCCCAGAAAGTCGGTTTTGGACGAATTTTTTTTTGATTTTGGATAATTTCGACCTTCTGAAGCCATTGGTGCAGGTATTACAGCCATCAGAGGTCATTTGAATACGTTTTGGAGCCGTGAAAGTTCTAGGAGCCACCAGGGGCCAGTATTGGGAAGACTGTACAGGGTTGCAGGTATCCATTGGAGGTGATCCAATAGTCAATCCTGAAGGATTCATGTGTTCTGAATACATTTCTACCATCTATTTCTCCTGTAGATGCTTCTATTCAGCTGTATTTTCAATTTGAGCATTTAATAAAAACAAGAACAAGCCCATTTGGAGGCTTTGGACCCATCAGACGTAGCCCTGGAGGGGGTGAACTGCTTTATCAACTTCTTGTGCATATGTGGTTGGTTTATTTTGCAGAAAAAATTCATTTTTATGTGTTAAACAGTAAAAATAAATAATTCTGCTATGCTTAAATGGGTTGTAATCAGCTGAAAAGTTCATGTGTTTCATTTCTGCAAGACATGGGAAGCTTTTAAATATGTTTATTTCTGAATTGAATACCTTGCAAACAAATTTCAAGTAGTTTCATATTCAGATCAAGTTGGTATCAGAGCTCAGGGTTTTTGTGCAAAGATCTTCTAATTGTCTTGCAAGTATTGATGCTTACCAGGTTGAAACTTAAAAGAGGGGAAGGACAGTTGACTAGAGAAAGAGAGAATCCTCAGTCAAGGAAGGCCAGAGAGCCATCACCTACACCTTCAATTTCACCCTCAAGAGTCTCAGCAGAAGCTTCAAGGATGTCTGAACATGGAGGAGAAATTCCTATAGAGACGGATCCAAGAGAAGAAGAAAGAATCTTCAGAAAGGCTTTCTTAGATCTCACTGAAATGGTGAGGATATTGTACCAAGAAAGAAATGAGAAATTGGCTGGAGAAGGGTCCAAACATCCACCTGAAGGAGAAGGCTCTTCAGGAGGTAAGAAGGATGATGATCATTCCAAGAAAGGACATGGAGGAAATGGTGATCCACCACCCCCATCTTCACCTTCTTCCTCTTCATCTTCGTCTTCTTCTGTTCATAAGCATAGATCCTCTGGAAAAAGTCCTTTTTTAAAGCTTGATGTAAAATTCGAATTACCTATGTTTAATGGTGAAGTGAATGCAGAAAAGCTTGACAATTGGATTAGGTAGTTGGAAGTTTACTTGAGGATCCAAAATATGCATGATGATGCCACAAAGATTCAGTTGGCTTCTTTGAGAATGGATGGAGCAGCCTTGGTCTAGTGGGAGGCCAAGACTAAAGAGGAGATCAAGAAATTTGGTAAGGTTACCTTAACATGGCCTGAATTTTTGTTAGCCATTAAAAAACAATTTTATCCTCTTGCTCACATGCAGAAAGCCATTATGAACTGGCAAAATTTCAGACAACTTAAGGGTCAGAGTGTCCAAGACTACACCCAAGAATTTAGGAGAAGAGCTCTCTTGTTAGGGGTAGATTTGCAGACCCAAGAAACCTTGCTGAAATACATTGGTGGCTTGCATAGCTACCTTAGACACACCATCTTGATGTTTAACCCTATGAGTCTGGACGAGGTTTGTGTCCAAGCTACCCATTTAGAGGCAAGGGGAAAAAACACATTTGAAGAGGGTAGAAACAAACCCCCCAAGGGGAAAAGCAAAGAGAAAACCTCCAAGGGAAAAGGAAAAAAGAATGCATCTGTCAAATAGGAGAGTGAGAAAGTGATATGTAAACATTGTTCTAAAGCAGGCCATGAGGAGAAAAACTGTTGGAAACTATATCCTGAAAAAAGACCTCAATTTAACAAATCCAAAGGGAAACAGAAAACTGCTGCTACTACATCTACACCACAAGATTTAGGGGAAGATTCAGGTGATGAAACCAAAATTGCAGCCATGGGTTTGAAAAACTTGAAGGGAAAAGAAATTGAAACCCAAGCCAGCACTAGTACCTCAAACTGCCATGTACAAGCTCCTAATGAGGAAGAAAGAATTGAACTATTTCATGTGAGGGTGATTTCAAAACATACTAAGATTGACACACTTTTTGATAGTGGGTCACAATCAAATCTTATATCAGAGGACTTGGTCAAGCAGCTTAAACTTGAGACCGTTCCACATCCGAAGCCATATCCACTTGGATGGATTTGCAAGGATGCAAATTTACAAGTCTCAAGAAAGTGCACATTGCGCTTTGCAATTACTGCACATTTTATTGATACAGTTGAACTTGATGTGGTACCTTTTGATATAGCAAGAATTGTTTTGGGAAGTCCTTATTTGTTTGACAGAAAAGCTATCTTTCATCGCCATGAAAACAAATATCATCTGTTCAAAGATGGCAAGGAGTTCATTGTTAGAGCTCATCGCAAGAAGACAAATATAGCGATGGTGAATGCAGGACAGGTAAAAAGGTTGGTCAATTCAAGTAAGAATTTTGTTCTTCTTATGATTAAGCCCAAGGTTGATGTGAATCATGAGTCATTTGACAATTGTGATCCAAAACTTAAATCAGATCTGTATGATGTAGTTGATGCATATCATGAGATGTTTTAGGAGCCAACAGGTTTGCCTCCTAAGAGGGAGATTCAGCATGAAATCCATTTGCATCCAGATTGTCCTCTTCCAAACATAGGCATGTACCGCATGTCTATTATGGAGAATGCTGAAATAAAGAAGCAAATCAAGGACTTGTTGGACAAGGGTTTCATAAGGCCAAGTACTTCGCCATGTGGGTCACCGATTGTATTGATTCCAAAGAAAGATGGCACTTGGCGTATGTGTGTTGATTTCAGGGCCTTGAACAAGATAACGGTAAAGAATCGTTACCCACTCCCAAGGATAGATGATTTGCTAGACCAGCTGAAAGATGCTCGATATTTCACTAAGTTAGACTTGCGTAGTGGATATCATCAAGTAAGAATTGAAGAAAGTGACATATGGAAGACAGCCTTCAAAACCAAACAAGGACTCTTTGAGTGGCTTGTGATGCCATTTGGTTTGTGCAATGCACCTGCAACTTTCATGCGGGTAATGGATGATGTCTTGCGTCCTTTTCTTGATGATTTCGTTATTGTCTACTTAGATGACATCTTAATTTTCAGCAAGTCTAGAGAAGATCATGTCATGCATGTTAGAAAAGTACTTGATGTTTTGAAGAAGAATCAGTTATTTCTTAAAATGTCAAAGTGTGAATTTGGAAAGACTTCTTTGGTTTATTTGGGACACATAGTAGGAGGAGGTGCTTTGAGAATTGATCCTGCTAAGATTGAGGCTATTGTGAAGTGGCCTACTCCCAAATCCATAACAGAGGTAAGAAGTTTTTTGGGTGCAGCTCAATATTGGAGGAAGTTTATCTCTAACTTCTCTTCTATAGCAGCTCCTATGCATGCAGTGACAAGTGTGAAGTATGCTTTCCAATGGGGAGGCAAGCAACAAAAAGCTTTCGAATCTTTGAAAGAGAAGATTAGTTCAGCTCCAGTCCTTGCATTACCGGATTTGAGACAGCCATTTGAGATACAAACGGATGCTAGTGATTATGCTATGGGTGCAGTTCTTCTACAGCATGGTAAGCCTATTGCATTTCATTCTGAAACTTTTAATGGTGCTGTTGTAAATTATCCTACATATGATAAGGAGTTGTATGCGTTGGTACAAAGCGTCAAAAAGTGGAAACACTATTTGATGGGCAAAGAAACTGTTATACATACCGACCATCAGCCCTTACAGTACTTGCAATCACAAAGCAAGTTACAACATTCACGACACTTCAGATGGATGGGCTTCTTGCAACAGTTCCATTTGGTAATAAGGTACAAGAAAGGTACTTTGAATAAGGTTGCTGATATGCTTTCAAGGCCTATTATTGGTGTTGTTACTTTACTTAAGAATGATTCCATTGTACATTATAGTTACATAGAACAATATGCATCTGATGATGACTTTAAAGATGTGTATGCTAACTTGAGTAAAGGGAATCATGTAGAGGAAAATGATTATCACATGCATAACAATTTGCTGTTTCATTTGGGCAAGTTGTGTATACCACAGGGGGAGAGGATAAATGTCATAAGAGAAGCTCATTCTTCTCTTATTGCTGGCCATTTTGGTGTGAGCAAAACAGTTGCACATCTACAAAGGTATTGCTATTGGCCTCGCATGGTAGATTCTGTTTCAAGGTTCATAAGAGGTTGTTCATTATGTGCTACAAGCAAGCCTAGCAATAGGAAGCTTGGTTTGTATACTCCTTTGCCGGTACCTTCTAGACCATGGGAGAGCATCTCTATGGATTTTGTAGGAGGTTTGCCAAAATCTAGAAAGCAGCATGATTATTTATATGTAGTAGTTGATCGTTTCAGCAAAATGTGTATACTTATGCCTTGTAAGAAAACTATAACTGCTGAACAAACTGCTGAATTATTTTTTCATCATGTATGGATTCACTTTGGTTTGCCTACTTCCATTATTAGTGACAGGGATTCCAGATTTGTGGGGAATTTTTGGTCCAACCTATGGGAGATGATGGACACCAAGTTGAAGAAAAGTACTGCTTTCCATCCGCAAACAGATGGACAAACCGAAGTTGTGAACAGAACCATTGTGCACCTCTTGAGAGGTTATTGCAGCAAGCATCCCAAGCTTTGGGATGAACATTTGCACTACATACAACATGCTTACAACCGTGCCAAGCACTCTTCCACAAACACCTCACCGTTTGAAGCTTGTTTTGGTTACTTGCCAAAATCACCTCTTGATTTCATTCTTGAGAAAGATGTCGCCATTGAGGGACATAGTGACATTGACAAAGCTCGTTCATTCATTGAAATAATTCAGCAAATACATCAGCAAATTCAAGAACAGCTTGAGAAGAGTCAAAGCAAGTACAAGGAAAGACACGACAAGCATAGAGTCGATCACAAGTTTCAAGAAGGGGATGAGGTATGGCTGTACATTAGTAAGGAAAGGATGCAAGGAGAAGGTAAAAAGCTGAAGCCTATTCGTTATGGTCCATTCAAAATCCTCAAGAAGGTTGGAAATAATGCTTTTCAATTAGATTTGCCTTCCTACATGCAAATGTATTCTGTTGTCAATGTGGAGAATTTACGTTTGTATGAACCTCCTTTGATTGCTGATCATGAAAGTGTTGTTCAGCTGCCACCTATAGAAGATTTCTCGCCAGAATTCTTAGATGAGCTGAAAGAAGATACAATCCTTGACAGAAGGACACGTACTTCAAGGAGGGGCAGTGTAGATTATGTTCGGGTTGGTTTCAAAGGCAGCAAACCGAACAAGGCAAAATGGATGGAGGTGGACAGAGTGAGGGAGTTGTACCCTCACCTCTTTAACAGGTAATTGAAGGCTTTTGGGGTCCAAAAGCTTCCCAATGGGGAGGTGTGATCAGGTGCTCAAGTCCTAGGTGTTGTAAAAATGCTCAAAATTCAAAGTGCTCAGAACTAGTTCACAGCTGAACGACTGGAAAGTGCTCGTCCTCCCAATTCCGGCGCCGCAAATGGTTCGGAAAATGGTCGTCGTATGAGGGAGATATGGCCAAAACAATATCTTGCCCAAAACATTAGAAAATTGGAATTTAAAAAAAAAAATTAAAAAAAGAATATTCCTTGAAATATTCCAGAGAATATTCCTTTCCACGGGCCAATCAGAAGCTGCCACGTGGCAGCCCCGGAGGGCACCACGTGGCCCTGGGTGACGTCATCAAGTGTATGGGTGCATATTAAAATTTCGGGTGGCATGGGCAAGGTTTGAACCCATGACCTATCTGGCACAAGCTTTACGCCTTACCGTTACCAAACAGCCTTGTATATTGATGGATGGGTGGAGAAAACTATTGATATGGTTTAAAATTCGTTTGTGCGGGAAAAAAAGGGGGCCAGCCCCCATACCATATGACCACGCCCAGGAACCGTGGGCTTAACCCAACCGCCAACACAAACTGCTGGCACAAAATCCGAGGCGGCCATTACCCAACATTTATTGTAACTACAGTTTTGGCGGATTATTTGGCGGCGGCCCCATAATTGGCGGACTTATCTGGCCATAACTAAAGTTAGCTGGAGTTCTTTTAGGGGAAACTGGCAGTCTGGAGTAAATGGCCATAACTTTGGCCCAGAAAGTCGGTTTTGGACGATTTTTTTTTTTATTTTGGATAATTTCGACCTTCTGAAGCCATTGGTGCAGGTATTACAGCCATCAGAGGTCATTTGCATACGTTTTGGAGCCGTGAAAGTTCTAGGAGCCACCAGGGGCCAGTATTGGGAAGACTGTACAGGGTTGCAGGTATCCATTGGAGGTGATCCAATAGTCAATCCTGAAGGATTCATGTGTTCTGAATCCATTTATACCATCTATTTCTCCTATAGATGCTTCTATTCAGCTGTATTTTCAATTTGAGCATTTAATAAAAACAAGGACAAGCCCATTTGGAGGCTTTGGACCCAGCAGACGTAGCCCTGGAGGGGGTGAACTGCTTTATCAACTTCTTGTGCATATGTGGTTGGTTTATTTTGCAGAACAAATTCGTTTTTATGTGTTAAACAGTAAAAAGAAATAATTCTGCTATGCTTAAATGGGTTGTAATCAGCTGAAAAGTTCATGTGTTTCATTTCTGCAAGACATGGGAAGCTTTTAAATATGTTTATTTCTGAATTGAATACCTTGCAAACAAATTTCAAGTAGTTTCATATTCAGATCACTACACAAAGTAAAGATTACGGTAATCCACCATCGTCGTTAAATAACCAGCCTACAGATCAACCCAATACTTCAACTTCGACTTCCTCTAACTCCATCCCACCACCCATTGCACCAGAGTTAACAATAAAACTGCCCAAGTGAGTTGTTCATAAATCTACATTCAACCCTCGAGCTCGAGCAATGCAAAATTATAACATAGTAGAAGATTTGACTTAGTCACCTTCTACTATGTCGACGCTTGAGGTGCTTCAAAATTGTCCCTCCCAAAAAAGGCTTTATTGTTAGCAATTGGTGGAATTCATCCAATAGATTCCAATATTGTGTTTTTTAACCATGTGGCTTATACGCCACAATTACCAGCACAGTTAGCATTCTTGATCCAAGTAAATGCTTTAAATAAACTTATTCACTGAACCATTGTTTACGAGGCTACATCTACTTGTATCATGTCAATGAATTGCTGGAAAACACTTGGCTCACCACCTTTGTCACAATCACCTACGATGTTAAAAGCTTTTGACGGTCACACTTATACACCTTGTGGAATTTTAAGTAACCTACAGATAGAACTAGGGGGGGACTGTAATTGTTGAAGTTGAGGTCGTTGACGGACCCCTTGACTACAATATTTTACTAGGAAGACCGTGGGTTTATGCTATGGTTGTTGTGGTTTTGACATACTTTCATATGATTTCTTTCCCTCATAAAGGCGGAATCACAGTAATTGATCAACTCTCCTTCTTCGCCTCTAGTACATAGGCCACTGGAAGCATTCCGTTAGTTCACAGACCCCCTCTATCTCTTCAAAATGTTGGAGTAGATCTCTTCAAAGATTCTTGTCTAATGGGCACTTTTTCGCTACCGTCACCATCACAAATGGCGGAAGTTGAAAAAGTTGAGACCTGTAACATGATATCTTCCAGTTCATCTGACTCAAGGAAGGTTTCCAACAATTCCGAAGTTGATATGCGTAATGAAACCATGCCGCTATGGGTGTGGAGCCTGATTATCTTCTGTATTCAAAGGTATCACCGCATTGGACCCCAGTTCGTAATGGGGTGGCAACACCACCCATAAAATATTCACTGCAGGGGGGGTCTAGGGGGGGCAGCTACAACCTTTGGCACCCCCCCCCCCCAAGCTGAGGGATTGGGGGTAGCACCCCCGACGCTAAAAATGGATATAAAATTGCCTTGTAAAATGTTGTAATTTCATAGTCAATATGGGTCGTTCATTAGGCCGAGATCTGACAGTATAAGTTATATTTAATTTATGTTTTTTTCCCTAGAAGGAAACCCCTCGCTATATATGATGGAATTGTATTGCGTCTATGTAGATCTTTATTCTAAGTGAGGAAGAGAGAGGAGATTGAGAGAGAAGAGGGAATTATAGTGGATCTGTTGTAGGTTGTATCTCTTCAATTTGGTGGATATTATAAAAGGAAGGACTGGTTGTTTCTCTGAGGACGTAGCACAAACTGGTTGAACCACATATATCTGTGTCTCTCTTGTTTTATGCGTTTTCTATGTTTATGTTTCTCCAATATTTTATGTGTTCCATTGCTCTAAATATATATTTTTGTAACAACTAAACCCCATTGAGCTTGCATAGCAATCAATATTTTGGCTTGTGCAGTGAATCCAAATCCATCATCACCAATTCTATGGGTTGACCGTTCGTTAGAATATGGTACTTCCTCTGATCCATTTTCACGTACATTTTCTATGGATAAAGGAATCATCCAATCAATGATGATAGAAGAAGAACCATGGGAAGATTATCATCATCGATCCCATCTTCCATATCACATAGAAGATATTCCAAATGAACTAAATCACCCTTCAATCATTGATTTCATTTCGAATTCTATGTTTATAGACACACTCGATTCCAAACGAAACTTATCGAATATCGAAGAAACCATTTCTATCTCTATTTTGACCAAACCTAAAATTGTAGAAAACATCCATGTTGGCAAATCTTGTTCTCCATCAGAACTTGAAACTTGTCATGCTATTTTTTGTGAATTCCACAATATATTTCCTTGGTCATATGAGGAAATTCTAGGTATCGATTCTAGTATAGTTAAACACGAGATTTAAATGTATCCTGATGTCAAGCCATTTCGCCAGTGCATCCATCCTATTCATCCGAAGAAGGTTGTTGCCATAAAAGTAGAAATTGAAAAACTTTTGCATGTTAGCTTCATATACCCTGTCCCTCTTACCGATTGGCTTTCCAATCTTGTTCCTATCATGAAGAAAGAAGGAACAATACGAGTGTGTGTTGATTATATGGATGTTAATCATGCTTGTCCAAAAGACAACTATCCCACTCCCTTTATCGACCAAATAATTGATGACTATGCCAGATGTGAAATATTTTCATTATGGATGGATTTTCCACCCATAATCAGATCAATATCCGGCCAAAAGACCAATATAAAACTACCTTTATTTGTCCCTGGGGCACATTCCCATATAGAAAACTCCCTTTTGGTTTGAAGAACGTTGGGCAACTTTTCAGAGGGCAATGAATTATGCCTTCAATGACATCAAACACATTGTTCAACCCTATCTAGATGATTTACCTGCTCATTCACGGAAATGGGTTGATCACCCGCAACAATTGAGAGCTATATTTTTACGGTGTCGATGCTACAAAATTCGACTTAATTCACATAAATGTGTTTTTTGTGTTGGTTCTGGTCGTTTGCTTAGTTTGGTAGTAGGAATTTGACTCGACCATTTTAAGGTTAAGGAAATTCTTGATCTTCCTCCACCTTCCAATTTACTTCAGTTACAGAGACTCCAAACGAAGGCCAACTTTCCAAGGAGATTCATTCCCAACTATGCCAAAATGGCTAAAGGATTTACTCGTCTTTTGAAAAAGGGAATTCCCTTCCTTTGGGACCAAGTTGTGCAAGCTTCCTTTGATGCTCTCCAATATACCCTGATCCGAGCATCATTAATGTATGCCCTTAATTATCAAAATGACTATTTCATGTATCTCATCGCTGCAAGTACAACCACTGATATGGTTTTAGTCCAAGAAGAAGATGGGATTGAGAATCTGGTCTATTATTTGAGTTGTAATCTCAATGATACGGAAGTTAATTACTCTTACGTCGAAAAGCTAGGTTTTTCTACCGTTCAAGCTAAACAAATATTTTGCCATTATATCCTACTCCAAAAGACCATTGTCATTTCAAATTGCAACCCTATGACATACATCTTATCACGTCAATTGCTAGGGGGAAATATGCGAAATGGATCGTCATTTTGCAGGAATTTGATTTGGAATTCATCAAATCCAAGTCAAAGAATTATCTAGTTTTTTCCGAGATTCTCCTTCCCTCTACCACCATCGACCCAACAACGGAACCATCAATTCCGGATGAGTCTCTGTTTCTGATCTCATCATCTGACCCTTGGTATGGAGATATACTAATCTATCTCCAAATCCAAACTTTTCGTCCCAATATCTCTCGCTTGCAACAACGACGTATTCGATATCAAGCCAAATATTATCTGATCATTATCGACACCCTTTATCATCACGGTATCGATACAATTTTACGGAGGTGCCTCACACATGAGGAAGCCAAGAAAGTTCTGAATGATTTCCATTCTGGTGCTTGTGGTGGACATTTATCTAGCTATACTACCACACAGAAGATTATCCATGCTGGTTACTTCTGGCCTACCATATTTAACGATTTCATTATTGCTATCAGAAGTTGTCATGCATGCCAGAGTTTTTACCATAAAACTCGATTACCACCTACACCACTACATCATATCATCGTTGTTGGACCATTTTCAAAATGGGGCATTGATTTCATGACATGTAACCCTCCCTCGGCCAAGGGGCATGGGTATATTATTGTCGTCATTGACTATTTTACGAAATGGGCCGAGGCGATGCCTACATTGAACAACAGTGGTGAGACAGTTGCACTTTTTTTATTCAACCATGTGGTTGCACGGTTTGGTGTACCACAAGCTATAGTTACAGATCATCGTTCACATTTTCGCAACCACATGATGACTGAGTTAACTGCCAAGTTAGGACTTTCACATGATAATTCTACTCCTTATTATCCACAATCTAATGGACAAGTTGAAGCCATCAACAAAATCCTTAAGTGAATGCTTCAATGAATGATAGGAGTTCACAAACAAAACTATCATTTGATCATGTACTCAGCTTTGTGGGCTTACCGAACCTCCATAAGAAATGCAACTAGATTCACACCTTTTCAATTTGTGTATGGTCAGGAGGAAATCTTACCAATACAATGTGAAATTTCATCATTAAAACTCACAACTCGCAATTGACTTGTTACCTGACACTTCTAATGAGGAAGCATGTTTCTTAGAACTCATCCATCTAAATGAAACACGTCATGAAGCCTCATTTACCAACGAAGTACATAAGAAACTAATTAAGGTGCAATATGACCACAATGTCAAGCCTCGCATATTCTCAGAAGGAGACCTGGTCTTGCTTTATGATCAAGAAGCCAATAAATTATTAGCAGGAAAATTTGAACCACTATGGATGGGCCCCTATATTGTCAAGTGTGTTTTGGCAAAAGTTGCTTACGAGTTGGTTGATTATGATGGAATTCCATTATCGCAGCCCTGAAACGGGTTGTATGTTAAACATTACTATGCTTAATTGTGTATAGTAAAAAATCTATATATATGCTTTGATTGTGTGTGTTTGTCACAGTGTGAATTTTAGAGTTTTTATATGGTTAAGTAATCCGCTTTGCATTTGTTGCAGATGTCATAATATTTGTAACCATTTGTTGGTTATGCCGATGGTGCTAGTCATAGTACCTAGAACCTATCTTCTGCAGCATGGGCCATATTCGCTCCAAAGTGTTGAGTTAGTGAGTTTTCAAGGGATTTGTATCGGTCGTTCTACGAACAATATCACTGAGTATAGCGCATTGATCAAACTCCTCTCTGATTCCACTTCGCTTGGCATTCGTCGAATCATCATTAGGCTAGACTCACAACTTGTCGTACTACAACTTGTGAATGTTTATACTGTCTGAAATCCAACTATTTATCGTATGTTCCTTAGAGTTCATCTCTTGGAAAGAAATTTTGATTACATTCAATATCAACACATTTCCAGAAACTTTAACACATTGACTGATTCTTTAGCAAATTATGTGTTAAAAATACATTTACGACATATGTAAAAAATATTTTTTTAATTCACATCAACAGTTGAATAGGATTACAGATAACCATATAAAAACACTGAAAGTAAAATAGATATATGTTCAAAGTTTTTACAAAAATTTGTGTCCAAGACATGTTGGTCATCTGACCTCAAAATCTAAAATGCATACAATATATCATCCTAAGTAGATATAATGATGCTCATGATAACAGGTCACTACCTGAGTTATCGTGTGCAATAGCCTCAACCAACGGCTAGGTACACCAATAGTATGGTGCTGTAATCTCATTGGTAACTCCTCAATCTGGACACCTGTATACCGAGGGTTAACCCCTCTATATGATCCTGCAACTCCTTCAGTGTCTTGTCAAATCCAAATCCTGGAGAACTGCTCTTCCGCCACTTCTCCTCACTGGTTCACCTGCCTCCTGTTGATGACCCATTGGTCAGACACTGCCAACATCTGTATGCATGAGAAAAATTTTAGTTTAGTATTGGAAACATAAAAAACACAAAAATGTAAAAACTTAAAAATCAAAAACACACGGTCAGAACAGTTTACCTATAGCACCCCATTGGCACCCGCTAGTAATCTCAAATCTGGATCTCCATGAAAATACATCCCTACATATGGAGGCTCCTCAATGACAATGTGTTTTCGACGGAGCCAATAGAAGAATGCAGTAGGAAATGAGATTGATGATTGAACAACATGTCTAGCCATCAACTCGACCCATATTTTCATCCGTGGATCTCTAGGACTAGTTAAACTCAGTGACACATGTTGAGGTTGCATCAATTGAATTCTCTCCAATGTAAAAGCAATCAAGATTGAACCATAGCAAAAAAAATTTGTCTTGCGGCTCATTACTTTAGTTAGCTGCTCTTTCATTGAAGAAACTAATACCTCACACCAGTTGAATATACTTGGCTCAAGACACTCGAGCGCATACTGCATGTATGATCTATTTGCCAGATGAAGTGTCATACTACCTGCCAACTTTGTGATAGTAAAGATGATTGTTTATAAGGGCAAATCATGAACATCCCTGATATTTAGCTTCCTGTCTTTGCTAGGATGTGTACTTGGCTACCAGAATTTTCGAATGTACTCCCTTGCTGATCCACCCCCACGGGCAAAACCTAAAAGATAAATGGGGGCACCACATCTCGACAATCATGTGAGAAAGTAAATATCATCGATCAATATAGGGAGCACTTTGTCCCCTATGTGAAAAGATTGTTCTGCTGGGTTCCATGAATGAACCAAGAACTACAATAGTTCTAACTATTTCCTCATCCCGGATAATTTGAAATATTTGAGTAACCCACAATCTCTGAGGGCCTCAACAGTACCAGGATCATTTAGGGCAACCATATATTATTCTTCATGTTCTCTTTCATGCCAGGTAATAGCAATTCTAATCTGATCAAAGTCTAAAATCACACCATAGGCTTAGTTAGGATCCATTTCATGAAAAAAAATGAAGAGATTTTGGGTAAAACTGATGAAATAAATTTCTAAACTGTGCCCAGTGTAGCCCTAGTCTTGAGACAGTGTGCTACAGAGTAGGTATCCTTCTTCTTGACTGCACTACAGTGCAGTTTTCTATGCGTTGGGTTGTGTTGATCCCAGGGCGTAGTATATTTTCCCTAGGGACCCCAAAACCCTAAAAAAATTCCTAAAGCTAAAAAAGAATGATGTTAAATGAAAGAGAAGAGGTAGATCTCCTACCTGGTCCTAACGGCACGAAGAATGATCCACAAAATCTCCCACAATCAGCTGCTAAAGTTCGAGGTAAAAACTAGTTTAGAGCACAAAATTGAATGGTAAATATCAAATGGTAAAAATGACTTGGTAAATTCTTGTTTTATGGTTATTTCATGTTCATTAAATGAATAAACTATAGTTTTTACCTATTTTTACCAATGAAATAGGTATGTTTAATCCGTTTGGTGGTTCTTTGAGAAGGTTTATGGATGACATAGTGAATTTGATGTGCATGATCGTAAATTGTACTTTTGACCACAGAGCATACTTTTATCTCTTTTTCGAGCTCTGTTAAACATTCAAAAAGGAACCCCCCTTATACATACACTGGGTGAGAATGAGTGAAATTGGCATAGGATTCTAGGAATATTCCTTGATTCTAAATAGAGTGGGCCATTCAGGAGTTGTTGAGGTTGGGAGACATCAGGCCTAGCTCAAGTCCATTTACTTCTTCTGTGGTGTTGGTGAAGAAGAAAGATGGGACGTTGCACATGTGCATAGACTACTGGGCTCTAAATAAAAAGAACTTAAAGAATAGGTACCCCATTTCATGGATAGATGAGTTGATGGATGAGGTTAGGGGAGCTAAATACTTCTCTAAGATAGATCTACACTCAGGGTACCACTAGATTCGCATAAGGGAGAAGGATATTTCGAAGACTGACTTTCACTACCATTACAGACACTTTGAGTGCTCGGTGATGCCCTTTGGGCTTACCAATGCCCTGGCCATATTCCAGTCCTCTATGAATCACATGTTCCGTATACAGCTAAGATGTTTTTTTCTAGTCTTCTTCGACGACATACTCATTTACAACAAAACATGGGAGCAGCATCTTCAACATTTGGAGGAGGTGCTCCGCATACTTGAGGAGCAACAATTGTATGCGAAGTTGTCCAAATGTGAGTTCAGGCTAATAGAGATGTTGTACTTAGGGCATGTGATTGGGGAGGATAGAGTAAAGGTGCATCAGGAGAATATTCAGGTAATTCTAGATTGGCCCACACCCAGGAACATGACAAAGTTTAGGGGTTTCTTGGGCATTTGTATATATTACCAGAGATTTGTGAGAGGGTTCTCACAGCTGGTAGCACCCTTTATGGATTTGACAAAGAGGGGAGATTTTGGGTGGACGAAGGTGGAAGAGGATGCCTTCATGCGCTTCAAGAGGGTCATGAGCAACTTTCAGGTCTTAGCCTTGCCGGATTTAACATGACCACTTTTGCTGGAGTGCGATGCAATCGTGAATGGATTGGGGTCATTTTGACATAGGGGGGCCATCCTGTTGCATTTGAGAGTAGGAAATTGCAACCTCACGAGCAATTGTATTGTGTGTATGACAAGGAGATGTTAGCAATGATGCATGTGCTAGCCAAATTCAGACAGTATTTGGTGGGTAACTGATTCAAAGTGAAGATAGAACACAATAGTCTTCGCTTCCTCCTCAAGCAGTAGTCCTTAGAGGAGAGGCAGCAGAAATGGGTGAGTAAGCTCCAGGCTTAAGATTTTGAGATATAGTATGTGAAGGGAAAGCGCAACGTGGTAGTTGATGCCCTCTGTAGGAGACCGCAACTCTATCCTTGATGGATGTCACATAGGATTGGAAGGCTCAATTATTGGTTGAGTACTCCAAGGATAGGTAGGCGAGAAACATTTTGGATGGCATGCACCGAGATGACCAATTCTAGGTGATGGACGATGTGATCTATTACAAGGACCTGATTTATTTAGTGCCAAGATCTCAGCTAAAGGAGAGGATCATGCAGGCAGCCCATGATTCTCCACTAGTAGGGCACCCAGGTTTCCTCAAGACATATCGTACTATCAAGGAGAGGTTCTCCTGGTAGGGTCTTAAAGGAGATGTGCTTAAACATGTGAGAGAGTGCATGGATTTCCAGAGGAACAAAGTGGAGCTGAGTCACCCAGCCGGTTTGCTACAACCGCTCCCCATTTCGGAGAGGAAATGGGAGAGAATATCCATGGATTTTATCATGGGGCTTCCAGTAGCATAAGGGCGAGACTACATCTATGTGGTGGTCGACATGCTAACCAAGTTTGCCCACTTCTTTGTTATTCCCACAAGATATTCAACTTCCCAGGTGGTCGAGTTGTTCTTTCGAGAGGTTTTATGGTTGCACGGTCTCCCCAAGACCAATGTGAGTGACAGTGACAAAAGGTTTATGGGGGCTTTTTAGCAAGAGTTATTACAGTTAGTGGGTACAAAACTTACACCTAGCACTAGCAATCATCCACAAACCATCAAGCAGATAAATATCGTGAACAAGTGGTTGGAAGGGTACCTACGCAACTACGTGACTGGAAATCAGTGAGAATGGGTTAAGTGCCTACAACTCGAGGAGTTCTGCTACAACACTATGTATCACATGTCCATCGGTATGACCCCTTTCTGAGCACTTTATGGGTATGATGCACTTTCTTTTTCTGACATGGTGTTTGGAGATAGTATGGCCCTAGGGGCAAAGGATTGGGTTCAAGAGAGCTAGGAGATTCTCCAAGCTCTCAAGAACAACCTACAGGTGGCCCAAAATCAGCAAAAGGTCTATGCAGATAAACACAGGGTGGAGAGACACTTTGAGGTAGGGGACATGGTCTTCTTACGCCTACATGTAGAGAAGCTTCGCCCATGGTCTTATGGGGCATATAAGGTGGTCCGGAAGGTGGGAGAGGTGGCCTACGGGTTAGAGCTACCTAAGGAGAGATGGATTCACAACATGTTCTAGGTTTCATGCCTAAAAAAGGCATTGGGACAACATATCACAACAGCAGTTGAGTTGCCTCCTTTGGATGATGAGGGGCACTTGGTTTTGACACCAGAGATCATCTTAGAGACCCAGGAGAATAATTTGAGGAATAGGGTGATCCGAGAGTACCCGGCCAAATGGAAGGACTTGCCAGAAGAGGATGCCACATGGGAAAATGAACAGACCTTGCAGCATCCAATTTTGTAGTTGCTTGGGGACAAGCAACATCCGAGAGGGGAGGACTGTCATGTCCCTTCCTAATAATTTTCCCAAGGTAAGGAGGAAATCAATTTTGGCAATTTTGATATTTTTGGCTTTAGGCAAAATATGTGGGGAAAACTTAGGAAAAGGGGGTCAATGTGCTTTTAGTGGATTGTGGGGGCCACTCACCCACCCAAAAATACGCACCCATGAAGGCAATTCAAATTTCCTAAGTGGGGTTCGAAATATTTGATGGGGACCCACGTGGGGCCCAAGGGAGCAAGCATAAATAAGATGAAGTGAGCAACATTTGGGGCTTTTGATCATTTGAAGAATTTCATTGTTGCTTTGGTTGTTTAGCTAAGCTACAAAGTGTTGTTTAGCACAAGAGCTTCCCAAGGAGTGAAGCTCACCCCTCTCTTCGGTGGACTTCGAGTGCCACCCTAGGAGGGCTTCCATTGCCCACATCAAATTGTCATCTTATGGAGGATAATTTGCAACAGTAGAGCCAGCCATACACCCAGTTCGAATTTCAGGTTGGAGGGACTGCATCATCCCCACTCTGGACTGCGCAGTCACTAGAGAGGGACATCTTGGTTGGAGGTTTAGCAGCTGGATTTGGAAGCTAGGTTGTGGAGAGATTATTGGGGTCTGATTCGGGGTGGTTTGCAATCTTATAGGAGCAAGTTAAAGCAGTTTCAGTTGCAGGAAGTGAGCACTAGTGTTGGAGGAGGGTCAAACCCCAAGGGGTCGAAATTGGCAATTCAAACCATGCAAAGTCCTTTCTAGGTTTTTGGAGAGGAGTACATCCCCAAAGTTACAGAAATTTCTGGGTTGTTTTGAGGGGGCAAATCCAATGTTGGAGGAGGGCAAATCCTCAAAGGGTTGAAACTGGAAAGTCAAAATGAGGTAAAACCCTTTATGGGTTTTTCTGGGTTTTTGGAGAAGAGTACATCCCCAATGTTATAGAAATTTATGAGTTGTTTTGAGGGGGTAAATCAAAGCTGAAAGTCAGCTAGAAGAGTAGTTTTCAGGGGACATCACAGTATTTTGGAGGCAACAAAGATTATAGTAGCTAGGCACTATTTTATCATCCAACTGAGGCCTCTATCTTGCTTTGTGCAAGCCCAGGTGCACTCCTCCCACCTCATATTGTACTCCAACAGTTATAATTAATAAAAATTGGCCAATTTGGTGTTCTGGGCAAATTTCTATTTACATGTGTGTTTACCGAGTAAATTTATCTATTGTAATTTTTGCATGTCTTTGTTATCTCTATAAATTTCTACTTTGGAACATTACAATAGCCTTGATTAGAATGCTAGGAAGTGCTCAAAGTATATAAGTGGTGGTTAAGCAAGCGTAGGATATAGATCTCAAGATGGAGACTCACCAAGTATCTCAGTTTCAGGTTAAGCTAGTTGGCAATTGGGTTAACTAGAAGGATGATGAGGAGGAGGAGCATAGCCCAAGGTGAGTGGAGATAGCCACTCAGTCAAATACTTCCAATATAGGGAAATTTTGAGAAAAGTTAGCAGAGGAATTTGGTTAAGGGAGATTAGAAAAGAGTTGAGTCTCCTAGGATCAAGAAGCAGACACATAGATATACGAGGTACATGGCACTTATGACTAAAGAGGTGGACTTGCAAAGCATGGTAGGAAAGAACATGTCTGTAAAAAAAGTTCCACAAAAGAAAGAAAGTAAGTCTTCTAGTTTAGAGGGAGAAGTTGCAACAGCAGAGAACTTGGTAATGTTGGAGACAAATCTAAGTGGATGAGGTTCTTCCATGAACACCTTCCTCGCTAAGAGGGTGTGTTGAAAATATTAGTGAGAAAAGGGTTCCTTGATTTGTGCCTTAATCATAGGAGCCAGAACGAGTTCCTTCCTTTGCATGAATCTAATTCCTAAAAAATAGGAGATTCCCTATAAATTAGGAAGAGGTCCTATAATTTAGGAATATGTGCCTACAAATTAGGACGAGTTAGGATGCAGTTAACTGATGTGTTAAAATTGAAAGTCGTGTTCTTGATTTTCTAATGTGAGATGATTGAGAAAAAACAAAATTGATTGAGTTTCAAGTGGCTGAATTGAAATAGGGTAAGTTGCATGAGAATTTAACTCATGTTAACTCAATCAATCACAAATCATTCCTTAATTAGAAAACTCACTAATTTTAAGCATTCGAATTGCAAGGCACAAGTTTAATCATTATTTTGATGAGCACGAGTTGGTGAAACCAAGCAATAAGAAGCACAAGTTTGTGCATGGAGCTTGTTAGAGGAAAAGTGTTCAAGAGAAGGTTGTGCACATGTTGGTAGAGAGAAGCATAGATCAACAGTCTTGCAAAATTTTCAAGCTTAGATCAAGCAGGAAAGACAAATGTGTCTTTCATATTGAAACAATTGTATTTTGTAAGAGATCAATTGTTCAGTTTTTGCTATCAATAAAACTCTCATCAATGAGAGGGTTTTCCCAATTGGGTTCCCTAGAAAATTATGTGTTTTTGAATTGTGTTATTGTGATTTTATTTATGTTCCTATTATCTTACATCTAGTAGAGAAATTTTGTGATTATGTGAGAAGAAATTTTATTTCATATTGCTCATATTAGAAGATCATAATTTCATGGATTTTGTACATTATTATTGATTAATTTATATCATAGAATAGAATTGAACTAGTTATAGAAAGAAAAGTAGCAGGACCAAGATAAGGGCTCACATTCAGGCCTTATTTGGCAGTTTCAGGAAAAAATTTGAAAGATACTCCAGAACTAGAGGGAGTAGAGGAGAAAGGTTTCCAGTGATGTGATTCACAGGGTGTCAATGAAAGTTAGAAGTCTTATGGTTTTTAAACCTTAGAATACTTGAAATTCTTATAATAAACCCCTAGATTTTGTGGATAAAACCCTAGAGCTAGATCTAGATCGATGTTTAAGCTGAAAGAAGAAACCCTATCTCATTCCTGAAAAGAAAGGAAAGTAACATGTTGATGATGAGGACAAGGATGAGCAGTTCTAGCTTGATGAGATTTAAATGCTTTTTGCAAGAAGGAAGGGATCAAGAGGGAGTTGATAATTCCCTACAACCCTCATATTAAAAGAACCTCCTAATGAGAGTTGCAGATACATAGTGAAGGTTTCCAAGGCTCTAGAAGCAGATGGAAGCATCAGGAAGAATGAAATAAAGTTTATGATAATAGGATTCTCCTAGGGTGGAGCACAAACTCAGCTAGAGATATTTGTGTTCAAGAGGGATAAATGGAACAACACATCTTGAACCATGCTAGAGGACTAGAAGAACTTCTAGTTTAGAGGGAGAAAATAGTCAGGTAAAGTGGAATGATGCAGCCTACTGAAGATCCAAAGGGTCTCTCATGATGATACGGAGAAGAAGGCTCCCAAGGATGTGGATTTTGGTCCTTCTGTACCTGTGGAATATACTTTATATCATTAGGAAGGGTTATAAGGGCCCATTGATCCAATGGACCCACTTAGGGTTGTTGTTCCAGAATCCAAGAAGATGATGGCATCACTTCGAAGTACATTAAAGGATGTAGAGGGACATGCAACTCCCCATGACACCTTTAAGGAAAGCAATCATCCTAAGAAGTACTCAGGATATGTAGCAGTGATGAGTCACATCATTGATTCTAGGCCAACAAACTATAAGGAGGTAGAATTCCAATAATTTTGGAAGAATTCCATCATGGAGGAATATCAATCCATCATGAAGAATGATGTGATGGAAATTGTGTCAAGACCTAAGGTGAAGTTACTGGTGACTTCCAAGCTGATCTACAAGATCTAACATGCCACAAATAGTAGCATGGAGAATTATAAAGTGAGATTCACAACAAGTAGGATCTCCCAAAAAAATGAAGAAGCCTATGACAAGATGTTTTATGCAGTTGTTAGATACACTTTTATTACAATTATTATTTCTATTGCTCACAAGGTTGTTTGACCAAGTACAAGAGACGATTGCACTGACAGGTATTTGATAAGCTTAGGGTTTACCAAAAGTAATGCAGATCCCAACATTTACTACAAGGTTGAATATTTTTTCCCCTTGATATTCATATTATATGTAGATGACATGTTTCTTATAAGGGATGAGAATTTAATAGATGGTGTAAGAGGGAGCTCACTTCAGAGTTCAAAATTAAGGATATAGGTTTAATGCACTATTTGTTTGGATTAGAATTGTGGCAGACTATATGAGGTCTTCCTTAACCAAGGGAAGTATATAATTGAGATCCTTCAAAAATTTAGGA
Source organism: Pinus tabuliformis (assembly GCA_031772625.1). Classification (NCBI taxonomy): domain Eukaryota; kingdom Viridiplantae; phylum Streptophyta; class Pinopsida; order Pinales; family Pinaceae; genus Pinus; species Pinus tabuliformis. The sequence continues at coordinate 178,842,269 of CM062808.1, forward strand.
TGATGGACTGCAAGTCCATGGCCACATATATGGTTATTAACTTGAAGTTCTTGAGTGATTCTTATTCATATATTGTTGATCCCATGGTGTGACAGACAATTGATCAGATCCTTGATGTACTTGGTTAATACCAGGCAAGATATATGCTTTGTTGTGAACACATTGAATCAGTACATGGTTGATCCTAGACATGTACATTTGATAGTAAAAAGGCATGGATTGAGGTACCTACATGGTACAGTTGGACATGCACTCAGATATGTCTTGAATGGTGTAGTAATTTGAAAGGTTATATAGAATCTAACTGGGCAAGGAGTGCGGTAGACAAGAAATCACATCGGGATGTTGCTACATTTTGGGATCATGTATGATATCATGGTTTAACAGAAAATGGTCATCAATGGAACTCAATTTAGTAAAGGCGGAATATATAGTAGTCAGTGATGCAAGTTGTGAAGCAGTGTGGCTTCAGACATTTCTTGTAGGTTTATTTAATATATAGTTCAATCCAACTTTGATATACTGTGATAATCAAAGTTGTGTGAAACTTTTAGAGAATCCAGTCTTTCATGATAAGTCAAATCATATAGAGATAAAATACCATTTCATGTGAGACATGGTATAGAGAGGAGAAGTGAAACTCTGGTACATATCCATAGATGAGCAGACAAAAAACATTCTCACCAAGCCTCTATTTAAAGTGAAGTTTGAATACTTCAGAGATAAGCTTGGTGTGATATAGAATGTCCACTCTCGTTGAGAGAGAGTTGTGATGTTTCTCCTACAACAAGAAAATACTTTCTCTCTGGACAAGGGTTTCCCATATTAGTCATGTGAAGTGATTGAGGGAGTAATGAGTAGCTTGGTACAGGTCTTGCCTATGCCATGTGAAGTGGCTAGGTGTGATTAGGACTACTAGGAGAGTAGAAAAACCATAGATACTTGTAGTGTAGTCTTGAGACTATGGTGATAGTCCTTCCCATACCATGTGAAGTGGTTGGGTGTGATAGGGACTGCTAGAGGAGAATATCATGGAAGAATACCTTCCTCACTAAGAGGGAGTGTTGATGTTTTATATAGTAGCAAAAGATATTCCCTTCTGAACATCAATGTATTATATATATTATATTATTCACAACAAATATATGTATATGTTATATTACATATATTATATAATATACAAATATTAATAATCAATAATTAAATAATAATGAAAAAATGCATGTTTATTAATGAAAATACACCCCGAATATGCACATATATTGGGGCCCTCAATTTTTATCATACATGAATCAATATATCACATATCTTATATCAATCTAATAATGTTTACTCAATCATAAAAATGAAATTAAGGTTTGTTATAGACATTTTTGGGCACTACAAACCCAAGCATGAAATGTCCATAAACCAAGGGCTCCTAAGTCCCTAAAAGTGTTGTTCTAACCCCTAAAGGAACAAGGTCAACTGATTACAGCTTCTCCCAGAAGTTCTCCATGAAAAACTGCTCAGAACTGGTCAAAACAGGATCATTTCAGCTGCTCCATAGGCAAAGTGCGTTGCATCTCACCTAAACACACTGTGTGGGTGTGTTGCATTTCAAAAATCCCTTCTATGGGGTGCGATGGGCGAGAAGTGACAAATGGCAGTGTCATTCCGCGAGGTGGAGAGGCATGGAAACTTCCAGAAACTTCTCCTGTGACACTTACCTCTCTGAATTCGACCAAGGATGAGTAAGAGATCATCAATCTCCAAGTGGAAGCAAGAACTATCAGAGGGAAGACACTAATCAAGTCACAAGCTGACTCATCTCCCTTACAGATATCTATATATGGATCCCTCATCCCATAGATCCAGAGGCTGGAATTTTGCATATTGTAAGGAATTGTTATTGGTTTCTTGAGACAACATCAGATTGTTGGGTGATCTAAGATTTGTATGAGGTGAAGAGGGGCTTCCTTGCTGAGAGGATGATGCTGGGTCAGAACAACTGGTTGTAACTCTCCTTGGCTCTTTCTTGTTTATCAATAAAAGCTATTCAAGTTTTCCTCCATACTCTTGTGTCATTCATGTTTGCTGCATTTGTATGGTCAATTTACATCTGATCCTAGATTGTTTATGATTATAGATCCATGTTCTTGTATAGTGCTATGCTACTGTCATCTTACAGGTACTTTGTGAAGCTGGGCGTGCAAGGGAACAAGTAGCGAAAGACTATCAAGAGAGAGAGGAATCGAACTAGGAGATTAGCGCAAGATAGAGGTTGGTCTTCTTTGTTCTTCTCTCATCTATACTTCATAAAGGAAAAATGAAAGTAGCTTTACTTTGTTGTTTCTAAGGTAGCTATCACACCTTAGTGGGATAAGCAGTTCTGTGTAGACACTTTTCCCGGTAACAAAATGGCGACTCCACTGGGGAGGAATTAGCTTGTTTGTTTTATCTTCCTTATTGTCTATTTTATAAACTTACAGACGGAGCCTAAAGTCGAGCCAGGTAGCTTTCAAACTGCATTTGCTATGCAAATGAAAGGTAGATAAATGTCGCTTCAGTCTATCTCCGGGATTTGTTTATAAATTAAACAACTGATTTACAAACTCTCTGATTGCCCTTGTGATAGCTCTTAGATCCTCCTTAGATCTACCCCTGATTGTTGCATTACTGATTACCATTTGCTCGACCAAAACCCATGAACTGAACTGCAAACTGTGACCCGGAACCCAAGAAAACTCTCGTATCTAGTCCAACGCAGGTACTGTTCTGTGAATCTGAAATTCAGCACACATCCCGAGTGTAGTAGGTGCGCTGCATTTCAAATTCCCTATGTTACAGGTGCGCTGATCAGACTAGGCATTGTTCAGTTTTGGTTTCTGTGATTCATTCTTTCCAGTTCTATTCATGAATTTTGATGCCTGTGATTAGTATATCTCTGTTTGAAACCCCTTTTCCTTGTTGTTATTCCATGTCCTTTGAACAAAAGAAATGTAAATGTTTTTGTGTATTTGTTGAGTCATTTTCAGTTCTACTTTGCAAAAGTAACGTAATCGTACTGTCGTCCTTTGAGTTGAAAGCGTCACAAGTGTCATTTTCAGGCATAGGAAATAGTTTTCTTGCTGTAGATAGTCGATTATCTTGTTACTATTGTATTTGGTCTAAATTTGTAATTTTTCTAGTGTCGAAAGCAAGTATTCATTTCTAAAATCGTAAAAAAGTTGTGATTTCCTCCATTTTGATTTCGAAAAGAAACTTGTTGATAATTGTCGCTTGAAAAGTAATTCAGATTTGTGTATTATCTTTCTTTTCTCCATTCACATACTAAGAAAGCCGAAAACAAATACATGCATGTGCATTTGCATTTAGACTGTTTGATTGGTTTGATTTAGGAAAGTGCATTTAGAGTGTGCTCTTTGCTCTTTGTGAAAGAATATTGTCTCTCTTTCCTTAGTAGCTAGGATTTTCATCGCACAAACAAGATAAAAGATTGTTTATCATCTTAGATTGCATTTTAGGACTTACACATCTACATCTTGCGGTGAACCTGAAAGGCAAACTTCATAAACAAGATCAACTATAAAATAAATTCAATGAATCTAACAACGCTTTGGAACCTAACGCACAACATTTAGAAGTCTAGGCTAGAGACGTATTCCAGCGTCGTAAAGCCTGGTAACTATTGTTCTCACTGATGGTTGGGTGATTCCTCCACTTTGAGACGATAAGTGCCAGTATGGACTTGTGCTCCCACGTACCGTCGAGCATATTTTGGGAGACCACAATAGGCTTAATCCTTTATCCATAGGAAGTTGTGTCTACTGCCCTATCGATCGCAATGCACTGAACACAACATTCAGGAAGATTGACTACCGTACCGTAAAACGTATTCTGCAGTTTTGCGATTGGTTTGGTAATCCCTCTACCTAGATTTCTAGAGCAGTCCCTTTCGTTCCTTTTCAGACTCCTTAACGGAAAAGGTCCATCTGAGCACTTGTCACTTCAGGCTCATTAAAAATCGAAGGCGACTAGAGTCATCTTTTGTTTTTTCTCAACTCTTAAAAATTGAAAAAACAAGTTGTGTCAAAGCGTCTAAAATTTATTTTAAACGGAATAATGATCACCCTTTCCTACATTGATCTTAGGTTGAGAAAATGGAACCCACCAACCAAGGAATTCCCCTTGGAGGAAATCCTAGTCCCTTCTCCTCTTGGGGAGATGTTGGTGCACCCCATATGGCCACATTGTCACTTCCAGGATTGACAATCAGCTTGCCTGTATGGCTCTTCTCAACCTCTGTCGTTCAGAACACCGCAATTCCTAAACAGTCGAGTCAGCAACTAGACGAATCCAGAGTTACCCACCAACCTTCTACTTCCTCCAATTCTTCCTCTCCTCCTTCTTCTTCGCTTGATGGGGTTGGTAAAGCCAAAAATCAAGTACCTGAGAAGAAGAAGAAAAAGAAGAAGAAAGAGAAGAAGAAGAAGGATCCCAAAGCGAAAGGGGGCAACCAAGCATCATCTAGCAAAAATCCACACACTGCACCGACCAGGCCTAAATCGCCATGTGTCATTTGCAAAGGAGACCACTATCACAGAGATTGTCCTTGCATCCCTCGGATCTTAAGGGACTGGTCTCCTCGTTTGCACAACCCAGTGTCGTCAACCTCTGATGATCATGTTGAAAACACACCGTCGACTAGTGAAAGTGAAGCCCCAGGACAAAAAGGAAAATATAGATTTCCTTGTAAATTGTGTGAAGGCGACCATGCCATCCACCGTTTTCCCTTCTTAGATGAGGCTAAAAGAGTTTTGGACGATCGTCCGGTTTCACCGTTACGACTTCCTCCTGGATATAAAAAACTCTTGTCGAGTTCGTCACTAGTTGAAAAGTCGGCTGACCCGCCCAGGTGGTCGGCCGAAGCATCTATCATTGAAGACAAACCATATGAACCCATACCAGACAAAAGTCAAAAGGTCGAGGCAGCAGTTGACCTGGTCTTGCCTTCAGAGGTTCCATCTTCAGATGATACAGTCACAGAAGAGAATAAGGATGACACCGTCCAAATTCTTTTCGTAAGCACAGACTCCGATGAACATGGGGGCAATTTACCCATTCCTTTACTGTAGGAAGGAAGTTCTTCAGAGTCGTACCCAGCCGTCTATTCGGTCCCACCTCCAAGCAACCTAGTTGTTTCCTTCGACTGGAATCAACTAGGCAGACCCCGTTTACCGGCTAGTGTACCATTCCGAATTATTGCTCAAGTATATAGAATGGTTATGGCCGGTACCATCGTAGATGAAGGGGCTTCCTTGAGTATCCTTTCCTCGACTGCTTGGAAAGCGCTTGGTTCGCCATCGCTTTTGCCTGACATAAGAAATCTAACAGGCTTTGACAAAGGAACCAGTCGATCGTTAGGGATCCTTCCCAATGTGCCCATAACATTGAGAGGAAAAACCGTTCACATGAATGTAATGGTAGTTCAAGGACCCCTGGATTATAATCTACTCCTTGGACGAGACTATATTTATTGCATGGGAGCCATTGTCTCCTCACTCTTTAGAGTAATGTGTTTTCCGCATGAAGGAAGAGTGGTCAAGCTCGTGGACCATCTTTCATTTCCCGGATCACGCATAGCAAATAGTCATATACCATCCCTAAATGGTCTTTTCACACAAGTAATGTCTCATCAATCCCAGTTCGCCCACCCGATGAGCGCAAGTGATTCGGGGGACATGACTGAAACCTAGGGGGCATGCACCCTGGTCTACTTCGGCATGAAAACTTCGGGTATAGGGTAGGTTTCCGCGAGAGATATATGACTGGTCTGTACCCCCGTCCATGATTGGAAGAGGGAGTTATTCTGGAACAAGATCCTCTTGTCAAAGTTACGTGGGTGGAGTAGCCTCATCCACTCACCTTTGTCTATTGCAGTAGACATCGCCGAAGAAGTGTTTTATTTGCGCTGTGAATAGAAAAATCTTTGGGTGACCTGAAAGAGGTATACCTTTCCTGATAAAACAAATGTTTTTTTGGTTTGAACAAGAGGTGGCCTTAAAACTTTATTTTATACCTGAGGGTTGGCATGCAAGCGAAGAGCGACTATTTATTTTTTAAATTTGTAGGTCCTCTAACCCTTTAAACTCGTAGGATTGGTCGTTTCCTAACTTGCATAAAGAAAGGATGTGGGGAAAAACTCTAAAAATTGCCATTTTTAAATGGGACATTCTTAATATATGACTGGATTAATCGAGCAGTTTTAGTGCATAGTTCAAGATCGTTAAAAAATAAACATAAGCCATGAGCAAATGTTTCCCCCCGCGTTTAAGCTCATTAAAAAATGAACTATTTCCCAGTAAATAACCGTCGTGAATGTAGTACTTCAGCCTTTAAAAGCCTTGGTCATGTTCTCATCATCACCTCCACTTTGTATTGGCCGATCATTCACCTCCATTTGATTGTTTACCCCTTTTGAGGAACAGCTGCGAAGAGTGATCTCACTAGCCATCCTTGTAACACTGTCGTGATTGGAACATTCCAAACCTTACCTGGAATCAGCTGCTACCCAATTTTATCACTCGTTCCTCAAAAGACGAGTCTCCTTTAAGCTCTTTTCAACTGACTCGTAAAATATGAAAAGATTGCCGAGCCATTGGCCTCTCCAGCTCGTTAAAGGGACCGGAAGTGCTATCCCTCCTCTAAATTTTAATCTTTTTGGACCTGAGGGATTATTACACAAAAAGATCGAGCGCTTGTTTTGTTCGGCTCGTTAAAAGTATCGAAAATTCATCCCTTCTGTATTGTTTTATACTTTTTCGGACTTAAGGGATTAGATGATGAAAAAGGAATTTTGGAGTTTCCTTTACGTTCCTTTTCAAACTCTCTAATTGAAAAGGACCGAGTTATCTTTGTCGTTAAACTCATTAAAACTTAATAGCGACAAACTTGTCCATAGCAGACAAGAACGAGTTTCACTATCGCTAGGCTCGTTAAAACATAGCGATGGGTTTGCTCGAAGGGCAAATTATAGAACAAGCATATGTTATCCTCCTCAAGCTCGACAAAAATAAAGAGGTACTAGTCAGCAATGACTGGGGAAAATTGGGAAGAAAACTTGAAGAAACTTTGTTGGTAGCAAGTCGCTCTTGAACATGACACTTCCACTCCGCATCCAAGTCGGGTTGGGTTGTTTCATTCACCGGTCACATCACCATGGTCCCATCACACCATCCACATTTCGGGTAATGCTACCAATCCATCATGTCAGTGTCGCCGATATGTTCAAGAGAAGTCATTCAGAGAATTCACTTGTGTCTCACCCGCTACAATACATTCATACTCCAGTCTTTCATGACCGCCACCCTGAACCATATGTCATCAGACCGTTTTCACCTCCATTAAAATCATTTGCTCCGTTTCGTGTCATTAATGTGGGATTCATTAGGGCCCTCCTGTGACAGATCGCTTCTTGTCGACATCAGCTCATTATCCAGGAAGTCGATCTAGGAACACCCCATTTTGTACTTTGAAGCTTGCATGCCTCAATGGCAAGTTTCTCACTTCCGGCGACAGGTTTACATCAATGGCCTTCGACCGAAAGATTTTGTGTGGTGTTCGACGCCAAGTCCTTTATTCACACCACGTTAATTGTACTGTAGTACCTTGAGGGTCATTATCATTATCAGTGATTCCTCTCGCGCCTGTTAACAGCTTACATCATTGGCTGGTAATCAGGCGATGTCTTTCCATGTTCGACTCCAGAACATCTCTCACATGGATAGACTTGTACTTCGAGTGAAGATCGAATGAGATTGAAGACCCCAGATCTAGTTTCATCCATCCGGGCTGTGATATATATTCAGGGAAATAAAGACATCAAATGTACATCATTGTTGCACACATTAACATCCAATCAAAGGGATGATGGCTCTACCAGAATCATCAGTCTACACTCAGACGATTGTCTGTCCTATGTACATGAAAATGAATTTATAAAGCTGAGCATGGGAATGCCCGTCTCAGCGAGATCATGAAAATATTATGAAGATAATGTATTGTATTGTATCTTATTACAGGTCTCCTCCAAACTTGAAAGAACTTAGGATCCTCATAATAAAGCATTTCACCCGACATCAAAATATTAACGACCTCATGCTTTAGGGGGCAACTGTTATAGACATTTTTGGGCACTACAACCCCACGCATGAAATTTCCATAAAACAAGGGCTCCTAAGTCCCTAAAAGTTTTGTTCTAACCCATAAAGGAACAAGGTCAATTGATTACAGCTTCTCCCAAAAGTTCTCCATGAAAAACTGCTCAGAACCGGTCAAAACAAGACCATTTCAGCTGCTCCATAGGCAAAGTGCGTTGCATCTCACCTAAACACACTGTGTGGGAGCGTTGCATTTCAAAAAGCCCTTCTATGGGGTGCGATGGGCGAGAAGTGAGAAATGGCAGTGTCATTCTGCGAGGTGGAGAGGCATGGAAACTTCCAGAAACTTATCCTGTGACACTTGCCTCTCTGAATTTGACCAAGGATGAGTAAGAGATCATCAATCTCCAAGTGGAAGCAAGAACTATCAAAGGGAAGACACTAATCAAGTCACAAGCTGACTCATCTCCCTTACAGATATCTATATATGGATCCCTCATCCCAGAGATCCAGAGGCTGGAATTTTGCATATTGTAAGGAATTGTTATTGGTTTCTTGAGACAACATCAGATTGTTGGGTGATCTAAGCTTTGTATGAGGTGAAGAGGGGCTTCCTTGCTGAGAGGATGATGTTGGGTCAGAACAACTGGTTGTAACTCCCCTTGGCTCTTTCTTGTTTATCAATAAAAGCTATTCAAGTTTTCCTCCATACTCTTGTGTCATTCATGTTTGCTGCATTTGTATGGTCAATTTACATCTGATCCTAGATTGTTTATGATTATAGATCCATGTTCTTGTATAGTTCTATGCTACTGTGATCTTACAGGTACTTTGTGAAGCTGGGCGTGCAAGGGAACAAGTAGCGAAAGACTATCAAGAGAGAGAGGAATCGAACTAGGAGATTAGCACAAGACAGAGGTTGGTCTTCTTTGTTCTTCTCTCATCTATACTTCATAAAGGAAAAACGAAAGTAGCTTTACTTTGTTTGTTTCTAAGGTAGCTATCACACCTTAGTGGGATAAGCAGTTCTGTGTAGACACTTTTCCCGGTAACAAGGTTGAGAATTTTCAAGTGTGTAATTATTGATCATAAGGCAATAATTACCAAGATTTTAAAAATAAGAAATAATTCAACATTGATCGAAGACTCAACTTATTTAATTCCATATCAGGCTAGCATATGAGTGTGTCTATCACCTTCGTACCTACTCAATTGGTCTATTCAATAATTATATGGCACATTCTCTCTATTCATAAGAGGATACATGTTACATGATTACATGTGCTACCACATTGATGCATGTTGGTTTGACTCAATGGGGATTACAAAACACTTGTGGAAAATAAAACTTTTACAACTTGGACAAAAAATCTAGGGTTTTGACTACAATCAATCATGCACCTACTACTCGATTTTAGCTCGAGTACAACAAAAATGCTTAACAAAAATTACCATCGCTCCTTCATAGCAATTCATATGCATATAATTCCATCTCATCTCCACACATTAATTCTAACTTCTCCTTTATGTCTTTATTTAGACCTGACCCATTTGTATTTACCTTTACAACATGGTTTTTATTTTACCATGAACCATTACAAGAAAAACACTCATCACTGAAAGAAATGTCTCGATAACATGGTACTCTTTCCTAAACATGTTTAACTTCTTATTAATGACAGCTAACCTTTGGAGGACAACTAACTCATGAACTTTCTATGGGAGCTAATGTTGTACATTAGAATACTTGACCTTGTAGAATAATTTCAACACAAAAGTAACTTTCTTTCATTCATGCACTTTTGTCCAACTACAATTACATCCACTTAATGCTTTGATAATTCTTTGTTCCAACACTTAGCTTGTACATGTTATTTTTTGCTACAATAATTGCAATATTGTTCCCACTTCTACACTTGATTCATTACACTACTACTTGTAGATGACTCACCTATCATCAATGTTTTTTCTTTCATGAACTTGATAAATACATTATTTGTTTGACCTTAAGAACAAATCCCTTCATTTATTGGCCTTACACATATCTATATGGACTTCTAGATACTGTAACTATTTTCTTTTAAGCCTTTCCAACCAAAACCCATTTTATTCAAAAAATTGGAACCAATTATTTTTGTATGCTTTTAAAAATAACCTAATTTATCATTTTCAATAAGAGATTCATTTTTAACAATATATAACTAGAATCATCATTCTGATCCTCATAACATGATAGGGAAACATATTCATTATTACCATCAGTCAATTGAAAATATCCTAAGAACTATTGATATTCTTAATTAGGTCACTTGTACAAAAAATTGCATCATACTTTACTTTCTCTTTTTAAACTATTTTATTTCACTTTCAAGTGCTAACAACACATTTTTATTTTATAATAAATCTTGTTACAATGATTCTAACAATTATTCCTTTTGATCCAAAATTTTGAAAAAAACATCGACCCATTGATTCGGTGATACCAACCTTTCTCCAATATGTTGATGCATTGTGTAGTGAAAATAAAATTCATAATAGATTATATTATCTCGTGATCTAATTTATACAATTTTTCACATTATGGAATTATTTTGCTTCTATAACCTATTTATTTCTTGTAGAGCATCATCAAAATCTTGTCGTAGCAATTCAATTTAATGATTATCATTTTGAAGTTTTTTTCCTCCTTTTTCCATTTGTGAACTTAGGATCTTAATTAGTGCTCTTGCCTTCTAGCACTAGCTTCTATTTTGGATATCCCCAACTACTTATATCTTTGGTATATTGAATGAAACCCTTCATTGTAACACTCCCTCCCTCCTGCTCATGCTATCTCGAGATGTGGAGCGTGTTACTTATTTTACAAACCAAACCTCTAAGGTTTGTTATGAAGGTGGGATTACAAATACTATTGGCTTGTAGGGGCCTGACCTAGATTCGAAATTAATTAGCCAAACAAATACCTATACTACTGGCCCATTTGGAAACAGTCCGCAAAGCGCGGACTGAGGTCTCACCCGAAGTAATATGGGGGGGTAGAGGAACCAGGTTTCCGCACCCTTGAGATGTCTGAGGGTTTGATTCAGTCCAACTATTAGTCCCTACGCATAGGATGCTTCGAGCGCTTCCCTAGCCTTCGCGCCCTAATATAGTCGCCTTTGCACAACCCTAACCAGGGGTTGTGGGGCTTCCGCACTACTAGAGCAGTGCTCTACACTATTCCCCTAAGTCACACCTGAGATCTTACTTATCTTCTTACACCAGTCAGTTATCTTCATGAAAATGGATGCCTTAGTTTATATTTATTTATATAGCACATTCATATGAGTTCACGCAGAAAATAAATAGTAAACTTGCAATTCATACCCAATAATACATAAAACAGGAAAAGATACATAGAAATATAGTATAACTTCTCTTTTATTAATTCTTCCCACAGTTACAGACTCGACCTGCCCTGTGCACTCAGCTGCAGGGGTCCGCGCACTCAACTGCGAACTACTAGGCCTCTACGCACTCAGTTGCAGAGGCTTTTCCTACTCTATGACCCAAAGACACAACTTACACTTCAACTCAATCAATTCCTTAGACTCCCGGTGCTTAGATATTTTTTCTACACTTAGAGGATTGCTCTATGTATACAATTCCATGGTCCGCGGACCATGGGAAAATCTTTCAAGCCAACATTACATTAAAAAAACAATGGTGGACAACCGTGTGACTCTATTATGACTTCGCGCTCTGCACCCACAAATTACGGAGTCTTTACAATGGACTTGGTCAAAACTTGGGCTTTAAGCCCCAAAACATGCCTTGAGGGGATTCCACGCCCAACATGCCCCAAACACAAACATCGTAACTCACCCTCAAGTCACTTTATCGGTACAGAGATCTTCGTGCGAAGCCCCTCCAACTCTACTCGAACCACTGCAAGGTCAGCAGCGCCCTGAGCGGCTGCCTGTTGAATCTCCTGTACCCGTTGCTCTGAGACCATGGTGTCAGAACTGCTTCCCTGCATCTATTCTTGCATCCCCTGCATTTGCTCGAGCTTTCCTTCAATTTCTTCTATAATGACTAAGGCCTTATTGATCCAAGGCTGAATGTGTGCCTTCAAGATTGCTTCTTTGTGCCATGTTGCATCCACCTGCTCTTTCAACGCTTTGGCTTGTTGCATTCGTGTGAGCCTCTAAGTGAGGGCCACTGTCTACGCGGTCCCTTTGACGCTATCGTATTGCTGTTGGAGCTCACACGCATTTGTCTCTAAGCGTTGGATGTTAGGGTCCTCTTGCAAATTAGTGAGGACCTTGAATGATTCCTCCAACATTCTAGTGCAGTCCCTGACTACACTGCTGATCTCTTCCAACCCCAACATAATAGTGTTGGCGCGTTGTTCTCTTACTTTTGAAGGGGTGGATGGTTGCACCTTGAACCGCAGCTCTACTATCTAAAGGTCTAGCTGAACCTTAGTCATTTCTTCTCACGCCTCGCGAACCCCTGCTATTAGTCTATGGATGTACGCCTCTGTTGGTGTGTCTGCTAGGATGGCCAGCTCAGGGACCATCTGACAGGCTTCTTCTAGTACTTGTACCATCTATCGATTATGTGACACCACTTCATCGCACTTCAAGCTCAACTGGTCCATGTTGATCTTTTGATCGTTCAACACTTGCAACGCGCAGCTCCCCTTAGCTAGTAGTTGTATACTAATCCCATGCTGTAGCACATAGAGCGTCTCTCGCAGGAGAGCATCCATGTTGATCCCTATCCTTTTTAGTGCACTAACTGTAGTCCTGTCGGCCTCATTTTTTATAACCAGTGCCCCCTATGGCAGCACTATGGTGTTGGTTGTCCGAACGCGTAACATTTTCTCGGCTACAACTGTCCCTACTGCGAGGCTAGTCGAGAGGATACCAACCTGAGGAGTGCGCACCTGCAACTCCTAAATCTCTGCTCTGAGGGCCCCCAACACAATCTGATTTTCCTGAGCGAAATTATGGAGGGCCTCTATGGTGACGTCGCACACGGTTTCGCCTATGTCGTGTAGATCACCCTTAGTAAGGGTGATTGGGTCGATATACAGCATGGATGCTTTCATCTTTTTGTGTGGCCTCGTCTACTCGCTCGGGCACTGACGCTTTAGTAGTTTTGATGTTGTTTGTGGGTCCGCGCTACCCTCTTCTTCCTTTGTCTCCATCTCTTCATGTTGCCCATGTGAAGGTGACTTCTGGCCCTCACACGCCTTCTCAGCTACCTCCTGTGCTACTGTTGTTGCAACCTTTTTCTATTATGTTGTTGTCTACGCAGCGTCCCACGCCTCCTGCGATTTTTCTGCCGTGGCTTCTTGCCTTCTCTTCTCTGCCAACTATGCCATGCACAGTTTGGCCTCCTCTTTCTTCTTCTGCATAGTAGACTTCTCTATCGCCACGATGTTTGGGGCACGCCACTCCGGTGGCCATGTCTCCAGCACATCAAAAATTACATCATCTGAGGCTATGAAGGGTAGGTCACTCCATTTCTTGGTCGGGTCTTTACGCGCTCTGATATATATGTTGTGGCAGTTCGCTTTAAATTCTGCAAAAATTTGCAAGTTGTTGTAGACAATGGGTGATAAACATGGCTTGCAGTTAATCCCCATTCTGATCTTCATCTCCATGAACACCCAGAATATCTTGTTGTGGTGGATCCATTTTTCATCTTTCGTGGCCCACAACGAAGCGTACTTCGCGGCCTCCATCAGATCCATGTCCATTGTGGGGAACTGGTTGTCCTCCGGTAGTTCCCTTGCCACCAGCACTATGGATAGCAGAAGCCATGCATAGTGGAATGTTTTTCCTTATTCGTGGGCCTCACGGAAATCTTCCAGGAACTCTTTACATAAGAACTCAGTCTAGTTAAATTGGACCCCCTCCACGCACTGCTTAGCAAGTGCCACCACCGGCACGGGTACCTCATCCACGCGACACTTGGGCAAAACTTTGCTCGCCAGTATCTGGGTCGCCACTTTAAATGCTTTGTTGTTGATGTTGGTTATGGCGTAGCTCCTGTTGGATACCTATAGTAATAGGTTTCATATTTCATGATTGATTATTGAAAATCCAAATATGCTCTGCTTTGTTACTACAAAGATCCCATATTTCCAGGAAATCAGAGGTGTGTGAAATACTTCAAATATTGAGGACCTTATCACAAATTTTGTGGATGATTCAACAGTTCAAGCTGGATCATGCCATGTTTCAATTTTGAGTTGTAGAATAGAGAAAGAAGTCTGTCCAAACAGCTTAATCTTGGCAGACAAGTAGTTCAGGTAGAGAAACAAAGGTTCCCAAAAGTCTAAATCTGGGACCTTGGAAGAGATAAGGGTAGAAGCAGATAGAGTAAAAAAAAGGAAAAAGCCAAAGAAAAGAAAAGGCAATTGAGGGTTGCAAGTCCAAGTGCCCCTCCAAGAAGAAACAAAAAATGCTAGGTGAAATAGTGGGGTAGGCAGTTGTGGTTGCAGAAAAGACATGTTCACCATCACATAGTTGTTAAAGATGTTTTGCCAAGGCAATGAACATATCAGCAAAAAGGTGGTGAATTTCATGGATTCACAGCAGAGAGCATCACTAACTTCACTTTTTCCCCTCTACTCCATCATTAACACCCCCTTTCTAAATCCCCCTCCTTCCCTCATACTAACTCCTAACTCTACTATGTAATTCCCCTATTTTACCTCTACCCCTAATAATAATAACACTAAGGTGTATAAAACCCCAAATGATATATATTTTCCCTCCCCTAGGCATAATAGCCGAGAATTCTGCAAAGAGGGACCATAATGGCACCTGGCCACCATGGTGAACCTATCTCCACTATTTTTCCTTTGCTGCAAATCATTTCCCCCAAAAATATACCTTTGCATGGGTAAAACCCCTCTCTAAACCCCTTTGATCTATAAAACCCTCTGCAAACCTTACAAAAATCAAAATTCCGCCTTCAGCACGTTCCCAAATGCAAGCGCGGGTGGTCAGAATCAAAACATTTGGAAAACCATGCCAAAAACCCACAAACGGTTAATATTTCCACCACATTATCGGCCGTGCACCTCACACCTCCGCCAGCCGTCGGATCAAGCCTTCCAGATCCGACGGCCCACAGCAATATCGAAGCGCCATCCGCAACCGCACGTTAACTCCCGAGAACGTGACGTTGCGCCTCGTCATGCCTCCGCCACGCGTCGCCCGATGGACCATCTCGGAGCTCCCTCTGACACCCTGGGCGCCGTACTCTAACCGCCCCGAGAGACCGTGACGGTTAGAGCCTTAACCTTAACTCTCACGGTTTCACTTCCGCCCGTCCACCATTAACCTTTCTGCCACGTCCAGCTCACCGCTGACTGGACTGCCACCTCACTGCCCTTTGACCGGTCGTCTTCTGCCACGTCCTCCCCGATGACGTCAGCTGACGTCACATCACCGTGACCCACCAATGACGACATGCTGACGTCATTGTAAAAAAGCGCCAAACGGGTAAAAAACTCATATTAACCAAATTTTACGCGTTTTTTCACCATTTCATCGTTATTCCGTCTGAACTCTCTGCTCAACCATTTCTGCCCGGATTTCCGCCAACCGGTAAAATTAGCTAAAGCGACCACTTCAGCAGCTGCAGTACACCTTACCACGACCTCTGCACGTCGAATTACAGGTATTTACACTGCCCTGCCTTCCATACGACCTGCATTCAGCTCAAAACTGCTCACAGGCATAATAGGACCATAAAATCGACTTTTTCACCGTTAGAATCTAGTTATACCTCCACCATTGTCACTGTGAGGTCCAAAAATTCCCTGCAGAGCCGTAATAAGCTGCAATTCATCTAAAAACCCCTCAGTTCTGCGTTTTCCCGGCAAATTCACTGCTAAACACCTCTGAACTACTACCAGAAGCTCAATTAGGCCCCAAAGAGGCTCTGTTACCAATCACCAGCAGTATTTCAATTTCTAGCTGGTGAATTCCCCTCTGACAGTTCAGAGAATCAAGCTATTTTCCACTGAGGGCAGTCTGCAGTCTGTTTTTGCCCATTCACGGTCAGATTGCAATAGTTTGCCCCTTCAGAAGCTATGGAGACCCCCATTGCTCTCAATATCAAGCCTATCAATGCTCCCCACCAAGAATTGGCATGGAAGCCCCTGGGAGACATGGATTACCAGATGTTGGACTGGTTTCCTATGGGAACTAAGTATAATATCCTGATGCTAAATGAACTGAGAGCCCAGCACATGAGTGGAGCAGATATCTTGGGGATTTGGGAATCAAATTTGCCCATATACAACCTTCCCCAAGTTAATCCCATGCCAGAGCTTATCTACAGTTGCCAGGAGTGCTATGACCCCAGCCAAAGGGCAGTCATTAGCCCCACAGGCCTAGTCCTGTTTCAGATCACTCCAGAGAGTATAAATCAGATGCTGCATTTCCATACAGCCAAGAAACTGACCCCTCTTTCCATGCAAGATTTGATAAAGAAAGGAAATAACCTGTCTAGTGACCAGATTGTGAAGATTAACCAGCTATTTGTCACACCTAGCTCTGAAGCAGTCAGAACCCCTCCCATTGGGTACCAATACCTGAATGAGTTGGGCAGGATGATGGTGGACTTGATTGGATATGTCCTGGGATTTAGAGGACTGGAAGATGTAGATGACAGCATATTGGCAATGCTGTCCATATTTGCCCCTGGTAAGCCTCCAGCTGTGCAGTATGATTATGCAACTTATATAGCTGAGAAGATTCATGACCAGTTCATGAATTTGAGGAGGGAGAGGCTGTTCAGATACACCTCCTACATATACCATCTGTTCTTGTTCAACCAGCCAGCTACCTTCTCTGTCCCTTTGAGGCCACTCAACGCCCAAGGAACCCCAAGATCAGTTGTTTTTTGGACCCCTGTGTTCCATTGTACCTCAGTATCACCTTATACATACTGTGAGTTTATTGATTTATTTGTTCATCCAGCCCTAACAGTGCTGCAAGGTGCCCCTCCTCCTAGACTGACCGATGACATGAAGAGAATTCTTCATTTGAACAAGCTTTACAACATCGGCAACTGGTACTTCTACCAGAATCACACAGTCATTAGGGTGTATGGATGTGAATTAAATCCATTTAGGCTGCCAAGGTACGTTCCCATGAGACTGTTTGCCTTAGAATATTTCAGGCAGTTTGGGAACTCAGATTACCTACACTTTCAGAGTAGAAACAAGAAATCACAGTTGAAAGTGAGAAACCAGCTAGGTCCCTTCTTATACAACAGGAAGGAGGAAGGCTGGAAAGAGGCAGACAGGATCCTGGAAGGACTCCAGTTGAAAACTAGTTTTGAGTGGATTCCATATGACCCTAACCACTCTATTTCCCTCAGGAGGATCAGGTATAAGTTAGGCAACTATGCACATGCAAGATTACCTGAAATTGAAAAATATGCAAATGCACCAGATTGGGAAGAGGGCACATTAGTAGAGCAAATGACTAGTGAAGAAATACTTGAGCAAGAGGCTAGAAATGTCCAAAAACAAGCTGACTTGGAAACTTGTGGACAGGTGCCTATTTCCTACAGGAGGCAAATTGGAGCAGCCACCACAACACCAGCAACACGACAGCAAACTGCCGAGCAGACAACCCAAGCAGCAAGCAAGGACAAAGGCAAACAGGTGGAACAACCACCTATATTAACGGAAGAACAGGTTGACACCTTGCTACAGCAGCAAGAAGAAATGGAAAAACAGGAGTTGGGGCAGCAACAAGATAAATCACAAACTAGTGGGCAGCAGCCATTGCAGCAGGAGAAAGGGACAGATTTACCTGGTTCCACAGAACAGCAGCCCCAAACAGAGTTGCCTCCAAGGACAGACACCAATGTGGACAGCTCAGTCCTCCAAACACCTCAGAAGGAGGACTTAACCAGAAAGAGAGAAAGAGAGACCCCCCAGACTTCATCCTTTATCAGAGGGGAGAAGAGACAAAGGTTGAATGACTCCCAAGAGGAGGACATAGCAATAAGGCAGGCCATGGGCATGGGCCCACCCAGTGGAGAACTCTCGGCCAGCTCATCTCAAAGAGGACCAGATATGACAATGGGAGGAGAGGTCAGCTCTTCTGGCCAGCATAGAGAGGGGCACTCCAGCATAAAGCAGCAGTTTATAGATATCAAAAGGAGGAGTGATCCCATCAAAGTGCAATTGTACAATCACCTGCTGAATTTGGCACCCAGCAACCAGCAGAGACTAATGTCTGCTTTTGATGTGAGTGAGGGAAAAATGATAATGAGCCATTTCATGCCCACAACTCTACATCCTCAGTCCACCTCAGACTATTTAAGAACCAATATGGAGGTTCTGGCTAAAGATATTCACCCCATGGATAAGATAGAGTTACACAAACAAACGGGTGAAATGGTGTATGCCTCCCTGGCAGATGAGACACTGGAAAATTACAAGTTAAAGAGCAGCCTAGACAATACATCATCCCAGCTAGAATTGGAACGAGCATCCTCACAAGCCAAGGACAACAGGATCAAATCCTTGGAGGAGGTAATCATAGAGATAGGACATGATCCCAAGGATGTCAAAGGCATCCAAGAACTGCTGAAGATAAGGGATGCAGACATGGCAGCCCTAAGAAAGAAAATCAAACTCCCGGCCACCATCCATCCACAAACAGATGAAGTTGCCCAGCAACGGCAAGAAAAGGATACTACAGACCTGCTGGTATCCCTATACAAAGAGCTGGTTAGGACTCAAGACCAGCTAGGACAAACTGAAGCTGCAAAGGCAGCACTACAAGAAGCACTGAAGCAAAGAGATCAGGGCCAACCCTCCCAGCCTCCTCCTGTGATAATAAATCTTGAGGAAGTCCCTCCAAAGACTACTCCTCCTCCTCAGCAAACAGAAGCTACAGCGCCATCCACAGCAGCAACAACTACAACATCAGAACAGGCTGCTAGTCTAGACATGCAAAAGCTGCAAGCTGAGATCCAAGTCATGGAATCTCAAATGAAAGAGCTGGATGAGCTTAAGAAAACCTTGACTAAGGTAAATGAAAAATTTGATAAAAGCAAACAAAATGAGGCAGCCAAGGAGAGAGAGGTGAAGACCCTTAAGAGAAGGATTGCTGAGCTGGAGAAAGAGCTTGCATTGGAAAAGGTAACTGCTCATATGAAAGCAGTATTATGGAGCAACATTGGAAGATCCATTGCCAACCAGTGGCAATATATTGAGACTATGGATGAGCAAATGGTGCTCATCACCAAAGCAAACAAGGAGATACAGAGAGCCAGGGCAAGCCTTGGACACATGCCAGAAGCAGCTACCAGGATGATCAATATCCTGAATTACAAGACCAGCACTCAATTGGCTACCATGGGGATCAACAACAGGATAGAAACAATTGCCATAGCAAAGAGAGTCATTACATTGAGGAGCTTAGTTGGAACCCTGGAGAGAAGGACACAGGATATGCAAACAGAAATTAACAGATTCCTGGAGAAGTTTGTAACACTGCAGAACAGAGGCCTCCCCAGCATCTTAAGCAGTGTAGGAAGACTGCTCACCCTGGACAATTACAACAAGAGGATTGATGCCCATGCAGTGGCAGAGATTGCACAACCACCCAGCACTTCAGCAGAGCCAGGGCCAGCCACAGGGCAGAGTATGTATGACAGGGTAGAGAACCTGTTTTTCCTCATGAATGAAGTCGAGCATCTGTTTGATACACCACCTAACTTCTTCAAATACACAGAAGCAGATGAGACTCTAGGCGCAATTTTGGCACATCAACTGCCCACACAGGATGTCTGGAGGCATTTGACCCAGACAATTTTGACAGGACAGAACCAATAGCGCAAAAGGAAAAAAGCAGGCACATACAGTGACAATTTTGGGAATTAATACCCACAGGAAAAGGCAGAGGCTGAGCCAACTCAGCCAGACCAATGACTCACCACCAGCAGCAGTCAAAGTCACAGCTGACAGGTCCGAGACACAGTATACCAGCCTACAGTCGGGTTTTCTATGCATTAACTCCAAATATTCAGACCGACTTAGCTATTCTTATAAAGCTAAATATCTTCTGACAGAGCATTAAAATGCCTGTACTGTGTATTAAATGTGTAATAAATTTTTGACATAATATCTTAAAGAGTTGGTGAGAATGTAAAGACTGAGATAACGCAGAACTCAGATATTTCTGTAGACCACCGCTAGTATATATACACCCTTCACAGATGCTGAAGGGGTTGCTGTAATTTTCTCTTGGAGAACTTCCATCTGCTGTAATATTTTCAGAGAATTAATACAAAGGAGGAATGGAACTTCCAGAAGCTTGGTGCATTTGATGTCTTGTGGTGAATGATGCCTGTTACAGGATTCCATGGGTGTTGCTTTAAAACTATAAGTATTTTCAAATCTTCTGTTATGTGTTTTTTGAGTCTTTTGTTCTCTTTGGTTGTTTAAATGTCTTACACTTGATAGTAAGGTGAAAGAATAGTTTCAGGATTTAATCAAGCATTACCCTGAACTCAAACCTGAGCTATCATCTATGTTTTCTTCAGAAACAGTAATAGAAATTGCAATTCTTAACTGCTGCACTTCAATCTGTCTCTTTGCTGTAACAGACTATTCCCAGGGATTCGAATTATTGCCCCTGTGACTTCTGTTTTCTCCTTCAAAGTCTGTCTCTGGGAAATATGTAAACAATAAGTGGAAATTCTTAAATGCTTTCACTTTGTACTGCCTGTTTCCTGTCACTTAGCCAAAATATGTTTTAACAAAGCACTCAAAAGGCCCTGTAAGTTCCATCTTTCATCTCACAGATTCAAACACATTAAGCCACAGACTCCATTGCCCAATGATATTCAACATATCTGAAAACTACATCACTAAAGTCTAAGGGAATTACATCAACCGAAACACAAACATAACCTGTACTCAATACCTAGCCTAAAACACCATCACTGTAGATATAAATCATAAAGAGAGAGCCCTCTCTGATCACTGTTTGGCTAGAAACAGTGATTAAAAGATTGGTTAGTGGTTACCCCGGCCGTATTCCCTTGGGAGTCATAGGGAACAACCTGGGTGTTAACAGCTCCTTTTCTTCTTCTCCATCTTGTATTTCTTCTTCATGGCTTCCGCAATGGCCAAGTCAATGCTCTTCCCCTCTGAGATGTCTGCGGGGTCCTCTCCTTTGCATGGGAGCTGGGTAATGCAGTGGATTAAGTGGTCCATGATAGGGATGGGATCCTCCAGCCACAAACACCCAACATGCACCAGGTAGAGCAGCTACCTGATGATGAATATCGTTATTGGGGCGCAGTGGAAATGTGACACCCAGAGCAATTTTAATAACATTGCCTTTTCTACTCCGCGTAACCACTTTCACGGTTCTAATTTGATAACCCCCGCCGTGGTGTTCTTCTTGGGCTTCATGAGCTGTGCAGTCTCTAGATGAGGGAATTTCTTGTGGTTAGTGAGATCCCAATTTTCAAAATTCAAGTTAGGCACCTGCCCCAGGTGCGTGCCTTCAAATATGATGTCGTCCAGGGAGGAGCGGAGTCTGGAGAGAGCTCTTGCTCTCATCGAGGTCCTTGGGCACTTTTGCCATCCCCTTCTGGGAAGGGATATATGCGAGCATCTTGGTTGGAGGGTGCACAGGCTCGGTTTCTTCCTCTATGCCCTATCCTCGTCTTCTTCAATTATGAGGTCCTCCAGGTCTTCCTCCTCCTCGCCGGTTTCCAAGATAATTGCTTTCCCCTTCTCCTCCATCGTTAATCTGGTGCGCAACGGGTTGCATGGGGATGCACGCACTGGAATCATTGGCTGTTTATCCTTCTTTGACCTCGGTGTGTGTGGTGATTTAGGGATTTCTGCCACAATCCCGGTGCTTTCAGGGGCATATTCCACGATCAAGGCCTATGTGGCCTCTTCAACGGTCATCTCTATAATTTCCCTAGCTTCTTCTGATGCAGCCATCTTGTTGTTCCAGAAATCTCTCAATCGCTCAATTAGGGGTTCAATCAACACTCTGCATAGGGCAAACAGGTCTCGACTTAGAATACGCGGGGTATATGACAACTCAATTTGCAAATGACAAAGTGTTGTTTCTTGTGTAGCCCTTTCTAATTTATAACGTCTTTTGAATTTGAATTCGACCGTTCCCCCCAAATCCGGTTCATTAATGCTCCCTTGGCAGCAGATTTTCCCAAATCTTGCCCATAAAGCGCGTCTTAAATGCCTGTCGCCCGCTCCCTTTGGTATCAAGTCGAGCATCACATCGTGAATAGTGACTCCAATAATCACTTTCCAGCCAACCCGCGCGGCAATGTATCCCCTCTTACGTGATCACGGACCTTGTGACACTTTACTCTTGTATGCAACTCCAACATCGCACAGCTCTCGGGCAGAGTATTTTATAGTCTCGCGCCTCTTTTCAATTTCCCAGAGTGCTAAGGCTATACTTCCCACAGCTAGTTAGGTGGTCATGGCACCTGTATAGGGTTTCATCCGGTCATCCATCACTTTTCTTGGAAAATACCCACCTTTTATTGTTACTGGCTGTGTCGCGCACTTTATCATCTGCAGTGTGCCACCATGGTTGGTCCATTTAGTAATATGCAGTCCAATCCAAGGCATCAGGGTGATCAATTCTCGGTGATAGTCCCCAAATTTTTTAACATGATCGTTCACACCCTTTTTTATCACCCTAGTCTTCTTATTGAGAAAATATTCCTTTATCTTGTCCTCAATCTTCTTGACTTTCGCTTCCAGCAGAGCACTTTTCTCCCTTAATCGCATTGTTTCTTTCTTAAGTTCTTGGATCCTAAGATCATCCTGTCAGATTTCTTCCTCAAGGCCCAAACATTCTACTTTGTTCGGCTGCAAGATCCCTTCTTCTAAGGCTCCACGAGCCATCGTATCTACCGGTGTTGCTATGCACAGACCAGGCATTTTATACTCTATGGGGATTACAGCGTTCGCTCCATACTCCAGCCTCAGAGGTGCCTACACTGTTAGTTTCTTGCGCGTCATCCTATAATCCCACAGAATCTTTGGTACGCGTAGGTCCCAATCAGTCTGCTGAGCACCATATACCTTGTTTAGTGCTTCACGTACTTTGTTAAAAGATTCTGCGTGGAAAACCTTTTGCACACTCGTTCTTTCCATACTTCGTTGTTCCAACTGGGAGGGTTTTTAATGAAATTTCCTTAACCATACATGCTTACTGGCCATGTCTCCTAACGAGAAGTTTGTGTGCATCCGCACGGGTTTTTTAAAACATGCCTATATCCATTTGAATAAGTTCACGCGTGGATCGTTCCATCTGGAAATATTATCTATTAATCGCATTTGAGGCTTCCTAAATTGCATGTGCATCATTCTCATGCATTCGTGCCAATCCTCAAAGCTTCCTTGGTGCATACTCCACAACCTAGCAGGCGTAGCGTGCAACACCCATTTCAAAGCTTCGAAGCGTTGTTGTTCGAGAACCTCTCTTTCAAATCTATTCAGGAAGTCATCTACCTCACTTAACCCATCATACGTAGGCATATCTCTTACCTTCGTTGATACGCAACAGAATGATCTCCTCATCATGTTACAGTTTAGCGTGGTTACCTCATGTAACCGGTTCTGCTATCATTCTATCTCCTCATCAGAATCTGATGTGCAAGAGCTTTTGTGCTCCCATGAGACTCATCCATCTGTGGTTGGATTTACCCAGTCTTGCCCTCGTGTGGTTATTTTGTAGATTCAGTCCAAGTCTTCGTCGCTTTCATAGTCGCGCACTAGCTCCATGTACCACGATCCTTCTGCAGGGTCCAAAGGTACAACTACGTGCAGATACGTTTTCTCAAAAATCATCTTGCGCTTCTTCAGATTTATTGCCCTACTCATGTCAGTGGCCAAATCGATTCCTAATAGCACAGGGTATGGATTGCTATCATCAACAATCTCTATCACTTCAAAATCTACCAGCGCACTTGCTCCTTTGATATCTATGGTGATTCCCTGCAACCTTCCCATAGGTAGGATCTTTTGCTAGTTCACCATTTGCAGTGGGATAGGGGACCATTGCAACGTAGGCCTCCCCATGCAATCCCATGTATGCTTCGGTAGAACATTCCCATCCAATCCTAGGTCCAGAGTCACTTGGTCCATCTCATATTCTCCAATTTTCACATTCAATTTCATCTCTCTTCCCATCCTCGTCGCGTGCTTTCCAAGCTTCCGGACTATGCATGGTTCTCCTAGCGCGGTCCTAGCACATCTATTAATAAGTTCATGCATTCCCTTTACAGCCTTGCTATCGTGCAGTAGCTTCATACATGTTTCTAGGAACATCATTAGCACCAATGGGTCCATTTCCGACTCCAATCTATCTTTGCTTCCTGAAGTGGAGGCATTAGCGAAGCTCTTGCTAGCTTCCATGAAGGTTTCCTTAGCGCGCTCCAAATCAAACTCTGGCTCTTTCGTCAGAGCCTTGCGAACCCAAGTACTATCTTCAGGCTACTTGCCTTTATCATCCCCCGTTGTAATTCCACTTTAGAGCACAATGTTCACATTGGGGTCTTCCTCGCGCAGCTCAAACCTCATCATTTGCAGGTTCTGAGTCGGGGAAGGTTGGAGCACTCCCTTGTCATGCAGTCGCGCTATCAGTGTGGGAAAATCCTCCATCTCATGATCAAACAATGTATAATGCAAGCATGATGGACGTGTCAGATTCATACAATCCTGAGAATAATGCCCTGGCCCTCCACAATTGTAACATATCAGCTGTCCATGACCTTTTCCAGGTCCTCCTCCACCTTGGCCTTGCCCGTGCCCCCGAAATTTGGTTCGCGCCATCCCTACGTTCTCATCAAGAGGTCACGTTTCCACCTAAACTCCATAGGTGGGAATCCTATCCATCATCAGCTCATAACTTCTACAGGTGTGCTCATCATGTCCCTCTAATCTACATAAATTACAGAAAAAAGTGAATTCTACGTGTACTTTTAGAACAGATGGTAGTTATCCGTAGCATGTTTTCCCTCTATTTGACAAATCTCACACCATAGTGTAGGCGCCACACTAGGTCCTGCTTGTGCCTCTGATTTCAATGGCATTAGTCCTCCTCCCATGAGATAATTCACGAACACCGGGCATTGGTCCTTGTCATGTCCCTAACCCTTGCATTTTATGCACCATACCTCATCATGCACTTCTGGGCAACCTGTCCTATCTTGTTTCAAACTCTACATCTCAAGGAACAAGTTTTTCAACTACACGTGAATCTGTTGAACTCCCAGGTTGGGATCCTATATCGAGGTCTCGTGCAGTCTCATCACGATCTCCAAGGCTTCAACCAGAGTTATTAGCCTCTACTATGATAGTGTGTTCCTTAGATGGGCGTTAACCATGCTATAAACCATTCGCGGTGTTGTAGATCTGTCAATGCCATGTTAGCTTCGCGAATTGTGCACTTCATTCTTTGATCCAACTCCCAAGGGGTATCGCTTGGTAGCATCATGATTTCCTTGATCCCAATGATCGACTGTGCCTCTGACTTCGGCCTGCTAAATACTTTGTTTAGCGTAGTTTGGATATCTGCAATCCCCACATTCGGATTTTCATTGGAATGCTTAATGTACCAGGTCAGCGTGCAATCCCGTAGAGCATTGACCAACGTTGCCTTCTTTATATTTTCATCTATGACTCCGTGCGCTTCCCATACATCTTTTATCACGAACCAAAACTGGTTTGGATCTTCATTTCCTACTCCCTTGAACACCGTCAACTTTATCGTGCTAGCCATATTAACTCGCGATGGTGGCGGAGGTGGTAGGGGCGAAGATGGTGGTGAAGATGGTGAAACTGGATGTGGTGTGGGTGGGGGTGGTATGCACGGAATCCTCTACCTTATCAAATTGATCGCACTTCTTGGTGAGACTTTCGCGAGCTCTTCCTCGTCCCCTCGCGGAGGTGAAATGGGCTAGTTTCTAGTTCTGTACTACCTTCGTTTCTATAAATTTTCCCACTCGCAGTCCTTTGAGGAAGCATTGCTATTCCTCGCTATAGCTAACTGAAGTATCTTCTGTGAACTCAGTGATGAATCCTCCTATAATTTGATCGAGCCAGTGATCAACAACACACATGATATTATCCTCAGATGCTTCCAATCTGCGCACCAATTCTGGGATCCACACAATAGGTCTGTCAAGCTTGATAGTCGTGGATTCCTGTTCTCCTGCACCACGAACTTTTGAATCTTCCTATCCAACCAATATTCAATTCCTTTCTTAGTTGGATTCCAGTGATACGACATTAGACAACTCTATGCAGATGCCAATCCCGGCAAAAAAACCATTTGTTGGCTTGTAGGGGCCTAACCTAGGTTCGAAGGTAATTAGCCAAACAAATCCCTATACTATTGGCCCTTTCGGCAACAGTCCGCGGAGCACGGACTGAGGTCTCATCCAAAGTAGTATGGGGGGGGTGTTGGAACCAGGTTTCCACACCCTTGAGATGTCTAAGGGTTTGATTCGGTCTAATTGTTAGTCCCTACACGCAGGTTACTTCGCGCACTTCCTTGGCCTTTGCGCCTTGATATAGTCGCCTTCGTGCAGCCCTAAATAGGGGTTGTGGGGCTTCCGCGTTGCTGTAGCAGTGCTCTGCACTATTCCCCTAAGTCACACCGATATCTTACTTATCTTCTTACACCAGTTAGTTATCTTTGCGTAAATGGATGCCTTAGGTTATATTTATTTATACAGCACATTCATATGAGTTCATGCAGCAAATAAATAGTAAACTTGCAATTCATACCCAATAATACATAAAATGGGAAAATATACACAAAAATATATTATAACTTCTCTTTTATTAATTCTTCCCACGGTTACAGACTCAACCTGCCCTACGCACTCAGCTGCAGGGATCCACACACTCAGCCACGAACTACTAGGCCTCTGCGAATTCAGTTGCAGATCCTTTTCCTACTCTACGACCCAAATACACAACTTACACTTTGACTCAATCAATTTCTTAGACTCATCATGCTTAGATATTTTTTCTACACTTAGAGCCTCGCTCTATTTATACAATCCCATGGTTTGCGGACCATGGGAAGATCTTTCAAGCTGACATTACATTACAAAAACAAGGGTGGACAACCCTGTGACTCTATTATGACTTCGCACTCTGTGCCCACAAATCGCAGAGTCTTTACAATGGACTTGGTCAAAAATTGGGCTTTAAGCCCCAAAACATGCCTGGGGGGGATTCCACGCCCAACAAATACCCCTCTTTTTCAAAATTTGCAAAATTAATTTCCAATAGCACCATCACGTACTGTCTGTCAAAATTCATTGGGTAATATAAATTTTATCTCAATCTGACTCACGGATTGAACATTATGCCCATTTGAAGTTTGACCAATTAAATTTTTCCACATCCACAAGGGTCCTTCACATGGAATCCATGTGTAACACATGTTTATCATGCCATGTTACCCATATCACACATAATCCCAACATGGAACCAAAATGGCCTTTACTAGGCTTTCATGGCCCTTGTGGATTCCACTAGGGTTGAACCTATCATGTTGTGCGGAAATTGCTAGTTATATCTAGTTCCAAGAGAATCTAGCGGTTCATGCCAATTTCCCCTATGGATATGCCCCATAATCCTATATCTCCTTATGCAATTTTTTTTCTCAAGGAACTATGAATATGGGCCCGCACATATGAATTATAAATGAGGACCCATCCCATATTTCTAACAACCATATATAAATATAGTTAAATCTTGATCTTGATGATTTTTCCATAGTGTATATGATTTATCAATCCAAGTTCTTATATTTCTATATACGTACAACTTAAAATGAACAATCCTCCCACTCCATAAATATATGGAGTTAGCGTAAGTTTAAGGCGAACATATGATCCCATATGACCCCAGATACACCAGCACTAGAGTGACAAAATAGTATCTGAACTATATACAAGAACCATTCAAAAGATCCATCTAGCCCCAAATCAACAATGGATCTTTGTTAAACTACAGAAAGGAAAACTTAAGAGTATTTTTACCAGAAATTCCTAGGGCACCATTGATTTTTCTAAAAGCACTAAGTCCTTGAGGCAACGACCCAACCTTGTATTCAAATTGTCATAGATACTAAGTTGTGTTCAAATGGATCTAAGGCACTAACACATTTTTAACTCACCATAGATTCTAAGTATTGGAAATAACTAGATCCTAAACCCAAAACTATGCCAATACAAACATTCCAGCCTACTTGTCTACTAAAGTTTAAACAATTTCTATAGTGGAATAGATATTCCCAAACCCTATCAAAGTGATATTCCATTTTCATGCTTATTCATACAAGCCTAATTAAATAGTATATCATAGAGAATACAACAATATGTGTAAGTAATCATAATAATTCACAATCATCTTAACAATTAACATAATAATTAGATCTTAGCATTAACTAGAGCTTTAGTAAACCCACAATATATGAAATAGTATGTAGTTTCTAGACTCTATAGTAGAATTAACAATACAAAATATACATGTAACCATAAATACACAAAGAAACTTCAACCATAGATATACAATGCACTCGGGCACTCATTCATGAATTATGCAGAAGCATATATTACCTTACTAGAAACCGACATATGACATCATTCATAAATTAAATATACAAAAATTGTAATGCGTATATGACTATGTTAATTCAATTGGAAATTGGAGAAGGGTATTGTACTCTCCACCCAATTCCAGGTCAGTTGCACTATAGTCTTTCTTGAAGTTGATGACCCCCGAGTTGGATCTAGAGTTTCAGGTATGGTTGCACTAATATAATCTCACACCAATGGATAGGTAAAATGCTAAAGAGATGGACTCCACAATATGGGTGGTTCATCAACTACTCTATGGTAGTCAACACCCTTGTGACTTACTTACTCTCTAAGATTCAAACATGGGATACCACCCAAATTCAAGGTATAGCCATGTTGCTCAGCTATTGAGGATTGAATCAACTATGAGGGTGGTTCATCAGCTAGTTAGAAAACACTTAGAAACACCAAGTGGTTCATCAGCCTAACTGCAAGTGCCCTATGGTATAATTAATTGTTAAGTAGGCACGTAGTGGTTTATTAACCAGAGTCAAGCACTAATTTGTTTTTCGGAAAGAATATAAAAACAAAGTGGTTCATCAACCTAAGGCAAGCACTTTTTGGTTGAAATTCAATCCTTTAAACAATATAATAGCAACGCAATATCACACAAAGGTTTCAATGGCTTTAAAACACAGTCATGGTAGGTGACACAACCAAATGCACCCTCAAACAAATTCCAATGATCCAACCTCAATTTCATTGTTGTTGTGTGTATATATAGAAATACATCCACTTCCCTTCGCACAACCGAGAGAGTGCACTGACTTGGCTCCTTGGTTCCTTTTCCTCCATGGTTAATTCCTGAATATGTGATGGGAAAGAATGAGGAAAACCCAATTGTTTTGATTTCTACTCTTCATAAATGAAAAATTAGAAACATCACCAACTCCAATTCATCCCCAATTGTGTCCCATTAAAATCTATCAGGAAATGAATTTTCTTAGTTGTAGTTGGTTCTAGCATTAAATTCAATAGGATATGGTTATTCAAGGTGTGCAATTCAAAACAAGCAAGGTCCCTCATAACTTTGATTCATTGGTTGTCCCTTTGTCCAACAAGTTCAATTTAAAATAATAAATTTCAACTACTAAGCTAAATTGTCTCCAATAGCAATTAACCACGTTGGAGACATGGTTACATTAAATGTTCACAAAAGCAATAGTCAATGTAGAGGATGTTACAAATCCCACCCTTTAAAGGAACACAGTCCTCAATGTTCTAAAAACAGAGACAACAAAAAAACTAAGCCTTATAGTTACATCTCTTTTACATCCATTTACATATTAAACAAAAATGGGTATAACACCCTCACTTGATCAGCATTTTCCTAGGTTACTTCATTTGATCCAAAGTGCTTCCATTGCACCTTGACCTACTCTATTACTCGATTACAAAGCATAGTTTTTCTCCAATATAGGATGCACATTAGTGTTGGTTGGAATCTCTCCCTCTAATTCTACATGTATCATAAACCAATCAATCACATGATTAGTGTCAACTACATACTTTTTAAGCAAGCATATGTGAAATACATCATGTGCTTTTACTATGGGTGGTAGGGCTAATATGTAATACATTGGCCCCACTCTTTCCAAAATCTAAAAGGGTCCACAAAATACGGGTGCCAACTTAGCACAAGATCCCACTTTCAGTGAGTTCTTCCTTGGCATGATGTGGAGATATACATGATCTCCCACTTGAAATTCTATGTGCATTCCCTATAGGTCTGCATAGGTTTTTCTTTGTCCTGGGCTAATTTTATTTTCTTCCTTATACTAGTTATTTACTTCCCCATTTCCATCCACATATTAGGTCTAAGAATTACTTTGTTCACTGGATCATCGTAACTAATGGGTGTGCTACACTTTCTTCCATATAGAACCTCAAAAGATTATCAATAATTCTTGATAGTCATTATTGTATGTGAGTTAAATTAAGTGTGGGAACTCTTCCCACATTTTTTAGTGGTGTGTAACATACATCCTCAGCATGTCTTATAAAACTATGTTCACTCTCTCATTTTTCCCATTAGTTTTGGGATGATATGTTGTGTTGAATGCTAGTTGAGTCCCAAAACAAGAAAACAATGCTTTAATTTGTTGTTTACCTGGAATCCAAATGTAAAATGATCATCATTAGTTATACCATGTGTTATATGGAATTCACTTTTGTGGACAAAAATGAATTCCCTAGATCTAATGGTCTGATCTATAACAACATAGGTCAAAAAGATCTATGTTTTCCTTAAAGAGATTAGAATACGAAAAAGAGAACTACCTGGAATATGTAGTAAGTCCTCCTCTTCTCTTCGCTTGTAAGCTCCAACTCTAGCTCCACACACTATAAATGGAAACTGCAACAATGAATACAACAAGAGAACTATAATATCCACGTAGCATAATCTAATATCTCTAATCAATGAGTGAACACAGAATTGAAATAAATAAGCATCAACATGACACAAGTACAAGAAAATAGAGTGATTTTTGTATTAATAAATAAAGGAGAAAGTTACAACCATTTATAGAAGTTGACTTTGTAGATGTCTCCCCAATTCTTTTGTCCTTCCTTGCCACAAAGCAAACCTTCACACTCAACCCTAATACAAATGGAGGATGATTCTTTAAGCTCAAATCAGTAGCATGAGGACACTAGTAATATCCAAAATCCAACAACCCAGGTTCCATGGGAGGCAATAAATTTATAGGGAAAACATGGTAGTTTAGGATTTACCAATCTAGGCTTGAGATCCACATATGAGGGAGGATAAGCTTAAGGGATAAGAGATAAGATCAGTAGAGTAGGATCAGATAGGAATTTGAGATCTTTATCTATGGTAAATGGTTAAAACCACCTTAGAAGCTTCTGGAAGAAGAAGATTCATAAATATTTTTTAATTTTCCCGAAATTCTAGAACCATCACACCTACAAAGTAGAGAAACCTGCGCTAGTCAGTGAAAGAGCTTAGTTATGCACCTTACAACCATTGTAGGTGGACTGGCATGCAGGGTGCGTTGGGGCTAAAAATAGTGTTTTTAAGCTGACTGACCCAGAAACTCAAACATTTTAGAGAGGTGATACTTAGGGATTTGCAAAGGGATAATGGTAATGTGTTCAAGGATGTTGATTTATCCAATTTTGAGGAATTTTGAGTGGATGTGAAAAAATGACCTGTGACAGGTTGACCTCTAAAGTACAAATTTAGAAGAAATGGTTGAGGAATCAAGTGATTTACCTTGTGACAAGTCTAGATCAAGAACAAATTGGTCGATATCATCATTTGTTACAATACATATTATCATCATGATATCATTGATGAGAGAGACATACCCATGCTCAGCATATAATCCAATATTACATGTACAATGATCAAGAAGTCTTGTCCACTAATGATAGAGTATGGAACCATTCTTAGGTGACTGTCTAAATTATCATAGCCATGATACTTTGTAATCTTATATGAATCCTAAAATCGCAGCCCAGGTGGATGGAACTATATCTAGGGTCTTCTACCTCGTCACTCGATTGTATGAGTCAAACCATCGAGAGGGCCTTAATGTATCCCTCATCAATGACATGAAACGAGTATCAAGATTTGAGACAGGATGATTTTGATGTAGATATGGTTCAGGAAAAACATACACAAAAGAATTCTTAAGATTATTGTAGAAAATATCAACTAAAGGACTTCTCTTGAACATATCAGCAACACTTTATGGAGTTGGCAGCATTGACCCAAAACTGATTGCAGAGGATTTTGAGATGGCGTGATTAGCCAATGAGGCGAGCAAATTTCCCAAACCAACAGTCACGGAGATGAATTGAAAGAGTGTGATGTTCAAGAGTGACTCGCTACCATTAATATGTTAATTACCCTATTTTCCCAATTTCCCCAACCATTTATGGTCAGTACCTCTTTATTTTTTACAAGCTTTAGGAGGATAACATATGCTTGATCTATAATTTCATCCTTCAAATGAATCCTTCTAAGTATTTTTAATGAACCCTGAGACGGATTGGTTTGTCCCCGTCATGCTTGATGAGTCCAACGCTTTTTAATGATTTTACAAGTCCAACGAAGAAGTAATGTGGCTACTTTTTCATGTTTAGAGAGTTTGAAAAAGAGGTGCAAAAGAAAACCCTAAAGGTTCATTTTCATAAATTTAGTCTCATGAGTCTGAAAAGGAAGAAAATGATACTCAGGAGAACCTTTTAGTCATGTTTGACTAAAGTGTTAATTTTTCATAAATAACTTATCCCAATCTGAAAAAGGGTTAAACTTATGCCGAGTAAATGTCTTTTCATTTACTTTAACAAGCTCGAAAAGACAAGTTACTGAAAATCTTTTCACGTTTAGGGATTCTGAAAAGAGATGAAAGAGAACACTAGGGGTTTCCTTTTTCTAGAATTTACAGAGCCCAAAAAAAGTGATAAAAGTGTGCTTTTTCATCAAATGATCTGTATCGACCTTAAAATTGTCATAAGATCCTTCAATTAGCTTCTAACCTACTCCAAACACCACAAAATATTAAAAATGTATGATATATGGTAAAATTAGGTCAAAATATTAAAAATATAATGATATAATAAAGAAATTGACCATAAATAAGAAAAAAAAAAAACATTTTTACCACATTTTACCTTTTGTGAGTGTGCTCTAAGTGCTTTTTACCCTCAAATTCCAACAAGTGATTGCAGCCAATTTAGTGCACCATTTCAAGTGTCATTAGTTCCAAGTAAGAGATATGTCCTTACTCTCCTTTTTCATGGTTTCCATTTTTTATTTCATGCAAGTTTTGGATATTTCTCAACATTTTAGGGTCTTTTTTTTCCCTATGCCCATCATACCCTCTCTGTATCAAAAGGTACACTGGGCCTACATGATTTAGACTAGGAAGAGTGACCCAACGCACCTACCAAGAAGGAAAAGTGAATTTAGGTGATTTTTCCATTAAAGGGCCAGTGTGATGGGCATAGTGGAAGAAAAAATTTAATGTTTTTAGCTAAATTTCTCTCAAAAAATTTCCACAATATTGATTGCAAATGTTTTTCTTGTGATTTTGCAGACATTCACTAGAACAAAAATGGTTCTAAGTTGGAGAGAAGAAGAACATGAGTCCCAATATTTGGATGTTGTCAATGACCCAACAACAATATAAGCCTTAAGGAATTGTGGACTCCTTAAGTTTTTCTGGCTTCCAGGAATGAGAGCTCAACGTAAGTTACTAAAACATTTGGTAGGGCATAAGATATTCAAGACAATGTTTCAGGATCGGGGTGCATACTCTCAAGATAGAGGTTTAGGACATCTATTTTTTTACAAGCTTGTCTCATAGAGGAGCTGCTATCTCATTGTCTGATATGAGAAGGGGTAGTGAAATTGTCAAGGATTACATAGCTTCTCACTGTAGATCCCATTCTCAACCAACAAAGCATGGGAAGATAGAGATTAAGAATGTGATCCAACTGCCTCTCAAGGAAACCCTTTTCATCATATCCCAGTTAGATGGCAGTGTCACTTTTCATTTGGCGATCAAGTCCCAAATTCAATATGTGTTCAAATGTATAGAACCCATTGTGTTTAATTGGAGTGAGGGGGTGTTAGAAAATATGAAGGAGAAACTAAATAGGGAAAATATGGGCGACTGAAGAACTTTGGATATGGTTCCATTCTAATATCATTTTCTCTAGAGAGGATTCCACTACTTCGACCTCAGTGCATTGAGCTCAAGCTTCTAGGTCCTAGAGTTCCACGGATGAGGAAATGGGTAGATCTCATGTCTCGTCATGCAGGTACGTCTTCGATGAGTTTCTCTCCAACTTTATTTCGATGGTTATGGGTGCATCTCATTATAATAGAGGACTATCCATATGCCAGAGCTGATTTTTGAGGAGACCCAGAACTCATTTTACATGAAGGCGAGCAATGGGGTGATATAGGTAAAACAATGTCATTTGAATATTTTATATTTTTGGGGTGTTTTTATTTTAATGCATCAAAGACTAACTATTAATTTTATATGCAAATATTGGACCAATATGAATAGTAGGCTATTCATATCTTTAGTGATGTGGAGAACCACAACTTGCACAGGTAGGAGTTCCATTTGTTACAGGAGCAGAGGAGGAGATATAGGATCTTAACATATTCAAGACTCTTGCCGAGTTCGAGCGCCATGACAAGAGTTTGACCCATCGTGTGCCAGAGACTAGGTTCAATGATATCCCCATGCACTTACAATGATACACTGTTGGAGTACCAGAGCGCAACAGTCAATTGTTGTGCAATGTTGCCTACGATATTATCTGTTATCACGATCATCATCGAGACTAGTCAACTAGGAGACCTTAGAGCCATTTTTTGTCTGCATTTATTTTGATAGTATAGGTTGTGTGGCCATATGTGTCACAGATAAATTTTTTGTAAAAACAAACTCTATATATACATATATCTATCGATGTTTCCTATTTGCTCTATTTATTGTTCAATATGTGATGTTTATTGAAAATTCTACATGTGATGCAAATTTATTTCTAAAACATAATTTTCTAATGCATCAGTTAATGTGTTTATACTTATAGGAATATGTTGATATTGAATGAAATTGAAATGTCATTCTAGAAGGTGAACCCTTCAAAACATACGAAGCATAATCAAACTTCTTACTGAATAGACATTGTTCAAATGTACTACTACGAGCTGCGAATCATTGTTGACCATCAAATGGTGAATTCCATGTTAAATAGCATCATACAACAATTCCATCATTGTGTTATACTCAGTGATGTTATTGGTTGGGCAACCAACACAAATCCCTTGTAAACTCACTAACTTGCCATTTGGAGCATAAATAACCCATATTGAGGAAGAAATATTTTCGAGTACTACAGCTAGCACCATTAGCAAAACCAACATATCGTTGAAGGAACACCAACATATGAAAATCAAATGTAATCCAATATTAACAGAGATAGTAGGAAACTTCGAAGGAAACACATTGCAAACACACTAACACACCTATACAGTATGTACATAATGACTATGCAAAGGTAATCTAGGCATAGTATTTTTTAAGGTACAACCCATTTCTAGGTTGCGCCAAAGGGATTCCATCAAAATCAATGAGCTCATAAACCCCTTTCACAAGTACAAATTTGACTATATACAGGCCTAGCCACATTGGCTCGAGCTTCCCAACCCCTAAATTATCGACTTCTTGATCATACAAAAGGACTATATCACCTTCCGAGAAGGCACGAGGTTTAACATTCTTGTCATATTGTGCTTTGATATGTTTCTTGTGGGTATCGCTGGCCATTGTGGCATCACGTCGAGTTTCATCTAAGCATGTCAGATACAAAAAATTCTCTTCTTTTTCAAAAGTTGAAGGGAGAAGTTCGACAACAAGATTCAAACATGGAATCTTGCATTTAATGGGAAGGAGTTCCTTTAGACCATACACAAAATGAAAGTGTGTAAATCGAGTTGCAATCCATACAGATTTGTGATATTCCCACAAATCTACAAAAATAATGAGATGTCAATTCATTTTGTGAATGCTTATCATGCATTGTAGCATTGTTTTCAAAACCTTGTTAATAACTTCTACTTGCCATTAGCATGTGGGTAATAAAGAGTCCCGCTATCATGTTCAAGGCCTAACTTGGCAGTAAGCTCAAACATCATGTGATTCTAAATATGTTTCCCATGACCTGTAACAATAACTTGTGGCACACTAAAACTATCAATGACATGATTAAAAAGAAATAATGTAGTTGTTTCGTCGGTGTTATTGCAGGCATCACTTCGGCCCATTTGGTAAAATAATCTACAGCCACAATGAGTAGCCATGGCCCCCGACCAAATGAGGTTTACATGTCATGAAGTCAATTCCACATTTCACAAAGTGTTGGCATTGATGTAAACCTAGTAGCATGATGTTGGAGGTTTCGTTGATGTTATGATGAAGCATTGATTTTGTTGTGTTGCAGTGGATGTTGGTTGGAATTAATGTAAACTTCACAACATGAGTTGTGGATAGCATGTGAGGTAGAGACACTTGGTTTGGGCATTAGTTGCAAACTTGGCTTTTCCATTGTTTTCACATTTTACTTGTGTATTTGTTGTAGACCTTACATCAATGGTTGCAGATGATGTTAGTGTAGGTGTCGGAAAAGTTGTGAAGCAGTTTGATGGCCTATATGTTAGTGCATTTGATTGATTACATTCAATTCAACCTAGTTTGACTTGTGTTGATGATGAAGATGGATCAATGGTTTGTTGGAATGTTACAATAGCTACAATGACTCCTTAAGGTCCTATAGAATCTTTTCAAGTAGTGGAACAAGTTTCGGTGGGTTATGAGTTGAAGAAAGTTGGCTTTGACCATCCTCTTCCATCATTGCATGCATGATGGGTCAAGGGAGAGATTTAGGCTCCAGTAGCTGGTAGGGGAGGCCCAAGGGAGTGGTTATAGCTTCAGTCACATCCAGGACAGTGTTAAGGGAGTGACTAGGCCTGTAAGTGAAAATTGTCTCTGGATTCCTCGCGCTCCTCAAATATTTTGCGATTTTATTTTAAGGAAATTAATTGTAATTTTATGGAGAAGCTTCTATTGACTAAATCAACTGGAGAATCAAGTGTTTGAGGTGTGAACACATTAATTAAGTGAGTAGTGGAGAATATGGAGAATTTGTTTAAATAAAGGAGCACTTCTACCATTTTTGAGTTTACTTAGTGCTCATATTGCAGAGATGAAGTGTGTGTATAGCCTAGAGGTTGAGTGCACAGTTGCATAAAAATTTCAAAGGCTAATGCTTATGTTCAAGGCATGTTTCTATTGCATTTTGAGAGCTTAATGGAAGAGGAGATGAGGACAACATAGCTCCTTGGTTGTGATTACTTTATTTGTGTATGTGGGGGCAAAGAGTTGTTTCACATAGTTCTAGCAGTATTTCATGTTTAATGTTGCTTATTTTAGATTGAATATTGATTATTTGCAGCTAATGTATTGCGGCTATGTGTGTTGAGAGTGGTGTATGGATTGAATGAGATTGTGAGTGGAAGTTATAGTAATGAGATTCGTGTCGCAGAAATTGTATTTGCAAAGTTGAGGTTGTCTTATTGATTGGTGTTTCGGTATTTTGAGTTTTAATAGAGAGAAAGATATTTTTGTTGGGTGCATGGGTCCAGTTTGAAATATTGTGAAATGTGGCCCTAGTAATCAGCAGATAAAGATAGCTTGGTGAAAAATGGATGCTCGTTCCTTGCTATGGGTGTAGGTAGCTTCAGTAGAGGAAGTAGCATTCTCATAGTCCAATGGTTGTTGGGTGAGGCTTATAGGGGATAGGGGTCTCCAGTGGATGGGTGTTCACTTAGTCAATGTTATATGAGAAACTTCCTTGTTGGACATAAACAGCTATGATGATGTAAATTGATTTTTATGATTAATAAAATTAGAGTCATAGAAACAACAACAACAAAAAAGGGTGGTTTTTTCCCCAGAGGGAGGTTTTCCAATAGAGATCTGTGTGTATTTTGTGTGTGTGATTTTTTTATTGTATTATGGATTTCATGTGATGATCATGGTATTTTCTTTGTTTGTTAATGCATAATATGAGCTAATATACTAATGGTGTAATGTGTGATTGTGAATCAGTAATTGAAAAAGAATTTTAAAGTATACATTGTCACTATTGATTCAACCCCCCCCAATTAGTAGTGAGCACATTTCCAACAATTCGTATCAGAGCATGTTTCTCTCGATGAAGCTTGATCACATGAGAGCATATTGTGGTCCATGGCGATGAATAAAAAGAAGCAGTACCATAAAAAGAAGAGTAGTAAACAAGTTGTTGAAAAGTGTGCAACAAGAAATACTTGTTGAGAATTCAACAAGATGATGGAGCTTAGTGGAAAGGAGTCGCCTTCACTAAGTGGGCTCGCAAGCAAATTATGGTGCAAAGTCTATTTTTGGATCACAACAGGAGTGATCACAGCAGGAGTGATCACAGCAGGAGTGTTCACAATAGGAGTGATCACAACAAGAGTGATCATAGCAGGAGTGATCAGAGTCTATTTTAAGACTCTAGTCAAAAATAGAAAAGTCAAATATTATTGTCTCATAATAATATTTGGACTATAAACTTTATCTTATCCTCTTGGAGCACTTCAGTTTGAGCTACAGATGTGGCACATGCACCTGTCAAAAGGAAATATGTTTTCTTATGAGTCATTTGAGCTATTGCATGTAGGACATCAGCTAGAACTCATGTGGTTGAGTTCTGTGGAGTTGGATGAGCAGTTAATGGAGTTGTGTTCAGTTTGACTTAGTTGAACTAGTTGTATTTAGTCTAACTGATCAATAGACTAAGTGATGAGTTGTGTGAATTAGTTATTAATTAATTCACTAATTATTAACTCATAATTCAACTGAAGAATACATCAGTTAACTCAGTGCATGTACAGTTCAACAGGGACAGGTGTTAGAGGTTGAGATTGCTATCAGTTGTGCATGAGATTGTGCACATGCATGGGATTGAGTTATGCCAATGATCTCTGCGTAGTGTGGGCCAATACCAAGTGAAATATAGCTTGTTCTCACGTGATTTACAGTGTGGGTGATTTTCACAAGGTAAATAGGAGTTTGGATCAGCCATTCTCATTCATTCTCAGCAGGTATTGTGCAGTGGAGGCAGGCAAGCAGTGGAGGAGATTTGGAGATCAGATCTGAGCTTTATTGTGTGTAACAGGTGGAGATAGTACTGAGTACTTGTGAGGAGTATTGTACTATTTTTGTTACATGTTCTCAATCAATATAATATACAGATAGTTGGGGTTTTTAGCGAGATGCTTTCCCCGGGAAAATACTGTGTTGATATGTGTGATTGATGCTTCTATGTGCGCATGTTATTGTTTTTTCTTCTGTAAATTGATGATCAACGTAGAGGAGGTTATGTATTATGCATGTTTTCCACAATAGTGTATAATCGAGATAATCTCTGTTGAATAAGTGCCATATTATTCCAAATTTCTACATGGTATCAGAGCTGTTGATCATCAGATATACTATTCAAAAAGTGTTTACAATTTATTTCTTCAGGCAAAGTCTGTAATCGGGCCAAGTAGCCTCTGGATTCATCCTTCTTTTGGAAGGTGAGATATCTGGTGAATGCCCATACAGTCAATCTCTGTACGAGAAATACTTTGTTCTCAATAATTTTAGATCAGAAGCGGTTGAGTTTTTGAGCTGGTCGAATTCAAATTTGCAGCAGTGTTTTCTTGGTGTCAAAGTTGAAATGTCTTTCAATGGATTGCGATTTGAGTATGCCCTTGAGGGCAGCTCAAACTATATTGCATGGAAGGACAGGATGGAGGCGGTGTTAGATGATAATGGGTTGAAGGAGTTCATAGATGCAGATGTCCCAAAACCTACTGATGTTGCTCAAGTCGGGGATTGGCAAAAGAAGACATCAAAGTGTCGAAGGATTCTGTTGGAGGGCGTGAGGGATCACATTGTGTCCAGCCTCCATGGAAAGTCTTCTCCATATTTAATGTGGAAAAAGTTGACAAAAATATTCCAAAGCAAGAGCAACCAGAGGAAGTTGGCGCTCCAGGATAAACTCGGAAACATTAAGTGTGAGAATGGAGACAGTATGCCCCAGTATCTCACGAAGTTCACCCAATGGCAGGATGAACTAGGAGGTGTGGGGGTAACTGTTGAGGATGAGGATATGGTGAGTCTAGAACTCCTTGGCCTTCCTAAGAGTTGGCATAGCTACCAGGACTTGGTCAATGGAAGGGAGAAATTGCCAGGATGGGAGAGACTTTGGTCAGATCTTGTGCAAGAGGAGATTAGACGGCGCACCAGAGACAGTTCTTTATCTAGGCATGATGAGGAGAATTGCGCCTTAGCAAGTAAGGTGAA
The DNA here is from genome assembly GCA_031772625.1 of Pinus tabuliformis. NCBI lineage: Eukaryota > Viridiplantae > Streptophyta > Pinopsida > Pinales > Pinaceae > Pinus > Pinus tabuliformis. The sequence continues at coordinate 178,883,037 of CM062808.1, forward strand.
GAAGGGGAAGGGAAGGTTTCTTTTTCCGAATCCAGTTCTTCTAATGATGGGAAGAAGGTTGGCAAGTCGAAGGTGCGATGCTTTCGTTGTCATGAGTTGGGCCATTATGCTACTAATTGCCCAAAGAAGAAGTCCAAGAAGGGATTCGGGGAAGGATCTGAAGGTGAGGCAGCCTCACTTTCTTCACAGTTTGAGTTGGACTTCACACTCTTCGCATGCATGGTTTCATCCATGGTGGGAAGTGATTGGTTTCTTGACAGTGGAGCTTCTTTCCACATGACCGGTGACAAAAGTTTGATCAGTATTTTGGAGGAGAAAGATCTCCAGATACTCATAGGGATGGGTAATAATGAGAAGTATAGTGTCTCAAGTGTAGGCACGGTTATTTTTCAGAGGGAGCATGGAGCTCACCTTACATTGACTGATGTCAAGTATGTACCAGGATTAAAGAGAAACTTTGTGTCAATTGCGATGCTGGAATACAGAGGCTATGATGTAGTCTTCAGTAAGGGAAAGGTTTTCCTTAGACACATCATCACTAGACAGGTGAAGCAGATTGGTTCACGGGTCAAGAACCTGTATGCTCTTGAGGTTCAAGATGCATGCAAAGCCATGAGAAGCGAGGAAACTGATGGATACTTGGTGGTTGAGAGGGAGCGTATATTACCTCTTAGCATGCAGAGCCAGAAGAAGTCTCAGACGATTGTAGCGGAGCCACGATTGTTGCAGCAGCTTCAGGAGGTTGTGGAGTAGCCACAACAAGGGAAGCCGAGAGGAGATCGAGTAGAGACATATATTCATGCAGAGACCTCCAGTAGGGGGAAACTTCGAGCCAGGTGGGCAAATTATGGCGCAAAGTATATTTTTGGATCAGAGCAGGAGTGATCAGAGCAGGAGTGATCAGAGCAGGAGTGATCACAGCAGGAGTGATCACAACAGGAGTGATCATAGCAGGAGTGTTCACACTAGGAGTGATCACAGCAGGAGTGATCACAGTAGGAGTGATCACAGCAGGAGTGATCAGAGTCTATTTTTAGACTACTAGTCAAAATAGAAAAGTCAAATATTATTGTGTCATAATAATATTTGGACTGTAAACTTTATCTTATCCTCTTGTAGCACTTCAGTTTGAGCTACAGATGTGGCACATGCAGCTGTCAGAAGGAAATACTTATCTTATGAGTCAGTTGAGCTATTGCATGCAAAACATCAATTAGAACTCATGTGGTTGAGTTCTGTGGAGTTGGATGAACAGTTAATGGAGTTGTGTTCAGTTTGACTTAGTTGAACTAGTTGTATTTAGTCTAACTGATCAATAGACTAAGTGATGAGTTGTGTGAATTAGTTATTAATTAATTCACTAATTATTAACTCATAATTCAACAGAAGAATACATCAGTTAACTCAGTGCATGTACAGTTCAACAGGGACAGGTGTTAGAGGTTGAGATTGCTATCAGTTGTGCATGAGATTGTGCACATGCATGGGATTGAGTTATGCCAATGATCTCTGCATAGTGTGGGCCAATACCAAGTGAAATATAGCTTGTGCTCATGTGAATTACAGTGTGGGTTATTTTCACAAGGTAAATAGGAGTTTGGATCAGCCATTCTCATTCATTCTCAACAGGTATTGTGCAGTGGAGGCAGGCAAGCAGCGGAGGAGATTTCGAGATCAGATCTGAGCTGTATTGTGTGTACTTGTGAGGAGTATTGTACTATGTTTGTTACATGTTCTAAATCAATATAATATACAGATAGTTTGGGTTTTTAGCGAGATTCTTTTCCCGGGAAACTATTGTGTTGATATGTGTGATTGATGCTTCTATGTGCGCATGTTATTGTTTTTGCTTCTGTAAATTGATGATCAACGTAGAGGAGATTATGTATTATGCATGTTTTCCGCAATAGTGTATAATCGGGATAATCTATATTGAATAAGTGTCATATTATTCAAAATTTCTACACAAGTAAGGAAAGCTTCAAATTCTGAAGAACCTCTCTTCTCGCTGGTAAAGAATGGTGAAGGTAAATGTTTTGATCATTTTATATCTACCAATACATTTTCTTCCAGTGATGATGCTCTACTTAATTTTGATGATTTAGAAGATAATGATCATTCAATTCAGTTTGATGCTTTCAATAGAAATGGTAATAACCCTTTTGTAGGAAATTCTGATTTAGAAGTTGAAGAGCCTTGCAAGATTGAAACCTAGAAGCAGAAATTAGAAAACTCAAGGTTGAATATAAAAACCATCAAAAATTATTGGAAATACTTGATGAGAAGGAATGAATTTCCAAATAGGAGATCATAAAATTAAAAACTCAATTGGACAAAGCAAATAAAATTGAAGAACGTGTTGTCCTCTGAGATAATTCTAGGTTAAGTAATTGTGCGAGAGCACTTAAAATGTTTTGTTGTTTTAAAAGTTTTTTGGATGAACAATGTTATGAGCAGATTAAGGAAGATGCTTAAACCTTATTAATACTAAATATTTAGAAAGGGTTGATTCTTTACCTTTGAACAATAATTCGATTTAAAACCATGTGGAAAGGAAGAGATGTAAGAGGTTATGATTTCCTAAATATCCAAATTGAATTTTTAGTTAATCATAAGAGTAGTTTTTAACCCCGTACAGAAATTACCTGCATACGAATTCTAAAACACAGAAAATAAACAATGTGAGAGCATAACACATAAAACACATATACACAGATATTTTCCCCTAGATACTAAAACTGGGACTACCAAATTGATTTTTCATTATGTTCCTTTCAATGTTACAATACATATTTATACATGTCGAAGCCTCCAATACCATGGACCGAAAACCATCATGTCCAAAACCATGTGCAAAAAACATGCACAAAACCATAGGTGGGTCCGCCCAACCTAATATAGGGTCCAAAAACAGAATTTCCCAGGACATTGCCCCAGACCCCATAGAGTGGGGTTACTTGCATCCCTCAAACCCCCTGTGACTCCCCCCGCTAAGCAATCGACACAACAAGGGGGGGGGGGGCTCCGCCCCCCTTCTAACCCCCTAGTTAACTATGTGGGCTAGTCATGGAAAGAATATAACCCAACCCAAAATTTTCCCACTTGTTGTTTTCTTTCCACAGGGGGACACAAGAGAGCTTAGTCATTTATCCAACCCTGCAATGCCCATTGTTTCTCTACACCAAGATAACTTCTCAGAGCTCACAGATTTTGTCAATGCATCTACAGTATTCTTCAAAGTGTCCACCTTTACCAGCAACACCTTTTTGTCTTCTATCATATCCCTCACAAAGTGATATTGAACATCAATGTGCTTTGTCTTTGAATGATATGTAGGGTTCTTTGCTAATAAAATTGCACTTGGCTGTCACAGTCTATCCTTATAGCTCCCTGTACTAACCCCATACTTGAACACAATCTCTGCAACCAAAATACTTCCTTGCTTGCATGAGTGGCTACCATGTATTCTGCCTCTGTAGTTGATAGTGCCACTATGGATTGTTTCTTACTCACCCAAATGACTGCACCTCCAAATAGGTTAAACACATACCCACTTGTAGATCTTCTCTGATCCAAATCTCCAGCCTAGTCTGCATCAACAAAGCCATGAATATCCAACACTCTGTCCAATCCTGATCTTCCTTGGTAGCACAAACCATAATCACTAATGCCACACAAATACCTAAAAACCCACTTCACTACTGTCCAATTCTTCTTCCTTGGTTTTGACATAAACCTGCTCAATACTCCCACTGCATGTGCAATGTCTGGCCTAGTATAGACCATCACATACATCATGCTACCAACTGTACTTGTATATGGAACATGGGACATATCCTCTTCCTCTTCTTGTGCCTTGGGACACTGTTCAGCAGATAACCTCACACCTATAGGAATAGGAACCTTCACTGATTTACTATCCTGCATATTAAACCTCTGCAGTATTATCTCGACATACTTCCTCTAGTTTAATTAGAGCTTCCTCTTTTCTTGGTCTCTTTTAATTTCCATGCCCAAAATATAGTTTGCAGCACCAAGATCTTTCATGTTGAATTTGGAGGACAAATGGGTCTTCAAATCTTGGATAATGTCATTGTCATTTCCAACCAACAACATATCATCCACATACAAGACCAAATAAATGACACGGTCACCAATTAATTTAAAATACACACAGTGATCTTCTTTGCTTCTGGTGGGGCCAAGTCCCCGTATAAATGTATCAAATTTCTGATACCACATCCTTGGTGATTGTTTTAACCCATATAGAGACTTCTTTAACTTTCATACCAATTATTTCTTACCCTTCACCGCAAAGCCTTCAGGTTTCTTCATGTAGATCTCCTCTTCCAGATCCCCATGAAGAAATGTTGTCTTCACATCCACTTTTTATACCTCAAAATCAAAAGGTGTAGCAACAGATAAAAGTAATCTAATAGAAGTTACCTTGGCAACAAGAGAAAAAATATCACCAAAATCAATTCCCGACACCTGGGAATATTCTTTTGCTACCAACTGAGCTTTGTATTTCTCCACCTTTCCTTCTGCATTTGTCTTCTTATTGAACACCCATTTATTGATAGTGGGTTTCCTTCTAGCCGCAACTCCACCAGATCCCAAGCGTCATTTTTGTGAAAAGATGCCATTTCATCAACCATGGCCTCTTTCTAGAGTTTTCCATCCTCTGAATCATCTACTTCCTTCACAGTTCTGGGATCATCATTAGTAATAGATAAAGCAAAATTTGAACAGAAATCAAATGGACTATACCTTTCTAGTTGCCTTCTTTCTTGAACTGATCTTCTCACATCCAGAGTTTGTAGCTCTTCATATTCTGATTCCTCCTCTGCTGTAGAGTCTGATTCTTCCTCCTTTAGCTCAAACTCTATCTTCCCAAGTTCCTTTGTTTGGATTGATGTTTAATGACATCTTTTACCTCTCTAAACACCATATATCGGTTGTACACAACCTTCCTTGTTATTGGGTTCCAAAGCTTATAACCCTTTAAACCATCCTTATACCCAATAAAGATGCACTTTTCAGATTTACTATCCAACTTGGTTCGTTTCTCCTTTGGAACATGTACATATGTATCACATCCAAATACCCTCAGATGTGAAAGAGAGGGTTTCTTACCATTCCATACCTCTTGTGGAGTTATATTCTCCAACACTGATGAAGGTGATCTGTTGACCAGGTAACATGATACCTCCACCACCTCTGCCCATAATTCTTGTCCTAACCTGGCACCACTGAGCATGCTTCTTTCCCTTTCCATCAACATCTTATTCATTCTTTCTGCAATTCCATTTTGCTCAAGTGTGTATGGAGTAGTCTTCTGCTGTGCTATGCCACACTTCTTACAGAATTCTTCAAATTCCTTACTGCAAAACTCTCCACCATTATTTGTCCTCAACACCTTTATCTTCTTCTCTGTCTGGTTTTCCACCAGAGCCTTAAATTCTTTAAACCTATCAAATACTTTAGATTTCTTCTTAAGGAAATATATCCATGTATTCCTTTAGAAGTAATCTATAAAGGATACATAGTGCATAGACTTACCTAGTAATGGAACCTTCACAGGTCCAAACACATCACTGTGCACAAGCTCTAATATTTGTTTCACCCTCTTACCACCAAGGGGGAAACTCACCCTATTCTACTTCCCATATACACAATTTTCACAGAAATCAAAATCCAGAGAGCTATTACTCATACCTTCTACCATACCTTTACCATGAAGTATCCAAAGGCCCTTCTCTCTAATATGTCCAAGCCTTCGATGCCACAGCATGGTCTTCTCTCTAGAGACCACTAGATTTTATGCTCCACTTTTAGGAACCACAGAACTATTGCACCCATCAACAATAGTGCTACCTTGTAGCTTGTACAGAGTTCCAATTCGAACTCCCTGCATCAATACCAGTGCCCCCGAAACCATCTTGCAGGTATCCTTCTTGAACACTATTTTTACACCTGCATCATCTAGCTTGCTTACAAAAATCAAATTTCTGGCTAATGCAGGAATATGCAGAACACCCGGAAGTTTTCTAACCCTTCCACCTTGCAACTTCACTCTTACTTTTCCGCGACCAACAATTCTAGCCTTCCTATCATCCCCTAAGAAGACATCACCACCATCGTATTTCTCATACTCGTAGAACCACTCTCTATGGGGAGTGAAGTGAAAGGATGCACCTAAGTCAATCAACCATGCTTCATGATCTACATGTGTACTTGAAGAAGCCAAGTACACATCCCCACCTTCATTTGAGGTGTTTTTCGCCTCTACAGAAGGAGAATCATCATATCCCTTTCCTTTGTCATGAGCTTTAGATTTACAGTCCCTTTTGTAGTGCCCTTCCTTTCCACATTTCCAGCACACCACCTTTATAGGTTTTCCTAGAGATTTAGATCTCCCTCTAGATCTATATCTCCCACTCGATGAATTATTTTTGTTTATGCTCTGGGACCGCCCTCGTACAGAAAAGGCATCACCATTCTGGCCCTCCATATTTTTCTGTCTCATCTCCTCCATCAACAAGGATGAGACTATTTCATCAAACTCTAAGGCAGTTGCATTGCTACCTATTGCAATAACCAGACTATCCCACAAATATGGTAGAGAACACAACAAACTAATGCACTTATCTTCATCTGAAATTTTGATATAAACAAACGATAACTGACTTACACAGTATTAAACGCATTCAGATGCTCTGTCACCGAGTCTCTATCTTTCATCCTCAGGTTATACAACTTTTTCCGTAGGAACAATTTATTCACCAGAGACTTAGATTAGTACAAATTCCCTAACTTATCCCACAAAGACTTCACCATAGCTTCCCCTGATACATTCAACAATACTAAATCTGAGACACACAATCATATTGGGCTCTTTGCCTTTCGATCCAACTTCTTCCATTTTTCATTAAACACTCCTGTTGGTTTAGTACCCATATCTACCACGATCCACTGATCTTTATCCACCAACAGATCCTCCATCTTGAGTTTCCACAACTCAAAACTCTGACCATTAAATTTCTCGATCTTTATCTTTCCACCTCTTGCCATCTTCTTTCACCACCGAAATTGATCTCGCAAATCTCCCACTGAACAAGGTCTACCATGGGCCCGAGCGAAACCCCTCAATAACAAAGGCATCCCCTTGAAGCCAAAATAGCTCTGATACTAAATGTAGGTTATAACCCCATATAGAAACTACCTTCATACGAATTCTAAAACACAGAAAATAAATAATGCTAGAGCATAACATATAAAACACATGCACATAGAGATTTTCCCCCGGATCCCAAAACACTACCAGCTTGATTTTTCATTATGTTCCTTTCAATGTTACAATACATATTTATGCATGCCGAAGCATCCAATACAATGGACCGAAAACCATCGCGTCCAAAACCATTGACCGAAAACCATCGCGTCCAAAACCATGTGCAAAAAACACGCACAAAACCATAGGTAGGTCCACCCAAACTAATATAGGTTCCAAAACCAAAATTTTCCAGGATAGAGTGGGGTTACCTGCATCCTTTAAACCCCCTGTGACTCCCCTCGCTACGCAATCGGGACAACGAAGGGGGGGTGCTCCGCCTCCCTTCTAACCCCCTGGTAAACTACGTGGGCTAGTCGTGGAAAGAATACAACACAACCCAAGAATAAGAAACAATGCAAGAAACAATGTTTATAGCCCAACAAAATATATTTAATCTTATGAAGATGATTCCCAATTTATAAATGTAGAGGAGCTTATAAAGAAAAAAATTCCAATAAACCAATCTCTAAAATAGATTATAACTTCAGAGGGGATTTAAGATAGACTGATATTCAGTTTTCTCTTACCCGTTTTTCTTCATAAAAACTTAAATACATGTAGAACAACAAAATGAAGTGAAAACATAAGAAAAACTCACAAAGTGACAAGTTTTTTTAAGCAAATCCAGAATCCTTTCATTAATCTGAAGTCATTTCAGTTTGATACAATTCTTCTTTAGAAAACTCATCTAAGGATCCAACCCTTAATAAATCGAATTGCTACTTATTTATACAAAAATATTTGGATTCTAGAAACTTCTAACTAATTTACAAAACTAGTACAAAAATGTAGGAATGCTTAAATTGTTGAGGTTGTTGGCACTATCTTCAAGGAAATTTTTTATGACTTGGCCCTAAAATGTGTTGTCTTGTTGTCTATCTATTGGGGAAAAAAAAATTTACTCAATAGTATCACACAACTGATCCCACCTTCAATCAATGGGTATAAAAATATTTATTATGTTTCCATAAACTTCATCTACTTCAATATATTTCTCGAAATTTGGCTTGTTAATGATAATGTGCTTGATTTCATGTTTGATAGTTAAATCAAACTCCAAAGCTTGTATGAAAACTTTACTTGTGACATGTCCTTTGATACCTACAAACTTGGATTTATCTATTTCAATAGTGTAAAGTTTCTCACAGTAATCTTCCAAGTTGATTAATATGTCATTGGGCGCTAGTAACCCTAGAAATCCTCTTTGATTCAGCAACTTAAATTTAGTATGAAATCTATGGAGAGCATTTTCCAGAGTTTGACACTTAGTCTCCAACTGAGTCATTAAATTCTTTTTCTGCAATACCTTCTTTATTTCTAGGATGTTCTATGTCCTATCTGCAATCTAGATCTGCTCTAACTCTGATATAGCCTGTGAATTCAACACTTTGAACATGGATGTAGCCTCAGCTAGCTTTTGTCCCATTGTTGTTCTGACTTGTTCAATGGTTGTTTTTCACTTGTCAATTAACTCTTCTTGTTCAAAAATAATCTAAATGGATGGCCAAATCTTAGTTATGGCATGATTTATATCTAGCCAAATACTTTCCTTGGCTTGGGCTAAGGTTTGAGCCATCAGTGACTGATTTTCTAATTGATCAATCTTCTTGGCATGTTGGTGATATTTTTGCATCTCTTCCACCAAGAGCGTATCATTTTTCTTAACTTTTGTGCTTCTATATTCATTAGTTTTTGCTTGATCTTATTATTTTCTTGTCTCTGAAGAGATAGGTCATGCATAACTTTGTTCAAAGCATCTGTTACTGATGACAAATCCCCCGCTATCCCTGCAACTGTAATTGGTATGGTTGTGACTAGAGTTATAGTCAATTGTGTAGACTCTTATTTTTCATTAAGTAGCTTCTCTATCTGTTCCTCCATTTACTTTATCTGTATATTTTTCTCAATGATCAATTTGAGCATGTCTTCTTTATGCTACTCACTTTCTTCTATCTCTTTTTTTTGTGGATCCTTTGTAGAAGGTAACTTCAGTTGTTTCCTAAGTGCTGCTATGTCTGCATTCTTTTTCTTGAGGATCTCCTCCACTGCTTTGACATCACTGGGATCATAACCCAGCTTGATCACAAAATCTTCCAATGTTTTGATTTTAATGTCCTTTGCTAATGAAGAAATTTTCTCCAATTTTAATTGTGACTGGACATTGGTGAGAGATGTTCTTAACTTTGAAAGTGCTATAGTAGTATTTTTCATGGTGGATAAAATAATTTCTCCAAATTGTCTATGCATATCCATTTTATCAATTGGTTGTATTTTATTTGCATAAAATGAGAATATAGTCTTCTTAAAGTCTGAAGGGGTTTTCGGAGATGGTACTTGACCCTGTAAGAATTCCATTTGCATCCTTCCTTTCTCACTATCAAATGTTGTTAACAACCTATGTTGGGAGGTAGAAGTTTGCTTCCAAAACTGAGCATAGGTTTTGGCTTTGAGTGTTTCATTTTTCTTCTTAATTTTTAAAAACTTACTGAAGATATTGGGATCATCATGTTCACCCAATTATGTTGACTGTGATTTTTTGAAGGATTTTGTAAAGCCGAGGAGGATGGGGTATCAGGGAAGAACTCCTATGGCCCTGTGGGAACCTATAAACCAATCATAACAATAGTTTCTTGTTCTTCCTCATTCTGAATGGCGACATCTTTGAGATGTGTCCTCTACTTTTTCTGTTGAATGATGAATTCTTGGGCACTTATTTTTGTACATGTTGAAGATGAAGGTTCTTCCCTTTTCCTTTTTCCCTGTTTATCTTGAGGTACTGGAGTGTCGAGGGCGGCTATAGTTAGAATACACTCTTCTACTTCTTGTAGTGTATTTTTCTCCCACTTGTCTTGATTCATGAACTTCTCGATCTCTGGTTTGCGGGTATGATTATAAGGTGTGGTTTCGAGTTCCACCCTTCAATTAGAAATTATGTTGAATGGTTCATATGACCAAGTGAAACTAGGTTGAAAATTGAATTTCTTGAGGATTGAGTATGCCTCATCTCTTATTGTTCTGGTATTACATATGAATGGTCCCACTTGGATCTTGATCTTAAATTGTGATTTTCTTTTACCTGAGACAAAATGGATTTCATCCATATTGATCATCTGCCTTATGTATTCCATAGAGAAAATCCTCATTGGAACATATTTAGGAAGCTTGTAGGGAGCCATCTCACATCCATATATCCTTATCTCTTTATAATTCTGGTATAGATACCAGTCTCCATCTTTTTTCTACTCACTTAGGTGTTGTGGTGTAGGAATATTCTCTCTATGGACAAATACAATCCCTCTAGCCCAGGGGAGAGAGTCTAGCCACAAACAAGACAATCTGACATAAGTTCCCTTATATTGAGAATGGATAAAATCCTACCTCTTCTATCGCCTATCCTTGTTTGATGAAGTCCTTGTGTCTTTTCTCCAGCGATAATCTCCATATTGTCAATCAAACACCTAAAACAAATAGACAAGAAACCAAAGCACACATGATAGCATACAATAGAATAAACCTACTTATGCCTCATCTCTTATTGTTCTGGTATTACATATGAATGGTCCCACTTGGGTCTTGATCTTAAATTGTGATTTTCTTTTACCTGAGACAAAATGGATTTCATCCATATTGATCATCTGCCTTATGTATTCCATAGAGAAAATCCTCATTGGAACATATTTAGGAAGCTTGTAGGGAGCCATCTCACATCCATATATCCTTATCTCTTTATAATTCTGGTATAGATACCAGTCTCCATCTTTTGTCTGATCACTCAGGTGTTGTGGTGTAGGAATATTCTCTCTACAGATAGATACAATCCCTCTAGCCCAGGGGAGAGGGTCTAGCCACAAACAAGACAATCTGACCTAAGTTCCCTTATATTGAGAATGGATAAAATCCTACCTCATGTATTGCCTATCCTTGTTTGATGAAGTCCTTGTGTATTTTTTCCAGCGATAATCTCCATACTGTCAATCAAACACCTGAAACAAATAGACAAGAAACCAAAGCACACATGATAGAAGACAATAGAATCAATCTACTTAAGAGGCTAAGGAGTCTTAAGCTACCAAATACAATATTGCAATTGATATAGGAACAAAATATCAGTTGTATTAATATGAAAAAAAGCAAAGTACAACATTTACCTTAGCGTTGTAGTTTTCCTTCGATGGGTCTGGATCCCAAGCATCACTCTAACATCTCCTAAAACACCTCATCATGGGATTTTAATTTATCTTTCTCCTTTTTCACACCAAAACACCCTACAAACTATTATCTCTTTAACAAACTCTTAAAAAGCATAAACTAAGAGCTAAGACTAGCAAGCTTTTGCAGATTATTCCAGCCCTTCCATTAACCAGCTGAGGTTGGAATAGGAGAAGTTTATATAGGCATGAGAGAGGGAATATGGTTCCTCTTATGATGGGAAGAAGCCTTATCTCTTGGGTTAGTTCCTTTTTAATAGGGGAAAAGAGCCCAAACAGTCTCTCTTGGCTCTATCTCGACTAACCATTTACCAGACTTTTATTCACGAAGCTTCTAGACCTGGAAGCTTCGACTCCATTTTTAAAAACTTTCTAAAAGAGGATCGGCGCAGGTAATATAGGCATAACAACATTTATCAGCATGTGGCTCAATGTTATTCTCAGCAAATCAGTGCAGAGAAGAGACTAAGGGATAGCGTTGGCCTTTAGAACTAGGTTTAAATGAAGTATCTCTGGAAATGATATAGAGGGAAAATGATTTGCAAATTGAAAGTGACTTAGAGAGATGTTCTTCATGATAGGGAAGTACACAAGGTTTACTGTATAGGTCCTCCAAGATCAAGGAACAGGGAGTACAAGGGCATTTACAAATTAATATGTAACAGATGCCCCTTAAAGCATGAAGGTCGAACAAGAGTGAGGGGTGAAATGGTTTACGAGTAGATGCAAGGAATCAAATACCATGGTCAGAAAACTTGCAAGTCAAACATATATATACGTATATAACTCATATTCATGCCTGATAAATCAGAGAGGGGTATAAAAATACATGAATCCATGGTATAGGCATAGCTATCCATCAAGAAAAGGATCATGTGCATGAATCCTCGACATGGACACAGCCATCTGACTGAGGGGATAAAAAACGATACCCATGGCATGGTCGCAACCATCCATCTAAAGAATCGTGTATACAATCATGAATGACTCATCACTCTTTGCAACCTGGACTTTTTTTATCTGAGCCCAGCATCTTACGCTCCAACACGACCCAATAAAAGTACAAATTCTAACATGTGAATAGACGTGCTGAATTCGAACATGCTAGAAAATCATTTGATTACCACCAATGATGTGAATCATTAACGAGGGAAAGAGAAACCATCCATAATGTCAATGGCTCTCAAGGTACTATGAGTACAATTCGTGGAGTGTGAATAAGGAATCAAAGTCGAACAATCGTGAAATCATTCGATCAAAGGCCAATGATGAGAACCTGTCGTCAAGTCTGAAGAACTTGCCATTGAGGCATGCAAGCTCTAAGGTACTGAAAAGGAGTTTCTAGAACAAATTTATGGATAATGAGCTGAAGTTGATGGGAAGTTATCTGTAGAAGGAAGGTCATAATGAATGCTTCATCATCGACACGAAATGGGAAACACAATGAATGAGAGTAATCTAAGATGGTGACATATGGTCAGACAATGTACAGGTAGGAAGACTTCTATTGAACATGTGGATGACACGACTCTAGATTTTGGTAGCATTTTACATCATAGGATCAAAGGTCATGGTGACGTGGTAGATATCATATGAGAGGTTTAAAATGGATAACCCAAAACCCAGGGAGGCAAGTGACAAAGTGAGGATGTCCCAAAACCCAACACGAACAACATATGAGTGTCAATGTTCAAGAATGACATGTTGCCTCAAGTGAAGAATACAACTGATGAAATACTTCCAATTTTCCCCCACCATTTCTGGCGAGTACCCCAGTTATTTTTACACAAGCTTGACGAGGATAACATATGCTTGTAATATAATTCCATCCTTCGGATGGATCCACCCTAGTAAGTTTTACGAGCCCTAGGAAGGAATAGCTCGGTCTTGCCAGAATAACAAGTCCTATGTCATTTAATCTTTTAGCGAGTCTGACAAAGGTGAAACTTGGACTCTTTTTCATGTTTAGAGAGTTTGAAAAAGACACAGAAAAGAAAACTCCAAAAGGTCCATTTTCGCAAAGTTGTCTCTTGAGCCCGAAAAGGTAGAAAAAAATACTCGAGAGAACCTCCTAGCCATGTTTGACTAAGGTGTACATTTTTGGTAAATAGTTTATCCCAACCTGAAAAAGGGGTAAACGTATATCGGGTAAATGACAGTTCACAACCTTTAACGAGATCAAAACGACAAGAGCTCGGCAATCTTTTCATATTTTGAGAGTCGGAAAAAAGCTTAAAGATGACTCCCTGCTTTTATTTGCTTTAACGAGTCTAAAAGGGAAAAATACTTGGCAATATTTTCATTTTTTATGAGTCAAAAAAGATCTTAAAGGTGACTCGTCCTAGAGGAACGAGTGGTATAAAGGGTAGCAACTAGTGCCAGTTATGGGGAACTGCTCGAAACACTAAAAGGTCAAGAGGTTGGCTAGTAGAACCACTCATCATTGCGGTTCCTCAAGAAAGGAAAAACAACCAAGTGAAAGCATATGATCGTCCAAAGGGATGGTGGTGATGGAATGAAATAACCAAGGCTCATCTAGCAGAAATTAGCTGGTAAAAATGGCAATCACGAGATGTAAATTGGGCATGGGTTCATTTTTACACAAGATTGAACCATGGTGAACTCTGCTTGAATTCGGTTTCATGTCTACACAATCTTGAAATGAAAAAATATGCTTGAGTTTGGTTTCATTTTTACACAATATTGAAACAAGGACAAACTATGCTTGAGTTAAGTTTGCATGCCCCCAGTGTAATTACTCAATTTGAGGTACATGTAGAAATTCCCACTGTAGATTAACATATTATGCAATATACTAAGACACAATACAAGATCTACTTCTACAACACTTTGAGGAAGCTTAATCGAATTGAGCAAGATCAAGAGAACACATATAACTGAGAATGAGAAATCAATCACACATAACACAGAAGAAATAACCCAGGGAAAGCCTCAGCCTAAAACCCCAACTCTGTATTATCATAGAAGTGGAAATATAGTTTGGATTTCAAAAAGAATCATCTCACAAGCTATCCTGCTCTCTCTGCAATCCATCTGTTTCTCATAGATAGTAAAAGGCCTCTCTCAAACCTTCTCCTCTACCCTCCAAGCCTCCTATTCCTTTGTGCAATTTTCCTTGGGTCCCATTGCAGCCACTTGTGTGAATTGGCCTCTTCACACACTCACTAACCTCTGATCCAACTGCGTAATCCTGAAGGAGATAAATCCTTTTGTATGGATGAGTTTCCTTTATAGGAAAGAAAATTATCCAACTAATAGTACAATGTCCCTCCTCTAATCTCAACTAGGTCTCTGTCTGAACTGACATGCATGAGTTATTCATGAGAGAATATTCAATTATCTGAAGTGCAGCAGTTATATGCAAGCATGCATTAACTAACTGAACTCACATTAATTTAAACAAACTGTTTAAATCAATCTAACTGGACTTGACTCAGTTAACTGAGCCAACTAATTACAACTCAAATTAGAACTCATCCTTATCTCTTTAACTAATGGATAAATTCCTAAATTAATACAGAAACTGTTGCATGTCCTCACATAGACTTCATGTTTGATTTTTCACAACTAATTAACTCATCGTGAATTAATTAATTTATTTTCAAACAGCTCTTAAGTTCAAATTCGAATTTTACTTCCTATTTTAGTCTAGGGACTGCCTAAAAATAGGAATCCATCCTTAACTACAAAAAATAGAATGTTATTTTTAGCACTTCCATTTTTCATTCCCTATTATTCAATCCAGCACTGATACCCAAAATGCTATTTATAGTAGTTCTATTTTTAGCATTTATTGTTTCCATTTTCAACACTCCCTCTCAACAAGAAAGGCTTCAACTCAAACCCGATCATGTACCTTTGGAATGTTCTGCATGCAACACTTCTACCAAGTGTGGTTTCTCCAGCAACTCTAGAAACAAAAAAAACTCCCCACTGACCTCTTTGTTGGGCTAGAAACATACATTGATGTTGAAGCTCTACCTGCTACTGACAAGTGCTCCCTCTTTGACCTCTGAGCTGCTGCAACACTCCATGCATCTCACACCGTCGTACACCTCTCTGTGCCATCCTGCACTGGTGCAACACTCCTGTGCCTCTCGCATTGTTGCAACCTGCTAGCTCTACACTGTCTTGGGACTCCTGCACTGTAGCTCTCTCTGCCACTCCATCCGCATCTGTCTCTACCCAATCAGCCAGTCCTGCTACTCCTTGTCGGGGCTCCCATGGAAAATTTGAATCAAAGAGGTTGGGTACCTCAAGGATCCTGCCCCTATTCCAGCCTCCTTGAGATGATCACTCCACATCGCCCCACCTCCTACCTAGAGGTATGGATGCATGTGATCCCTCTGCCCACCTGGGTCGAACTTTCCCCCTACGGGACGTCTCTGCATGAGTGGAAGCCTCCACTCTGTCTCCTCTCGGCTTCCCCAGTTGTGGCTACTCCACAACCTCCTGAAGTTGCTTCACCAATTGTGGCTCCTCCACAATTGTCTGAGACTTCTTTTGGCGCTGCATGTTGAGAGGTAATTTACTCTCCCTCTCAACCACCAAGTATCTAACAGTTGCTTTGATCCTAAAAGCTTTGCATGTATCTTGTACCTCAAGTGCATACAGGTTCTTGGCTAGCACACCAATCTGTTTCATCTTTCCCGCCATCACGAAATTTTCTGGAAAAAGAGCTGATTTTAAATCAACGATATCTCCCTCATCCGAACTCCGATTCAGCCGATTTTTTTTTTGAATTTGGGTCTTTTTCCGCAAGGAATCCAGATCTACTATTTTTTTTTGAAAATTTTGCACAAAAATTTTTAGATCTTCTCTGAAAACTCATGGCCCAATTTTTTTTCTTCGAATTCTCTTCTTCATATACTGTTCACTGCTTTGATCAACTTTGCTCTGATACCATGTAGAAATTCCCACTGTACATCAATAGATTATGAAATATACTAAAACACAATACGAGATCTACTTCTACAACACTTTTCAGAAGCTTAATCGAATTGAGCAAGATCAAGAGAACACATATAACTAAGAATGAGAAATCAATCACACATAACACAGAAGAAATAACCTGGGGAAAGCCTCAACCTAAACCCCCAACTCTGTATTATCATACACGTGGAAATATAGTCTAGATTACAAAAAGAATCAGCTCACAAGCTATCCTTCTCTCCCTATAATCCCTCTGCTGCTCATAAACATTCAAAGGCCTCTCTCAAACCTTCTCCTCTGCCCTCCGAGCCTCCTATTTCTTTGCGCAATTTTCCTTGGGCTCCAGTGCATCCACTTGTGTGAATTGGCATCTTCAAACACTCACTAACCTCTGATCCAACTGCGCAATCATGAAGGATATAAATCCTTCTGCATGGATGAGTTTCCTTTATAGGAAAAATTCATCCAACTGATAGTACATTTTCCCTCCTCTGATCTCAACTAGGTCTCTGTCTGAACTAACATGCATGAGTTATTCATGAGAGAATATTCAGTTATCTGATGTGTAACAGTTATATGCAAGCATGCATTAACTAGCTGAACTCACATTAATTTAAACAAACTGTTTAAATCAATCTAACCGGACTTGACTTAGTTAACTAAGCCAACTAATTACAACTCAAATTAGAACTCACCCTTATCTCTTTAACTGATGGATAAATTCCTCAATTAATAGAGATACTATTGCATTTTCTCACATAGACTTCATGCTTGATTTTTCACAACTAATTAACTCATGGTGAATTAATTAATTTGTTTTCAAACAGTTGTTAAGTTCAAATTCGAATTTTACTTCCTATTTTAGTCCAGGGACTGACTAAAAATAGGAATCCATCCCGAACTGCTAAAAATAGAATGTAATTTTTAGCACTTCCATTTTTCATTCCCTGTTGCTCAATCCAGCACTGGTACCCAAACTGCTATTTATAGCAGTGCTATTTTTAGCACTTTTATTTTTAGCATTTCTTGTTTCCAATTTCAACAGTACATGCCTCCCAAGCTTCATTTCTTTCAACTAGGTGGATGGAATGAAGGTTCAGTTTCGAGATCCAAGAAAGACTCGACTGGGATTTTACGAGATCTTAATCAAAGACTCGATTTGGAAGAGGGAGTTGTTTCAGTTTTTTAATGAGGTTGACACAGTAAAAAAACTATCCTCGAACATCTGTTTCATTTTTAAAAAGGTAGAAATAGGAAGAAACTATCCTCGGACATTTGTTTCATTTTTTAACAAGGTAGATATAGGAAGAAAATGTCCTCAGACTTCTTGTTTCATTTTTTAATGATCTTGACATAAGACGAGGAACTATGCTCACATCACTTGTTTCATTTTTTAAGGAGCTTGACACAAGATGAGGAACTATGCTTTGATCCCTTGTTTCATTTTTTAATGAGCTTGACACAATACAAGGAACTCTGCTCTGACCCCTTGTTTCATTTTTTAACAAGATTGACACAGAACAAGGAACACTACTCTGACCCCTTTTTATGGACCATACAAGAACATGACTCCCAAGAAGTCCTCACTAGATGGGAGAACCACGCTCTAGGAGGAATACATGTCAACTGGTACCAATGACAGATTGGGTTCCAATGCCCCGAGTACATAATGTATTATACCATCTGTGTGATCATCAGTAGATGCGGAGATGGAATGGGTAGCCACACAAATGACCTGTGGTGGGGAGGGTACTGCTTGCAAACAAGAATCAATAGGGGATGATGATTGCATATGAGACACCTGGTGACCAATGAACGACAATTGATCAATGGTCACTATTCTCCCTTCATGTGGAAAACAAACCACATGGAAAAGGGAAGAAACAAGAGCTCCCATGACATAAACATAGTCGCTTCCAAGGAGAAGATCAAAATCTAAGGGATATTGGACTACCATTATGTCTATATAGATGATTTTTCCTCCCAAATTAATAGGGAACTTCGGAAGGATCCCTAAAGGTTGATTGGCACCTCCATTGAAAGCCAATAGATTTTGGGTGATAGGCACAAGTTGTGGGGATCCCAAAGCTTGCCAAGTAGTAGAAGACACGATGTTAACAAACGAGCCCAAGTAAAATTTGAAGGATGGAAGTTTATCTTAAAGTTTAGAAACCTTGACGAATCTTACTAGTCCTTAATATGCAAATTGTCAAATGTTTCGCAATATTTTTGTAAAATTATATAGATTTATAATGATTTTGTATTAGTTTGTATAAAATTTTGGCGATTTTTAAGGTAAAATAATTTTAAACTATCAAATTTGGACGAATCATTTTTAGAAAAAATGGAAATTGGAAAATTGTTTTTTTGGAAAAAACATGGAAAATTAGCCCCTAAAATTTTCCCTGCACGAGCCTTCATATACTACCATATTATAGGCTTGTACCATAATATGGAAAGGCACATAAGATGGGAGTGGAATGCAGTCAATTGACTCCAATCAAAAGAAACAACATAACTACTTGGTGGGGGTATCATAGGATTTCCCCCATGCTTTACAGGAATAGGAGGAGGACTCTCCTGAACAACTGGGACAGGAAGGCCACTCTTCAATTCATGATAATTTGAGCAGATGAGAAGAACATGAGTAGTGTGATCACTAATCTCTTCTGGAACCGATCTGAAGGCGAAGCCAAGTCGGCACTCTTTTAGACCAATAGCTGGTCGGAAATAGACACAAAAGAGTCATGCTCAGGAAGAGCAGGATGGGCAAGAGATGAATCCAACTCAATTTATTTACCAACTAGGAAAGGGTTAGAAGAAAGCCTATGATAATTAACAGGAATTTGGGGTTGAGGAGCTATAAGGTTTTCCAAAACTTTGGAAGCTTTATCCATAAGAGGACAAAGGTGAAGAAGATGCTCTCCTTCACATAACTTATAGGGGATTTTATTTTTCCCTTCTTCTTAGCATCGCTAGCTGAGGGTGTAGCATCGACATGATCTCCAGAGGTCGATGGGGATGGTCAATCCAGATTTTGAGACCATACCTCTAAGACTCTGGGAATACCAGGATAGTATCGAAGGAGATGGTCACCCTTACATATCCTACAAGGAAATTTTACCTTCCGCAAAGGATCAAAAGGATTGTCGACGGGAAGTGAATTTGGAGCAATAGCTGCATGGTTGGGCTCTCGCTTATCTGACTTCTTCTTCTTAGACTCCTGGTTACTGTATTTCAAACTTTCACTAGGCAAAGTAGAAGAGGAGGGTGAACAAATAGGTGAAGAAGGTGAGAGGTCAGCCTTAGAATCAACATGGTGTTTTTCAGGTGAAGGAGATGGCTAGATAAAATTTGGGACACTCAAGACCACCGAGGTCGAAAATAACCAGACAGGTAAACCAATAGGTAACCCAGGAAGGGACAACATTACCATATAAGGAACGTCAGCGTTTCCAAAAGAAGGAAAGGGACCAGGACTCTCATAGGAGGGGAATCCTTGAATGGTAAACTTCAGAAATGTTGCCAATGGAATAGACCCTAAAGAACTACTAAGGAAGATAACTTTAACCAGGAATATTTCGTGGGCAGTTAATTTTAAGACACTAAAACAAAACTTTGCCTTTTCATGTTTTAAGAGTCGAGAAAAGGACGAAAGGTGACTCTAATCGCTTTCAGATTTAACGAGGTCGAAAGGACAAGTGCTCGATGATCTTTTCATATTTAAAGAGTTAGTAAAGAACAAAAATGACTATTTAGGGTACTCTAGGCATAAAGGATTACCAGGTAACCGTAAATTGCAAAATACCTCCCGGCGAACTGAAAAGTACAAGCAAGCAATCACCCCGAATGATGTGTTCGGTGTATCATGTTTACAAGGCAGTAGACTCGGCTTCCTATGGATAAAGGACTGTAACCTATAGGGGTCTTACTTTATATACACGATGGTATGGGGAGCACAAGTTCATGCTAGTGCTGTCTAAAGTTAACGATAGCTGCTAGGTTTAAAGCTACCGGAACATGTCTCTAACCTAGACCATTAAATGTGAGCGTTAAGTTTCAATGCTTCCTTAGGTTAATTCAATAAATTCTACTGATTGATCTTGAATTAGGTTTCAATTTCCAGCCCCTACCACTGTCATCTGAAAACTTATATATCCAGCTATATGAGAAAAGAAATCTTTGTCTTCGATGAAAGTTTACATTAATTGAGGGATAGATAAAACACAATCAATGCAACAACTAAAGAATGAAATATTTTACTAATACATTTCCTAAATGCACTTAATATTCCTTTAACAACAAAAAAGTTTATTTCATTTCTCATGCCTATGATGATTCAATTCTAGCTTCTCAATAACGCTACTAATGCAAGTTTTTTTCTTAAGTAAACTAGAATGGCGTTCTTCTTTTCATAAAATGCAAAATGAATCTTTTGCATAAAGAACTTTAATGAAAGTTTTCACAATTCCAAAAAAACAAGCATCAATCAAATCCAAAGCATGATAAATGAAACTAAAAGAAACTTATTCCCTGAATCGAACAAACCAAACATATAAATGCTTCAATCAAAAAACCAAGCAATGTAATCTATGCTCGGAAAGAGAAAAGAGACACTCGAAATGAGAGAACAAACGAGACTCTTTCACTCATTCAATTGAAAATGAAGTAATGAAGATGTTACAACTGAAAGATGGATTAAATGAAGCAGAAAATTAAAAAATTGACACAATGAGTAAACAAACAAATGAACGATAATTGACCTAGATGTCCTAGGGTCATAGAAACCATCCAAAAACTCAAAAAATCAAGCAATGAAACTTCAATCCAATCAATCAATCAAACCCAGCAAACAAAGCATCCTAGTCGCTTCTGGGCAGAAGAAGAGCGTCTGAGGTCAAGACATACTGGCACTGGAATGGAAGAAACTCGTCTTTTCTTAACTCGGAAAATGGCATGACTTTTTGGTTGAAACAAGCGCTAAAAAGGGGTCTGGCGCGACTGTCAGGCTAAAATTGGCGTTGATCGGCGCGACTGTTTGGCTAAAACTAGTGTTGATTGAGGGATTCAAAGAAAAACTAAAAAATAATTTCACACAGGGCTAGACTTAACACATCATATGGTGGGATAGTGTCTGTATGCCTTCAAACAGGTCAATACAGATCCAAAAGACCATAAATAAACAAAATAGGCACACAAATAGAAAAAACAGAGTGATGAAAGGGAGATGTAGTTCCCTAGTGGAATCACCAATTTGTGGTGTAGAAATATTCTCTCTGCTGACAAAGGCAATCGCTCTAGCCCAAGGGAGAGGGTCTAGCCACAAACAAGACAATCTGACATAAGTTCCCTTAGATTGAGAATGGATAAGATCCTACCTCTTGTATCACTTATCCTTGTTTGACGAAATCCTTGTGTCTTTGCTCCAGCGATCAGTTCCTTACTGTCAATCAAACACTTTAAAAAAATAGACAAGAAACCAAAGCACATATGATAGCGTACAATAGATTCAACCTACTTAAGAGGTTAAACAGTCTTAAGCTACCAAATACAATATTGCAATTGATATTAGAAACCAAACATCAGTTGTATTAATATGACGAAAAGGAAAGTACAACCTTCGCCTTAGCATTGCATGTTTCCTTCGATGGGTCGGGATCCCAAGAATCACTCTAACATCTCCTTAAAAACCTTACCATGAGAGTTTTAGGCATCTTTCTCCTTGTTCACACCAAAACACCTTACAAACTATTCTCCCTTTAACAAGCTCTTAACAAGCATAAACTAAGAGCTAAGACTAGCAAGCTTTTGCATATTATTCCAACCCTTCCATTAACCAGTTGAGTTTGGAATAGGAGAAGTTTATATAGGCATGAGAGAGGTAACATGGTTCCTCTTATGATGGGAATAAGCCTTATCTCTTGGGTTATTTCCTTATTAATAGAGGGAAGGAGCCCAAACATTCTCTCTCGGCTCTATCTCAACTAACCATTTACCAGACATCTGTTCAGGAAGTTTCTAGACCTAGAAGCTTCAGATCCATTTTTTAAAAAATTCTAAAAGAGGATCAGCGTAGGTAATAAAGGGATAACAGTGCTGATTGGCATGGGGATCATTGTTATTCTCAGCAAATCGGCATGGGGAAGAGACTGAGGGATAGCACCAGCCTTTAAAACTGGGTTTAAAGGAAGTATCTCTAGAAATGATGTAGAGGGAAAATGCTTTGCAGATCGAAAGTGACTCAAAGAGATGTTCTTCATGATAGGGAAGTACATAGGGTTTATTGTAGAGGTCCTCCAATATCAAGGAATAGGGAGTACAAGGGCAGTGACAAATTACTGTGTAGCAGGTGCAAAACCCTTTTAATCTATGAATTGATCCTTAGCTCACTCTGACTACGAAGAAGCCCTGCAACTGTATGAGGAAAATTGTCCATGAAGTCTGCAAATTTAAACTATGTTAAGTTTTTCCTGACTAATGAAGTCCACTATATCATTGATTGGTTGGTGCCTTGATCATCTTGTTTATGTAAATTTATTGGGAACTTGTCTTCTTTCTGAAAAAGAAACATATAGACTAAAACATATGCATATTTAAACATGCCTACTGTACTAATCTTCATCATTTGTTCATGCATATTATCAGCCAGAAATTTACTAAAATCAAACATGAATGATGGCTTATATTCATTAGAGAAAATAGATAGAAAGCGTAGAATAGGCTCATCTACCCATTGGTCTTATTGATACCCTAAAAGGCAAGAAACTAAAGCAATGATCTGTTTGGCTTTCTCTGGGAACATAGAAGCTGGATAAGGAGGATTTTTCTTGGGAAGTTAAGATTCTTATGGAAGGAAAATCTCAAAAATTTGGGCTCTCTGAGGAAAGATGAACCTATGATACAAATCAATAAGGACTGTTGCATAAAATTTGCTGAGGGAGTCATTTTGAGGAATTAGCAACATCTGGTTTATGGTTTCAGGTGTAATTCAGATTAGGATGTCTCCATTCTGGCCATAATGGTTCTTTGCAGAGGATTGTATCTATCTTGACACCACATGAAAAGATTAGGGAAATAGTGTCTCTATGAGAACATGAATATGGGTAACAGGGGTTCCCAAAGGTTCATTTCATCTTGCTGGTCTAGGTAGTTTTTCTTCAACCAGTGGTGTAATTTGAATAGGTCGAATTCACACTCAATATCGAAAATCTTGTAATACTAGTCTGCCAATGGCATATGGTTGAGGTTCAGGGTAGTAGAGGTTTTAGGTTTATCCTCACTCTTTGATTTTCTACTAGAGGATTGGCCCTTTACGTTTGGTGCCATGTATAAGGAGTTTGAGAAGAAAAAGATAACAGAGCTCGACATGAACAAGTACCTAGATAAGCGATGAATATTTTTCAATAGTAGTGGGCTCTGAATTTGTTGGGATTGTTGGAAATAATACTGAGAGGGGGGGTGAATCAGTATTATCAAATCAATAATTTAATTTTCAAAACTTATTCGTATATGCTACTTCCGCTCAGTGAACTAGCGTGTATACGCGACTGTACTTAATGCAACCAACATATATGCAAAGATATTTTGATTTACCCAAATTATCATGTATTGAACTTTAATCAGTATATCAGGAATCCATTAGACAGTAAAACAGATTAAATCATCACACATAAGCAACACACATGAACACCAAGATATAAGGTGGAAACCCAATGTGGGTGAAAACCACCTGCTGAAATCATCTCTGTCTTCTTTTAATAAGAAAATTATGTTTACATTTTTTGTACTGGTGCAGTCTTATACCAGTACGCAGGCTTCTACCTACAGAAGGCTACAACCTTCTCTCGTTCTCCAGCTTCTACTGGAAGGGAGCTACAACCCCCTAGCTCTTGTACTAGCCGATGTGTTTACTAGTACATAGGCACCGACCTACAGAAGGCTACGACCTTCTCCTTTTTCTTCTAGGGACCACGTTTCATAAATTTTCAGACTGGATCCATCAACAACATTATATTAAATATATCTGCATCAACCAATCACCTTTTGAACCGACCACAACCGAATCAATCAATCACTTTGACAACCCATCAATCTGATCATTCAAAATATTGTCACCAGAATACAGTAACCTGCACCCAGACCAGAACCAAAAACTCTGCAACAACAACTAAAACATATTTTATAAGGTATATGCTACTTTCATGTGTCGAACCTGCGTGTATACACGCTTTCCTCACAACCAACCAGCGTATACATCTGCAAATATTAATTCCTAATTTTTCACCTATACCAGACTTCAGTTATACCCAGATCATATCATTTACAGAATAATATATGCGTCAGTATTCAAATCTAGAATATTCATGAGAAAAACACATATTGATAGTTCATTAAATGCCTTAATATCCCGATCAATCATTAGATCTTATCCTTCACCAACTGCTAAGGTTCCTCCTTGGTTCAGATCCAGGAATGCACCATAACCCAATAACCTACATACTAGATCTCAAACATCATCATATATTCAATGCTTGTGTATGTTGGCCTAATGATCTTCTCCTCCTTTTATAGTTTTAGGCCTTTCTCAATACCATGGACCAAAACCACTTAGGGTCAATACCTTGGACAAATACCATGGACCAAATACTACAGACCAAAAATTTAGTTTTCCAAGGTATACACGCTTTTCCTTCTGTGAAAGTGCATGTGTACGTATACGTGACTTGTATACAATGAACCTGCATGTATACATAGCTTGGTCAATGGTGAACCTATGTATACCTTTATTTCTTCATTCTGTGAAGATTGATCTATCATTCTTTGTTATTTACCTACTATACTGTGATCTTTCATCTGAGTGAGTTGCCTTCTGAACTGATTCCTTGAAGCTACAATGCATTTCATCGCATTTGTAAACACTACTATCATGCATTCTATCACATCTGATATCTCTTCTGTAGATTCATCTAGTTACCATATACAAGTGAGTTGTTTTGCTATAAGTGGGTTGTCATCAAGTACAACACATACACCATAGTGTCAACAATCTCCCCCTTTGGACTTGATGGCAACAACAACCATACCAAGTCACTCTCCCCCTTTGACATCAAGGGTAAAGGGTCATGCTCCCCCTAAGTGCATGCTAAAATTTCTGATATGTTGAAGTGTGCTGATTGAGCTCCCATGTTCGATTCCATGCTCCCCCTGAGCATAAGAAAACTCTGCAAAAAGATATTGTAAAAGAAGAACATGACTCTATACATACATCACAAATGACCTTCCTATCACCAATGACTTATACATCCATCTCCCAACCAAGTGGGGATATACCAAATTTGACTCATCCACCCAACCAAGTGGGGATATACAATTTTTTATACATGTCAAAACAAAAAAATTACATCATCCATCCCATGCATAGTGGGGTTACAAATTAGGTCTTTTCATGACCTTTACATTAAAATATGTACATGACTTATATAACAAAGACCAAATATCTTAAACAAGACCATGATAGTCATCAACAAATATCATATGATCTGCACCATCAGTAGCATCTGTCAATCAGCATCTAGACCAGCAACCTATATATGTCCATCATTAGTTCCCAAACTATCATCAACCATGTTCTCCCCCTAAACTTGTTCCACCTGTTCACTATCAGATCTGATCATTGCATATGTCAGTAAGAGATATCAAAGCATCATCCTCAATCAAATATACATCAAGCTATCAACAACTTTATGAGAACCAATATATTTCCACATGTTATCAGCAAAGTGAAACGATCACCAAACAGAGAAGATAATTGACAGAACCATGGCAGACCCCTTTTTCCTGAGTCTGGCCCATTGCTTTCCTTCAAACCAACATATACGCAACTATGCCCACAGAAACCCGCATATCTACGCGACTACGCTTTATGAAACTTGTGTATAACCACCTTTCTTCGAAGAAAATAGGATTTAACAGCAGGATGATGCCGCAACTACTCCCAGCTTTTGTCTGAGATATTCAAATGTCTCTCTGGGTAGTGGTTTAGTGAATATATCAGCAACCTATTCTTTGGAGGGAACATATTCCAATTTGACTTTTTGTTCAAGCACTTTTTCACGTAGAAAATCATAATTGATGGGTATGTGCTTGGTCTTAGAGAGCATGACTGGATTCTTTGGAATACTGATGGCACTTGTATTATCACATAGAATGGAGATAGGTGGAGTACATGTGATCTGAATGTCTTACAAGGTTTGCATCATCCAAAGTAGTTGTGTACAGCAAGATGTAGCAACCACGTATTTTGCTTCAGCTGTAGATAATGCAATTGAACTTTTTTTCTTGTTGAACCAAGATACTAACCTGGAACCCATATCCACTAGTGCTTTTTTTGTCATCAACACTTCCTACCCAATCTACATCTATATATGCATGAAGTGTAAGATCAGTATCTCTAGGATACCATAAACCAAAGTTTTGTGTTCCTTGAATATATTTGAAAATCCTTTTGACTGCCTGAAGGTGTGTTTCCTTAGGATTTGCTTGGAATCTTCCAATTATTCCCACTACATGCATGATGTCAGGTCGGGTAAGTGTTAGATAAAGCAGACTACCAATCATGGATCTGTAAGTTGGTTAATGTACTGCTGCTGATTCATCATTTGAGCTAAGGCTACATCCTGTTACCATTGGGGTACATATTGGTATAGAATCTTCCATGTCGTGTTTTTTCAGGATCTGTTTGAGATATTTGGTTTGTGAGAGAAAAATACCATCTTTATTTTGTTGAACTTGTAGACCAAGAAAATAGGTAAGCTCACCAAGCAAGGACATTTCAAATTCCTGCTACATCACTAAGGAAAAATTCTCACTCATGGATTCTTCATTGCTACCAAAAATGATATCATCAACATACACAACAATTATTAGCAATTTATTAGTGTCCATCTTTGTATATAGATTGCTATCTTTTGACCCCTTTGAAAAACCTTGTTGATGGAGATATTTATCAAGATGGTAATACCAGGACCTTGGAGCCTGTTTTAGACCATAGAGAGCCTTTCTGAGTTTGCATACAAGTTTTGCATCATTTCCAAAAATGAATCCTTCTGGTTTTTCAATATAGACTTCTTCTTCTAAGTCTCCATTAAGAAAGGCAGATTTTACATCCATTTGGTATACTTTGAATTTTTGAAAACTAGAAAGAGCAAGAAACATTCTTATGGCTTCAAGTCTAGCAACAAGTGCAAAAGTTTCTTCAAAATATATACATTCTTGTTGGGCATATCCTTTGCAAACAAGTCTGGCCTTGTTTCTAATAATTTCTCCATTCTCGTTCAGCTTATTTTTTCATATCCATTTAGTTCCTATGATATTTTTATCATGAGGTCTAGGAACTAATTGCCAAGTATTATTCTTTTCAATTTGCTCAAGTTCTTCATTCATGGCCTTGACCCAACATTCATCTCTGCATGCTTCATTTACATTTTGAGGTTCAGTGGAAGATAGTAATGTTAGATAGATTGAGGTTTTAGCAATAGTTCTTCTTCTCTGCACACCCACCCCTTTTTCTCCTAAGATTTTAGTTTCTGGATGATTTTTTTGAACATACCTAGATGGAATATTTTTTTCTATCGTTATCTCTTCTTCTGGTGCTTCATTGATTTCTTCTTCAAAATTAGTGTGATTTGATGTGGGAAAATGATCCTCATCTTCTTCATTGTCATAATCTTCGATTTTTATCTGTTTTGGATTTTTGCATTCTTCATCAACTACAACATCATTACTTTCAATAATTTTCCCAAGTCTTTTATTATAACATTTATATCCTTTATTTTGGGAAGAGTAGCGAAGAAGAATACCTTCATCTGCTCTCAGTTCAAACTTACTAAGTTTTTCATCAGTCCTTTTCATGTAACATTTTCTTTCAAAAACTTTGAAGTATTTTACAGTAGGAGTCTTAACATACCAAAGTTCATGTGGAGTTTGAGTGCTTTTTACCCAAACATTTGCTTGGTTGAGAATAGTGACAGCGATGAATGCAGCTTCACCCCAGAAGGTTGCAGGAGTTCCAAATTCATCTAACATAGCACAAGCCATTTGTTGAACTGTTTTTTTCATCCTTTCTACCACTCCATTTTTCTAAGGAGTCCTTGTGGTGGAGAACTGCCTTTTTGTTCCATGTTGTTCACAAAAGTCAAAGAATTCATCTGAGGTAAATTCCCCTCCTCGATCAGATTTGAGGCATTTGATTTTGCGATCTGATTCATTTTCAACCAAAGCTTTGAAGGCTTTGAAATTTTCAAATGCTTCATCTTTATGCTTTAGAAGACCTATCCAACACATTCTGGAGAAATCATCAATGAATGATATAAAGTATTCTTCTCCACAAGGTGACTTTTTCCTTGATGGTCCACATAAATCAGTATGAACAAGTTCAAGAGGCTTACTAGCTGACCCTTCCTTTTTGTTGAAGTTAGATCTGGTTTACATACTGAATTGGCATGATTTGCATGTAGTATTTTCAGGAATGTTGATATCTGGAAGATCACGAACAACCTAGAATCTGCATGCTTTTCTTATTTGAGAGAAGCTTAGATGTCCCAATCTTCTGTGTCATAGCCAGTTTTCATCATTTTTGCTTAGATAGCATTTTTGTTGTCCTCCCTTGAGTATGTATAGGTTGTTTGGAGTTCTTGTACCTTTGATCACTATTTCTCCTATATCAAGCTCATGAACAACACATCCATTTGATTGAAACACTACTTCATTTCCTTGGTCACACATTTGACTCACACTCAATAGGTTATAATTTAAACCATCAACATACATAACATTCCCAAATTTAACTTTCTCTTTCAAGAAAATAGATCCTTTACCTTTTATGACAGCAGGAGTTTCATTTCCAAATGAGACGCTCTTTTCCTTTTCTAAGGCATTATATGAGTGAAGTTTTTCTTTGTCACTTGTCATGTGTTTTGAGCATCCACTTTCGATGTACCATTGGTTTTCTTGTCCTTCTGCATACAAGGCTATACCACATCTTTCTATTTGCGGTTCTTTCTTTCTCCATATTTTGGGATTTAATGGAGTTTGCTCCTTTTGATACATTTGCCAAAATTTACTCCTGCTTTCAGATTCTTCAAGGCCAAAGTTGTTACAGATTGAGCATTCTATTTCATTTTCAAGAAGAGAAAAGTTATCATAGGAACTCTTCTTGATCCCTGTCACATTCCTTTGATTTCATGTTTCTCTAGTCATGATGGTTTTGTAAGCAACACATTGAGTAGCTTTATGTCCAAATTTATGACATGAGAAACATTGACCATTAATGAAGTTCCCGTGATTATCGAATCTACTAACCTAGTGATTGTAGTTTCTATTGATATTCATCGTTGAGGAAAATTGAGTACGATTTACCTGAGGTTGGTTGTGGCTTATGTTCATCCTTGAAGTAAATTGAGCCTGATTTACCTGGTGATCTGCTTTATGCCTTTGTTGACGATTGTCAAACTGTTCACTGCTCTTTGCTGCATCAAGATAGATTTTAGTGGAGGTTGACGGCTTCTGTGATTGAGATGCTTCTTCAGTATATCCAAGACCTGTCTTTATCAGAGGAGAACGCTGCACTTTGATAATTTCATTTAAGGTTTCTGATCCTTTAGCAAATCTAAGATTGAGAGCTTTTTCTTTCTCAAGATCCTTTCTTAGACCCACAATTTCACATTTTAGTTTTTCATTGTGTTTTTCTCTTTCTGCAAGTTGGTATGTCAAGGTATCTATAACCATATTCTTTTCTTCTAAATAGATTTTGAGTTTAGAGATTTCTTCATAAAGGTCATCTTCATCTAAAGCATCCAAAAAATCATCATCTTCATAAGCCATCAGAAGTCTATAGTCATTACTATTTTCATTTTCATCACTATTTGATAAACCATCGCTATCTTCATGAGTATAGTAGCTCTTTTTACTTACACTTTGTTTTCTATTCCATTTTGCAGATTCCTTCCCTTTATCATATTTATCTTTATGAGGAAATTTGGCAACATAATGACTGACTCTACCACAAGCAAAAAATTTGAAAGGTAGTTTACCTCTGAATCTTCCGGAACCCCGTTGAAGGTTCTTGACAAAGTTTGCTTCTTCTTCTTCTTCTTCTAAAATATGTCCTGATTCATTGAGTTCTTATTTTCCTTTTGCTGAAGCTTTCAATGCGGCTTCTCTCATACCTGATGGACCTCCTTTTCTCATCTCAAATGCAATTAAGATTCTGTGAAGTTGTGTCATAGTAATAGTCTGTAGATCCTGCTTTTCTTCTCTGTCAGATACTTTTGATTCAAATTTAGCAGACAAGGATCTTAAAACTTTTTCAACTAAGGTAACTTCCTTTAACTCTTCACCCAGATTCTTCATGCAATTAATAACCTCATCTATATGTAAGAAGTAACTAGCTATACTTTCATCATTGTGCATCTTGAGAGTTTCATATTGAATTCTGGGAGTTTGTAGTTTGGCACGTTTTACCTGAGAGTCTCCTTCGTATCTTAGAATGATTTTGTCCCATATTTCTTTGAAGGATTTGAGCTACATAGCTTTGACAAACTCTGATTGTGATAGACTTCCCAATAATGTATTGACAACCTTGGCATTGATTTCATATTGCTTTTTACCTACCATATCTGTAGGAATTGCTGATAGAAATGTATATCCTCCTTCCACGATTTCCCAGACATCTGTTCCAAGTGATTGAAGATAGGATGTGGTTCTTACCTTCCAATAAACAAAGTTGCTCCCATCAAATATTGGCGGTCTGATGGATCCCCCGCTTTCTTGATTACTCATGATGATGGATCTTTCTTCAAGCGATCAAGCTTCTTCTGAAGGACCTGCTATGATACCAATTGTTGGAAATAATACTGAGAGGGGGGTTGAATCAGTATTATCAGATCAATAATTTAATTTTCAAAACTTATTTGTATACGCTACTTCAGCTCAGTGAACTAGCGTGTATACGCGACTGTACTTAATGCAACCAGCGTGTTATGAAACCAGCTCACAAAAAGATAGATAAATGCCTTAGAATTCAGCCTCTTCGAGGGGGCAACCTCCTTTACATTACATAAATGAACAATTCTTGGATGATTCAAATGACAAAAACTCCTTTCTATATATAGGAGTCTAAGGCGTCACAATATAACCAAGCTGACCTAATAATAATAATAAAAAGGGACAAAAATATCAATAGAGGGATTCTATGGGGCACAGTAATAACAATATGGGGACAATAGGGGCACAACAATATTAATAAGGGATACAACTACAATATTAATGGGAGCATCACTAGTATTATAGGGACCTAACATGCCACCCTCCTTCAAAAAAGTGTTGTCCTCAACGCTTGAGTAGTTCTTGATGCTTCTATATAAAATTCTCATCCTCCCATGTGGAATCTTCAGCAGATAAGTTCTTCCACTTGATGAGATACTCTGAAATGGATCGTTTTCATAGTTTCGAGTTCTTGTTTCTATGACTGCTTCCGATTCCAATATAATTTTTCCTTCCTCGTCAAGTTCTGGAAATATTGTTTGAACTGGGAGCTTGTCGCCTATAACCTTCTTTAAACATGAAACATGGAAAACTAGGTGCACTCGAGAAGCTGCAAGAAGCTCCAATTGTTATGCCATAGTACCAATCTTTTGCAACACCTTGTATGGACCATAATACTTTGGTGACAAGTAGTGATCCTTCTTAGCTTGCTTAAGGGACATTTTTTTATATGGTTGTAGCCATAGGAATACCCAATCACCTACATCAAAACTTCTTTCATTTTGATGTTCATCTGCCTGTTGTTTCATTCTATTTTGCGCCAACATGAGGTTATCCTTTAAGAGTTGGAGAACTTGTTGTTGATACTCGATGTGATGTTCCACTGCTTGAACCTTAGAATTCTCTCTTAAATATGATGTGATGGATGGTGGCTGATATCCATAAAGTGCCATAAATGGGGTCATTTTTGTTGCAATATGGAAGGAAGTGTTATACCACCATTCAACCAGAGGCAACCATTTGACCCATTGTGTCTGTTTATCAGATACAAAGAAATGAAGATATTCTTCCAAACATTTGTTTACTATCTCTGTTTTCCCATCAGATTGAGGATGATAAGATGAGCTATGAGCTAACTGAGTACCAAGACAAGAAAATAATTCTATCCAAAAAATTCCTGTAAAAATGGGACCTCTGTCACTTACAATAATCTTTGGGTTTCCATGTAGCTTTTGAATTGTTTCCATAAATATCGTAAAAAATGTACTGGCTTTAAATGGATGTGATAATGCACAAAAGTGTGCATACTTGGTAAGTCTGTCAACTACCACCATGATGACACTCTTTCCATCAGACTTGGGTAAACCTATGATAAAATCCATTGAAACCTCCTCCCAAAGTTGGCTTGGAATGGATAAAGGTTGTAATAGACCTGGTGTCTTAATTGTTTCAGCTTTATTTTGTTGGCATACCAAACATTCTGCCACAAACTTTTGAATATCTGATTTAAGGCCATCGAAAAAAAATTCCTTCTTAACCTTGTGGTAAGTTTTTTAAAATCCTGAGTGCCCTCCTAAGGGAGAAGAGTGCAATTCCAGAAGAATCTTTTGTTTGAGTTGGGAATTCTTACATAGGTATAAGCGATCTTTGTACCATAACGAATCATTTTTCCATCTAAATGTATCAGATGTACTGGAATCTTGTTGTAACTTTTGAATAAGTTCCCACACTTCTTTTTCATTCTTCCATTCCTCCCTTGCTTCGTTTATCCAATCTGGTTGGATAATAAAAATGGCACACAACAATGCTTCCACATCCTCTTCCTTTCTTAAGAGTGCATCTGCCACAACATTTTGCTTCCCTTTTTTGTATATGATTTCAGAGTCATAACCCAACATCTTTGTGACCCATTTTTGTTGTTCTTCAGAGGATAATCTTTGTTCTAAAAAGTATTTAGGACTATCATGATCCGTTTTTACCTTTAAGTGTCTTCCCATTAGGTAGGGTCGCCATTTCTTAAGTGCATGTAGTATTGCCAACATTTCCTTCTCATAAATAGCTTTTTGTAAATACTTTCCCTTGATTGGACGACTTTCAAAAACAATGGGTCTTTCATCTTGCATTAAAGCAGCACCAATTCCATTTTCGGAAGCATCACATTCCACAATAAAGGTCTTTGTGAAGTTTGGTGTAGCTAAGACCGGTGCTTGGCACATTGCCTCTTTAAGATATTTGAAGGCCTTTGTTGCTTCTGGAGTCCATGAAAATGCATCTTTCTTCAAAAATGTTGTTAGAGGTGCTGCTATGTTCCCATAATTCTTAACAAACTTACGATAATACCATGTCAACCCGAGAAATCCTCGCAAATTCTTTATGGATGTGGGGATTTCCCATTCCTTAATGGCTTTAATTTTGCTAGGGTCTACCTTAACTCCTTCATGAGATACAATATGACTCAGATATTCCACCTTGTGTACTCCAAAGAAACATTTGGATCTTTTTGCACATAATTGTTTCTCCTCCAATAGTTGTAGCACCCTGTCAATGTGTTCAACATGATACTTCCAAGACTTGTTGTAGATTAGTATATCATCAAAAAATACTAACACAAATTTTCTAAGGAAGGGTTTGAAAATGGAATTCATCAAACCTTGAAATGTAGAAGGTGCATTGGTAAGGCCAAAAGGCATGACCAAAAACTCATAGTGACCCTCATGAGTTCTAAATGTTGTTTCCGGAATGTCTTGAGTCTTCATTCTGATTTGACGATATCCTGAACGAAGATCTAACTTGGTGAAGTAAATTGATCCATGCAATTCATACGATAATTCATCAATGACAGGAATGGGATACTTATCTTTAATAGTGAGCATGTTGAGCTCCATATAATCTAGACACATGTGCCATGATCCATCCTTCTTGTGCACCAATACTACTGGAGTAGAGAAAGAACTTTGGGTAGGTTGAATTATACTAGCCTCAAGCATTTCTGCAACCATACGTTCAATTTCACTCTTTTGGGCATAGGGATATCTGTATGGCCTGATGTTTGAGGAACACTTCCTGGAATCAAATGAATAGCATGATCATGATCGTGAATAGGTAGGAGACCTTTGGGAGTCTCAAATACCTTGGAATGATTGTCCAATACTTTTTGGAGGTCTAGAGAAATAGATGATTTCAATGTGGAAACATCGAGCGAACATAATTGTGCAATTACACCTCGTTGTTCCCTTTTTAGAAGCTTTGTCATACCGTTAGAGCTTATTATCTTTCCTGGTTTCCTTGCAATACCCCTTAATTCAATTTCCTTTCCTTCCGCATAAAATTTCATGAAAATTTCTTGAAAGTTAAAAGCTATTGTACCCAAGGATTGTAGCCATTGGACTCCTAGTACAACATCAGCACCTCCCATTAGAATGGAAAGCATTGGGATTTTCAATACATATTCTCCCATGGATAACTTGATATTATGGCACTTTCCAGAGCAATTTATCATTCCTCCATTTGCAACCATCACTTGACACTCTGGTGCTAGATATAGGAAGCAATTCAATTCTTTTTCTATCTTACAATGAATAGAGTTGTGGGTACTTCCTGAATCAATCAACACTATTACCTTTTTCTTCTTGATTTGTCCTTCTATCTTGATGGTTTGAGGTGTGGTAATTCTAGCCAATGCATTACAAGATATGGTCGGATTCATTTCTTCTTTATATATGCTTTTTTCCTGGAGTATATCCTCTTCTTTTGACCTTTCTTGCTCCCTTTCTTCTTCCTCTTCACAATCTATGTAGAATAATTTCTTCTCAACACACTTATGACCTTTAGTGTATTTTCTATCACAATTGTAACAAAGCCCTTTTGCTCTTTTTTCTTCCAATTTTTGTGGTGTCAACCTTATAGGTTGTGGAAGGCTAGGGGCAACAACACTTCCATCTTTATAGTTGTGAGTGGTATGCTTCCTGGTTGCCATAATTTTGCTTTCCATTTTTCTTACTAACCTGAATGCCCTCTCTAATGAATCAGGTTCCCAAAGGCGAACATCATGTTGGATATTATCCTTTAAAGTCCCTATGAACACATCAATCCTATGCTCCTCTGGAATATTTTTTTACCCTTATGTTCAATTTTTGGAACTCCTCAATGTGCTCCATTATTGAACCCTTTTGTTTGAGACTTATCAATTGGCTAAAAAAAGTGTTGCTTTTTGTATCCTCATAATTTGCTGTCAATTCTTCCGTAAATATTGCCCTAGTGATAATTTGTTTATGAGAGCAAAGCCATTGATACCATACAAACTGATTTGTTTCCAGCTATAAAGTTGCAATACGTACCTTTTGTGTGTTTTGCAAATTATTGAGATCGAAAAATTGTTGCATCTGCAATATCCATGTTGCGGGATCTTTGCCATCAAACTTCCTCATATCAATTTTTGGAATATGGTGGGTCTTTGATCCAACATTAGAGTCTATGGAATCATGATTAAGATTTCTTTTGTTCTCATCATGAGTTTCCTTTACTACCCTTTCACCATTAGTGACCATTTCTTGTAGCAACTTATTCAAATTTATTTTCAATTCTTCCATCTTATCATCCATGCCATCCATTTTAGCATCCATGCCATCCATTTTAGCATCCATGCCATTCGTATTAGCATCCATGCAATTCATCTTAGCTTCCATGCCATCCATGTTAGCTTCTATGCCTTTCTTTAAACAATCCATCTTAGCTTCTACATCTTTCTTTAGACCATCCATCTTAGATTCTGTTACTTTTTGTGCAAGTGACACTTTTTGCACTTGGTCTCGTAATTTTGATATATCATGTTGCATTTCTTCCTCTTCTTCATGAGTCATGCTAGAGCTTTGAAGTTGCTTACTAGGTGTTTGCATTTTCTTTCCTCGGGGCATCAATTACCAATAATAATGCTTTATTATGCCCTTTGAATTCCTTCAAACTAATTTTTCAAACCAAGATTATGCAAAAATTTAAAAAAAAAGCTACACATCTTTTTTCACTTTGTAGGAGCTTGATATTGAATCTGATGTATCTCTGTAATTTTGGATCATCCAGTTCTAAAATTGCGATTTGTATTAGCCCTTTGCGTCCTCTTTCCAATGCTACCAGTCTGATCTAAATTGGATTCTCCAAGGAAGAGTTATGCACAATCTCCCAAGATCACATGATTATAGACCTTTCCAGAAGAGCGAACTTGTATGAAATGCCACGTGTCAATGTTTCGACCTTTGGCTATGAAAAATATATACAAGAAACTACAGTCCATTCTCTTTTTGTAACTTCTTAACAAATTTCAATCTGATGCTCAGAGAGAAAGTTATGATGATTTTCCCCAGGTCACCTATTTGGAATGTAATTTAGGAGTCTACAAAAAGACCAGCTTCTTCAGATCATATCTCCGCAAATATAGCGCGAAAAGCTCAGAAATTCGGAACCGAAGTTCAATGCTATTTCATCTCAAATGGGTTTTTGTTTCACTTCTGAAACATCGCAGAAAAAAGGTTATAGCGAAAATGCCACGATGACCTATTTGGAGCAGTGAAACCCTAGAATCCAAAGCTCTGATGCCAAATGTTATGAAACTACCTCACAAAAAGATAGAAAAGATAGATCAACGCCTTAGAATTCAGCCTCTTCGAGGGGTAAACCTCATTTATATTACATAAATGAACAATTCTTGGATGATTCAAATGACAAAACCTCCTTTCTATATATAGGAGTCTAAGGGGTCACAATATAACCAAGCCGACCTAACAATAATAATATAAAGGCACAAAAATAACAATAGAGGGATTCTATGGGGCACAGTAATAACAATATAGGGACAATAGGGACACAACAATATTAATAAGGGATACGAATACAATATTAATGGGGGCATCACTAGTATTATAGGGACCTAACACGGCGTATATGCAGAGATCTTTTGATTTACCCAAATTATCATGTATTGAACTTTAATCAGTATATCAGGAATTCATTAGATAGTGAAGTAAAAACATATTAAATCATCACACATAAGAAACACACATGAACACCAAGATATAAGGTGGAAACCCAATGTGGGTGAAAACCACCTACTGCAATCGTCTTTGTCTTCTTTTAATAAGAAAATTATGTTTACAGTTTTTGTACGGGTGCAGTCTTATACCAGTACGCAGGCTTCTACCTGTAGAAGGCTACAACCTTCTCTCGTTCTCCAGCTTTTAATGGAAGGGAGCTACAACCCCCTAGCTCTTGTACTAGCCAATGTGTTTACTAGTACATAGGCGCCAACCTACAGAAGGCTATAACCTTCTCCTTTTTCTTCCAAGGACCACGTTTCATAAATTTTCAGACTGGATCCATCAACAACATTATATCAAATATATTTGCATCAACCAATCACCTTTTGAACCAACCACAACCAAATCAATCAATCACTTTGAAAACCCATCAATCTGATCATTTAGAATATTGTCACCAAAATACAGTGACCAGAACCCAGAACTCTGCAACAACAAACAGCAACAACTAAAACATATTTTATAAGTATACGCTACTTTCATGTTCTTAACCTACATGTATACACGCTTTCCTCACAACCAACTAGCGTATACATCTGCAAATATTAATTCATAATTCTGCACTATACCATACTTCCGTTATACCCAGATCATATCATTTACAGAATAATGTATGCGTCAATATTCAGATCTAGAATATTCATGAGCAAAACACATAATGATAGTTCATTTTACGCCTTAAGATGTTGATCCATCATTAGATCTTATCCTTCACGAACCGCTAAGGTTCCTCCTTGGTTCAGATCCTGCAATGCACCATAACCTAATAACCTACATACTATATCTCACACTTCATCAGATATTCAATGCTTGTGTATGTTGGCCTAATGATCTCCTCCTCCTTTTATAGTTTTAGGCCTTTCTCAATATCATGGACCAAAACCACTTAGGATTAATACCTTGGATCAAATACCTAGGTTCAATACCTTGGACCAGATACCTTGGACAAATACCACGGATCAAAATACCATGGATCAAATACTTCAAACCAAAAATTTTGTTTTCCAAGGTATACGCGCTTTTCCTTCTGCGAAAGTGCGTGTGTATGTATACGTGACTTGTATACAGTGAACCTGCATGTATATGTAGCTTGGTCAATGGTGAACCTGCGTATACCTTTCTTTCTTTATTCTGTGAAGACTGATCTGTCATTCTTTGTTTTTTACCTGCTATACTTTGATCTTTGATCTAAGTGAGTTGCCTTCTGAACTGATTCCTTTAAGCCACCCTGCATTTCATCACATCTATAAACACTACTGTCATGCATTCTATCACATCTAATATCTCTTCTATAGATTCATCTAGTTACCATATACAAGTGAATTGTTCTGATATAAGTGGGTTGCCATCAAGTACAACACATACACCATAATGCCAATAGGGATTGACAGGTTCTGGAATAGTAGGGGTTACGAGAGCTAAAATCAGCACCTGCAATCAAAATAGTAACAATGTAGCTAGGAGAGTCGTGCGGGATGAGACGAGGCGGATTTTATAAGATGTTTTCAATTACCTTTGTGTCTAGAACTGTTACAGAACGAGATTTAGATGAATTAATGGGCAATGAGAAATTTTCAACAAATAAATATATAACGAGTAGATGGCAATGAAAAAAGGTAGAGAGAAAATGGAGGAATGACAAGTGGTGCGGAGTAATTAGTGATAGCTAAATATGGGAGGTGACGTGGTGACCATTGGCACAAGCGGAGGAGAGATAGGAAGATTTCGGGGGGGGGGGGGAGTGGTGGTATGTGGTTTTCAACAAGGGGGGTGTGAATTCATGAGGAAAAGTCATGTTGTGTGGGGCCCAATAAATGAAATACAACTTTTGAACCCCCCCCCCCCTTGCCATTAATGGGAAATGGGACGAGGGAGTGCGAATTTGTTTCCCTGCCGTTGATCCAGGCAGGGAAAATCATGGCCGTTGAAATGTGTCTTTGCGATATCACAAGCCGAAAAAGCATCTTATCGTCTCTCGACCTTATAATAAAACCCAATTCTTAAAGCTTATTAAAAATCGATAATCATGTTTAAATGACATGATTAGTTCATTATTTAACCAAGATTAATCTATCTAAAGCATCATTAATATATCCTAAGGGCACATTTGATCTAGCAAACCCTATTTTTATTTCCTAAGGTTACTTCTAACCCTATTCTAGTGCATATAATGCAATTGACCAAGTTTAAATGCTTTGGTCACTTTTTTCTAATCTATCCTATCTACTAATTTCAACCAAGATTAGACAATTTGGTTGAATTATTTCCTAATCTAAAAACATAAATTTAAATATCTTTGATCATGATTATACTATATGATTCAAACAGGAATTATTTCTAGTGGCATTTGTGCTTGCTCAATTTTACACTTGTTTTTCTTTTCATGGGGTTCTTTTAATTATTTAAAAAAAAATGATATTTTCATTCTTTTATTCTATTTTTTATTTTTATTTTTTTTATTTTTGTATACCCTTTTTTATAAATATCTAACTTATCAAAACCATTTATGTTACAACAGAAGGAATGAGAAAGCAATATCAAATTCTAGAAGCAGAAATGACTACATTGAGAAATAATTCAAAATAGAAAGTCATTCAGTGGATGACTAATCAAAAGCATCCAGATTATTTCCTGCACAAAGAAGAAATCAGTTATGCCACACGACTTGAAAAACCAGCAACAAAAGATGTTTCCAATAGTAAGAAAAATAATGAATAAGTCACATCAGCAAAACCAGAAGTCAAAGAAGGAAAAAGTTGTGCCAGACAAATCATCCACTTCCTCAAGATTGATAAGATGTTTTAGTTGTCAAAAGCATGGCCATATTGCTACAAAATGTAGAAGCATGCAACAAAAGAGGCAGTTGGAAAAAAGACACATCAAGCAAAATCCTCCATATCAAGGTATAACAATTCATTTTATGGCTAACTTTTTTCATGTAATAATTTTGGGCATAAGGATTTTGATTATAGGGACTATGTGAATAAGAAGAGTTTCGAATCTTTTCCTTTGTTTCTTGGACATATAAAGTGTTACATGCATGAAAACATTGGCCATAAGGGAAAATACTGCAAATTTCCTACATGCTTTAGGGGATTCACTCAAAAGGAAAAAATCACTCAAAGCATATTAGACAATAGATCAAACAATGCAATACATCAAACCAACAAAATCTAGAAGAAAAAGGAGCAGTAAGTGACTCTTGTCAAAAACTGAGATTGGCATCGTCCCATAGGGAGCATATGCAGCATTTTGAATTTAAAAGAGAATCATTGATAATGCATCCAAAGTTATTAGAAGCATATTGACGTTTGAAAATTATTTATTGTTTTGAATCGGCTGAATGTGGTTTATCGCATCTGTTAGTTGCATGCTCAAGATATATATGGTATTACCATGCATATGTTTTTCTCTTGTACAAATGTATTCATGATGAGAAGGTAGATGGTGACAACTAGGATGTTTGAACATGTTTATATTTGTATGACCTGTCCGATGATTTCTATGTTTTCGTGGTCGATATAGTTAGAATGCTACATGCCTATTGCCTCATACTTGCCTTGGTTCATAGTTGTTGATATTCGTTTTGCAAGAAATTATGTTGTTTCCCTGTGATGTTATGTCACTGCTTTATCTTCATATTGTTGTTATCTGTTATTTTGGTCAAAGAGATCATGAGTTTCATGTGTTGCTATTATTATCATTGTTGTTGCTGAAATGAGGATATATTTTTGCTTGTTGTATTTATCTACCTATGACTTCACATATTGTTACTGTTGCAATGGAGAATAATTTATATGATTGTTACTACCAAGATATTTCATGGTATATTATACATTTGTTGTTGTTTCTTTGACATATGGCTGAAATGTTGAAGATTTTCGGGCTTATTGATGACATCCATTCATTCATGACATATGGGTGGTTCGATTGCTCTGCATTAGAAGCGTTGATGAAAGTTTGAAGTGAAGACTCGTATATGTGATTGGTTCCTCATGTGTCTCATTCTAAAATGGTGGTATTCATGCCTAGAAGGCAATGATGAGAGTTGTCTTTGAGTTACGTATATATTGAAAAAGAGTCAAGAGAGAGAGTCATGGGTCATGTCAAGAGAGTGTGTGTGTGTAATGATAATTGTTACAACCATGTTTGGGCTAATTGGTCTCATGTATTTTAGTCTGCTATGATCTCTTGGAGTCTTGAGAAGCCATGTATTGTCACATCCTTATTATGAGTCATGGTTGGGTCATGTGTGTGTCTTTCATACATGATAAAGGAGTCATAATTCAGCTAGCTAGAGGCGTTGTAAAGTCTTATATTAGCATTCATTCATGCTCGTATCTTATTGTTCATCATTGGGAAAAGTTGGTCAAAGTATTGATATATGAAGAGCAGCCTTATTGCATATGAAAAGAGGCACTAGCAACAAAAGATATTGCACAATCAACAGTCCAAGAGATGTTTTTGCATCTCCTTTATATGTTCAGGGGGAGCTTGTATTAACAGTTGTTCATTGGCTTGCATCAATTTTGTATTGGCATGATGTTGAGATTGACAGAGTAAGAATGATTATTCCTTGCTCTTATCTTAGTTCATGATGTATTGTTAGTTGAGGGAGTATGAATAGTGGTTGTGTTATTCCTTTGCCCTTATCTTCATGTGTTTCCACTATGGATTTGGAGAAGATAATGTGTATTGGTTAGAAGATGCTTCTATGAGAGGATGATGATGATGATGATGGTCTCCAAGCATGTTGATTTTTGCTTCCATTGATATGTTGTAATTGCTACTACCTTGGGGAGAAAGAGAGTTTATGTCATGCTATTGATAATGATTATGCTATTATTTGGTGCATGTAGCTTGGTGTTGCAGATTTATTTTGATGCTTATATAGGTGATTTTTATTGACAAAGTGCTTCTTTCATTGATATGTTGGCTTCATTCACATGTTGAGATTGTCCCTTTTCCATTGTTGTCAAACGGGGAGAAAATGAGGAGTTTGGTTCTTCATGAGGTTGTTTTTTGGTTGACCCAGCTTGGGTTGACATTAATGCCAAACAGGGAGAATTTTGGCATTGATGTTGTGATGGTTTGTTTGGTTGGCATTGATGTCAACCTAGTAGCATGGTGTTGTCGGCTTCATTGATGTTTTGATGAGGCATTGATGTTTTTTGTTGCAGTGGATGTTGGTTGTCATTGATGTCAACCTAGAAGCATGAGCTATTGATAGCATGTGAGGTAGAGACACTTGTTTTGTGCATCGGTTGCAAACTTCATTTGTCAATTTGTTGCACACTTAGATTGTGTATTTTTCATACCTTACTTTAGTGGTTGCAGATGATGTTAGTGCAGGTGTTGGAGAAGTTGTGAAGTAGTTTGATGGCCTATATGCTAGTGCAGTTGATTGATGACATTCAAGTCAACCTAGTTTGACTTGTGTTGATGATGGAGATGGATCAATGGTTTGTTGGAATGTTACAGTGGCTACAATGAGTCCCTAAGGTCCTACAAAAGGTTGACAAGCAGTGGAACAATTTTGGGTAGGTTTTGAGCTGAAGAAAGTTGACTTTGACCATCCTCTACCATAGTCGCATGCTTGATGGGTCAAGGGAGAAGTTTTAGGCTTCAGTCACTAGCAGGGTAGGCCTAAGGGAGCAGTTATAGCTCCAGTCACAAGAAGGACAATGTTAAGGGAGCAACTGGGCCTATAAGTGAAAATTTCCTCCGAATTTCTCGCACTCCTCAGCTATTTCACGATTCTATTTTAAGAAAATTAATTGTAATTTTGTGGAGAAACCTTTGTTGAAAAAAATCAACTAGAGAATCAAGTGTTTGAGGTGTGAACACATTAATTAAGTGAGTGGAAGAGAATGTTTAAATAGAGGCGAACATCTACCATTTGTGAGGTTACTCAGTGCTCATATTGCAGAGTTGAAGTTTGTGTAGATCCTAGAGGTTGAGTGCCTAGTTGCAAAAGAATTTTAGAGGCTAATGTTTGTGTTCAAGCCATGTTTCTATTGCATATTTTGAGAGCTTGATGGAGGAGGAGATGAGGAGAACATAACTCCTTGGTTATGATTGTTTTATTTGTGTATGCAGGGGAAGAGAATTGTTTCACATAGTTGTAGCAGTATTTCATGTTTATGTTTCCTATTTTAGATTGCATATTGATTATTTGCAGCTAATGTATTGTGGCTATGTGTCTTGAGAGTGGTGTGTGGATGATTGTGAGTGTATGGATGGAATGAGATTGTGAGTGGATATGTAGTGATGTGTGTTGTGTTGCATCCATTGTATTTGTAGAGTTGAGGTTGTCTTATTGATTGGTGTTTTGGTATTTTGATTTTTAATTAG
The DNA here is from genome assembly GCA_031772625.1 of Pinus tabuliformis. Taxonomy (NCBI): domain Eukaryota; kingdom Viridiplantae; phylum Streptophyta; class Pinopsida; order Pinales; family Pinaceae; genus Pinus; species Pinus tabuliformis. The sequence goes on from CM062808.1 coordinate 178,927,016, forward strand.
AGAGAAAGTTGTTGTTGTTGGGTGCATGTGTCCAATTTGAAATGTTGTGAAATGTGGCCCTAGTGATCAACAGATCGAGATAGCTTGGTGAAGAAGGGATGGGTGTTCCTTGCCTATGGGTGTAGGTAGCTTCAGTAGAGGAAGTAGCATTCTCATAGTCCAATGGTTGTTGGGTGAGGCTTTTAGGGGATAGGGGTCTCCAGTGGATGGGTGTTCACTTAGTCGATGTCATATGAGAAACTTCCTTGTTGGACATAGCCAATTATGATGATGTAAATTGATTTTCTTGATTAATAAAATTAGAAGAAGAGCAGCAGTAGAAATAAAGGGTGGTTTTTTTCCCGGGAGAGAGGTTCTCCGCCAAAGATCCTTGTGTCTTTGTGCGTGTGATTGTTTGATTGTATTATGGCTTTCATGTGATGATAGTGGTATTTGATTTGTTGGTTATTGAAAAATATGAGATAATCTACTTATGGTATAATGTGTGATTGTGAATCAATAATTGGAAAAGAATTTTAAAGTATACATTGTCACTACTAATTCACCCCCCCCCCCCCCCCCTCTTAGTAGTGAGGAAATTTCCAACAATTGGTATTAGAGCATGGTTCTTTCGGTGAAGCTTGACCGCTTGAGAGAATATTGTGGGCCATGGCAAAGAATAAGAAAAAGCAGTCCCAGAAAAAGAATACCAGTAAATAAGTAAGGAATGTTGAAAAATGTGCAACAAGAAATGCTAAATTTAGAAAGTGATAAAAGTATATATGCTAAAAATAGCAGTTTGGCCAATCGGCATTTTGGCCACCTTGGGTGAGAGGTGAAACTGCTAAAAATAGAAACTTCTAAAAATAGAATTTCTAGGTCCCTTCCTATTTTTAGCAGTCCCTGGTATAACTATAGGAAGTAAAAACGAATTTGGTCTTACCAGTAGTTTAAAATATTAATTAATTAATCTCCATCAGTTAATTAGTTATGGAAAATTAAACTTGAAGTCTTTGTGAGAACCTGCAATTATTTCTCCACTAATTAGGGAATGTGTCCTTGATTTGCTCCACTAATTGAGGAATTAAGGATGAGTTCTATATTGAGAGGATCAGTGGACTTAGTTTAACTTAGTCAAGTTTAGTTAGATTAATTTAACAAGTTGTTAAGTTAATGAGATACAATGTGTTGATGCTTGCATGCATGTGACAACTGTTATTTTCAGATTACTGAGTATTCTCTCATGGATAACTGATGCATGTCAGTTCAGACAGAGACCCAGTTGAGATCAAAGAAGGGACAGTGTACTATCAGTTGGATGAATATTTTTCCTATAAAGGAAGCTCATCCACGATGAGGATTTATCTCCTTCATGTTTGTGCAGTTAGATCAGAGGTTAGTGAGTGTGTGAATAGGCCAATTCACATAGGTGGCAGCACTAAACCTCAAGGAAACTGCACAAGGAAATAGGAGGCTTGGAGAGCAGAGGAGAAGGTTTTTGAGAAGCCTTTGACTGTCTATGAGTAGCAGAGTGATTATACTGAGAGCTGGATAGCTTCTGACCTAAGGCTTTGTGTAATCTGAACTATATTTCCACTTGTATGATAATATAGAGATGGGGTTTTAGGCAAGTGTTGTCCCCGGGTAAATTCTTCTGTGTTATGTGTGATTTATTCCTTCTTATCAGTTATATGTGTTCTTATTGATGTTGCTCATGGTTGATTAAGCTTCCGCTAAATTGTTTGTAGAAGTAGATCAAGTGTTTTGCTTTAGTACATTGCATTACCAGGTGATCTACAGGTGGGAAATTTCTACATGGTATCTAAGCTAGCTGATCTGTAGAAAAAGTTCTACATGGTATCAGAGCTAGCTGATTTGTAGAAAAATTCTACAAGGAAAGTTTCAAATTCTAAAGAACCCCTCTTCTTGTTGGTAAAGAATAGTGAAGGTAAATGTTGTGATAATTTTATATCTAGCAGTACATTTTCTTGTAGTGATGATGATCTACTTGAGTTTGATGATTTAGAAGATAATGATCATTCAATTCAGTTTGATGCTTTGGAGAGAAGTGGTAATAACCCTTTTGAGGAAAATTATAATTTAGAAGATGAAGAGCCTTGCAAGATTGAAACAAAAACTAGCACAAATTATTGCAAATACTTGATGATAATGAATGTATTTATAAAGAAGATATCATCAAATTAAAAACCTAATTGGACGAAGAAAAGAAAATTAAAAGAATGAATGAGAAAGAAATATCAAATTCTGGAAGCAGAAATTGCTACATTGAGAAATAATTCGAAAGATAAATCCATTTAGTTGATGACTAATCAAAAGCCTCCTTATTCTTGCTTGCACAAAGAAGAAACAAGTTCAACTACAAGACTTGAAAAACCAACAACAAAAGATGTTTCTAGCAATAAGAAAAATAATGAAGAAGCACATAAGCAAAACCAGAAGTCAAGGAAGGAAAATTTTGTGTCAGAGAAATCATCCACTTCCTCAAGATCAATAAGATGCTTCGATTGTCAGAAGCATGGCGATATTGCTGCAAAATGTAGAAGCGTGTGGAAAAATAAGTAGTTAGATAAAAATACATGTCAATAAAAATAGTCCATAGCAAGGTATAACAATTCATTTTATGGATATTGTTTTCCATGTAATAATATTGGGCATAAGGCTTTTGATTACAGGGACTATGTGAAGAAGAAGAGTTTCAAAGCTTTTCCTTTTTTTATTAGACACACAAAATGTTCATGTGTGACAACAAAGGCCATAAGGCCAAAGACAACAAATTCCTTACATGCTTCAGGGGATTCACTCAAAAGGCAAAGATTTCTTGAAGCAGTTCAAACAAGAGATCAAACAATGTAGTACATCAAACCAACAAAATCTAGAATTAAAGGGAGTAGCAAGTGACTCCCATCAAAAAATATGGCCGCCATGGTCCAAGGGGAAGCATATTGTAGCATTTTGAATTTAAAAGAGAATCATTGATCATGCATCCATAGTTAGTAGAAGCATATTGAGGTTTGAAATTTACTTATTGTTTTGAATCAGTTGAATGTGGTTTATTGCAACAGTTTGTTGCATGCTCAAGAGATAGATGGTATTATCATGCATATGTTTTTCTCTTGTGAAAATGATGTCATGATGAGAAGGTAGATGGTGACAGCTAGGATGTGCCTCAGAATATTTGCACAAGTTTATATTTGCATGACCTATCTGATGATTTCTTGTTTTCATGGTCAATATGGTTAGAATGTTACATGCCTATTGCCTCATACTTGCCTTCGTTCATAGTTGTTGATATTATTTTTGCAAGAAATTATGTTGTTTCTATATGATGTTATTTCATTGCTTTATCTTCATATTGTTTCTAGCTACTATTTTGGTCAAAGAGTTCATGAGTTGAATGTGTTTCTATTATTATCATCATTGTTGTTGAAGTGGGGATATATTGTTTCTTATTGTCTTATCTACCTACGAGTTCACATATTATTGCTACTGCAAGGGATAAGAATCTATATTATTGCTTCTACCAAGAGTTTCCATGGTATATTATACATTTGTTGTTGCTTGTTTGACATATGGCTGAAATGTTGAAGATTTCTAGGATTATTGATGGCATTCATTCATTCATGACATATGTATGGTTCGATTGATCTCCATTAGAAGTGTTGATGAAATCTTGAAGTGAAGACTCATATATGAGATTGGTTCCTCATGTCTCTCATTGTACAATGGTGTTCTTGATGCCTAGAAGGCATTGATGAGAGTTGTATTTCAGTTTGGTATATATTGAAAAAGAGTCAAGAGAGAGAATCATGGGTCATGTCAAGGGTGTGTGTGTAATGAGAATTGTTACAGCCATGCTTGAGTTAATTGGTCTCATGTATTTCAGTCTTGTATGATCTCTTGTAGACTTGAGAATCCATGTATTGTCACATCCTTCTTAGGGTTCATGGTTGGGTCATGTGTGTGTCTTTCGTACATGTGAAAGGAGTCACAATTTAGCTAGCTAGAGGCTTTGTAAAGTCTTGCATTATCATTCATTCAGCTTTGTATCATGCTTGTATCTTATTTTTCATCATTGGGCCAAGTTGGTCAAAGCATTGATATATGAAGAGAATCCTTCTTGCATGTGAAAAGAGGCACTAGCAACAAAAGATTTTGCACAATAAAAAGTCAAAGAGATGTTTTTGTAGCTTCTTTATATGTTCAAGGGGAGGTTGTATTGATGGTTTCTCATTGGCTTGCATCAGTTTTGTATTGGCATGATGTTGAGATTGATAGGGGGAGCATGTTTATTCCTTTCTCTTATCTTCATTCATGATGTATTGTTGGTTGAGGGAGTATGAATGGTGGTTTTGTTATTCCTTTTTCCTTATCTTCATGTGTTTCCACTATCTTTTGGAGAACATAATATGTATTGGTTAGAAGATAATTTTATGAGAGGATGATGATGATTATGATGATCTTCAAGCGTGTTGATTGTTTTCCATTGATATGTTGTTGCTACTACTACCTTGGGGAGACAAAGAGTTTATGTCATGATATTGATGATGATTATGCTATTATTTTTGTGCATGTAGCCTGGTGATGCAAAAAAAAAATTGTTGTTGGTGGTTGTGATGTTGATGAAGGGAGTTCTTCCTTCATTAGTATGTTGTCTTCCTTCACATGTTCAGATTGTCCCTTTTCCATTTTCGTCAAAGGGGGAGAAAATTAGGAGTTTAGTTCTTCATGAGGTTCTTTTTTGGTTGACCTGGGTTGGGTTGACATCAATGCCAAAGGGGGAGATTGTTGGCATTGATGTTGTGATGGTTTGTTTGGTTTGGATTGATGTTAACCTAATAGCATGGTGTTTGAGGATGCATTGATGTTGTGATGAGGCATTGATGTTGTTTTTTTGCAGTGGATGTTGGTTGGCATTGATGTCAACCTAGCAGCATGGGTTGTTGATAGCAGGTGAGGTAGAGATATTTAGTTTATGCATTGGTTGCAAACTTGGTTTTTCCATTGGTTTCACACTTGGATTGTGTATTTGTTGCAGACCTTACATCAGTGTTTGTAGATGATGTTAGTGCTAGTGTTGGAGAAGTTGTGAAGCAGTTTGATGGCCTATATGCTAGTGGAGTTGATTGGTGACATTCATGTCAACCTATTTTGACTTGTTTTGATGATGAAGACAGATCAATGGTTTGTTGGAATGTTAAATTAGCTACAATGAGTCCCTAAGATCCTGTAGAAGGTTGACAAGAAGTGGAACAAGTTTGGGCAAGTTCGCAAAATGAAGAAAGTTGACTTTGACCATCCTTTGCCATAGTCGCATGTGTGATGGGTCAAGAGAGTGGTTTTAGGCTCGAGTCTTTGACAAGGTAAGCCGAAGGGAGCAGTTATAGCTCCAGTTATATGCAAGATAGTGTTAAGGAATTGAATGGGCACATAAGTGAAAATTTCCTCTGATTCCTCGTGCTGCTCAGTTACTTTGCAGTTTTATTTTATGGAAATTAATTGTAATTTTGTGGAGAAGCTTGTATTGACTAAATCAACTTGAAAATGAAGTGTTTGAGGTGTGAACACATTAATCAAGTGAGTAGTGGAGAAGATGGATAATTTTTTTAAATAGAGGATAACCTCTACCATTTTTTAGGTTACTCAGTTCTCATATTGTAAAGTTGAAGTCTATGTAGATCCTAAAGGTCGAGCGCCCAATTGCAGAGGATTTTCATAAGCTAATGCTTATGTCCAAGGCATGTTTCTATTGCATATTTTGAGAGATCGATGGAGGAGGAAGTGAGGAAAACATAGCTCCTTGGTTAAGACTGTTTTATTTGTGTGTGCATGGGAAGAGAGTTGTTTCACATAGTTGCAGCAGTATCTCATGTTTATGTTGCCTATTTTAGATTTCATATTGATTATTTGAAGCTAATGTATTGTGGTTATGTGTGTTGAAAGTGGTGTGTGGATGGAATGGATTTTGAGTGGAAGTTGTAGTGAAGTGAGTTGTGTTGCAACCATTGTATTTTCATATTTGAGGTTGTCTTATTGATTGGTGTTATGGTATTTTGAGTTTTAATAGAGAGATCTTTTGTTGTTGGGTGGATGGGTCCAGTTTGAAATATTGTGAAAAGTGGCCCTAGTGATCAGTAGATCAAGATAGCTTGGTGAAGAAGGGATGGGTGTTCCTTGCCTATGGGTGTAGGTAGATTCAATAGAGTAAGTAGCATTCTCATAGTCTAATGGTTGTTGGGCGAGGATTTTAGGGGATAGGGGTCTCTAGTGGATGTGTGTTCACTTAGTCGATGTTATATGAGAAAATTCATTGGTGGACAGAGCCATCTATGATCATGTAAATTTATTTTCTTGATTAATAAAATTAGAAGCAGAGCTGCAAAGTAGCAAAGGGTGGTTTTTTCCCCGGAGGGGTGTTTTGCACGAGAGATCCTTGTGTCTTTTGTGTGTGTGATTGTTTTATTTTATTATGGATTTCATGTGATGATAATAGTATTTTATTTGTTGATTAATGCATAATATGATCTAATATACTAATGGTGTAATGTGTGATTTTGAATCAGTAATTGAAAAAGAATTTTAAAGTATACACTGTCACTACAAATTCACCCCCTTCTCAGTAGTGAGCACATTTCCAAAACAAAGTGTCAACTAGAAATAACAGGATGCATAGGAGTAGGTGGAGTATGGGTTTTACGATCATAGATCTAGCAAGCATGAAATTTTTGGAATGCAAGTATGCAATATCGAAACATGGTTGGCCAAAAGTAATCAGCTTGCAAAATATTCTAGGCAGTGGCATAGCTAGACATGTGTTTGCCACATGCTCCAACATGGAATTCATTTAAATATTTTTTAGCTTCCTCATGAGTGAGGCATCGTCTAAACATCGTATCGACACCATGACAATAGAGTGTGTCACCAATTATATGGTAATTTCAAGCCTAATATTGAGTACATCACTGATCAGAGTGAGAGGTATGAGGATGGAAATTTTTAGTCTGGAGATAGATGATGATATCTCCATACCAAGGATCAAATGAATCTATCATAAAGAATGACCTGTCAGGAATAGAATCGTCAAATGTAGACTCAGTTTCGGATCAAGGAAGTTCGCATATCAGTTCGGCGAAGTGTAAGGACTTCTTAGATTTGGATTTGATAAATTCCAAATCAAAATTATGGAGAATAACAATACATTTAGAGTATTTATCCCCCATAAATTTTCATGACATAATATATGTCATCGAATTTCAATCAAAAATTTCCATACTCTTCTGAAGCAGAATGTAGCAATGAAATTATCTAGACAGTTTGGAAAGCTACCAAACCTAACTTTTCAACGTGAGTATATTTGATTTCAGGGTCATTTATATTCTGACTCAAATAATAGATGGTATTTTCGTCCCCCTGGTCATCTTCTTGGACCAATACCATAGCAATGGTAGTACCATTTGTAGCAAGATACAGGAAATAGTCGCATCGATAATCGGGGGCATACAACAACGATCCTCAAACTAGAACATCTTTCAAAGCATCAAAATTCTTTTTAGCAGTATCATCCCAATGGAAGGGAACCAATCCCAATCAAACTTCTAGAGAATAAAAATCCATTTAGAGTATTTGTCCCCCAACAATTGTCATGACAAAATATATGTCATCAAATTGTAATAAAAAACTATCATAGTCTTGCAAAGCAGAATGCAGTGGAAAAATATCTAGATAGTTTGGACAACTGCAAAAACTAACTTTTCAATGTAAGTATATTTTATTTCAATGTCATTTAAATTTCGACTCAAATAATAGATGGGATGTTTTTACCCTAGGTCATCTTCTTGGACCAATACCATAGCAATAGTAATAACAGCCACAACAAGATATAGGAAATAATCGCGTTGATAATCAGGGGGGTTACAACAACAATCCTCAAACCATAACATATTTCAAAGCATCAAAATCCTTTTGAGTGGTATCATGCCAATGGAAGGGAACCCCTTTCTTCAATAGGCGAATAAATCCTTTGGCCAGTTTTGCATAGTTAGGGACAAATATTCCTAGAAATTAGCCTTCCCTTGGAGGAGTTGTAACTGAACAAGTGAGGAAGGCATAGGAAAATAAAGGATTACATGTAATTTAATGGGATTGATATGGATTCCTTGCCTCGACAAAATGAAGCCGAGAAGTCTATCGAATTGAGCACAAAACACGCATTTCTGCAGATTTAACTTGATTGTAATGCTGACAACATAGGAAAATATCCCTGAGATGCATCAGATGATCGTCACGATGTTTGGAGTGGGTAGGTAAATCATCCAAATAGGGTTGTACAATGTGCTTAATATCATGGAAGGCATAATTCATAGCCCTCTAGAAAGTTTCACCAACATTCTTCAAACCAAAAGGGAGCTTACAATAGGCAAACGTCCCCCATGGACAAATAAATGCAGTATTATGTTGGTCTGATGGGAGTATGTTGATTTGATTGAAACCATAAAAACCATCCATAAACGAAAAAACTTCGCTTCCATCAGAGTAATTAAGAATTTGGTCAATAAATGGGGTTGGGTAGTTTTCTTTAGGATAAGCACGGTTGATATCCCGATAATCAACACACATGTGAATCGTGCTTGTTTAAATCAGTGAGAGGAAATGAGTAAACAAAACTAGCACGCAAAATTTTTTCATCCTCTACATTAATCTCAACAAATTTCTTAGGGTGAATCAGACGTAGGCGTTGTTGAACAGGCTCAGCATCTGGATAAGTTTTTATCTCATGTACTATGATATTTGGATCAATCCCTGGCATCTATTCATATGTCTAGGCGAAAACGTCATGGAATTCTTGAAAAAGGACTTTATTATAAATCTTGATCCATCATCAATAGGACAAGATGCATAAATATGGATAGTTTTTACAACTCCATGTTTAATCAAAATGTCAAGAGGAACAGTCTCTTCAATATTCGCTAAATGTTTCTCAGAATTGACATCGTGAATAGATAAAGAATTCTTAAAGGTCTCAGTAGTGTTGGGTGAATAAATATCTCCAAGATTATTCTCAGGATTCTCGGGCAAGGAGGAACGATTATGGTTATCATACTATGGTGCATCATCTGAAATCATGATTTCCATGATGTTTTCATCAATAAAGAATTTACCAGAGAAAGGATCAACAGATGAACCAAAATATTGGGAATGATCAACCCAATATATCGATGATTCAAAATCAGAATGTGTCGAATAGGCCGAATAGATGGCTTCGTATTCAATATTAGTGGGACTGAGTGGCATGTAGTCACCAAATGTATCAACATTAGAAATGTCTAGTACTGTCTAGGGATCAGATGGAATAGTACAGGAGGAGATCATATTTACAAAGGAAACCAAAGTGAAAATTTTAGGAGGGGGGAGTGAAAAAAGTTCCCCTTAAAGAGGAATCCTTAACCAATCTGACTCTGACATGTTGATAAGATTGTGGGGATTCGCCCACCAAAGGGATGTTTCTAGTAGTCTGAGAATTATTGGCAAAAAATGTAATTTGATCAATGGCCATGATTCCCCCTAGTGAGGGAAAGTGATCATCTTAAAATAGGTTGAAATGGCAATTGCCATGGCATAAATCCATGTGCATCCCAGTAAAATGTTATAATCCAACAGTCTATGTATAATTTCAACCTCTACTGAAACCGTTTTTCTAGCTTATTCTACTTGCAATGTATTTAAAATTTTGTAAGGTTTGAAACATCTTCCATAAAAAAAATTAAGAGTAGTGGGTGACTGATTAAGTTGAGGAGAACCAATGAAGGATAATCAAATAAACACAGATAAATATATCAAAGACATACACAATGTAGGCATGGTGGAAAAGGCCTGAGAGCCTCACTGCATTCCTCTCATTCTCATTCTCATTATAAAATAATGTCTATAATACAAATATCAACACAAGAAGAAATTTGTCTCAAGATATTGCATCTATCTTGGACACTTTGGTTGAGAAAATATCTCAACCATACACTAATCCAATCTAACTTTAGGGAACAAACCCAATCTAGAAAGTTAGGAATTAAATATGAATTTAATGATTTAATTAATTTAATATTTTTGGACTTATTATTGTTTTTAATGTGAGAGTGAGGCTAACATGCCCCCCCCCCCCCCCCCCCCCCAAATGATAATTCCAAAGTAAGAACATGTGCCATCTCCAAGTCCTCATGTTGAAACTGTTGATCCTCAATGAAAAACTGCCTGAAAAACCACCAAAGATGGATGCCAAAAAATCTCCAATCTAAAGAGAACATGAATCAGCTGCAAGTCTGATACATATCTGAAAATTTCTTGACAACTCCATCACATTCCAAGCTACGAAAGGATCCATCTATCCTTTTCTTTCAATCAGCATCCCAATTTCTTGTCCACTGACAAAATGTTGATAACACCCACTGGCGAATTTGATGATGTCGAAATTGTCCACTAGCTACTTTGATGTTGACCGACCACTGGCAAATTTTTTTAATGATGACCGCCCATTGGCTGCTTTGATGTTGACTACCCACTGGCTAATTTGACGATGCCCACTAGCTGATTTGTTGATGATTCACACTGGCTAATTTGAGGATGCGCACTGGCTTCTTTGATGATTCCCACTGGTTGCTTTTGTTGATGTTGTCGAGACTTTCAGTATAACAATCACCCTTAATTCCATTATCATTCCCCCCTTTTTCATCTGAAAGGAGAGACAATCATCTGCATTTGATTTCTGAATTTTGAACTCCCCCCTTTCAGGGGTAGCAGAGTTTCATTGTTGTACTCCCATTTTCAGGTGATGACAGTACCAACTTCATTTGACTGTTGGCTGCAATAGGTGGGATTGAATTCTGTTGTAAAACTTATACGATCGCTTTATTTTTTACGGCCATTCACAAGTATCAATCCATACATAATTGATCTTTAATCTGGTTGGTTGGTGTTGTTTGCAGCATTTCTCTAATGATTGATTATGCTTGCCACAATGGTGACAAGGATAGATATCAAAACAGTGATCTTCCATGTGACCTTTTCCTTGACAATGTTTGCATGTGGCTTTGTCTTCAACTTTCTCATGGCTTGCTGATGTTATTTGATCAAGAAATCCTGCACCAATGAACTTTATCGGCTTAGAATAATCTGGTATATGCAAGATGTTTTCATCTTGGTCATATCCTAATCCACGTCGATTTTTGTTGCTTTGTATTTCTTCCCATGGCTTGATGATTGGCTTGGAATAAGAAGACTGAACTTGATCGTGGACAACTTCTTCACTTGAAGTTGTATGGATCAGTGGCTTGGAATCATCATCTTCTGAATTTGGATTGTTGAAAGGCTTTGAAACACATCCCTTCTGCAACATCTCATCTTGTTGCAGTTTTGATTCCAGTTGAAGAAACTCAATTGTATCATGTGTCTGTTGTAGATGCATTTAAGTATAAGCAAGAGTTGTTTTTTTTTATTTGCACCATGTATTCAGCAGTTGATAGGTTCAGTTGTTAAGAATCTGTAACAACTGAATGTTTTTTTCCATGTGAACTCACTAGAACTCACGCTCACTTGGTTTTAATACTTTTTGGATTTTTGGAACTCACTTGCTTGAATGCTTGATCTTGCTTGCTTGAACTCACGCTCACTTGATTTAGCTTATCACGCTCGCTTGCTTTGGAATTTGCTTGATCTCTTGCTTGGTTAAACTTGTTTGCTTTGATTCATGCTCACTTGAATAATTGAATACTAGAACTCACACTTGCTTGTTGTAGATATGAACATGCTTGATTGTTGTTTGAATATCGCATTTGCTTGCTTTAGAGTTGAACTCACTCGCTTGATGTTGTGCACTTGTTTACTTTCACTTTGCACTTGCTTGAACTTGCTCACTTGATTGATCAAAAGAAGGGTGTCGAATACTATCGAAAATTCACCCAAGGGAAACGCTTACAATGATTTGAATGACAGTTAAAAACAATGGACTCACTTGGTGTAACTGATTCCTTATCAATTCAAAGCTTCAGTATCGGGTTCAACCGAGAATGCATCCTTACAATCCACTCAATTTGACATTGATTACAAGCTATCTTACAAATTATGATTTGCAAGTTACAAATTTTTATTGAGCTTATTCTTAAAAAAAATGGTGGAGTGCATTTTCCAAAAAATTGCTTTTGAATTGATGCAAATGTTTTTGATGTAGTTGATTGTTGATTAACTTGATTGGATGTTGATGTAGAATCGTCTTTGAATGCTAATGTTGACAACTTGATTATGTGTTGCAGCTTCTTGATTGCTTGTAAGTTGCTTGAGTACATAAGCTTGAAGAGAATTTATTATGTGCATGCATTTTTGTAATTCGTTGTGTACTCCATGTGTACCATATTGCAAGGATAGTGTCAAAACTAGACACAAAAAATAAGCAACATCAAGAATCATGCGCCATCACAAACATACTCATGGTGTACCTAAGATCCCTTTATTCAATTTTAGGCGGATCTAGGACACAATCACCACCAAAATGATATGTTTTATTAAATATGGGAGCACATCAACCTTCACCTTCTCATACAATGATAATGCCAAGCTCGCAAACTCTTAAAACAACTTGTCTTCAAAATCGAATATACAATGACTCAAGCTTCTAAAAATAAAAACGTTACTTCAAAAATACAATACAATAATAAGCTTCCCTTAAAAAAATATATTCATTTATCACTCCATATTGCATGATATACCTTATTTCTCAAAAAGAAAAAGGAAAATTAATACACCTTATCCACGGATCCTCATTCTTATTCCACTCCTTATATCTCCCAAAATTATCCACCACTTATCACTCCAAAAAAAAAAAAAGTTTTACAAATTAAAAGGCACACCTTATCACTCCATTACAAAAACATCTCTTTATTAACTTTATGATCACATTAAAAAACCCTTACAAAACAATTTAATAAAACTTTCAAATCACTTTACAAAAGTGATTTATAAAAGGTAACGTGAAAATTTCATTTAAGTGATTTCTGAAAGATAAGTAATATGAATTAATGATTTCGTTGACCTGTAAGTGTAGAAAAGGTTTTTTTGGCTCCTCCACCACTTTACAACGTCGACTCTTCCTTTTCGGCTAGTTCCTCCACCATGTTAGCTCCTTTACCAGCAACCTTTACAACGTCGACTCTTCTTTTTCGGCTAGTTCCTCCACGATGTTGGCTCCTTTTCAGCGACCAAAACTATAGTTTGCAGAGAGGTTGTACGCAAATGGTCCAGTGTGGGTGGTTTAGCGCAGATCCTCCTTAGGTGGTTATGTTTCAACATAGCTTCTCAACGATCCATCCACACAAGCTTCTCCCTCAACGTTGGTTCATGCACGCAGGTGGCTTCTTCCACAAATTTTCACGTTGTTGAGCCTCCACACTGGATAACTCTACGATGATGGCTCTTCCACGGTGGTTATATGATCGCTCTTCCACATATTTTCATGTTGTTGAGCCTCCACACTGGATATCTCTACGATGATGGCTCTTCCACGGTGGTTATACGATAGCTCTTCCACAAGCATCTCTTCGACGTTGCTCCCTAACTCTGATCTCGGAACATTGAATATCAAGGTTCATAGGATTAGTCCTACATGTATCTTCCAAGCTCGGTGTGGCATGCTCCTTTCAATCCTAAAACTTTGAGATCTTCGAGGAATTATTTCTTAGAACACAGTGGATTGAATCACATCAATTCTAACTTTGCATTCAATCAACATATTAAACACAAGTGTAAACATATACAAATGGGAGCAAAAATAGTAGCAGTAATTCTAGCATACTACAATGGATCTTCACACAGTCTCTACACTGCAGATAACAAACATTGGCATCATCTCTACTTGAAACCATTGATCCATCCCTAGCTCTATATTTATCTCCCAATTTCTTGTTGTAAATTACCAATGTCTTTAAAGCTCTTTGCATTGGATCTCTTTTCTAGCTATGTAACTGTAGACATATCTATTCCTTTTATAAATAGATTGCAAAGTTCAAAAGTGACATATTGCACATTCTCACCAAAAGAATATTGTGGAGATAGAATACACAAAGTCCAATCGATCTTAAGCTGGTTATAATGCATTCATATTTGTGATTCCGTCTCCACACATATTTTATGCTCTTTTCTAATGGGCAACAATCACAATCTTATATGTTGGCATGTTTAAAAAAAAAAAAATCATACCTTCTCACAATAACATTGATTTCTATCTATGCAATGTACGGATAGTGCCGAGACATTTCTATCAATTTCAATGTGGTGAAAACTTACCATCATTTGCAACATATGCATTGATTTTCCTCCTATGCACTTTCAAGGGTGATCCACATCGCATGCCACAATTTCACGTAGACAACACTTTTATGCTTCACTTTTGTTCAACGCACAAAAACTCCAATGATTTCCCATAGGATTTTTTGCAATTTCATGATCTGAAGATCTTTCTCTCCAACTAACAATGACATTCCAAATTCAACCTCACAACCCTCGGCTCTGATACCACATGAAGGATAATCAAATAAACACTAATAAATTTATCAGAGACATACACAATGTAGGCATGGCAGAAAAGGCTTGAGAGCCTCACTGCATTCCTCTCATTCTCATTATAAAATAATGTGTATAATACAAATATACATACAAGAGGATATTTGTCTCAAGATAGTGCGTCTATCTTGGACACTTTAGTTGAGCAAATATTTCAACCATACACTAATATAGGAGCCTAACTAGTTGGAGAGAATCTCTCAATCAACTAGACCTAAACTGACTCCTAAATTTGAGGAACAAACCCAATCTAGAAAGTTAGTAATTAAATCCAACTTTCATGATTTAATAAATTTAATATTTTTGGCCTTATTATTGTTTTTAATGTGAGAGTGAGGTTAACAACCAATAGCTTTCCAACAAGAATGTGACATGATACAAGTCGACGCACTTTCATCACAATTGCTCGATGGATAGTATTACTTCGAACAACAACATGTATCATAAAGACCAGTTGTGGTGGAAGTTTGGGAGTATGATTCTCATGATTAAATACCACAAGACTCAAATCTGAAGGATCTATGCCTCTGATTTCGATAAGTAACCTATTATGGGCAGGACAATTCTACAAAACCTCAAGGGTTGACATAGTAGAAGGATCTTGAGCCAAGTCCTCAACTCTATTATATTTTTGTGCAACTCTCCTACAAGGATTGAATGTTGATTTGTAAATAACACCTTTTGGAGGTTTAATGGTTAATTCAGTTGGTACCACATTTGGATAAGAATCCAAAGTGGATGATGTGGAACTAGTAGGTTGATTAGTAGCCTTACTAGTCGAAAGATTTAGGTTACCATAGTCTTTATTTCTTGTCTCCACTGTAATCTCATTTTTCTGTATGGTGGAAGATAACATCATAACTTGGGAAGAGGAATTTGGATCTCATGCAACCATATTCATCTCCTAGTTGGGAAAGGGATGTGTTAACACAACAGGTGCATTAGATGATGACTTTAGGAATTGATTAAATTTTTCTCAATGTGGACAATCCTGACTAAAATGTTCCTCATTACAAATAAGGGAAGGATAACGAGGATTTCGTTTGCATTTAGGAGGTTGATTATTTTATTTGTCCTACGAAGAAATATCTTTAATCTTCTTTCCTTTTCCTTTCTTCTTACTTCTGGGTTACTGATAATTTCCTTTTTAGGGTTTAACGAAATTAATTTCAGAAGTAGTTGCAAGAGTAGTAGAGGATGGGTTTTGAGTAGCCACAGCAGGACATGAATCAGATAGTTTACTCACTATCTCTTGACTAGAAAAACCAATCACACCATCAGTGACATGTGATTCTTTAGTAGGAGGTGGTGGAATAGTATGTTGAGGTCTCTAAGCATTGGGTATTTTATCATAGAGTGTGTCATATTAATTATAAATCAAATCAAGATATTAGGCACAAGTAATGACTTTCTCTTCAGTAACAACTCTGCCTTTAGAAACATCTTCATTTATGGATGGTAACAAATATTTGATAAACCATTCAACCAATAACTGACCAGGAATGAAAGTTTTGACCAGTGGATGTCGACGTCGTCACTCATGAATATGATTAGAAATATGAGTGGAGTCAGACTATTTCAACGAGGTTAAAAATTATGTTCTAGTCTCATGTCGAATAGGTAATTTAAAATGGGTTAGGAACGTAGTTGTCAAGGGATTGAAATTGTTAAATGAAGCTACTCGTGACATTCAACATACCACTTATCTTCTGTACCAGTAAAAGTTCTCTGGAAAAGTTGTAAACAAATCGAATCATCATTTAAGGAGTTAGATGAACACTATAAATGATAGGCCATAACATGAGTAGACGTTTATTCTCTAGGATTTCTGTTGAGTTTTGTGATATCGCTTGGCAATTTAGTATGAATGGTCAGGAAGTAAGGAGAATGACAAATAGGATCATTCGTGAGTCGGGTTAAATCAAGGGTTTCTACAAACGGAAACTACCTATTAAATTTCGGTGGAGGGTACCATGGGTATTTTCGTTATATGTATAATCTCATACCATTGTGTCAAATGGTCCTATTTTTCATCCATGGTACAGAGAAGGATGAGTGAAATCTATGTTGATCAAAGGGAAAGTCGAAATTCAGAAGCTGAAATCTATAAGGGAGAGTTAAAATATCGGGAACCGATTCTCAGAACGATGGATATTGGAGAGGGCTCAGAATATCGAGACCCGATATCGAAAGGACTGGCAGGAAGAATATCGAAACCTTGAAAGGCTCAGAACCTTGGGACCTTGTAAGGATGAATATCGAAGCAATTAGAACATTGGAGCCCAAATTTCGGAAGGTTGATTATTTTCAAACTTCGGAGATCATAATATCGTAAGTTCTTTATAAACTGAATTCTTTTATAAACGTCGAGGTTGCAAGGAGAAGAGATTTACAAACGAAATCACATGCAAAACTAAATAAGAAAGGTCCCCTTTCTCTCTCCTCTGGTAGGACACATGGAAGTAGGTGATTGGCTCTGAGAAACTGATGAGGAAAATGATTTCAACATCACATGGCAGTACGAAGGACGTGTGGCAGTCAAATTCAAAATTTTTGGGTGGTAATGGCGTGAATTTGTGTGACATGTGTCACCACTAAGACAAAACCACATGAAGATGGTGACATCAACATGACATCATCTTAGAGGTCAGTATATCAAAGGATGTATATCTCATAGCTCCTATGCAAATGACATTTTGAAAAAGTTCTAATGAAAGGGGCTCTGATGTTGAGTGGTGCTTGGTCGTAGGGACCCAAAAGAACAAAGGGCGCAGAGCAGGGCCAAGCATGCAAGTTCTATGGAGAATATCGAGGATGGAGATATCATAACACCACTACAAAATCATATTTGAAAAAGTTACGATGCCTAGGGAGCTCCTATGCTGAGTAGTGTTTGGTCATGGAGCTTAGAAAAACAAAAGGCAGAGATAAAATACACTAAGAGATCGACCCCCAACAGGATTCTAAAGGCCTTAGATCCTAATCTCTAAGTCTCTGATCATGGCACCCGATCCTTTGGCAAAAATATGATAAGGGTCTAAGCAAAAAGGGGCTAGAGTCCAATCGGAATAGTACAATATTGCAACATCTCTTTAAGAAAACTTACAAGATATGAGGTCTCTAATAATGAAATACAAAGAGTATGGATGATGAATGGGTTTCCAGCTAAGTAAATGCATGCATAAGGTTGGTGTTGTAAGCTCTACTATGCAGCGTTGATTTTCTAATGCGGAAAAGGGATATGGTCTGTTGGTTGTGTCAAAAAGGGGGCTTACGTTGGTCACTTTCCCTTTTTCCTCACCCCTCCCACCTTTAATCCCCCTCATTTCCTGGAAGGACCTTCTAAACCCGACAAAATTCCCTTGGCCCCAGCCCCTAGCGTGAAACCCCAAAGCACCCATAAAACCCTACCATATGTTTTTGCGTGTTCGTAACTCGTCACGTCGCATCCCCACTGTTGATCACCCCCACTGACCCAACAGCTCCCGTCGCACCTGATAAAGGTGACCCCCTCTACCACTCTCCACCGTCAGATCATCTCCGCCAAGATCTGACGGTCTTCGCATTCATCACGCTGGCAACTTGATCGAGCAATAGCATGCGATGAGAGCAGTTTTTCTCTCTCATCCGCTACTATGTGTTGATCATTGAGTGGAATCGCTTGGCCTCGGGAATTTACCACTTAGCACCCGAAAGCGGTGCGATGAAAACCATTACCACCCGACCAAAACCATCGCCGCCCATTAAACGCCCGTTCAACTCTGTTTCCCGATGACCGTCCGATCTGCCCGTTGAAGATCCAATGGCCCTAACACACCCGCTCCCACTTCGGCCAATAGCCTCTGCCGAGCCATCTCCGCCGTCCATTTCTCCGATCCGACGGTCATTCTTCTTGTTCACCCCAAAATCGTCCATGTACCCATGCTTTCCACATCCTGTGGCCATTCTGTTGCCTGAACAAAGAGATCATCAGCTCTGTCAGCATTAGTTACAGTAATATCCCCAACAACCATATTTAACATAAAGCATGGCCAAACGAGAAAAGGACACAGCACGAAATTGTAACTGAATTTATCAGTCATGGACTCCACTGGTACGAGCACTCCAACCGCCTAAAGGACAGAACAGCACCAGAACAGATCGGATTCACCCACTGAAACAAGACACTCGTTCAGAGACTCCATCACGCAGTTAAATGTAGTTGGTGGTCAATTATGACCCCTCCATACCTAAACGACCGAGTGCCATTGTAATGAAAACTTATAAATATCTAAAAGTAAGATGTAATCAAGGTTGGCGTTTGATGTAAGGTTCAACTTCTGGAGACTGTAGACATTTTGTCACTTGCAGCGTCTCATCTTCATTTTCAGAAAATACAAGCTTCTTTTGTTGTTAACTTCTCACTGTCGATTTTCCTCTATTCTAACCTTGTGCCTGATATGTTGTGTTCTTGATCTCTTGATGTTTAGCACTAGATAACTGTCATCTTATCTTTGTGTTGGAATCTTGAATGCATCACTGAATAAGTTTCTCAGGTTTCTTTCTATCTAATGCAGGAGAGTTGTCATCCTGTCTTTGCATTAATGGATTAGATTTGCAGGTTTTTGTACTAGTTGCAGCCGGCCATCACATGGTCTTGTGTATCTATTGGTGTGGTTAGTATTCTCCATATTCACCTAATATCTAAACTGTGAGAATTGGTGGTCTAAAGGCCTGTAGTCTGAGGGTGTTCATGCATGTCTAGAGTGAAACAAAGTAGAAGTGGTTATCTGGCTTGAACTAAACCATCATTCCTTCCATTAAACCTTGCAACAATAGTTGAATTTATATGTTACCAAGCATCTCCGAGCTACAACCTAGGAGATTTTCTTGGAATCCTATCATAATTAGCGTTGTTGCCAAGGAGAGGAGATTGAGGATCAGCTTCCCTGGGAGAACGACATAGATCCAACTTTGATGATAGACAAAGTCTGGACACATTTCTGGTTGTAATCATCTATCTGGCAACTCTACTGGAGGACTAATCTTTTGACGACTCCACATCACAGTTCTGGCTCAGTTTGTGAGACACTCTCACGGAAATCCTCAGAAATCACCAGTTGACCCAGTGCCTAACCATGAAAATATTGTCAAGAAGAGAAAGACATCACAAAAGGGAGCATCAGGATCAGGTAAGCCTAAACAATCTTATGTATCTCTGCCAGAAAGGCTTGTAACTGAGCATGCACATGTTGAAAATATAGAGCCTAGCACTATCAGTGAAGAAATACTCTCAGAGATTCATAAAGCTCCTTGTTCAATAAGTTCCCCTTTGGATCTCAGTCCAAAGGAAACCTCCCTTCCAGTCCATCATATTCCTTTAGCCTTAACAGTCATTTCTCAACTCCCTACCTTTCAGACTGCTAGCACCCTTCCATCTACCCCAGTCATGGCAGGTCCACAAGCACCCACGAAAATGGAAAGAATCATAGCTGCTAGGTATGGACCCCTGGTCCTGCCTATTCCTTTGAATGCCCTGCCCGCAGGAGAATATCAGAAATACATGCCTAAGTTCATTGGTACAAAGGGAGTAACAGCTGATGAACACCTTGAGTCTTTTTATAGCTATGTTGATAACCCAGATATCAGTGAAGATGATGTGTGGATGAGAGTATTTGTCCAAAGCCTTGATGGAGAGGCTAGAAACTGACCTGTAGGTCTATAGCAGACATTGAAGCATTAGATGATGTGTTTTTAAAGCATTGGGGAGATAAGAAAGATTTTCTATATTACCATACTGAGTTTGGCAACTTGAAAAGGGAAAATGGGGATTCATTGCCTGATTTTAATAAAAGATTCAATTGTATGTATAGAAAGATACCAACTGAAGTCAAGCCTACCCCCACCTCTTCCAAACTCACATATGCCAATGCCTTCGATTCTGATTTATGCATGTTGTTAAGAGAGAGAAGATGTGCTTCTCTAGCTGAAATGCAAGATGCAGCCTTGGAGGTGGAATCCAATATCATGGTCGTAGAGAAACTCAAAGGACATGCTGATAGGAGGAGGCAGAGAGGAGAATCTTCGTCTTCTTCTTCATCTTCAGAGCCCGAAATAGACAAAATGACTAAAATGATAGATTCATTAGCTGCTGAAATATCCAAACTGAAGGTTGAGCAGAGTTCTAGGAAAGCAAGGCTTCCTAATACATTTTCTCCTAGAAATCCAAATCCATTCAGAAGAGCAAATGAACAATTGCAGGTCATTCAGAGGGGTAAAGAGGCCAGTGAAGAACAAAGGGTTAAGACTCCTTTCTAGAACGTAGTCATGGAGGAGGAGCAGTTTGATGAAGAGGATGAGATTCACTGCATGGAAGACAAGGGTAGTGCTACCTTTTTGACATTAGCTGCCTACGAGGAGTCATTACTCAGGGACCAGACCAGTCATGAGTGGGATAGAGAAGCTATTCTGTAGACTGAAGACCAGCAAAGATATAACTTGAGGCCAAGAACGAGTAATGTCAAAGAGAATCCTGCCCAAAGGGCTACTATCCCCACAGAGCAGCAGATCAGCAAGCAGAAGTGACTGGCAGCTGATCCCACCATCCTAAAAGCACCAGCTCAGGAGGTAAGAGGCCCTAATAAGTCCCCTTCCCCTTTCAATTTTGAATCAGAAGTCCAAAAGTTAAAAATATATGTACCTCTGATAGAACTTGTAAAGAGTGAGGTCTTTAGGAAGCCCATCTGTTATCACTCAAGTTGTCCTTAAACTCCGGAAAAGGATACGGTCGAGGTAACCATAGACCAACTTTGGACTACAGATTCTAGCCAACCTGCAGTCAGAGAGGGCTCTCTCTTTATGATTTAGCTTTGTTGAAAAGGATTTTAGGCCAGGTTTTGAGTTCAGGGGGTTTTTGTTTTGTTTTGGTGGGAAAATTGATGTTTTCAGACAAAGAGGCAAGGCATAGTCTGGAAGTTTCAAACCATTGGGCGTGGAGTCGAGGAGGAGAACTGCTGGTGCATTTCTTCGGTCACAAGTGAGGTAAATTGGAGCAAGATAGCTGAGCATGAAACAATATTTCAGGTTTAAATGATGGGAAGAATGCTAAGTAATGAGAGGCAGTTAAGAATCTCTCAATCAGCTTAACAGATGGAGGTAACAGAGCTCTACCTAGGGGCAGTGAAGAATCCCTAGATAATTGGCCAACACAAGTGAATCGGGGTAAACATGAGCCAGGAGGAATTCATATTCATAACCAATTCAATCAGAGGAAAACATAAAGAAATAGCAGAAATTGAGCATAGAGTGTATTTAAACAAATTCTAAGCTATTCTTTCTTTCTGCTATTTAGATAGTGGTAAACAATAAACAAAGGTAAGATGCACTTATTGCTTCAGGCTGCAGCACAAGAACTCCATCTTTATATCTCCAAAAGCATTCATTTACAACAGTCAGTTTGCTCTCCAAGCTTTCAGCAATCTTTGATTATAGAAAAACCTAGGTATACAATGCGAGTCTCCAGTGAAAATTCTCAATCAACCAACCCTTGTAACAATGTAGAGGGCGGTATATATAGGGAAAAACTATCTACAGAGTTCCTTTATTACATCTTGACCTAATCAGGTCTGAAAGAAAGATGATTACTTAACCTAATCCTATCCAGAAGTAAATGCAAAAAATATCTCGGGCTGCGCTCAGGGCCGCCGTATCAAAACTAAGTAAATGATGTTGTCCTTGGTGGCTTGCTGCAGTGTTTTCTAAAATAAATGTGTATGGGTTTCTTCATCTCTGTTGTCTATCTGCATTTAAAGCTTTAACTGTGATTTGAGGGCAAGGATAGGCTTACGCCTCTTGATTTGACTTTTTGGGGGGGCTCATCAATGTTCAGGTGCTTCGAACCCCTAAAAAAATCTTTGGTTGATACTATTTGGCCCTTCATCTTCCTCTGATACTCTTTGGCAATAAACCGATGTTGTTCTCATGTGTTGTGTGTTAAATCATCATTTAATGGCCGCTGTTCGGCCTCTGTTTTCTTCAAAACTGCTTTCTGCTCCTTTCTGAGTGCTTCGCAAAGAAAAATGGTTCATTCGGCGCCTTTCGGGCTTCCTGGGGGCTGCAGAATGAAAAGATTCCCTGAAGATTCCCCATTCTGGCCCAAAAAATCTAGCGATGAGCGATTTGTGCTAAGCGCAAATCGCTCATCAAAAACTGCCTCAGAAACTGATTCCGGGGCTCCGAAGTGCGATTTTTTGCCCTTCGCGCCAAAAAGTGCTGATGACGTCAGCGGATGTGACTTCGTATGGCGGGTGATGTCAGCGATGACGTCAGCATGATGACGTGGCGGGATGACGTCAGCGGGTGACGTCATCATGTACGGACGGTGACGTGGCATGTATAGTGGCAGGGTAGGTGGCAGAAGGCCACGTGGCAGGTGACTCGGCAGGTGACTCGGGGCTTACGTCACAGGGGAAGGCGGTAAGCGGTTTTGGGCGCACCGCCTTAGCGCCTGGGCAGTTTTGGGGGAAGGGGCTCCGCCACACCCCAGAGCTCGACGCGTGGCGGGAGTACTGCGGTAATACCGCCCATCTCCCGGACGCTAAGCTTCGGGCGGTTCAGGGATGGGAGGGCCCGTCAGCCGTAGATCTGCAGGGCGGATGATCCAACGGCTGGCGATGATGGTGAGTCGGTGGGGGTATACGGGCGGGGAATATGCACAGAATATTCCAAATTTAATAACGCGCGCAGGTGGGGTTTGAAACTTAGGTTTAGGGGGTTTGGGGGGTTAATACGAGCGCGGGTTAATGTATTTGTAGTTAGGACTTAGGAAGAAGGGGTAGAACATGGGTTTTTGATGGTTTTAGGGCTAGGGAAGAGGTTATTAATCTGGCCAGGTGTCAGATTAATCCCTGCTTGGACACGGATGGGCTAAAAGCAGCCTCAAATGGACTGTTCTTTCCCTGACTTAGAAAGAATATGGCTATATTGCCAGGGGGGAATATTTACATAGGGGAATTTTATATACAAAGTTTTAGTAGGGGAAAGGGGAAAACTGATAGGGAGTTATATAATACTTGTTAGTAGTTAATATGAAGATGACAAGCAGGCGCCAAGGTCAGGGACCTTAGGCTAATTTTGGGGAAAAGAGTTTTGAAAAGAAATAAAATCCTTGAGTGAAGCAGATCTTCACCAAGGCAACTGATATGGATGATGATGAAACTAAGAGGAATCAAGCAGATCTTGACCTCTTTGGGAAGTTAGTAAGTGACTTGGGGAATTAGAAGAAGGGGGAGTTAGTTATGTCCACCTTATAGCTCCCTTGCATGAAAACTACCTGCACTGTGATTTGTAAAGGTAAAGCACTTTGTAACACAAAATTGATCATAAATCGCCTTTTTGCAACCACACAGCTACCTACCCAGCCTACTTTCCTAACATTTTTTCTTATTTTGAATTGGGTGCACTTAGACTTGCAAACCCAGATTTACAATTTTTCTTTTGGATTTTTCCTATCTAAATCTACACTTATTTCTGCCAGGGCCCAGATTAAACAGTTGGGTCCCTTTGATTCTCTACCTATCTACAAATCTGCCAAGATTAAACTGTTTGGACAGATATCATTCTCTATATTCTAAAACAGGAAATTGAAACCTAGGGAGACCAAGATTAAACTGTTTGGACCTCCCTTAAATGAAAAATCTTCAAAAACTAGAACTACTCCTCAAAAATTGGAATACACAGTGCATTTGGACTAAGCATACTTCATGGCACCTCGTGGAAATATGGAACACTGCAGCCTGCAAAGTATGACATATTTGGCATGTAAAAATGTCAATCATGAAAGATGATACCCTGTTGCAACAGGAGGCTAACAGTGGCTCCACTTGGGGATGGCTTTTGCTTGTGAAAAGTCAAGAACAGCAGGTCAGATTGCCTTGATCTTCTATTTGTTGCTGTAGACTGGAAACATTTCTTTGTTCTGGTTGCTGAAAATATAAACTTTGAACTATGAACAACCTCCTCCTCAACTGAATTACTGTGAACTGTACAGCATCGCCTTCTTTCTTCTGTGTGCTTGATAATTATGTGCAACATTGTTTGAGCATTATGCCTCTGAAAATCATGGGCCAAAACTGATGTATCTCCTCTGACTCTGGTCCTGAACAGTTACTGGCCAATTTCTTCTTCCTTGTCAACATTCTTTTGGCTGAAGATTATAATCTGCAACAGCTTGCCTTTACCATGATATATTGTGATGTGTCTGTGCTATTCTTCGCTGTTGTGCCGAAATTAGCGCAGAGACAGGGTCTTTAAAACTGGACTACTTGCATCGGCTAGATCTTCACAGATTTACTGTTGCTTCTTAAACAATCGACTTGCTTATAAAAATGAAAACAAGGTGCTGATATATACAACTAAGACTGTACAAAGATATATACAAAACTGCATTGTGTCCCTTTAAAAGGGGTCATGGTAATGCTTCAGCATACGGCCATTGACCGGGCCTTCTTCAGCAGAACAATCCTCCACAGATCTGAGAAAATAAGTGTTATTTCCCTGAACAACAGAAATAACCAATGGACCTCTCCATAGAAAATCAAACTTGGCATGTTTTCCCTTGTCTTCCCTTCTTGAGTCCCATCTTAGAACTTTGTCACCAACATTGAAATCCTCAGCCTTAGCTCTCTTATCAAACATCTTTTTGAGCTTTTCTTGCACAATTTTAGCTCTGTCATAAACTTGTTCTCTGGTTTGCTGCAGATGGATGGTCTGATTGATTCTTCTTTGAATGTCATTCGATTCAGCTTGAATCTCTTGTAACAGATTGATAGTAGGAATGCCCAGGGATGAAGGAAATCTAGCCTCCATGCCATATACTAGCTCATAAGGGCTCATCCCAATTGATCTTTTTCTTGAAAGTCTGTCTGCCCATAGGGAATTTACCAGTTTTTTGTGCCAGTTCTTCTTGTTTTCTTCCAGCACTTTCTTTATGATGTTGATGAGGCTTTTGTTAGATGATTCGGCCAAGCCATTACCTTGAGGGTAATAGGCTGTGGAGTGGCCCAAGGTAATATGAAATCTGTGGCAAAAATTAATCATCTTTTTGGACTTAAAGGTAGCGGCATTGTCAGTGATGATTTTCTCAGGGCGGCCAAATCTAGAAAGGATGTTGCACTCAAGGAATTGGATAATGATGGTGTCATTGGCTTGTCTACAGGGAATGGCTTCAACCCACTTAGTGAAATAGTCGGTGGCTGTTAAGATCCATTTGTGTTGGCCTGAGGAAGAGGGATGGATTTCTCCAATGAAGTCAAGACTCCGTTGTTGAAAAGGTTTTTCGGTTGAGATGGGTTTAAGGGGCAGGGGTGACAACTTTCTCTTGCCCTCAAAAATTTGGCATTTGTGACATGACATGGCAAACTTCTTTACATCTGCAAAAAGAGAGGGCCAATAAAAACCAGCCCTTAAAATTTTATCAGCAGTGGACTTCCAATATAGATGTCCTCCACAGTCACCTGCATGGAATTCTTTCATGACATTGTTAGTTTCATTCATGGTTAAACAATTAAGCAATATACCTTCATGATTTCTCCAAAATAATGCACCATCTATAACACAAAACTTTAAAGCCTTCATTTTCAAAAATCCTTTCTTGGTTCTGGACAATCCTGGGGGAGCACACAAGTTTAACAATACAAAGCATATATCAGCGTACCATGGGGATTGTAAAAAGATTTCACTGATCTGTGGAGTCACGAGCTCCAGTTCATTGTCCAGCTGGTTAATCTCTAAGGCTTGAAAATTTGTTTCGGACATTAGTTTAGCTAAACCTTGTCCCTTTATCAGCTTGGTTGGTTTTATTTCTATGTCATATTCAAGGATATTTGCAATCCACTTGCCTCTTTTGCCTTCTAATCCTTCTTGAGTCAATATGTCCTTTACAGCAGCATGTGGCACATAGGCAATTACGTGTGAATATAAAATGTACACTCTGAAATCCTTGATGGCCTTAACAAGTGCGTAGGCCTACTTTTCCATTATTGGGTACTTCAAAGGGGCGTCTCTTAGAGCTTGGCTGAAAAAATCAATTGGCTTTTCAGCTCCCTGTTCATCCTTCTGCAAAAGGACAGCGGCTATAGTGTGATCAGATGCAAACGAAAATATGATAAAATCTTTGTCACACTGTGGGCTAGTTAGGACAGGGGTTTGTGTTAAGGCTGATTTGATACTCTCAAATGCTTGCTTGGTTTCAAGAGACCATTTTACCTTGGCATCCTTCTTCAACATGTTGCTTAACAATCTTATCAGCTCAGCTAGATTTGGAAAAAATCTTCTCAAGAAGTTAATTTTCCCAAGGAATGCTTGTAGCTCTTTAATGTTTCTTGGAAATGGGATTTGGAGGATGGCTTGTATTCTTTCAGGATCAATTCTGATCCCATCCTTTGATATGATGTGGCCAAGTAATTTACCTTCTTCAAGGCCAAACAGAGACTTCTTGGGGTTCAAGGAAATGCCATATTTCCTACATGTCATGAAAATTTGCCTGAGATGCTTGAGGAGTTCTTCATCAGATTTGGAAAATGGGGTTAAGTCATCAAGGTAGACAACTAGGAAGTCATGTATTTCTTTGGCAAAAGCAATATCCATTGCACGTTGAAAGGTAGCACCAGCGTTTTTAAGACCAAATGGAATCTTTACATACTTGAATGTTCCCCAGGGTGTAGTAAAAGTTGTTTTGTCT
This sequence comes from Pinus tabuliformis, assembly GCA_031772625.1. Taxonomy (NCBI): domain Eukaryota; kingdom Viridiplantae; phylum Streptophyta; class Pinopsida; order Pinales; family Pinaceae; genus Pinus; species Pinus tabuliformis. The sequence continues at coordinate 178,954,332 of CM062808.1, forward strand.
TGGTCGTCCGGGTGAACAAGTATTTGGTTAAAACCTGAAAAACCATCTAGCAAAGAGATTCTAGATGATCCCACTACTCTTTGCAAGATGTGGTCCATTTTAGGCAAAGGGTAATGATCTTTTAGGGAGACTTGATTTAAATTTCTGAGATCTACACAAAGTCTGATTTCGCCTGTCTTTTTTCTCGTAGGAACAAGATTGGACACCCATTCAGAAAATCTGATGGGTGCTATGATGCCTGCTTCAAACATCCTCTTTACTTCCTTCTCAATCGGGGGAAGAAGCGTAGGGTTAATTCTTCTAAGTTTCTACTTGAAGGGTTTCTGGTTTGGTTTTAAAGGAATGGTGTGTTGGATCACCGAGGTGTCATAGGATTTCAGATCCTCATAGCTTCAAGCAAATACATCTTGGAACTCTTTGAATAAGTCAATGTACTTGGGCTTTTGATCAGGTGGCAAATTTTTGGACAGTTTAATCATTTTTGGCTTTTCTGCTGTCCCAATGTTATGTTCCTCTATATCAGTGTTTATAGGCTACAATTTTGGCTTTCTTGGCACGTCATTAGCATCAAACATGTCTTCTAATGGGGTTAGACCAGCAGGCAGAAAGTTATCCTTTAATTCAATGATGTCTGCCTCTGTTTTGGTTGTATTTACCAAGTGTATTTGTTTCAGTTGTTCTATGTTTTCTTTTTCAAAAATAGTTGGTTTCATGATTTGCTTGACTATTGCAGCTGTTACATCTTGTTGATTTTCAGTTGTTTGGTGTTCTGGATTTGTCATAGCATCCATGTCGATGTTAATATTCGAAAACTCATGCTCAAGGGTGAGGAAATTATTAATATGGGCATCATTTTCGAATACTTGCCAGTCTCTAACGTTATTTGGGACAGCGGGCCTATGTTTTATTTCAGCTGTGAAGTGATGGTTTGGGTCAAAAGGAAGCTTGCATGTACTAGCAAAGGTGGCTAGGATGTGTGCATGAATGTTGTGATTTCTAGAAATCTTGTCAAGCTTGAATTCAGTGAATGCCTGGAGTATATTAGTAGCAGCGGTCCTATAGGCTCTCATTCTGTTGTCATTGGTTACGAAATTACCTTTCATCTGTTGTATGATTAAATCAGAGTCTTCTAAAATAGACATTTTTGCAGCTCCCAGAGCTCTAAGGAGTTTAAGGCCTAAAAGCAGAGCCTCATATTCTGCCATGTTGATTGTGCATTTAAAATTCAGTCTGTAGGCATGACCTTCTGCATGGTTGTTATATGTGTTGTGAATCCATACACCTGCCCCTGCTCCTAACTTGTTGACAAAGCCATCAAACTCTAAATACCATGTGATTTCTTGCTTATGGTCAGTATCAAGAGATTGAGCTGTTTTAGGATTGGGCAGATTTAAAATTTCTGTTTGGGGAACTTCTTTTGGTAGGCAGGTTGCATCAATTGTTGTGACAGTTTCGTCAGTGTGTGCAACTGATTCTTAGTTGATGTGTGCTTATTGCTCTAGAGTGAAGGGCTCATTATAAATTGGAACATTTGTATCATCATTAAACAAAATAAAGGAATCCATATCAGAGTGGATTGAGTAAATGGGAAAATTTTCAGGCTTGCTCTCACTACTTACCACATATTTCATGAGATTTTCTCTATACAGTCTCTTTGGTTGCCCAAAGACTGAAATGGTGGCATAGGAAAGGTCTAATTGAAGGGATCCTTGGAGCTTTTCTCCCCATGATCTTGACAAGAGCATACCGTATTTTGGTGGAATGTCAGCAACCACTACATCCATGAGGATGGTCTTGTTGGGATATTGGACTAAGGAGACACACAAGTCTTTGATGAGGCCTAGACATTTCACTTAACTTGAGTCAAATGAGTATAAATCTTTGTAAGGACTTGTAACATCAAGATTCAGTTCTTCCATAACTGCTTTGGGCATAAGATTGTGTGATGCCCCTGAGTCAAACATAGCGTTGTGCAAAAATTTGTCGTGTATATGAAAACTGGCATAAAAGGGTGGGACCTCTCCATGTGTTGACTTTCCATTAACTTCTGAGCCAAATAGGAGCTCTGGGGTGTCGTCTAAAACATTTACATCATCCTTAACCTCTGGAAATTGAAGTGATCTTTGAATTTGCTGCCTATATACATCGTGTTTGGCAAGTTCTGAGAGGGGAATGGATATTTTTAACTTAGCTATTTTTGTCTCTAAGTTAAATGGCTTTTCCAGTGGAGTCTTGGTGTTGATAATGGCAACTTTTTATGTTTCATTTGAGTTGTCTGCGTTTTTCTCTTGTTTATCAGCGTTATGGGAAGTTTTTGCTTGCGGTTTCTCAACTTCAGGAAAGTTTTTTGGGACCCTGTTCGAGCTTTCTTTTGAGGAAGAAGGTGGCAAAGGCTGATCTTTGGAAGGCTGTATTTCTGTTATGTCTTCTACAGTCACTTGATGCGAGTTTGGGATAGGTATATCAGCTGGTTCTGTTATGATAGCCTTGCCTTTGATCTTGTTGGGCTGTTTGCTATCCTTCATTTTACTAGGTTCGGAAATGTCAATGGTCCTAGTTCTCAGCTTATATTGTTTGTGTACTTCATACACAGCGGTATCATAACCTTGTTTAAAATCAAAAGACTCGCCAGACCTAGTCTGAAACTGATTGTAATCAGGTTCATTTTGGTCTTCTTGGGATAGGACAGTTTGGTGCTCACCCTTTAGATCCATTAAGTTCATGTGAGTGTCTTCTATGGGTTCACTAGAAGTAGATCCTTCGACATAATTATCTTGGAAAGGGGGTCTTATATCATGGTCTTGGTTAGGCCTACCAGCATTTGTGTTCTGCGTTTTTCTAAAATTTGGGTTCCTTATGGTATTAGACTATTGACCTTCCCATGATGCTTTTCTCTCAACATTTTCTACTCTTTCTCCCAGCGTTTGCAGGCCACTGATGATAGCATCAAGCTTTTGATCAAAAGCTGAGGGTTCTTCCTTAAAGGTGGTTCTTCTTTCCATTCTAGCTCTATTTCTTTTGGCAATTAAATTGGCTTCTACGCTAACAGCAACATTTTGCATGTCCGCAAGGGTTTTAGGAGCTCTTTCTTTTAACTGGTATGCCATATCTAGGTCGAATCCATCGGGAAATTTGTACAAGGCCAGATCAGGTGGAGGCCTTAGGTTCTGTGATATTGCGTTATATACATTATTGAATCTTGCACAGTACTCCAAAACAGTCTCTTGAGGACCTCGTTTGATCGTATCATATTCAGCTAGTATGTGCAAGGGGTCTTTCTTTTTCTCCCATCTGTTGGTAAAGGATTGGTAAAGCTCATCTGGGGTGGTTATGGAATTTGCAGCAAGTGATCTGAACCAAGTTCTTACATCACATGTTAAACTCTGAACAAAAATTCTCATTCTTACGCTATCATCATCTATCTCGTAGTTTTCAAAATAATCTTGCATCTTTTTGGTATGCTGAATGGCTGTGAAAGGATCGGTGGAATCAAAATATGTGATTTTCGATTGGTACTCTTGAGGTAAAGCCCTAGCATTAGCAGGTAATTGCAAGGGTGCATATCTATTAGCCATATTGGCAGGTATAAGTGGAACAACGGGGATACGTGGAACAGCTGGAGTAACGGGGATCACAGGAGTAACTGGAACGCTGGAAACAACAGTAGTGTTAGTATATACAGTGAATGAAGGTGTGGAAGGAGTACTACGAGATGTAGATGATGAACTAAGGGAAATAAGGGTTGACCGGAACAGAACCTTGACAGGAGTCGGAATACTGCTAGGGTAAGCTGTTTCAGGGCTCAAATCAGCAAAATTTTCCTGTCTTTCTTGATTCCTAAGGATTTTCGAGATTATGTTAGGGTTTTCAAAAACAGCTCGAGGGTTGGGATCTAGATTTGATCTGGTATATAGTGGATTTTTCTTGGGATCCAGCTTCCGAATTGTTTTTTGGGTATTTTTCCTGAGAATGTTTTTGTAATCAACAAGGGACTAATTAAAATATGGGACAGCTTGTTTGTGACGTAAAACTAGCATGAAGATTGACTAAAGTAGAATTTATTTACTCCTGTTAATGCAAAGCAAAAAATAGTTTCAAAGGCTTCCTGGCTGACATTCAGGCTTCATCTATAGTTTTAAGAGATAAACAGGAGTTGGAAAGTTTGATTTATGGTCTCAGCGGAGCTTTCTTACCTTCTTCATGAAACTATCTGAGGAAGTTCCCTAGTGGAGTCGCCATTATGTTATCACTCAGGTTGTCCTTAAGCTCCAGAAAAGGATACGGCCGAGGTAACCACAGACCAACTTTGGACTGCAGATTCTAGCCAACCTGCAGTCAAAGAGAGCTCTCTCTTTATGATTTAGCTTTGTTGAAAAGGATTTTAGGCTAGGTTTTGAGTTCAGGGGGTTTTTGTTTTGTTTTGGTGGGAAAATTGATGTTTTCAGACAGAGAGGCAAGGCATAGTCTGGAAGTTTCAAACCATTGGGCGTGGAGTCGAGGAGGAGAACTACTGGTGCATTTGTTCGGTCACAAGAGAGGTAAAATGGAGCAAGATAGCTGAGCATGAAACAATATTTCAGGTTTAAATGATGGGAAGAATGCTAAGTAATGAGAGGCAGTTAAGAATCTCTTAATCAGCTTAACAAATGGAGGTAACAGAGCTCTACCTAGGGGTAGTGAAGAATCCCTAGATAATTGGCCAGCACAAGTGAATCGGGGTAAACATGAGCCAGGAGGAATTCATATTCATAACCAATTCAATCAGAGGAAAACATAAAGAAATAGCAGAAATTGAGCATAGAGTGTATTTAAACAAATTCTAAGCTATTCTTTCTTTCTGCTATTTAGATAGTGGTAAACAATAAACAAAGGTAAGATGCACTTATTGCTTCAGGCTGCAGCACAAGAATTCCATCTTCATATCTCCAAAAACATTCATTTACAACAGTCAGTTTTCTCTCCAAGCTTTCAACAATCTTTGATTATAGAAAAACCCAGGTATACAATGCGAATCTCCAGTGAAAATTCTCAATCAACCAAACCTTGTAACAATGTAGAGGGCGGTATATATAGGGCAAAACTATCTACATAGTTCCTTTATTACATCTTGACCTAATCAAGTCTGAAAGAAATATGATTACTTAACCTAATCCTATCCAGAAGTAAATGCAAAAAATATCTCGGGCTGCGCTCAGGGCCGTCGTATCAAAACTGAGTAAATGATGTTATCCTTGGTGGCTTGCTGCAGTGTTTTCTGAAATAAATGTGTATGGGTTTCTGCATCTCTGTTGTCTGTCTGTATTTAAAGCTTTAACTGTGATTTGAGGGCAAGGATGGGCTTACACCTCTTGATTTGACTTTCTGGTGGGGCTCATCAATGTTCAGGTGCTTCGAGCCCCTAAAAAAATCTTCGGCTGATACTCTTTGGTTCTTCATCTTCCTCTGATACTCTTTGGCAATAAACTAATGCTATTCTGACATGTTGTGTGTTAAATCATCATTTAATGGTCGTTGTTCGACTTCTGTTTTCTTCAAAACTGCTTTCTGCTCCTTTCTGAGTGCTTCGCAAAGAAAAATGGCTCATTCAGCGCCTTTCGGACTTCCTGGGGGCTGCAGAATGAAAAGATTCCCTGAAGATTCCCCATTCTGGCCCAAAAAATCTAGCGAAAACTGCCTCAGAAACTGATTCCGGGGCTCCGAAGTGCGATTTTTTTCCCTTCATGCCAAAAAGTGCTGATGATGTCAGTGGATGTGACTTCGTACAGCGGGTGACGTCAGCGATGACATCAACATGATGACGTGGCGGGATGACGTCAGCGGGTGATGTCATCATGTACGGACGGTGACGTGGCATGTACAATGGCAGGGTATGGTGGCAGGAGGCCACGTGGCAGGTGACTCGGCAGGTGACTCAGGGCTTACGTCACAGGGGAAGTTGGTAAGCGGTTTTGGGCGCACCGCCTTAGCGCCTGGGCGGTTTTGGGGGAAGGGGCTCCGCCACACCCCAGAGCTCGACACGTGGCGGGAGTACGGCGGTAATATCGCCCATCTCTCGGACGCTAAGCTTCGGGCGGTTCGGGGATGGGAGGGCCCGTCAGCCGTAGATCTGCGGGGCGGATGATCCAACGGCTGGCGGCAATGGCGAGTCGGCGAGGGTATACAGGCAGGGAATATGAGTAGAATATTCCAAATTTAAAAACGCGCGCAGGTGGGGTTTGAAACTTAGGTTTAGGGGGTTTGGGGTGTTAATACGAGCGCGGGTTAATGTATTTGCAGTTAGGACTTAGGAAAAAGGGGTAGAACATGGGTTTTTGAGGGTTTTAGGGCTAGGGAAGAGGTTATTAATCTGGCCAGGTGTCTTATTTATCCCTGCTTGGACACGGATGGGCTAAAAGCAACCCCAAATGGATTGTTCTTTCCCTGACTTAGAAAAGAATATGGCTATATTGCCAGGGGGGAATATTTACATAGGGGAATTTTATATACAAAGTTTTAGTAGGGGAAAGGGGAAAACTGATAGGGAGTTATATAATACTTGTTAGTAGTTAATATGAAGATGATAAGCAGGCACCAAGGTCAGGGACCTTAGGCTAATTTTGGGGAAAAGAGTTTTGAAAAGAAATAAAATCCTTGAGTGAAGCAGATCTTCACCAAGGCAACTGATATGGATGATGATGAAACTAAGAGAAATCAAGCAGATCTTGAGCTCTTTGGGAAGTTAGTAAGTGACTTGGGGAATTAGAAGAAGGGGGAGTTAGTTATGTCCACCTTTGAGCTCCCTTGCATGAAAATTGCCTGCATTGTGATCTGTAAAGGTAAAGCACTTTGTAACACAAAATTGATCATAAATCGCCTTTCTGCAACCACACAGCTACCTACCCAGCCTACTTTCCTAACATTTTTTCTTCTTTTGAATTGGGTGCACTTAGACTTGCAAACCCCGATTTACAATTTTTATTTTGAATTTTTCCTATCTAAATCTACACTTATTTCTGCCAGGGCCCAGATTAAACAGTTGGGTCCCTTTGATTCTCTACCTATCTACAAATCTGCCAAGATTAAACTGTTTGGACAGATATCATTCTCTATATTCTAAAACAGGAAATTGAAACCTAGGGAGACCAAGATTAAACTATTTGGACCTCCCTTAAATGAAAACTCTTCAAAAACTGGAACTACTCCTCAAAAATTGGAATACAGCAGTGCATTTGGACTAAGCATACTTCATGGCACCTCATGGAAATATGAAACACTGCAGCCTGCAAAGTATGACATATTTGGCATGTAAAAATGTCAATCATGAAAGATGATACCCTGTTGCAATAGGAGGCTAACACCATCCTTGATTCCCTTGAGCTGAAAGCCACACAAACATCCAATGACTATGTGAATTTACAAGATGATAAACCTGCAGTTGTGCTTAGCCCAATGATTGAACCTACTGATGATAATTCCCCATCATTTTATGTCTCTTTGACCATTCATGACAAAATCCACCATAATTGTCTGCTAGACATAGGTTCCAGCCATAATCTGATGCCCAAAGTTGTCATGGAAGAGTTAGGCCTTGATATTACCCAACCTTATCATGACTTATTCTCCTTTGATTCGAGGAAGGTGAAATGTCTAGGGTTAATCAAAGATTTGGCTATCACCCTAACTTAGCTGCCCATGAAAATAATGATGATGGATATTATGGTAGCAGATGTCCCCCCTAAGTTTGGTATGCTACTTTCCAGAGGGTGGATTAAGAGGTTGGGTGGGACATTACAAAATGACTTGTCTTATGCCACTATCCTAGTTTTTGGAGGAGAAAGCAAAAGACTATACAGGGAAGCCCAACTGGCCTATATCATCAGTGATGAGAAGAATCCCACTAATCATCCCATTTACGCTGTGGACACTGATTTTGGAGCATGTATTCTCCAAATTGAAGAATCCCATAGGGCCTTGGTGCAGCTCAAGAAACCAGTATGCCAAGCCATGGAAGAGGAAGGGACACGGGCTTGGGATATGTTCTTTGATGGAGCCTGTTCAAAGGAAACTGCAGGAGCAGGAGTGGCGCTGGTGTCTCCAAAATAAGAAAGCACACATCTGTCTTTTAAACTGACTTTTCAGGACACAAACAATATAACTGAGTATGAGGCTTTGATATTGGGCTTAAAAGCTGCCAAAGACATAGGAATCAAAGACATAAAGGTGTTTGGAGATGTTGATCTCGTCATTAAACAAGTAAAAAAAACGTTCCAAGCTAGGCACCCAAGGCTGAAAGCGTACAGAGATGAGGTATGGAGACTCAAAGACTCTTTTGATAGCTTTTGTATCTCATATATTCCTAGAGTAAAAAATCAGCTTGCTGATTCCCTTTCTGTGTCTACTAGCATGTTCATCCCTCCCATGCCCCCTAGATTGGCTTATGAAGTCCAGATAAAATATAGACCATCCTTGCCTAATAATGTTTAGCACTGGAAAGTCTTCGAGGATGATGATGAAGTAAATAGGTTCCTGCAAATCATTGATGAATTCTCTAAAATGCAAATTGTTCAAGAGAATGAAACCTTGGAGGAATGTCCCCAGCCCCAGCTAAGGAACAGAATTGGCCAAGACAATATTGTACAATTGCCTAGAAATCATATACCTAAAGGGCTAGTGCCTCTAGAGAAGCTGTTTGACCATAATGATGTGCCTCATGAGATTGCCCAAAAAGAAAATCATTTTGCAGTCCATAGGCATAACATAGGGAGTCTGGACCATCCAAAGTATATAAACATGTCCACCCATTTGTATGCTGCTCAAAGTTCTGAGTACTGCACCTTAATGAAGCAATTTGCTGATGTCTTTGCCTGGGAATACAATGACCTTAAAAATTATGACAAAAATATTATCCAGCATAAGATCCCATTGGAGAAAGACACCATTCCTTTCAAGCAGAAGATGAGAGCCATAAATCCTTTGCTCCTCCCTTTGATTAAAAAAGAAATCAAGAAGTTGTTGGCTGTCAAAATCATAGTTCCTCTGAGGTATTCAATGTGGGTAGCCAACTTGGTAGTGGTGAGGAAGAAAAGTGGATAAATCAGGTTGTGTGTTGATTTCAGGAACCTGAACAAATGTTCCAAAAAGGACAACTATCCCCTGCCAAAAATGGAGCATTTGCTACAGAAAGTCTCAGGAGCTAAAGTTATGTCATTCCTAGATGTATTTTCAAGGTATAACCAAGTTGTTGTACATCCAGAAGATCAAGAAAATACTACTTTCACCACTCCTTGGGGCTCTTTTATGTACTCCAAGATGCCCTTTGGGCTGATGAATGTTGGGGCTACCTTTCAGAGAGCCATGGACATAGCATTTGTAGGAGAGAAGGATAAGTTTGTCCTTGTCTACCTGGATGATATAACAGTATACTCCAACAGCCATCACGATCATTTGCAGCATTTGAAGAAGGTGTTTCTAAAGTGCAGAAGGTTTGGGATATCAGTGAATCCTAAGAAGTCACAATTTGCTTTCGAAGAGGGCAGGCTTCTAGGACACATTGTTTCTGTTGCAGGTGTCAAGATTGACCTAGAAAGAGTGAAAGCAATATAGACCTTGTCTGTCCCAAGATCAAGAAAGGACATCCAATCCTTTCTGGGAAAAATAAATTTTGTAAGGAGGTTTATTCCTAATTTTTCAGAATTGGTAAAACACATCATCTCTATGTTGAAAAATGGATCAGAGATCAAATGGATTGATGCAACAAGAAGATCTCTTGAATCCATCAAAAGAGATATTATGGAAGCTCCCACTTTAATCAGCCCAGAATATAGCAAGGAGTTCCATATCTTGTCCTTTGCTTCTGATGACACCCTTGCAGCAGTCTTATTGCAGAAAGATGATGGAAATTCAAAGCATCCAGTGGCATTTTTCAGCAAAACCTTAAGGGATGTTGAACTAAGGTATGATATTATCGAAAAGCAGGCTTATGCTCTTATCAAATCTTTAAAGGCTTTCCAAATCTACATTCTGCACTCCAAGGTAATTGCATATGTGCCCTCTGCTTCAGTAAAGGATGTCCTAACACAGCCAGATGTTGATGGAAGAAGGGCTAAATGGATTGCAAAGCTTATTGAATTCAACATAGAATTGAAACCCACCAAGCTTGTCAAGGGCCAGGGCCTTGCTCAACTGATGGCTGAAGAAAATTGCAAAATGCTTGACATAAACTGCCTAGGTACAAATTCAAAGGATGGACAGATAGAAGAAGCAACAGTAGGACATGACCGGTTGTTGGCTGAGAATCTAGCTTCTTGTGAATGGTATTCTAGAATAGCTCAATTTTTGTTGAAACTAGAAGTCCCTCCAAGCCTTAGTTCAAGCCAACCTAGGACTATTAAGCTCATAGCAGCCAAGTTCTGTATTCATGAAAACTTGCTTTATTGGAGGGATCCATCTGGAATCCTTTTAAGATGTCTGGACAAAGAACAATCTGTGGAGGTCATGCATCAGTTTCATTCCAACATCTGTGGAGGACATCACTATTGGAAAACCACAGCCCACAAGATCCTCAGAGCTGGGTATTATTGGCCCACTTTGTTTTCTGATGTCTTTTCATTTGTAAAATCCTGTGACAAATGCCAGAGGTTTGAAGGAAAATAGCAGTTGAAGTCTTTACCCTTGAGGCCAATACATGTCAATGGCCCTTTCTAGCAGTGGGGCTTGGATTTCATAGGGTAAATTAATCCACATTCTAGTGTCTGGCATAGATGGATCTTAGTAGCCACTAATTACTTCACTAAATGGATCAAGGCCACCCCTACTAGGAAAGCTGACCACCATGTTGTCATGAAGTTCTTGACAGAAAACATTTTCACCAGGTTTGGTTGTCCACACAAATTGGTTACAGACAATGCAGCAACCTTCAGGGCAAAAGATTTGGTGGACATGTGTGACTCAATGGGAATTAAGCTAGTGCATTCCACCTCATATTACCCTCAAGGTAATGGTCAAGCAAAATCATCCAACAAGAGCCTGATAAGAATAATCAAAAAGTTGTTGGAAGACAACAAAAGGAACTGGGATTCCAAACTGAAGTTTGCATTGTGGGCTGACAGGGTGACCACCAAGAAATCTACAAGGAATTCTCTGTTCAAGCTGGTATATGGCACTGAGGCTGTATTCCCAATCCAGTTGACCCTTCCTATGGCCAAGTTCTTTCAGGAAGAGCAGAATGAGGAAAATGGCATGGAAAAGAGGATTAGTGACTTGGCTGAAGTACATCAATCAGAGATCAATTGATTGAAAATTCTGTGACACATCAAGAGAGAATCAAGAAAGCCTTTGACAGAAAGGCAAAGACGGACAACTTTCAAATTGGAGACTTGGTTCTTAAATGGGATCCACTTAAGGAAAAGAAAGGCTACCATGGGAAGTCTGATGCTCTGTGGACTGGACCTTTTGTCATTGCTCAGGTCCAAGGGAACAACACTTTCATGCTGCAAAGTATGGAAGGAGAAACAGTTTTTGATGGCCCAGTCAATGGGCTATTTTTGAAAGTTTATGTTAATTAAGGCCTTTAGGCCTCTGCATTGTAAATATGTTCTTTTACAAAGTTTTAGTGTAGGCTTAATTAGACTCCATGCCCAATGGAACACTGGGAAATACTGTTGATCTTGTTTTTGTATGAAAGGCAATGGTCTACGGTTCTTGAAACCTCGCAGTGAGGCTTTCATCCCCAAAAGGAGCCAATGTTAGCTCTACTATGCAGCGTTGATTTTCTAATGCCGGAAAGAGATCTGGTCTGTTGGTTGTGTCAAAAATGAGGCTTACATTGGTAACTTTCCCTTTTTCCTCACCCCTCCCACCTTTAATCCCCCTCATTTCCTGAACGAACCTTCTAAACCCGACAAAATTCCCTTGGCACCAGCCCCAAGCGTGAAACCCCAAAGCACTCATAAAACCCTACCATATGTTTTCGTGTGTTCGTAATTCGTCATGTCGCATCCCCGCCGTTGATCACCCCCGCTGATCCAACGACTCCCGTCGCATCTGATAAAGGTGACCCCCTCTACCACTCTCCACCGTCAAATCATCTCCGCCATGATCTGACGATCTTCACATTCATCGTGCTGGCAAATTGATCAAGTAATAGCACGCGATGAGAGTGGTTTTTCTCTCTCATCTGCCACTACGTGTCGATCATTGAGTGGAATCGCTTGGCCCCGGGAATTTGCCACTTAGTGCCCGAAAGCGGTGCGATGAAAACCATTACAGCCTAACCAAAACTACCCCTGCCTGTTAAACACCCGTGCAACTCTGTCACCTGATGACCATTCGATCTGCCCACTGAAGATCCAACGGCCCTAACACACCCCATTCCCACCTCGACCGATAGCCTCCGTCGAGCCATCTCCGCTGTCCATTTCTCCAATCCGACGGTCATTCTTCTTGTTCACCCAAAATCCTCCATCTACCCATGCTTTCCACATCCTATGACCATACTGTTGCCTGAACAAAGAGATGATCAGCTATGTCAACATTAGTTACAGAAATATCCCCAAAAACCATATTTAACATAAAGCATGGCCAAAGGAGAAAAGGACACAACACGACTCTGTAACTGAATTTATCAGTCATGGACTCCACTGGTATGAGCACTCCAACCGCCTTGTTATCACTAAAAATGCAGTTGTCAAAAATTTTTAGCTTGGCTTAAAGATTGGGTGTTTTCGCAGCGCCTGAATTATTTTAGCAGTTTCGCAGCGCTGCCTGTTTGCGTGGTTTCGCAGCGTGCTACGAAATTGGGAATTGGTTCGAGTTCTAAGTGAAGGTCTGAATCCTAGCATGCCTATTGTATAGAGTTTTGTTTCCCTCCAGGAATGTTGATGAGAGCAGTGGCAGTATGTTCAAAGAGACACCTCATGATGATGTAGCTATTGTAGGATTGTCATCAATTACATTAAGGGAGTTATCTTTGAAGTCTGGTTCATAGGTGATGGTGAAAGATGTACATACTAATGTGGGAGACTTGCAGGAGATTTTGTGTTGAATCCTCCAGACAAAGTATCTATTAAATTCCATAAAACATAGAGTGTTTGATATTTGGGATTGTCTTTTCACAATCTGTAACTTCTTTCACAAAACAGGGCGCCGCAATGGATTGAAAGATTTGAGAAATATTTATGATAAAGTTCATATCCACACCTTGTTCAAGGATAAAGATAAGGATACTTCGGTTTTTCAATCTGAGGATGATTGATTTTTCGATCATAAGTGACCTCTAAGGAAGATTGTCTAAAGCAGAGGTTTGACCGTTTTGTCATTGCATTGGAAGATGTTTCCAAAGATGCGCTACTTTCCTTAAAAGACAAAGCTTGGAAACTCTTGAATTCCTTGTTTCTGTTTCACTGCAAAATATGGTACCCAAGGTTAAATGTTTTTCCTATATATTGTGCTCGGTCTTTTTCCAATGGATACCTTACACTTTGTAAAGTCACTGTTACACAGAAAAAGATATATGGGAACTGAAAGATCTAGGACATCAAACAGCTCAGAGGATGGTTCTGGTTTCTGGTTCATTGCATTCTGTGCGAGAAATAAACCAAAATCTTCCAAATTTGGTTTCGTTTTGTCTCGAATGAAGCTTAATCAGTTAATCAAAGTTGAAATTATTACTAGTTAGCGCATGGTGCCTTCAGGAAAATCCCTGATAGAAATAAATGGAGATTTAGCAAACGTCGGAAGCATTGATCTTTTCTCGTTGAGAGGATTGGTTCGTGGTGAATTGTCATTGGCAGACCAAGTAGCAAGGTTGAAAGTTCTGCGAAAGGTAATGAAGATATTTCTATATACATCTGCGCCATCCGAACAGGGTTCTTTCGTTCAAGACTTTCGTTCTATCCTCGTAAACTATCTGAGCAATCTTAGGATAAAAGTTAAATGTAATTTAATGTGGACATCATGCACTTTTAAACAAGAACGAAATTTTAGGTCATCGGTTTGGCACCGACGTGAATCATCATACAGATGGCGCTGAAGGAGTTAGGTTTAGCCTTTTGGCTGATCTATATACGTCCACGTCCTCGGTATCATGCTAAATCGAATCTTCATAACCGTGAATGATGTTAAGGGGTGCATAAGAACGGGCCTACAATTTATTTCTCCGGAGCCTACAGAATCGAGACAATTGGATGGCGGAGAATTCAAGTAGCAGACAACGAAACCAGTGAATCTCCATCTGGCGGTTCGTTTGCAACTCGTGCCTAACCTCATGATATCTTCCAAGCAGTAAATACTTTATCTGATGTGTTTTCTCAGAAAGGGAGTTCATTTGTTCATAATATATTACAGAGAAGATCTAGGTGGCTTCCAGAAGAAACAGATGGATCCTCGGCTTTACTTAGTTCACCGGCCCATATCACAGCTCTGAAATTTGAGAATTAAATTAACCAAGTTCTTCATGGCCTAAAAAAAAAACAGAGTCTCAAGAAGCGGAATATAAGTTTGCCCATGAAGAACTATATTTCCTCTGTTACTTACAATACCTTGTTGCTGGGAGAATTCAGACATCCAGCAGTTGAACGCCATGGTGTTGCACGAATGGTCAGAGGCTGTGCAATTTATATCAGAGAAGCTGGAGCACTTTGCTAAATAATGGTGACCGGAATATACTCTTTAAATGTTTTCCTTTCTGCGCCAGTTATGAGTCTTTTTATTTAAATTCATATTACAGTTTCAGGTGAAGATGATTTTTAGAGTTGGAAAGGGCTATTTTGTATACAGTAAGTCGAAGGCTTTAGCTGCGCTAAATGATATGAGGATGGAAAACTCAAACAAACTGGAAACGATCTATGGGCACTGAGTTGCACTTTATATCAGATGCTGTATGACATATTACCTTTTAAAGATGGCAGTGAGTGGCTCACATTCCAAAGGATCACCTCATTTGAGATTTGAAGGCAGCAAGGAATACTACAGTGAATTTATGTTCCAGTTGGGATTTATGAAGTTTTTTATTGGTTTGATGCTAATCAAGTTGGCTGTGATGTGTAATGACAGAAGCAAGCTTCATATTCTTAAAACTTT
Source organism: Pinus tabuliformis (assembly GCA_031772625.1). NCBI lineage: Eukaryota > Viridiplantae > Streptophyta > Pinopsida > Pinales > Pinaceae > Pinus > Pinus tabuliformis. The sequence goes on from CM062808.1 coordinate 178,969,389, forward strand.
TTAGGTTCCTAATAGCTGTACAAATGTCTGAAGAGATCATGAATCTAAGCAGAAAACGCTTCAAAGATACATAGGTTCTGTTTTGACATCTACAGCAGTTTCGTAGCGCGCTACGAAACTGCTGTAGAATGCTGTTTTATGGAAACACAATGAATTTCGATGATGAGGTGAGTTAATGGTAAAAGAAGGTCTCAAACTCAGGCAGGGAGATCATACATGGGTTTCATAACCACTCAAACAGTGACAGGTGTAGCTCTTGAAGAGAAAATGAAATATTTTGTTTATTTTCATAAAGTTTTCCCAAAGGCAATTTATGACCGAACTATTAAGGTATTGGTGGAGTTACCAGAATGTTCGGTTGATACACCTGTTGGTCCTAAAAGTATCCAGATCATATAGCCTATGGTGGTTATGCGTTGTTAATTGAAGGTTCATAGAACCCGGAGTGTGGTCTTTAAATGATAAAGAGGAGTGGAAGACAAGGGACCGTGGATATAGGGTGATTAATTTCATCAATTAATAAGTTGTCTTACAGCTAGCATCCGAGACCAGCTTGCTCGGTGAATGCTCCCTTAACATATCTTAGCCATAATGAAAATCATACAGCTGTCCAGCATCCAAGAAAGCATCAAGTCTGCGAGGAGAATGAAATTAGTATTTTAGTTGGATTAGGATTGTGTAATTTTAGTTCAGCATGTTTGTAATTAATGCAGTAGTTAAAAGCATGTAGGAGTAGTTAATAGCCACCTTGGAGGCTCCCCTCATGCTGGAGGAGGAAGCTCGAGGTGTTTGAGTTTGCTTGCCTATATATGGGCCAAGGTGAGATGTAGAAAGGGTTGGATATTTTATGAAAACAGAGTGCTATTTTGGCTTGTGTAAAGAACAGTTTGCAGTAATATAAGATATATGCCTTTCTTCTCAGGATTCATACAGCATTTCCATGTTCAAGATGTATTGTTTTACTTTGTCCTTCATGTCTTTTTTCAGTTGCTTAGAGGAGTAATCACTCAGAATTCACATATGTTGCTCTGACTTCCTGTACTCTTCTATGAACTGTGGTTTTATAAGAGTTATATTTTGAACATTTAAATGTCACATGCCCTGACTTCTATGTAGAGGAAATATCATTGTTTGTTGTAGCATGTTTGACTCCATAAGCCCAATGGATGTATTTGCATATTTGTCCAGCCAGCAAGTTCATTAAATCTATTGTACAAGAGTTAGCCCTCTTATCAACATTCAAAATCAATAACTTTTTCTTGAGAGAGCCCTCTCAGGCTAGGGAGGCTAATCCTTAGTCAAAAGCTTGGTCTGAAACAGTTACATGAGACCTTGCTTGGTTGCAGTCCCTAGTACTGGTTTTGTGATAACACGCCTAAAGGACAGCACATCATCGGAACAAATCAGATTCACCCGCTGAAACAAGCCACCTCGTTCAGAGACTCCATCAGGCAGTTAAATGCAGTTGGTGGTCAATTATGACCCCTCCATACCTAAACGGTCGAGTGCCATTGTAACGAAAACTTATAAATATCCAGAAGTAAGATGTAATCAAGGTTGGCATTTGATGTAAGGCTCAACTTCTGGAGACTACAGACATTTTGTCACTTGCAGCGTCTCATCTTCATTTTTAGCAAATACAAGCTTCTTTTGTTGTTCATTGCTCACTTTCCATTTTCCTCTGTTCTAAGCTTGTTCCTGATATGTTGTGTGTTTGATCTCTTGATGTTTATCACTGGATAACTGTCATCTTATCTTTGTGTTAGAATCTTGAATGCATCACTAAATAGGTCGCTCAGGTTTCTTTCTATCTAATGTAGTAGAGTTGTCATCCTGTCTTTTCATTAATAGATTAGATTTGCAAGTTTATGTACTGGTTGTAGCCGGCCATCACATGGTGTTATGTATCTGCTGGTGTGGTTAGTATTCTCCATATTCACCTAATATCTAAACTGTGAGCATTGGTGGTCTAAAGCCTTGTAGTCTGAGGGTGTTCATGCATGTTTGGAGTGAAACAGAGTAGAAGTGGTTATTTGGCTTGAACTAAACCATCATTCCTTCCATTAAACCTTGCAACAGTAGTTGAATTTATATGTTACCAAGCATCTCTGAGCTACAACCTAGGAGAGTTTCTTGGAATCCTAACAGGTGTCACAGGAGTAATGGCTACTGCAAAGATCACTGGGTCAAGGTGAGGAGGACCATGATTTGTAGAGAAGAGAGTCAGGCCTATCTTGTGCTAAAAAGTAAGCCATCCTTGATATTGGGTTCATGCTACAGGGGATTAAATGAAGAACAGAGCTATTAGTTTAGATGGGCCATGTTGTTGTACATTTTGATCTTTGTGCAGTGTGACTGAGAATTAATTATCAGTATGGATATCACTCAAATTCCCATTCCCCATGGTTAATGAGGTAGAAATGTAACTAGATCATCAACCCACCATGAACCCAGATAATGGAGCCTAAGTCCATCTTAGGAAATCATAGGAATCGGAAATGGAGATATTTTGTTGTGACAATTATGACACCTTAAGTTTTTTCATGTTTTGTAAATATTTCATTTCAAGAAGGAATCAAAATATGTTAGATAATCATGAGGACAACTAGGTCATTCGCATGCTCAACAGATGAGCAGTTTAGATAGTTATAGCATTCAATATATTTTGTAACTTTTTGTTTGGAATATCTTCCTATAAAGGGAAGCGGAGCTCAGTAGTAAGGATTTGATTTTCTTATTTTAGAGGTTGTAATTGTTTTTCAAATTTCACAAGTTTGGGCATGTGACATGTATTTCATTCTTGAATATTAATGAAGAAGTTTCTGGTCATTCCAATAATTGGGATATGCAGAATGTGTTCTACCTTTGTGTGTCATTTCATATTTTTTTTTCTTCTTTAGAAATTGTGTAATTGTAGCTACTAGATTCACTCTTAATTCATATTTACTAATGTTATGTGATAGAAGATGGTACCTATGAGATTGTAGATTTATCTATGTTATGTAATAGCAGACGGTACCTGTGAGATTGCAGCTTTACATATGTTATGATATAGCAGATAGTACCTGTGAGATATTGAGTTGAAAACCTTAAAACACGCTCCATAATTTATTCTCTTCATTTCCTTTATCTTCTCATGATTCTACCAAGACTTATTGCATAGGATTATGTGTCTGTCCATCCCTCCACTCAAGGTTCCTTCCTTATATTTCATCTTCGAGAGAGACTAAGATGTCCTAGGCACTGACCTCTCCTCAACCCGAGGTTTGTCTCTAGGACAATAGGTATGATGGAATGGGTTGAGAAAAAAGTATCTGCATTTCGGGATAAGGAGGATTTTGGTAACCAGGATAAACATACCTAGACTATGCAGTTCCTGGATAACCTTGAAAAGGTTGAAATGATTGTGATTGAATCTGTTGGTCCATGTAAGGCATTTGTGAAATAGCAGTTTGACCAACAAGAATTTGAGGCATACTTTCGAAAGGTTTCCTAGAGGGATTTTGCATCATCCCTACATTGGTTTGATTGGTTGATACCTGGGTCATGCCATATACAGGTTGACTTACTTGCATTTGAGGAATACACTGACCAAGTTGTGGAGTTTGCAATGTAGCCTAAAGAGGCTAGGTAGGTGAGATTTGAGAGATCCCAGATACTAGTGGAATAGGTTTTGTTTGATGTGAATCCTGGACAGGTTGACTTTTTTGAGATAAAACTTGGGCAAGTTGAGGCATAGATTGAGTAGGTTGACAAGTAGGAACCTGAGGTGTGACCAAGGCAAGTTGAAAAATTGAAAGTTGATTCAAAACCAAACCAGGTTGAATAGGCAATGTGGGATTCCAAGGATTAGAAACCATTCTCAGAAATGGAGGACTTGAATAGGAGGGAACACCAACTTGCAAAATTTGATCAAGAGATGGAGACATGGAAATTACAGGTTTCCTTATAAAGGAGAATATGGAGGTAACTTCCCCCCAGGAGGAGGGTACCCAATATAGGATGGAGTAGACTATTGTAGATGTCCCAATCCACTAAAAAATGAACCATATTGTTGCTCCAAAGAAGGTTGGGGCGCAACAGGTTGAGTGGGTTGTGAGGTGTTCATCAAAGAGGTACCAAATGACATTCCATATGAATATGACAAGGGATAGGTCCATGGACCAATGGAAGCACCAGAAGGGATTCTAGATAATTAGTGGTAACAAGGTGGCACTTAAGGAACACCATATAAATGGGTCTCTGGCAAAGTTGAAAACATAGAAGTAGTTGCAATTTTGGTTGACTCACTCATGATAGCATATACAGGTTGAGAAACCATTATTGATTCAGTCATGGTTAAACTTCCCAAAGAATTTTGTCGAGGGAAACTCAAAGGTGAGTTGAAATGAGGAGTGTTAAGTAAAGGAGCTTGTATGGGAGTATGAGGAGTAAGGAAAGGATGAGCTTGATAAAGAGGAGTCCCTCTTAAATGGATAGAAGAGGAAGGTCGATACTCTTCTTTAGTAATTTCCTCAATATTATAAGGACCAGGTGGAATTTGTTCTCTATCAGGACCAAAATATATGGGTTGTGGTTGACTCAAAGGCATATAAAGAGAGGAATAAGAACCTTAAGTAATAGTTTTATTTAACTGAGGTTCCTCAGGTTTCATAACCTCAGGTTGTAATGTATTTGAATCAAGAAATTCAGGTTCAATGACCTCAGGTAGTGAAGATTTAAGGGCTTCAGTTTCCACTGTGTGGGACTCACCAGCTGGTAAATATGTGATATCAGGTTCAGTACTTATGGGAATTGATGATTTTGGTTGTTTGATTTCGGATGTAGTTCTAGAAGGGGTAGCTTCCGAAGTATCAGTTTCATTAGTTTTTCTCTTTTTGTTCTTTCAACGACCAAGTGGTTCCTTTGGAGGTAGAGTAGGAAATCTTTGCATTCTATGCGAATGAAGGGGTTGTTCTTCCATGATGGTTTGATAAATTTTAGAAATTTAAAAACACAAAATAAAACAAAGGGGTAACTAGGTAGAAATGTATTACCAAGTTATTGTGAACTGCGAAATATCGTTTCCAGTACATGTAGGAAATATCCCTAAATGTTTTTTTCAGTGTATCATAGTGGACAAGGCGGCTGACTCGGTTGCCTATGGCAGGATAGCAACCTATAGGGGATTTCCAAAATATAGCCAGAGGTACATCAAAGTGCAATCTGTGGTAGTGTTGTCTAATGTGTCTTTCATGATAGGAAGTATTTCAATATACTTTTCATATGTGGAGAGCCATCCGATATGCCCAAGGGTATGTGGAGAATGATCTGATATACTTACGTACGTAGAATATTGACTACCCAGAGAATGTAACGCAAAAAAGTATCAACAACTCCTACATTTAAATATGTTAGAAAACATCTCTAGCCTAGACCTCTATGTGTGTCGTTAATGTTCCAAATACTCCTTATATTGATTGAGTAAATTTTAAAGTTGGTCTTCCCTGAATTCCCTATAATGCAATCTAAAAAGGTAACAATAACTTTTTTTTTATTTTCAATGAAAATATTTCTATGAGAGTGAAGAGAGAAAGAATAATGCAACATACAAGAATGCAACAATAAAATCTTCCTAAGTAGATCTTTCAATGCAACTACTCCAACTCAAATTCAAACCCCTACGATACAAATAATGAGATTTTTTTTCTTCCCTCTTAATTTTCAAATGCAATGGAAATTAAGATGCAGCTAGATCAATGATAAAAGAAATCACACATAATATAATTGTAATAGAAATTTCTTCATTCAAAACAACAACCAAGCCAAATGTTTACAGAATACCTAATTAATAAGAAGAAAGCAAAAAACCAAAGAAATTATCATCAAAGGTTAATAAAATAAAATGAAAACACTATGATGGATTTCCAAAGACACGAACAAACTCAAGGACTCAAGAAAAACTTTCTGAACCAAAGAATAATGAAGAGAAAGATAAAGGAATGAATTTTTTTGCATCCTACAGGACCATCACAAGTGCAGAATAGGCACTAGTGTGCAACAACGCAATTCCAGAGAAGAGAGGCTACGCTGGGTCACTCTGCCTTAGAAAAAAAATAATGTGTTGGGGCTAATTTGGTCAAAACACAACACAATAAACCCTACCAAGCTCAAAAATGTGTTTTCTTGAGGTTAATTATTTTCTAAATAAGTCAATTAAGGTTGCTTTGAAAAGGTGAAAAATGTTAAGGCCAAGGAACCATTAAGGGAAATGTTGATCCCCAGTATGGTCACCAATTTTTTATATGGAAAATTTAATTCTAGGGAAAAAATGATTTCCCTAGATCTAGTGGTCTGATCTAGAACAACAGAGGGCAAAAGGATCTATGTTTTCCTTAGAGAGATTAGACTACGAAAAAGATACCTACCTGGAATCTGTGACAAGTCCTCCTCTTCTCTTTGCTTGTAAGCTCCAACCCTAGCTCCACACACTATAAATGGAACCTGTAATAATGACTAAAACAAGAAAGAGAACTACAATATCCACATATCATAATCCAATATCTCTAATCAATGAGCCAACATGACATTGAAATACATAAGCATCAACATGACACAAGTATGGGAAAACAAAGTGCTTTTTGTATTAATAAATAAAGGAGAGAGTTACAACCATATATAGAAGTTGACTTTGTAGATGTATCCCCAATTGTCTTGTCCTTCCTTGCCACAAAGAAAACCTTCACACTCAACCCTAATGTAAATGGATGATTATTCCTTAATAATCTCAAATCAGCAGCATGAGGGCACTAGTAATCTCCAAAATCCAACAACCCCGACTCCATGGGAGGCAGTAAATTTATAGGGAAAACATGGTAGTTTAGGATTTACCAATCTAGGCTTGAGATCCACATATGAGGGAGGATAAGCTGAAGGGATAAGCAATAATATCAACATAGTAGGATCAGATAGGAATTCAATATTTGTATCCATGCTAAATCGCTAAAACCACCTAAGAAGCTTCTAGAAGAAGAATATTCAAAAATATTTTTAAAATTTCTCAAAATTCTAGAATCATCGCACTTGCAAAGTAGAGAAACTTGTGTTGGTCAGTGTAGGTACTCAGTTATGCAAATTGAAACCATTGTAGGTGGACAAGCACGCAAGGTATGTTGGGGCTAAAAACAATGTTTTTGCGCTGATTAACCCAGAAACTCAGATTTTTTGGAGAGGTGATGCTTAGATCTTTGCAAAGGGATAATGACAAAGTTTTCAAGGATGTTGATTGATCTGGTTTTGAGACCTTTTGAGTGGATGTCACAAAATGACCTATAACACCATGTATTCTAAATCTATTTCATAAAAAATTGGGCTATGTCAATGGCCTTGTGGGTGGCCTTGATAGGTACAAAGTGAGCTACCTTTCTCAATTATTCCACTATCACCATGATGGCATCATGCCACTAGGTGTTTTTGGAAATATCATGATGAATTCCGTAGATATGACTTCCCACTTCCACTCAGGGATTGGAATGGGTTGCAAAAATCCCATTATGTGTTTGCATTCCACTTTAACCTGTTGACAATCCAGACAGCAGGCAATGTATTCAGGGACTTCCTTTTTCGTGCCTATATAGTAATACTTATTCATGGGTGTTATCATTTTATGATAACCAAGATGAGAAGAGTAAGGTGTTTTATGGAACTCATCCATTATGAGCTTCTTCAAGTCACCTACACAAGGTACATACCATCTATTCTTGAACAAAAACATACTTTCCTTGGTTATCTTGGAGGTTTTGTTGAGTGTTCATTTTGGTTCTTGCTATAAGGATTCTTTTACATGTTTAAATTTTTCATCATGTTGTAATGCATCCTTGATCCTTTCTTTGATGTCAAAATCATAAGTGTTTGAGGCTACAAAATGAGATACTTGCAAACTTCTACTAAGTGCATCAACCCACCTCGTTCTATTTTCCTTTATTGTGTTTTATTTCAAAGTCAGATTTGTTGATAAGAGACAACCATCTCACTTGTTTGAAATTTAATTTAGGTTGATCAAATAAGTATCTCATCCCTCAATGATCTCACATTAGCACAAATTTTCTTCCCAACAAGTAATGTCTCCACATCTTTAGTGCACGCACAATTGTTATAAGCTCCAAGTCATGGGAAACATAGTTTCTTTCGTGTTCATTTAATTTTCTTGATTCATAGTAGATTACATGTCCTTCTTGTGTTAGTAATCCACCTAGGCCTTCTTTATAGACATCTATGAAAATAAATATTTTTTTCTCCATACTAGTTATCCTTAAGATTGGTGCATGTGTAAGAAAATGCTTGATTTGTCCAAAGCTAGATCTGAACTTTGACATCCATTGAAATTTTACCGATTTCATTTGTAGGGCTATGATTGGATGCCCAATTTTTGAAAATTTTTGAATGAAACGCTAGTAGTATCCGACCAATCCCATAAAAGATCTAACTTTTGTGACATTTATGGGAGTGAACCATTCCATTATGGATTTTATATTCTTAAGGTCCACAACAATGCCTTCCTTTGAGATTGCATGCCCCAAATATTGAACTTGTGACTTAAATAATTCACATTTACTGAGATTAGCATATAGTTTGTGTTTCCTTAGTAACTATAATATTGCCTTCAAGTGCTCCTTAGGTTCTTCTCTGGTTTTCGAGTAAACCAAAATATCATCTACAAACACTAGCAAAAATTTGTCTAGGTATTGGTTGAGAAAATTATTCATCAGGCACATAAATGTGGTTGGAGAATTTGTAAGCCCAAATGGAACCACCCTGAACTCATAGTTCTTGTATCTTGTCATGAATGCAGCTTTACGGATATCTTCATCCTTAATCCTTACTTGGTGATAGCTATATCTTAAATCAATTTTAGAATATACAGTGGCTCCTCTCAATTGGTCAAATAAATCATCAACTATTGATAATGGGTATTATTGTTTCTTTATTCATCTTCTTGTAATCAATACACAATCGTAGTGTACCATATTTATTATTCACAAATATTGTTAGGGCTCCCCAAGGTGATATGCTTGGTATGATATACCCTTTTTCCAACATCTCTTTCAGTTTTAGTTTTAATTCCACCAATTCAGGTGTGCTCATACAATATGGTGCCTTAGAAACTGGCAGTGAACCAAGAATTAATTCAATAGAGAAATTGATGTCTCTCTTGGGTGGTAATCCTGGTATTTCCTCTAGAAATACATCATTGTATTTCTTTAAAATGCGGTGATACTCAAGTTTGGTTTTGTTCCCCTTTGTCATACTATTCACCTAGATCATAAACAAGGAACACCCCTTCTTGCTACATCTCTTTCCTTGTAGCACTAAATTTTTCCTAACTGAGATAGGCTTTCTCTTCCCTAGTAGCATCTTTCCTTTGCCTCCATCCTCGAGGCCCTTTAGTGACTTGTTATAAAAAAAAAAATCTATGGGTTATCAGCTATTCCATTTCAATTATAATATCATATGAACCCAAATAAAGTATGTTAAGGTTAGTTTTTGTGGGCATGCCATCCAATTCTAACTGACATGATTCTACTAGATCTTTCACTTTCTTCTTAGTTCTCGTAGCTAGCTAGACCAACCATGGCTTGGCATGTTCTCTCTTTAGCAAGGTATAATAATTTACAATTTTTGGACTAATATAAATGAGATTAGATACTAGATCAATTAAATTTAAAACCAGTTGGTTAATGACAATACCTTCCATTTTAATAACTGAGGCCTGATGATCCACTTGTTGGTTATCCAATGCTGCATAAATTTGATGCGTATTGTGGGCCACATAATTTACCATCTTTTACTTCGTATATGTTCTACAACAATTTGTCATTCTGCTAGTGGTGGTGGGGATAGTGCCTCTGGGGATGATTTTTTTCACATGTCGAACACAGGTATTGTCCTCTCTTAAGCCCCTCAGCCCCTTATTTTTTTTAGTGGTTTGATCTCTATTGTTCCCAGGCAATGTTTGTTGAAATTCACTTTTGGTAGTGGTGGTGAACTTATTGTTGTCTCCCATATTCCTATTCTCAAAGGATTTTAATCCCTTCCCTTTGAATCTAGTTTTTTCCTTCTTCTTCAATTCTTTTTGGGTCTCAATCTTATGCTCAGACTAATCATAGAAGAACTTAGTTTTTCAAATAGTGTCTTCTAACATTTTGGGCTCATCAAATTCAATTTGTCTTTGTAGGCCTATAATAAACCACTGAGGTGTATTTAGATGTTTACTTTCTCATCCTTGATGTATGGCACATAGCTCAGTAGTTCTAAAAATCTATTGGTGTATTCATCAACAATAAGTTGTACAAGTTTAAGCTCATGAAATTATTTAATCTTGCTAGCATAGTACCTTTCAAATAGGTATTTTTCTTTAAAATATCTTTCAAACCTTTTCCAAGACAACTCCTCTTTGACACCCTTAATGTTCCTCAAATCTTCCCATCATATGTTAGCGTTTCCTTTTAAGCTAAAGATGGCCACTTTGTCCTTCATGTGCTTAGAGTAGTCATGTACTCTAAAGTATTTATTCATCCCTAGCAACTAGGATTATGCTTCCTTGGAATTTTGAATATCCCCATCAAAGGTAGGGGATTTTTCTTTCTTAAATTCCTATAGCATTGAAGTTTTCCCATTCTTTCTTTGTTGGTGGTTGTTTCTACTTGCAACACTTGTCGAATGATCAGGGTTGTCCACCCTTATTTTTGGAGAGCTGAGTGGGGTTTCTCCTCTCATTATATATTCACTTGCTTGATTGTGTCTCTTCCTTGACTTACTTCCTTATGCTCCATTAGCCTCCAATCCATGCTTCTGTATTTTTGATGGACTTTGCTTAGATTTTTTTTCTTACCCAGGTAGCTAGAACCAATCATGTGTTGTTTTTCCATCTACAAATCTGATAGGATTTGCAAAATTGTTGCATTCACTTCTACTTGCTTCACCTGCGATCTAACAATTTTCTCATTGTTAACTTTACAACTTCTTAAGTCAACCTTCAAAGTCCAAAGGGTGTCTATCTAGTCAGGGGAATTCCATTCTGACCTCTTCCCAACTAATTCCTCTTCCTCATTATGTTGGGATCTATCTATTCTATAATGAACCATTATGATGCATATTCTTTTCTATTTGGTTGGACTTGCATCGTCTTATGTGTTGCTACACGCACATAACTATTAGTTAAATTTGGCATAAGTACATTAATTCATTACCTTGGTCTTGAAGTTATTTACTGAATAAAATTTTAATTTATATGAAATTAAAGTAAAAGACATGTAAGTGTGCTAATAATAGGATTACTCATATTAACTATAAATTCAAAGAATCTTGCACATGCAATGGCTAAAATGTCAATTTAAATTTTGTTCGTGGGTTTTTTAGGTCCAATGTTGGATCTAAGCTCTAAATACTTTGTATCAAGGCTCTAAACTTTGTTTCTCAAGGCCCATTTAGTCCAAGTGTTTAACATGGGTTCTGATACCAATTTGTAACACTCCCTCCCTCTCCCTCATGCTATCTCGAGATGTGGAAGGTGTTACCTACTGTACTATATCGACCTCCAAGGTATATTACGAATGTGGGGTTACAAATGTCATTCTTTTTCAAAGTTTATGAAATTTATTTGTGATACCATCATCACATTCATCTCATTAATATCTTTCCAAAAATATAAATTTTATCTCAATCTGACTACCAAATTGAAAGTTATGCCCATTTGAAGTTTAACCAATTAAACTTCGCCACATCAACAAGGGGCCCCCATGTGGCATCCACATGTAACTAACATTGCCCATGCCACATTAACCACATCACACATAATCCCAACGTGGCACCCACATGGCCATTACCAGGATTTCGTGGCACTTGCCACCTCATTCCAAGGTAACATGTCCCACCAAAGTCGACCCTATCCTGTTGTGCAACAATTGCTAGTTATATTTGGTTCCAAGGGAATCTAAGGATTCATGCCAATGTCCAATGTGGATTTTCCTTGGATCCCATATCTCTAGATGCACTTAATTTTCTCGAGGAACTATGAATCCAAGCCCACACGTATGAATTATAAATGAGGGCCTACCCCATCTTTCTAATAACCATATATCAATTAGGTTTAATTTCTATCTAGCTGATTTTTCCATAATGGATATGCCCTATCCATCTAGGTGCCTAGATTTCTGGATGTGTCCAACTGGAAATTAACAATCTTCCCCCTCCTATGATATTCTGCCTCAAGGCAAGTTTAAGGGGAAAATCCAGTCTTGGATGACCCTAGATACACTAGCATTAGAGTGGCTGAGGTACAAAAACCATTCAAAAGAGCCTTCCTACCCCAGATCAACATTGGATCTTTGAACTACAGAAGGAAAACTAAAGGTTTTTACCAAAACTTCCTAGGGCACTAGTGCTTTTTCTAAAACCACTAAGTCCCTAAGGCAATGGCCCGGTCCTATATTCGAACCATAATAGATACTAAGTTGTGTTCAAATGGGTCTAAGGAAATAACATATTTTTAACTCACCATAGTTTCTAAGTATTGGAAAGAATTGGATCATAAATCCAAAACTACACTGGCACAAACATTCCAACCTAGTTGTCTATTGGAGTTTAAAAAATTTATACACTGGAATAGATATTCCCATATCCTATCAAGATGACAACCCATTTTCATGCTTATTCAGAAAAATTACAAACCAATTGAACAGTAAATCATAGAGCATACAAAAATATATGTAAGTAGGCACAATCATTCACAATCATCTCACCAATTCATAGAATAAGTAGATCTTAGCATTAACCAGACCTTTAGTAAACCCACAATATATGAAATAATTTGTAGTTTATGGACTCTGCAACAAAATTAATAATCCAAAATATTCATGTAACCATAAATACATATAGTAGGTTCAACTACAGATATATAGTGCACTCAGACACTCATTCATGCATTATACAGAAGCATATATCAACTTACTAGCACAACAGGCATAAGTGTCATCATTCATAAGTCAAGCATATAGAAATCATGATACTTATATGAGTATGTTATTTCAACTCACAATTGGAAAATGGACTTCCACTCTCCAACCAACTGTAGACAAGCTGATGACCCCCAAGCTCGATTCAATGTTTTAGGGATGCTTGTACCAAGATAAGTTCACACCAATGGATGGGTCAAACACTTAGGAGATGGAGTCCATAATTTGGGTGGTTCATCAAACTAGTGACTCTCTTACTCTCTAAGATTTAAACATAGAGTAACACCCAAATTCAAGGTATATGCATGCTTCTTAGATTTTGAGGATTGAATCCACTATGAAGGTGGTTCATCGGCTAGTTAGAAAGAACTTAGCAACACTTAGTGGTTCACCAATCTAACTGCAAGAACCTTATGGTATAATTAATGGTTAGGCAAACACTTAGTGGTTCATTAGCCAAAGGTAAGCAATAAGTGGTTTATCAGCCTAAGGCAAGCACTTTGTGGTTGAAATTCAATCCTTTAAACAACTTGACAGTAACAAAGTCTCACATAGAGGTTTTAGTGGCTTCAAAACATAGTCAGGGTAGTTAACACAACCAAATGTTCCCTAGAACCAATTCTAGTGATCCAACACCAATTTCACTACCATTGTGTGTATATATAGAAATACATACATGTCCCTTCACATAGCCAATAGAGTGCACCACCTCAGCTCCTCTGTGCATTTTCCTCCATAGCCAACTCCTCGATCTGTAATGGGGGAGAATTAGGATGGCCCATCCATTTCTAGTTCTACTCTTCATAAATGAAACATTAGAAATGTCACCAACTCTAGTTCGGTTCCAATTACATCTCATTAAAATCTGTTAGGAAATTATTTTTCTTAGTTTTAGTTGGTTCCAACATTAAATTTTTGTAGGGTATGGTTATTCAAGGTTATAATCCAAAACAAGCAAGATCCCTCAAAACTTCGATCCGATGGTTTTCCCTTTCTCAAGTGAGTTCAATTTATTATTGATAAATAAATTCCAACTACTAAACCACGTTTTTTCAAGCAAGAGTTACCCACACTAGAGTCAAAGTTACATTAAATGTTTATAGAAGCAATAATCAGTTATGGGGATGTTACATCCACACTATGTCATCTTTGTATGATCTTCATGAACAATGACCACCATGGCTCCTTATGCTCCTTTCACTAGATCAACCTTTGACCTTACTTTAGACATGATGATATCTTCTCGAGTTATAGGTTCAGATGAGTTAGGTAAAGGCTCACTTTTAGCCTTTAAATCAACTGACTTTGTGGTTGCCTCGATTTGATATATGAACATGTTATGGCTAGTTTCCTTAATATGTAGTTCAGTAACAATTTTAGAGCGATGAGGCTTTTCATAGGAAGTGCACACCAAAGTAAGCACAACTTTAGTCAATTCAAAGAAAGTGGCCCTTTGAGGCCTCATAAGGAAATTTTCCAACTAATGGAAAGTCCTCTACACATGAATAAGATGAGGAACTTGAACGACATCAATTGGTCGATAGTGGAGGCATGGAGTTTGGGATCGAAGGCATGGAAGGATGTGGAAGCCTTTGTGGAGGATTAGGTTAGAATTATGGACTATTTGATTTATTCGTTACCTCATTCGATCTCCCTAAGAGGTTCAAAATTGTTGAAATCAGGGAAGATAATGCTTCTCACCTATATAATGAGATTAGGTTCTTCATAAACATTGGCGAGAAGGCTTAGGCATGCCCACATGGAATATGATCCCAAGATATCTAGTTTAAAGGAGGAGTATTCCTCTTTGTCAGTGCAAGGGTTGATAGTTGTATATGGGTTGGACCCACCTAGGATTTTGCACTACAATCACAAGTTGAAGGGAGATTGGAGTGGTAAGCATGTTATATAGTATAATGCATGTTACAAGATGCAATGGGGATCTACATAGAGGTGTGAGGAAACGAAATCAAGAGACAAGGATTAAATAATTGATAGATTTCCAACACCATTGATTTTCTCACACTATATATTCCTTGAATCACCATAACAAGTGAGATAGTTGTGAAATTTGAATCACCTTTTCATAACTTTTGGATCATTATCTCATTCAAATTTAGAATTATAACTAATTAGAGAATGTTAGAAATATTTTGCTTATAAATATTTTTCATGCCAATGTTATTAAATTACATCATTATTATTTATAATATTAAGATTTCAGATTTTATTAGTTTGAAGTTATAGGCTTTAACAACTTGAAGTCATTGTTTGTTTTACAATGTATTTACTATCTAAATTGTTTATTAGTTAGTTTTGTAAAATGAAAGTTCAAGTATTGTCCAATTAATTCCATGTATATGCATTAATTTATTACCTTTTTTTTTAATTCTCATAATTGTAAATTTTAAAAGATGTTTCAAAATGAGGCATATATATTCTTGAATAACAATGTAAGATTTATTAACAAAAACATAGTTTAAATGTTTTAAATGTGAGTTTTTTTTCAATTTATATATAGTTTGAGTGGGCCTAATGGTTAAGAGCATGTGCTTCCTCCTAAGAAGTCACAAGTTCAAAACTAGAAGGGGTAGATTTTTTATTAGTTAGTTTTGTAAAATTAAATTTCAAGTATTGTCCAATTAATTCCATGTATATGCATTAATTTATTACTTTTTTTTAATTCCTATAATTGTAAAGTTTAAAAGATGCTTCAAAATGAGGTATATATATTCTTGAATAGAAATTTAAGATTTATTAACAAAAACATAGTTTAAATGTTTTAAACTTTAGTTTTTTTTCAATTTATATACAATTTGAGTGGGCCTAATGGTTAAGAACATGTGTTTCCTCCTAAAAAGTCACAAGTTCAAAAAGAGATAGAGTATATATGTCTTCATAAACTTGGCAATCAAATCCTTACCCAAAGATAAATTGAATGTCTTATCCCACAAACAAAGTCGGTGTGGAAAATTCCCAAAAAAGATCAACAACCCACAACTAAATTGATGGGTGTGGAAGGTTCTCAAGAGGGACAAACTACCCATTGCATGGGGTCCATGTCACCTTACTTTCAAACAAAGAACCGGCCATAGTCCTCTAATGTTTACACAACTCCACGTGTGGCCTTGCCCGAGCTTTAACATTGATGTTGCTTTCTCGATATCTTTTTAATATTAAACCGTATAATGAATCTGAAAGGAACTTGTGAAAAATGTTGGAGGGTAAAAAATATTATTTAAAGTATAACGTGTAACTTGTGAAAATTGTTGGATTGTTTTATGGATCCCATGTGACTATAAGCAAATGAAATATGAATGGTATTGAATTAGCGTGCAAGTGATAGGTTGGGGGCAGGTTAGAAATCATGTCCACTATGCCCGGCAATGATTTAAGTTATTGATGTTAATCATTAGGTAATTATATTTATAAATGATAATGTTTTAATTATTTTTAATTAATATTAAATTAATTTTATTAATAAATATTTTTTAAATTTTAATTTTAATTTAAAATTGGAAAATGAATTTTTTTTGGTATTATTAATAATAATAATACTGTATATATTTTAAAGATGTTAATTTTTTACCATATTTTTTTCCATTTAAAATAGTGTTTTAGATGGATTTTTATAGATTTATATTGAGATAATTTCGAGTATAATATTTATATTTTTTCATTGGATTCCTTGTAATATTTATAGGGACAGATTTATATTAAGATAATTTTAAATATAATATTTATATTATTTATATAAATTTACATATTAATTATAAATATATATATTATATTAAAATTTTATATTTTTAATTATATTAATAGTATAAAAATAAAATTTATATTTATATTTACATTATATTGATTTTTTTATATAAATTTGTAGTATAATAATATATATTATCTATTAGAATAATTTTTGTTTCAATTATATTATTAAAATAAGTTATACTATTAAAATTTATTATATTTATATGAAAAAAAATTATAATATCAAGTATTTTCAAGAGGGGGAGAAAGTGTAAATTGAAGCTTTGTATTACATAAAATTTAGATATACATGATTTTGTTAGATTGTTCTTTTATGATACTAATCTTCCTCAAAGCATTGTTCATGATCAAGGTATGATTGAGGATCTTAAACAATCCTCGCACAGAAGTTCTTATATACATCTATATGCCATGGTCGACACCTATTCAACTAACCCACCACAAAACATCATAACTGATATATACTAGCAAAACTAAGACCATCATAAGCACCATAGTTGGCTAATAAACAATAAACACATAGCAAATAGCCATAACCGACAATTTTACAAAGAAAAACTAAGACCAACATTAAAGACAAAGACCTTGCTAACAGAACCGAGGTCAAACATAGAGTCAATAGACTGCAAGCTGACAAGTTGAATCACTATTCATTTTTTGAAGAGGAGATTGTCGCAGGAGCCCTCGCACTTGAACACGGTGGATCCATCATATCCCCGCTATCAGATTCATAAGAAATATGTTCCTCCACATGCGCAAAATGGGATTCAATCATGTTCGGGCAAGATCATTGACTTCTGAGCATCCTTTTAATGTCTTCCAAGGTGGTGAAGACATTATATTCCTCCACTTGCTTGTCTTTCGGGACCAGACCTAACAAAGTTTTCAATTTCTGATGCAAAGTTACAAAATTCAGATATTGCTTCTTCATGCCCCTGGTGTGCCCAGGGTCAAGAACCCATGACAATGTGTCCTCCATGATTTATGAATCAAAATGGGATTGTCTTTCAACCCCTACTTGAGTCTCCAACTTACGAATTTCCTTCCTTGTATTTGACAGAACTACATTGAAGTAGGTGGCAGTCGAGTCGTAAGCGAAGAGTCTTTCTCCTCTCTACCCCTACGGAGCACTACCACCTCCTCCCTGTCTACATCACATTCTGTGTCTTGGTAACATAATTGAGACCCAGGGGAGATGCCTAGAACACCCGCTATATATTCCTATTCATGCAAAGAAACAAGAGAACAAATCGGACACACCCACAACAGGACCAAGACTCAAACCCACTAAAGTGTTCACATAACTCAATACAAAAACCTTAGACTTAACAGAAGCACCTTCATGGAAAGTAGAGGGTGTGAAAACCTCTACAAAGGTCCAACACCTCGACACCGTTAACAAGAAGTACATAAACAGATAGAAAAATAACCTTGGACACTTAAGATTCACAAACATTCACGATAAACAACCCACAGAAGCCCTACCAACCTATCCTTAAAATTCACACAACAATGCCCAAATTCTTTTACCCAGAAAATACCCTCATGCCCAAGCATTAACAAATCCAAGGAGCCCAATACAAAATACACGTGCAAGAAAACCAAGCCTCCCTAAACCCTATCTACAGGCATAGAATGGAATTCAAAACAATGATAGACTAGCCCTAGCACCTCATACTCAAACACGAAGCTATAGAAAAATAAAATAACTAGACGAAGAAGGAAATTGACCTAAAATTTCACTATGTGAAACGCACTTGACACCCTCACCATCCCACCAAAAGACCAAGCCCCAAGCAACCATTTACAGACTTAGATGCCAAGGGAACTATGTAGCTTCTTCAAAAACCCTCGTAGGTTAGCAAATTCGCATCTCATCGTTTCAATTGCGGGCATAAGACCAAGCACAAATCACCTCACTATCATAACCAGAGTAGAATAAGAGCAGTGGGAGACCAAGGACCAACCCTCGCCTCCACTCAAACCACAACAATCATCTTCCATAGCCTTCATAAGACATGAATTAATAGCAATTTCCATCTAGAATTGCATACACTAGGGCATGTTATGCCCCGTAACATAAATGTGCATCATGTTTGGGGGTTGGAGGGGACTGCCTCCAAAAACCCCACTTGAATCTCATTAACACCCCATGAGAAGCATAATGTCAACAATATTATATTAATATTAAGTAGCTATTTTATTTATGAGATGGAGTACTACACAAAGCAATATAAAGCATTGATAAAATTGGTATTTAATTTAAAATAAATCATTTTTCATGTGTAATATTAATAATATTGTTTTTAGATAAATTTATATATTAATAATAAAAATATTAATATATTAATAATAATATTTATATTTTAATGTAAATTTTCTTGTAATATGTAAAATTTATGAAAATTTATTTTTCTTGTTTAAAATATTTTTTATATATATTAATTTTAAATAATATCACTAGTTTCAATTTTGTTATTATTACTTATATTTAATTTAATGTGAATATTTTTTTATTTATATTTAATTTAAGTATAATTTTTTATGGAAGTTCTGTATGATTAGCGGGAGGATGATGGGGAGGGTTCGATCGCGGAGGTTCTGGCCGGAACCAGGTCCTGACTGATCAAGGGTTAGGGTTTACCTTGGGAGCGTCGACCGGAGGGCGAATGTACGACGCGCAGGGTTTCAGAAGATAGCGAAAGGAGAACGGGCAGCTGGAGGTTTTTTTACTGCTCAGGGTGGACAGCTGGGAACAAAGGGTAAAAAATTCTTTTGACCCTTGCGCTGGCAGAAAAAAATCGTTTCCGCGAACAACCCTGAGAACTGCACAGTAACCATGGTAAACTCCAATGAGCTTGTGGATCTGGACCCGGTTATGGAGGATATCCTGTCGGTATGGGGTAAAGACCCGACAGCAAAGAATATAGAACGGTATTTTGGAGAGGCAGGGACTTTCAGATCTGGAACCCTTTCGCCGGAAACGCACAGGATCAATCAATCTTTCCTTCAACTGACTCAGGGTTATGATGAGAACGCTCTGCTTCATCAAGATCTTCATGTTTTTCAGCAGCCAGCCAAACCAGGCGAGGGTTCATTGCATGCAGTTTTCCGCCATCCGAGCCAAGGAAATAAAGGGAAATCGTCCGCTGTGGAGCCAGTGCTATCTGGGGGTTTAGAGGATATAGTAAATTTCATTACAAGCTCCGAGCAGTCGGGTGAAAAGAAGGCAGGAAGAGTTTCAGCGTTAACAAGGGTTTCCATTGGGAAAGATCAGGGCGCTTCAAAGGGAAATGGAGGTCGGCCGGAAGATGCGACTGTTTCTTCTTCAGATCTACAAAAGGCAACACATGCAGAGGACCTGGGTCTTCAGGTAACTCATCTATCTCCTGCCAATTTCTTTCGGGAGGCTGTGGATAATCCAATATCGTTTAGGCCCGAGTCTGGGCACACTCAAACAAACCCTAGTTTGGAAGGGTCCGATTTAAACAGGGAGGTAAGGGAGGAAGACTCCGGCGGAAAGAAAAGAGGCGAGAAGCGGAAAAAACAAAGACCCATATGCGATCAGGAATTGGAAGGGAACCTGGTTTTGGGAATGGAAGTGAGCATTGAGGAAACTTTGGAGGTGGCAGACTGCACTGTGGTGGGTAGGGCGAGAGGGAAGAAATTTTCCTCTAGTTTCCTCCAAGAATGGGGAGAAAAGAACTGGCTGTCAGGTCAAGAAAGGGCATTCGAAGCCTCAACTTTGGCGAAAGGATGGTTTATGTTTCGGTTCGAGAACAAAGAGGCGGCTGACTGGGTGACTGCAAGGAATTGGGTTATTGGGAATATCCCTGTTCTAATGAAGAAATGGACACCTCTGTTTGATGCCGGCTGCGAGAAAACGGATGTCTACCCGGTCTGGGTCAGGGCTCCGGGTTTGCCATCGTTCTTATGGACCGAATCTGTCTTCAAAGCCATAGGGGACAGATTGGGAAATTATCTGGAAGCTGATATGTCCTTTCTGAAAACCCGGAACAAAGCCATGGCACGGATTTTAGTCAGTTTGAACCCTGGCAAAGGACTTGCAAAGAAGATTAATCTGCAATACAAGGACATGGTGTTCGAACAGATTTTGGATTATGAATACCTGCCCTTCAGGTGCCACAGATGCCACGAGTATGGGCATCTGGCAAAGGAATGCCCCCTTGGAAGGCGTAGGCGGCGATTTCAAAGGGCATCGGCTCAGTGGGAGACTGCTTACAGTCCAATCCATCATTCTCAGGGACAGGAACTCCCAGCAGATCAGATAAATGCAGATAAGGAGACCGCGGCCCACATGGAAGTGCAGCCGCCGGAAAAAGCTCAACAGGCTCCTCTGCCCATCATTGCGGATAAAGAGTTGGAACTGGAGCCTGCCCCAGCAAAGGAGGAGCTTCATGAAGGGACGACACTGCCTACCGATGGAGCAATGGGTATGTGTTTTGAATCATCCACTCCTCCTGTTCAAATCTCTGAATCTATGGATGTATGCATGGACCAATCTCCTCCTCATACGCTTGTCTTTTCTAATATAAATGATATATTAATAAAACATGATGAAAACATTGATGGATCCGGAATTGAAGACATCTCGGCTGCTTTGCCCTCCCTAGACCTGAATAGTGAAGGTGTTTCTCTTGACCCTGGCCCCTCGGCCATTCTCCCTTCTTGCCCCTACAATCTTAGATCCCTCGACAATAAGCCTGTTATTTCCGATTCTGTAGGAGGTATTGGTCTGCTCCCCTTCCAAAGCCAAAAAAGAAAAAAAAGAGGTAGAAAATCCAACCTCTCCATGGCTCAGATAAAAGCTAAGTTTGATGTAGCTGATGGAAAACAACAGTCTATCACTGGGGCTCTTAGAGCAGTGCAGGCCCCGGAAGAGGTTATAAAATGATCTTGACCTCTTGGAACTGTAGGGGTTTAGCCAGTAAACCCAAAAAACTGGCCATCCGGGAGATGTTTCTAAACTCAAAAACAGACATCCTTTTTCTTCAAGAGACCCTTGGAAGTGGAGTTGAAGTGGAGACAGCGTTAAATGCTCTGTTGCCTGGCTGGAGATTCTTAGCAATTGATTCTGAAGGTCACTCTGGAGGATTGGCAATAGGCTATAGGGAAGGAAGAATTAAGGTTTGAAATCAGTGGGAGACGAAACAGGCGCTGGGAATGGAAGTTCAGTCCACGGATTTTGCCTTTCCCCTAACCATCTGCAATGTATATGGCCCCTGCCAGGATAGGGTGTCTTTCTGGAATGATCTGATGTCAAAATCCTTCTTGAAGGACAAAAACTTGGTGCTGGGAGGGGATTTAAACTTCTCTATAGGTAGAGCGGAGGCATGGGGTCCTTCGGCCAGGGAAGACCCCCTGACAGATTTTTTCTTAAATATGTTCACTGTCAACAATCTAATCGACATAAATTTGCTCAAATTAAAGCCGACTTGGAGGAACAGGAGAACAGGGGATGCTAGAGTGGCAAAAAGGCTGGATCGTTTTCTCATAAATGATGAGTTAGCAGCCAGGATTCCTATGTTTCGACAATGGATTGAAGAAGGAGGGCTCTCAGATCACTTCCCTGTATTCTTAGAATTCTCCACTCCCCCCCCAAAGCCCCCTGCACCTTTTAAATTTAATTCTTCCTGGCTACAAGATGATTCTTTTATCAATCTATTCAAGCAAACATGGAAGCACCCTGAAGCCAATGTTCAAGAGGACAAAGGTTTCTTGTTTATGGAAAATCTCAAAAGACTGAAGAAAGCCACCATAAGCTGGGCAAAGGCTAGGAAGGAAGCCCAGAACGAGGACTTCATTAAGATATGTGAGGAGCTTAAAAAGCTGGAAAGCATAGAGGAGGACGGATATATGTCACAGGCTTCAAAGGATAAAATTCTTCACCTTGAGAAACTCAAGATCCAAATTCTTCTGGCTAAAGAAGAGGAATGGAGACTAAAGAGTAGAGCAATATGGCTTAAAGCTGGAGATGAAAACACCAGTTTTTTCCACAACTATGCTAAAGGGAGGAAATCGGCAAATACCATCTGGGCCCTAAAAAACGAAGAAGGAAGGGAAGTGCAGACTTTCAAATCCTTGTCTGAGTTAGGACAAAGACACTTCCAAAAGCTATTTGCAGATCCAGGAGAGACCACTATTGCTGAGGTAATAAAGACTGCTCAATGTTTTCCAAGATTCCTAGAGGAGGATGAAGCGGAGGACCTGTATTTCCAGGTAACAAAGGAGGAAGTAGAATCAACAATAAAATCCATGGCAAAAGAGAAAAGTCCTGGACCAGATGGATGGTCTATCGAACTATTCCTCCACTTCTTTGACCTAATAGGAGCTGAAATCACAGAAGTGGTGGAGGAATCCAGGAAAAAAGGTGAGGTCTATAGCCCTTTTAATGCTACCTTTATAGCTCTCATTCCAAAGAAGGAAGTTCCGGATTGTTTTGAGGACTTCAGGCCAATTTCGCTATGTAACAGTATCTATAAAATCATAGCAAAAGTGATAGCGAACAGAATCAAACCAATCTTGTCTCGGCATATTTCAATGGAGCAATTTGGCTTCTTATCGGGAAGACAAATTCATGAAGCCATAGGAGTTGCTCAGGAGGTCATGCATAGTGTCAGACAGAAGAATAAGAAGGGTGCTGTTATTAAAATTGACTTATCCAAAGCATATGACAGGATAAATTGGTTATATATCAGGCTGCTTCTAACTCATTTTGGTTTTAAACCTGATTTCATCAGCTGGATTATGGGTTGTATCTCGAACGTAAGTTATGCAATTCTCATCAATGGAGCAGCTACTTCTTTCTTCAAAGGTCAAAGGGGCCTGAGGCAGGGATGCCCCTTGTCCCCTCTCCTTTTCCTGTTAGTTGCAGAGGGCCTCAGCCAGCTGATCCACAAGGCCAGAAGGGAGGGGAAGGTTAAAGGTATTGAAGTAGCTACTAATTTATTTATCTCACATCTCCTTTTTGTTGATGATATCTTGATCTTCACAAATTCTGAGCAAATTGAAACAAAGGAATTAAAAATTATTTTAGATCTGTTTCTGAAAGCAACAGGCATGCAGATAAACTCCAAGAAATCCCAGTTGATAATGACAGGTATAGCAGCTCAGGAGAGGGCAAGGCTTCAATCTTTCTTCCCTTTCCAGCCTAGTACTTTGGATCTTCCCTTCAAGTACTTAGGTTTCTGGCTAAAACGAAATGCTTACAAGAAGGAGGATTGGAACTGGCTGATTGCAAAGGTAGAATCCAGGATTTCCCATTGGAGTTTCAAATGGCTCTCTAGAGCGGGGCGATTGACTCTTATAAAATTTGTGTTTTTGGCCATACCAGTATACTAGGCAACACTAACGTGGGTTCCCAAGGGCATCATGGAGAAGATCAGAAGACTATGTAGCAGATTCTTATGGGATGGCTCCAAGGAAAACTCGGTGCTACCTTGGGTGGCCTGGGATAAAGTGGCAAGGTCTAAGGAATGGGGAGGTTGGGGGATTAAAAGTCTTCCCGACTTTAGTCTCTCTCTGGCAGCAAAATCGGGTTGGAGACTTATAAAGATGGAAAACCTATGGACCAGAGTGGTAAAAAGAAAATATATAGACCCTGTCCCATTGGAGGATTGGATAAGAAACCCGGTTAAGAACAAGCAGAATGTCTCTGTGATATGGAAGGCAACGGTGGAATCTTTCAAGGTAATTGAACAAGGATTGGCATGGAAGATCGGGAATGGTAGGAATCTGAAGATTGGGAAAGATCCTTGGATAGGATGCAACGAAAACTATGCCTTATCACCTGGATTAATCAGGCATTTAGAAGGAAAAAACATTTTTACACTAGACCAGGTGGAAAAGGTAGGTCAATCAAGCTTGTGGAGTCAGGCATGGAAAGATGGAGGGGACCTTCAGCTGGATCAGAGGTGGTGGAATGAATGGAATTCTTTTACTCAAGAACTTCTTCGCTCCAATGTAAGGATTAAAGACAGTCCGGACAGTCTGATTTGGGCCCACAGAGAAACGGGAGATTATTCTCCAAAAGACGGATACAAGTTCATTCTATCCAGGAAAGGATGGGGAGAACCAGAGTGGTGGTCGAAACATATTTGGAAGCTAAAATGTCCAGCAAAGGCCAGACTCTTCTTCTGGTGCCTTCTCAGAAGGAAAATTCCATCCTGGGACATTCTTCAGTCTAGATACATGCATGGTCCTGGGAGGTGCACTCTTTGCAAGAATGAAGAGGAATCAATCAACCATCTTTTTCTAAATTGCACTGAAACTACAAAAATCTGGGGGGAGGTAGAGAAACTGATGAATAAAAAGTTTCATTGGGGAAATGGGAATCTGGACGAGGCATGGTCTAAATGGTGGCATCAATATCCGGAAGGGAACTTGAGAAACCTTCCGCCCATCATCTGCTGGGGAGTCTGGCTCGCTAGAAACAGAAGTATTTTTCAAGATAAGGGAACACCGCCAAATGCCACTGCCATTCAAGCGGTTTCCATCTACACTTCTATCCCAGAACCAGAGGAGAAAAGACCTCAAAATGTAAATAAGACAGTGCAAATCAAAGAAGGCATTCCATGGGCTTTTTTTGACGGAGCCTCTCAAAACAACCTAGCAGGAGCAGGAATCATCATCCATCTAAATGCAAACCACTCCCTCAAAGCCTCAGTTGGATTGGGGTCAGGATCAAACAATTTTTCCGAAATGTCAGCTCTGAGACTCCTCCTATGTTGGCTAATTCAAAGAAACACCTTCACTATTCAGATCTTTGGAGACTCTCTCAATGTCATAAATTGGGTCAACGGGAAAAGCACTTGCAAAAACCAATTTTTGAAACCCATGCTGGAAGAACTGCAGGTATTAAAATCATCTTTTAACATCTTCTCTCTATGCCATATCTACAGGGACAACAACGAATCCGCGGACAAGCTTTCTAAGGAAGGTCTGCAGCAAGCTTTGGGAGGTTGGAAAATAGTGGAAGACTGCCAAGGACAGGTTCTATCATCAGATGAGCCGCCATATGCATAATCTACAGTTGCTGTTTTTACTTATCTTTTCATCTTTTTATCATACACAGACATATACCACAGACTTCTTTTTTTGTTTAAGCAACTGGACTTTATGGTTCTTTTTACTTTATATGGGTTGTTTTCCTCTCTGTTGAGGAGACCCAAATGATATGATGTAATTTTGTTTTAAAACTGCCTCTCTTGGGGAGGACATCTTTTGATCATGGCTGTAAGACAAACACAGCTGACGAAATTCCTACCTACAGCAAAATTTTGCTCTGAAAACAGTGGAACAAAATGACAGAAAGGAGGATTTTGACTGATTGCATGGTCAATCAATCAGCAGTATTGGAAATGCTCAGCATATGCAATGTAACTTTTTATTTTCTTAATAAAAAGTTCGCTTTTTCTTCGGAAAAAAAAAAAGTATAATTTTTTATTTTTTTTAATATTATATAAAATGTAAAAAAATACTTTTTAACATAATTAAGTTCCAATGGATAGTTCAATTGGTCGAGTTCTCGTTGTTAAATTTCCTGTCAATTGGGAGGTCACGGGGTCAAATCTCCTCAATGCCTTTGTGGTTAGGCCCGACCAGATAAGCCTGCAGGTAGATCCCTTCCGGTGGACCTCCCAGGATTATTACCTGTGGATGTAGTGGCCACTCAGTGACCATGAACCACAGTTGGAAAGAAAAAAACATAATTACACAAATAAATGGAAATTTAAATTATATATATTTTTATTTTAGATAAATTTGATTTAAATTGATGTTAAATGCTCTTATTAATAAATGATCTCCCATTTGTCTACATATCAAGAAACCTTTTCTTAAAACCAAAAACAATCATGACACTAAGAAACTCTCAACATGAGAAATCATATTATTGGATTTAATATATATTGTAAACACACAATAGTATCTCATATTTATAGTAATAGAATAGTTACAAGAGATAGGATGTCCTTCATGTACACAGTTCAGTCATCTATTCTTCTATCAGATAGCATCATACATGTACATTTAAATCTCCTTGCATCATCATTATCCTAGGTTTTCCTTGGCTTACCTATAATCACTCGCTGACATTACACCTATGGGCTTATGTGGATGAACCTTAATGATCACATCTTATGTGGTTTCTTTCTTACCACAAGCATCCCATCAAATGATTTTGGCTAGCCACAAACCATACATTGCATCAACAATTTTTGGCTAATCACAAACCCTCCTCTAAAAATTGGTTTTTAGAGCACCAAGAACTTTTCAACATAACAAATTTTTGGGGGTCTACATCCTTCATTGGCTCATGTACATACAATTACAAAACTCCACTCATGGAGATTCTAGGTATATACTCAAACATTCTTAAGTCAAACATGACATCATATACTTGCTTACAAATACAATGTGTCACTAGCATCAATATATGGTCTTGATTTTATTATTATTTCATACAAATCACAATATTTACCTTGTCTTTCCTTCATCATTACTTCACTTATGTTGGTTCCACAATACTTCCATGTGCATTGTCACCATTTTTTTTTTGTTGCATATGGTATCACGTCCATGACCTTCTTGTCCCTATTGTAATCTCCTCATTCCTACTTGCTTGTGTTTTGGTTTTTCACTTGGATGCATTTTCTTCACTTAGGCTTCATCACTGAACTTTATGTCTCTTCTTTATTTTATGTAACTGCATAAAACTAAATTTGTCTGTCCATTTAAAAAAATACATCTCACACTCCCCTCTTAATCGGAGACTCAACTTTTCTAATGCCATAGTAGGCTAGCATATGAGGGTGTCTACCACCTTCGTACCTATTCAATTGGTCTATTCCACAATTAAATGTCACATTCTCTCTAAACATAAGAGGATGCATGTTACATGATTACATGTGCTACCACACTTATGCATGTTGGCCTGAATCAATAGGGTTACAAAACACTTGTGGACATTTGGAAACAAAACTTTTACAGCTTGGACCAAAACCTTGGGGCGTCAAGTACAACTAATCATGCACCTACTACTCAAATTTAGCTCAAGTACAACAAGTATTCAAAATGCTTTACAAAATTTACCATCACTCCTTTGTAGCAATTCATATGCTCAAACATATAAGTTCATCTCATCTCCACAAATCACTTCTCACTTCTTCTTTATCCCTTACAACATGTTTTTTGTTTTACCACAAACCATTATAAGAAAAGAACTCCTCATTGAAAGAAATCTATCAATAAAATGATATATTTCCTGAACATGTTTAACTTCTTACTAATGAAAACTGAATTTTGGAGGACAACTAACTCTTAAACTTTGTATGGGAGATATTTTTGTACATTGGAACACTTAACCTTGTAGAATCCTTTCAAATAAAAGTAACTTTCTGTCATTCATACACTTCTATCCAACTACAATGTACTTGTATGTAAGGCTTTGGTATTTCTTTATTCCAACGCATAGCTTGTACATGTTCTTTTCTACTACAATAATTTCAATATTCTTCCTGCTTCTACACTTGATTTGTTGCACTGCTATTTGTACATGACTCATCGGTTATCAATGTTTTTGCTTTCATGAAATTGATAGGTACATTAGTTGTTTAACCTTAAAAATGAAGTCCTTCATTTCTTGGCCTTACACATATATATATGGGCTTTTGGATACCTTGACTATTTGTGTTTATGCCTTTCTCAACAAAACCCATTTTGTTCAAAAGTTTGGAACCAAATCATTTTGTATGATTTTCAAAACAACCTAGTTCATCATTTTTAACAAGAGATTCATTTTTAGAAATATGACTAGAATAATCATTCTAAGCCTCATAACACGAGAGGGACACATCCCCATTATTATTGTCAATCAAACAACAAATATCCTAAGAACTATCGATTTTCTTAATTAGGCCACTTGTATCACAAATTTCATTGCACTTTACTTTCTCTTGCTTTAACTATAACAACATATTTTCCTTTGCCAATAACTCTTAGTGAAATAATTCTAAAAATTTATCCTTTTGATCTAAAATTTTGAAAATCATCTACCCATTGACTAAGTGCTACCAAACTTTCCTCCAATGTGTTGATGCATTGTGTAGTGAGAACAAAAAAAATCATGATAGAGTTTATTATCTTGTGATCTAATTTCTACAACTTTTCCCATTATGGAATTATTTTTCTTATATAACATGTCTACTTCTTGTAGAGAATCATCAAAATCTTGTTGTGGAAGTTCAATTTCGTGATTATCATTTTGAAGTCCTTTTCCTCCTTTTCCCATTTTTGAAGTTGGGATCTTACTGAGTGCTCTTTCCTTGCCTTCTATTTTGGATATCCACAACTATTTGTCTTTGTGGTGGATCAAATGCAACCTTCCACCGTAGCACTCCCTCCCTCTCCCTCATGTTATCTTGGGATGTGGAGGGTGTTACTTAATATACTAACCTAATCTCTGAGGTTTGTTATGAAGGTGGGGTTAAAAATATCGTTCTTTTCAAAGTTTACATAATTAATTTTTGATACCACCATGGTGTCCAACTCATCGAGATATTTTGAGCGATATACATATTATCTCAATCTGACTCATTGATTGAAAGTTATGTCCAATTGAAGTTTGACCAATTAAATTTCACCACATCAACAAGGGGCCCCCATGTGGCATCCATGTGTTACTCACATTGTCCACGCCACGTTACCCATATCACACATAATCCCAATGTGGCACCCACATGGCCATTACCAAGATTTTGTGGCCCTTACTACCTCATTCCAAGCTAATGGGTCCCACTAGGCCCAACCTTATCGTGTTGTGTGGGAACTTCTAGTTATATCTAGTGTCAAGGGAATCTGAGGGTTCATGCCAATATCCAATATAGATCTGCAACAAACTTCCAAATCTCTAGATACACTTAATTTTCTCAATGAACTATGAATTTGGGCCTGCGCATATGAACTATCAATGAGGGTCCACCCCTTATTTCTAACAACCATATATAAATATGGCTCAATGTTGGTTTGGGTGTTCCATAGTGGATACACCTTGTCCATCTAGGTGCCTAGATTTACGGATGTGTCTAACTAAAAATTAAAAATTTGGCCCCTCTATTTATATTTGGGCTCAATACAAGTTTAAGGGAAACACCTGGTCCCGAATGACCCTGGATACACCAAAACTAGAGTGACGAACTAATATATGGCCTAGATACAAAAATCGTTCAAAAGAACCATCCAACCCCATATCAACGTTTTGTCTCTACTAAACTACAAAAAGGAAAACTTAAGAGGGTTTTTACCAGAACTTCCTAAGGCACTGGTGCTTATGCTAAAAGCACCAAGTCCCAGAGGCAATGGCCCAATCATTTACAAGCCATTAGAGATGCTAAGTTGTGTTCAAATGGGTCCAAGGCACTAACATTATTTTAACTCACCATTAATTCTAAGTTTTGGAAAAAACTATCTCCTAAATCCACAACTACACTAGTACAAACATTCCAACCTATCTATCTATTGGAGTTTAAACAATTTCTATAGTGGAATAGAAATTCCCAAATCCTATTAATATGACATGTTGTTTTCATGCTTATTCAGGAGCATTACAAACCCAATTAAACAATAAATCATAGAACAAACAACAATATGTGTAAGTAACCATAATCATTCACAATAATCTCAACAATTCACAGAATTAGTAGATCTTAGCATTAATTAGACCTTCAATAAACCCACAATATATGAAATGTAATGTAGTTTTAGAACTCTACAATAGAATTAACAATACAAAATATCCATGTAAACATAAATACACAAAGCGGGTTCAACAATAGATATACAGCGCACCCATACACTCATTCATGAAATATGCAAAAGAATATATCAACTTACTAGCACAACATACATAAGACAACATTCATAAATCAAATATACATAAACCATTATACTTATTTTAGTATGTTAATTCAACTAGAAACTAGAGAAGGGACTTCTACTCTCCACCTAACCGTAGGCCAACCACATTGCATTCTTTCTTGCAACTAGCCACCCTCGATTCAGATCTAGAGTTTAAGGGATGCTTGCAGTGGGATAAGTTCACACCAATGGATGGGTCAAACACTTAGGAGATGATGTCAACATTTTGGGTGGTTTTCCAACTATTCTATGGTTGTAAGCGCCTTAGTGAATCACTTACTCTCTGAGATTTAAACATAGTGTAACATCCAAATTCAAGGTAAAGGCTTGTTTCTTATCTTTTGAGGATTGAATCCACTATGAGGGCAGTTCAGTAGCCAATTAGTGAGCACTTAGCAGCACTAAGTGGTTTGTTAGTCTAACTGCAAGTGCCATGTGGTATAATTAACTATTAGGCAATCATTTAGTGGTATGTCAACCAAAGGCAAGCAATAAGTGGTTCACTAGCTAGAATTTATGTAAAAAGAGGTTCGTTAGCATGAGGCAAGCACTTTATGGTTAAAATTTAATCCTTTAAACAACATACCAGCAACACAATCTCACATAGAGGTTTCAATGGATTCAAAACACAGTCAGGGTAGTTTTCACAAGCAAATGCACCCTCGAACCAATTCCAGAAATTCAACCCTAATTTCACTGCTCCTATGCATATATATATAATTCCATCCACATCCCTTCACAAAACCAAAGGAGCTCACCAGCTTGGATGCTTAGTGCCTTTTCCTCCACAGCTGACTCCTTAGTCTGCGATGGGGAAGAATGAGGATGGCCCATCCATTCTGATTTATACTCTTCATAAATGAAAAATCAGAAATGCTATCAACCAGACCCAATTGTGTCTCATTAAAATCTGTTAAGAAATGTATTTTCTTAGTTGCGGTTGGTTCAAACATTAAATTTGGTAGGGTATGGTTATTCAAGGCATGCAATCCAAAACAAGCAAGGTCCTTCAGAACATCAATCCAATGATTGTCCCTTTCTCCAGGGAGTTCAATTTAATATTGATTATTAAACTCCAACTGCTAAACTAACTTTTTTCCAACAACAATTACCCACGCTAGAGTCATAGTTACATTAAATTTTCACAAAAGAAATAGTTAACATAGGGGATGGTACATCCACACTCTCTCATTATGTCTGATCTTCATGAAAAATGAGCACCATGTGTCCTTATGCTCCTTTTTCTAGATCAATATTTGGCCTCGTTACTTTAGACATGATGATATATTTCTCCAATTATAGGTTTAGATGAGTTACGTAAAGATTGAATTTTAGCCTTTAAATCGATAGAATTTGTGGTTGCCTCAATTTGATCTATGAATGTGTTATGACCAGTTTTTTTAATATGCAAGTCAGTCACAATTTTAGAGCAACAGGGCTTTAGGAAGTGCACACAAGATTAAGCACAACTTCAGTCAATTCATAGAAAGTGACCCTGTGAGGCCTCATATGGACTTTGTCCAACTAATGCAAAATCCTCTACAAATGAATAAGATGAGGAACTTGAACCACATTGAGAGGTCGCGAGTGGAGGAATGGAGTTTGGGATTGAAGGCATGTAAGGATGTGGAAGCCTTTGTGGAGGATGGGGTGGGAATTATGGACCATTGAATTTAGTCATGCTCTCATTCGATCTCCATGAGAGGTTCAAAATTGTTGAAATTGGGGAAGATAATGCTTCTCCCTGTGGAATGAGATTAGATTCTTCCATAAAATTGGTGGGAAGGCCCAAACATGCCCACATGGAATATGATCCCATGATATCTAATTTAAATGAGGAGGAGTATTCCTCTTTGTCGATACAAGGTTGAAAGTTGTGGATGGGTATGACCCACCTAGGATTTTGCACTACAATCGGAGGTTGAAGGGAGAATGGAGTGGAATCATGTTATATAGTATAATGTATGTTACAATATGTAGTTGGGTTATGCATAGAGGTGTGAGGGCATGAAATCAAGAGCCAAGGATGAAACAATTAATAGACTTCCCAAATGCCAAAAGTGACATGGCTAGTTAGTTCGACCTTCCTATACATAGATTCCCTTTCCACGAACATATATGGTGGTTCAATGTTTACAATGGTTGTGATCGCACTTGGTAACAAATAATTCTTATATATCTTAACATATTTGATCAATCCACTGCTTGGGGTGCTACAAATTCATGTAGACCATCTTGTGCATACGCTATCAAATCTTTTATGTTGGCTAAATGATGCTACAATGTAGACTACTTTACTGGTAAATTGAAGAAGCCTTGAAATATAAACAAGTATTTACACCGAATAAAGGCATTAGACCAACATAAAATTCCTTGGATGTCCAACCTTATCTCTCAATCTACAATGTAAATCAATTTTGAGGGCAAGCTAGAATGCCAATACCAATTGATTATGTAGAACTAACCAAATGACCAGAAAATCTCACTAAAACCAAATTGGATTCTCCCCTATACTCTAATAACAAAACATAAAATACATAACACTAAAAAAATAAAACACATTATTGAATCTAATCCATACTACAAATACACAATAGCATCACATATTTAGAGTAATGAGAGAGTTACAAGAGATAACCATGAAAACCTATTACAACGGGATGAGGACACCTACGTGGATTTACAACTCAAATTAGGAAACAACGCTCTCTCGAAGAATATAGTGGAGCACTAATAATTTGGAAAAACATATTGGAAAAATGCATTTCTTTAATTAACTCTATCACATCAACATTTTTTTATCTAATCACTTAAAATATTAAAAACTTTAATAATATTACTTTTATAACTTTTATAAAATCAATTATCATATTTTTTTTTTTTTTACTAAAACTTAAAACTAAAAACGGGTTATATAAGATATGTATCTGTACCATTCAAACAACATTATCGATATTACATAATCTATTCACACACATACAAACAAGTTCTCATAAAGAAAAGTTACACACCCGTAAGGAAGGAAACCACGTTGAATGAGACAAGAGGAAGCATGTGCTTAAATTTTTTCATGGTTTAAATAAATATTATTGTTGGATAGGTACGGATTTATGAATCATAAATTAAAAAAAATAATAATAATCTAAATTTTTAAATAGGATAATTTTCACGAATTATGAAAAAATTGTTTTTATATGTATATTTTGTCACATGATGTTATTCATGGATTATGAAATAATTGTTTTTTTGTTGTGGTTGATGATTTAAGATTTTATTGTTTTAAAATGACTTCGTATAAAATTAAATCAAATATCACTATTTAAACTGAGTCATGTCACAATCTACTACAAGTACTATTGGTAATGGATAATAGTCTAGGTCTATTATAATGTAAACAATTATTTTTATTGTTTGATAGGTAATGTGAGTACTAGAATGACTAGCACTCCTAATCTTTGGTTTAAGTAACTATGACTTAGGGCAACTAAATCATCAAAAATCACACTGGGATCGTACCTAGCTTGGGTTGTACCTAGCCTAGGCTATACCAACCCACAGAGTTTTGAACCAGTGACCTTTTTCACAACGAAGTGCCTTAATAGAACACCTTGTCACCATCTGCTTTATGCCTCGTGGGATAAAATGTAAACAACTAGTATTTTTAGATTCATAACTACTAAAATAAACCCAACTATTGAAAGTAAAATAAATAATCCAAAAGGTTGTAGACACAAAGTATCTAATGAAGTGACTAGGGCCAAATCGTAGAAACTGGTACCTTCAAAACATGGTTTCATGCCACATTACAAATGGCCTTATATGTGAGTTATCCAGGCATCCAAACTAATGAGACAAGAGCATTGGTGGCATTAAACTTATTGAATTTCAAGAGATGATGTCATTGGGGTCCTCGTGGCATTTCTTTAGGACCTTGCCCAAGAGTGGCTTCATTTTATAGTGGAGGTGTTGACGGTGTTGGACCCGCCAACATTTACGGGATCTCCCCAATATGAAGTCAAAATTAGACCTCACAATGTTTGGTGTAGGAGTCCCATCCGGTATAAAGGCATGTTTTCTGAATCCTTAAATATTTTCCTTAGCTCTAATTGTCAGCAAAAGAGAGGGATGCAAAGGTGCCTTCGAAAAGCAAGAAGGTGTGCTTAGTGAGTGTTCAATTGTAAACATGTCAAGGTTCTTCTACTACAAAGAGGGGAGAAAAGTGAGCTTCTATGAGAGAGGTAATAGTACCACCCAATAAGTGACACACATAAACCAAAAGGATCTGCCTGACATCCAGCGGAATAATACACAGAGGATTCCACAGTTGTTACAACCAACAAAGGAGGAAAGGTCTATCTAATATCCTGCGGAATAGTCCACAAGGATGGGACAACAATGACAACCATTACACCACATTCTCAATAAGATAAGTACTAAAACAACTGAAATAGTTCAAATATCTTAGCAATGTGAAAGCAAACGTGAAATTCAAACCTCTACAGAGTAGTCTTACAAACATTCATAATACATGCATGAAGAACGTGTTGGCCTTGAACGCTTATGTTATTAAGTAAAATTTCCAAGACACATGTATACAATGTACATCACTAGCTCCAGTAGTGGAACATTGGAGCCACTCCTTGCTCCCCAAAAAACTATCTTATCTCTCTAATGATTTGCGGGAGGAGCCAAGGTGAAAATTCCTTTTCTCATACAATGAGGGAGTATATATAACCAAGGGGTGATGCTTCCCATTCCTTGTGACTCCTTGACTACCCTCATGGCTATTTGACTTCCTATTACATTATTCTTTGTATTCCACACATGTCCTTTGGACTTTCACTTTACAATACATTTTTGAAACTTATGTTACATCATTGGACACAAGGTGTGGCATGTGACTACTCATGACATGACATGACATGACACTGCTGACATGGACTGCATGATTATGTGGAAATGTCAAGCCACTATTGTTGCTAGGTGCTAAGTGTCTACTTCTTCTTTTCACCTTCATATGACTTGGTGATAAGGAATCTTCAATGACCTTAAGTCTTGAGCTGAGATCATGAGCTGATGTCCTTTTTTCTTTTCTAGATAGATCATCTTATGTGTTCAGCTACAAGTGTGTCTTTCATCAAGCTTCCCTCCTTCATCTCCTTCTTCATCATCTTTCCATGGTGTGATAGAGTACCTGCATCTACAATTCACTCATGACAAGATGACATTAGTCTTAAAACCCCCTAGTATAAGAAAGTGCATTTTGATCCATTATTTGAGCCGAAACCAAGTGACAAGTCGAGAGAGAGGGCTCAGTGACTATGCAATGCACAGTTCCATCAACTAAGTGAAAAGCTTGAGCTCTGAGACTGTGCAATACGTAGTTCAGGCTGGACTGGGGGACAAGGCTGCGTAGAGTTGGAAACCAATGTGACAAGTTGAGGGAATGAGCACTGAGAGGGCACACTACATAGTTTTGGGAGACAATGTAGGCAAGGATACTACACAATTTTTCAATTCAGAGACTCAGGGGATGAGTTTGAGGCCTTTGATTGCGTAGTGCATAGTGAAGGCTGAGTTGGGAGGAATTATTGCGCAATTCTAGAGGCCAAGGTTGGAGCTTGAACATAGGAACTGCGCAATTCAATAGTCCTGGGAGACAGGAACTGCTCATTACACAGTGCCAAGGGTAAAGGTCTCAGCTAGAGGACTAAAACTATGCAATTCGTAGTTCAAGGAGGTGTTGAGATTGCAACAAGATGATGGAGCCTAGTGAATAGAGTCGCCTTCACTAAGTGGGCCCGCAGGCAAATTATGGCGCAAGTTCTATTTTTTATCACGGTGTGGATGATCACAGTGTGGGTGACCACAGTGTGAGTGATCACAGTGTGAGTGATCACAATGTGGGTGACCAAAGTGTGGGTGACCACAGTGTAGGTGATCAAAGTCTATTTTTAGACTGGCTGTCAAAAATAGAAAAGTCAAATATTATCGTCTCATAATAATATTTGGACTATAAACTTGATATTATTCTCTTGGAGCACTTCAGTTTGAGCTACAGATGTGGCCCATGCAGCTGTCAGAAGGAAGTATGCTTTTCTTATGAGTCAGTTGAGTTGTTGCATGCATGACTTCAGTTAGAACTCAATCAGTTGAGTTTGGTGGAGTTGATTGTGGAGTTGATGGAGTTGTGTTCAGTTTGACTTGGTTAAACTAGTTGTAGTTAGTCTAACTGCAAATAGACTAATGATGAGTTGTTAAACTAATTATTAACTCATAATACAACTATAGAATACATCAGTTAACTCAGTTGCATGTGAGTGCATGTTCAGTTCAGCAGGGACAGGTGTTAGAGAATCAGATTGTTATCAGTTGTGACTATAGTTGTGCATCAGATCTTGCACAATCAAGGGATTGAGTATGCCAATGAGTTTGCTCATGTATTTTCCCAGTTTGTAGCTTCTGCTCACGTCTTACACATTGTGAGTGACTCTTTGGAGGTGAAATACGAGTTTGGTAGACCATTCTCATTCATTCTTGAGCAGGTATTGAGCAGTGGAGGCAGGCAAGCAGTGGAATAGATTTGGAGATCAGATCTTAGCTGTATTGTGTGTAACAGGTGGAGTTGGTACTAGATTGCTTGTGATAAGCATTGTACTTTGTAATGTTACATGGTCTCAATCATTAATATACAGATAGTGTGGGGTTTTTAGCGAGATGCTTTCCCCGGGTTACATACTGTGTTAATGTGTGAATGCTCTTGATGTTTTATTGTTATTGATGTTGCTATATTGATGATCAACGTAGAGGAGCTTATGTATTCCGCAATAGTACATGATCAGGATAATCTCTGTTGAATATGTGTTAAATTATTCAAAATTTCTACATGGTATCGGAGCTGCTTTATTTGTAGAAGAGATTTTTACAAGATATCGAGCAAGGATTGATCATCAGATCTACTATTCATGAAGTGTTTACATTCTATTTCTTTAGGCAGAGTCTGTAATCGGGCCAGGTAGACTCTGGATTCATCCTTCCTTTGGAAGGTGAGATATCTGGTGAATGCCCATACAGTCAATCTATGTATGAGAAATATTGTGTTCTCACGAATTCTAGATCGGA
The DNA here is from genome assembly GCA_031772625.1 of Pinus tabuliformis. NCBI lineage: Eukaryota > Viridiplantae > Streptophyta > Pinopsida > Pinales > Pinaceae > Pinus > Pinus tabuliformis. The sequence goes on from CM062808.1 coordinate 179,007,206, forward strand.
AGCGGTTGAGTTGGAGCTGGTGGAAATTCGAATTTGCAGCAGTGTTGTTGAAAATGTCTTTCAACGGATTGCAAATGTTATTCCAAAGCAAGAGCGACCTGGCGCTCAAGGATAAACTCAGAAACAATAAAGGTGAGAATGGATCTTCATCAAAGGTATCTGATGAAGAGAATTGCACTTTGGCTGCCAAAGCAAAGAAGGGGAAGAACAAGAAAGCTTCTCATTCCGGTGCGAAAGGCAAGAAGCAGGATATGTCCAAGGTGAAGTGTTTTCACTGTCACCAGCACGGACACTATGCCACTAATTGTCCGCAGAAGAAGAAGAACAAGCAGGGTGCTGGATCTTCAGTAGGAGAGGCTCTAGCCTCACAGTTTGAGCTTGATTTTTCATTGATCGCATGCTTGGTTTCAAGTGTGATGGGATCAGTGTGGTTCTTGGACAGTGGTGCGTCTTTTCACATGATGGGAGATAGAGATTTGTTCTCTGATCTGGAGGACAAAGATCTTGGAGTGCACATTGAGATGGGCGATGATGGTAGATACAGTGCGACCGGTATCAGTACCATTTCCTTTGAGAGGGAGTCTGGTAAACCCTTCATATTAAAGGAAGTCATGCATGTTCCAGGATTGACGAAGAATCTCATCTCAGTGGCGATGTTAGAAGACAAGGGGTATGATGTTGTTTTTAGCGAGGGAAAGGCTTTCCTGCGCAGAAAGACAACTGGTGAGACCCAGAAGATAGGGGTTCGAGTGAGGAACCTTTATCAGTTGCATGTAGATGGATGCGCAGCAATGGCGGGCAAGGCAGAAGGATTGGTGAGCCGGGATGATGGCGAGTTGTGGCACAGGAGATTGGGTCACCTTCACCATGGAGCCTTGAAGATACTGCAGTAGATCACTACAGGGCTTCCTAAAGGCACACTTGCACAGTCAGATCAGTGCAAGGGATGTACTTTGGGGAAGTTTGTGAAAGCCACCTTTCACGAGAAGGATAGTCGCGCCACGATGATCCTTGAGAGAATTCACACAGACGTGTGTGGACCTTTCTCATTTGCTTCGACGGAAAAACACAGGTATTATGTGATTTTTGTTGATGATTTCTCTCGTAAGTGTTGGATCTTCTTCATGCAGAAGAAGAGCGAGACATATTCAAAGTTCTGTGAATTCAAAGCACTGGTCAAGAAGGAGTCGGGGTAGGAGGTGAAGGCTCTTAGGAGTGATAATGGTGGTGAATACATCTCGAACGAGTTCAAGGATTTCTGCAAGGCAGAAAGGATTCGTAGAGAGCTCATAGCTCCCCATAACCCACAGCAGAACGGGGTAGCTGAGCGGAAGAATAGAAGGATTATGGGTGCTGCACGGGAAATGTTGCATGATCAGGGCCTACCCCTTCACTTGTGGGCGGAAGCATGCAATACAACAGTTTATGTGCAGAATCGTTGTCCTCATAGGATACTTGGCATGAGCACACCTGAGGAGACTTATTATGGTAAGAAGCCTGATCTTTCTCATTTGAGGATTTTTGGTGCTAACGTTTACATGCATGTGACGAAGGATGCCAGGAAGAATTTGGAGCCGACCGCAGAGGTTGGGATATTTGTGGGGTACACTGATACGCCCCACAACTATCGTGTGTATTTTCCAGACAATGGTAAAACTGTTGTGCGACGGGATATAAAATTTCAGGAGGAGAAAGCCATGAAGTGTTCGCTTGAGAGGGAGCTACACTTGCATGCAGATGAGGAGCTATTAGTTCCTAAGGATGAGCTTCAGGACGTGGATCAGCCACAGGACGAGGTTCATGGAGTGGAAGATACCACTCATGCAGCGCCAACCATCAGAGGGCGAAAGCGCTTGATAGAAGCTGCGCGATTGGCTCAAGATGCAGAGAAAGTTGTAGGACCATCTACAGCCCAACACAGGTAGAGACAGTCACCTGATCGGTACACTGGATACATGGCTCTTATGAGAAAGTGTGTTGTGACTGAGCCATCCTCTTTCGAGGAAGCTGTGGAGGATCCCGCATGGGTAGACGCCATGGTGGAAGAGTATGATTCTATTGTCAGAAACAGTGCATGGGAGATTGTTCCTAGACCGGAAGGGAAATCAGTGGTGGGTTCGAGATGGATCTACAAGGTCAAGCAGGCAGCTGACGGGAGTGTGGAGAAGTACAAGGCAAGATTTGTTGCCCGAGGCTTTTCACAGATAGAGGGGATCGATTATGAGGAGACCTTTGCACCTGTCGCAAGGTATTCTTCCATACAGACGATTCTTGCTCTCTCAGCGCAGATGGGATGGCACATTCATCAGATGGATGTGAAGATTACGTTCTTCAATGGAGTCATTGAGGAGGAGGTGTACATTGAGCAGCCTGAAGGCTTTGAGGTCTTCAGTAGCGAGTCGCATGTGTGCAGGCTCAAGAGAGCGCTGTATGGATTGAAGCAAGCACCACATGCTTGGTACACACGGATAGACAGCTATTTCACAGGACTTGGATTCTCCATGAGCGAGGCGGATCCTAACCTATACCAGATTGTGGTGGAGGGTAAGTTGCTTATCATTGTACTGTATGTTGATGATTTGATTCTAACGGGTGATGAGCTGTTGATACTGTCATGCAAGAAGGATCTTGCTACAGAGTTTGAGATGAAGGACTTGGGACTCCTTCACTATTTCCTAGGATTGGAAATATGGAAGTGCAGTGGTGGACTGCTTGTTTCTCAGGGCAAGTATGCTCGGGAGATACTGGAGAAGTTCAACATGCATGGCTGCAAGCCTGTTGATACTCCTCTTCCTGGAGGTTGGAGGAAGGAGGATGCCACTTCGGGAGAAGAAGTGGATGCCACTGTTTATCGACAGTTGGTGGGGTCGCTGATGTATTTGATCAATACACGACCTGATATATGCTATGCAGTTAACCAGCTTTCACAACCTATGGTTAAGCCTACCAAGCTCTTCTAGAAGGTGGGCAAGCATGTATTGCGCTACTTGAGAGGCACATCGGGATATGGTTTGTGGTACAGACAGGAGGATGAGGTGAAGCTATGTGGCTTCATGGATGCAGATTGGGCAGGGAGCCCAACGGATAGAAAGAGAACATCAGGAGGGGTCTTCAGTATTGGATCGACAGCAGTTTCTTGGTACAGCAGGAAGCAGAGATCCGTGGCACTCAGTTCAGCGGAGGCCGAGTATATGGCAGCAAGTTTGGCTGCATGCGAGGCTATATGGATGAGGAAGATTCTGGTTGGTTTGTTCGGTTCTAATTTGGATCCTACTGTGATTTACTATGATAACCAGAGTTGCATTAAACTCTCAGCTAATCCTATATTTCATGATAGATCTAAGCATATTGACATCAGGTACCATCATATCAGAGATTGTGTGCAACGGAGGATCATGTTGCTTTCATACATTCCAACGGAGGATCAGGATGCTGATATTCTAAAGAAGGCTCTCACCAGGAGCAAATTCGAGTACCACCGACGCAGGATAGGGGTTGATGATAATCCATATCTTGTTGAGAGGGAGTGTTGAGATTGCAACAAGATGATGGAGCCTAGTGAAAAGAGTCGCCTTCACTAAGTGGGCCCGCAGGCAAATTATGGCGCAAGTTCTATTTTTTATCACAGTGTGGATGATCACAGTGTGGGTGACCACATTGTGAGTGATCACAGTGTGAGTGATCACAATGTGGATGACCAAAGTGTGGGTGACCACAGTGTGGGTTATCAAAGTCTATTTTTAGACTTGCTGTCAAAAATAGAAAAGTCAAATATTATTGTCTCATAATAATATTTGGACTATAAACTTGATCTTATTCTCTTGGAGCACTTCAGTTTGAGCTACAGATGTGGCCCATGCAGCTGTCAGAAGGAAGTACGCTTTTCTTATGAGTCAGTTGAGTTGTTGCATGCATGACTTCAGTTAGAACTCAATCAGTTGAGTTTGGTGGAGTTGATTGTGGAGTTGATGGAGTTGTGTTCAGTTTGACTTGGTTAAACTAGTTGTAGTTAGTCTAACTGCAAATAGACTAATGATGAGTTGTTAAACTAATTATTAACTCATAATACAACTATAGAATACATCAGTTAACTCATTTGCATGTGAGTGCATGTTCAGTTCAGCAGGGACAGGTGTTAGAGAATCAGATTGCTATCAGTTGTGACTATAGTTGTGCATCAGATCTTGCACAATCAAGGGATTGAGTATGCCAATGAGTTTGCTCATTTATTTTCCCAGTTTGTAGCTTCTTCTCACGTCTTACACATTGTTAGTGACTCTTTGGAGGTGAAATACGAGTTTGGTAGACCATTCTCATTCATTCTTGAGCAGGTATTGAGCAGTGGAGGCAGGCAAGCAGTGGAATAGATTTGGAGATCAGATCGTAGCTGTATTGTGTGTAACAGGTGGAGCTGGTACTGGATTGCTTGTTATAAGCATTGTACTTTGTAATGTTACATGGTCTCAATCATTAACATACAGATAGTGTGGGGTTTTTAGCGAGATGCTTTCCCCGGGTTACATATTGTGTTAATGTGTGAATGCTCTTGATGTTTTATTGTTATTGATGCTGCTATATTGATTATCAACGTAGAGGAGCTTCTGTATTGTGTATGTATTCCGCAATAGTACATGATCAGGATAATCTCTGTTGAATATGTGTTAAATTATTCAAAATTTCTACAGGAGGTTGGGCGTGTTAGTGCTAGTATTTGCATACTACCATCAGTGATCAAAATCCTCTTTTCATATCATATTAGGGTCCCATTATGAAATTTTTTTCATTCCAATAGGTCATCATGCAAAAAATTTGGTCACTGAATGTTGAATTAGGGTCTCCTTTACTCCTTTTATAAATTTACCCCTTGTTGTCTCATTTCACCTTTTACTGAAGTATACCATTAGTCATGACTTGTCTTCATCATGACAATCATTTTCACCATAGTCACAGCCACTCAAAGTCTCCATTAGGTCATTAGGGTTTTCATGGTTCAATAACATTCTACTCCATTGCATAAATTCATCAAGTGTCAAAATGATCAGTAACCTCTCTTCACCATGTGAATATGAGTTGTAGAAAGAAATTCTTATTTCATCATGTAATTTTATGTTTACTATATGTAATAAGTATTGTTCCTAAGTTGCCAACTCAATCTTTATATGCCAACTTCATTAAAGAAAATTCAAATTCAAAGAGTTCTCAAAGACCATCAAAAGATCAATTTTTCAAAGGAAATAGTCAAGTGAAAGGGAAATGTTTCAAAAAGTTAAGTGAATGCCAAAGGGAGTTGTCTTTTCCCAAGGGTGTCCAATTCATCATTTTCCACAAGAACTAAACCCTAATTTCCTCTCCCACTTAGCTAGGGTTGGCTATGTAATCAGAGACATCTGAGCATAGGAGGCCTAAGGGAGGTCATTTCAGCAAGTATGATGCCATTCAAACTCATAAACATCATGTCTCCATCATTTTTCAAGAAGTCATTCCAAGGGACAAATCATTTTCCACACATAGGGGCATTTTTTCTTCAAACCATTTTCTAACCAAATAGAGATGAATTTGAAAAATGTGAGAGAGGTTTTTGCCCATCATAGGACAAGGGTTAAAAACCTCCTTCACTTTTTACACAGGTGTCATGGTTTTGGAGAAATGTCAAAAATACAGTTTCTACAAGAGAGTTGTTGCACTTCTGGAGCGACCTTGGGACAATAACTTTTTCTCCTAGCTGGAGTGTCCAAAATACTTTATTTATGAGTCAAATGATAACGAGACATAAATATATTTCCAATGATCTATCATGAGCTCAATTTGGAGTTGATAAGACCTCCAAAAGTTTCTTTCAAGATCACACTTCATTTTTGCACCCTCATTCTACACTTTTTGACCAGTCTTGGGAGAATTGATTTTTCAGGGGCTATAATTGATCATTTTCATTGCTTGATAGGTCCATTGTGTAGCCAAGAGATATATATTTCCAACGAGATATCATGGGCTCAATTTGGACTTCGGGATGAGACTCAAAAGTCAATTTGAAGTCGGCACTGTGCACTTCCTTATGGCATTGCGCACTTCCTTATGGCGCTGCCCACTTCCTTGTGGCGTTACTCACTTGTCCAAGAAAGCCAAAATCACCTCCAAAGTTCATCAAATCACCTCAAAACCTCTAGCAAGTGAGTGATAGAAATTTTTATAACATTCTTCTCCTCCTACATTCATTTCTTAAGGTGTTTTAAAAAGTTTATTGTATATTTGGTGTTTTTCTCACATCTAAAACCCTAGATCTCCCTCAAAACCACCATTGAACTCTCAATTCCCAAATTTCAACTCCTATACACTTTCATGAACTCCCCTACACTTTCATTACCTTTCCTTAAACCCTTTATCCCAATACTCTCTAAAACTTTGTCCCAAAACCCTAAGCCCTAGGTGCTACAACTACCTAGGCTCTCAAACCCCAGCCCCCAAATCCATCATATTAATACTCCCTATCCCCTCCTCCATTACGTAAATCACTTTACCCATATCATTCAATTCCCCTTCCCCACTACTTACTCCCAAAAAACCACATTCCAACAACCTAATACCTCCCTATGGCTGACATTAAAACGCCATGGCAGAAGAAGAAAACAGACCATACAGTGAGGCAGAAAGAGCCAAGGTTTTGTTAGAAGAGGCACTTGAGAAGCATGGTTTTCTTGAAGAGAAAGATGAACAAGCACTAAGAGACGGGCCTAGAACCAGAGGTTTGAAAAGAGCCTTGGAACTTAAAGGGCAAAGCCAAAGAGAGATAGTTGATGAAGTTATGCTTGATGATCAATTCTTGGATACGATCAAAGAAGACAAGGAAGGTTGGCTTCAGACCATCAATGATCACTTGGAGAAGTTATTGAAGAAATATAAAAAGGAGAACAACATTCAAGCGAGAATGGCCAAACACTATGCCAGTAGAGAAAGAAATGCAAGGGCAAAGCTCAAGGCTACAAAGGCAAAAACTGAAGCCCTAACTCACCAAAAAGAGAATGAGAAGCTTGACATACTTGCAGAGGCTTCACTCCAAATCTAGCTACACCAAACATCATCTCCTGGACCAATTTTGAAGTCTCTTAACATATTTTGGCCAAGATATGTTTTATGTGTTTTTTAGGCAAATTAAATATTAGCTGCATGGTCAAATGCGCAACTCCTAGGGCACTGCGCACTTTTTTGGGACACTTTTTGGAGAAAAGGAAGCAATCAATGGATGAATAAGGACCAATACATCTAATAAAACCATGTTTCCAACCTTGGTTTTCTAAACTGGCATGTGAAAAGGGAAAAAAAAACTAGCAAAAAAATATGTTTCTGCCCTCTTTTTCAGCTAGGCATTGCGCACTTGACCAATCTTGGGAAAATGAAGTTTTGGAGGGTCAAATCAATCCCATTTTCAAAACTAAAGGAATATTTGGAAACTAGACTTGATAAGATTTCCAATGAGCTCTCCTGGGATAAATTTGGACATGGGGAATATATGCAAAAGTGTTAAGATATTCCAACACATAGGAAATAGTTAAGTACAACTTGGTCTAGCATAGAGTTAGGTAAAGTGTGTTTCTTTACTATGTACATTTTGTAACTTACAATCCGACGGTCACGATATGTAGTGATCTGACAGTTCATTCTCTCCTCGGTATTACCGACACTTGATCCGTGGCTTAACACCCGATTGGTCCATGATCTCTATTTAAAGAGCATGGATGGTCATTTGTAGGGTAATCCGTCTATGAGAGAAGTATATGTAAATTTTCATTCTTTTATTAATAAATTGCCTGAAGTGGCTGCGTTGGCTCAGGCCGTGGACTGTTTCCCTCTTTGAGGGTTTTAACCACGTCAAAATACTGGTGTATTGATCTGTGATCTGTTTGTGAGCGGTGTCCTTTGGTGTTCTGTCTGAGGAACTTACCCTGTAAATTCCTACATGGTATCAGAGCTATTTGAGGGCCGCGTCCGTTGGTGATAAAAATCTAAAGCCGGTAGAACTGCATCCAACTGTCGTTTCCTAGATCTACTGTTTCTGACTGCTTTCAGGCCGAGAAGACTGCTCTGTTGTGTTGGGAGCATCTGTTCCAATGAGGAACCCCTTTTGTTTCACGCGAAAAGGTTTCTGATAGCCCTAGCTGTGTCATTTTTAAGATCTTGAGGTCTACAGTGTTTATTTGCAGTTTACGGTTATTTTCTCTCTGTTTATTTCGGTTTCGGTTTATTTAGCTTTTTTTTATTACCAGATCTATACCTTTTATTTCTGCGTATGCTCTTTTCCCTATGACTCTGTGCGATATGGGCAAATCAGAAATAGAAAGGAAAGATTTTTCTCATGTGTATGCTCTTTTCCTCTGCGCCTTAGTGTGATCTCGGAAAATCAGAAACATTGAGGAAAATATTTAGTTTCCGGCTAAAGCTAACTTCGAGCCGCAAGGTTCGTTTTTTTGAAAATATTTAGTTTTCGGCTAAAGCTAACTTTGAGCTGCAAGGTTCATTTTTTTGAAAATATTTAGTTTTCGGCTAAAGCTAACTTCGAGCTGCAAGGTTCGTTTTTTTGTATGTCCGTGTTGGGTTTTGTGTTTTTTGTTTTGTAGGGAAAAAGAGCTTTCTCAAACCAAGCACGCAACCCAAAGCATCACCCCCCCCCCTCTCTCTCTCTCTCAAACTTTTTGTATAGCTCACTTGGTGCAAAGCTAATTTATGAGATTAGAGGTCTTGGGTTCAAGTCTCCATTTTGTGGGGGCGGATTTTTTATTTCCGCACATTCCTGCACTTCGTCGGCGACTTCATCAAATTTTTTTCAAAAAGCCATAACTTCTTCATCCGGAAGCCGTTTTCAAGATCGTTTTTTTTTAAAACAGCCTAATTTTTCGAGATCTTTCCATTGGTTCACTTAGTTTACACATCTACAACTTCAGTTTCTATTAAAAATGGAAAGTCCATGCCAAGTCATTCTTTATAGCACTAACTATTTCCAATGGTGGTCCTACATTGTGGATTTACTTAGAAGTAAAGGTCTTTACAGAATAGCCACAGGCCAAGAGACCAAACCGAAAGATGAAGATAAGGTAGCTAAATGGGAAAATAGGCAAGACCAAGCACGTGGGTTCATAGGGATGTCTATTTCTCCAGATCTTGGATTCCATATTGTAGAACTTGATACTCTTGATGAAGCACTGCAGCAAATTACTAAAGTCTTTGGAATTAAAAATGAACTTAAAGCCCATCAACTTGAAAATGAATTTCTTACATTGGACCCCAATAATTTTTCTTGCATTGAAGATTTTTTTCCAAGTTCAAGACCCTTAGACTTCTCTTGGAAGGTGTTAAGGTTAAGAAAGAAGATAGTAGCCTTATCTACTCCATTTTTACTAAGTTGGGACCAGCCTATTCTGTGTTTGTTTCCACCTTCCATTCTACAAGAGAAGCCTTCATTTCTCAAGGAAAAACCTACAGGTCCCCTTCCTTTGATTCCTTTTGTGATTCTTTAATAAGAGAACAAGAAAAACTCTTACACCTTGGTCTTCTTCATCTTGGGAACTCTTCTAAGAAAGCGTTAGCCACCCAGCAGCAACCAAATCCAAAGAATCCTAAGAAGTTGTATCCTAAAAAGAATGGTCCTAAACCAAACAAGGGTCCTAAGCAATTTCAGCCTCAAAATGAAAAATCATTTCAACAAAATGATAAGACAAATAAAAACAAAGGGAAGAAGACTGATAGACATTGCAATTTTTGTAATCGAGATGGCCACTTAGAATCCAAATGCTTTAAGAAGATGGAAGCCTTGGAAGCAGCAATGAAGAAGCATAACATCCATTTGGAGCAATCTTCAACTTCAACTTCATCTTCAGGAATGGCACTTTCTGCATGTGGTTTTCAAGCATCTCGGTCTAGCTATGCACTAAATGTGTCTTCTTCTTCTCATTCTCATGAGTGGCTCATTGATTCTAGAGCTTCTTATCACATGGCCAAAAACAAAGCCATGTTTTCTTCTTTAAATGATTGTAACACCAAAAATATATATGTTGGTGATGATAGATCTCTTAGTGTTGTAGGGACTGGAACTGTTCATCTAGACAATGGTCAGTTAAATGATGTATTATTTGTTCCAACCTTATCCTGCAACCTTCTATCTGTATATCAGATAACCCATTCAGGTGAAGGTAAAATCGTTGAATTTTCACCTCACGATGTTGTAATTAAGGACCTAAGAGATCCTAGACAGATTTTAGCTACTGGAATTGCTGATGATTCTACAAGGTTGTATAAGTTTCACAACTTTGGGTCATCAAATCTTCCCTCAGTATTTTTTGCTCATAATGATGAAGTGAGCAAACTTTGGCATGAGCGATTTGGTCACTTAAACTATCGCTCTCTTCAGAATCTATGTAAAGAAAATATGGTGACAGGTCTTCCAATGGTATCTTGCAGAGATGGTGTTTGTTCCGGATGTGTACTCAGAAAACATCATCGGGACAGTTTTGAAAAACATGCCTCTTTGCATGCCTCAGCCCCTTTACAGCTCGTGCATAGTGATTTATGTGGTCCACTTCCAGTTTCTTCATTCTATGGCTACAAGTATTTCTTAACTTTCATTGATGATTTGTCCATACGAACTTGGGTATACTTCTTAAAACTCAAGAGTGAAGTATTTAACATGTTCTTGGCCTTTAAGGCCTTTGTTCAAAAACAATCTGGACATAAAATTCTTAAGCTAAGATCTGATAATGACGGATAATATGTTAAAAACACATTCATCAACTTTTGCACTGAGAATGGAATTCAAATGCAACATATTGTTCCATATACTCCACAACAAAATGGTGTAGCTGAAAGGAAGAATCGCACCTTAAAGGAAATGGCTAATTGTATGCTTCAATCTAAAGGACTTAGTCTTAATTATTGGGCAGAAGCAATTAACTGTGCAAATTACATAATAAATCACAATCCTACTAAGGTTTTAAAGAATATCACTCCAGAAGAAGCATGGAGCTCAATCAAACTAGATGTAAGTCACTTTCGTGTTTTTGGAAGTGAAGCATGGGCCCATATTCCAGATGAGAAACATAAAGCTTTAGAACCTAAGAGTGAAAAATGTATTTTTGTTGGATATTCTGAAGATGTCAAAGGATATAGACTTATTCCACTTAAGTCCAAAAATGTTATCATTAGAAGAGATGTAAAGTTTTCTGAAAATATATAGGCCTGCGAGCCTAGTTCGGCGGATGTGCCACCTCTCCCTATCTCTTCTACTTTTGAAAATATTTCTTCTCCAGATGATGAAAGCGAGGATGAAAATCCTCCACCACCTTCTCAGGATCCTCCTTCATCTCCTCAGCTTCCAAAATGGGTCCGTGCTACTCAGGATGCAGCAGGTGATCTTGCCGGTGATCCTACAGATCAGCGACGTACACGTTCTCAGTTCGAGAGAGCCTCTTCTTTATTGGCTCAAGCTTCAGTGAATTATGATCCTGACACCTTTGCAGAAGCTTCAGGCCATCCAGATTGGGAAGCAGCTATGAATGAAGAATATCATTCATTATTGGCAAATGATACATGGGATCTTGTTCCTCTACCAAAGGGACGAAAACTTGTTAGATGCAAATGGGTTTACAGAACCAAGTATGGACCAGATGGGAAAGTTGATAAACATAAAGCTAGTCTTGTTGCTAAGGGTTTTTCACAAGTTGAAGGCATTGACTATACTGAAATCTTCTCCCCTGTTGAAAAAATGAACTCTATTCGCCTTGTTCTTTCCCTTGCTGCCTCTTTCAAATGGGAAGTCCATCAGATGGATGTTAAATCCGCCTTCTTGCATGGGGACTTGCATGAAGAAATCTATATGGAACAACCTATTGGCTTTATACAAACAGACTCCAGCCTTGTATGTCGGCTTAAGAAATCCCTTTATGGTCTCAAGCAAGCTCCTCGAGCTTGGTATGCCAAAATGGATAACTTTCTTTTAGAAAATGGCTTTTCTAGGTGTCATTCTGACAATACTGTCTACACCAAGAAAGTGGGCAAGTCTCTTATCATTCTTGTTCTTTATGTTGATGATCTTATCCTGGCTGTTAGTGATCCCAACCTTATAAACCATGTGAAGTCTAGCCTTAAAAGGAAGTTTGAAATGACAGAATTAGGACACTTACATTATTTTCTCGGTCTTCAAGTCTTGCAATCCAAGGAAGGTATTTCCCTTTCTCAGTCCAAGTATTCCTATGATATTCTATGCCATTTTCACATGGAAGACTATAAGCCAGCCCCTTCTCCCTTTCAATCTGGAGTCAAACTTTCAGTCACTTGTACTTCTCCTGAAGTTGATGCTACCTTATACCGTCAACTTGTAGGAAAACTTTTGTATCTAACCCATACTCGTCCTGACCTTTCCTTTGTTGTTGGCCTTGTTGCTTGGTTTATGCAAAACCCACATGAAAGTCATTGGAAAGCAGCTAAAATAACACTTCATTATGTTCGAGGTACAGTTCAGTTTGGGATTCATTACAGTGCCGAAGCAGCTCCTCTATTGGTTGGTTTCACTGATTCCGATTGGGTTGGTGACCCTGATGATCGGAAATCTACTGCAGGTTATGTGTTCACTCTTGGTTCAGGACCTATTACATGGGCTTGCAAGAAACAAGGTGCCATTTCACTTTCTTCAGCAGAAGCAGAATATCGTGGTGCCATAGAAGCTAGTAAGGAAGCCTTGTGGCTTCGTCAGATCCTGTCAGAGTTTGGCTTTCAGCAGTAGCATCCGACTACACTTTGGTGTGATAATCAAAATGTCATTCAGCTATGCAAAGATCTAGTCCAACATCAGCGTAGCAAACACATTGAACTGCACATGCACTTCATCAGAAAGATCATTCATGACCATGTTCTTGAAGTGCAATATTGTTCAACAGATGATCAAGTTGCAGACATCTTTACAAAGGCTCTCACAAAGGCGAAGTTCACTGAACTTCGGTTTATGGTTGGAGTTCAGGAAGTTGTCACTAAGGGGGGATAGGCTCTAGTGCCTCCTTCCTTCTCCTATTGTGTCATATTTGTAAATCCTTCAATCCTATCCCAAGTTGTTCTTAAGGGGGGATGTTAGAATATTCCGACACACAGGAAATAGTTAAGTACAACTTGGTCTAGTATAGAGTTAGATATAGAGTTAGGTAAAGTGTGTTTCTTTACTATGTACATTTGTAACTTACAATCCGACGATCACGATATGTAGTGATTTAACGGTTCATTCTCTCCTCGGTATTACCGAAACTTGATTCGTGGCTTAACACCCGATTGGTCCATGATCTCTATTTAAAGAGCATGGAGGGTCATTTGTAGGGTAATCCGTCTATGAGAGAAGTATATGTAAATTTTCATTCTTTTATTAATAAATTGCCTGAAGTGGCCGCGTTGGCTCAGGCCGTGGAGTGTTTCCATCTTTTAGGGTTTTAACCACGTCAAAATACTGGTGTATGGATTTGTGATCTGTTTTTGAGCGGTGTCCTTTGGTGTTCTGTCTGAGGAACTTACTGGGGTAAGTTCCTCAGATAGAACACCAAAGGACACTGCTCACAAACAGATCACAGATCAATACACCAGTATTTTGACGTGGTTAAAACCCTCAAAGAGGGAAACAGTCCACGGCCTGAGCCAACGCGGCCACTTCAGGCAATTTATTAATAAAAGAATGAAAATTTACATATACTTCTCTCATAGACGGATTACCCTACAAATGACCCTCCATGCTCTTTAAATAGAGATCATGGACCAATTGGGTGTTAAGCCACGGATCAAGTGTCGGCAATACCGAGGAGATAGAGATCATGGACCAATCGGGTGTTAAGCCACGGATCAAGTGTCGGCAATACCGAGGAGAGAATGAACTGTCAGATCACTACATATCATGACCGTCGGATTGTAAGTTACAAAATGTACATAGTAAATAAACACACTTTACCTAACTCTATACTAGACCAAGTAGTACTTAACTATTTCCTGTGTGTCGGAATATCCTAACATCCCCCCTTAAGAACAACTTGGGATAGGATTGAAGGATTTACAAATATGACACAATAGGACAAGGAAGGAGGCACTAGAGCCTATCCCCCCTTAGTGACAACTTCCTGAACTCCAACCATAAATCGAAGTTTAGTGAACTTCGCCTCTGTGAGAGCCTTTGTAAAGATGTCTGCAACTTGATCATCTGTTGAACAATATTGCACTTCAAGAACATGGTCGTGAATGAGCTTTTTGATGAAGTGCATGTGCAGTTCAATGTGTTTGTTGCACTGATGTTGCATTGGATCTTTACATAGCTGAATGGCACTTTGATTATCACACCAAAGTGTAGTCGGATGTTGTTGCTGAAAGCCAAACTCTGACAGGATCTGACGAAGCCACAAGGCTTCCTTACTAGCTTCTATGGCACCACGATATTCTGCTTCTGCTGAAGAAAGTGAAATGGAACCTTGTTTCTTGCAAGCCCATGTAATAGGTCCTGAACCAAGAGTGAACACATAACCTGCAATAGACTTCTGATCATCAGGGTCACCAGCCCATTCGGAATCAGTGAAACCAACCAATAGAGGAGTTGCTTCGGCACTGTAATGAATCCCAAACTGAACTGTACCTTGAACATAACGAAGTATTCTTTTAGCTTCTTTCCAATGACTTTCATGTGGGTTTTGCATAAACCGAGCAACAAGGCCAACAGCAAAGGAAAGGTCAGGACGAGTATGGGTTAGATACAAAAATTTTCCTACAAGTTGACGATATAAGGTAGCATCAACTTCAGGAGAAGTACAAGTGACTGAAAGTTTGACTCCAAACTGAAAGGGAGAAGGGGTTGGCTTACAGTCTTCCATGTGAAAATGGTGTAGAATATCACAGGCATACTTGGACTGAGAAAGGGAAATACCTTCCTTGGATTGCAAGACTTGAAGACCGAGAAAATAATGTAAGTGTCCTAAGTCTGTCATTTCAAACTTCCTTTTAAGGCTAGACTTCACATGGTTTATAAGGTTGGGATCACTACCAGTCAGGATAAGATCATCAACATAAAGAACAAGAATGATAAGAGACTTGCCCACTTTCTTGGTGTAGACAGTATTGTCAGAATGACACCTAGAAAAGCCATTCTCTAAAAGAAAGTTATCCATTTTGGCATACCAAGCTCGAGGAGCTTACTTGAGACCATAAAGGGATTTCTTAAGCCGACATACAAGGCTGGAGTCTGTTTGTATAAAGCCAATAGTTTGTTCCATATAGATTTCTTCATGCAAGTCCCCATGCAAGAAGGTGGATTTAACATCCATCTGATGGACTTCCCATTTGAAAGAGGCAGCAAGGGAAAGAACAAGGCGGATAGAGTTAACGTTGGCAACAGGGGAGAAGTTTTAGTATAGTCAATTCCTTCAACTTGTGAAAAACCCTTAGCAACAAGACGAGCTTAATGTTTATCAACTTTCCCATTTGGTCCATACTTGGTTCTGTAAACCCATTTGCATCTAACAAGTTTTTGTCCCTTTGGTAGAGGAACAAGATCCCATGTATCATTTGCCAATAATGAATGATATTCTTCATTCATAGCTGCTTCCGAATCTAGATGGGTCTGAAGATGGTGTTGTGCACTTGCCACAAATGTTGTGCACTTGACACAGGCATTGCGCACTTGACAATCGGCGTAGTTTTTCACTGTTCTTCTCCATATTTGTTTTTTACCTATGGGAAATCAACATTTTACTGATTTAATTGATATGATAGATGTCATTATGGTATTTTAATATTACTTATGGGTAAATACATTAGGTTAATAGTCTTCATCAAGTCAGATGGATCAATTGCAATGTAATTAGGGATGAGTCACTTTGACCACCCTACACTTTAGCTATTAGTTTAGATTTTGGTGGAATTGCTCCTCTTCCCATGGATTCGACCCTTGAGGTTGGGAGGAGATTGTTTTGAGGTCTATATCTTCCCTTTATTCACTTTTTTGAGAGTTTGTACTCCATTGGATATTGTACTATTGTTTTAGACTTTGGCATGGAATATATTGGATGAGTTGCAGCTATTTTGGTGGGATTCCTGTGCTATGCTATTTTGACATTGTTTCTTCTTTAGCTATATATGAGTGAATGTTTTGTATGCTCATAAACCATGTCATGTTTGTTATATGGTAATTTTCAAAGTGTGATAAGAAGAATACATCTTCTATGCTCTGTTTTTGGAAAATCATCATAATTTGTTTCATTTCTTTAGTTTAAAAAGAATTCATGATTTCCATGCTCTTTTTAGCACCTCAACAATCTAAACCATTCCATCAATATACTACAAAGTGTTGAATGAATTACCTATCTTGACCCATCAGATGTCTGCAATTCTAATTTTCTTTTTCCCTGACCTAGTTCACCCTCTGGCCTAATTCACTTATCCAGTGACAACACCAATCAAATCAAATCAAAACCCTGAGCTACTATATCTAGCCTAAAACACTAATCCCTCTAGCCCTCTTGGTTGTGATCCTTTGGAGAGAGACTTCTCCGGCTTGGTAGGGGCTAGTTACCAAGTCAAAATATTGGTCTGTGGTTACCTCAGCTGGACTCTTCCTCAGCCTTGGAGATCCAAAGGAGTGCTAACAGGTGAAGCCAAGTTTCTTAGTCAGGAAACCTTCTCAGAAAAGGGTGAATGTAAGACTAGTTAGATTGATGTGAGCAGTGATAAGACTTTGACTATAATCTCACACTTAGAATACTTAATGACACAACAACATAGATCACTCATGACACATGAACAATGCATTCCCTCTGTGTGACCACTTTACGATCATTTACGACAAGTGCGACACTTAAGATAGATTTTGGGATGACCGTGATGACACTTGTGTGATAGTGCTTAGAACTTTGTGAATGAGTGTGACATATATTTACATATTTAGAACAACTTATATACACAAAGATAGACCCTTGAAACGATCAGAATAGTCTTGCACACATTGTACGATAATCAATCATGCCAAAAGATGAATGTTTACCCAACATGCAAAAAGGAACAAAATATTTCAAGAAAGCTCATGAAATAAGCTTCACTGTTTGTGAAAACAATGTACAAGGCCAAGGAAGGCTCCAAAATTGAGTGTAATCCAAAATTTTGGAGGGTGTTGTAGCAACTACAACACTTGGTGACACATTGGTTGAATTTCAGCTTCTCAATCTCGGTTAGCTTCTTCTGTGCAGGGCCTTGGTTCTTTAGGGAGTATTTATTCATCGTACATATTACTTTGGTCTTCCCACATACCCCATGAATAGACATGGTCCCCTTGATGCCTTCTCAGTTGAACACCACATAATATTCAACGATATCACAATGTTTCAAGTTAGGAAAGGTAGTGCAGCTCACGAGCTTAAGATTTTCAGAGTATATTTTTTTATCTCTGGTAGTGTTGTGCTACTAACACCCCTAGACAATACCTTGACGATCTCACGTAAGAACACAAGAATTGCTTCACTTCCAACGATCCTAGACAATACCTCGACGAAGATTCTTGCTTCACCTCTCTATGGATGAAGCCTTTCTTTTCTTTCCTTATTTATTTATTTAGAGAGGATTGTGCATCGACACTTATTCATTTTGGGGCGAAAGAGGGATCCCAATTTATTGAGAGTAGAAGTGGTTGTTCCTTCAAAGAAGGATACGGATAGCTATGATTTAGGTCTACTCATTTATATTTTCCCCCTTCTTCACTTCTACTAATTGGATAAGCATGGGAACACTGAAACACAAAACCAATTGTGGGCATAAGGTTTCTTGGATAGACATAGGTTCATGGTTGGACCAAAACTCTCCTTACAGATTGATCATATTTTTCGTTGGAAGTTCATTGACCAAGAGATATAACCAACACAAGGAAGATGGACAAAAGGTTACCCAATTGTTGAAGTGCCACAAAACTCTTTAGAGTTTGGCCACACACATACTAAGAAGCCACAACATGTTCATGCACAAGACTTATTCACATGACGAAAATAAAACAAAACTCAAAAAAACAATAAAGAAAATACTATGAACACATTGTAGGGCACAACCGTAAATCTTCATTGAGAGTAATGTTTTAAGTACTGGCCATTGACAGGGAAAGATTCGATCTTCCCATAAAGTGATTGAAGATGATGAGTGTGTTGACCAAGATTTTCATGGACAGTGAATGGCCCAATCCACATGGATTGAAACTTAGTTTGTTTGCCATTTTCCTCGTGGTCCCACTTCAATACTAAGTCACCCACATTGAAGTTGTTCTTCCCTGCATAATTCTTTTCGAACCACCTCTTGATACGATTATGATGACGTGAAAATTTTTATTTTGCTTTTAAAATTTCTTCCTGTAATCTATGAAGGGTGTCCATCCTACATTGCACTAATAAGCATGGCTTGCCTTGGGATTCTTGCAAAAGTTGGAGTGCAGGCAAGTAGATGTTGGGTGGGAGGATGGCTTCTTTTCCATATACCAGGAATTAAGGGGAGTTGTTTAGAGAGGGCTTTGGAGTGACTCAGTCAACCCATAAAGCATTAACCAAAGTGGAGTGCTAGTTTCGTTGCTCAGAGAATATGGTCTTTTTGATGATACAAATTATGTTCTTATTTGTGGATTCAACAATAAAACTCCCTTATTGATAATAATTAGTTGGATGTTTCAACATAATACCATTTTAAAATGCAAAATCGTAAATTTTTAGTGAGGAAAAGTATTTTTCATTATCAAAAACAAGTGAAGTAGGAATGTCGAACCTGGAAATGGTGTTCTGTTGAAGGAAATTTATGGCTTCCTGGTCATTCACCTGTTTGAGTGAAATTGCTTTTGTCCACCGCGTGAAATAATATATAGTAGTGAGAATATAACAGTGCTACTTCGATGAATGCTAAAATATTTCTCCAATAATATCCAATCCCCACAATTGAAAAGGTTCTTCCACTGCAATGGGTTGCAATGGGCGGCTAACTTCTTGTTTATGTTGGCACACCATTGACAAATCGGATACTTGTGGGTGTAAGCATGAGCATCTCTGAATAATGTAGCCCAATAAAATTTGGGCCGCATGACTTTATGTGTTGTGGTGTTTCTGGAAAAATATCCCCGGACTGGTCTGTCGTGGAAATCATGCAGTACTTTCTCTGAATCATGTGCTTCCAAACACCTGAGTATTAAAACATTATGGTGTTTTCTGAAAAGCACTAGCTGGTAAGATAATTCTTTGAGTTTGAGTGCCTATTTTTTCATGTGGATATATGGGAGGGCATAATGTCATGCTCAAGGTATTGGCGCACATCTGTGTACCAAGAGTTCATGACAATAGTGGGGGAAGCTCACTCGACATTGTACATTTCGATTTTTTTCTCCCAACCTAAGAGATCTTCTTCTTCCTTTGTGTCCACTTCTTCTATTTCCAGTCGAAATAGATCATGGCCCTTGATTGTGTGAAATGGTTTGAATTCTAAGTCATATTCCTATAGACAAGTCATCCAATTTTCTCTCCTCTCACCCAACTCTTGTTAGACAAATGTTATCTTACTGTTGCGTGGGGAACAAAGATAATACAATGGTTTTTTAGAAGATAGGGTCGAAAATTATTCACCACCTTGTATACTGCGTAGTTCTGCTTGACAATGGCAGGATAATTGGGATCAGGTTCGTGAAGACTAACACACATGAAATATATAGGCCACTCATTATTTTGGTCATCCTTTTGTGTGAGCACAACAACAATAGAAGTTTCAGAAGCAAAGGTGTAGAGAAAACAATATTTGTTGAAGTTTGGGTTGTATTATGGAAGTGCATCTGCAATAACTTATTTGATATGGGAAAACACGTCCTTTTCCCTTTTTTCCCATCTTCATACTGCATCCTTCTTTATCATATCATGTATTTGTTTAACAATTTGAGCAAAATTAGAAATGAACTTGTGGAGGACATCAATTTCCCCCAAAAATGACTGCACAACTTTTTTATTCACTAGGAAGGGAATCTACATGATTGCTTTGACCCTCTCTGGGTCCACTTTAATCTCAGTCCTAGTAATGATTTTTCCTAATAGGTTACCCTCAGACGCTGCAAAGATACTCTTCTTGGGCTTAAGAGATATCCCATAGTTGTGAGATCGTTGTAATTTTTCTTCAAGTGGCATATGTGATCATATCTTTGTTTGGAAAACATTGTAACATCATCAATATATACCACTACACTCTGTGCAATCAATCCCCTGAATGCGATGTCCATGGCAAGTTGAAATGTAGCACCAACATTAATCAACCCAAATGACATTCACTTGAATGAGAACATGCTCCTCTTCGTGTAGAAGGTTGCTTTAAGTTTGTTAGGCTCTGAGACCAGAACTTGTTTGTATCCTACATATCCATCCAAGAGAGAAAATTTTTATAAACCTAATACTATTTGCAATATCATCTCCATAGATGAAATAGGGTAGTTACATTTTGTTGGTGTCCAGGTAGGGGTGATTTATCTACCTGATTCTGACATTAATCTTATCAATCCAGGTGTATCCTTTCAAGGCAACACGCAAGGTATATGCAGGGGTAGACGTGTAATCTTTCCCAACCAAGGGTTCGTGTTAAAGATTCAAAACATAAATGCAAGATTAACAAATTACAGAACTGTGGAAATTATTATAAACAGTAAAGAACTATAACATCAACATAAACTAGTAAATCACACACACACAAAGACACAACACCTGATCAGAAGAGCGAGCCCAACTCTCAGATCAGGGCTGCGTTAGCCACAAAAAGAATTAGAATAGAAAAATGGATGATCTTTTATTAATCGGTAACAGAAGTTTACAATGCTGATGGGTGAACCCCCATTCACAGGATCAACCTGCGATTTATACACAGCAAGGGAGATTAACAGATCTCCCGAAAACATAGCAACTGTAGATACAAAGATATACATCGGTTGAAACTGTATCAGCATCAGATGTCTGAGATAACAAGAAGGGCCAAGAATAGTTTAGGGAGCCTATTCCCTGAGTCGCGCGACCTCCTTCTGATCGGCCTTTACCAGATTTGTTGCAATCCGCCCTTTACCAAATTTGTTGCAATCCGCTGAGTTGAGGGTTCCTATTCTCATGTTGCGGTCAAACACATGATTTAGTACCGCAAATAGATAGACTTCGTGCGTTTTACTTCATTAATTAAAATATACCAATAGGACAAGTAAAAGGGGAAATTTACCTTGTAATTTTAACATAACAGCATAGGTAAATGAGTGCAAAAATGTCAAAAAGGGTAGTGGAAATGGTCAGAAAGATGGCCTGATTTGGCACCCAACATCTCCCCCCAACCAGCCTACTGCATGTCCTCATGCAGTCCACCACTTTCGCAAATCTGGGTTCCGTAGACTGTATGTTTCATGAAGTTGGGCAAGATCGTATTCCGCGGCCATTTCTGTACCTGAAACTTTAAATCCATCCAAGAGGACAACTTCCTTCCACCAATCCATCGGGACATCATAAGCTGGAGTATAATTTTCAGTAGGCAACCAGAGAACAGGGAATTGGAACCAGAGCCCCGTCCACCGAGACCCACATATCTGGACACATGCCACATACCTGGGCACCGTAGTAAGTACACATGCAAAATTTGGTGCCCCAAAAGGTTCTCTCTCCCGAATGGCCGTTGGTGACATCATCCACCTCCTCTGATAGCAATTAAGGGCCTCTTTTTGACATGTGGTGAGTTGCTTGACACAAAGATCAAGACACGATTTTTGTGTCCTCACCATTCTATCTCTATTTTCCCCAATCCCTCGAAAGGTCCTGTTCTTATTGAACATTATGTCTGATCTCTCATGCTCCCCTCTTACTATAAATGGCTTGGTAACTTGATTAGATTCAGAAGTGTTACTGACCTTCTGCCAATGAATCTGATTAAAATCGTAAAAGGTGAGGGCTCTCAAATGAATGTCCCCCACATACGAGATCGGGTTAAAATCTTTGTCCATCCGCAATAAGTACCCATGCAAGTACAATTCACACATTAGATGTTGTGTTGGTACATCGTGACTCCTCAGAATCCGGAGGAATTGCACACCGTCTTCCATATCATAGTTGACTTCATTCTTAATACTTTCCATGCAGAAGAAAAGGAAACGTTCATGAAAAAATAAGGAATAACAAGAAGCAGGGGGACGACATGCCATAACCTCTTGCACCAGCTCGAACATCTGCTCCTTGTCGGCCTTCAACTCTGCCACTTTCTTCTCCAGCTGCTCCGTCTTGAGTTGCTGTTTTGCATGTCGTAACCTCATCACATCCATACGCTCCACATATCCAAAAATTGTTGTGGAGGCCCTCTCCTCAGTCCTTCTGATCTCGTTTTTATATTGGGCCACAGTAGATTTCCAAGACTGAATTTCAGCTGTTAGGGCATACTCCTGATCTTTAAACAATTGGTCGATCAGATCTGTCTGAGTGTCGGCAGAGGTCATGACTATCTGGTCTACTTGGGTTTCTGCGTCAACCCGGATGGTTTTGGCCTTTCTGGCTTGTCGTTTGTGCTTGCTTAATTTTTTTTGCATTTTATTCACCTTCTTTCTCAGCTTCCTCACTTCCATTTTGAGCCACATCGTTTCCTTGAACTACAACTGATACTTTTGTTTCATCATAAGTCTTCGTTGTTCACACAGCCCTATCCACTCTTACTTGACTAACATTTCCTCAACCGGAGGCAAATCCCTCGAAACATCTTCTGCTGTGTTGACTGGGGGATTTTCCTTCCCTGCTTGCTCTTCGTGCTCAACGGCCCCCTCACCTAGTTGTATCGTTGGCTCAGTCGTCGGGATCGTTTCACTTGGTCCCTCCTTCTCGCCAACAGCGATCTTCTCTTCGTTCACACACACTGCGACTGGCAATGTGCTGGCGAGACATTCTCCCACTGTTGTATCTGCTGGAATTCCTCCCAGTTCTCCAGCCTCTCGATTTCTCTTCTCCTGCTCCAAGGCACCTGCCACCTAAGTGGCTTCCAAATTGTAAGTTTGTGTCCTTTGTAACAGATTCAGAGCCACCCAAATTACAAAATCTTCTTTTTCTCCCCGTCGAGGGGAGTGAGTCACCCTCGCTCCTCTTAGAATCGAGGCTGAGAAAGGGGACTGGGGTGCATCTTCTACAATTGGCCCCGAAGTTGACACTGGTTCTTGTGGTATAGTGTCAACCTCGCGCCCTGGCTCTTCTGCTGCTTCCTCGACAGGTCCCACAGTTTCCCCAACTCTGGGCCCTTCTTGTCTTTGTCCTTCCTCTTCTCTAAGTTCCATGGCCGGAGTGGTCACGACCTCTTCTTCAACCGGATTGTCCTCCTCCATTATTTCCATGGCGATAGGAGATCCCTATGGGGTTCCTTCGATCACCATATCAACTGCTTCACCCACGCTGGCCTGCTGTGGGTCTGCTCCCGTGACTGCCGTAGCGTCCTCTTGTTTTGCTAGTTCCACGGGTGAAGCTAGTTCTTGTGGTATAGCCTCATTCGTGGTACTAGCGAGCCTTTCTGCCTCAGCCCCTATGTTTGCCATTGTCTCCATGTTTTCTAATTGGTCTTGGGGAGCTACCTCATCCCCCAATTCTTCTGTTTCCATCTCCATTTCCTCTGGTTCCTCCTGATCGAAATAGTCATCTTCGACAGGATCCTCCTCCATAGCTTCGGATTCTTCTGCCCTAGCGGCCATAATAGCTGCTAGATGTTCCTCCTTGGAGTCCTAAAACACCTCCCACAGAATTGGAATCTGTCCAATGGTGTTCATTATCAGCAGCCGCACCAATCCGTGATGAGTGATGACCGCCAATACCTGTCGAGCCCCCCGAGTCAAATGTGCCATCAGATGAAGGCTCCTTAATAGGAAGTAAGGCACATTCACGGAGAAAGCCTTTGTCCGAAAATCGTAGGTGAGCTAATATGCTGAGGTGATATCCGAAGATTGTGGAGTAACTACCCTCGCATGTCATGTATTTGATGACAAATTCCGCTACTTCTCCCAACGGATATGGTAGCAAATTTCTGTCATACCCCCTGCCCTTCTGTGCTATATTCTCTCTGGCTTGAAGGAAGGCCTCAGGGAATTCTAGAAGGGTAGTCCTTCTCACAAACCATCGTTCCCCAACTTGCGGAAGCCCAGTGACTTCCGCAATGCTTTCTTTTGTTACGGGGATCACTACTCTGCGAACCCGCAAGCCTTATTCCCCCAAGTTTAGTGCGAATTCCACTATCAATTCCTCATTAAACCCCCTCAACCTATCAAAATACACATCCCATCCTGCGTTCTGAAAAACCTGCCATACGTCCCGATTACTCCGAACTACCATTGTGCTCTTAGGTTCATGTCGAATTGATCGATCGCCCATCGTTGCGAAGGTGGAAATGGCACATCGACTGCAGTTGGTTGGCAGGGGAGAGTGACGGGTCTTTAAACCGTTGGAGGTTGAAATAATGACATGGATGATTTGGGAAAGATGGAACAAATAGTAATGGTACGTATTGGAGTAATGGAAAATCCAATACTAGTACGCTCAGATATCATGGCAAGTTAAGGTGGTACTAAGGTGTGTTTTAAAAATTAAATGCGGCACGTGGGGAGGATGCCTGATATGACCTGGTGTGTACAAATCTGCATCCCAACATTTGCTTTTTTAAATATGATTATAGCGCACCACAATCATCATATTCGGTTGAGCAGGATTATGTGCACTAAATGCTTTTCGTGGTACGCCATCATTTCCTATGATGGTTCCCGCCCCCCAGCTTTTAATGATGGCCATCCTCGGCACATTTATTTTTCCTTTTTGGAATATTTAATTAAATCCATAAAACGACAGAGACGTACCTATGGACTT
This sequence comes from Pinus tabuliformis, assembly GCA_031772625.1. Classification (NCBI taxonomy): domain Eukaryota; kingdom Viridiplantae; phylum Streptophyta; class Pinopsida; order Pinales; family Pinaceae; genus Pinus; species Pinus tabuliformis. The sequence continues at coordinate 179,032,099 of CM062808.1, forward strand.
ACCTGATGGAGTGACAACACAACATGTAGCAGCAACTTGAGTGGCAGCACAGTGAGTAATGGCAACAGTGAATAACAGCTACTCTGAAGTAGCGGAACAGTGAGCAGCAGCAATAGTGAGTAAAGACAACTGTGGAGTAACAATAGTTATGGTGTAATGGCAGTTGCGGAGTAACGGCAGTTACGGAGTAACAACAGTTATCGTGTAACGACAATTGCAGAGTAACGGCAGCTACGGTGTAATGGCAGTTGCGGAGTAATGGCAGCTACGGTGTAACGGCAGTTGCGGAGTAACGACAGCTACGGTGTAATGGCAGTTACGGAGTAACGGCAGCTACAGTGTAACGACACTTGCAGAGTAACAACAGCTACGAAGTAAATGCAGTTACGGAGTAACGACAGCTACGGTGTAACAACAGTTGCAGAGTAATAGCAGCTACGGTGTAATGACAGTTATGGAGTAATAACTCCGACGGAGTAACAACAGCTATGGTGCAATGGCAGTTGCAAAGTAACAACAGCTACGATGTAACGACAGTTGCAGAGTAATGGTAGCTACGGTGTAACGGCAGTTGCGAAGTAACAACAGCTACGGTGTAACGGCAGTTACGAAGTAACAACAGCTATGGTGTAATGGCAGTTGCGGAGTAACGTCAGCTACGGTGTAACAGCAGTTGTGGAGTAATAGCAGCTACGGTGTAACGGCAGTTGCGGAGTGACAACAGCTACAGTGTAACAGTAGTTATGAGGTAACAACAGCTATGGTGTAACAATCGTTACAGAGTAACAGCAGCTATGGTGTAATAACAGTTACAAAGTAACAACAATCATGGTCTAACAGCTGATAAAATGATAATGCCCGATGTTACATTTCTCCTCGCCATATTTCTTTGTTGTCCTGCAAAATATAAACAAACAATATCTATATATAGATATATATCTATATATATATATATATATATATATATATATATATATATATATATAATTTTATTTTTAAGATTTTATTTATTTATTTATTTATTTTATTTTTTTTAGAGCAGAGTGAGGGTGTCTTGTTTTCCAATGACCATTAAATCATATGAAGCGGAAAGATTTTTAACAAAAGCAACTTTAGAGGCTGAATGGTGATATAATTTAAGCTGGTGTTCGTTTACCAGGAACAAAATATGGTTTTCATCTATTGTACTTAGTCTAACCGTTCCATTGTCGAACACTGTGTCCACTTGATATGGGCCCATCCAACGAGTGCAGAGCTTGCCTTTGAAATCCTTAAATCTGGAGTCATACAATAACGCCCAGTCCCCCACCTGAAACACCTTGGTTTTGATGAATTTATCGTGCCATTTCATTCTCTGCTATTGAACAGTAGTAGTTTTCTGAACAACCACTGCTCGAATTTCGTCCAACTCATTCAGCTGTTCCAGTCGGTGTTTCTAGGCTTTTGATAAATCTAGGCCTACTTCCAGAGCTGTTCTGAGTGTACTAATCTCAAATTCCACCAGAAACAAGGGGGATTTTCCATAGACTAATTCATATGGAGAAAACCCTGTTGTATTTCGCCATGTCGTTTTGTATGCCCATAGAGCTTCTGGGAGTTTCTGTGCCCAATCCCGGCGATGGCTTGCTACTGTCTTTGTCAAGATATTTTCCAATACCTTATTTGTGCTTTCTACCTGTCCATTCGCTTGGGGATGATAGGGGGTTGTCACTCTATGCTTCACCCCATATTTATGCATTATATTTTCTATCATATGAGAAGTACATTGTGATCCACCATCTGATACAATTTCTCTTGGAGCCCCATGCCTGGCAAAAATTTCTTCAAAGAGGAAGTCTGCCACGACTTACTTGGTTGCTCTCGTGACCGCCCTAGCTTCCACCCATTTAGTTACATAATCAATACAGACCAATATCTAAGCCTTCTGATGTGAAGGTGGGTTGAAGGGACCAACGAAATCGATGGCTCAATTCTCGAATGGTTCAAGGACTATCTGGGGCTACAGGGACATTTCGTCTACTTTCCTAAGTTGTCCAATCCGTTGACAGTTATCACACCTCCGCACGTAATCCCGAGCGTCACGAAAGATGGAGGGCCAGTAATATCCCATTTGTAGTACTTTATGACCTGTTCTTTTGTCTGCAAAGTGTCCCCCCAGGGCCCGCCATGTGCAGCTTTTAATATCTCAAAAATATCATCTCCTGCTACACAACGCTGAATCTGCTGATCCACTCTCGTATGGAAGAGATATCCTGCCATCCAAGAATATCGAGTACTCTGGTGAATGATCTTCCTTTGCTCCTTATAGGATAGGTGACAAGGCACTTTACCTATAGCCAAATAGTTAGCAATATCTGCATACCACAGAGTGTTAGCAGAAACTGCAAAAAGATGCTCATCCGGAAAATCATCTTCAATTGGTGTTTCCTTACCATCACATTCTATCATAGATAAAAAGTTTGCGACCACATTGTCTTTACCTAGTTTATCTACTATAGTGATGTCAAATTCCTGTAGCAGTAACACCCACCTTGTAATTCGACCAAGGGAAACAGGTTTGTTCATTAAATACCTGATAGAAGCATGATTAGTGTGCACAAAAGTAGGATACCCGGTAATGTAGTGCCGGAACTTGTTGATGGCATAAATGACAACAAGATATTCCTTCTCAGTCACTGTGTAGTTTAATTTAGCAGAAGCCAAATTTTTACTAACATAGTAGACTGCTTAAGGTACTTTATCCTCTTGCTATCCCAACACTGCACCAATCGTTGTGTGAGAGGCATCCATATGAATGTGGAATGGTAATGCCTAGTTAGGTCCTCTAAGGATCAAATCACTGTAAAGTAACTCTTTAATTCTTGTAAACGCTGCATCACAGTCTTTAGTCCACACAAATTCTGAATCTTTTGTTAGTAATTGAAACGGTGGGTGTGCTACTTTTGCAAAATTTTCTATGAAACGTCTATAATAACCAGCACAACCAATGAAACTGCGCACTTGTGTAACCGTTTTAGGTGTTGGAAAGTGCATAATTACCTGTATCTTTGCTGGATCCATTCTGATTCCTCCAGCTGAGAGTAAAGGTCCCGGAATGATTCCCTCTTCCATCATCATGTGACATTTCACTGTACTCAGAGAGACGCGTGCTTGTATACATCTTGCGAGAACTTTTTATATATTTTTCAATCCTGCCATGAACGAGTCCCCAGATGGAGTAAAGTCATCCATATAGATCTCAACACTGTCATTTATCAGGTCAGAGAAGATTCCCAGAATTTCCCTCTGGAATGTTGCGGGAGCATTACACAGGCCAAAAGGAAGGACCCGGTATGCAAATGTGCCCTAGGGGCATGTGAACGTGGTCTTTTCCTAGTCCTCGGGAGTAATACGGATCTGGTTATATCCACTAAACCTATCCAAAAAAGAGAAATACTTCTTACCAGCCAATGTGTCCAACTCTTGATCAATAAACGGCAAGGGGAAGTGGTCTTTCTACATCACCTTGTTCAACTCTCGATAATCTACGCAGATCCACCATTTGCCATTCTTTTTGGGGACCATTACCAGTGGTAAGACCCATTGTCTATCTGAGATTGGGTAGATGAAACCCACATCCAATAACTTCTGAAGTTCTTCTTTCACCACATTCTTCAACATCAGGTTCATCCTCATCTAAGGTTGTCTTATAGGACGACAATCCTCCTTGATGTATATGTGATGGGTGCATAAGTTAGTCGAGATTCCCTTCATATCTACATAATCCCAGGCGAAGGCCTCCTTATGTTTCCGCAGAACGTCTATAAGTTTCTCCTTCTGAGATTCTGACAGGTTCGGATTAATGTTCAAGGTTTTCCCAGGTTCCAATTCCACTTGTATACTTTCATGAGGTGCATCAGTAGGTGTTTCCTCTAATCCTTCCGCCGTTTCCATACCTTCCTGAGTCTCACGGCTCAGGATGGATTCTAAGATCTACTAATTTTGATTCTGAAACGGAATGGGGATCATCAATGAAGGAAGTGATCACATCATTTTCTGATCCTGCTTTCAATTGTAGGGCATGTCCAATAGTAAGGACAGATCGTACTTCTTCATCTTCCGTTCCATCCTCTATTGAAGATACAGCCTTCTCACTGCCCACTGGTTTTATAGGTGAATTTGGTTCTGCAGGTAGATATAACACTAAATTCTTAGTGTTATTCCTATTAGAAATGACCATGTTCCCTTAGCGACACCCAATGTAAGCGTCTGTAGTGGCTAGCCATGGCCTACCCAGAATTAGGGGATGACCACCCACTGAAGATTGTGTATGTAATACCAGGAAGTTTATAAGATAATGCCATGAGTCTACTGAAATTGTCACATCCTCCAACTTTCCTACAGGTTTGACTATAGATCTGTCTGCTAATTCCAGAGCTATAGGTGTATGCTTTAGATTACGAAGTCCTAGGACATGCATGGTTTTAGTGGTGATGACATTGATGGAAGCTCCCATGTCTACTAATACATTTGGAATCTCTACCCCATTAATCTATACTGTCAAGATTGGGTTCCTCAAACCTCCATATTTCACTAGCATTGATTTTCCCATCATAAAATCTGACAACTTTCCAATCGCATGTAATAGTGAGGGGATCTTTAATTTTCTTGGCAGGTTTCTTTGAACAATATTCCCTAAGAGTTTTTTCATAAATTGGCACATCCTTCATGGCTTGTAACAAGGGAATTTTAACAAATAAGTTCTGCAACTCTCCTAATAAATCAAATTCAAATTGAGGAACTGGTTTACTCATGATTAATCTCTCTAGGTAAGGTGGTTCAGAATGAACTTGTTTGGTAGGAGGTGTCTGGGTTCTATCGGTTTGCTTTGGCTCTTCAGTAACTGGCTCTGCCTCCCTACCTTCACTATCAAGCTATTCAATGATAACTAGAGGACGTTAGAATGTCTTGACCTCTATAAGGTGTAGTTGAACCTCTCCACACAATCTTCCAAGCTTTCATCTTCTTTCTGTGCGAACTTGAAGAGTTCCTCCTTAATGTTCTGGGATTTACAGTAATCCTGGTATTTCTCCAAGAAAGTCGTCTGCATATCTTCCCATGTAGAAATGGATTTTCCTCCAAGGCCCATGAACCATCGCAGAGCCATCCCTTTTAGAGTGGAAGGGAAAATTTTCAGCTTCTAGGCATCCGTTGTGTAGTCATACCCCCGACATATTATATCAAACTCAAATAGAAATGTGGTAGGGTCTTCAGAGATAAGCGCATGGAAATTTGGTAAAGCTACCAATGGAATAGGATTTGTAGGCACACCAGTTCAAAGATATCCAATATGGAAATCGATGGTGGAGTTTGTAGGAGCCATGAATATTTTCCAATAATCATTGGGGATCTCAACAGGCTCTGCAGAGGGTGGCTAAGGATTCTTTGTTACCGGGATTTGATCCGCTTTGGTAGCACTTCCCCAGTCTCTTGGTGATGTAAATATCTCCTTGACTCTCTCTCTTGTGACCCGATGGCTAGATCCTTCGGCTGTAACTCCATTTCCTTTACTAGAACAGTCTGATTCTACCGATGCTCTGCTTGCAACTTCCTCCTCTGCTAATACCAGCTCAAGATTATCTGAATTAGGTCCACTGCTAGATGCTTCCTCCAGGTCAGAGGGACCTGGTGTGTTGAGTCACCACAGGATGCCGTAGCCAATACCGACTGTTCCACTGATTGTCCTTCTAACTTCACCCTTCTTTCTCCTGGTCTCACAGCTACGCAAGAGGATACTTTGAATTCAGCCTTTGCTATGATCTCTTGTATATAGGTTTTTCTTCCTAGGTCTGGTCTTCCCCTCATTGGGGCTCTCCCTCTGCCCCTTTTATTGGGTTCTTTTTTCATACAAAAGTTGGATTGATGGGGGGTTTCTGTATGAACCTACAATGCTCCAACCCTGGAGTAAGGTGTCAAAAGACCGTTCCTTCCCCAGGATGAAATAACTCAAAAAAAGAAAGGCAGCTATAGAAAAACCTAGGGTTTCAAGCCTGGAGTAGGGCATCAAAAGACTCCTCCCTCCCCATGAACAAGAACCAAAAACAATCAAAAACCACGGAAAACCCTAATTTTCCCAGATCTGAAGCAGGGTGAAAAAACTATCCCTCCCTAGGGTAAAAGCTAGGGATTTCCAAAAAAAGAAAAAGCACACACAAGTTAAAAAACAATACTAGCTCAAGGCCTGGAGCATGGACAAGAGAATGGCGCAAAATAATCAGAAGAACAAAAATGAACAAACAGAAAGAGTACCTACACTCAGGACCTGAAGCAGAGTGAGAAAACTCGTTCTCTCCCCAGGATGAGAGATTGACCCTCTGGCCGATCTGGATCATTGTTTGCACCTTGTTAGCCTCCCCAGAAATGGCACCAAAATGTTGGTGTCTAGGTAGGGGTGATTTATCTACCTGATTCCGGCATTAATCTTATCAATTCAGTTGTGTATCCTTTCAAGGCAATGCACAAGGTATATGCAGGGGCAGACGTGTAATCTTTCCCAACCAAGGGTTCGTGTTAAAGATTCAAAACATAAATGCAAGATTAACAAATTACAGAACTGTGGAAATCATTATAAACAGTAAAGAACTATAACAGCAACATAAACTAGTAAATCACACACACACAAAGACACAGCACCTGATCAGAAGAGCAGGCCCAGCTCTTTGATCAAGGCTGCGTTAGCCACGAAAAGAATTAGAATAGAAAAATGGATGATCTTTTATTAATCAGTAACAGAAGTTTACAATGTTGATAGGTGAACCCCCATTCACAGGATCAACCTATGATTTATACACAGCGAGGGAGATTAACATATCTCCCAAAAACATAGTGACTACAGATACAAAGATATACATCGGTTGAAACGGTATCAGCATCAGATGTCTGAGATAGCAAGAAGGGCTAAGAATATTTCAGGGAGCCTATTCCCTGAGCCGCGCGACCTCCTTCTGATCGGCCGTTACCAGATCTATTGCAATCCGCTGAGTTGAGGGTTCCTATTCTCATGCTGTGCTCAAACACACGCTTTAGTACCGTAAATAGATAGACACTGTGCGTTTTACTTCATTAATTAAAATATACCAATAGGAAAAGTAAAAGGGGAAATTTACCTTGTAAGTCTAACATAACAGCATAGGTAAATGAGTGCAAAAAGGTCAAAAAGGGTAGTGGAAATGTTCAGAAAGATGGCCTGATTTGGCACCCAACACATTTGTCCAAGGCGAAGTTCAAATTTCAAAAATCAACACACAAGCAAATTTCCCCGGACTTCTTTCTTACTGGGACCAAGTTTGATACCCAGGTGGAGTGTTGCACTTTCTATATGATCTGAGCATCCAAGAATTACCTTAACTCCTTTTGAATGAGGGGTTCAAGTGTTGGATGTACCTTCCGTATATTTTTTTAAACTGGCTTGGCCTCTTCTATTATTAGAATCACATGCTGGATAGTTCGCGTGTCATAAGTTTTCAACTCATCGTATGTCCATGCGAATACATCTCAATAATGCATGAACAAAAAGATAAAGGCTTGCTACTAATGTGTTGTACAACAAGTACCAAGATTGAAAAACTTCAAATCCTTTTATGTTCCCAAATTGATCTGCTCATGTGACATCGTGGAACTATGGGTTTTAGCATTAATAGGTCCCCGAAAGCGGTTCTACAAGACATACAACTTTTCTAGTGATACCGCGCCTTTCTGCATGATCTTTGCTCGAGCTAGCTTCATCCCCCAAGGTCCTTTCATTCTCGCCTTCATCAATTGATGTGTCCTTGAAAATATCAACATTTTCCATGAATTGCAGTGTCTCTTGTTGATAACTTTTAAGATGAGGCGACACACAATGTATTGTATTGCATACCTGTCGCACCACAATTTATGAGTCACCTATTATTTTAGGATGGCAAAATTAAGTTAAATGGATCTTTTCAAACCCAAGATAAGTGCCTCGTATTCTGCAGTATTGTTTGTGCACTCAAATTCCAAGTGGCTAGAGATCAGATGTTTTCCCTATAACGGGTCTATTAAAACGCAACCAGCTCCAGAGCCCTCCTTTGTTTTGGAACCATCAAAGTACAAAGTCCACATATCATATGTATAAGGATTGTGAACTACACAAGTACTATTATTACTATCACTAATTGTACAAATGTAATTTTCACCAGTTGGACTAAGAAGGAGCTCCAACTATGTATCTGGCGAGACTGGGGATGGTTGTTCAAGATAGCACCCAAGTTGGGTTTCCAGGAAGAAATTTCCAAATATAAGTTATGTGAAAGCCATAGGTTTTGTAACACCCCCCTTCCACATCTACCCAAGCAACTGGCCAGCCAGGGTAAACATGCAACGAGAGGCCACTATGATATGATTCGACCTCCTAAGTCACATTAAGGAAGTGGAACCAACGGGAACACACCATACAGACATTAATCATTAGCTTCAGTACCCTCAGGAACCAATCCATTACTTTAGACAACTTGCCTTGGGGTCCCACTGATCTTTTGGACAACTTAAGCCTCAGTCGCTCTCATGTTATAGGCATGAGGGTGACCAGAAACCCAAAGCCACTCTCACGGGCTTCCCTAGGAGTGACCAAAGACCAAAACTATCAGTTCTATGCCAGCGACTCTGAGATTTGAGCCACTTTTTGAGGCCCAAAGCCCAGGTCAAAACCTAGAATTGAACCATCTCTTCAAATCACAAAAATAACATGTAAATTATAGTACTAAAGCAATCACTTGTTCAAGACCTTAACTAGACCTCTACTAGCCATGACAGGCATTTCATCAAACATATTGCAAATGTGTAATATATAGGTGTAATTAACAGTTCTGAACATATGGGTCTCATAATTAGCTAAGATACATTAACTGTCATTCCATCCATTAGGTCATAGATACATTGATCATTCAATTACAAGTAAAAACATGATCATGATGAGAGCCACACATGGTTTTTGTCTTAAAACACATACATAACCAACATAATAACAACAGAAATACTCATGAAAGTTTATTCATATATACGACATATAATCCATCAAAATTCTCATAGAAATACTCATTCATTAATGATGCAAAATCCAAAACCAGGATGGGACTTCCACGTTCCACCCGACCATAGAATAGTTGATCCAAATCTCTCTTTAGTCATTCACCCTCGTGCCATATTCCAAACATGAATGTGGGATCTCATAGAACACATATATCAAAACTCATCCAGGGTTTCCAAAGGCCATCCACCTCAACCCATCAAATAGTGATTCCACCATACTGTCAGACATCATAAAACCATCATCAGATTGGTCTCTTTCCAAGCCTTCCATGGCTTCCAGAGAACCTGTTCCAACCAAGGCTTCCAGTACTAGTAACGCAACCCACAACTTCCGACGGGCTTGCAGATAATTTTTCCAACCAAGGCATCCAAGAATAGTTACTCAACCCACCAAGGGCTTCCAAAGCATTTGTTCAACCAAGGCTTCCAGGACTAGTAACTCAACCCAAGCTATTACAGGGCTTCCAGGAACTAATAACTCAACCCAAGCTAAGGAAACATGAGAACTAACTAAAAACAAACAATGAAATTAAACCCAAAATCACCATAGTTATCCATGAAATGGCAAGGATAGGCAATCCTCCATGTCAATGACAGATCGCAACCAAGAAACCACATGCATGCAAAAACTAGTGAAGGAAACATACACGCAACTCGGTACCTGCAAGAAAATCTGATGTAGTTATTGATCTCAATGCCTTCTTGCACTTTCCTACTCTTCATTTACCTTCTTGCTCCAAAAATCCAAGTATGCCACACCCACCGAGATTTCTCCAAGAAAACTTTGTCTCCAAGATTATGAGAGAGAGAAAGAATAGTGAGAGGGCTCCAAAACTGAAAGGATAAAAGGTTACCAAGGATCCTTTTTATGAATGAGGCCTCTATTTTCTTAATTTTCCTCTATTTTCCTTCATTTTCCTCCTCACATGCAACCTCTGACCTTTTACCTCCCTTTTCTCCTAAGTTCCATTATTTTCATTAATAAATGTGCCAAAAATGCCATTTTTCCTTTCCAAATCCTTATCCATTTCCTCTTCCAATTTCCTTAACCATAGACAATCACAAGTGATCCCCATCACTGCGATTCTGCCCAACATTCAACTTGGAATAAGTGTCCCATCATCCATGGCTATTATTTTGCCTTTATTTACTTTTACTACATGGAATTTTCACCATGGATGTTACAGAACCCTCCCCATTGGGGGAACACCATCTTCGGTGTTCAACAACACCTATAACCACAAAAATGATGTATGAAAAATATATACTGCTAATGGAGCTTTATAACTTAGCTCGATGTAGTATTTTCAATGATCACCTTGTTGAAAAGCAAACCAACATAACAACATAATAGCATGACATCATAGCAACATACCGCATAGTGTAGCTTGTTAACACAGCTCATGGTGGTATTTACATCCATATACATATGTACATAAACCAACATCATCAAAACATATACCAAAATACTAATCCAAAACTACTTTGCCTCAACTGGAAAACAAGGAAGGATACATAGACCATATTTGATCTGACATCTCCCATGTAGTTTCGTCGGGCCCAAAGTGCTTCCACTGCACCTTAACTTGCTCAACTACTCAATTCTGGAGCATGAGCACCTTTTTTTGCAATATACACTGAGGCTTCGGCAAAACAGACCAGTCAATCACATGATCAACATCCTTAACATACTTCTTAAGAAAAGATACATGGAAAACATCATGTACATTCATTATCGAAGGTAGCACAAATCGATAGGCTACTAGCCCAATCCTCTCAATGATACTGAAGGGTCCACAAAACCGTGGTTCCATTTTGGCACATGATCCAATCCATTAGGAGTTCTTCTTCGGTTTGATGTGCAAGTATATCTATTCTCCAACCTAGAACTCCTTAAATAACCTGTTCCTATCTGCATAACTCTTCTGCCTATCCTATGTTTCCTTTATATTCTTATTTATAACCTGCATTTCCTGTTCCATGTCTGCTAATATGTCTAGTCCAATCAACACCGTGTTAACCGGATCACTCCACCCATACAATTCCTCAAAAGGACTCATCCTCAATGATTCTTGATAATTGTTGTTGTACGCAAACTCCACTAGTGGAAGATACTCTTCCCACTTTTGATGTTGATGCATCGCATACATCCTCAACATGTCCTCCAATATCATGTTGACCCTCTTTGTATGTCCATCTTTCTGTGGATGATACGCTATACTGAAGGCCAACTCCATGCCCAAACCTGCACACAACTCCTTCCAAAACTTGGAAGTGAACTTTGCATCCCTGTATGACACAATCTTCTTTGGAATACCATGAAATTTGACCACATCTTGGATGAATACCTATGTTACATCACTAATTGAGAATGTAGACTTCATTGAAATGAAATGTGCAACCTTCGTCAACTTGTCCACAATAACCATAATGGAATCATGTTCTCTCACTGTCTTCGGCAACCATGTGATGAAGTCCATCAAAATAAATTCTCATTTCCACTCTGGAATCACAATCAGTAGTAGCAGTCCACCTAGATGCTTACATTATGATTTCAATCATTGACAATCAAAACATCTAGCGATAAACTTTGCCACATTCTTCTTTAATTTCGGTCAATAGTAAAATCTTGTCACTGCAATTAATGTCTTGTGATAACCTAGGTGACCTGAATAAGGTTTCACATGAAACTCCCTCAAGATCACCTTCTTGAGCTCACTATTATCCAATACATATATACTATCTCAGAACCTGACCAACCCATTTGTTCTAAGGCAATAATCCATACCCTTTGCACGTGCACCTATAACACTACTTGCACCTACACCCTACTGCAACCTGTGCACAATATCCATATACTTGACATCTTACTGACCTGCTTGCAAGATCCTATCTTGTAAGTCCGTCCCATAGGAGCTCATACTTGCCAAGTGATTTAAATGTACCCGCCTGCTGAGAGCATCTGCCACCCTGTTCTCTTTACCTTTGATGTACCTGATCTTGAAATCAAGCTCATTGATTGTGGCCAACCATCTAGCCTGCCTGGCATTCAAATTCGACTAGTCAAACAAATACCTCAACCCAATGTGATAACTCATAAGTACAACTTCTGTCAAGAAGATAATGTCTCCACATCTTCAATGCATTTATGATCTCTGCTAACTCCAAATCATGTGTCGGGTAGTTCTTCTTGTGCTCATTTAGTTTCCACGACTCATAACATACCACCTATCTATCCTGCATAAGGACTCCACCAAGTCCTCTCTTGCAAGCATTTGTGCATACCACAAAATATTCTTCCGGATCTACAATTTGTAGCACTGGTGCATTTGTCAACAACTTCTTAAGTCGCTCAAATCTAGCCTCACACTCCTTAGTCCATTTGAAATTCTTACCTTTCCTTTGCAATGATGTGATAGGATAAGCAATCTGTGAGAAGTTCCTGATGAACCTCCTATAGTATCCTGCCAAAACAATGAAATATCTCACCTCATCCACACTCTTAGGAGTTGCCCACTCCATGATAGCCCTTATCTTCTCTGGATCTACTACAATGCCCTCCTTGGAGAAAACATGCCCCAAGTAATGTAACTCAGTCTGAAAGAAACTACACTTGCTGAGATTAGCATACAACTAATGTTCTCTCAACAACCTTAACATTGTTGCTAAATGTTCGACATGTTCTTCCTTGTTTTTAGAATATACCAGTATATCATCAATGAAAACAATAACAAACTTATCCAAATATGGACGCAACACAATATTCATCAAGCACATAAATGTAGCTAGAGGATTAGTTAAGCCAAATAGAACAAAAACAAAATCATAATGCCCATACTTAGTCCTGAATGCGGTCTTGTAAATGTCCTCCTCTTTGATGTGTACTTGATGATATCTGGGTCTCAAGTCGATCTTAGAGAACATTGTTTCTCCCTTCAGTTGATCGAACAAGTCATTAATCCTTAGAAACAAATACATGTTCTTGATAGTCATTGTGTTCAACTGCCTGTAGTCAACGCATAATCTGAGTGTTCCATCCTTCTTCTTTATGAACAATATCGGTGTGCCCCATGGTGATACACTTGGCCTACTGTATTCCTTGTCCAACATTTCCTTTAGTTTCAACTTTAACTCAACCAACTCAAGTGTGCTCATCCTGTAAAGTGTTTTTTTATGCTGGAGCTACCCCTGGCACTAAGTCAATATAAAAGTATACCTCCCTGTGAAGTGGCAACTCTGAAATGTCCTCAAGAAATAAATCCTTGAACTGTTCTAAAACTGGGTACCTTCTCAACACATATGCATCTTCAACCTCCTTACCCTAATCACTAGAAATGTGCACTATGAATAACTTACACCCTTTCCTGTGGCTATGCTTTACTTGCATAGTTGTCACCATCCTAACTAATGTAGATTTCTTCTTACCCAGTAAGACTCTTGGTTCCCCATTGTAATCAACACACTCAATGGATTTATCATAACAATCCACCTTGGTTCTATGAAGATACAACCAGTCCATGCCCAACAACATACTATATGATCCAATAGTAATACATTCAAATATGTTGTGGTAGGCATACCATTCCAATCAATTGCACAAGATCTGACCCAATGATGAACTCGCTTCCTTGTACCTGTAGCCCACTGCACTAACCAAGTCTCTACATGCAATTCCTTAATCAAGCCACACTTATCCACCAAGTCAGGACTAACATAGTTGTAATTAGATCCAAGGTCAAGCAAAATAGAAATAACTTGATCATAAAGCTTACCGCCCATCTCAATGATATATGCTTGATGCTCTGCATGTTTGTTATCCAATGTTGCGTAGATACGCGGAATACTCTGACCAACATCCTCAATAGTCTGTGCCTCTTGCGCATTGTATATTTGAGGTCTACCACCCTGATTATACAGACAATCTCTCCTACAATGATCCTAACCACAAATCCAACACTCTATGGGCTTCCATCCTATCTCCTTGTTCTGTTCTCCTAATTGGAATCCCTGTCCTCTATCTGATGCATTGAACTTCTTTTGTGGTGTGACATTCTCCTTGATACCAGTATCCTAAGGCCTTGCTCTCTTGTTGTCCCAGTTTCCTTTGTTCTTTGCATTACCTCTCTAGTCTGGCATAGTCTCGGTTTTGCGCTTCTATTGTTCATAGCAATGCCTTATTTTTTGAATGGCCTCCTCCAATGATCTAGGCTCATCGAACTCAATTTTATCTTTAAATGCAACCAGTAACCCACTTATGAACCTCTGAATATTGTCCTTTTCCTCTGTGAGATAAGGCACATACCTCAACAACTCCAAGAATCTATTAGTGTACTCATCATATGTCATGGAACCCATCTTTAGCTCATAAAATTCTTTTGCTCTATCATCAAAGTATCTCTCTCGCAAATAATTCTTCATGAACAGCCACTCAAACTCACTCCAAGTCAAATCCTCCTCATTAATTCATCTGAAATTTTTCACATCTTCCCACCAAATGTCTGCTTTACCTTTGATATTGAATGTATCCACTCTAGCTTTCATGTTCTCTGAATAGTCATGCAATCTGAAGAATTTCCTTACGCCAAGGAACCATTCCTCCACATCCTGCGGTTTCTTTATCTCTCCGTCAAATGTTAGTGGTTTTGCTTTCTTAAACTCATCTAGAAAATATCCCCTGTCACTCCTCCTGTAAGCATCATACTGATGATGATCATAGTGCTTATCTCAATCAGAACTAGAGTCATACCCGTGTCTATCCCTTCTCCTATCCGGAGTGTCCAACAATCTGCCATCTCTGACCTTGTCATCTCTATCTGATTTGTGACCACCATGGGACCGACTACCATATGCCCCATTAGTTCTATCATCCTTCTCATAGCTGATCTGACGTGGTTGTTGAAAATAGCAACAAGGAATGCTAAATATAGAAGTGCTAAAAATAGCATTGCTATAAATAGCATTTCGGGATACATTCCAATTTTAGTTAGTCCCTGAACTAAAATTGAGAATTAAAATTCGAATTTGATCTTAGCAGTTGTTTGAAAAATAATTAATTAATTCACCTTGATTTAATTAGTTGGAGAAAATCAAACATGAAATCTATGTAAAGACATGCAACAGTTATCCCTTTGATTGAGGAAGTTATCCCTTAATTAAGGAGACCGAGATGAGTTGTACTTTGAGTTGTAATTAGTTAGCTCAGTTAACTGAGTTAAGTTGAGTTAGATTAGTTCCAACACTTTGTGGAACTGATTGTGAGTTTAGTTAGTTAATGCATGCATGCAGGTAACTACTGCACTTCAGATAACTAAATATTCTCTCATAAATAACTCATGCATGTCAGTTCAGTCAGAGGCCCCTTTGAGATTAGATGATGGGACAATGTACTATCAGTTGCAGGAATATTCCATTGAGGATATCTCTTGCATGTAGAAGGAATTCATTCCTTAGAGATTGCGTAGTTACTTCTGAGTTTGGTGAGTTGTGTGAGGGGTTAATTCACACAGGTGGCAGCCAGAGGACTCAGGAGAAACTGCGCAAGGAAATAGGAGGCTTGGAGGACTGAAGGAAGGCATATGTTGTGTCTATTCAGTCGATGAGCAACATTGAGGGATTGTACTGAGAGCTGGATAGATGTGAGCTAAAGCTTTGTGTAATCCGAAGATATTTCCACTTGTATGATAATACAAAGGTTGGGGTTTTTAGCTGAGGCTTTCCCCAGATTATTCTTCTATGTTCATGTGTGATTGATTTCTCATTCTCTTTTATATGTTTTTTATTTGGTCTTGCTCAAAATTGGTTAAGCTTCCGCAAGTTTGTTTGTAGAAGTAGATCAAGTATTTTTCTTTAGTATATTGCATTATCAGGTGATCTACAGTGGGAAATTCTACATGGTATTAGAGCAAAGGTGATCAAAGTGAAGAATAGTGTACAAAGAAGGGATAAGTTTGAAGTTTGAAGTTCCTGATTATAGAATTCGAATTCTTATCACATCTCAAATTTCACCAATGGTGTTCAATGATTTGAGACTCGAGTATTACCTTGATGGCAGCTCGAATTATATAGCTTGGAAGGATCGCATGGAAGCAGTATTAGAGGACAACGGTTTGAAGGACTTCATTGATTAAGAATTCCCCAAGCCAGCAGTTGCTAATGCCCAAGAATTGGCGGAATGGAAGAAATGTGTGGCTAGAGTGAGGAGGATTCTTCTGGAGGGAGTTCGAGACCAAATTGTCCTGAGTCTCCATGGGAAGGAGACACCATTTTCAATGTAGAAAACATTGAAGGATCTATATTAGAACACCAGCGATCAGAGGAAGCTGGCGCTGAAAGACAAGCTTCGAAAAATCAAGTGTGAAAAGGGCGACACGATCTCTACATATCTTAACAAACTCACCACCCGTAGGGATGATCTTGGAAGTGTAGGGATCATGACAGCTGATGATGACATGGTGAGGCTTGCTCTCCTCTGTCTTCCTAAAAGCTGCCATAGCTACCAAGACTCGGTAAATGGAAGAGAGAAACTGCCAGATTGGGAACGACTTTGGTCAGATCTGATGCAAGAGGAGATAAGGAGAAGCACCAGAAATGGATCTTCATCAGAGCAAGATGATGAAGAAAATCTAGCCTTAGCGAGTAAGGCTAGGAAAGGGAAGGGAAGGTGTCCCATTCCAAATCGAGCTCTTCCCATGGTGGGAAGAAGATTGAAAAATCGAAATTTCGATGCTTTCATTGTCATGAGGTGGGCCATTATGCAACAAATTGTCCACAGAAGAAATCCAAGAAGGGATCCTCGAAGGGATCAGATGGTGAGGCACTCGCCTCACAGTTCAAACTAGATTTCACCCTCATCGCATGCATGGTTTCATCGATGGTGGGTTGTGTTTGGTACCTAGACAGTGGATCTTCATTCCACATGACCGACGACAAGAGTCTATTCAGTACCTTGGAGGAGAAGGACCTCCACATGCGCATAGAAATGGGTGATGATGGAAAGTACCATGTTTCAGGTGAAGGTATGGTTGTGTTTCAGAGGGAGCATGGAGCTCCTCTCACCCTGACTGATGTAAAGTATGTGTCTGTTCTGAAAAAGAACCTTGTGTCCATCGCTATGCTGGAAGACAAAGGCTATGTTGTAGTCTTTAGTAAAGGAAAGGCAAATCGGCACTGGATAGACCAAGAGGATTGGGATTCGAGTAAAGAATCTCTACAAGCTGGAGGTAGACAACTGTGCTACATTGAGTTCCAAAGCAGAGTTGGTGCAAATCCAAGATGTTGGCGAGCTATGGCATAGAAGATTGGGCCACTTGCGCCATGGGCCCTTGAAGATCATGCAGCAAATTTCTACTGGACTACCCAAGGGAAAACTGGAGCAAGTGGATACATGCAAAGGTTGTACCTTGGGTAAGTATGCAAAATCTTCCTTTCAGGATCGAGACAGTAGAGTTGGAGAAATCCTGGAGCAAGTACATACAGATGTCTGTGGACCATTTTCTGCAGCCTCCACCACTAAACAAAGGTACTATGTTATTTTTATTGATGATTTTTCTCGTAGATGTTGGATCTACTACATGCAGAAGAAGTATCAAACCTTCTCAAGGTTTTGTGAGTTCAAAGACTTGGTTAAGAAAGAATCTGGAAAGAAAATAAGAGCCTTACGAAGCGACTGTTATCACTCCAGGAAACTCTCCTAGGTTGCAGATCAGATATGCCTGGTAACATATAATCTTTAATATTGTTGTTATATACCTAGGGGGGATAATATGGGGTATAAAGGGAGGTACCCAAGGTAATAATGTAATAATGGGATGGGATATAGTAATAAATAAGGTGGTTAACCCATATCATGTAAGGGACCACAAGTAGTTAGTAATAATGTAATGGGCCCATGGTATTAGTTCGATCGTATGAGGGAACAATGGTAATGACCCATGGTATTGTATGTATGAGGCCTATATAGAGGCTAGAGACTCCACATGGAGAGATGTCAAGGATTATTGTATGAACAGGCATATGGCTTGTGGAGTGTTCTCCTTCCTTGAGGAGTGAATGTATGGTGTTGCCCTACCTTAAGGGTTTGATTAATAAAGAATCATTTCTATATTCAGATATTGTTATTCTTGAGTTTATTTATATTATCATATATTTTTGGGTTAGATCTATAACAATTGGTATAATTGTTATAGATCTAACCCAAAAATATATGATAATATAAATAAACCCAAGAATAAAAATATTTGAATATAGAAATGATTCTTTATTAATCAAACCCTTAAGGTAGGGAAACACCATACATTCACTCCTCAAGGAAGGAGAACACTCCACAAGCCATATGCATGTTCATACAATAATCCTTGACATCTCTCCATGTGGAGTCTCTAGCCTCTATATAGGCCTCATACATACAATACCATGGGTCATTACCATGGTTCACTCATACCATCGAACTAATACCATGGGACCATTACATTATTACTAACTACTTGTGGTCCCTTACATGATATGGGTTAACCACCTTATTTATTACTATGGCCCATCCCATTATTACGTTATTACCTTGGGTACATCCCTTTGTACCCCATATTATCCCCCCTAGGTATATAACATTCCACCCCCCTTAGCATGTTTCGTCCCCGAAACATGGGAAGAACACAAATAATAAGATCTACTCAAAAGAGTAGCCCACTAGTACCATGCACATGCATCTAGCCATCCAAGAGAAAGGTGAACCCTCGATCTCGCTGGTGCCTCCCTCGCTTGAGATGGAAGTTGACCGTGGTAGCTCTTCTGTGTTGATGTGTAGTAGTTGGATCTTCGCTCCTCTCTCTCTGTCTTGCGGGGGTTGTTGTCCGTGTGGCTAATTGGTTACCATCTTGTTGGTTGTTGTCTTGCGGGGTGATGTGGGTGATGATATGTTGAATTTTTAACCAATGGTGTCTTTTCTTTAATTCACCCCTTACTAGAGCCTGACTGTTATGTTGTGGTGCCTGTTGTGGTGTCTTATCTTCCAATATTACTTCAACCATTGAGCCCTCATTTGATGTATTAGCACCTGTAACCTTTTCTGCTTCAGCCTCTGTTTGTGTTTGATTGTCAATCATCACTGGCTCATCATCTGATATGTCAGTCCCTAGAAAATCTTCTGCTTCAGCCTCCTTGGACTCTACCTGTTTATTAATGGAAATATCCTGTAATGTAATTTTCTTCTTTTTATACCAGAGCTTCAGGAATTTCTTCTGCACATTAATATTTATAGTATCCACCGATTCCATCCACAGGTATCCCAAAACAACATCCATATTATCCGTCTCTGAAGTATAAAAATCACCATGCAACACATACTTATCCATAGAAATCTTCAAATCCCTATACACTTGAACATCCTCATCATCCACCTGTGTGTTTTCAATGTGTTTTGCTAGAACTTGCAATTTTTTTGCCAAATTAACATTGATAAAATTATTCTTGCAATGAGGATTTATAGAAACAATGATCTTCTCTTTCTGAATCAATCCATGAACCTGCAATAAGGAGATACCAGCAGAAAATAACCCTTTAGGTTGCTTCGTTTCCTTCTTTCTTGTAAAAATAAAATATTCACTAGGCTATGTGTCTATCTGTGTGAGCTCATCCACAAGATTAGATTTACAGTCAAAGTGGTCATGAATAGTTTTTGCGAACATCTTCCAAGTAGTTGTCCCCGGATGGCATTTTTGATGACACTGCCACCATTGCCATCTTTCGTGGTCCACTACATTTTTCCCACACTCAGTTGAGTCTCATCATCCATGATGTAATTCAATCTAAAATATTTCTCCATTTGTGCTAGCCATCTGGCTAGATGAGAGCCATCAAATTTATACACGTTCCTCTGATCTAGGCCTGCCATCACAAAAAAAAATTGGCAAAAAATTAAAATGGCCACAATTCCATCAATATTGCTCAGAATCCCTATTATGACCTGTTTTTGGAAATGGAACAACCATTCTGCATCTGCCCATGTAATAGAAATCCTGATCCAGGCACTGGAATTTCAGATCTGTGCTGCAACTCTCTTGTTGTCACCAAAATTATGAAAAAAAAAAGAGTTTATTTTAAATCAGCGATATCTCCCTCATCCGGACTCCGATTGTTATGAAACTAGCTCAAGAAAAGATAGAAAAGATAGATCAACGCCTTAGAATTCAGCCTCTTCGAGGGGGCAACCTCTTTTACATTACATAAATGAACAATTCTTGGATGATTCAAATGACAAAACCTCCTTTCTATATATAGGAATCTAAGGAGTCACAATATAATCCAGCCGACCTAACAATAATAATATAAAGCCACAAAAATAACAATAGAGGGATTCTATGGGGCACAGTAATAACAATATGGGGGCAATAGGGGCACAACAATATTAATAAGGGGTATAACTACAATAGTAATGGGGTAATCACTAGTATTATAGGGACCCAACATGCCCCTCTCCTTCAAAAAAGTGTTGTCCTCAACGCTTGAGTAGTTCTGGATACTTCTGCATAAAATTCTCATCCTCCCATGTGGAATCTTCAGCGAATAAGTTCTTCCACTTGATAAGATACTCTGAAATTGTACGATTTCGTAGCTGTCGAGTTCTTGTTTCTGTGACTGCTTCCAGTTCCAATATAATTTTTCCTTCCTCGTCAAGTTCTGGCAATATTGTTTGAACTGGGAGCTTGTCGCCTATAACCTTCTTTAAACATGAAACATGGAAAACTGGGTGCAATCGAGAAGCTGCAGGAAGCTCCAATTTGTATGCCATAGTACCAATCTTTTGCAACACCTTGTACGGACCATAATACTTTTGTGATAATTTATTATCCTTCTTAGCTTGCTTGAGGGACATTTGCTTATATGGTTGTAGCCGTAGGAATACCCAATCACCTACATCAAAACTTCTTTCACTGCGATGTTGATCTGCCTGTTGTTTCATTCTATTCTGTGCCAACACGAGGTTATCCTTTAAGAGTTGGAGGACTTGTTTTTGATGTTCGATGTGATGTTCCACTGCCTGAACCTTAGAATTTTCTCTTAAATATGATGTGATGGATGGTGGTTGATACCCATAAAGTGCCATAAATGGGGTCATTTTTGTTGTTGTATGGAAGGAAGTGTTATACCACCATTCAGCCAGAGGCAACCATTTGACCCATTGTGTCTGTTTATCAGATACAAAGCAACGAAGATATCCTTCCAAACATTTGTTTACTATCTCAGTTTTCCCATCAGATTGAGGATGATAAGATGAGCTATGAGCTAACTGAGTACCAAGACAAGAAAATAATTCTGTCCAAAAATTTCCAGTGAAAATGGGATCTCTGTCACTTACAATAATCTTTGGGTTTCCATGTAGCTTTTGAATTGTTTCCATAAATGCAGTAGAAACTGTACTGGCTTTAAATGGATGTGATAATGCACAAAAGTGTGCATACTTGGTAAGTCTGTCAACTACCACCATGATGACACTCTTTCCCTCAGACTTGGTAAACCTGTGATAAAATCCATTGAAACCTCCTCCCAACGTTGGCTTGGAATGGATAAAGGTTGTAATAGACCCGGTGTCTTAATTGTTTCAACTTTATTTTGTTGGCAAACCAAACATTCAGCCACAAACTTTTGAATATCTGATTTAAGGCCATCCCAAAAAAATTCCTTCTTAACCCTGTGGTAAGTTTTTAAAAATCCTGAGTGCCCTCCTAAGGGAGAAGTGTGCAATTCCATAAGAATCTTTTGTTTTAGCTGGGAATTCTTACAGAGGTATAAGCGATCTTTGTACCATAACGAATCATTTTGCCAGCTAAATGTATCAGACGTACTGGAATCTTGTTGTAACTTTCGAATAAGTGCCCACACTTCTTCGTCATTCTTCCATTCCTCCCTTGCTTCGTTTATCCAATCTGGTTGGATAATAGAAATGGCGCACAACAATGCTTCCACATCCTCATCCTTTCTTGAGAGTGCATCTGCCACCACATTTTGCTTCCCTTTTTGTAGATGATTTCAAAGTCATAACCCAACATCTTTGTGACCCACTTTTGTTGCTCTTCAGAGGATAATCTTTTTTCTAAAAAGTATTTAAGGCTATCATGATCCGTTTTTACCTTGAAGTGTCTTCCCATTAGGTAGGGTCGCCATTTCTTAAGTGCATGGAGTATTGCCAACATTTCCTTCTCATAAATAGCTTTGCTTAAAAACTTTCCCTTGATTGGACGACTTTCAAAAGCAATGGGTCTTTCATCTTGCATTAGAACAGCACCAATTCCATTTCCTGAAGCATCACATTCCACAATAAAGGTTTTTGTGAAGTTCGGTGTAGCTAAGACCGGTGCTTGGCACATTGCCTCTTTAAGATGTTCAAAGGCCTTTGTTGCTTCCGGAGTCCATGAAAATGCATCTTTCTTCAATAATGTTGTTAGAGGTGCTGCTATTCTCCCATAATTCTTAACAAACTTGCGATAATACCCTGTCAACCCGAGAAATCCTCGCAGATGCTTTATGGATGTGGGGATTTTCCATTCCTTAATGGCTTTAATTTTGCTAGGGTCTACCTTAACTCCTTCATGAGATACAATATGACCCAAATATTCCACCTCCTGGACTCCAAAGAAACATTTGGATCTTTTTGCATATAATTGTTTCTCCTCCAATAGTTGTAGCACCTTGTCAACATGTTCAACATGATCCTTCCAAGACTTGCTGTAGATTAGTATATCATCAAAAAATACTAACACAAATTTTCTAAGGAATGGTTTGAAAATTGAATTCATCAAACCTTGAAATGTTGAAGGTGCATTGGTAAGGCCAAAAGGCATGACCAAAAATTCATAATGACCCTCATGAGTTCTAAATGTTGTTTTCGGAATGTCTTCAGTCTTCATTCTGATTTGATGATATCCTGAACGAAGATCCAACTTGGTGAAGTAAATTGATCCATGCAATTCATCCAGTAATTCATCAATGACAGGAATGGGGAACTTATCTTTAATAGTGAGCTTGTTGAGCTCCCTATAATCCGGACACATGCGCCATGATCCATCCTTCTTGTGCACCAATACTACTGGAGCAGAGAAAGAACTTTGACTCGGTTGAATTATACCAGCCTCTAGCATTTCTGCAACCATACGTTCAATTTCACTCTTTTGGACATAGGGATATCTGTACGGCCTGATGTTTGGAGGAACACTTCCTGGAATCAGATGAATAGCATGATCATGATCACACATAGGTGGGAGACCTTTGGGAGTCTCAAATACCTTGGAATGATTGTCCAAGACTTTTTGGAGATCTGGAGAAATAGATGATTCCGATGTGGAAACATCTAGCGAACATAATTGTGCAATTACACCTCTTTTCTCCTTTTTTAGAAGCTTTGTCATACCATTAGAGCTGATTATCTTTCCTGGTTTCCCTGCAATACCCCTTAATTCAACTTCCTTTCCTTCCATAGAAAATTTGATGAAAAGTTCTTGAAAATTAAAAGCTATTGTACCCAAGGATTGTAGCCATTGGACTCCTAGTACAACATCAGCACCTCCCATTGGAATGGAAAGCATTGGGCTAGTCAATACATATTCTCCCATGGATAGCTTGATATTATGGCACTTTCCAGAGCAATTTATTGTTCCTCCATTTGCAATCATCACTTGACACTCTGGTGTTGGATATAGGAAGCAATTCAATTCTTTTGCTACCTTACAATGAATAAAATTGTGGGTGCTTCCTGAATCAATCAACACTATTACCTTTTTCTTCTTGATTTGTCCTTCTATCTTGATGGTTTGAGGAGTGGTAATTCCCGCCAATGCATTACAAGATATGGTCGGATTTATTTGTTCTTCATCTAGGCTTTGTTCCTGGAGTATATCCTCTTCTTTTGACCTTTCTTGCTCCTTTTCTTCTTCCTCTTCACAATCTATGTAGAATAATTTCTTCTCAGCACACTTATGACCTTTAGTGTATTTGCTATCACAACTGTAACAAAGCCCTTTTGCTCTTTTTTCTTCCAATTGTTGTGGTGTCAACCTTATAGGTTGTGGAAGACTAGGGGAAACAACACTTCCGTCTTTATAGTTGTGAGTGGTATGCTTCCTAGTTGCCATAATTTTGCTTTCCATTTTTCTTGCTAACCTGAATGCCTTCTCTAATGAATCAGGTTCCCAAAGGCGAACATCATGTTGGATATTATCCTTTAAAGACCCTATGAACACATCAATCCTATGCTCCTCTGGAATATCTTTTACCCTTATGTTCAATTTTTGGAACTCCTCAATGTGCTCCATTATTGAACCCTTTTGTTTGAGACTTATCAATTGGCTAAAAAAAGTGTTGCTTTTTGTATCCTCATAATGTGCTATCAATTCTTCCGTAAAAATTGCCCAAGTGATAAATGGTTTATGAGAGCAAAGCCATTGATACCATACAAACTGATTTGGTTCCAAATATAAAGTTGCCATACGTACCTTTTGTGTGTTTTTCACATTATTGAGATCGAAGAATTGCTCCATCTGTAATATCCATGTGGCAGGATCCTTGCCATCAAACTTCCTCATATCGATTTTTGGAATATGGTGAGTCTTCGATCCAACATTAGCATCTATGGAATCATGATTAACATTTCTTTTGTTCTCATCATGAGTTTCCTTTAGTACCCTTTCACCCTTAGGGACCATTTCTTGTAGCAACTTATTCATATTTATCTTCAATTCGTCCATGTCTGTCTTCAAATCTATCTTCAAATCATCCATCTTAGCTTCCACGTCAATCATCTTAGCTTCTACGCCTTTCTTTAAACAATCCATCTTAGCTTCTACACCTTTATTTAAACCATCCATCTTAGCTTCTACATCTTTCTTTAAACCATCCGTCTCAGATTCTGTTCCTTTTTGTGCAAGGGACAGTTGTTGCACTTGGTCTTGTAATTTTGATATATCATGTTGCATTTCTTCCTCTTCTTCATGAGTCATGCTAGAGCTTTCAGGTTCCTTACTAGGTGTTTGCATTTTCTTTCCTTGGGGCATTAGCTACCGATAATAATGCTCTACTATTCGCTTTGAATTCCTTCAAAATAAATTTTCAAACCAAGCTTAAGCAAAAATTTAAGAAAATCTACACACATTTTTTCACTTTGTAGGAGCTCAATATTGCCTCTGATGTATCTCTATACTTTCCAATCATCTAGTTCTAAATTTGTGAGTTGTAGTAGCCCTTTGTGTCCTCTTTCCAATGCCACAAGTCTGACCCAAATTGGATTCTCCAAGGAAGAGTTATGTGAAATCTCCCACAGTGACTTGCTTATAGACTAGTTCAGTAGAGCGAACTTGTACGACGTACCATGAGTCACTGTTTCGACCTTTCGATCTAAAACATGCACACAAGAAACTACAGTCTGTCCTCTTTTTGTAACTTGTTATGAAATTTCAATCCGATCCCCAGAGAGAAAGTTATGACGATTTTCCCAAGGTCACCTGTTTTGAATGTAATTCAGGAGTCTGCAAAAAGACCAACTTCCTCATATCATATCTCCGCAAATATCACGCGAAAATATCTGAAATTTGGTCCCAAGGTTCAGTGCGATTTCTTCTCAAATGGGTTTTTTTTGCGACTTTTGAAAAGTCACAGAAAAAAAGTTATAGTGAAAATGCCACGATGACCTGTTTAGAGCAGTGAAACCCTAGAATCCAAAGCTCTGATACCAAATGTTATGAAACCAGCTCAAGAAAAGATAGATCAACGCCTTATAATTCAGCCTCTTCAAGGGGGAAACCTCCTTTACATTACATAAATGAACAATTCTTGGATGATTCAAATGAAAAAACCTCCTTTCTATATATAGGAGTCTAAGGAGTCACAATATAATCCAGCCGGCCTAACAATAATAATATAAAGCCACAAAAATAACAATAGAGGGATTCTATGGGGCACAATAGTAACAATATGGGGGCAATTGGGGCACAAAAATATTAATAAGGGGTATAACTACAATAGTAATGGGGTAATCACTAGTATTATAGGGACCCAAAATCGATTCGACTGAATTTTTTTTTTTGAAATTGGGTAATTTTTCTCAAACAATCCAGATCTGCAATTAGATTTTGTAGATATTGCACTAGGATGTCCAGATCTGCACCACAAACTTGCTTCCCCGAAAAATTGTCTGCAACACCACTGATTTTTAGATCAACGATATCTCCTTCATCCGAACTCCAATTCGGCTCATTTTTTTTTTTAAATCGGGTGTTTTTTTACAAGGAATTCAGATCTGCAATTAGATTTTGCCCCAAAATGTACAGATCTGATCTGCAAACTCGCTAACCCAAAAAATTCCTGCAAAAAAAAAACAGAAAAAATTCTTCACTTTTGCCCAAGAAAGTGTTATGATACCAATTGTTATAGATCTAACCCAAAATATATGATAATATAAATAAACCTAAGAATAACAATATCTGAATATAGAAATGATTCTTTATTAATCAAACCCTTAAGGTAGGGAAACACCATACATTCACTCCTTAAGGAAGGATAACACTCCACAAGCCATATGTCTGTTCATACAATAATCCTTGACATCTCTCCATGTGGAGTCTCTAGCCTCTATATAGGCCTCATACATACAATACCATGGGTCATTACCATGGTTCCCTCATACCATCGAACTAATACCATGGGCCCATTACATTATTATTAACTACTTGTGGTCCCATACATGATATGGGTTAACCACCTTATTTATTACTATGGCCCATCCCATTATTACATTATTACCTTGGGTACCTCCCTTTGTACTCCATATTATCCCCCCTAGGTATATAACAATTGCTCACTGAACTATTCAAATGAATTATGGTTTGGATCAAGTCATATAATCATTTCAGCTCTATTCTCACTCAAGACATGCATGAACACCCTCAACAATACAAGGCTTTAGACTACTAATGCTCAATAGTTTATAGATTCGATGGAAAGATGGAGAATAATAACTGTGCCAGCAAATGCATACATAAACATATATGAATGGCCAGCTATAGGAAGCAAATGAAACTTTCAAATCTAGTTTATCAATGCAGAGATAAGATGACAGTTATCTAGCATTAGACACAGCAGAAAATATGAATAACCGGTTCATGTGCAAGCATAGAACAATAGAGAAAATGGAATTAAACATGTAATAGCAAAAGAAGATTATATTGCTAGAATACAAATGAGAAGCTTGAAGGAACAGAGTAGTAATAATTTCCAAAAGTTGAACCCTTATTACAATTAGCATTCAGCCCTTTATAGGCCTTTTACAATGCCCCTGAGCTCTAAGAGGCTCGGAGTCATAATCTGTCTGATCTACATTGTTAACTGATTTGATTCCCTATATAGGCAAGCATGGCTTGGAGGATTATTCTTCTGACAGTAGAGTAACTGCATTCAAATATTTTGGCTACGCTGGCAGGACTGTTGATGCTCCATGATGTTTGTTTGATGAGCTCCGCTGGGTTATTGATGCGTCGTGCTTCTTCTCGGCCTCTATGTTGTTTTGGGGAGGAGTTGTGCATGTTGTGGCCCTTTCTATGATCTAACAATGCATACATTGTATTAAATCAAAACAGCACTTCCCTCTTGTGGACCTCTGTTAAAATAATGAATGTTTCTCCTTTAAACAGAAAACACAACAGCGCTGAGAATTCCCGCCCCTCTCTGTCCTTTCCGGACTTCAACAACCCTCAAAAATGATTAATTCCTTTATCAGGTTCACCCTTGGGTTATTGCAAGTCGCATTCAGCCCGCTCCCTTTGTATTTCATTGAACAACGAAAATACATTAAAACTGTGAAAAAACATTGAAAATTGGCTTTCCGTGGACCTCAAATTTTATGTATTTCACTTCCCAGACCCTTTCGAGTCCGGGCTTCATCGCAATCGGCCCACATATATGCAAAGGCTCCGGCCCATGGTTTCTGCCGATAGCGATCCGTCGATGCGATGTGGGTCGTCGATCTGCGCATGCAATTGATGGTCCACGTTGAATCGGTGATCTCTATTTCTCATTCCACACAACCTGCGTCGATACTCCACTGATACCTCCACTGGTACTTCTGCCAATGTGACCCGCTAATAGCGATCATCGTCGAATTTGAATTTGACCGTTCCCCCCATTTTTGAGTCATTAATGCATTTTTGGCAGCAGATCATCCCAAATCTAGTTCTGACTTCGTGTCTTAATTGCCCGTTGCCCACTCCTCTTTTTCTTAAATTGGACATCTTGTCATGAACAGTGACACCAACGATCACTTCCCATACTGCTCTTAACACGAACCAGAATTTCTCTGGATCTTCATTCCCTACTCCTCTGAATATTGGTAATTTGATCATGCTCACCATACTGCACTGTGGAGGTGGTGGAGGTAGAGTGGGCAGAGATGGAGGTGAGGGAGGTGAAGTTGGTGGTGGTGTGTGTGGAAGTGGTAATCGCAGAATGCGCTGCCTTATCAAACTAACCACGCTTCTCATAGAGACTTTAGCGAACTCTTCCTCACTCTCTTGCGAGGGTGAAATTAGGGGACGGTTTTCTAATTCTTCACTACTTTTGTAGATCTTTCCGCTCCACATAGTCTCAAACATTAATGTATTCGCATGACCCTTTTTTAACACAATAGCATCTTAATCCAAGTATTCAAAGATTTAATCTACTTACCTCGTGGTCCTTTGAGAAAGCGTCATTCTACCTCGTTGTACATCACGGTCGTGTCTACCACAAACTCAGTGATAAATCCCCCTATTATCCGGTCGAGCCATTGGTCCACAGCTCGCGCAATCTTATCTTCTAATGCTTCTAGTTTGCGCACTAATTCTGGAGTCCACACTATTGGTTTGTTGAGCCTACAACTTCCCTGGCTATCGGCTAACTTCACGATCCACTCATACAGCTTAGAAGGAAAGGATGTAAAGAAAATATCATGGATTTCCGTATACACGTAGCGCTCCAACTACTTTTCCTTAGATACTTGCGGAGTTATGTTTTCCTGTGTCGCGAACTTGTTAATCTTCTTCTCCAACCACTCTTCAATTTCCTTATTTTTTGGGTTCCAGTGGCATGACATCAAACATCCCTTATGCAGATCTCGTCCCGGCAACAAAACCATTCATTGGCTTAGTGGGGCCTGACCTAGGTTCAGAAGTGATTTAGCCAAGAAAATCCCAGTACTACT
This sequence comes from Pinus tabuliformis, assembly GCA_031772625.1. Taxonomy (NCBI): domain Eukaryota; kingdom Viridiplantae; phylum Streptophyta; class Pinopsida; order Pinales; family Pinaceae; genus Pinus; species Pinus tabuliformis. Next base: position 179,061,404 of record CM062808.1, read on the forward strand.
AGCCCTTTTGGCAACAGTCCGCAGAGCGTGGACTAAGGTCTCACCCGAAGTAGTATGGGAGGGTGATAGAACCAGGTTTCCGCACCCTGGGGATGTCTGATATGAGGTGATTGGTACGCGGTCCAACCTTCGCACTTACTGTGCTACGCGCACCAGCAGGCACCCTGCGCCCTGTGATACTGTCTTCACACAGTTCTAGCCGCAACGTGACCCGTGTTATTTACCCAAGTCTTCCTTAATTAGGCTCTGTTAGCTTATTACTTAGATTATTTTCGTATATAAGCATTCATACAAGTATTCATCAATTGCGCGCAGTGAGTAAAGAGAGTAAAAGAAATGCATAACATCAAAATATGAATTCAAGAACAGATGCACAGAGTAAACTTCTCTTTATTAACTTTCAATCCCAAGTACAGACCCAACTCTACCCTGCGCACTCAGCTGCAAGGGTCCATGCACTCAGCTGTGGACTCTACTAGGCCTCTGCGCACTAAGCTGCAGAGCCTCGTCCTACTACTATGACCCAATACACTTCAGATTTAACTCTAACCTCGAAACATTCCTTCGTTATTCTATCTATTCTTCAACTTACTTTACAACTTAGAGCCTCGCTCTATTTATACAATCCCATGGTCCGCGGACCATAGGTAGGCCGACACAACTTTACATTAAGTTACAATATTTTAGGGCAAACAGCCCTATGACTCATCCTAGACATCGCGCTCCATGCCCGCAATTCGTGGAGTCTTACAATATAGTTGACCAAAACTTGGGGTTTGAGCCCCAAAAACCTGTTGCGGGGGATCCCATGCCAGACATATGGCAGGATAGCAACCTATAAGGGATTTCCAAAATATACCCAGAGGTACATGGAAGTGAAATCTGCGGTAGTGTTGTCTAATGTGTCTTGCATGATAGGAAGTATTTCAATATACTTTTTATATGTGGAGAGCCATCCGATATACCCAAGGGTACATGGAGAACGATTTGATATACTTATGTACATAGAATACTGACTACCCCCATAATGTAACGCAAATAAGTAACAACAACTCCTACATTTAAATATGTCAGAACACATCTCTAGCCTAGACCTCTATGTTTGTCGTTAATGTTCCAAATGCTCCTTATATTGATTAAGTAAATTTTAAAGTTGATCTTCAATTATGTTTCAGTTTCAAGGTTCATGATATTACTTCCCCTGAATTCCCTATAATGCAATCTAACATGGTAACAATAACTTCTTCTTTTTTTATTTTCAATGAAAATATTTCTATGAGATTAAAGAGAGAAAGAATAATGCAGCAGACAAGAATGCAACAATCAAATCTTCCTAAGTAGATCTTTCAATGCAACTGCTCCAACTCAAATTCAAAATCCTACGATACAAATAATGAGATTTTTTCTTTTCTTCCCTCTTAATTTTCAAATGCAATGAAAACTAAGATGCATCTATATGAATGATAAAAAAAATCACACATAATATAACTGTAATAGAAATTTCTTCATGCCAAACAACAACCAAACCAAATGTTTACAAAATACCTAATTAATAAGAAGAAAGCAAAAAACCAAAGAAATTCTCATCAAAGGTTAATAAAATAAAATGAAAAAACTATGATGGATTTTGAAAGACACATACAAACTCAAAGACTCAAGAAAAACTTTCTCGACCAAAGAAGAATGAAAAGAAAGGTAAAGGAATGAATTTTTTTGCATCCTACAAGACCATCGCAAGTGCAAAATAGGCACTAGTGCATAACAACGCAGTTCCAAAGAAGAGAGGCTACGTTGGGTCACTTTGTCTTAGAACAAAGAATGTGTTGGGGCTAATTTGGTCAAAACACAACACAATAAACCCTACCAAGCTCAAAAATGTTTTTTCTTAAGGTCAATTATTGTCTAAATAAGTCAATTAAGCTTACATTGAAAAGGTGAAAAATGTTAAGGCCAAGGAAACCATTAAGGGAAATGTTGATCCCCAGTACGGTCGCAATTTTTTATGTGGAAAATTTACTTCTAGGGAAAAAATGAATTCCATAGATCTAGTGGTCTGGTCTAGAACAACAGAGGGAAAAAGGATCTATGTTTTCCTTAGAGAGATTAGACTATGAAAAAGAGACCTACCTGGAATCTGTAATAAGTCCTCCTCTTCTCTTTGCTTGTAAGCTCCAACTCTAGCTCCACACACTATTAATGGAACCTGCAATAATGACTAAAACAAGCAAGAGAAATAAAATATCCACATATCATAATCCAATATCTCTAATCAATGAGCCAACACGACATTGAAATACATAAGCATCAATATGACACAAGTATGGGAAAACAAAGTGCTTTTTCTATTAATAAATAAAGGAGAGAGTTACAACCATATATAGAAGCTGACTTTGTAGATGTATCCCCAATTTTCTTGTCCTTCCTTTCCACAAAGAAAACCTTCACACTCAACCCTAATGTAAATGGATGAGGATTCCTTAATAAGCTCAAATCAGCAGCATGAGGTCACTAGTAATCTCCAAAAGCCAACAACCTCGTCTCCATGGGAGGTAGTAAATTTATAGGGAAAACATGGTAGTTTAGGATTTGCCAATCTAGGCTTGAGATCCACATATGAGGGAGGATAAGCTCAAGGGATAAGCGATAATATCATTAGAATAGGATCAGATAGGAATTCAAGATCTGTATCCATGCTAAATCACTAAAACCACCTTAGAAGCTTCTAGAAGAAGAATATTCAAAAATATTTTTAAATTTTCCTAAAATTCTAGAACCATCACACTTACAAATTAGAGAAACTTGTGTTGGTCAGTGCAGGTACTCAGTTATGCAACTTGCAACCATTATAGGTGGACAAGCGTGCAAGGCACGTTGGGGATAAAAACAATGTTCTTGAGCTAATTGACCCAGAAACTCAAATTTTTTGGAGAGCTGATGCTTAGATATTTGCAAAGGGATAATGAAAAAGTGTTCAAGGATGTTGATTGATCTGGTTTTTAGACCTTTTGAGCGGATGTCACAAAATGACCTGTAACACCATGTACTCTAAATCTCTTTCATAAAAATTTGGGCTATGTTAATGGCCTTGTGGGTGGACTTGATAGGTACAAAGTGAGCTACCTTGCTCAATTATTCCACTATCACCATGATGCCATCATGCCACTTGGGTGTTTTTGGAAATCTCATTATTCATTCTATGGATATGACTTCCCACTTCCACTCATGGATTGGAATGGGTTGCAAAAATCCCACTAGGTGTCTGCATTCCACTTTAACCTGTTGACAATCCAGATAGCGGGCAATGTATTCAGGGACTTCCTTTTTCGTGCCTATATAGTAATACTTCTTCATGGGTGTTATCATTTTATGATAACCAAGATGACCAGAGTAAGGTTTTTTATGGAACTCATCTATTATGAGCTTCTTCAAGTCACCTACACAAGGTACATACCATCTATTCTTGAACAACAACATACTTTCCTTGGTTATCTTGGAGGTTTTTTTCAGTGTTCCTTTTGGTTCTTGCAATAAGGATTCTTTTACATGTTTAAATTGTTCATCATGTTGTAATGCATCCTTGATCCTTTCTTTGATGTCAAAATCATAAGTGTTTAAGGCTACCAAATGAGATACTTTCAAACTTATACTACGTGCATCAACCCACCTCATTCTCTTTTCCTTTATTGTGTTTTATTTCAAAATCAAATTTGTTGACAAGAGCCAACCATCTCACTTGTTTGAAATTTAATTTAGGTTGATCAAATAAATATCTCATCCCTCAATGATTTGACATTAGCACAAATTTTCTTCCCAACAAGTAATGTCTCCACATCTTTAGTACATGCACAATTGTTGTGAGCTCCAAGTCATGGGCGACATAGTTTCTTTCATGTTCATTTAATTTTATTGATTCACAGTAGATTACATGTCCTTCTTGTGTTAGTACTCCACCTAGGCCTTTTTTACAGACATCTATGAAAATAATAATTTTTTTCTCCATATCATTTATCCTTAAGATTGGTGCATGTGTAAGCAAATGCTTGATTTTTCCAAAGCTAGATGTGAACTTTGATGTCCATTGAAATTTTACGATTTCCTTTGTAGGGCTATGATTGGATGCCCAATTCTTTAAAAGGGTTGAATGAAATGCTAGTAGTCTCCGACCAATCCCATAAAAGATCTAACTTTTGTGACATTTATGGGAGTGGACCATTCCATTATGGATTTGATATTCTTAAGGTCCACAACAATGCCTTCCTTTGAGATTACATGCCCCAAGTATTGAACTTGTGACTTAAAGAATTCACATTTACTGAGATTAGCATATAGTTTGTGTTTCCTTAGTAACTGTAATATTGCCTTCAAGTGCTTCTTAGGTTATTCTTTGGTTTTCGGGTAAACCAAAATATCATCTACAAACACTAGTACAAATTTTTCTAGGAATTGGTTGAGAACGTTATTCATCAGACACATCAATGTGGTTGGAGAATTTGTAAGCCCAAATGGCACCACCACGAACTCATAGTTCTTGTATCTTGTCATGAACGTGGCTTTATGGATATCTTCATCCTTAATCCTTACTTCGTGATAGCTATATCTTAAACCAATTTTAGAATATACAGTGGCTCCTCTCAGTTGGTCAAATAAATCATCAACTCTTGATAGTGAGTATTATTGTTTCTTTATTCATCTTCTTGTAATCAATACACAATCGTAATGTACCATATTTATTCTTCACAAATATTGTTGGGGCTCCCAAAGGTGATATGCTTGGTATGATATACCCTTTTTCCAAAATATCTTTCAGTTTTAGTTTTAATTCCACCAATTCAGGTGTGATCATACAATATGGTGTCTTAGAAACTGGCAGTGAACCAAGAATTAATTCAATAGAGAAATTGTTGTCTCTCTTGGGTGGTAATCCTAGTATTTCCTCTAGAAATACATCATTGTAGTTCTTTAAAATGTGGTGATACTAAATTTTGGTTTTGTTTCCCTCTGTCATACTATTCACTTGGATCATAAACAAGGAACACCCCTTCTTTCTACATCTCTTCACTTGCAGCACTAAAATTTTCCTAACTGAGATAAGCTTTCTCTTCCCTAGTAGCATCTTTCCTTTGCCTTCATCATAGAGGCACTTTAGTGACTTGTTATAACAATAAAATTTGGTTCTATGCGTCATCAACTATTCCATGCCAATTAGAATATCATATGAACCCAAATAAGGTATGTTAAGGTTAGTTTTTGTGGGCATGCCATCCAATTCTAAGTGACACGATTCTACTAGATATTTCACTTTCTTCTCAGTTCTCATAGCTAGCTAGACCAGCCATGGCTTGAATGTTCCTTCTTTAGCAAGGTATAATAATTTACAATTTTTGGACTAATATAAATGAGCTAAGATACTTGATCAATTAAAATCAAAATCAGTTGGTTAATGAAAATACCTTCCATTTTAATAACTGAGGCCTAATGATCCACTTGTTGGTTATCCAATGCTACATAAATTTGATGCTTATTATGGGCCACATCATTTACCATCTTTGCTTCATATTGTTCTACAATAATTTGTCATTTTTCTAGTGGTGGTGAGGATAGTCCCTCTGGGGATGATTTTTTTCACATGTCAAACACCAATATTGTCCTCTCCTAAGACCCTCAGCCTATTTTTTTTTTAGTGATTTGATCTCTATTGTTCCCAGAGAATGTTTGCTAAAATTAACCTTTGGTAGTGGTGATGAACTTATTGTCGTCTCCCATCCTCCTATTCCCAAAGGGTTTTAATCCCTTCCCTTTGAATCTAGTTTTTTCCTTCTTCTTCCATTCTTTCTGGGTCTCAATCTTATTCTTAGACTAATCATAGAAGAACTTAGTTTTTCAAATAGTGTCTTCTAACATTTTGGGCTCATCAAATTCAATTTGTCTCTGTAGGCCTATAATAACCCACTGAGGTGCCTTTAGATGTTTACTTTCTCATCTTTGATGTATGGCACATAGCTCAGTAGTTCTAAAAATCTATTGGTGTATTCATCAACAATAAGTTGTACGAGTTTAAGCTCATGAAATTTTTTAATCTTGCTAGCATAGTACCTTTCAAATAGTTACTTTTCTCAAAAATATCTTTCAAACCTTTTCCAAGACAACTCCTCTTTGATACCCTTAACGTTCCTCAAATCTTCCCATCATATGTCATCTTTTCCTTTTAAGCTAAAGATGGCCACTTTGTCCTTCATGTTCTTAAAGTAGTCATGTACTCTAAATTATTTATTCATTCCCAACAACTAGGATTATGCTTCCTTGGACTTTTGAATATCCCCATCAAAGGTAGGGGATTTTTCTTTCTTAAATTCCTCTATCATTGGGGTTTTCCATTCTTTCTTTGTTGGTGGTGGTTTTTACTTGCAACACTTGGCAAATGATCAAGGTTGTCTACCCTTATTTTTGGAGAGATGAGTGGGGTTTCTGCTATCATTATATCTTCACTCGCTTGATTGTGTCTCTTCCTTGACTTACTTCCTTATGCTCCATTAGCCTCTAATCCATGCTTCCATATTTTTGATGGACTTTGCTTGGATTTTTGTTTACCCAGGTAGATGGAACCAATCTTGTGTTGTTTTTCCATCTACAAATCTGATAGGCTTTGCAAAATCATTTCATTCACTTCTTCTTGCTTCACCTGCTCTCTAACAATTTTCTCATTGTCAACTTTACAACTCCTTATGTCAACCTTCAAACTCCAAAGGGTGTCTATCTAGTCAAGGGAATTCCATTCTAACCTCTTCCCAACTAATTCCTCTTCCTCATTATGTTGAGATCTATATGTTCTATATTGAACCATTATGTTGCATATTCTTTTCTATTTGATTGGACTTGCATCGTCTTATGTGTTATTACACGCACAAAACTATTAGTTAAATTTGGAATAAGTAAATTAATTCATTACCTTGGTCATGAAGTTGTTTACTGAATCAAATTTTAAGTTATATGAAATTAAAGTAAAAGACATGTAAGTGTGCTTGTAAGAGGAGTACTCATATCAACTATAAATTCAAAGAATCTTGCACATGCAATGGCTAAACTATCAATTTAAATTTCGTTCGAGAGTATTTTAGGTCCAATGTTGGACCTAAGCTCTAAATACTTTGTATCAAGGATCTAAACTTTGTTTCTCAAGGCCCATTTAGTCCAAGTGTTTAACATGGGATCTGATACCACTTTGTAACACTCCCTCCCTCCCCCTCATGCTATCTCGAGATGTGGAAGGTGTTACCTACTGTACTAAATCGACCTCCAAGGTATATTACGAAGGTGGGGTTGCAAATGTCATTATTTTTCAAAGTTTATGAAATTAATTTGTGACACAGACATCACATCCAGCTCATTGATATATTTCCAAAAATATAAAGTTTATCTCAATCTAACTCCCAAATTGAAAATTATGCCCATTTGAAGTTTAACTAATTAAATTTCGCCACATCAACAAGGGGGGCCCATGTGGCATCCACATGTAACTAACATTGCCCATGCCACAATAACCACATCACAAATAATCCCAACGTGGACCCACATGGCCATTACCAGGATTTCGTGGCACTTGCCACCTCATTCCAAGCTAACATGTCCCACCAAAGTTGACCCTATCATATTGTGCAACAATTGCTAGTTATATCTAGTTCCAAGGGAATCTGAGGATTCATGCCAATGTCCAATGTGGATTTTCCTTGGATCCCATATCTCTAGATACACTCAAGTTTCTTGAGGAACTATGAATCTAAGCCCACACATATGAACTATAAATGAGGGCCTACCCTGTCTTTCTAATAACCATATATCAATCAGGTTCAATGTCGATCTAGATGATTTTTCCATAATGGATATGCCCTGTCCATCTAGGTGCCTATATTTCTAGATGTGTCCAACTGGAAATTAACAATCTGCCCCCTCCTATGATATTCAGACTCAAGGAAAGTTTAAGGGGAACATCTAGTCTTGGATGACCCTAGATACACTAGCATTAGAGCGAAAAACTAGTATTTCGCTGAGGTACAAAAACCATTCAAAAGAGCCTTCCTACCTGAGATCAACATTGGATTTTTGAACTACATAAAGGAAAACTTAAGAAGTTTTTTACCAAAACTTCCTAGGGCACTAGTTCTTTTTCTAAAACCACTGAGTCCCTAAGGCAATGTCCCATTCCTATATTCGAACCATAGTAGATACTAAGTTGTGTTCAAATGGGTCTAAGGAACTAACATATTTTTAACTCACCATAGTTTCTAAGTATTGGAAATAATTGGATCCTAAATCCAAAACTACACCGGCACAAACATTCCAACCTAGTTGTCTAAGGGAGTTTAAACAATTTATACAGTGGAATAGATATTCCCAAATCCTTTCAAGATGACAACCCATTTTCATGCTTATTCAGGAGCATTACAAACCCAATTGAACAGTAAATCATAGAGCATACAAAAATATGTGTAATTAGGCATAATCATTCACAATCATCTCAACAATTCATAGAATAAATAGATCTTAGCATTAACCAGACCTTTAGTAAACCCACAGTATATGAAATAATTTGTAGTTTATGGACTCTGCAACAAAATTAATAATACAAAATATTCATGTAACCATAAATACACAAAGTAGGTTCAACTACAGATATACAGTGCACCCAGACACTCATTCATGCATTATACAGAAGCATATATCAACTTATTAGCACAACAGGCATAAGTGTCGTCATTCATAAGTCAAGCATATAGAAATCATGATACTTATATGAGTATGCTATTTCAACTCACAACTGGAAAAGGGACTTCCATTCTCCAACCAACTGTAGACAAGTTGATGACCCCCAAGCTCGATTCAATGTTTTAGGGATGCTTGTACGAAGATAAGTTCACACCAATGGATGGGTCAAATACTCAGGAGATGGAGTCCATAATTTGGGTGGTTCATCAAACTAGTGACTCTCTTACTCTCTAAGATTTAAACATAGAGTAACACCCAAATTCAAGGTATATGCATGCTTCTTAGCTTTTGAGGATTGAATCCACTACGAAGGTGGTTCATCGGCTAGTTAGAAAGAACTTAGCAACACTTAGTGGTTCACCAGTCTAACTACAAGAACCTTATGGTATAATTAATTCTTAGGCAAGCACTTAGTGGTTCATTAGCCAAAGGCAAGCAAAAGTGGTTTATCAGCCTAAGGCAAGCACTTTGTGGTTGAAATTCAATCCTTTAAACAACTTTCCAGTAAAAAAGTCTTACGTAGAGGTTTTAGTGGCTTCAAAACATAGTTAGGGTAGTTAACACAACTAAATGTACCCTAGAACCAATTCTAGTGAGCCAACCCCAATTTCACTACCATTGTGTCTATATATAGAAATACATCCACATCCCTTCACATAGCCAACAGAGTGCACCACCTTAGCTCCTCGGTGCCTTTTCCTCCATAGCCAACTCCTCGATCTGTGATGGTGAAGAATGAGGATGGCCCATCCATTTCTAGTTCTATTGTTCATAAATGAAACATTAGAAATGTCGCCAACTCCAGTTCGGCTCCAATTACGTCTCATTAAAATCTGTTAGGAAATAATTTTTCTTAGTTGTAGTTGGTTCCAACATTAAATTTTTGTGGGGTATGGTTATTCAAGGCTATAATCCAAAACAAGCAAGGTCCCTCAGAACTTCGATCTGATGGTTGTCCCTTTCTCCGGTGAGTTCAATTTATTATTGATTAATAAATTCAATTACTAAACCAAGTTTTTTCAAGCAAGAGTTACCCACACTAGAGTCAAAGTTACATTAAATGTTTATAGAAGCAATAATCAATGTAGGGGATGTTACATCCAAACTTTGTCATCTTTGTATGATCTTCATGAATAATGAGCACCATGGCTCCTTGTGCTTCTTTCAGTAGATCACCCTTTAACCCCATTACTTTAGACATGATGATATCTTCTCCAGTTATAGGTTCAGATGAGTTAGCTAAAGGCTCACTTTTAGCCTTTAAATCAACAAACTTTGTGGTTGCCTCAATTTGATCTATGAACATGTTATGGCTAGTTTTCTTAATATGTAGTTCAGTAACAATTTTAGAGTGACGAGGCTTTCCATAGGAAGTGCACACCAAAGTAAGCACAACTTTAGTCAATTTAAAGAAAGTGGCCCTCTGAGGCCTCATAAGGAATTTTTCCAACTAATGGAAATTCATCTACGCATGAATAAGATGAGGAACTTGAACGACATCGACTGGTCGTTAGTGGAGGCATGGAGTTTGGGATCGAAGGCATGGAAGGATGTGGAAGCCTTTGTGGAGGATTGGGTTAGAATTATGGACTGTTGGATTTATTCATTCCCTCATTCGATCTCCCTAAGAAGTTCAAAATTTTTGAAATCAGGGAAGATAGTGTTTCTCCCCTATATAATGAGATTAGGTTCTTCATAAACATTGGCAAGAAGGCTTAGGCATGCCCACATGGAATATGAGCCCAAGATATCTAGTTTAAAGGAGGAGTATTCCTCTTTGTCAGTGCAAGGGTTGATAGTTGTAGATGGGTTGCACCCACCTAGGATTTTGCTCTACAACCACAAGTTTAAGGGAGATTAGAGTGGTAAGCATGTTATATAGTATAATGCATGTTACAAGACGCAATGGGGATCTACATAGAGGTGTGAGGACATGAAATCAAGAAACGAAGATGAAATAATTTATAGATTTCCAGCACCGTAACACCATAGTTGATTTGATCATGCTATCTATTCCTTGAATCGCCATAACAAGAGAGATAGTTGTGAAATTTGAATCACCTTTTCATAATTGTTGGATCATTATCTCATTCAAATATAGAATTATAACTAGTTAGAGAATGTTAGAAATATTTTGCTTATAAATATTTTTCATGCCAATGTTATTAAATTACGTCATTATTATTTATAATATTAAGATTTCAGATTTTATTAGTTTGAAGTTATAGGTTTTAACAACTTGAAGTCATTGTTTCTTTTATAGCCTATTTACTATCTAAATTGTTTATTAGTCAGTTTTGTAAAATCAAACTTTAGGTATTGTCGAATTAATTCCATGCACATGCATTAATTTTTTATTTTTTTTTAATTCTCATAATTGTAAAGTTTAAAAAATGCTCCAGAATGAGGTATATATATTCTTGAATAACAATTTAAGATTTATTAATAAAAAATAGTTTAAATGTTTTAAATTTTAGTTTTTTTTCAGAGTGGGCCTAATGGTTAAGAGCATGTGTTTCCTCCTAAAAAGTCACAAGTTCAAAACCAAAAGAAGTAGAGTATGTATGACTTCATAAACTTAGTAGTCAAATCCTTACCCAAAAATGAGTCATCCCTTGTCCCATAAACAAAGTGGACGTAAAAAATTCTCAACAAAGACCAACAACCCACAACTAAATTAGTAGGTGTGGAAGGTTCTCAAGAGGGACAAACTACCCATTCCATGGGGTCCATGTCACCTTACTTTCAAATAAAGAACCGTCCATAGTCCTTTAATGTTTACACGACTCCACGTGTGGCCTTGCCCGAGCTTTAACATTGATGTTGCTTTCTTAATATCTTTTTAACATTTAACCGTATAATGAATCTGAAAGGAACTTGTGAAAAATGTTGGAGGGTAAAAAATATTATTTAAAGTATAACGTGTAACATTTAACCGTATAATGAATCTGAAAGGAACTTGTGAAAAATGTTGGAGGGTAAAAAATATTATTTAAATTATAACGTGTAACTTGTGAAAATTGTTGGATTGTTTTACGGATCCCATGTGACTGACTAACTTGAAAGTATGTGGAATGAGCATATACACCCACATTTTATAAGCAAATGAAATATGAATGGTATTGAATGCAGTTGTCTATAACGCGACTTTTTGAAAGTCTTTTCGGCAGGTTTTTCCGGTGAAAATCCGGCAGCAATTTATTGGAATCGCAAGTTTGATAGCTAGTTTCTGCACAATCAAAGCGTCCCAGGGGTTTTTCAGGGTGCTGAATCCAAATTTGCAGTTAAAAAACCATTTTAACTGCAACAAATCATGATTTAATCTCAATTTCTTTTAATCTCAATTTCTTCCGCCTGATTCCGTCACCGGAATCTCCAAAAAATCGCATTATAGACAACTCCGTATTGAATTAGCGTGCAAGTGATAGGTTGGGGGCAGGCTAGAAATCATGTCCACTATGCCCGGCCACGATTTACCTGGCAATGATTGTAGTTATTGATGTTAATCATTAGGTAATTATATTTATAAATGATAATGTTTTAATTATTTTTAATTAATATTAAATTAATTTTATTAATAAGTATTTTTTAAATTTTAATTTTAATTTAAAATTGGAAAAGGAAATTTGTTTTTGGTATTATTAATAATAATAATATTGTATATATTTTAAAGATGTTAATTTTTTACCATGTTTTTTTCCATTTAAAATAGTGTTTTAGATGGATTCCTATATATTTATATTGAGATAATTTCAAGTATAATATTATATTTTTTCATTGGATTTATTGTAATATTTATAGGGACAGATTTATATTAAGATCATTTTAAATATAATATTTATATTATTGGTATAAATTTACATATTAATTATAAATATATATTATATTAAAATTTTATATTTTTAATTATATTAATAATATAAATATAAATTTATAATTATATTTACATTATATTGATTTTTTTTTATATAAATTTGTAGCATAATAATATATATTATCTATTGGAATCATTTTTATTTCAAATATATTATTTAAAATTTATATTATTAAAATAAGTTATACTATTAAAATTCATTATATTTATATGAAAAAAATTATAATATCAAGTATCTTCAAGAGGAGGGAGAAAGTGTAAATTGAAACTTTGTATTACTCAAAATTTAGATATATATGATTTTGTTAGATTGTTCTTTTATGATATTAATCTTTCTCAAAATATTGTTCATGATCAAGGTATGATTGAGGATCCTAAACAATCCTCGCACAAAATTTCTTATATACATCTATATGCCATGGTCGACACCTATTCAACTAACCCACCGCAAAACATTATAACCGATATATACTAGCAAAACTAAGACCATCATAAGTGCCATAGTTGGCTAATAAACAATAAACACATAGCAAATAGCCATAACTAAGACCAACATAAAAGACAAAGACCTTGCTAACAGAACCGAGGTCAAACATAGAGTCAATAGACTGCAAGCTGACAAGTTGAATCACTATTCATTTTCCGAAGAGGAGATTGTCGCAAGAGCCCTCGCACTTGAACCCGGTGGATCCATCATATCCCTGCTATCAAATTCATAAGAAATATGTTCCTCCACATGCGCAAAATGGGAGTCAATCATGTTCAGCAAGATCATTGACTTCTGAGCATCCTTTTAATGTCTTCGAAGGTGGCGAAGACATTATATTGCTCCACTTGCTTGTCTTTCAGGACTAGACCTAACAAAGTTTCAATTTCTAATGCAAAGTTACAGAATTCAGATATTGTGTCTTCATGCCCCTGGTGTGCCTAGGGTCAAGAACCCATGACAACATGTCCTCCATGATTTATGAATCAAAATGGGATTGTCTTTCAACCCCCGCTTGAGTCTCCAACTTACGCATTTCCTTCCTTGTATCTGACAAAACTACATTGAAGTAGGTGGTAGTCGAATCGTAAGCGAAGAGTCTTGCTCCTTTCTACCCCTGCGGAGCACTACCACCTCCCCCCTGTCTACATCACATTCAATGTCTCGGTAACATAGTTGAGACCCAGGGGAGATGCCTAGAACACCCGCTATATATTCCTATTCATGCAAAGAAAAAAGAGAACAAATCGGACGCACCCACAACAGGACCAAGACTCAAACCCACTAAAGTGTTCCCATAACTCAATACAAAAACCTTAGACTTAACAGAAGCACCTTCATGGAAAGTAGAGGGTGCGACAACCTCTATAGAGGTCCAACACCTTAACACCATTAACAAGTACATAAAAAGATAGAAAAAATAACCTTGGATGCTTAAGATTCACAAACATTCACGATAAACAACCCACAGAAGCCCTACCAACCTATCCTTAAAATTCACACAACAATGCCCAAATTCTTTTACCCAGAAAATACCCTTCTACCCAAGCATTAACAAATCCAAGGAGCCCCAATACAAAATGCGCATGCAGGAAACCAAGCCTCCCTAAACCCCATCTACAGGCATAGAATGGAATTCAAAACAATGATAGACTAGCCCTAGCACCTCATACTCAAACACGAAGATATAGATAAATAAAATAACCAGACAAAGAAGGAAATTGACCTGAAATTCCACTATGTGAAAAGCACTTGACACCCTCACCATCCCACCAAAAGACCAAATTCCAAGCAACCATTTACAGACTTAGATGCCAAGGGAAATACGTACATGCGACTCGCTGCTGAAGACTTCAAAGCCTTCGGGTTGCTCAATGTACACCTCCTCCTCAATGACTCCGTTGAGGAACGCAATCTTCACATCCATCTGATGAATGTGCCATCCCATCTGCGCTGAGAGAGCAAGAATCGTCTGTATGGAAGAATACCTTGCGACAGGTGCAAAGGTCTCCTCATAATCGATCCCCTCAATCTGTGAAAAGCCTAGGGCAACAAATCTTGCCTTGTACTTCTCCACACTCCCGTCAGCTGCCTGCTTAACTTTGTAGATCCATCTCGAACCCACCACTGATTTCCCTTCCGGTCTAGGAACAATCTCCCATGCACTGTTTCTGACAATAGAATCATACTCTTCCACCATGGCGTCTACCCATGCGGGATCCTCCACAGCTTCCTCGAAAGAGGATGGCTCAGTCACAACACACTTGCTCATAAGAGCCATGTATCCAGTGTACCGATCAGGTGACTGTCTCTGCCTGCGTTGGGCTGTAGGTGGTCCTACAACTTTCTCTGCATCTTGAGCCAGTCGCTCAGCTTCTGTCAAGCGCTTTCGCCCTCTGATGGTTGGCGCTGCATGAGTGGTCTCTTCCACTCCATGAACCTCGTCCTGTGGCTGATCCATATCCTGAAGCTCATCCTTAGGAACTAATAGCTCCTCATCTGCATGCAAGTGTAGCTCCCTCTCAAGCGAACACTTCATGGCTTTCTCCTCCTGAAATTTTATATCCCGTCGCACAACAGTTTTACCACTGTCTGGCAAATACACACGATAGTTGTGGGGCGTATCAGTGTACCCCACAAATATCCCAACCTCTGCAGTCGGCTCCAACTTCTTTCTGGCATCCTTCGTCACATGCATGTAAACGTTAGCACCAAAAATCCTCAAATGAGAAAGATCAGGCTTCTTACCAGAATAAGCCTCCTCGGGTGTACTCATGCCAAGTATCCTATGAGGACAACGGTTCTGCACATAAACTGCTGTATTGCATGCTTCTGCCCACAAGTGAAGGGGTAGGCCCTGATCATGCAACATTGCCCGTGCAGCACCCACAATCGTTCTGTTCTTCCGCTCAGCTACCCCGTTCTGCTGTGGGTTATGGGGAGCTATGAGCTCTCTACGAATCCCTTCTGCCTTGCAGAAATCCTTGAACTCGTCCGAGATGTATTCACCACCATTATCGCTCCTAAGAACCTTCACCTTCTTCCCCGACTCCTTCTCGACCAGTGCTTTGAATTCACAGAACTTTGAATATGTCTCGCTCTTCTTCTGCATGAAGAAGATCCAGCACTTACGAGAGAAATCATCAACAAAAATCACATAATACCTGTGTTTTGCTGTCGAAGCAACTGAGAAAGGTCCACACACGTCTGTGTGAATTCTCTCAAGGATCGTCGTGGCACGACTATCCTTCTCGTGAAAGGTGGCTTTCACAAACTTCCCCAAAGTACACCCCTTGCACTGATCTGACTGCGCAAGTGTGCCTTTAGGAAGCCCTGTAGTGATCTGCTGCAGTATCTTCAAGGCTCCATGGTGAAGGTGACCCAATCTCCTGTGCCACAACTCGCCATCATCCCGGCTCACCAATCCTTCTGCCTTGCCTGCCATTGCTGCGCATCCATCTACATGCAACTGATAAAGGTTCCTCACTCGAACCCCTATCTTCCAGGTCTCACCAGTTGTCTTGCTGCGCAGGAAGGCCTTTCCCTCACTGAAAACAACATCATACCCCTTGTCTTCTAACATCGCCACTGAGATGAGATTCTTCTTCAATCCTGGAACATGCATGACTTCCTTCAATACAAAGGGTTTACCAGACTCCCTCTCAAAGGAAATGGTACCGATACCGGTCGCACTGTATCTACCATCATCGCCCATCTCGATGTGCACTCCAAGATCTTTGTCCTCCAGATCAGAGAACAAATCTCTATCTCCCGTCATGTGAAAAGATGCACCACTGTCCAGGAACCACAATGATCCCATCACACTTGAAACCAAGCATGCGATCAATGAAAAATCAAGCTCAAACTGAGAAGCTAAAGCCTCTCCCCCTGCAGATCCAGCAGCTTGCTTGTTCTTCTTCTTCTGCGGACAATTTGTGGCATAGTGTCTGTGCTGGTGACAGTGAAAACACTTCACTTTGGACATATCCTGCTTCTTGCCTTTCGCACCGGAATGAGAAGCTTTCTCGTTCTTCCCCTTCTTTGCTTTGGCAGCCAAAGCACAATTCTCTTCATCAGATACCTTTGATGAAGATCCATTCTCATCTTTATTGTTACTGAGTTTATCCTTGAGCGCCAGGTCGCTCTTGCTTTGGAATAACATTTGCAATCCGTTGAAAGACATTTCAACAACACTGTTGCAAATTCGATTTTCCACCAGCTCCAAACTCAACTGCTTCCGATCTAAGATTCGTGAGAACAAAATATTTCTCGTACAGAGATTGACTGTATGGGCTTTTACCGGATATTTCACCTTCCAAAGGAAGGATGAATCCAGAGGCTACCTGGCCCGATTACAGACTCTGCCTGAAGAAATAGAATGTAAACACTTCCTGAATAGTAGATCTGATGATCAATCCTCGCTTGATATCCTGTAAAAATCTCTTCTACAAATCAAGCTGCTCCGATACCATGTAGAAACTTTTTCTACAATTATCTAGCTCTGATACCATGTAGAAACTTTTTCTACAATTATCTAGCTCTGATACCATGTAGAAATTTTGAATAATTTAACACATATTCAATGGAGATTATCCTGATCATGTACTAATGCGGAAAACATACACAATACATAAGCTCCTCTACGTTGATCAAGAATATAGCAGCATCAATAACAATAAAACATCAAGAGCATTCACACATTAACACAGTATGTATCACGGGGAAAGCATCTCGCTAAAAACCCCACACTATCTGTATATTAATGATTGAGTCATGTAACATTACACAGCATAATACTTCTCACAAGTATCTCCACCTCTGTTACACACAATACAGCTCAGATCTGATCTCCAAATCTCTTCCACTGCTTGCCTGCCTCCACTGCTCAATACCTGCTCAAGAACTGATGAGAATTGCTTCCCAAACTCGATTTTCACCTGCAAAATAGTCACTCACTCTTTGTGGACGTGAGCAAAGGCTAAAATGAGGGCCAAATACGTGAGCAAACTCATTGGCATACTCAATCCCTTGATTGTGCAAGATCTGGTGCACAACTATAGTCACAACTGATAGCAATCTGATTCTCTACCACCTGTCCCTGTTGAACTGAACATGCACTGACATGCAACTGAGTTAACTGATGTATTCTTTAGTTGTATTATGAGTTAATAATTAGTTTAACAACTCATCATTAGTCTATCTGCAGTTAGACTAACTACAACCAGTTTAACTAAGTTAAACTGAACACAACTCCATCAACTGTACCTCCAGTCCACTAAACTCAACTCACTTGAGTTCTAACTGAAGTCATGCATGCAACAACTCAACTGACTCATAAGAAAAACGAATTTCCTTCTGACAGCTGCATGTGCCACTTCCGTAGCTCAAACTGAAGTGCTCCAAGAGAATAAGATTAAGTTTATAGTCCAAATATTATTGTGAGATAATAATATTTGACTTTTCTATTTTTTGACAGCCAGTCTAAAAATAGACTTGATCACTCACACTGTGATCACTCACACTTTCATCAAAAATAGAAGTCCATCTATTTTTCCCAACTTGATCAATCATCCATAAACATAGACATGATCCATATGTCTAAAAATAGACATAGTCTAAAAATAGACTTGCGCCAAAAATAGCCTGCGTGCCCACTTAGTGAAGGCGACTCTTTTCACTAAGCTCCATCATCTTGTTGCAATCTCAACACTCCCTCTCGACAAGATATGGATTATCAGCAACCCCTATCCTGCCTCGGTGGTACTCGAATTTTTTCCTTGTGAGAGCCTTCGTCAGAATATCAGCATCCTGATCCTCCGTTGGAATGTACGAAAGTAACATGATCCTCCGTTGCACACAATCTCTGATATGATGGTACCTGATGTGCTTGGACCCGAAAAACCCGACCAGAATCATCCTCATCCACACAGATCTCTGCTTCCTGCTGTACCAAGAAACTACTGTCGATCCGATACTGAAGACCCCTCCTGATGTGCTCTTTCTGTCCGTTGGGCTCCCTGCCCAATCTGCATCCTCCTGCCTGTACCAAGATCCATATCCCGATGTGCCTCTCAAGTGGCTCAATACATGCTTGCCCGCCTTCCAGAAGAGCTTGGTAGGCTTAACCATAGCTTGTGAAAGTTGGTTAACTGCATAGCATATATCAGGTCGTGTATTGACCAAATACATCAGCGACCCCACCAACTGTCGATAAACAGTGGCATCCACTTCTTCTCCCGAAGTGGCATCCTCCTTCCTCCAACCTCCAGGAAGAGGAGTATCAACAGGCTTGCAGCCATGCATGTTGAACTTCTCCAGTATCTCCCGAGCATACTTGCCCTGAGAAACAAACAGTCCACCACTGTGCTGCCATATTTCCAATCCTAGGAAATAGTGAAGGAGGCCCAAGTCCTTCATCTCAAACTCTGTAGCAAGATCCTTCTTGCATGACAGTATCAACAGCTCATCACCCGTTAGAATCAAATCATCAACATACAGTACAATGATAAGCAACTTACCCTCCACCACAATCTGGTATAGGTTCGGATCCGCCTCGCTCTTGGAGAATCCAAGTCCTGTGAAATAGCTGTCTATCCGTGTGTACCAAGCACGTGGTGCTTGCTTCAACCCATACAGCGCTCTCTTGAGCCTGCACACATGCGACTCGCTGCTGAAGACTTCAAAGCCTTCGGGTTGCTCAATGTACACCTCCTCCTCAATGACTCCGTTGAGGAACGCAGTCTTCACATCCATCTGATGAATGTGCCATCCCATCTGCGCTGAGAGAGCAAGAATCGTCCGTATGGAAGAATACCTTGCGACAGGTGCAAAGGTCTCCTCATAATCGATCCCCTCAATCTGTGAAAAGCCTCGGGCAACAAATCTTGCCTTGTACTTCTCCACACTCCCGTCAGCTGCCTGCTTAACTTTGTAGATCCATCTCGAACCCACCACTGATTTCCCTTCCGGTCTAGGAACAATCTCCCATGCACTGTTTCTGACAATAGAATCATACTCTTCCACCATGGCGTCTACCCATGCGGGATCCTCCACAGCTTCCTCGAAAGAGGATGGCTCAGTCACAACACACTTGCTCATAAGAGCCATGTATCCAGTGTACCGATCAGGTGACTGTCTCTGCCTGCGTTGGGCTGTAGGTGGTCCTACAACTTTCTCTGCATCTTGAGCCAGTCGCTCAGCTTCTGTCAAGCGCTTTCGCCCTCTGATGGTTGGCGCTGCATGAGTGGTATCTTCCACTCCATGAACCTCGTCCTGTGGCTGATCCACATCCTGAAGCTCATCCTTAGGAACTAATAGCTCCTCATCTGCATGCAAGTGTAGCTCCCTCTCAAGCGAACACTTCATGGCTTTCTCCTCCTGAAATTTTATATCCCGTCGCACAACAGTTTTACCACTGTCTGGCAAATACACACGATAGTTGTGGGGCGTATCAGTGTACCCCACAAATATCCCAACCTCTGCAGTCGGCTCCAACTTCTTTCTGGCATCCTTCGTCACATGCATGTAAACGTTAGCACCAAAAATCCTCAAATGAGAAAGATCAGGCTTCTTACCAGAATAAGCCTCCTCGGGTGTACTCATGCCAAGTATCCTATGAGGACAACGGTTCTGCACATAAACTGTTGTATTGCATGCTTCTGCCCACAAGTGAAGGGGTAGGCCCTGATCATGCAACATTGCCCGTGCAGCACCCACAATCGTTCTGTTCTTCCGCTCAGCTACCCCGTTCTGCTGTGGGTTATGGGGAGCTATGAGCTCTCTACGAATCCCTTCTGCCTTGCAGAAATCCTTGAACTCGTCCGAGATGTATTCACCACCATTATCGCTCCTAAGAACCTTCACCTTCTTCCCCGACTCCTTCTCGACCAGTGCTTTGAATTCACAGAACTTTGAATATGTCTCGCTCTTCTTCTGCATGAAGAAGATCCAGCACTTACGAGAGAAATCATCAACAAAAATCACATAATACCTGTGTTTTGCTGTCGAAGCAACTGAGAAAGGTCCACACACGTCTGTGTGAATTCTCTCAAGGATCGTCGTGGCGCGACTATCCTTCTCGTGAAAGGTGGCTTTCACAAACTTCCCCAAAGTACACCCCTTGCACTGATCTGACTGCGCAAGTGTGCCTTTAGGAAGCCCTGTAGTGATCTGCTGCAATATCTTCAAGGCTCCATGGTGAAGGTGACCCAATCTCCTGTGCCACAACTCGCCATCATCCCGGCTCACCAATCCTTCTGCCTTGCCTGCCATTGCTGCGCATCCATCTACATGCAACTGATAAAGGTTCCTCACTCGAACCCCTATCTTCCGGGTCTCACCAGTTGTCTTGCTGCGCAGGAAGGCCTTTCCCTCACTGAAAAACAACATCATACCCCTTGTCTTCTAACATCGCCACTGAGATGAGATTCTTCTTCAATCCTGGAACATGCATGACTTCCTTCAATACAAAGGGTTTACCAGACTCCCTCTCAAAGGAAATGGTACCGATACCGGTCGCACTGTATCTACCATCATCGCCCATCTCGATGTGCACTCCAAGATCTTTGTCCTCCAGATCAGAGAACAAATCTCTATCTCCCGTCATGTGAAAAGACGCACCACTGTCCAGGAACCACAATGATCCCATCACACTTGAAACCAAGCATGCGATCAATGAAAAATCAAGCTCAAATTGAGAAGCTAAAGCCTCTCCCCCTGCAGATCCAGCAGCTTGCTTGTTCTTCTTCTTCTGCGGACAATTTGTGGCATAGTGTCTGTGCTGGTGACAGTGAAAACACTTCACTTTGGACATATCCTGCTTCTTGCCTTTCGCACCGGAATGAGAAGCTTTCTCGTTCTTCCCCTTCTTTGCTTTGGCAGCCAAAGCACAATTCTCTTCATCAAATACCTTTGATGAAGATCCATTCTCATCTTTATTGTTACTGAGTTTATCCTTGAGCGCCAGGTCGCTCTTGCTTTGGAATAACATTTGCAATCCGTTGAAAGACATTTCAACAACACTGTTGCAAATTCGATTTTCCACCAGCTCCAAACTCAACTGCTTCCGATCTAAGATTCGTGAGAACAAAATATTTCTCGTACATAGATTGACTGTATGGGCTTTTACCGGATATTTCACCTTCCAAAGGAAGGATGAATCCAGAGGCTACCTGGCCCGATTACAGACTCTGCCTGAAGAAATAGAATGTAAACACTTCCTGAATAGTAGATCTGATGATCAATCCTCGCTTGATATCCTGTAAAAATCTCTTCTACAAATCAAGCTGCTCCGATACCATGTAGAAACTTTTTCTACAATTATCTAGCTCTGATACCATGTAGAAACTTTTTCTACAATTATCTAGCTCTGATACCATGTAGAAATTTTGAATAATTTAACACATATTCAATGGAGATTATCCTGATCATGTACTAATGCGGAAAACATACACAATACATAAGCTCCTCTACGTTGATCAAGAATATAGCAGCATCAATAACAATAAAACATCAAGAGCATTCACACATTAACACAGTATGTATCACGGGGAAAGCATCTCGCTAAAAACCCCACACTATCTGTATATTAATGATTGAGTCATGTAACATTACACAGCTTAATACTTCTCACAAGTATCTCCACCTCTGTTACACACAATACAGCTCAGATCTGATCTCCAAATCTCTTCCACTGCTTGCCTGCCTCCACTGCTCAATACCTGCTCAAGAACTGATGAGAATTTCTTCCCAAACTCGATTTTCACCTGCAAAATAGTCACTCACTCTTTGTGGACGTGAGCAAAGGCTAAAATGCAAGATCTGGTGCACAACTATAGTCACAACTGATAGCAATCTGAGTCTCTACCACCTGTCCCTGTTGAATTGAACATGCACTGACATGAAACTGAGTTAACTGATGTATTCTTTAGTTGTATTATGAGTTAATAATTAGTTTAACAACTCATCATTAGTCTATCTGCAGTTAGACTAACTACAACCAGTTTAACTAAGTTAAACTGAACACAACTCCATCAACTGTACCTCCAGTCCACTAAACTCAACTCACTTGAGTTCTAACTGAAGTCATGCATGCAACAACTCAACTGACTCATAAGAAAAACGAATTTCCTTCTGACAGCTGCATGTGCCACTTCCGTAGCTCAAACTGAAGTGCTCCAAGAGAATAAGATTAAGTTTATAGTCCAAATATTATTGTGAGATAATAATATTTGACTTTTCTATTTTTTGACAGCCAGTCTAAAAATAGACTTGATCACTCACACTGTGATCACTCACACTTTCATCAAAAATAGAAGTCCATCTATTTTTCCCAACTTGATCAATCATCCATAAACATAGACATGATCCATATGTCTAAAAATAGACATAGTCTAAAAATAGACTTGCGCCAAAAATAGCCTGCGTGCCCACTTAGTGAAGGCGACTCTTTTCACTAAGCTCCATCATCTTGTTGCAATCTCAACAACTTGTATCACAAATTTCATCACACTTTACTTTCTCTTGCTTTAACTATGACAACATATTTTCCTTTGCCAATAACTCTTAGTGAAATAATTCTAAAAATTTATCCTTTTGATCTAAAATTTTGAAAATCATCTACCCATTGATTAAGTGCTACCAAACTTTCCTCCAATGTGTTAATGCATTGTGTAGTGAGAACAAAAAAATCATGATAGAGTTTATTATCTTGTGATCTAATTTCTACAAATTTTCCCATTATGGAATTATTTCTCTTATATAACTTGTCTAGTTCTTGTAGAGCATCATCAAAATCTTGTTGTGGAAGTTCAATTTCGTGATTATCATTTTGAAGTCCTTTTCCTCCTTTTCCCATTTTTGAAGTTGGGATCTTACTGAGTGCTCTTTCCTTGCCTTCTATTTTGGATATCCACAACTATTTGTCTCTCTGGTGGATAAAATGCAACCTTCCACCGTAACACTCCCTCCCTCTCCCTCATGTTATCTTGGGATGTGGAGGGTGTTCCTTACTATACTAACCTAATCTCTGAGGTTTGTTATGAAGGTGGGGTTAAAAATATCGTTCTTTTCAAAGTTTACAGAATTAATTTTTGATACCACCATGGTGTCCAGCTCATCGAGAGATTTTGAGCGATATACATATTATCTCAATATGACTCATTGATTGAAAGTTATGCCCAATTGAAGTTTGACCAATTAAATTTCACCACATCACCAAGGGGCCCCCACATGGCATCCATGTGTTACTCACATTGTCCATGCCATGTTACCCATATCACACATAATCCCAATGTGGCACCCACATGGCCATTACCAGGATTTTGTGGCCCTTACTACCTCATTCCAAGCTAATGGCTCCCACTAGGCCCAACCTTATCGTGTTGTGTGGAAATTTCTAGTTATATCTGGTTCCAAGGGAATCTGAGGGTTCATGCCAATATCCAATATAGATGTGCACCAAACTTCCAGATCTCTAGATACACTTAATTTTCTCAATGAATTATGAATTTGGGCTTGCGCATATGAACTATCAATGAGGGCCCACCCCTTATTTCTAATAACCATATATAAATATGGCTCAACGTTGGTTTGGGCTTTCCATAGTGGATACACCTTGTCCATATAGGTGCCTAGATTTACGAATGTGTCTAACTAAAAATAAAAAATTTGGCCCCTCTGTTTATATTTGGGCTCATTACAAGTTTAAGGGAAACACCTGGTGCCGAATGACCTTGGATACACCAACACTAGAGTGACAAACTAATATATGGCCTAGATACACAAATTGTTCAAAAGAACCATCCAACCCCATATCAACATTTTGTCTCTACTAAACTACAAAAAGGAAAACTTAAGAGAGTTTTTACCAGAACTTCCTAAGGCACTAGTGCTTATACTAAAAGAACCAAGTCCCAGAGGCAATGGCCCAACCATTTACAAACCATTAGAGATGCTAAGTTGTGTTCAAATGGGTCTAAAGCACTAACATATTTTTAACTCACCATTAATTTTAAGTTTTGGAAAAAACTATCTCCTAAATCCACAACTACACTAGTACAAACATTCCAACCTATCTATCTATTAGAGTTTAAACAATTTCTATAGTGGAATAGAAATTCCCAAATCCTATTAAGATGACATGTTGTTTTCATGCTTATTCAGGAGCATTACAAACCCAATTAAACAATAGATCATAGAGCATACAACAATATGTGTAAGTAAGAATAATCATTCACAATAATCTCAACAATTCACAAAATTAATAGATCTTAGCATTAATTAGACCTTTCGTAAACCCACAATATATGACATATAATGTAGTTTTGAACTCTAGAATAGAATTAACAATACAAAATATTCATGTAAACATAAATACATAGAGCAGGTTCAACAACAGATATACAGTGCACTCATACACTCATTCATGAAATATGCAAAAGAATATATCAACTTACTGGGACAACATACATAAGACAACATTCATAAATCAAATATACATAAACCATTATACTTATTTTAGTATGTTAATTCAATTGGAAACTAGAGAAGGGACTTCTACTCTCCACCTAACCGTAGGCCAACCACACTGCATTCTTTCTTGCAACTGGCCACCCTCGATTTAGATCTAGAGTTTAAGGGATGCTTGCAGTGGGATAAGTTCACACCAATGGATGGGTCAAACACTTAGGAGATGAAGTCAACATTTTGGGTGGTTTGTCAACTATTCTATGGTTGTAAGCGCCTTAGTGAATCGCTTACTATATGAGATTTAAACATAGTGTAAGATCCAAATTCAAGGTAAAGGCTTGTCTCTTATCTTTTGAGGATTGAATCCACTATGAGGGCAGTTCATCAGCCAATTAGCGAGCACTTAGCAGCACTAAGTGGTTTGTTAGTCTAACTACAAGTGCCATGTGGTATAATTAACTCTTAGGCAATCACTTAGTGTTATGTCAACCAAAGGCAAGCAATAAGTGGTTCACTAGCTAGAATTTATGTACAAAGAGGTTCATTAGCATGAGGTGAGCACTTAATGGTTAAAATTTAATCCTTTAAACAACATATCGGCAACACAGTCTCACATAGAGGTTTCACTGGATTCAAAACACAGTCAGGGTAGTTTTCACAAGCAAATGCACCCTCTAACCAATTCCAATTTTTCAACCATAATTTCACTCCTCCTATGCATATATATATAATTCCATCCACATCCCTTCACAAAACCAAAAGAGCTAACCACCTTGGATCCTTAGTGCCTTTTCCTCCATAGCTGACTCCTTAGTCTGCGATGGGGAAGAATGAGGATGGCCAATCCATTCCGATTTCTACTCTTCATAAATGAAAAATCAGAAATGCTACCAACTCTAGTTCAAACCCAATTGTGTCTCATTAAAATCTGTCAAGAAATGTATTTTCTTAGTTGCAGTTGGTTCAAACATTAAATTTGGTAGGGTATGGTTATTCAAGGCATGTAATCCAAAACAGGCAAGGTCCCTCAGAACTCTGATCCAATGATTGCCCCTTTCTCCAAGGAGTTCAATTTAATATTGATTATTAAACTCCAACTGCTAAACTAACTTTTTTCCAACAACAATTACCCACGCTAGAGGCATAGATACATTAAATTTTCACAAGAGCAATAGTTAACATAGGGGATGTTACATCCACACTCTCTCATTATGTATGATCTTCATGAAAAATGAGCACCATGTGTCCTTATGATCCTTTTTTAGATCAATCTTTGGCCTCGTTACTTTAGACATGATGATATATTTCTCCAATTATAGGTTTAGATGAGTTAGGTAAAGGTTCAATTTTAGCCTTTAAATCGATAGAATTTGTGGTTGCCTCAATTTGATCTATGAATGTGTTATGACCAGTTTTCTTAATATGCAAGTCAGTCACAATTTTAGAGCAACAGGGCTTTTCATAGGAAGTGCACATAAGACTAAGCACAATGTCAGTCAATTCATAGAAAGTGGCCCTGTGAAGCCTCATATGGACTTTGTCCAACTAATGGAAAATCCTCTACAAATGAAGATGAGGAACTTGAACCGAGTGGAGGAATGGAGTTTGGGAAACATGGAGGTTTCAGGCCACATTACATATGGCCTTATATGTGAGCTATCCAAGCATCCAAACTAATGAGACAAGAGCATTGGTGGCATTAAACTTATTGAATTTCAAGAGATGATGTCATTCCGGTCCTCATGGCATTCCTTTAGGACCTTGCCCAAGAGTGGCTTCATTTTCTAGTGGAGGTGTTGACGGTGCTGGACCCACCAACATTTATGGGATCTCCCCAATATGAAGTCAAAATTAGACCTCACAATTTTTGGTGTAGGAGTCCCATCCGGTATAAAGGCATGTTTTCTGAATCCTTAAATATTTTCCTTAGCTCTAATTATTAGCAAAAGAGAGGGATGCAATGGTGACTTCGAAAAGCAAGAAGGTGTGCTTGGTGAGTGTTCAGTTGTAAATGTGTCAAGGTTCTTCTACTACGAAGAGGGGAGAAAAATGAGCTTCTATGAGAGAGGTAATAATACCACCCAAGAAGTGACACACATGAACCAAAAGGATCTGTCTAACATCCAGCGGAATAATCCACAGAGGATTCCACAGTTGTTACAACCAACAAAGGAGGAAAGGTCTATCTAATATCCTGCGGAATAGTCCACAAGGATGGGACAACAATGACAACCATTACACCACATTCTCAATAAGATAAGTACTAAAACAACTGAAATAGTTCAAATATCTTAGCACATGAGAAAGCAAACATGAAATGCAAACCTCTACAGAGTAGTCTTACAAACATTCATAATACATGCATGAAGAACGTGTTGGCCTTGAAGGCTTATGTTATTAAGTAAAATTTCCAAGACACATGTATACAATGTACGTCACTATGTATAGTAGTGGAACATTGGAGCCACTCCTTGCTCCCCAAAATAACTATCTTATCTCTATAATGCTTTGTGGGAGGAGCCAACATGAAAATTCCTTTTATCATACAATGAGGGAGTATATATAACCAAGGGGTGATGCCTCCCATTCCTTGTGACTCCTTGACTACCCTCATGGCTGTTTGACTTCCTATTATATGATTCTTTGTATTCCACACATGTCCTTTGGACTTTCACTTTACAATACATTTCTAAAACATATGTTACATCATTAGACACAAGGTGTGGCATGTGACTACTCATGACATGACATGACACTGCTGACATGGACTACATGATTATGTGGAAATGTCAAGCCACTATTGTTGCTGGGTGCTAAGTGTCTACTTCTTCTTTTCACCTTCGTATGACTTGGTGATAAGGAATCTTCAATGATATTAAGTCTTGAGATGAGATCATGAATTCATGTCCCTTTTGCTTTTCTAGATAGATCATCTTATGTGTTCAACTACAAGTGTGTCTTTCATCAATCTTCCCTCCTTCATCTCCTTCTTCATAATCTTTCCATGGTGTGATAGAGTACCTGCATATGCAATTCACTCATGACGAGATGACATTAATCTTAAAACCCCCTAGTCTAAGATAGTGAATTTGGATCCATTATTTAAGCCGAAACCAGGTGACAAGTCGAGAGAGAGGGCTCAGTGACTATGCAATACACAGTTCCATCAGCTAAGGGAAAAGCTTGAGCTTTGATACTGTGTAGTGCACAGTTTAGGCTGGACTGGGGGACAAGGTTGCGTAGTTTTGGAAGCCATTGTGACAGGTTGAGGGAATGAGCACTGAGAGGGCACACTACGTAGTTTTGGGAGACAATGTAGTCAAGGATACTACACAATTTTGCAATTCAGAGGCTCGGGGGATGAGTTTGAGGATTTTTATTGCGCAGTGCATAGTGAAGGTTGGGCTGGGAGGAATTATTGTGCAATTCTAGAGGCCAAGGTTGGAGCTTGAGCATAGGAACTATGCAGTTCAACAGTCCCGGGAGACAGGAACTGCTCATTGCACAGTGTCAAGAGGAAAGGTCTCAACTAGAGGACTAAAACTACCAATTCATAGTTCAGGGAGGTTGGGTGTGTTAGTGCCAGTATTTGCATACTACCATCAATGATCAAAATCCTCTTTTCATATCATATTAGGGTCCCATTCTAAAATTTTTGTCATTCCACTAGGTCATCATGCAAAAAATTTGGTCACTGAAGGTTGAATTAGGGTCTCCTTTACTCCTTTTAGAAATTTACCCCTTGTTGTCTCATTTCACCTTTTGCTGAAGTATACCATTAGTCATGACTTGTCTTCATCATGACAATCATTTTCATCATAGTCACAGCCACTCAAAGTCTCCATTAGGTCATTAGGGTTTTCATGGTTCAATAACATTCCACTCCATTGCATAAAGCCAGCAAGTGTCAAAATGATCAGTAACCTCTCTTCACCATGTGAATATGAGTTGTAAAGAGAAATGCTTATTTCATCATGTAATTTTATGTTTACTATATGTAATAAGTATTGTTCCTAAGCTACCAACTCAATCTCTATATGCCAACTTCATTAAAGAAAATTCAAATTCAAATAGTTCTGAAAGACCATCAAAAGTTCAATTTGTCAAAGGAAATAATCAAGTGAAAGGGTATGTTTCAAAAAGTTAAGTGAATGCCAAAGGGAGTTGTCCTTTCCCAAGGGTGTCCAAATCATCATTTTCCACAAGCACTAAACCCTAATTTCCTCTCCCACTTAGCTAGGGTTGGCTATGGAATCAGAGACCTATGAGCATAAGAGACCTAAGGGAGGTCATTTCGCCAAATATGATTCCATTCCAACTCATAAATATCAAGTCTCCATCATTTTTCAAGAAGTCATTCCAAGGGACAAATCATTTTCCACACATAGAGGCATTTTTTCTTCAAACTATTTTCTAACCAAACAGAGATGAATTTGACAAATGTGAGAGAGGTTTTTGTCCATCATAGGATAAGGATGAAAAACCTCCTTCATTATTTACACAGGTGTCATGGGTTTGGATAAATGTCAAAAATACAGTTGCTACAAGAGATTTGTTGCACTTCTGGGGCGACCTTGGAACAATAACTTTTTCTCCTAGCCGGAGTGTCCAAAATACTTTCCTTATGAGTCAAATGATAACTAGACAGAAATATATTTCCAATGAGCTATCATGAGCTCAATTTGGAGTTGATAAGGCCTCCAAAAGTTTCCTGCAAGATCACACTTCATTTTTGCACCCTCATTCTGCACTTTTTGACCAGTCTTGGGAGAATTGATTTTTGAGGGGCTATAATTGATCATTTTTAGTGCTTGATAGGTCCATTGTGTATCCAAGAGATATATATTTCCAACGAGATATCATGGGCTCAATTTGGACTTCGGGAAGGCACTCAAAAGTCGATTTGAAGTCGGCACTGCGCACTTCCTTGTGGCGTTGCGCACTTCCTTATGGCTTTGTGCACTTCCTTGTGGCGCTGCTCACTTGTCCAAGAAAGCCAAAATCACCTCCAAACCTCCAGAAAGTGAGTGATAGACAAATATAACATTCTTCTCCTCCTACATTCATTTCTTAAGGTGTTTTAAAAGTTTATTGAAGATTTGGTGTTTTTCTCACATCTAAAACCCTAGATCTCCCTCAAAACCACCCTTGAACTCTCAATTCCCAAATTTCAACTCCCCTACACTTTCATACACTCCCCTACACTTTCATTCCCTTTCCCTAAACCCTTTATCCCAATACTCTCTAAACCTTTGTCCCAAAACCCTAAGCCCTAGGTGCTACAACTACCTAGGCTCCCAAACCCCAACCCCCAAATCCATCATATTAATACTCCCTATCCCCTCCTCCATTACATAAATCCCTTTACCCATCTCATTCAATTCCCCTTCCCCATTCCTTACTCCCAAAAAACCACATTCCAACAACCTAATACCTCCCTAGGGTTTGACATTAAAACACCATGGCAGAAGAAGAAAACAGACCATACAGTGAGGCAGAAAAAGCCAAGGTTTTGTTAGAAGAGACACTTGAGAAGCATGGTTTTCTTGAATATAAAGATGAACAAGCACCAAGAGGCAGGCCTAGAACCAGAGGTTTGAAAAGAGCCTTGGAACTTAAAGGGCAAAGGCAAAGAGAGATAGTTGATGAAGCTATGCTTGATGATCAATTCTTGGATACGATCAAAAAAGATAATGAATGTTGGCTTCAGACCATCAATCATCACTTGAAGAAGTTATTGAAGAAATCTAAAAGGGAGAACAACATTCAAGTGAGAATGGCCAAACACTATGCTAGTAGAGAAACAAATGCAAGGGCAAAGCTCAAGGCTGCAAAGGCAAAAATGGAAGCCCTAACACACCAAAAAGAGAATGAGAAGCTTGACATACTTGCAGAGGCTTCACTCCAAGCCTAGCTACACCAAACATCAGCTCCTGGACCAATTTTTAAGTCTCTTAACATATTTTGGCCAAGATATGTTTTTTGTGTTTTTTAGGAAAATTAAATATCAGTTGCATGGTCAACGCACGGCTCCTAGAGCGTTGCACACTTTTTGGGGAAACTTTTTGGAGAAAAGGAAGCAACCAATGGATGAATAAGGAACAATACATCTAATAAAACCATGTTTCCAGCCCTAGTTTGCTAAACTGGCAGGTGAAAAGGGAAAAAAAAAACTAGCAAAAAATTATGTTTCTACCCTCTTTTTTAGCGAGGCGTTGCACACTTGACCAGTCTTGGGAAAATGAAGTTTTGGAGGGTCAAATCAATCCCATTTTGAAAACTAAAGGAATATATGGAAACTATACTTGATAAGATTTCCAATGAGCTCTCTTGGGATAAATTTGGACATCAGGAATATAAGCAAAAGTGGGTCTGAAGATGGTGTTGCGCACTTGTCACAGGCGTTGCGCACTTGAGAGTCGGCCTAGTTTTTCACTGTTCTTCTCCATATTTGATTTTTACCTATGGGAAATCAACATTTTACTAATTTAATTAATATGATAGATGTAATTATGGTCTTTTACTATTACCTATGGGTAAATACATTAGGTTAATAGTCTTCATCAAGTCAGATGGATCAATTGCAATGTAATTAGGGATGAGTCAATTTGACCACCCTACACTCTAGCTATCAGTTTAGATTTTGGTGGAATTGCTCCTCTTCTCATGGATTCGACCCCTAAGATTGGGAGGATATTGTTTTGAGGCCTATATCTTCCCTTCACTTTTTTGAGAGGTTGGACTCCATTGGATGTTGTACTAGTGTTTCAGACTTTGGCATGGAAAATATTAGATGAGTCGCAACTATTTTGGTGGGATTCATGTGCTATGCTATTTTGAAATTGTTTCTTCTTTAGTTACATATGTGTGAGTGTTTTGTATGCTCATAAACCATTTCATGTCTGTTATATGGTAATTTTCAAATTGTGATAAGAAGAATACATCTTCTATGCTCTATTTTGGAAAAATCATCATAATTTGTTTCATTTCTTTAGTTTAAAAAGAATTCATGATTTCCATGCTCTTTTTAGCACCTCATCAGTCTAAACCATTCCATCAATATACTAGAAAGTGTTAAATTAATTGCCTACCTTGCCCCATCAAATGTCTTCAATTCTAATTTTCTTTTTCCCTGACCTAGTTCATCCTCTGGCCTAATTCACTCATCCAGTGACTACTTCAATCAAATCAAATCAAAACCCTGAGCTACTATATCTAGCCTAAAACCCTAATCCATCTAGCCCTCTTGGTTGTGATCCTTTGGAGAGAGCCCTCTCTGGCTTGGTAGAGGCTATCTACCAAGTCAAAAGATTGGTCTGTGGTTACCTCAGCTAGACTCTTCCTCGACCTTGCAGATCGGGAGGAGTGCTAACAGGTGAAACCAAGTTTCTTAGTCGGGAAGCCTTCTCAGAAACGGCTGAATGTAAGACCAGTTAGATTGATGTGAGCAGTGATAAGACTTTGATTGTAATCTCACACTTAGAATACTTGATGACACAACAACATAGATCACTCATGACACATGAACAATGCATTTCCCTCTGTGTGACCACTTTATGATCATTTACGACAAGTGCGACATTTAAGATAGATTTTGGGATGACCGTGACGACACTTGTGTGATAGTGCTTAGAACTTTGTGAATGAGTGCGACATATATTTACATATTTAGAACAACTTATATACACAAAGATAGACCCTTGAA
This sequence comes from Pinus tabuliformis, assembly GCA_031772625.1. Lineage (NCBI taxonomy): Eukaryota > Viridiplantae > Streptophyta > Pinopsida > Pinales > Pinaceae > Pinus > Pinus tabuliformis. The sequence continues at coordinate 179,094,197 of CM062808.1, forward strand.
ACGATCAGAATAGTCTTGCACACATTGTACGATACTCAATCATGCCAAAAGATGAAAGTTTACCCAACATGCAAAAGGGAACAAAATATTTCAAGAAAGCTCATGAAATAAGCTTCAGTGTTTTTGAAAACAATGTACAAAGCCAAGGAAGGCTCCAAAATTTAGTGTAATCCAAAATTTTGGAGGGTGTTGTAGCAACTACAACACTTGGTGACACATTGGTTGAATTTCAGCTTCTCAATCTCGGTTAGCTTCTTTTGTGCAGGGCCTTGGTTCTTCAGGGAGTATTTATTCATCGTAAATATTACTTTGGTCTTCCTACATACCCCATGAATATACATGGTCCCCTTGAATCCTTCTCAGTTGAACACCACATAATATTCAAAGATATCACAATGTTTCGAGTTGGGAAAGGTAGTGTGGCTCACGAGCTTAATATTTTCAGAGTATATTTTTTCATCTCTAGTTGTGTTGCGTTGCTAACACCCCTCGATAATACCCCAACGGAGTCACGCAAGAACACAAGAATTGCTTCACTTCCAACGATCCTAGACAATACCTCGACGAAGATTCTTGCTTCACCTCTCTACGGATGAAGCCTTTCTTTTCTTTATTTATTTATTTATTTATTTTGGGGTGGAAGAGGGATCCCAATTTATTGAGAGTATAAGCGGTTGTTCCTTCAAAGAAGCATATAGATACCTATGATTTAGGTCTACTCATTTACATTTTCCCCCTTCTTCGCTTCTACTAATTGGATAAGCATGGGAACACCAAAACACAAAACCAATTATGGGCATAAGGTTTCCTGAATAGACATAGGTTCATGGTTGGACCAAAACTCTCCTTACAGATGGATCATATTTTTCGTTGGAAGTTCATCGACCAAGAGATATAACCAACACAAGGAAGATGGATAAAAGGTTACCCAATTGTTGAAGTGTCACAAAACTCTTTAGAGTTTGGCCACACACATACTAAGAAGCCACAACATGTTCATGCACAAGACTTATTCACATGACGAAAATAAAACAAAACTCAAAAAAACAATAAATAAAATACTATGAACACATTGTAGGGCACAACCATAAATCTTCATTGAAAGTAATGTTTTAAGTATTGGCCATTGACAGGGAAAGAGTCGATCTTCCCATAAAGTGATTGAAGATGATGAGTGTGTTGACCAAGATTTTCGTGGACAGTGAATGGCCCAATCCACATGGATTGAAACTTAGTGTGTTTGCCATTTTCCTCGTGGGCCTTGTCCCAGTTCAATACTAAGTCACCCACACTGAAGTTGTTCTTCCCTACATGATTCTTTTCAAACCACCTCTTGATACGATTATGATGAAGTGAAATTTTTTCTTTTTCTTTCAAAATTTCTTCCTGTAATCTATGAAGGGTGTCCATCCTACGTTGCACTAATAAGCATGGCTTGCCTTGGGATTCTTGTAAAATTTGGAGTGCATGCAAGTAGATGTTGGGTGGGAGGATGGCTTCTTTTCCATATACCAGGAATTAAGGGGATGTGTTCAGAGAGGGCTTTGGCATGACTCAGTCAGCCCATAAATAATTAACCAAAGTAGAGTGTCAATTTCATTGCTCAGAGAATATGGTCTTCTTGATGATACATATCATGTTCTTATTTGTGGATTCAACAATATGATTCCCCTATTGATAACAATTAGTTGAATGTTTCAACATAATACCATTTTCCAATGCAAAATCGTAAAGTTTTAGTGAGGAAAAGTATGTTTCATTATCGAAAACAAGTGAAGTAGGAATGTCGAACCTGGAAATGATGTTCTGTTGAAGGAAATTTATGGCTTCCTGGTCATTCACCTGTTTGAGTGGAACTACTTTTTTCCACTGCGTGAAATAATATATAGTAGTGAGAATATAACAGTGCTACTTTGATGAATGCTGAAATATTCTCCAATAATATCCAATCCCCACAATTGAAAATGTTCCTCCACTGCAATGGGTTGCAATGGGTGGCTAACTTCTTGTTTATGTTGGCACACCTTTGATAGATCGGATACTTGTGGGTGTAAGCATGAGCATCTCTTAATAATGTAGGCTAATAAAATTTGGCTCGCATGACTTTATGTGTTGTGGTATTTTCGAAAAAATATCCCCCGGATGGTCCGTCGTGGAGATCATGAAATACTTTCTCTGAATCATGTGCTTCCAAACACCTGAGTGTTAAAACATTATGGTGCTTTCTGAAAAGCACCAGCTGGTAAGATAATTCTTTGAGTTTGAGTGCCCTATTTTTTTGTGTGGATATATGGGAGGGCATAATGTTGTGCTCAAGGTATTGGCACACATCTGTGTACCAAGAGTTCATGATAGTAGTGGGGGAAGCTCGCTCAACATTGTACATTTCGATTTCTTGCTCCCAACCTTAGAGATATTCTTCTTCCTTTGTGTCCACTTCTTCTATTTCCAGTCGACATAGATCGTGGCCCTTGATTGTGCGAAATGGTTTTAATTCTAAGTCATATTCCTATAGACAACTCATCCAATTCACTCTCCTCTCACCCAACTCTTGTTGGACAAACAGTGATCTGACTATTGGGTGGGGAACAAAGATAATACAGTGGTTTTTTAGAAGATAGGGCGGAAAATTATTCATCGCCTTGTATACTGTGTAGTTTTGCTTGACAATGGCAGGATAATTGGGATCAGGTTCGTGAAGACTAACACACATGAAAGATATAGGCCACTCATTATTTTGGTCATCCTTCTGTTTGAGCACAATGACAATAGATGTTTCAGAAGTAAAGGTGTAGAGAAAACAATATTGTTGAAGTTTGGGTTGTATTATGCAAGTGCATCTGCAATAGCTTATTTGATATGGGAAAACATGTCCTTTTCACTTTTTTCCCATCTTCATACTGCATCCTTCTTTATCATATCATGTATTTGTTTAAAAATCTGATCAAAATCAGAAATGAACTTGCAGAGGACATCAATTTCCCCCAAAAATTGTTGATATTGCAAAAAGATGATGGAGCTTAGTGAAAAGAGTCGCCTTCACTAAGTGGGCCCGCAGGCTATTTTTGGCGCAAGTCTATTTTTAGACTATGTCTATTTTTAGACATATGGATCATGTCTATGGATTGCAGCCGCAGGTTGCTATTTATGGATGATTGGTCAAGTTGGGAAAAATAGATGGACTTATATTTTTTATCAAAGTGTGAGTGATCACAGTGTGAGTGATCACAGTGTGAGTGATCAAAGTCTATTTTTAGACTGGCTGTCAAAAATAGAAAAGTCAAATATTATTGTCTCATAATAATATTTGGACTATAAACTTGATCTTATTCTCTTGGAGCACTTCAGTTTGAGCTACAGAGGTGGCACATGCAGCTGCCAGAAGGAAGTACGCTTTCTTATGAGTCAGTTGATTTGTTGCATGCATGACTTCAGTTAGAACTCAATTAGTCGAGTTTGGTGGAGTTGATTGTGGAGTTGATGGAGTTGTGTTCAGTTTGACTTGGTTAAACTAGTTGTAGTTAGTCTAACTGCAGATAGACTAATGATGAGTTGTTAAACTAATTATTAACTCATAATACAACTATAGAATACATCAGTTAACTCAGTTTCATGTCAGTGCATGTTCAGTTCAGCAGGGACAGGTGTTAAAGAATCAGATTGCTATGAGTTGTGACTATAGTTGTGCATCAGATCTTGCACAATCAAGGGATTGAGTATGCCAATGAGTTTGCTCATGTATTTGCCCAGTTTGTAGCTTCTGCTCACATCTTACACATTTTGAGTGATTCTTTGGAGGTGAAATACGAGTTTGGTAGACCATTCTCATTCAGTTCTTGAGCAGGTATTGAGCAGTGGAGGCAGGCAAGCAGTGGAATAGATTTGGAGATCAGATCTTAGCTGTATTGTGTGTAACAGGTGGAGCTGGTACTGGATTTCTTGTGATAAGAATTGTACTTTGTAATGTTACATGTTCTCAATCATTAATATACAGATAGTTGGGGTTTTTAGCGAGATGCTTTCCCGGGTTACATACTGTGTTAATGTGTGAATGCTCTTGATGTTTTATTGTTATTGATGCTGCTATATTGATGATCAACGTAGAGGAGCTTATGTATTGTGTATGTATTCCGCAATAGTACATGATCAGGATAATCTCTGTTGAATATGTGTTAAATTATTCAAAATTTCTACATGGTATCAAAGCGAGCTAGATAATTGTAGAAAAATTTCTACAAAAATGACTGCACAACTTTTTTATTCACTAGGAAGGGAATCTGCATGATTGCTTTGACCCTCTCTGGGTCCACTTTAATCTCACTCTTAGCAATGATTTGGCCTAATAGGTTACCCTTAGACGTCGCAAAGATACTTTTCTTGGGCTTAAGAGATATCCCGTACTTGTGACATCGTTGTAAATTTTTCTTCAAGTGGCATATGTGATCATATCTTTGTTTGGAAAACACTGTAACATCATCAATATATACCACTACACTGTGCAATCAATCCCCAGAATTCGATGTCCATGGAAAGTTGAAATGTAGCATCAACATTAATCAACCCAAACGACATTCGCTTGAATGAGAACATGCCCCTCTTCATGCAGAAGGTTGCTTTAAGTCTGTCAAGCTCTAAGACCAGAACTTGGTTGTATCCTGAATATCCATCCAAGAGAGAAACTTTTTATAAACCTAATACTATTTGCAATATCATCTCCATAGACGGAATAGGGTAGTTACATTTGTCCAAGGCGCGGTTCAAGTTTCAAAAATCAACACACAAGTAAATTTCCCCGGACTTTCTTACTAGGACCAATTTTGATACCCAGGTGGATTGTTGCACTTTGTATATGATCTGAGCATCCAAGAATTACCTTAACTCCTTTTGAATGAGGGGTTCAAGTGTTGGATGTACCTTCCGTATATTTTTTTAAACTGGCTTGGCCTCTTCTATTATTAGAATCACATGTCGGATAATTCGTGTGTCATAAGTTTTCAACTCATCGTATGTCCACGCGAATACATCTCAATAATACATGAACAAGAAGATAAAGGCTTGCTACTCATGTGGTGTACAACAAGTACCAAGATTGAAAAACTTCAAATCCTTTTATGTTCCCAAATTGATCTGCTCATGTGACATCGTGGAACTATGGATTTTAGCATTAACAGGTCCTCGAAAGCGGTTCTACAAGTCATACAACTTTTCTAGTGATACCACACCTTTCGACATGAAATTGCCTTTGCTTGAGCTAGCTTCGTCCCCCAAGGTCCTTTCATTCTCACCTTCATCAATTGTCGCATCGTTGAAAATATCATCATTTTCCATGAATTGCAATGTCTCTTGTTGATAACTTTTAATATGGAAAATATCATGTACTTTCATTGTCGAAGGTAGCACAAGTCGATAGGCTACTAGCCCAATCCTCTCAATGATACTGAAGGGTCCACAAAACCGTGGTGCCATTTTGGCACATAATCTAATCCGTTAGGATCTCTTCTTCGGTTTGATGCGCAAGTATACCTATTCCCCAACCTAGAACTCCTTAAATAACCTATTCCTATTTGCATAACTCTTCTGTGTATCATGTGTTTCCTTTATATCCTTATTTATAACCTTCATTTCTTGTTCCATGTTTGTTAACATGTCTAGTCCAATCAACACCTTGTTAACTGGATCACTCCAACTTATGGGAGTGTTGTAACTCTGCCTGTACAATGCCTCAAAAGGACTCATCCTCAATGATTCTTGATAATTATTGTTGTACGCAAACTCCACTAGTGGAAGATACTCTTCCCACTTTCGAAGTTGATGCATCACATACATCCTCAAGATGTCCTCCAATATCATGTTGACCCTCTTTGTATGTCCATATTTCTGTGGATGATAAGTTGTGCTGAAGGCCAACTCTATGCCCAAACCTGCAAACAACTCCTTCCAAAATTTGGAAGTGAACTTTGCATCCCTGTCTGACACAATCTTCTTTGGAATACCATGCAATTTGACCACATCTTGGATGAATACTTGTGCTACATCACTAGTTGAGAATGTAGACTTCATCAAAATGAAATGTGCAACCTTCGTCAACCTGTCCACAATAACCATATTGGAATCATGTTGTCTCACTGTCTTTGGCAACCTTGTGATGAAGTCCATGGAAATAGATTCTCATTTCCACTCTAGAATCGCAATTGGTTGTAGCAGTCCACCTGGATGCTTACGTTATGCTTTCAACCATTGACAATCAAAACATCTAACGATAAAATTTGCCACATTCTTCTTCAAGTTTGGTCAATAGTAAAATCTCTTCACTGCAGTTAATTTCTTCTGATAACCTAGGTGACTTGAATAAGGTTTCACATGAAACTCCCTCAAGTTCACGTTCTTGAGCTCACTATTATGCAATACATATATACTATCTCGGAACCTGACCAACCCATTTGTTGTAAGGAAATAATCCGTACCATTTGCACCTGCACCTGTACCTATACATGTACCTATACCACTACTTGCACCTTCAACCTGTGCACAATATCCATATACCTGACATCTTACTGACTTGCTTGCAAGATCCTATCCTGTAAGTCCATCCCATAGGAGCTCATAGTTGCCAAGTGATTTACATGTACCCACCTGCTGAGAGCATCTGCCACCCTATTCTCTTTACCTTTGATGTACCTGATCTTGAAATCAAACTCATTGATTGTGGCCAACCATCTAGCCTGCTTGGCATTCAGATTCGACTAGTCAAACAAATACCTCAACCCAATGTGATCACTCATAAGTACAAACCTTCTACCAAGAAGATAGTGTCTCCACATCTTCAATGCATTTATGATCACTACTAACTCCAAATCATGTGTCAGGTAGTTCTTCTTGTGCTCATTTAGTTTCCAGGAATCATAGCATACCACCTGTCTATCCTGCGTAAGGACTCCACCAAGTCCTCTCTTGCAAGCATTTGTGCATACCACAAAATCTTTGTCCGGATCTACAATCTGTAGAACCGGTGCATTTGTCAACAACTGCTTAAGTTGCTCAAATCTAGCCTCACACTCCTCAATCCATTCAAACTTCTTACCTTTCCTTTGCAATGATGTGATAGGATAAGCAATCTGTGAGAAGTTCCTGATGAACCTCCTATAGTATCCTGCCAAACCCATGAAATATCTCATCTCATCCACACTCTTAGGAGCTACCCACTCCATGATGGCCCTTATCTTCTCTGGATCTACTACAATGCCCTCCTTGGAGAAAACATGCCCCAAGTAATGTAACTCAGTCTAAAAGAAACTACACTTGCTGAGATTAGCATACAACTAATGCTCTCTCAACAACCTCAACATTGTTGCTAAATGTTCGACATGTTCTTCCTCGTTTTTAGAATATACCAGTATATCATCAATGAAAACAATAACAAACTTATCCAAATATGGATGCAACACACTATTCATCAAGCACATAAATGTAGCTAGAGCATTAGGTAAGCCAAATAGAACAAAAACAAACTCATAATGCCCATACCTGGTCCTGAATGCGATCTTGTAAATTTCATCCTCTTTGATGTGTACTTGATGATATCTGGATCTCAAGTCGATCTTAGAGAACATTGTTTGGCCCTTCAGTTGATCGAACAAGTCATTAATCCTTAGAAACAAATACATGTTCTTGATAGTCACTGTGTTCAACTGCCTGTAGACAATGCATAATCTGAGTGTTCCATCCTTCTTCTTTATGAACAAGATCGGTGCACCCCATGGTGATACACTTGGCCTAATGTATCCCTTGTCCAACATTTCCTTTAGTTTCAACTTTAACTCAACCAACTCAGGTGTGCTCATCATGTAAAGTGTTTTTTATGCTAGAGCTGCCCCTGGCACTAACTCAATAGAAAAGTCCACCTCCCTGTGAGGTGGTGTTACACTAAAAAATGTCACCATGGCTATTTACAGTCAGTATGGCTCAATCAACAGTCATACTACCCTTTTTAGCAAGTCTTAGGCCTCTGTTATTCATGTCAAAATCCAAGAAAGAGAGAAAGTCCTTGTAAAATATGTTTATCTCTGGGTACGCAGGTTCTCTCAAACCTTGCCTGCGGGTACGCACCTTTTGTTCACAAGGTCTGCGTCCAAGGACGCTCTATATCTAAAGGGGCAGGTGCGTCCCTCTGAAAATGTTAAAATGCGCGAGTTTCATCTTCAAAAACTTACTTGTGGTCACTTCTAGAGCTTTCTAGAAGGTTCTTGGATGAATATTGAGCGCCTCCAGATGGTTCATGCACTCCTATCAAAGAGGAACTTATCCCATCAATAAGGGAGTGATCCCATCCAAAGAGGGGACTATCCCATTGATGGTGGACCTGATTAACTTCCTCTTGAGCACTATAAAAAGAGGCATTGAGCCAGAAGGAAGAAGGTTGAAAGCTATAGATTTCTAAGGGTAAATGCTGCAGGAATTAGGACTCCCATTTAGAAGTTTGTGAGGAGAGATTGTCACCCTTACTTGTTCTATTTGGAAGTGGGTGAGCTTTGTCAAAGTAGAGGAAGACTCTTGTGGACCCTGGAAGGAGCTTGCACAACACCAAGGCTCAGGTTGTAATGGTTCCTTTTGATTACCTTTAATGCAAATTGGTCCATTCTTCTCAATAGCTTGTTGTTAATGGGTTATTTCATGTACTCCTTGGTCTATATGTTGAATATGCTTTGTTTTATGTTATAATCAGGTGCTATTTAATTGTTTGAACTGTTGGTGATTGCAGGTTTTGGAGAACGAGAGGAGCTCATCCGGATCAACAAAGCTTGGACTTCTACAACAGCGTTTGGACAAGAGGTAAGAACGAAACACCTTGATTTCTCATATCATAATGTATGTTTAGAGAAGGATAGCTCCAGTTTGTTTTGTTTGTCATTAGAATGTCTTAGACTTCTAGGAAGGTCAGCTGTGTCTGCACCCTTGACCGATTCCGTGTGACAAATTGGCGACTCCACTGGGGATAGTTTCCATTAATGAAAAGAGTCATTTCTTTTGTTTGAACTTTGCTTTGAGAAAATTGATTTATTTTTCTGGTTTTGGCTCTGTGATCTTGTCTCTGGGTGGGTTAGCTTAGGATTAGTTTGATTTTTGGTTTTCTTGAGTTTTTCAGTAGGACGCACCCTCTGAGTGCTGCACAGTGCGTCCCTGGACGCACTTTTGCTGTGTGCACAGAGCGGGCCCGCACCTGTGCTAACGGGTTGCCTGCGTCCCTTGCCAAAATTTAAGAAAATTCCATTTTTTGCCTTTTTTGCTCTTAGATTTTGTTTTTTCTTAGTTTTTTCTGCCCAGATTCATCAGTCCCTTGTCCAGAATCTTCACCTGAACTGGTTTCATTAGTATTAAGTGTTTTAGTGGATTTCGTCGAAGTGTAAGCCCTAGGGTTTGATTTTGAGTAGGTCTTGTAGTGACTTTAGCGGTAGGAATTGTCAAAGCCTTAGATCTCTCTGGTTTTGTCAACTTTCTAAGAAGTCAGACCTGTTCTAAAAGCCTACCTATAGAAGTAACTTACCATCAAGTTGTCTTTTGGGCCATTTTCGAAGTACTTGTTATTTAAGTCTTGAATTCCATTTTACGGAAAGAACAAAAATATTTGAATTTTGTTTTGGCTAGTCTTTTGATTCTGCATTAGCTAGCCCTTGATTTGTTTTTGATCAAGTAAAACATCCTAGAATCGCCTTTATGAGCTTTTGCCTCGTTAGGTTTACTTAGAGTAATCTCTCTTTTGGTTTGCTTGTGAGTCAAAATTTCATAGTTTTATAGCTTTTGAGATTGTTTTTTGTTAAAGGTAGGTTTACATGCTTTATTGAAAATAGAAAATACAAAAATATCTCCTTTGAAAAGTTTTGTTTCAAGTAGCTTTAAAAGTTTTTGAAAGAAAAAGAGTTTTTCGTGCAAGTAAAGAGTGGTTATGTTTGTGTGCTCAAAAAGAAAAAGAGAATTGTTTCTTTGATTGTCTTTTCTAAAGAAGTTGTTTTCTCTAAAAATTGCATTCTCTCAACTCTTTTAGTTAAAGATTTTCATTGAAAAAGCAAAAGTAGTTTAGATCATCTTAGGTGCATTTTTCTAGTGGTTGGAGTCGAGTCTATACACCATTGGTTTCACTTCCATCACCTTGTGACTTTAAAGAACAACCTTAAAAGTAACGCTTAAAGTAAAATTGAACTAGTAACTTTTATTTTCTAAGGCTCTAAAGCACCAACATAGCTTAGGCTAGTGTCTTGGAATAGGTGAGTACTTAACTCTCCAAGGCAGTAAAACAAACAAGTAGTCGATCTTGTGATAGAATCAAATCCAATTGTTACATTTACACTCTGGGAAAGCTCCTCTTAAAGGAGAAGCACGAGCTCGTGTCCGAACCAGTGAGGGGATCATTCCCCCCTCGTTGGGAACGACGCCAGGCAGTATGTATTACAAACGGTAAACCTCGGATTAACCATTGTCGAGGAGCCAGGGGTCACTTATCGGTAAACCTTGGATTACTGTCAAGGAGTCGGTAAGGGGATTGAGCTTGCTACTCTGCCCTTGCGTGCTGTCGGAGTTTAGACTGTTCCCCCAGGTGTACTTGTGGCCGTTGGTAACCTTAGTGACCATAATCTCTAGGATTCTACCCAAGGTGACGGTGGAGGGAAGGTCCCACTGTACCTGGAGCAGACGTCGGCTATACTCACTTGGATTTTCTGGGGGGTTCACTTCACTCGAGACGGTTAAAGTGGAGGAACTTGGTCCAGTCTATTCATTAAGAAGGTTGTCGGCGTAACTGTTCCACCCGCCATTTCTGTACTGAATCCTGCGAGGTTGGACCTAATCACCAACTAGCGCTTTTGGTCCGGAAGATACTGTTTGTGTTTGGTTTGACGCTCTAGATTCTTTAGGCGTGTGATTCAAATTTGTTTGGTTCTTTAGAGACTTTAGGTGGTTTGATTTGAAATTTTATTTTGTTTTCGTGTGTAGTAGTTAAAAGTTTTTAGCTGTGGCGGAATTACCGAGACAGTCCCGTAGAATTCGGGGCCAGTCTCCTGAAGTTGTTTCTGTGGCCGAATTGTTGAGAAGATCCCGTAGACTTAGGGGTGAACCTCCTCGAGACGACCCCAGTAATTTAGAAGGTTTAAAGGTCCTTGTAACTCCTCCTAGTGGCAGTAGAGTAGGTTCACCTGAAGAAGGAGAATCTTCCTTGGTAGTCCATCCAGATTACCAAAGTTTAGAGACAGGTTATAATCCCGAAGCTGTTACAGTTTCTGAACTTGTTGGTAGTTTTTCGTCTGCTAGCGATACAGGCGAAGAACCAGAAATATCCGAACCTGTTACTCCAACTCCTAGTGTTCCTGATTCACCGAGAATAGAAAGAATTATCACCGAAAATCTTCCTGTTGGTTTGATTGCTATAGAAGAACTTGTTCCAGAGGAAGAAATAGGCATCTCTGATCCTGAAGATCAAATTACCCTTGATCTAAGGGAGCGTGAATCCATCTTTTACAGTCCTCCTAGAAGTACTACTTGGTACCTCTCATTAACCAATTATTTAGACAACTTTGGTTTTTCCACACCTCGAACTCCTTTTCCACCTGGAGGAATTCATACTCCTGTAAATATGTCTGGTCAGTCATCTGTGTTTACACAAAGTCCTGAATCTTTTTTACATGGCGGTCCTTCTGTTCCTACTGGGTATCAATCTCTTTCTGGTACCTTTGCGGGAGCATCTCCTCAACCCATTGATCATGGGTTATTAGTTGGAAACAGTGGTAATGTACCATTGAGTGTAGGAGACATTTACATGATGTCAGGTTCAGTTCCCGTTACCCAGCCTCAAGGTGGCCAATTACCGCCTGGGGGGCAGCCTTCGTTAATTCCTGGGGGGCAACCTCAAGGTACTTCATTCGTGTCTGGGGGCCAACCTCAAGGTTAGTACGCTCCTATGGGGCAATACATACCTCAAGGTCAACCCCAGCCTCAATATGTACCCCAAAGTCAACCTCAGTATCAATATCAACCTCAAGGATGGCAACCTCAAGGATGGCAACCCCAAGGGTATCAACCCCAAGGGTATCAACCTCAAGGATACCAACCTCAAGGTCAAGGTCAACCCCAGTACCCGTATTCACCTCAAGGTTATCAACCTCAGGGTCAATACTCTGGTCAAAGTTATCAACCACCTCAAGGGCAATCATATGGGACTGCACCTTACAATTATCAACCCTATCCTCAATCCGGCTATGGATCTCAGTACCCTCAACCTGTTATGGGTCAATACCATGGAATGTTAGTATGGGATCCGTCTCAAGGTCAACAGATGTTGCAGCCAAGTATACAGCCGGTACCCCAAGCAGGACAACCTGTAGTTCCTGGTCCACCCCAGCAACCGCAACCTATCCAGTCAGGTGTTCAAACCCCTGTAACTTCGGTAGTTACTCAGCCGCCAATTGCACCTAGTACTCCATCTCAAACGGCTGCAGCAACTACCGCCACATCTACCATACTTACTTCTGGAGTATCGACGGCTCCGGTTTCTACTGTCCCTGTAACCACTCCTCAGACATCTGTACCGTTGTCTGGATCTACGATTCAAACCACAGTCCAGATGCCTGTAGGCCAACCTGGTATAAGTACGGTTGTTACTACTCAACCTCAATTTGTTCAACCTCCGTACCAGGGACAGTATCAACCTGGGCAAGCTGTCCAACAACCGGTTTACCAGTATCAACCGTATCCTGGGTACACTTATCAACAACCTCAGCAACCCCAGTACGGTCCGGTTAATCCTGGTTTTCCAGGAGGATATAATATCCCAAATGCGACTCCTGTTCCTAGTTATCCTGGATATCCTCCTCCTGGGGCCGGTATTGTGACCCAGAGTTTTAGAGATCCTAACCGGCAGTTACCGTTTATCGCAACTTTGGATTTACCAGACTTGACGCGCCTAACGAATGATCCAATTCAATATCTTCCGTTCTGGCCGTCAATGCCAAATAAGTTGCCCAGCGATATACCCAAGTTCGAAGGTAAGTCTGGAGAGGACCCGTCCAATCACGTGATGACTTACCACCTCTGGTGTGCTTCAAATTCCATCTCGGATGATTCGATCCGTTTACATCTTTTTCAGCGTACACTCATTGGTCTCGCGGCCAAGTGGTACATTGAGTTACCACGGGCCTCTTTTTACAATTTTAGCCAGTTAGCTACTTCGTTCTTAACTCATTTTCAGTTACCAGTCAGATACGATAACGGTACAGAGTTATTAACTTCACTAAAACAATCAACCTCCACGTATATTTCAGATCACATTCATGAGTGGAGACGTCGAAGAAGACTAGTGAAAGTTTTTATCCCGGACCAAATCTTAGCTGAATGGTTTGTTAAATCATTATTACCAAGAATAACTGAAGATGTAGCTAAGGCCGGAGTAGTTACTGAGGAGCAAGTCATTGCTCAGGCACAATACCTTGACTTAGTTTACACGCAGTCGGGTACATTACACGAGAAGATTCCGGATCTTCCAAAGTCGAACCAAATCGCTGCTGCTCCTTCGGGATCTCATGCCGCTGATGGTATGATTGGTATCGTGACTACAAAGAGCAAGAAGAAGTCTTCCAAGGCTTCAACTACTCCTATTATCACTTTGCCCGATTCCCCGACAGGAGAGTCTTCTCCTGAACTTACCGCCGATATTCACGCTGTAGAGTCATCTACGGCCAAATCAAAAAACGGTGGAAAGAAGAAAGGAAAGAAGAAGGCTAAATCAGACAAGGCTCCAAAGGAGAAAACTGAAAAGTCGGAAACCAATGACGAAAAGCGCAAACCTCGATATCCTTGTCTCATTTGTGAAGAGGATCATTTTACAAGAGACTGCCCTCATCGGGCTGAGGTAGTGAAAATAGTCAAAGGTTCTCCCACTCCTGCTGTGTTAAAAAATCCATTTCCGGAGCAGGAGAATAAGATGATAGGTTCTTCCTCAAATGCCAGTGAAGAACCCATTTTGATGATGTCTCATGTGAGGATTGCGACTCTATCGCAAGATTATGGTAGTAAGAATCCTGTTGATGGCAAGGAAGCAGAATCTTCTCACTCTAACCCATCAACCTCAGCTCCTGGTTCTGATCCACTACAGATCGAGAAACCTAACCCAGACTTAGTAATTAAACCGCCCGCCAAGGGTGTACTTCGAAGGTCTGCTTTCAATCCACATGCGAGAGCGGCCCAGAATTACAACATTGTTGAGGACTTAGCTGTTTCACCCTCAGCAATGTTGGCATTAGAAGTGCTGCAATCATGTCCAGCACAACGAAAATTGCTTTTGTCGGTTATAGGAGCTGTTGACGTTCAGGATCCGAATCTAATGATCTTCGATTTAGAAAATAGTACACCACGACTCCCCCATCAAATGGCTTTCCAAATTCCAGTGACAGTCAAAAACAGGCCTATTCATCGCACTGTGATTGATGAGGGAGCTTCTACGTGTATTATGTCCATTCAATGTTGGAGATCCCTTGGTTCTCCTTCATTGAACCAATCCCCCACCATCCTTAAGGCCTTTGATGGCCGTGGGTTCCGTCCGTTTGGTATTTTACAGGAATTGCCTATAGGGGTAGAAGGTAAAACCGTTAGTCTGGATGTGGAAGTGGTTGATGCCCCTCTAGACTACAAGCTTCTTTTGGGTCGAAGTTGGTCATATGCCATGACAGCAGTCGTTTCATCGGTCTTCAGAGTAATTAAATTTCCACACAACGGTAAGATCGTGACAATTGATCAGCTGACATACTTTTCATTCGACCCAGCCTCTTCAGAGAGTATCCAGCATGTCGGTAAGACGACAATCCCTTATAGGGACGTTGGTGTAGGTTTAGTTAAAGATTCCGGTTTACTGGGAACTTTTCCTCTCCCTCCACTCAGTGTAGAACCTTCATTTGCAACAATTCATATGATCACGTTAGAAAACATTATTTATGATGATCCTTGGTATGTTCCATCTGACTCTGAGTTAGACTCATTCGGTGATGTTATGCCGTTGAGTCCGTATGAAATTGCTTATGAAGCTCTTATGTCTTTTACCGACTTTCATTCAACCGAAGTCGACCAAATGAATGTGGTCAGTGAAGAATCACTTTTCACCTCAACCTTAGAACGGATAGCGTTTCCCGAAGTCGTGTCATCTGACGAACAACTTCGCGAAATCCTCAGTGTAGACAATCTACCATGGGAGGATCTCCATCACAGATCTTCGTTTTTACCTAAGGATGATGCATTTGAAAATGATTTTTCATCTATCTTTACCGCTGAATATGTCAAAGACGCTCAGGATCCAACGAAACATTCTGATTCAGAGCTGAATTTAGGGAATATTTCTCGTACTATTCCCATTGATATTTCAGTGAAGCCCGGAATTGAGGAGAACATTCATATAGGTGCCTCATGTACAGAAGAAGAAATCCAAACTTACAAGGCCCTATTCCAAGAATTCCGCGATGTGTTTGCATGGTCTTACGAGGAAATGCCGGGAATCGATCCTGCCATTGTTGTTCATGAAATCAAAACCTACCCGGATGCTAAACCCATTCGGCAACGGTTGCGTCAGATTCACCCTCGAAAAGCAGCTGCGATTAAAGCAGAAGTCGAAAAGCTGTTGAAAGCAGGTTTCATTTATCCAATCCCGTTAACGGATTGGGTATCGAATATTGTTCCCGTCAATAAGAAACAAGGAACAATAAGAATCTGTATCGACTATAGGGATATCAATCGAGCTTGTCCAAAAGACAACTATCCTACGCCTTATATCGATCAAATCATTGATGATTGTGCCGGAAGTGAAATGTTTTCCTTTATGGATGGTTTTTCGGGCTATAATCAAATCAATATTCTACCTGCCGACTAACCAAAAACGGCATTCATTTGTCCATGGGGAACGTTTTCTTATTGCAAATTACCTTTTGGGCTTAAGAATGCCGGAGCCACTTTTCAACGGGCGATGTCTTACGCATTTCATGACATCAAGCACATTGTGCAACCGTATCTCGATGATTTGCCTGCTCATTCTTTACGACGAGCTGATCACCTTGACCACCTACGAGCAATCTTTATGAGGTGTAGGCATTATCGAATTCGGTTGAATCCCCACAAGTGTGTTTTCTGTATAGAAACAGGTCGATTGCTGGGATTTGTTGTTTCAAAAGCCGGCATTCGCGTCGATCCCTCGAAAGTCAAAGCGATCATCAAATTGCCTCCTCCTTCGAGTTTGCGCCAACTCCAAAGTTTGCAAGGGAAAGCGAACTTTTTACGTCGATTCATCCCAAACTACGCCGAGGTCACTAAAGGTTTTACACGGTTGTTGAAACAGAACGTTCAATTCTTTTGGGACGAGATTGCCCAACAATCTTTTGATGCACTTAAACACGCGTTGACCCATGCACCGTTATTGCAGGCTCCCAACTACAACCAGGACTACTTCTTATACCTCGCAGCTTCACATTCCACCATTGGGATGGTGTTAGTTCAAGAAGATGAATTCGGAGCTGAACATGTGATATATTATCTTAGTCAAACCTTAAATCCCACTGAGTTAAAATATTCACATGTGGAGAAATTGGCCCTGGCAGCCGTTCAAGCTGTCCAGCGTTTTCGTCACTACATTCTTCTCCGTAAAACTACAGTCATTTCGGATTGCAACCCTATGATTTACATTTTGACAAAACAATTGCTAGGGGGCAAGTACTCTAAATGGATCGTTATCCTGCAAGAGTTCGACTTGGAGTTCGAGAAGTCCAAGTCTAAGAAATCTTTAGTTTTTGCGGAATTGATGTGTGATTTCCCGTGTACTGACACAGAGACTGTGGCAGAAGAGTCCATTGCGGACGAATCTTTGTTTCTTATCAGTACTTTAGATCCGTGGTTCGGGGATATAATCATCTATCTCCAAACCCAAACCTTTCAGCCTGAAGCTTCCAAAGAGGAACGACGAAAAATTAGGTTTCAATCCCAGCAATACAAAATTATTGGAGATACACTTTATCGCCGGGGGGCAGACTTAGTTTTTCGACGTTGTTTAACTCACGAAGAGGCTGAGAGAGTTTTGAATGATTGTCACTCTGGAGCATGTGGCGGTCATATGTCTGGGTATGCCACAGCTCAGAAGGTGTTGCGCGCTGGTTACTTCTGGCCATCTATGTTTAAAGATTGTATCATTGCAGTCCGGAAGTGCCACAACTGCCAAGTGTTTGATCGAAAGATGCGCGCACCACCTGCTCCTCTCCACCCTATAATTGTCGTTGGTCCATTCGCCAAATGGGGTATCGACTTTATTACTTGTAACCCTCACTCGGCCGGGGGGCATGCGTATATCATCCTCGCGGTTGATTATTTCACTAAATGGGCCGAGGCGATGCCTACATTCGACGCAAGCGGCAAAATAGCTGCAGTTTTCATATTCAATCATATAATAACTAGGTTTGGTGTCCCACAAGAAATTATTACTGACCATGGAAGCCATTTTCGAAACACCATGATGACTGAACTCACAAGCCAACTTGGTTTGCGCCATGACAGCTCTACTCCTTATTATCCGCAAGCCAACGGTTTAGTTGAGTCTATCAACAAAGTTCTGGTTATCATGATCCGACGAACCATTGGTATTCATCGGTCGAATTGGCATAACATGTTATTTTTGGCGCTATGGGCATACCGAACCTCAGTGAAAAACTCAACAGGGTTCACTCCCTTCCAGCTAGTTTACGGCTTAGAAGCAGTGTTACCCATTGAATGTGAAATTCCATCACTTCAAATGGCTGTCGAATTACTTCCAGCTACTTCCGAAGAGGAGAAACGTTTATTATACTTAGCTAAATTAGATGAGACTCGACGTGACGCTACATTGGCAATCGAGACTCACGCGAAGCGAATGAAAGCTCAGTATGATAGAAATGTGACCCCTCGAAGTTTTTCGGAGGGAGACCTAGTGCTTTTATATGATCAAGCTAACGATAAGCTAGGTGCTGGAAAATTCGTTCCTATGTGGCATGGACCCTATATTGTAAAGTGAAAGCTAGCAAAAGGGGCTTATGAGCTAGTAGATTTTGATGGGGACTCTTTGGATAAACCCAGAAATGGGCTTTACCTAAAGAGGTATTATGCTTAAATGGTGGGTATGGAGATTTTTAGTTAGGTTAGGTTTTCTTTCTAGCTAGTTTGATTGTTAGTTAGTCAGTGTGCTTAGCTTAGTGAGTGTCTTTTTCGTCATAATTATGGCTTATCTTGGTTTTTCTCTTGATATTGTAGATGTCGACGCCCCTCCAAACATACATTGGATTCGTTGATGGTGCTTGTCGTAGTACACGGAATATCTCTTCCGCAGCTTGGGTTATCTATTCACCCTCTGACGAGTTAGTTTCTATGCATGGGGTAAGCCTCGGTCAAACAACGAATAACATTGCAGAATACAGTGCAGTGGTTGAATTATTATCCGAATCTATTTCATTTGGAATTCGACGTTTGATAGTGAGGTTAGATTCTGAACTTGTTGTATTACAGCTTAATAGAGTTTATGCCATTAGAAATCCTGTGTTATTAAGGTTGTTTTTGAGAGTGCGTCTCTTGGAACGTGAATTTTATTACATTGAATATCAGCATATTCCAAGGTCCTTAAATACATTAGTAGATGCAATTGCTTCTTGAGTGTTGGACAGACATTTACGATAATCATGCAAGTAAATTTAAAAAACATTTCATCATACATGTTAAACAAGATAAGCCGGTAATAGTGATATATATATAGATAGAAGTGTGTCAAAAAATATACATCGTCTTCGATCATAGGTTGAAAAACACCTTATGATCGGCAAAATGATAAGTACAAAAAGACAAGAATGTCACATGTGTCTACAAAGTGACTAGCTAATCACTGGTGGTGCTCCCTGTACGACACCATTGCACGAGCTACCTTGCGCAAAAATCTCCTCAACGGTCCAGGGACCGCGACTACGTAGCGCTGCAGTCTGATAGGAATATCGTCCATAGATGTCTCTGGTATATCTGCCGTCAGACGCTGTAGATCATGCTCCAACTCAGTCAGTACCTCCGCAGCCGCCGCGTCCTGTGGGGCCGGTAGCGGTGCAACTGGATGTCGCCTCTCAAAAAGCCGGAGGTTGGCTGGACGCTGTGGACCAACATCTGCATTTTGAAAATTTTACTGTCAGTTTGAGACGATATATATAAAAAACAAAAAAAAAAAAAATACATAATTTGAAAACTTGTGAAAAATAAAGTACCTCTGTCATCCCATTGTTCTCCCTGTGGAAGAACCATGTCCGGATCACCTCGAAAATCTATTCCGGCGTACGGAAAATCCTGGATCGCAAACACCTGGTCCTCTAACCAATGAAAATAACTGTCAGTGAATCGAACAACTGCCGCACCCTCGTCCGGATGCCGGGCCATTACAGCAACCCATCGTACCAGCTTTGGCTCCTGAGGACCCGAAATATCAACAGTGAGATGCTGAGGGATCAGCATTGGTATCCTCTCTAAGGCAAAGCTCACGACTATAGGCCCATATCCAAAGGTCTTTAGTCTGCCGGTCTTTGCCTTGGTCAGTTGGACTTTCAAATTAGCCAACAGTGCATCACACCAGTTGAAAATGGTGCCTTGGAGACAATCAATTGCCATCCGAAATTGAGACCCAGTAGCAATATGTAAAGTGGCTGAGCCACAAATTCTGGTCACAGTGAAAGCCAAGACCATGAGTTCACGTTGAGAGACATATTTGATCTCTATGCCTTTCTTGTGCTCTCGATCAGGTAGGCACCAATCTGCTCGGAGACTATCAAGGGATTGGCCACCCGGCCTAGCCCCAGCCAGATTGAGTTGCTCACCTCTGTTCGACAAGCTAGTAAGAAAGTAAATGTCAGCAGGCTCTATCTTGAGTTTGTGCCCGCCGATATAAAAGCATTGTTCCTGAACGTTCCATCTCTCAACCAGCCACTCCAAGAACCTTACCTGAGCTCTCATACCGGGAATGGACCAGTATTTGTATAGGGCATCGAGGGAGGTTTGATGATTGATTGCAGCTTCATCAACCTCCTCATGCTCTCTTTCTCTCCAATCCAGCATGATAAGTGCCCTATACATGATTACACAGGCATTAAAATTAGTTTTGAGAAATTTCATTGGTTGGTTTGGGAGTTTGGGGTTTCAAAACCCGCGTTTTGCAGAGGACGCACCCCGCGTTTGGCACACAGTGCGCCGGGACACAGGTGGCCTGAAGGCAACCTGCGTCCCCCGACCTTTTCCCTGTGTAGGAAAAAGTCGGGGGACGCAGGTCAGCCTTTAGGAAAGCTGCGTCCCCCGCAGGGCAGTTTCCAAAACCCAAAACCCAAAACCCCCTAAAAATCAAAAATGAAACTTGAAACAAAATTCTAAACGGATGAAATTGACAAGGAGGATGTTGTGAAATACCTGGAAGAGACGGCGTTCGATTCTAACGGTCAGATTTTCCGCAGCGACCACGGGAAGTTTCTTGTCAAAAGCTCCTTTTTCAACCTCAACAGTCAAACGGTAAAAATGACATGGTAAAAAGTCTTTTTATAGGTTTTTTGGATGAATTTGTTCATTTTTCACCATGAAAAGATGTTTTTCGATGAATTTTTGCCTATCTTAAACAGGTATGAGTAATGTGTCGCTTTTGTGCAGGACAAAGGGACTTAGAGGGAAAATTGTAATTTTTCACAAACAAAATATCAGAGTCATCTTTTAAGCCCTTTTCTGACTCCTAAAAAATGAAAAGATTGCCGAGCGTTTCTTTTACACTCGTTAAAACGGAATTAAAAGACGGTCCCCTTATAGCCCTTTTCTGACCGTAAAATCAGGAAAAGATTGTCGTGTTTTTGTCGTTTCAAACTCGATACGCAAATAAAACGACGTGTCTTTGATCGCTTTTTACTTTTCAGGTCAATGACACTAACTATGAAAGTACTCCTTGGTCGCAAGATCAAGCGGTTCCCCCAAGTATTATTTTATACTTTTTCGGGCTTGAGGGACACAAATTTACGAAAAAGTTCAACTTGGAGTTTCCTTAAGTTTTTCAGACTCTCTAAAATTGAAAAACGCCGAGTTTCTCCTATACTGGGCTCGTTAAACATTTCACAGTAAAGGACCTGTTCAATTACAAACAGGAACGAACCACTCCTTCCTAGGGTTCGAATCAAAACTGGGTTGGACTCATCCGAAGGATGAGCTTATAATCAAGCATATGTTATCCTCCTCAAGCTTGTTAAAAATAAAGAGGTACTTGCCAGAAATGGTGGGGGAAAAGAGAGAAGAATGAGCCTATTTGTTACCTTTTGTCTCAAAAGAAACTTTATTACCACTCTTGGACACGACACTTTTCATTCACCTGGGTTGGGAAATCTTTTACCTCACAGTCAATCAAACCACTTTTGAAAGTCTTTAACCAGGTTCTGGGGATTAACTTTGAGTTATTTAGCACCAAACCATCTGTCGTGTCATTATGTGTTCAAGAGATCTGCAAACAAAACTTTCATCTGCAAAATACTTGTCATCCATTTGACCATCCCTGAGTCAGTCCTTAAAGCAATATTTCTTCAACTTGAACAATGATTTCGTGTTGTGGGCTTGCCTACAACGAGTCTCTTTCTATCGACATCAACACATTATCTAGAGAGATGACTTAGAAATCGTCAGTGCCTTGAAGTCTGCATGCATCAATGGCAGGTTTCTCGCCTTTGACGTCAGTTTACATCATTGACTTTCGATCGAAGTATTCCGTGAAATGTTCGACACCAACTCATTCATTCACATCTCATGGATTGTACTGGGTACTTTGAGAACCATTGACATTACTGGTGGTCTCTCTCACACTTGTTAACAGTTCACATCATCGACTGGTAATCAAGTGGTTTCTACCATGTTCGACATCGACTCATTTATTCGCATGGCTAGAATCGTACTAATTCGAGAAGTAGGAATGAAGACCCTGGACCAAATCTTTGTCGTCCAGGCTGCGAGGAGTTTTGTATTCATTATCTAAGTAGACTAATCATAAACAGATGGCTGCGCCCATACTGTGTCTACAAAAGTCTATGATTATGATGTACTACAAAATCATTTCTGTATCAGAGTAGTTTAGTCTGTTAGTTAAAGTTTTTATCTGAGTATGGGAATGCCTACCTCAGTGATGATTTAATCTTATCCATGTATTTTGTGTTGAAAATTGCAGGTTCCAACCAGGTTCTCCATGAGATAATCCTCAAAATGATAAAGCGCTTCACCCTTCCTAGATAATACAAAACCCTAATCTATTCCAGGCTTCGCACTTTAGGGGGCAATCTGTTACACTAAAAAATGTCACCATGGCTATTTACAGTCAGTATGGCTCAATCAACAGTCATACTACCCTTTTTAGCAAGTCTTAGGCCTCTGCTATTCATGTCAAAATCCAAGAAAGAGAGAAAGTCCTTGTAAAATATGTTTATCTCTGGGTACGCAGGTTCTCTCAAACCTTGCCTGCGGGTACGCACCTTTTGTTCACAAGGTCTGCGTCCAAGGACGCTCTATATCTAAAGGGGCAGGTGCGTCCCTCTGAAAAGGTTAAAATGCGCGAGTTTAATCTTCAAAAACTTACTTGTGGTCACTTCTAGAGCTTTCTAGAAGGTTCTTGGATGAATATTGAGCGCCTCCAGATGGTTCATGCACTCCTATCAAAGAGGAACTTATCCCATCAATAAGGGAGTGATCCCATCCAGAGAGGGGACTATCCCATTGATGGTGGACCTGATTAACTTCCTCTTGAGCACTATAAAAAGAGGCATTGAGCCAGAAGGAAGAAGGTTGAAAGCTATAGATTTCTAAGGGTAAATGCTGCAGGAATTAGGACTCCCATTTAGAAGTTTGTGAGGAGAGATTGTCACCCTTACTTGTTCTATTTGGAAGTGGGTGAGCTTTGTCAAAGTAGAGGAAGACTCTTGTGGACCCTGGAAGGAGCTTGCACAACACCAAGGCTCAGGTTGTAATGGTTCCTTTTGATTACCTTTAATGCAAATTGGTCCATTCTTCTCAATAGCTTGTTGTTATTGGGTTATTTCATGTACTCCTTGGTCTATATGTTGAATATGCTTTGTTTTATGTTATAATCAGGTGTTATTTAATTGTTTGAACTGTTGGTGATTGCAGGTTTTGGAGAACGAAAGGAGCTCATCCGGATCAACAAAGCTTGGACTTCTACAACAGCGTTTGGACAAGAGGTAAGAACGAAACACCTTGATTTCTCATATCATAATGTATGTTTAGAGAAGGATAGCTCCAGTTTGTTTTGTTTGTCATTAGAATGTCTTAGACTTCTAGGAAGGTCAGCTGTGTCCGCACCCTTGACCGATTCCGTGTGACAGGTGGCAACTCTAAAATGTCCTCAAGAAATAAATCCTTGAATTGTTCTAAAATTGTGTACCTGCTCAACACATCTGTATCTTCAACCTCCTTACCCTTATCACTAGAAATGTGCACTATAAATAATTTACACCCTTTCCTGTGGCTATGCTTTACTTGCATAGTTGTCACCATCGTAACTGATGTGGCTTTCTTCTTACCTAGTAAGACTCTTGGTTCCCCATTGTAATCAACATACTCAATGGATTTATCACAAAAATCCACCTTGGTTCTATCAAGATACAACCAGTCCATGCCCAACAACATATTGTATGACTCCAACAGTAATACATTCAAATGTGTTGCGGTAGGCATACCATTCCAATCAATTGCACAAGATCTTACCCAATGATGAACTCATTTCTTTGTACCTATAGCCCACTGCACTAACAAAGTCTCTACATGCAATTCCTTACTCAAGACACACTTATCCACCAAGTCAGGACTAACATAGCTATAATTAGATCCAAGGTCAATCAAAATAGAAATAACTTGATCACAAAGCTTACCACCCATCTCAATGATATATGCTTGATGCTCTGCATGTTTGTTATCCAATGTTGCGTAGATACGCGGAATACTCTTACAAACATCCTCAATAGTCTGTGCCTCTTGCGCACTATATATCTGAGGTCTGCCACCTTGATTCTACATACAATCTCTCCTACAATGATCCTTACCACAAATCCAACACTCTATAGGCTTCCATCCTATCTCCTTGTTCTGTTCTCCTAATTGGAATCCTTGTCCTCTATCTGATGCATTGAACTTCTTTTGTGGTGTGACATTCTCCTTGTTACCAGTATCCTAAGGCCTTGCTCTCTTTTTGTCCCAGTTTCCTTTGTTATTTGCATTACCTCTCTAGTCTGACATAGTCTCAGTTCTTCGCTTCGATTGTTCATAGCAATGCCTTATTTTTCGAATGGCCTCCTCCAATGATCTAGGATCATCGAATTCAATTCTATCTTTAAATGCAACCAGTAACCCACTTATGAACCTTTGAATATTGTCCTTTTCCTTTGTGAGATAAGGCACATACCTCAACAAATCCAAGAATCTATTAGTGTACTCATCATCTATCATGGAACCCATATTTAGTTCATAAAATTCTTTTGCTCTATCATCAAAGTATCTCTCTCACAAATAATTCTTCATGAATAGCCGCTCAAACTCACTCCAAGTCAAATCCTTCTCATGAATTAATCTGACATTCCTCACATCTTCCCACCAAATGTCTTCTTTACCTTTGAGATTGAATGTATCCACTCTAGCTTTCATGTTCTCTGAATAGTCATGCAATCTAAAGAATTTCCTTATGCAAAGGAACCATTCCTCTACATCATGCGGTTTCTTTATCTCTCCATCAAATGTTAGTGGTTTTGCTTTCTTAAACTCATCTAGAAAATATCCCCTGTAACTCCTCCTGTAAGGATGATACTGATGATGATCATAGCGCTTATCTCAATCAGAACTAGACTCATACCTGTGCCTATCCCTGCTCCTATCTGGAGTGTCCAACAATCTGCCATCTCTGATCTTGTCATCTCTATCTGATCTGTGACCACCATGGGACCGACTACCATATGCCCCATTAGTTATATCCTCCTTCTCATAGTTGATCCGACATGGTTGTTGAAAATAGCAACAAGGAATGCTAAATATAGAAGTGCTAAAAATAACATTGCTATAAATAGCATTTCGGGATACATTCCAATTTTAGTTAATCCCTGAACTAAAATTGAGAATTAAAATTGGAATTTGATCTTAGCAGTTGTTGGAAAAATAATTAATTAATTCATCTTGAGTTAATTAGTTGGAGAAAATCAAACATGAAGTCTATGTGAATACATGCAACAATTATCCCTTTGATTAAGGAAGTTATCCCTTAATTAAGGAGATCAGGATGAGTTGTACTTTGAGTTGTAATTAGTTAGCTCAGTTAACTGAGTTAAGTGGAGCTAGATTAGTTCCAACAGTTTGTGGAACTAATTGTGGGTTCAGTTAGTTAATGCATGCGTGTATGTAACTACTGCACTTCAGATAACTGAATATTCTCTCATAAATAACTCATGCATGTCAGTTCAGTCAGAGACCCAGTTGAGATCAGATGATGGGACAATGTACTATCAGTTGCAAGAATATTCCATTGAGGATATCTCTTGCATGCAGAAGGAATTCATTCCTTGGAGATCGCGTAGTTACTTCTGAGTTTGGTGAGTTGTGTGAGAGGTCAATTCACACAAGTGGCAGCCAGAGGACCTAGGAGAAACTGTGCAAGGAAATAGGAGGCTTTGAGGACTAAAGGAAGGCATATGTTATGTTTATTTAGTCTATGAGCAACATTGAGGGATTGTACTGAGAGCTGGATAGATTGTGAGCTAAAGCTTTGTGTAATCCGAATATATTTCCACTTGTATGATAATACAGAGATCGGGGTTTTAGCTTAGGCTTTCCCCAGAGTATTCTTATGTGTTCATGTGTGATTGATTTCTCATTCTCTGTTATATGTGTTTTATTTGATCTTTCTCAAAATCGATTAAGCTTCCGCAAGTTTGTTTGTTGAAGTAGATCAAGTATTTTTCTTTAGTATATTGCATTATCAAGTGATCTACGATGGGAAATTCTACATGGTATCGGAGCAAAGGTGATAAAAGCGAAGAACAGTATACAAAGAAGGGAGAAGTTTGAAGTTTGAAGTTCCTGATTATAGAAATCGAATTCTTATCACGTCTCAAATTTCGTCAATGGCGTTCAACGGTTTCAAACTCGAGTATGCCCTTGATGGCAGCTCGAATTATATAGCTTGGAAGGATCGCATGGAAGTAGTATTAGAGGACAACGGTTTGAAGGACTTCATTGATCAAGAAGTCCCCAAGCCAGCAGCTGCTAATGCCCAAGAATTGGCAGAATGGAAGAAATGTGTGGCTAGAGCGAGGAGGATTTTTCTAGAGGGAGTTTGAGACCACATTGTCTCGAGTCTCCATGGGAAGGAGACACCATTTTCAATGTGGAAAAAATTGAAGGATCTATATCAGAACAACAGTGATTGGAGGAAGCTGGTGCTAAAAGACAAGCTTCGGAAAATCAAGAGTGAAAAGGGCGACACGATCTCTACATATCTGAACAATCTCACCACTTGCAGGGATGAGCTTGGAAGTGTAGGGATCACGACAGCTGATGATGACATGGTGAGTCTTGCTCTCCTCTGTCTTCCTAAGATTTGGCATAGCTACCAAGACTTGGCAAATGGAAGAGAGAAACTGCCAGATTGGGAATGACTTTGGTCGGATCTAATGTAGGAGGAGATAAGGAGAAGCACCAGAGATGGATCTTCATCAAAGAAAGATGATGAAGAAAATCTAGCCTTAGCGAGTAAGGCTAGGAAAGGGAAAGGGAAGGTGTCCCATTCCAAATCGAGTTCTTCCCATGGTGGGAAGAAGATTGACAAATTTAAAGTGTGATGCTTTCATTGTCATGAGGTGAGCCATTATGCAACAAATTTTCCACACAAGAAATCCAAGAAGGGATCCTCGAAGGGATCAGATGGTGAGGCACTGGCCTCACAGTTAGAATTGGATTTCACCCTCATCGCATGCATGGTTTCATCAACGGTGGGTTGTGTTTGGTACCTGGACAGTGGAGCTTCATTTCACATGACTGGCGACAAGAGTCTATTCAGTACCTTGGAGGAGAAGGACCTCCATATGCCCATAGAAATGGGCGATGATGGAAAGTACCGTGTTTCTGGTGAAGATACGGTTGTGTTTCAGAGGGAGCATGGAGCTCCTCTCACCCTGACTGATGTAGAGTATGTGCCTGGTCTGAAGAAGAACCTTGTGTCTGTCGCTATGCTGGAAGACGATGAGCCCCAAATTTGGTAACATTTTGGGCTCATTTGGCCTAACTACCCTTGCTCAATCCTTCATTTTTCATAACTTATGCATCATTTTTTAGTATGTTTATGTCATTTGTACGAATAAGGGTAGTCACTATTCCTAGGTGGCTAACACGTGCTCATTTCAGGATTTTTTGACACATGTTGGAGCAAAACCGAGTAGACAAGGGCTAGGAGACAGCCAAGCTGGGGTTGAGGAATCATAGGGGGGTTGTCTATGGCATTAAATAGCCTTCCTCGGGATCTTCACCCCCAACTCCGAGCTCCAAAGGCTACCAAAACCGGATCTAGAAGGGAGCCAAACAGATTTTGTGGAAGCTGTTGTTCACACCCAGTTTGGTCAGCCAAGTCCCATAGATTTAGGAGGCCATCTTGGTCCTCGTGGTGTATAAATGATAAGGCTTCAGCCTTCGAAGAGGACTTTTGGAAAAACTTTTGCACATTCTGCACTACAAGCTGCCAGCTCTGTTTTGTTCTTTTGTAGCCATTATTGGCATGACTCTTGACTTATGATTATTATTTTTTAATGGGAAGCAGTTAGATTTGATCTCAGCTCTGAGTTTCTAGAGGAGCCATAGCTCTCGGGGTTGGGCCCAACCTGAGAGCCTAGGGCCTCCTTCTTTGTATTGATATATTTCCTTTCAGCATTATGATTTTCCTTGTATGCATTTGAAACGCAGTTTGTTGAGTTAGATTTCGTTGTGTGGTTAAGTAGGTCATTGTTGAAAAATAGAGTTGCTTCAGATGTCTAGAATAGAGTAATGAGATAAGAATTGATAAGAGCTCCAGAAAAGGGTTGCCTGCACTCTCATTTTCACCTCTTCCTAGGGGCTGGAATTGCCGACAGTGCTGCCCAACAAAAACACTAGGTTGCTTACCCATGCAATCTTTGGTGCAATGTTTTCATTTGTAGGAGTTAGTCATGCGTTCAGATCTTTTGGAATGTTTCTTTACTTAAGTGTTGTACATGGTTCTCTTTAGGAATAAAGCTGTTGTTCATTGGTTTCATTAACAGTTA
Source organism: Pinus tabuliformis (assembly GCA_031772625.1). Taxonomy (NCBI): domain Eukaryota; kingdom Viridiplantae; phylum Streptophyta; class Pinopsida; order Pinales; family Pinaceae; genus Pinus; species Pinus tabuliformis. Next base: position 179,122,561 of record CM062808.1, read on the forward strand.
GGATAGATTAGTTAATATTTTGATTGTGTGCAGGACGTGGTTGATTTGGTTAAGTATACACTGTGCGGTGCATCTCCATCACTCTCTCGTCCATCTAAGCTTCGTCCAGGCCAACTGCTCCATCTCCAAGTTAGGTCCCTCGTCTCACAACTACTCTTTTGCCCACGTCACCCTACCTTCTTGCCCTTCCGTTGCCTCAGCCCTCTTTAAGACAAGCTAGCTTTCCACACCCTCTTATCACTTCATCCCTCTGTCACTAAGTCATTTCAGACCCCTATCCTACCTCCCTATCCATTCATGCATCCTCTTTCACTCACCCATCATCCAAAATCCAATCGTAGAGCATCCTGTAGAAATTTCTGAACATCCTGTAGAAATTTTGAAACATCCTGTAGAACCCCTGCAGACTTCCTGTAGAAGCTCACAAATGAGGTTTTTTTGATAGCCAAACTTTGTGAAGCTCTCTGGAAGGGTGTTAGGGACTCCTTAGACCCCCTCTGAACCTTCCCAACCTTTTCCAAGCCTTTCTCCTCCTCGATCCACCCCTGCACAGTAAAAAGCCAGTTAAAAGCACACGCATGATAATTCAAAAACTTATTCAAAAATACAAAAAGATGTGTTCTTCAGATAGAGATAGCATAGGCATGTGCATTTTACCTTTGTAGAAGTAATGGCATCTTTTTCAATAGTTTGCATCCTTTCCTTTGCACCAGTAGGGTTAGTTGGTAGAATTAGGGTTTGCTAGGGTTTGCGTTACTTCTTGGCTTTCAGTTTCTTTCCGCAAGTAGATTAGCTTCCTTTGAGTTAGCTTTCATCCATCAGTTAAAAATCTTCTTCTAAAAGCTCATAGAAGTTGGCTTAAGCCCCTAGCGGACTTGTGCCAGCTGACCAAGTGACAGCTGCAGCAAGAGCTAGTACTTGTGCATACAGCATCGTCACTTCCAAGTTTGTTACGAACTACCGGGTTGATAAAAGTAAAGACGGGAGTCCCAGGAGTTGCAGCATTATTGTTGCAATACTGGAGCCCACCAGAAGACAAAGGCTATGATGTAGTCTTTAGTAAAGGAAAGGCATTCCTGAGGCATATCGGCAGTAGACAGACCAAGAGGATTGTGATTTGAGTAAAGAATCTCTACAAGCTGGAGGTAGACGACTGTGCTGCATTGAGTTCCAAAGCAGAGTTGGTGCAAAGCCAAGATGTTGGCGAGCTATGGCATAGAAGATTGGGCCACTTCCACCATGGAGCCTTGAAGATCATGCAGCAAATTTCTACCGGACTACCCAAGGGTAAACTAGAGCAAGTGGATACATGCAAAGGTTGTACCTTAGGTAAGTATGCAAAATCTTCCTTTCAGGATCGAGACAATAGAGCTGGAGATATCCTGGAGCGAGTACATACAGATGTGTGTGGACCATTCTCTACAGCCTCCACCGCTAAACAAAGGTACTATGTGATTTTTATTGATGATTTTTCTCGTAGATGTTGGATCTACTTCATGCAGAAGAAGGATCAAACCTTCTCAAGGTTTTGTGAGTTCAAAGCCTTGGTTGAGAAAGAATCTGGAAAGAAAATAAGAGCCTTACGAAGCGACTATTATCACTCCAGGAAACTCTCCTAGGTTGCAGATCGGAGATGCCTGGTAACAAATAATCTTCAATATTGTTCTCTGAAGTATTGGAATGAATGATGGTTTGGATCAAGTCAGATAATCATTTTAGCTCTCTTCTCACTCAAGACATGCATGAACACCCTCAACAATACAAGGCTTTAGACTAATAATGCTCAATAGTTTATAGATTCAATGGAAAGATGGAGAATATTGACTGTACCAGCAGATGCATACATAAACATATATGAATGGCCAACTACAAGAAGCAAATGAAACTTGCAAATCTAGTTTATCAATGCAGAGATAAGATGACAGTTATTTGGCATTAGACATAGCAAAAAACATGAATAACCTATTCATGTGCAAGCATAGAACAACAGAGAAAATGGAATTGAACATGTAATAGCAAAAGAAGATTATATTGCTAGAATGCAAATGAGAAGCTTGAAGGAACAGAGTAGTAATAATCTCCAAATGTTGAACCCCTATTACATTTAGCTTTCAGCCCTTTATAGGCCTTTTACAATGCCCCTAAGCTCTAAGAGGCTCGGAGTCTTAATCTATCTGATCTACATTGTTAACTGATTTGATTCCCTCTATAGACAAGCATGGCTTGGAGGTTTATTCTTCTAACAACAGAGTAATTGCATTCAGATATTTTTGCTACGCTGGCAGGGCTGTTGATGCTCCATGATGTTTGTTTGATGAGCTGCGTTGGGCTATTGATGCGTTGTGCTTCTTCTCGGCCTCTATGTCGGTTTGGGGAGGAGCTGCGCATGTTGTGGCCCTTTCTATGATTTAAAAATGCATACATTCTGTTAAAGCAGAACAACGCTGCCCTCTTGTGGACCTCTGTTAAAATAAAGAATATTTTTGCTTTAAACAGAAAACACAATAGCGCTGAGAATTCTCACCCCACTCTGTCCTTTCCGGACTTTAATAGCCCTCAAAAATTATTAATTCATTTATCAGGTCCGCCCTTGGGGTTATCGCAAGTCGCATTCGGCCCGCTCCCTTTATATTTCGTTGAACAACGAAAATACATTAAAACTGCGAAAAAACATTGAAAATGGGCCTTTCGCAAACCTCAAATTTTATGTATTTCACTTCCCGGACCCTTTCGGGTCCAGGGCTCATCGCAGTAAATGCACATATATGAAAAGGCCCCGCCCCATGGTTTTCGCCGATAGCGATCCACCGATGCGATGTGGGTCATCGATCTGCGTGCGTGATCGACGGTCCACGTTGAATCAGTGATTGTTATCACTCATTCCACACAACCTACGCCGAAACTCTGTTGATACCTCCACCGATACTTCCGCCAATGCGACCCATCGATAGCGATCATCGGAGATTGCTGATCGACGATGCCCAGCTCTAATTGCCACTGCTTGGGACTGCCGATTTATGATTTGTTGCTTAGATCTGGGTCGTTGAACAGCCAGATCTAATGACAGTTGTGCATTCTTGGGTTTTAAGCCTACGATAAGGGTTTTTGACTGATTTTGAAGTGTTTTAGCCTCCCGATAGAGCATTTTTCCCTTCTAAGGGCTCTCCCCACTTTCTTGTTTCGATCTTGGGATGATCTTAAGCACTTTTGAAGATTCGAAGAGCATTTTTGGATCCCTTTGCATGATTTTAAGAAAACTTTGGAGACTTTGGGAGTATTTTGGATCCATTTTTGGGCCAAACGCCAACAAAGCTAACACTGACTCCTTCTGGGGATGAAAGCCTCCCTTTGAGGTTTCAAGAACTACAGAACAATGCCTTTCCTATAAAAAAAACAAGATCAAATCTTCCTCCTAGTGTTGTATTGGGCATGGAGTCTATTTAGCATGAAATAAAACTTTTAAAACAACATATTTACAATACCAAGGCTTGAAAGCCTTTAACTGAAATAAATTTCGAAGAACAACCCATTGAATGGGCCATCAAAAACATCTCCTCCTTCCTTTAATGCATTCCTTTTGAGAAAATAGTCACCAAACTGAAAATTGACCCTTTTTACCTTACTATGAAAGGCTTCTTTCTCTTGGTCAATGTGCATATCAACCAATTCATCAAAGACTTGCAAAAGGCTATTGATTTGATCCTCTACTTCAAAAACTTTCCAGCATTTGACATTATCAGGCAGAGATGGTCTATATTTCACTTCATCTCTGTATGCTTTCAACCTTGGATGTTTTTCTTGGAAGGTTTTGTACACCTACTGAATAATAAGGTCTGCTTTATATTCTGTTGTGTCATTTGTCACCTGAAAGTTAATATAAAAGATGAATCAATGTATTCCTCTGTGGGGGACACAAGGACTTCACCTGTTCCTTCAGCTTCCTTAGAGCGAGCCCCATCAAAGAACATGTCCCAAATCTGTGGGTCTTCTTCCTCTATGATCTGGAAAACTGGTTTTTTAAGCTGCGTAAATGCCAACTGATAAGGCTTGGTAAAGTCAAGACTGAGCTTATCCATGAAAACCTTGGGCATTTAATTATGGCTGGCTTCAGTGTCTAGATGGAAACTGTGAAGGATTTCATCATGAATAGACAGAGAAACATAGAATGATGGGGAGTTGTCTTCACAATTTTCAATCATTGGGCTAAGAATAATAGTTGGTTGGTCATCTTTCAAATTTACATAGTCAATGGAGGCTTGGATCGCTTTAGGCTCAAGATCCTCAAGGATGGATGCTTTGAAGGACTCATTCTTCACTAGTTCAATCAGAGGCATGGGTATTGTTGGCTTCTAGATTTTTGATTGAAAACTGAAAGAAGAAGGGGATTTGTCAAGGCCTCTTACCTCTATGGCTGGAGCCTTAAGGATGATAGGATCAACTGCTAGTTGCTTCTGCTTATTAGCTTGTTGTTCTGCAGGGACAACAGCTTTATGAGCAGGAATTCCCTTTATATTATTTATTTTTGACTTCAGATTATATTGGTGTTGATCTTCAATTTGTAGAACAGCTTCACCATCCCATTCTTGGCTAAGCTGGTCATTGAATAATTACTTCTCATAGGCATCTTTGGTTAAAAAAGTGGCATTGCCTTTGTCTTCCATACAATGGATCTTATCATCTTCTTCCAACTGCTCTTCTTCCATGACTTCATTCTGAAAAGGGACCTTCACTCTTTGGTCTTCATTGGCCTCTTTACTTCTTTGGAAAATCTGCAACTGCTCATTAGGTCTTCTATATGGATTTGGATTTGGAGGAGCAAAGGTATTAGGAACCCTTCATTTCCTAGAATGTTGCTCAACCTTTAATTTGAAAACTTCAAAGGCTAATGACTCTATCATCTTGGCCATTTTATCAATCTTGGGATCTGAAGATGATGAAGGCTTGCCCCTCTATCTTCTTCCATCAGCATTACCTTTGACCTTTTCTGCAGCCATGATGTTGATTCTACTTCCAGGGCTGCATCTTGCATATCAGCCAAAGAAGTGTACCTCTTCTCCCTCAATAGTAAACAGAAGTCAAAATCAAAGGCATTGGCATATATCAGTCTAGCAAAGGTAGTGGTGATTTTTACTTCAATTGGTATCTTGTTGTACGTGCGGCTAAATCTCTTATTGAAATTAGACAACAGCTCACCATTTTCCTCTGTAAGTTCCCAAACTCAGTGTTGTAGTAGAGGAGATCCTTCTTATCCCCCCAATGCTTTAGGAATGCATCATCTAAGGCCTCAATATCTGCGATAGATGCTGGGGTCAGTTCCCTGAACCATTTTCTAGCCTCTCCATCTAGGCTTTGGACAAAGACTCTCATCTAGACATCATCTTCACTAATGTCCAAGTTATCAGCATAGCTATAGAATGACTCAAGATGTTCCTCAGCTAAAACACCTTCAGTTCCAGTGAACTTAGGCATATACTTCTGATATTCTCTAGTAGGCATGGCATTCAAAGGAGTGGGTAGTATTAGAGGTCCATACCTAGCAGCTATGATTCTTTCCATTTTGCTAAATTCTTGTGGACCTGAATGATAGAGGGATGAGGAGTGACTAACAAGACTAAAGGAGTATGATGGATATGAGGTGAGGTTTCCTTTAGGATTACAACAAAAGGAGAACCTAAAGAATAAGGAGCTTTATGAATCTCTAAGAGTTTTTCTTCACTGCTAGTATTAGATGTTATACTCTCAACATGTATTTGTTCTATTACAAGCCTTTCTTGAAGAGATATAGGAGATTCTTTAGGTTTACCTGAACCTGATGCTCCTTTCTACAATACCTTTCTCTCTTTGATGATTTTTTCAGGGTCAGGTATTGGGTCAGCTTGTATCTTTTGAGGATTTCTCCAAGTATGCCTCACAAACTAAGCCAGAACTATGAAGTGGAGTCGCCAAGAGGTTCGACCTCCAGTAGAGTCGCCAGATAGATTATTACAGCCAACAAGGTGCCCAGACTTTTTCTATCATCAAAGATGGATCTATGTCGTTTCCCAGGGAATCTGAACTTCAGTTTCCTCTCCCCAGGAACGACGCCAATTATGTTATCATGCTAGGAAACTCTCCTAGGTTGCAGATCGGAGATACCTGGTAACATATAATCTTCAATATTGTTCTCTAAACTATTGGAATGAATGATGGTTTGGATCAAGTCAAATAATCATTTCAGCTTTATTCTCACTCAAGACATGCATGTTCGACCCTCAAAAATACAAGGCTTTAGACTACTAATGCTCAATAGTATATAGATTCAATGGAAATATGGAGAATACTGACTCTACCAAAAAATGCATACATAAACATATATGAATGGCCAACTACAAGAAGCAAATGAAACTTGCAAATCTAGTTTATCAATGCAGAGATAAGATGACAGTTATCTGGCATTAGACACAGCAGAAAACATGAATAACCTATTCATGTGCAAGCATAGAACAGTAGAGAAAATGGAATTGAACATGTAACAACAAAAGAAGCTTATATTGCTAGAATGCAGATGAGAAGCTTGAAGGAATAGAGTAGTAATAATCTCCAAAAGTTGAACCCCTATTACATTTAGTTTTCAGCCCTTTATAGACCTTTTACAATGCCCTTGAGCTCTAAGAGGCTCATAGTCTTAATCTATTTGATCTGCATTGTTAACTGATTTGATTCCCTCTATAGGAAAGCATGGCTTGGAGGATTATTCTTCTGACAGCAGAGTAACTGCATTCAGATATTTTGGTTGTGCTGGCAGGACTGTTGATGCTCCATGATGTTTGTTTGATGAGCTGCGTTGGGCTATTGATGCATTGTGCTTCTTCTCAGCCTCTATGTTGGTTTGGGGAGGAGTTGTGCGTGCTGTGGCCCTTTCTATGATTTAACAATGCATACATACTGTTAATGCAGAATAACATTGCCCTCTTGTGGACCTCTGTTAAAATAATGAATATTTCTGCTTTAAACAGAAAACACAACAGCACTGAGAATTCTCGCCCCTCTCTGTCCTTTCCAGACTTCAACAGCCCTAAAAAATTATTAATTCATTTATCAGATCCGCCCTTGGGGTTATCGTAAGTCGCATTCAGCTCTCTCCCTTTGTATTTTGTTCAAAAACGAAAATACATTAAAACTGCAAAACAACATTGAAAATGGGCCTTCCGCGGACCTCAAATTTTATGTATTTCACTTCCCGAACCCTTTCAAGTCCAGGTTTCATCGCAATCGGTGCACATATATGCAAAGGCCCCGCCCCATGGTTTCCGCCAATAGCGATTCGCCGATGCGATGTGGGTCGTCGATCTACGTGCGTGATTGACGGTCCATGTTGAATCAGTGATCGCTATCGCTCATTCCACACAACTTGCATCATTACTCCGCCGATACCTCCATCGATACTTCCGCCGGTGCGACTCGCCGATAGCGATCATTGGCGATTGCTGATCGGCAGTGTCCAACTCCGATTGCCACTGCTTGGGACCACCGATTTGCAATTTTCTACTTAGATCTGGGCCGTTGATCGGCCAAATCTAACGACAGCTATGCATTCTTGGGTTTTAAGCCTGCGATAAGGGTTTTTGACTGATTTTGAAGTGTTTTAGCCTCCCGATAGTGCATTTTTGTCCCTTCCAAGGGATCTCCTTCCTTTCTTGTTTCGATCTTGGGATGATCTTAAGCACTTTTGAAGATTCGAAGAGCATTTTTGGATCCCTTTACATGATTTTAAGCAAAATTTGGAGACGTTGGGAGTATTTTGGATCCATTTTTGGGCCAAATGCTGACAATGGTGAAGAGTATGTCTCCAAACAGTTTAAGGACTTCTATGCAGCAGAAGGAATCAAACGGGAGTTAACAGCACCCCATAACCCACAACGGAATGGGTTGGCCGAAAGGAAGAACACATCGATTGTGGGAGTAGCTCGGATGATGCTGCATGACCAAAGCCTACCACTTCCTTTGTGGGCTGAGGCATGCAATACAACAATGTACTTGCATAATAGAAGCCCGCATCGTATACTGGGGATGAAGACACCAGTGGAGGCCTTTTCTGGGAAGAGACCAGATGTGAGTCACTTTAGGATCTTTGGATCATCGGTTTATTGCCATGTGACCAAAGATGCCCGGAAGAAGCTAGAGCCAACAACTGAGTTGGGGATGCTTGTGGGGTACATTGATACACCCCACAACTATCGGGTGTTCTTACCTACCAGTCAGAGGACAGTGGTATGCAGAGATCTAAAGTTCGATGAGCAGAAGGCCATGTAAGTTTCCCTTGAGAGGGAGCTCAAGTTTCATGCAGAGGAGGAACTTTTGGTTCCTAAGGAGGAGGAGCCTCAGACTGATGCGGAGCAGCCGCATGTTTCCAGGAAAACTAGTGTCTATTCAGATCTGCTAGTCCCACTAAGACAGGTAGCTATCTCAGAAACAAACAATTCAAAATAACTTGTGTTTTCCTTTATGGGAGATAGATAAGAGAGAAGTAGAGAGCACCAACCTTAGTCTTTCGCTTGGCTCCTTGCTTGTTTCCTCTCTCCTTTGATAGAGCTTCACCACTCCTTTCTCACTTGTCCCGCTTCAAAAAACACCTGTAGAGGCAAAGCAACAAAATACCATCAAAGTATAGAGATCTATGATACCATAAATAATGTAGAATCAGAAGTACATTAACCATACAAATGCATACATAAATACAAGATTCAGAAATATACAAGTATATGGAGGAAAACTCAAATAACTTTATTGATAGAAGTAGAAGAGAGGATTACAACCCAGCTATATGATCCAGCACCATCCTCCCAGCATGAAAGCCCTCTTCACCTCATGAAAATATAGATCACCCAACAATACAATGTCTCAAAGAGAAACCAACAACACTTCCTTACAAAATACAAAATTCGAACCTTTGGATCTCTAGGATGAGGGATCCATATATAGATATTTGCAGGGGGGTGAGTCGGCTTCTGGGTTTTTGATTAGTGTCATTTCACTAATAATTCTTGGTTCCACATGGAGATTTCATGATCTCTTACTCATCCCTGGGCGAATTCAGAGAGGCAAGTGTCACATGAACAGTTTCTAGAAGATTCTCTGAGTTTCCACCTAGCAAATTGCCTCTGCCATTTGTCTGCTCTCGCTCATCGCACCCTACAGAAGGGTTTTTCAGTATGCATCACACCCCTTGTGTGTAACAGGTGAGATGCATCGCACCCTCAGCATGGAGCAGTCTGTATGGTCCAGTTTTGACTAGTTCTGAGTAGTTTCTCAGGGAGAACTTCTGGGAGATGATGTAATCAGCTGACCTTGATCCTTTAGGGTATGAAACAACACTTTTAGGGGTTTTATAGCCCTTGGTTTACTGACATATGTGATTGGGGTTGCAGTGCCCAAATATGTCTATAACAGTTGACCCCTAAAGCATGAGGTCGTAAATCTTCTGATGTCGGGTGAAATGCTTTATCATGAGGATCCGAGGTTTTTCGAACTGGAAGGTGACGTGTATAAAATACAATAAAATACATTATCTTCATATTACTTTCATGATCTAGCTGAGGTGGGCATTCCCATGCTCAGCTTTATAAATTCATTTTCATGTACATAGGATAGACAACTGTCTGTGTGGCAGACTGATGATTCTAGTAGAGCCATCATCCCTTACCTTGGATGATCTTCTGTGCAGCTATGGAGTACATTTGATGTCTTTATTTTCCTGAATATATCATAGTCCGGATGGATGAAACTAGATCCAGGGTCTTCAAAATTGTTCAATCTTCGCCCGATGTACAATTCGATCCATGTGAAAAGATGTCTTGAAGTCAAACATGGAAAGACATCACCTGATTAACAGCCAATGATGTAAGTTGTTAACAAGCGCGAGAGGAATCACCGATAATGATAATGACCCTCAAGGTACTACAGTACAATTCACGTGGTGTGAATATATGAGTCAACATCGAACACTACGCGAAATCTTTCGGTCGAAGGCCACTGATGTAAACCTGTCGCCGGAAGTGAGAAACTTGCCATTGAGGCATGCAAGCTTCAAAGTATTGAAAGGGTTGTTTCTAAGTCAACTTCTTGGATAATTAGCTGATGTCGACAAGAAGTGACCCGTCGTAGGAGGGCCTTAATGAATCCCACATCTATGACACGAAACAGAGCAAATGATTTTGTGGAGGTGAAAACGATCTGATGATACAAGGTTCAGGGTGGCGGTCATGAAAAATGGAGCGTGAAGGTATTGCAGTGGATGAGGCGTTAGCTGGGTTGGTGAATTCTCTAAGCGACTTCTCTTGAACATATCGGCGACACTGTGATGGATCGGTAGCGTTAACCCCATGGATGGTACGGAGGACCAATGGTGATGGTGAACGGAATAACCCAACCTGACTCAATCATGGTGATGGAGTGAAAGTGTCATGTTCAAGAGCGACCTGCTACCAATGAAGTTCTTTAAGTTTTCTTCCCTTTTTCCCCGGTCATTTCTGACCATTACCTCTTTATTTCTGTCAAGCTTGAGGAGGATAACATATGCTTGTTCTATAATTTTCCCTTCGGGCAAACTTGTCGCTATGTTTTAGCAAGCCTAGCGACAGTGAAACGCGCTCTTGTCTGGATGGACAAGTTTGTCACTATTCTTTTAATGAGTTTAACGACAAATATAACTCGGTCCTTTTCATATTTAGAGAGTTTGAAAAGAGATGGAAAGGAAACTCCAATAGTCCTTTTTTGTGGTATAATCCCTTAAGTCCGAAAAAGTATAAAATAATACGAAAGGGATGACTTTGTTTTAGCAAGCCAAACAAGACAAGCGCTTGATATTTTTGTGCAATGATCCCTCAGGTCCAAAAAGATTAAAATGTAGAGGATGGATTGTGCTTCCCTTTACTTTAACAAGTTGGAAAGGCCAATAGCTCGGCAATCTTCTCATATTTTACAAGTCTAAAAAGAGCTTAAAAGAGACTCGTTTTTTAGGAACGAGTGATGTATCCGGGTAGCAACTGGTTCCAGGTAAGTTTGGAACTTTTCAAACATGGCAACATAATGAAGGTGGCTAGGAGAATCACTCGTCGCAACTGTTCCTCAAAAGGGTAAACAATCAAGTGGAGGCGTATGATCAGCTAAAAGAGTGGAGGTGATGGTAAGAACATGACCAAGGCTCAAAGGACTGATAGCAATGCAATCACAAAGGTTATTTACCGAAAGGCGGGTTTATTTTTCAATGAGCTTGAACCTTGTGCCAACATGTGCTCAGTGGCGGGTTTATTTTTTAATGAGCTTGAACCTTGTGCCAACATGTGCTTAGTGCTAGGTTTATTTTTTAACGAGCTTGAACTTTGCGAAAACATTTCTCGTACCAATCGTCTTTAAGGATGTATCTTATTAGTAGCTTCATTTTTTAATGAGCTTACCCCATGCGAAAATTTGCTCATTGCCTTTCTATGCAGGCTAGAAATGACCGAGCTACGAGGTTAAAGGGTTGAGAACCTATAAACTAAGAAAAACAAAGGTCGTTTTTCACTTGCATACAAAGGTTTGCATGCCCCCATGTGTTTCAGTAAAAGGAGAGTTTCCAGGTTACCAAATGGAAGTTCCTGCGGTTAGGCAGGATTGTCTCTGTCGGCAGACAAAAACTCTTCCTTTGCTTTTTCCATCGAAATAGACAAAGGTGAATGGTGTGAGCTTCCAATCACATAACATACGAGGGTGAATGGTGTGAGCTTCCAATCACAATCGTACAAATGAAATGTGTATCAGATTGATCACATAACCTATACTATACGGGAATGTTTCTCAGTCCAAGCATTATAACCTTTCAAGAAAGTCTCTCTTTTCCTCAAGGTTCGCCTGCCGAAGCAGACTAGGGTGCATGCCCCCTAAGTTTCGTTACATTCACCGAATCACTCACGGTCATTAGGTGGATGAACTGGGGGTTGATGAGACATTCCTTGTGCAAAGAGACCATTTAGGGATGGTGTTTGACTCGTAGCCGTGTTTGAACTGGGGAATGAAAGTTGGTCAACAAGTTGTACCATTCTGCCTTCATACGGGAAACACATCACCCGAAAGAGTGAGGAAACAATAGCTCCCATGCTGTAAATGTAGTCACGCCCAAGGAGTAGATTGTAATCTAGTGGCCCTTGGACTACCATCACGTTCAAATGAACGGTTTTCCTTCTCAAAGTTATAGGCAAATTTGGAAGGATCCCTAACGGTCGACTGGTTCCTTTATTGAAGCTTGACAAATTTCGAATCTCAGGCAGAAGCGATGGCAAACCAAGCGCTTTCCAAGCAGTTGAGGAAAGGATACTCACGGAAGCCCCTTCATCTATGATAGTGCTATCCATGATCATTTTGTAAGCTTGTACTATGATTCGGAATGGTACATTAGATGGAAGGTGGGGTCTCTTTAGTAGATTCCAATCAAAGGAAACGTCTAGATTGCTTGGAGGAGGGATGGAATAAACAGCCGGATGAATCTCTTGAAATAGGGAACTTCCCTCCTATGGTAAAGGAACGGGTAGATTGCCCCCATGTTCATCAGACTCTGTGTTAACAAAAAGAATTTGAACGGTGTCATCCTCATTCTCTTTGGAGACTGTATCATCTGAAGGTGGACCTTCTGAAGACAAGACTGGGTTGACTGTTGTCTCGACCTATTGACTTTTGTCCGATGTGGACTCAAAAGGTTTATCTTCAATGATAGGCGCTTCGATCGACAACAGAGGTATGTCAGTCGGATTTTCAACTAGCGATGGACTTGGCAAGAGTTTCTTGTATCCAGGTGGAAGTCGTTGCGGTGAAGCAGGATGGTTATCCAAGACTCTTTTAGCTTCATCTAGAAAAGGACAACGGTGAAGGGCATGATCGCCTTCACACAACCTACAAGGAAATCTGGATTTTCCTTTTTGTCCATTGACTTCATTTTCACTAGTCGATGGTGTACTCTCAACATGATCGACAAAGGTTGATGACACCGGATGGTACAAGTGGGGAGACCAGTCTCTCAAGATCCGCGAGATGCAAGGACAATCTCAATGATAGTGGTTCCCTTTGCAAATTACGCATGGATATTTGGGTTTGGAAGGTGCAGTGTGTGGATTTTCGCCGGACGATGCATGGTTGCCCCCTTGCACGGCTGGCTTCTTCTTCTTCTTCTCCTTCCATTTCTTCTTCTTCTCAGCTACTTGGTTTTTAGTATCACTAGTTTCACCAAGCGAAGAGGAAGAAGGAGAGGGAGAAACAAACGAAGTAGAAGGTGGGGGGGCAACTTCGGTATCATCCGGTTGCTGATTTGATTGCTGAGGAATTATGGTGTTTTGAATGACAGAGGTCGAGAATAGCCAAATTGGCAGGCCAATTGTGAGTCTTGGAAGGGACAATGTAGCCATATAAGGATCACCAATATCTACCCAAGAAGAGAAAGGACTAGGATTCCCCACAAGGGGAAATCCTTGATTGGTGGACTCCATTATCTCAACCTAAGATCAACGAAGGAACAGGGATGTTATTCCGAATTAAATGAATTTTATGACGCTTTGACACAACTTGATTTTTCAATTTTTAAGAGTCGAGAAAAAGCTAAAGGTGACTCTAGTCGTCTTCACTTTTTAATGAGCCTAAAGTGACAAGTGCTCAGATGGACCTTTTCTTTTAAGGAGTCGAAAAGGAACGAAAGTGACTACTTTGGAAATCTAGATAGAGGGATTACCAAACCAATCGCAAAATTGCAATATACACATCGGTGGTAAATTAAAGAGAAATTACCGACGAATTTATGTACGGCAGTCAATCTTCCTGAATGTTGTGTTCAGTGCATTACGATCGATAGGGCGGAAGACATGGCTTACTAAGGATAAAGGATATCAGCCTATTGTGGTCTCCCAATATATACTCGACGGTACGTGGGAGCACAAGTCCATACTGGCACTTGTCGTATCAGAGAGGAGGAATCACCCAACCTACGATGAAAACAATAGTTACCAGGCTTTACGACACGGAATACGTCTCTAGCCTAGACTTCTAGATTTTGTGCGTTAGGTTCCAAAGCGTTTTTACGTTCATTAAGGTTTATTTTATAGTTGATCTTTCTTAAGAAGTTTTCCTTTCAAGGTTCACACCGTGATGTAGATGTACCATTCCTAAATATGCAATCTAAAATGATAAACAATTGTTTGTTTTCTTTTAGCAATGAAAACCCTAGCTACTAAGGAAAGAAGAGTATGATTCTTTCAACAGAGAGCAGAGAGCACACATTAAATGCACTTTTCCTAAATCAATTTCCGCATGCAGTCTAAATGCAAATGCACATGCATGTATTTGTTTTTCCGTTTCCTTAATGTGTGAATGCCAAAAAGAAAACTAAGTACAGATCTGAACTACTTTTCTTCAAAGCGACACTTCAGCAATTTCTTTTCAAAAGACGAAAGGAAGACTAAGACGACACTTTCAATTTCGACAGGTACTCTGCTTTCGACACTTCAAATACTGACAATTCAAATCAAATACAATGGAAAAAGTACAACCGACTATCTAAAAGAGGAAGACTTTATGACACTCTTTTTCTTGACTGAAAATGACAGTTGCAACACTTTCGAATCAAAAGACGACAATTCGATTAAGCTACTTTTTGCAAAGGAGGACTGTAAATGATGAAAAATACATTAAAAAAACATTTACGATTCCTTATCAATGGAGGCTGAATAATGTAAGGGAAGAAGGCTTCAACAATGATATACTGATCATAGGCTGCAAAACTATTGAATAGAGCTTAAAACAATGAATAAAAAACCAATTTCTGGAGAGAGAGACAGTGTCATTCAATCATCCCACCTGTCCTTAAGGGAAACAGGGATGCATCTCACCTGTAGCACACGGGAGGTGCGATGCATCCAGACTGCCAATGAGAGACAATGCGATGGTCCAGGGACGAGACTGAGCTTGGTTTTCACTCACAATTTGTAGCTAAGTTCAATGATTTAGGCCGAGCTTATGATGGACAGTAAACACAAAGTATAGGGGTATGATCTTATGAGGTTATTGAGCTACCACCAGGGCACTTAGGATGTTTGCAAGTCAGATTTTCAGTTCATAAACCAACCCGAAGATTGACTGAAGCAACATTGATCTACTTTGCAGTTGCATAGAAAAAGTAGTTCGAAGGCTAGCTGGCTTAACTTCAGGCTCCGTCTGTAGTTTATAAAGCAAACAACAATAACAAAAAAACAAACTATTCACTCCCCAGTGGAGTCACCATTTTGTTTCCGGGAAAACTGGTGTCTATTCAGATCTGCTAGTCCCACTGAGACGGGTAGCTATCTTAGAAACAAACAATTCAAAATAACTTGTGTTTTCCTTTATGGGAGATAGATAAGAGAGAAGCAAAGAGCACAAACCTTAGTCTTTCGCTTGGCTTCTTGCTTGTTTCCTCTCTCCTTTGACAGAGCTTCGCCACTCCTTTCTCACTTGTCCCACTTCAAAGAACACCTGTAGAGGCAAAGCAACAAAATACCATCAAAGCATAGAGATCTATGATACCATAAATAATGTAGAATCAAAAGTACATTAACCATACAAATGCATACATAAATACAAGATTCAGAAATATGCAAGTATATGGAGGAAAACTCAAATAACTTTATTGATAGAAGTAGAAGAGAGGATTACAACCCAGCTGTCTAATCCAGCGCCATCCTCCCAGCATGAAAGCCCTCTTCACCTCATGAAAATCTAGATCACCCAACAATACAATGTCTCAAAGAGAAACCAACAGCACTTCCTTACAAAATACAAAATTCCAGCCTTTGGATCTCTAGGATGAGGGATCCATATATAGATATTTGTAGGGGGGTAAGTCGGCTTCTGGGCTTTTTATTAGTGTCATTCACTGATAGTTCTTGGTTCCACTTGGAAATTTCATGATCTCTTACTCATCCCTGGGTGAATTCAGAGAGGCAAGTATCACATGAGCAGTTTCTAGAAGATTCTCTGAGTTTCCACCTAGAAAATTGCCTTTGCCATTTGTCTGCTCTCGCTCATCGCACCCTACAGAAGGTTTTTTTAGTATGCATCACACCCCTTGTGTGTAACAGGTGAGATGCATCGCACCCTCAGCATGGAGCAGTCTGTATGGTCCAGTTTTGACCAGTTCTTAGTAGTTTTTCAGGGAGAACTTCTGGGAGATGATGTAATCAGCTGATCTTGATCCTTTAGGGTATGAAACAACACTTTTAGGGGTTTGAGAGCCCTTGGTTTATCGGCATATGTGATTGGGATTGCAGTGCCGAAATATGTCTATAACACCGCATGCAGAGGATCCAGGAGTGCAGACATCCACTCATGCAGAGTCTTCTAGAGATGGGCGGAAATGCTCAAGGGAAGCTGATAGATTGGTGATGAATGCAAAAGAGAATGTGGGATAGCCATCCTCTCAATGCAGACAGAGGATATCACCCGAGCGATACACTAGTTACATGGCCCTGGTTGGGGAGTGTGTAGAGACCGAACCATCTTCCTTCGAGGAAGCAGTGCAACAACTAGTCTGGGTTGATGTTATGGTGGAGGAGTGTGACTCCATCGTTCGGAACAGTGTTTGGGATGTTATCCCAAGACCGGAGGACAAGTCAGTGGTGAGTTCCCGATGGCTTTACAAGGTAAAGCAAGTAGCTGATGGGAGTGTTGAGAAACATAAGGCAAGGTTTGTTGCCCGTGGTTTCTCACGGGTCGAGGGGATCAACTATGATGAGACTTTTTCTCCTGTAGCAAGGTACTAATCTATCATATCGATGTTGGCACTATCAGCACAGAGGGTTGGAAGATCCATCAGATGGATGTGAAGACTGTGTTCCTCAATGTCAAGATTGAGGAAGAGGTGTACATTGAGCAGCCGGAAGGATTTGAGACCTTCGATTGTGATTTGCATGTGTGCCGACTCAAGAGTGCTTTGTACGGGCTGAAGCAAGCACTTCATGCTTGGTACACCAGGATCAACAGCTATTTCATCGGGTTGGGCTTCACAAAGAGTGAAGTGGATGCGAACCTTTACCACGTCATGGTAGAATGTAAGCCATTGATAATTGTTATTTATGTTGATGATTTGATATTGACAGGTGATGATCAGTTGATCAAGTCTTGCAAGGAGGACCTTGCAAGAGAGTTCGAGATGAAAGACATGGGTCTTATGCACTACTTTCTAGGCATGGAAGTGTGGCAGAAGGATGGGAAAGTGTTTGTGTCACAAGGCAAGTATGCCAATGAGATACTCAGGCGATTCCACATGGAGAAGTGCAAGCCCATGCAGACTCCTCTAGCAGGTGACTGGAGGAAGGAGGATGCTACTTCAGTTGAGGTAGTAGCTGCTACAGTTTATTGACAGCTTGTGGGTTCATTGATGTATTTAGTGAACATATGACTAGATTTGTGCTTTGCGGTGAACCAGCTGAGTCAAGATATGGTTCTTCCTACCAAGTTGTTTTGGAAGGTAGCAAAGCATGTGCTCAGATACCTCAGAGGCACATCCTAGTATGGATTGTGGTACAAATGGAAAAAGGGAGTGAAGCTTCAGGGCTTCACAGATGCAGATTGGGCAGCGAGTCCATCAGACCAGAAGAGCACTTCAAGAGGAATTTTCAACCTTGGTTCAACTGCAGTTCCTTGGTAGAGTAGGAAACAGAGGACATTTGCACTTAGCTCAACAGAGGCTGAATACATGGCTGCCAGTCAGGCAGCATGTGAGGCCATTTGGATGCGGAAAATTCTGGTTGGATTGTTTGGTCAGAGGATGGATCCAACTGTGATCTATTGCGATAATCAGAGTTGTATCAAACTCTCTAAGAATCCAGTATTTCATGATAGGTCCAAGCACATCGATATCCGGTATCATCATCTTCGAGATTGTGTGGTGAAGAGGATCATGTTGCTGCTGTGTGTTTCGACCGAGGAACAGGATGCAGATATTTTAAATAAGGCATTGTCAAAATTCAAATTCGAGTTCCACATAGACAGGATTAGGGTGACTGATAATCCCTTTCTTGTTGAGAGGGAGTGTTGAAAATAGCAACAATAAATGCTAAATATAGAAATTCTAAAAATAGCATTGCTATAAATAGCATGTTGGGATACATTCCAATTTTAGTTAGTCCCTGAACTAAAATTGAGAATTACAATTCGAATTTGATCTTAGAAGTTGTTTGAAAAATAATTAATTAGGTCATCTTGAGTTAATTAATTGGAGAACATCAAACATGAAGTCTATGTGAAGACATGCAACAATTATCCCTTTGATTGAGGAAGTTATCCCTTAATTAAGGAGATCAGGATGAGTTGTACTTTGAGTTGTAATTAGTTAGCTCAGTTAACTAAGTTAAGTCCAGTTAGATTAGTTCCAACAGTTTGTGGAACTGATTTTGAGTTCAATTAGTTAATGCATGCATGCATGTAACTACTGCACTTCAGATAACTAAATATTATCTCATAAATAACTCATGCATGTCAGTTCTGTTAGAGACCTAGTTGAGATCAGATGATGGGATAGTGTACTATCAGTTGCAGGAATATTCCATTGAGGATATCTCTTGCATGCAGAAGGAATTCTTTCCTTGGAGATTGCGTAGTCACTTCTGAGTTTGGTGAGTTGTGTGAGAGGTTAATTCACACAGGTGGCAGCCAGAGGACCTAAGAGAAACTACGCAAGGAAATAGGAGGCTTGGAGGACTGAAGGAAGGAATATGTTTTGTCTATTCAGTCTATGAGCAGCATTGAGGGATTGTACTGAGAGCTGGATAGCTTGTGAGCTAAAGCTTTGTGTAACCCGAAGATATTTCCACTTGTATGATAAAACAAAGATCGGGGTTTTTAGTTGAGGCTTTCCCCAGAGTATTCTTATGTGTTCATGTGTGGTTGATTTCTCATTCTCTGTTATATGTGTTCTATTTGATCTTGATCAAAATCGATTAAGCTTCCGCAAGTTTGTTTGTAGAAGTAGATCAAGTATTTTGCTTTAGTGTATTGCATTATCAGGTGATCTACATTGGTATTTTCACTACAAATCTGACAAACTTTGAAGTATTACTACATTTACCTCTACTTGTTTCTCTTGGGTCTGCATGATTCTGTCATTATCTGACTTACAACTCCTTATTTTTTCCTTTAATATTCTCAATGTAATTTCCAAATCGGAAGAGTTCCCAACACCATATTTCTCTTCGGATTCATAGGGAGAGTCTTTTTAGTCAACCATCTTGCTATCCATTTGATATTTCTTCCTGCAAGGTATATCATGTAAGATAAACCAAATCACAATAAACCAACGTACCTTAGTATAGCTTGGGGAGGATACCTTGTCTGCAAGATCAAAAAATTAGTGTGAAACATGCATAACATAATCATGATAGCATATATAAACATAAAACATAAGCATATGACCATGCAACTGCCATTATAGCTTTGGTCCACTCATCAATGCATGACCTCAACATCAACACACACCATGACCTCATGCATGACAACCACCATCATTACGTCACTATACACTTGACCACATGTAAACATGAACATGCATAAGTGATGCATAACCATCCACACATATGCATAAACACATATGATCAAGCATGAATGAACAATACTTGAAATCAAACCTGCAAGAATGATACATGCAACCAAGCATACAAGAATGTAACCAATCAAGCAATATTGCAACAAAAAATACTACAACAATACATGTAAGTGACATAAATCGACATGTAACTAGTCATACACTCACGATGCTACATTCCACCACAAAAACATCAAGTTTCACATGACGACATCACTACAACCATGAACAACATCATGCAAATGCAGCAAGCACATGGAATTAAAGTGTGAGAGACACACATGCAACATACATGCATTCATGACCAACACGTAGCCCATCCAATTCGAGGGGTGAACCATGCTATGATACTACTCTGTAACACCCTCCTCCCACATCTACCCAAGCAACTAGCCAGTTTGGGTAAACATGCGACGAGAGGCCACTATGATATGATTCGACCTCCTAAGTCACGTTAAGGAAGTGGAATCGATGGAAAAACACCATACAAACATTAATTATCATCTTCAAGACCCTTAGGAACCAATCCAATACTTTAGACAGTTTGCCTTAGGTTCCCACTGATCTTTTGGACAACTTAAGCCTCAGTCACTCTCATGCTATAGGCATGAGGGTGACCAAAAACCCAAAGCCGCTCTCACATGCTTGCCTACCAATGACTAGAGACCAAAAATGTTAGTGTTATGCCAACAACTCCAAGATTTGAGCCACTTTTTCAGGCCCAAAGGCCGAGTCACTATCCAGAATTGAACCATCTCTTCAAATCACAAAATAACATGGAAATGACAGTACTAAAGCAATCACTTGTTCAAGACCTTGACTGGACCCCTACTAGACATGACAGGCATTTCATCAAACATATTGCAAATGTGTAATCTACAGGTGTAATTAATAGTTTTGAACATAGGGTTCTCATACTTAGCTAAGAATCGCTAAGAACCATTGATGCCTCAACACATCAACTGTCATTCCATCCATGAGGTCATAGATACATTGATCACTCAATTACAAGTAAAAACATGATGAGAGCCACACATGGCTGTTGTCATAAAACACATACATAACCAGCATAATAGCAGCAGAAATACTCATGAAAGTATAGTCATATAGACCACATATAATCCATCAAAATTATCATATGAATACAAGGAGAAATACCATTTCATTAATGATGCAAAATCCAAACCCGAGATGGGACTTCCACATTACACTCAACTGTAGAATGGTTGAGCCAAATATCTCTTCAACCATTCACCGTTGTGGCATATTCCAAGCATGAATGTGGGATCTCATAAAACACATCAATAAAATCTCATCAAGGGCTTCCAAAGGCCATTACCTCAACCCATCAAACAGTGATTCCACCTCATGGTCGGACATCACAAAACCATCATCAAATTGGTCTCCTTCTAATCCTTCTAGGGCTTCCAGAGCATTTGTTCCAACCAAGGCTTCCAGGACTAGTAACTCAACCCACAAATGCCACTGGGCTTCCAGAGTGTTTGTCCAACCAAGGCTTCCAAGACTAGTAACTCAACCCAAGTTTTTATAGGGCTTCTAGAGAGTTTATCCAACCAGGGCTTCTGGGAACTCATAACTCAACCCAAGCTAAGGAAACGTGAGAACCAACCAAAAAAAAAATGAAAGTAAACCCACAAACACCATGGCTATCCAGGAAATGGAAAGGCTAGGCAATCCACTATCAATCTAGGCCATCCTCCATGCCAATGATAGATCACAACCCAGAAACCACATGCATGTGTCATGCATGCCAAAACTAGTGAAGGAAACATACATGCAACTCAGCACCTGCAAGAAAATCTGATGTAGTTGTTGATACTGATGCCTTCTCACACTTTCCTACTCTTCATTTTCCTTCTTGCTCCAAAAGTCCATGTCACACCCACAAATAGTGCTCTATGAAAACTCTAAGTGTCCAAGAGTATGAGAGCGAGAGAGAATAGTGAGAGAACTCCAAAAATGAACTGACAAAAGGTTACCAACTGATCCTCAGAATCCTTTTTATGAATGAGGTCCCTATTTTCTTCATTTTCCTCTATTTTCCCTCATTTTCTTCCTCACATGCAACCTATGACCTTTCACCTCCCTTTTCTCCTAATTTCCATTATTTTCATAAATAAATGTGCCAGAAATGTCATTTTACCTTTCCAAAGCCTTATCCATTTCCTTTTCCAATTTCCTTATCCATAAACAATCACAAGTGATCCCCATCACTACGATTTTGCCCCAACATTCATCTTGAAATAAGTGTCCCATCCATGGTTATTATTTACCTCTATTTACTTTTATTACATGGAATTTTCACCAGGGATGTTACAGGTTCATTTTTTCCATTCAAGGGAGTGACAATATGTTTCATGTACCTCTCTAAATTCAGCTAGATCTGATTATTTCTTCCCTTATACGGAAGCCATAAATGTGACTAGTTCGTAGCAAAATACTCTTGTAGCTTGCTGGACCAATCTCTGCTCAACAACACTCCTTATGCTTCCAGAATTTCCAAATTCACTAAGTTGATACATTGGTGGACTCGCTCATCGGATGATAAACAGATAATCACATCTTTGAGTTCACCAACTGCATGGACAAGAGTTTTATCTAGCTAAATGATTTGTGCATCTGTTTTGTCCCGTTTTGTGTTGATTTCACTGGCGACAAATAATGGCATTACGTTCAACGATGCATCGGAATGAACCAAGAAATTGTGTACATTGAAATTGAAGATTTCAAAAGTTAACAAAAAAGGAGGGAAGAGTGTATTTCATCCATTGTTAAAGCATTAAGTACAAATTTGAGGGAACTAGAGGATGTACCAGATCCCTTGTCAGAAGAAGCGTCATTACTTGCAGTGGACTGCCCAACTACGCATAAGAGGATGTCTCACTGGCTCATGATCTTTGTTAGTTTGAACATTGATATTTTCACATGAACCTTATTCATGTCATCAACTATGTTGTAATCTACAACAGGAATGATTGCTGAAGTGTCTGGGGGCGTGACTTGGTTTGTGACTTCTGGAATATTGGTCTTACTCTTACTACTTACGAAAGAACTTTTTGTTGTAGTTGTGTTACCAAACTTGCTCCGAGTGTTCTTTGTTGAGCTAATGGGTGGACTGATCTTTCTTAATAGGTTTTCTTTGAGTTTCTGCTTCATCGACGCAGTGGTCGGCCCTTAGCTTCTCATATTGTAATAGTTGGTATTCTTTTGGGTTGGATCATCAGTCAGAGGTTGTTTGTCGATCATACTCTTTTGGGCTATGAGTTTGCAATTCAACATGTTTACTATGTGCCCCACACTCAGAGTCTCTTTGGTTGAAGTAGCTACTGGCTTTTGCAGGCTCAGTATGCTCCTTAGCCATTACCGCATCAACAAGATGCATAACAAGAATGCTCATGGAATGATTCCATTATGGGAATGTTTTCTCAAAATGATATTCTTGATGATATGAACAATATTGGTCTATGCCCATGATTTCAATATTCAATACAACATTGGATCTCTATGTAGACTTAGTCTGTTGATTGATACTACTGCTGGAATTTGTAGTCCTTATAAACAGGTTGAACTTAGGAGGCTTGCTGCTCATGGTGGTCTCACTTGACATTTGTTTCAATTCTGCCAACTCATTCAATAGAGTCTTGATAATACGGGTCAAACTCTCTAGATCAATAATTTCTTTCTCTTTGGCCTTGCTTACGGAAGCTTGAGACCTTTTACCTATGTCTTTGGATTCTTTAGTTGGTTCATCGTCTACAATGACTCCAATTGCGCGTAAGTCATTTTCAACTACGATTGCCTCTTCATAATTTTCTGTCAAAGTTTGTTTCACAATTCTCTTTACAAATTTCACAATGTTGGTTTTAGCATAGTTCTAGACTAAGTCATGAGTAGGTTTTAAAATATTTATTTTTTAGGATTAATTTTGTAAATTTCAAAAAAAAAATTACGCTAGCAGAATTTCTGGTAGTGCCCGATTTTCTTGTTCAGACAATCTCCCCTATTTTTCGGGTAGTCTTTTTGTTCCTGTTTTATTTCCTATTTTTTAAATTTTCTGATGCTACCAGAATTTCTGCTAGCGTCTCCCGTTTTAAAAAATAAATCTGAAAACGAAACATTTTTCGATTGTCCACATGTCATAATGGCAAAATATTAATCCAAATCATAAGATTTCGTGATTGGATAGGTCACAAACTTCAAGTCAAGTGAAGTGGTAGTGGTTAATCGATTTGGTTGATCGTATTAGCTAGGTGTCAGTCAGAGCTATAGCCAGTGATTGCCTACCCCACTGATCTTAAATAAACCTGTGTTTCCAAAGTTAAAACGTGTCTGCAGCGTCAGTACTGGCCATAGGTTTACATTCCGACAGCCGTTCTTTCTTTTCCGCGTAATGCGCTACCAGAATTTCCAGCCAGTCCGAACTAAAGTAGGAAAATTGCCAGATTTGCAAAAAATCTCGTACAATCACCTATAGCAGATTAGCTGGACTCTCCAAAGCAACTTGACTTCATCATTATTATTACGTTCTGTCTTTTATGACATGAAATCTCATTTAATCATGAAGGATTATATGCATAGGAGATTGAACCAAAACTTCATCTCAAATATTTGAAAATAGAGGAAATTTCACCATTTCGAATTTCTGAAGTGCAACAAAGGAGACAGTGATTGAGGTGGTTAAGAACACATCCCAGATTTTCAAGCAGCCTAATTCAAGCTAATTGCAACATCTGTTGGGTAAGCTTCCATACGTTGACATCTATTCTTCATAACAAGCAAGTAGATATCTATGGCACCAAAGTCTAGGAAAGGTGGAAAGCTTAAGAGAATCGAACCTCAAGGAGCTGAGCTAGTTGATGCTAATCCAAGTGTTAGAAGACTGTTTATTTAGGCAGGCTGGTATCCACTTTGTACCAGGTTAGGAGGCTCACATCAAGGTGTAGCTCAGGATTTTTCTCAAACTTTCAATGGATAGGAAGCTACCATCTTTGGTTTCAAATTGTAGGTTTCAGAACAGTCAATTGCAGAAGCTTTTAACCTTCCCCAGGAAGGAGAAAAGTGGTTTAAGGGACAACTCATTACAGGAGGAGATCTCAATACTTTTATTAGAGATGAATACAAAGATCCTAATTGGGCCAAAGGAATTCCCAGCAATTATCTTAAGAAGGAATGG
Source organism: Pinus tabuliformis (assembly GCA_031772625.1). Taxonomy (NCBI): domain Eukaryota; kingdom Viridiplantae; phylum Streptophyta; class Pinopsida; order Pinales; family Pinaceae; genus Pinus; species Pinus tabuliformis. Next base: position 179,147,370 of record CM062808.1, read on the forward strand.
GAAGAAACAGTCAAACTGGTTAAGATTTTTCTCACTTGTGAGAGAATGTATACAGTAGTGTTTCTTTACCATATGAGGTTTCTTTTTCATTTTGCAGGTATGAGGACTCTTAATCTGACCTATTTCATATTGAAGAGCCTGACCCAAAAGGCAGCCAGAATTCAAACACACCATGAAGCATCAGAATACAGCTTGTATCATCAGGCAATTATCAAGGTTTTGGTTGAAGAAGAACTGAAAAAGAGAAACCAAACTTGGGAACATTTCTTGTTTTACAAGGCAGGCCAACCTGCACCAAAACCCCAAGAAACTATTAAATATTCTTCAACATGGGTTCAGACAAAAAGGACATCAACTACATCAACTAAAGGAAGTTCTAAAAGAAAGGCAATGAAGGAAAGTGTAAGCGGAGGTACAAAAAGAAGCAAAGAGAAGGCTTTAGCTACTGAATCTGAAAAGAAAAAAGAGCAAGGTGAAAGCTCTTCTTCCCATAAAACAAAAATCATGAAAATGGTTCCTCCTGTTAGACCTTTTCCTAAGGTTTACACAAGAACTCGAAGAGGAAAACTTGCAGCTGAAGAGAAATCTAAAGTGTAGGTGCTTCCTGAAATTTCAGAAGCACATAAACATCAACAAGAAAACTAGCCTATTGATTCTGATGAGGAATTGTTGAGAGAAATAGGGTATAAAAGGACCAGTAAAAATAAGAAAGAAGAAATAAAACCAGTTGTTGGAGCTAGGAGGAGACATACTAGGGAAAGAAACAAATACATATTGAAATCAAAAGCCCTAAATAATCTTATTTTACTGATTGAAGTAATAGTCATAGAAGAACAACATATAGAGTTGCAGACTGTGGATTCTTCAATTGTAGAAATCATAAGATCTTTGAAGAAGCAAAGAGGTAAAGCTCCCATGGACCAACCATCAGAGCCTCCCAAAATAAGAAAGGTCCAAAAAGAAGCAGACAAGAAAGAGACCATCATCAAAGAAGAAATAACCAAACCAACAAGGTCAAAATCTGCTGCTAGAAATAAAACAAACTTGGATAAACTTGCAGAGGCTGCAACTCACATGAAATGAAAGGGTAATTTTCCTTAAAAAATAACTTTTTGCATATTAAGTCAAAGTTTTGAATGTGAACATTAAAGCTCGGAATATCTAAGCATATACAGGTGTTTCAAAGTATTTTATGTTAAAATGTTGAAGTGAAAACGTTATCATACCAGAAATTCCATAAGTATTTCCAGTTTTTTCGCTATTACAAGTATTACCAGAATTTCTGGTAGCACCTATTTCAACAAAAATATACAATTGTCAGCAGAAAACCTCCGGGCCAGTTTTGGAAAGACAACAACCCATAACAATATGGATAAGGAAAATGATGGATATGAGATAGTTATGAGGTTGTTGAAGGTTGTATTGAATGAAGCCATATGGTCATTTAATAGTCAAGACCATAAAGAGAAAAATCAGTAGCAAAAGGGGCAGCCAGTCAGTTTTTCCAGCAGCCAAGTGTCATTTTTCCTCTTCTTCTCATCTACACCTGTACTTTCTATTGCAATTCGATGGGAGATGATTTTAATATCTAAAAGACACCTATGTAACAAGGAAATAGTGGAACCACCAATTTAGGAGAGTTGGAGTTGGTGCCTCTCTCTCTATATATATCTTTTGTAAATATCATTTCAGGGTTGGATTTTGGTTCACCTAAAGGCTCAGCTTAATAAAATAGATTTTTCTACACTTCATGCTGGAGGATTTTGTGATTCAAGTTATATCTAATGTGTGGTTTGTCTATTTCCTTGTTTCAATTTTTTGAATTATAAATTTGTAGTAGCCAAGTATAGTATGAGTGAGAATCATTAAGAGGATCTGATGATGACTTATCTACTATCCAGTTTTCTGTAAATTATAATATATGTTTCAAGTAGAACTTGTTAGTGAAGGTTTCACAAAGGATTTGTGGGATACTTTATACATGTTCTTACTTTCTAGTTGTTGTTTTCCTTGTCAAGTAGCTAGTATAGTATGAGTGATAAATCATTAAGATGATATAATGATAACTTATCTAATATCCAATTTTCTATAAATCATAATATCAGTTCAAGTAGAAATTGTTAGTGAAGGTTTCACAAAGGATTTGTGAAATATTTTATACATTTTCTTACTTTATAACTGTTATTTTCCTTGCCAAGAAACAGAGTTTGTTACAAGGTTGTTTATGTAGTTGAAGTGACTATCTTAAGATACTCAGTTTTCTTAGGATATTTATCAGCTACATGTTCTCTTTCCTCTGCTCCCCTATATTACTCACTTAACCATGCAATTTATGCTTGCCACAGCTTGCCAAATGCATGAAAGTTAAAGAGGAACACAATCATTTCAAAACTCCTTCAGAAGCCATCCCACCACTCAAAAAACCCTTTTAAATTTTGAAATGAAATCATGATGTGTAAGGCTTACTCCTTTTATAGTCTAGGAGTAACTCCTTACGCTAACAGCTAGTCGGCAAGGAGGAAGTGTAGTAATCAATGGTGATGATGGAATGAGGTTTAGTGTTTGCTAAGAACTTATTCAGAATGTGGTTAAACCTTTGATTGAAATCTTTCACTTTTTCCTTTTTCTCCATCTTGAGACTTCCCATCCCTTTCAATAACATGGCGAGAACCTTACCATCAACAAATTTCACAAGGAAAATTTTCTTAAACCCTCTCTAGTTCTGAATGGAATTCAAAGGAAGACTATGATACCACACAAATTCTCTACCATCTAAGGTACACGGAAATAGTCTACATGCAACATCATCATAACATACCTCAAGTGTTTGCAAATGTAGGTGGAAGTTGTCTATATGGTCCTCCACCTTTACTACTCTATTAGGGTCATACTTCGTTAGGAGCTTTTCTAAATTCCTTGGCATCTTGTGTAACACACCCGGTAGTGCAAGTGGGCCCTAAGACATCCAATCCAGATCTTGGTCTGCCATGTCTTCTTCGTTGTCTTCCCCTTCTTCTTCAAAATCTAATTGGTCTTCTTCTTCTTCTTCTTCTTCTTCTCCGCCTAACACATGGAAAGTATCATCTGAGAGCACTACGTTATCACGTCACCATTGTTGAAGGTTGGAGGTTGTTTTGGTTTTTCTGTGTTTTCTTTAGTCTGCTAACTCTTCAAGGGTGGCGAGAACCAACTCTTCAACTATTGAAACCACTATCCCAGTAGGGGTGGTTTGGTTCTTCTTTGGAAAATATGGAAGAGTTTCTATTCCAAGTATCAATCCAATAACTCTCACAAATTTTCAAGTGATGGGGGATGGCCCATAGCTACTTGTATCTGAGTTCGTAATGTTGTGCATTCTTGGGCTTAAAAGAATTACCAACTTTAGGAATGTGCGGAAGGGGGTTGCTGAGAATATTACTGCCTTGACCAAAGAAAGTAAGCTTGGGGTTGGTGGGGTTATCAGCCATAGAAGTCTCATTGTCCTCATTATAGCACCATAAATTTTGATGGTGTTGGACATGCCAACATTCAAGGGATCTCCCCAATATTAAGTCCCAACTAGACCTCACACCATTTGGTGTAAGAGTCCCATTCGGTAGAAAGGCCCAGTTGTCGAATCCTTAAAGATTTGTCTTGGCTCTAACTGTCAGCAAAAGAGAGGGATGCAATGGTGCCTTCAAAAATAAATAAGGTGTGTCTGGTGAGTGTTCAATTGTAAATGTGTCAAGGTTCTTCTACTGCGGAGAGGGGAGAAAAGTGAGCCTCTAAGAGAGAGGTAATAGTACCACCCAAGAAGAGACACACATGAACCAAAAGGATTCATCTAACATCCAACGGAATAGTCCATAGAGGATGTGACCGTCGTTTCAACCAATAAATGAGGAAAGGCATGTCTAATATCCTACAGAATGGTCTAAAAGGATGGGACAACAATGACAACCATTACATCACATTCTCAATAAGATAAGTACTAAAACAGCTGAAATAGTTCAACTATCTTAGCACATGTGAAAGAAAACATGAAATACAAACATCCACAGAGTATTCTTACAAACATTAATAATCCATACATGAAGAACGTGTTGGCCTTGAAAGATTTTGTTATTAAGTAAAAATTCCAAGACACATGTATACAATGTACATCACTAGCTCCAGTACTAGAGCATTGGAGCCACTCCTTGCTCCACAAAGAAATAGCTTTTCTCTCTAATGCTTTGAAGGAGGAGCCAAGGTGACATACAATGAGGGAGTATATATAACCAAGGGGTGATGCTTCCCCTTCCTTGTGACTCTTTGACAACCCTCATAATTTTTTGACTTCCTATGACTTTTCAACTTTACATGACTCTTCGTATTCCACACATGTCTTTTGGACTTTCAATTTACAATACATTTTTGAAACATATGTTACATCATTGGCCGCAAGGTGTGGAATGTGAATACTCCTGACATGACACTGCTAACATGGACTGCATGATGATGTGGCAATGTCAAGCCACAAATGTTGGTAAGTGATGAGTGTATGCTTCTTGTTTTCACCTTTGTATGACTTGGTGATAAGGAATCATCAATGACCTTAAGCCTTGAGTTGCGATCGAAAAATGATTTCCCTTTTTATTTTCTTGATTGATCAGCTTGTGTGTTCATCTACAAGTGTCTTTTAGCAATTTCCCCTCCTTCATCTCCTTGTTCATCATCTTGCCATGGTGTGATAGAGTACCTACATCTACAATTCACTCATGATGAGATGACATCAGTCTGAAAACCCCTAGTCTAAGATAGGTTGGGAGAGAGGGCTCAGTGACTGCACAATTCTATTAGCTAGGGAAAAAGCTTGAGATCTGACACTGTGCAGTGCACAGTTAAGGGAATATTGAAGGACAAGACTGCGTAGTTTGGAAGCCAGTGGGACGGGCTGAGGGAATGCGCATTGAGAAGACACACTATACAGTTATGGGAGATAAGGGAGGTATGGCTATTGCGCAATTGCATAATTCAGAGGCTAAGGGTATGAGCTTGAGGCTTGTGATTGCATAGTGAAGGTCGGGTTGGGAGGAATGATTACACAATTCTGGAGGCCAAGGTCAAAGCTTGAGCATAGGAATTGCACAGTGTAGTAGTCTTGGGAGACATGAACTGCACATTACACAGTTTCAAGGGGCAAGGTCGCAGCTATAGGACTAGAATTGCGCATCTCAGGGAGGTCGTGTGAAGCCAAGTTTCTTAGTCAAGAAGCCTTCTTAGAAATGGCTACGTATAAGACCAATTAGACTGACGTTAACAGTGATAAGACTTTAACTATGATCTCACACTTAGAATGCTTGACGAAACAACAACATAGATCACCCAAGACACATTAACAATGCATTTCCCTCCATGTGCCCACTTTACAAAAAGTGTGACACTTAAGATAGACGTTGGGATGATGTGACGACACTTGTGCGACAGTGCTCAAAACTTTGTGAATGAGTGCGATAGATGTTTACATAATTAGAACAACTCATATACACAAAGATAGACCCTTGAAACCATCAAAATATGCTTGTACGCATTGTGTGACAACCAATCATGCCAAAATAATTCAAGAAAGCTCATGAAGTAAGCTTCAGTGTTTGCTACAACAATGTACAAGACCAAGGAAGGCTCTGAAATTGAGTGTAAGCCAAAATTTTGGAGGGTGATGTAGCATCTATAACATGAGGGTAATAGAGTTAACGTATTGGCTTTGTCTTCCCCTAGTGTGCACAAGGTTAGGAACCTAACTGGCTACTTCAACTTGTATTTTAGAATCAAAATAAGCTTGGTGGTCATTGGTGGTTAAGGCTTCTAGTTGGAAAATTTATTCTTTGATTTTCGAGGTGGAGGAGTGGAAAATAGTTGCAACAATTTTTTAGTTTATGGTAGCATTGGACAATGGTTCTGGTCTCAGGTGATGCTAAGAGGCTAAGGAACACTAGATCTCCAAAACCCAGAAAATTTTTTGCGAGATAAGCTTGAGAAACACCTTAATTAAATTAATTTTCCATAATTAAATTATTTCCTAAGTCTAACTTAAGAAAAGTGGTAAAATAAATATCAGTAATTAAGGTTGTCCGATATTTCTCCAGAGACTTCTATTAATGAAGTATAATTGATCTTAGTTGTCGATGGAGATTAAATCGTGGATGTTGAAGTTTCAATGAGAGATTATAAGAGTGGGTCAAAGGGCTTGGAGAGAGATCAAGGTAAATCGAGCTATCTAGTTCACAGATCTAGAGAGGGTGGAGTTCTAGCCAGGGAAGAAGAGTAACAGGGGGTTGTAACAAGGAGAATTTCTAGAGAAATTCTCAGGGGGTTTTACAGTTTTCTAATCTAGGAAAAGGAGGTTGAATTATCCAATAGACAGGCTGAAAATCTATAGTGTGAGTTGTCCAGTTGCCCAAGAAGTGTGAGTGTGTGATCTAGAGTGAAGTGCATGATATCATATCTACATCCCAGAGGTAAAGTGAATTGTATCTAGTGGCAAAGAAGGGTAGGATGACTCATCTAGAAGTGATCCAGAGGTAGATCAAACTATTCTGAGGAGATAGTGTGCATTTCGAGTCTAACTATGTGAATTAGTAGGGAAATAAAAATTTGACAGATAGGGCTAGATATAATTATTGTGAGGAAAAAGTATTTCCTAGATTATTTTTCAGTTGATATAGATTGTCGAAGGATTGTTGGTTGGGCATCTAGATTTTAACTCTCTATATTTATTGCATAATAAAATAAACCCTCATCTGTTTCATTGGTTTTCCCTTCAGGGTTTTTTCGGGGACTATTGTCGAAAATGATCTAGGTGGATATTAGTGGCCACCCACCTATTCCACCTAGACCTCCAGTTGGTTTCATCAATTTCCTTGATTATAGCAGCATTGACTATTTTTAGCAGGATTTCAGGTCCTAAACTTTCAGATTTGTTTTGACCCCCTAAACGACATTTTTCTAGGTCCATAGAAAGCCCATAATTGTAGGCAAGGGCCTACCACAAATCATGTAGTATTCAGATATATCTTTCCAACGAGGAATCGTACACGCCAAATAGAGATCATTTGACCAAATTACGACCCCAGGAAGTGGGCTGCCCAACTAACCCCAACGGGGCCCACAAACTCTTAGCATTTTGTCTCCTAGGTTTAGGGTTTTCGTTGTTGAGGGTTTCCCTTTCTTGTTCAATAATAAAAATTCCCTTGAGCCTCATTGTAACATAGTTAAAAGGCATGTAGCCGCCACATCTCTTCTCAAATATAAGTTACCATCATCCGAGCTAGCTTATTTCCATGATTATGTAAGTAAGCATATTTCAGTTCTTTGATATTAATGAAATGAAAATTTATTTATGTTGAATCTTTGTGTTTATGTTTATGTATGTATTCTATTGTGTTCCTACACATGTCCATATTAGTGATATTAGAGTGGTCTACTCTTTCTTTTTTTTCTTTGCATGTCCCCAATGAGGTCAGGGTATAAGGAGTTAGGGCTCAAACTAGTTGGACCTTTGAAAGACTAGCCACGCAAACCCCGATGACCTCCCATGGCGGAAGAAAAGAAAGATGAGGGAGAAAGAGATCCTTTCAAAATATTTCTTGAAGAATCCCTTGAGCCACAGAGGAACATGATAGTGGATAAATTTTCGCAAATCCTTTGGAGGAAGCCCACAGGCAACACATCTTCATCTAAAAGCCACTCTGGAGGCGCTACTTCCTTCAAGGTACAACTCAACTTTGAAATTCCCATATTTGAAGGCCAGGTAGATGAATATGTTGTAGATAGATGGTTAAATTTGTTGGAAGGATATTTTCTAGTTCATGATTTTTCTAATCGGGAAAAGATTGCTTTTTGACTCCTCAAAGTTGCCCACCATGTCAAGGACTTGTGGGAAACCTACTATGAAAAGAGGGACGAGAGAGAACCCTCATTGTTTTCAACTGCACCCACTTGGAACTATTTTCGAGATGCCATCAAGGAACAATCCCTATGGGGAGCAATGAGGACAAGTTCATACAATGGACTATGTTGCGGAAACAAAGGGATCAAGATGTGCATGAGCTGATAAATTTTTTCCATACCCTGCGCACAAATTTGGGTATCAAAGATTATGAGAAACATCTGGTGCTCAAGTACCACAGTTTCTTACACAAATACATTCACGAGGAAATGGTGTTCCTGGACATCTCATCGCTTGGTGTAGCATACCGATATGATACCAAGATTGAGAAAAATTTCAAGTAGAAAAGGCAAGACTTTGGATCTGCGAACCCAAAGTAGAATAAAGGCACCCCCAAGCCACAGAGAAAAGGGCAGAGTCACGTCGCGACCCCATAGGACAAATACTTGAAGCAACAAGCCAATAATAATTGAAATGCAAAGAAGAACATTGGAAAGTGATGTGAGTTCCATAAAACACCCACTCATAAGATGAACGAATGTCGCATGAAGCAGGTGCTGGTGGCCAAGCTAAAAGACGCAGAGACAGATGCATGCTCTGAATCTGAGTTGGAACTCGACAAGGGAACTGACAAGGGAAATCATATCATTGACACTAAATCGAATACGATGGTAGCCACCACCAAGCTACAAAAGGTGGAACCTATGGATCTAGAGGAGGGGGAGCACCTCTTCCACTCACAGATGTCAGTAAAGGGTTTGTCAGTGCAGTTCATCATTGACATTGAGAGCCAGAAGAACCTGATCTCAGCTAAGGCCATCAAGAGATTGAATTTACCAATGACGCCGCACCCATAGTCATACACCATTGGGTGGCTCCACCAAGGGAGAGATCTCTATGTCAGCCAGTAGTGTCGCCTACCTTATAACATCAAACCCTTTGCAAATGAGGTATTGTGCGACGTTTCCCCTCTGGAAGATTGTGATGTTTTATTAGGTCATCCATACCTATGGAAGCGTCATGTTATATATGAATCTAGACCTCGTTCTGTTATTATTACTTTGGGTCAGAAATTGTACATGATACAAAAGGTAGCACCGCCTACCACCCTTTCTTTGATCTCTGCTAAACAATGCAATAAGATCATTTCCCAAACCAAATTTTTTTTCTTGCTTATGATTCACCCTCAAAAGAAGAGGAAGATTGTGGCCACATCCATAACCTCCAGAAAATTATACTTTGCACGAAAACAACATATGGAAAAGATCATGGAGGAGTATAAGGACATATTCACCTCACCCATAAGGGTTCCCCTACAGAATCAGCTCAAGCACTCCATTGATCTGACCTCGGGTGCACCGCTACCCAATAGACCAATATATTAATGCTATGTTCTGGAGAAGATGAAATGAAGAGGCAGATTCAGGAGTTGTTATAGAAAGGGCACATCAGACCAAGTTCTTCACCTTGTGGGAGCCTAATCATGTTCGTACGGAAGAAAGGAAGAACATGGAGGCTTTGTATTGACTATCGAGCAGTGAATAAGATCATTGTCCAGAATAGGTATCCAATCCCGCAGATTGATGACCTTCTGGACCAACTCAAAGGGGCCAAATATTTCAGCAAGATTGGCTTGAATTTTGGTTATCACCAAGTACCAATTGAAACCTCCAATGTGTGGAATAATTCCTTCAAATCCAAGGAGGGTCTTTTGAATGACTAGTCATTCCTTTTAGGTTGATGAATTCCCCCACAACCTTCATGTGGGTGATGGATGACAACTTGTAGCCCTTCACCAACTTGTTCGTGGTAGTGTAACTGGATGACATCCTGATCTTCTTCCAGAGTTGGGAAGAACACATACACCATACTCGACAAGTCCTCAAAACCCTGCGACAACACAAGTTGTGTGCCAATTTGGAAAAATGCATTTTTGGTATGGCGTAGGTTCAATATATGGGGTACATCATTGATGAGTGGGGTGTGCATGTGGACCCAACCAAGATACAATTTATTTGGGATTGGCTAGCCCTAACCACTCTATTAAATATTTACAACTTTCTAGGTATTTCCAATTTCTATCCCAGTTCGTGTTGGGATTCTCTCATATCACTTGGACTTTGAGTCAAGTCACCAAGGGCAGAACGAAAGTAAAGTTATTTTGGTCTGAATCCCAACATAAGGCATTTACTGAGTTGAAGCATCGCCTCTACTCTGCAACAGTGATCACATTACCAGACCTGCAACAACCATTGAAATTGAGACAAATGTCTCTAACTATGCTATTGGTGTTGTTCTTACCCAACAAGGGCATCCGGTGGCATATCAGAATGAGACACTTTCATATACAGTCTGAAAGTATAGCACCTATGAAAAGGAGATGTATTCCATTGTGCAAGCCTATTGAAAATGGAAGCATTATATTATGGGGAAGGAAAAGTCATCCACACAGACCACCAACCTTTGCAGTTCATACAAACATAAGGAAAGTTGTAGAAATATCGCTATCTAAAATGTTCCACATATCTGCAACAGTTCCATTTGAACATTAAGTACAAGAAGGGAAGCAACAATAATGTTACATACTACCTCAACAAACCACTAGTTATGGCACTGACCATTGTGCTCAACTCTTGTGGAAATAAGAATTCGAGATGGCCACATATTTACAAGAGTGATCTAGAATTCAACACCACATACCATATGCTCCTATAAGGTAAGCAAGTTCCATACTTTTACTTCCAAGACACACTGTTATGCCACCTGGGACACCTCTGTGTTCCTTCTATCGAACATGCCAAGATAATTTTGGAGGCACACTACAGTCAGGTCGTTGGACATTTTGGGGTAGATATGACAGTGGTAGTATTGAAAAAGTACTTTATTGGTCGAACCTTCAACATGATGTTTGGAAGTACATCAAATCTTGCACTATATGCATTATTGCCAAGCCTACAATGAAGAAGCAAGGCTTGTATACTTCCCTACCTACTCCTAGCCGGACCGGGGAATCCATCTCCATGGATTACATGTCGAGCCTTCCTTCTACTAAGCATGGAAATGACTATGTTTTCACGATTTTCAGCATATTCTCTGAGATGGCCATTCTTGCGGTCTGCAAGAAGAGTATCACAGAAAATCCACCGCCAAACTCTTCTTTGAATGAGTATGTGTACACTTTTGGATCCCACAGTCCATTATCTTAGATTGAGACAGTTGGTTCCTAAGTGAATTTTGGTCAAGACTTTGTTCATTGTTAGATACCAATTTCACTAAGTCCATGGCATTTCACACCCAAACTAATGGCTAAACAGAGGTCATCAACAAGATGACCGTGCACATCCCACACTTTCATAACTCGAAGCACCCATGCACATGGGATGAGAGCCTCCCCTATGTCCAACACAACTACAACGTGGATCTCCACATCTCAACTAGCCACAAACCGTTTCAGGTGGGAGTGGGATTCCAACCACTATGTCCCATTGATGTTGCCATACCATTTGCAACTACTCAGGCAGATTTGGCTCATGTCCAGTCCGAAGCTGACATGCCTAACAACTTCATTGAGTGTATTCATCAAATCTGCCAGAAGGTCCATGACATATTGGATAGAGAAAATGCCAAGGACAAGCAACATCATGATCAACATCGAGTTCCACACAAGTTACATGTGGGCAACAAAGTTTGGTTACACTTGCAGAAGGAGCACCTCGCTGGGCCCCACCGAAAGCTTTACCCATTCCAATATGGGCCTTACACCATCACTAAAGTAGTATAGGACAATGCTTTCAAGTTGAGAATTCCATAATTCCTTTCCTTGCACCCAGTATTCAATGTGAACGGACTATGGCCATACTTTCCCCCATTATTGGACACATCCAACGTTGTTGAGCAGATGACACCAACTGAGCTCAAACCAAGTTGTATTGAACATGCCACAATTGATAGGATAATGGACACACATATCAAGAACACTCACCAATAGAGGATCCAGCCATATTGAGTTGTCAATGTAGGCAAACTCCATCACGGGGGCAAGTGGCTCACTAAGGACCAGGTTCAACAAAAATTTCCTCACCTCATGGAGACTCTACACGCAATGGGGACCATTACTTCCTAAGGGAGGAGGACTGATCCAGGTGGATATTGGTGGCGACCCGCCTATTCCACCTAGACCTCCAGTAAGTTTCATCAGTTTCCTTGATTATAGTAGCATTTACTATTTTTAGCAGCTTTTTGGGTCTTGCACTTCTGGAGTTGTTTTGACCCCCTAAACGGTTTTTTTTTTGGGTCTGAAGCAGGGCCATGGTCATAGGTAGGGGCTAACCACAAATCCTATAGTACTCGAAGATATATTTCCAACAAGGATTTGTACATGCCAAACATAGATCATATGACCAAGTTACGACCCTGGGAAGTTGGCTGCCCAACTAACCCCAACGGGGCCCACCAAAATTTGGTTATTGATGGCTTCCCTTTGTTGTTCAATAATAAAAAGGCCCTTAAGCCTCATTGTAACATAGTTCAAAGGCATCTAGCTTCCACATATCTTCTTAGAGATAAGGTACCATCGCCTGAGCTAGTTTATTTCCATTTTGTATGTGAGCATCTTTCAGTTCTTTAATATTATTGAAATGAAGATTTATTTCTACTGCATCTCCATGTGTGATTTATTTGTTATTTGTCGTCAAACAAATAAACTTCTAATTAGTTAAAATAATAAACTCGAGTTGCTACAATTTCAAGGAAATTTCACATGTTATCAGAGCATTATTGATAATATCGAAGTCTCAGAGGAAAAATATCAGTAGATCATGTAGTTTAATATGGAGTTTTGAAGAACAGTTCAGATCTGTGTAGGCCAAGATAAGGTGTGATTTGCAAAGGTAGAGGGTTTTATTTCCAAATCTAGTTTGGAGGAAAAGTTTTAATAGCATCATAGTAGAGTTTGTAGGCAATGTGGTTATTGGGTAGTTTCGGTGAGTAGATCAGTCAATTCGTAGGGTAGATATGGGCACAAAAGAATTGCAACAACGGTTGCAATTGCATATCTACTAAGGGTAGGAAGAGAAAAGCACACAGAGAAGGGATATCAAGAAATTCTCATAGGGTTTCCAATTTTCCAGTTGCAGGAAAGGAGGTCGTAATTTCTAGCAGCAAAAGGTCGTAGCAGACTTGTTAGTCTAGCCAGTGTGAGTTGTAGGGTTAGTAGTGCATGTGCCAGATTCTGGAGAAGGACTTCTAGGAGGTAGATCAAGTTACCCAATAGAAGTAGCAAACAAAGTGAATTTTAGGAAGGACATTGAAGGAAAGTATAAAAGAAGATGTACACATTCCAAGGGGAGTGCATGTAGTCGAGAGGAGGACAAGTGAGTTGTTGGAACGAGAAGGAGATTTCCAAGTTTAGTTCTCTAGTATTCTCATAATCAAATAAAGGTTGATTTATCTATAGAAAGAGGATTGAAGCAAGAAAATCAAATAACCAGATTACCCAGTTAGCAAATTTGATGTAGGAATTTCATCTTAAGTTGCCAGATATATTTTCTAGATGAAGTGCGAATAACTTTAGAGTCGAGGGAGGAAATATATTAGTTAGATCTATTTTCTAGTAACATTTCTCAGTGAGCAGTGCAGGTTGCAGGATCAAGTGTGAGCTAAAAACATAGGGGTGTGAGTTTGAAGAGGAGGTTGAGTTTGGTTTTGTAGAGGAAAACAAGGGTTCTCATATCGATTTGTCTGTTGAAGGAGTAACATATCTCCAATTATTTTAGTTTCACATATTTTTACAGCTTTAAGATACGGTTGTACAAGATTTCCAGAACAGGTTGTGCAAGTTAGCCAGAACACATATCTAGGAGACATATTGACTTCCAGTTGCTGGAGACAGGTGTTGGAGGAAGTGCGAGTTTTCTAGTGTCAATTACAAAGTGAATAAGGGTCCCATCCAAGTACATGACTCTAAAGGAGATATATCGACACCATATTTATGAGGAGGAGGAGTATGAGACTCTAGCATGCCAGATTGAGCAGAACCCATGGGAGGAGCAACCAGAGGTCTAGATATAGCCATGAAGGTTTGATCAGTAGATCAAATTCAATTGTTGTATATTCTTCACAAGGATCAGTACCTTTGATATATGGGCCCACAGTAGTTAAGTAACAAGAGAAATAATCATGATATATGAGGTACATGAGTTAAGTATTAGCACGATATATTCAGATACCTAATAGTAGAGCTTGTTGTAGTCAGTACGCAAGAGACATTTGTAGAACTAGTTCCAATGACACGGGCAGTGTGAATTGGCTAGTTATAGAAATCAAGGCATTGTTCTAGTGAAATAGGTTTCCTATTCCTTGAAGAAGTAAAGGAGGTCGATTTTAATTCTAGTAGATGAAGTCAAAGGAGACAATTCGAATTGGCCAATTGTAGAGAGCAAGGCACAATTCCAACCGTAAATAGTCATCCAGTCTGTGTTGCAAAGGCTATATATTATGTACCAGTGACAAGAGGTGATCTAGAGGAAGAACAAGTGGTGTTAGTTAGCAGTAAGATGAAGAGTTACTACTAGAAACTGTTTCCTGATACAATATTAATTTTCTCACAGCAGAAATACGTAGTCTAGTTCGACATGCAGACAAGAGTGAAAGTTGCAAAAGAGAGGCTTTGTTAGTAGTTCCAATAGTGCAGCAACAATGCAAAGGCATCATTTGTGTGATATCTCAAATTGGTTTAGCTATAGATCAATGGAAGATGAATCATATATTCTGCTATGGCATGGTGGACAGTGAGAGCTACTTGTATCACAGTTGTCAAAAAAAGAAGCATAGACAGACTGCAGTATTATATGGTCAACATGATCTAGAAATAGTTCGAAGGTTGAGCAATAGCAACATGGACAGACCCAGTGACAAAAATACCCTAGTACAGTTGTAGCAGAGTCAGCAAGTCCTCAATAGGTGGAGCAAGAGAGGCATGAGATCAGTTGTAGGTTCCAGGTGGATCTACAAGATCAGGGTAGTGTAGTAGCAACACAAGATGGTTCAGTTACAAGTTGTAGTAGTTGAGTCAGAGATTGTGCGCAACACGAGTAGGTCTAGCTACAAGATTGTTCATCAGGAGAGAGAGTGGAGAATGCCTTCCTTGCTAAGAGGGAGTGTTAGTTTATGGTAGTGTCAAATAGGTTTTCTAGTCCTAGGTGATGTTAAGAGGCTAAGGAAGATTAGGTCACCAAAACCCAAAAAAGGTTTCACGAGATCAGCTTAGGAAACACCTTAATTAATTTAATTTTCCATAATAAAAATATTTCCTATGTCTAACTCAAGAAAAGTGATAAATTAAAGATAATTAATTAACGATGTTTGAGATTGTTATAGAGAATTCTATTAATTAAGTATAATTGATCTTAACTGTAGATGGAGAATAAATCATGGTCATTGAAGTGTCAACCAGAGATTATAAGAGTAGGTTGAAGGGCTTGGAGAAAGATGAACTACCTCAGAGTGATCAGCATGATCAAGGAAGATCAAGCTATCTAGATCACTGATCTATCGAGGGCATAGTTCAAGCCAAGGAAGGAGAGTAGTAGGGAGAATTTTTGGAGAAATTCTCAATGGTTTTTTCAATTTTTAGATCCAGGAAAGGGAAGCTAAAAATATGCAGTAAAGGTTGCCCAATTGCCTAGAAAGTGCGAGTTCAATATCTAGAGCAAAGTGTAGGATTTCATATCTACATCTTGGAGGCAGAGTGAATTAGATCTAGGGGTAGAGAAGGGCATGAAGGCTCATCTGGAATTGATCCAGAGGAAGATAAAATCATTATGAATAGATAGTGTGTGTTTCTAGTCCAGTTGTGTTAATTAGCTGGGAATTACGAATTTGAAAGAGAGGGTCATTTCTAGTTGTTGTGAGGGAAATGTGTTTCCTAGATTATTTTTCAGTTGAGATAGATTACCGAAGTGTTGCAGCTAAATCTAAAAGGAGTTATTGCTTCTTGATCTCATGCCTGGTTGAGATCACCAAAAGGCTAAATATAAAGGGTAATACAATATAATACTAGCCCCCAATCCAAATGGTCATGCATGCGGCAAGCAGTCGGATCTATGGTATAAAGATAAGAGATCACACTTGGAATCCTCGCATGTTAGGGAAGGGTTTTGAGTTCGATGCAGATGTTGTGCTCCACTCAAGTGATCCAAAAATTCTACACCAGATCTCTATCCCTACACACAAACACAAATAAACAAGGACAGCAATTGATCGTCCTCGGAAGATCGTCGGATCAAAAGCACTAGATATGATCATATAACATACTGAACACAAATTCATGTAAGGAAGGGAACGGGTATAATTTAGATAAATTCATTGGTAACCGGGTTAACTGGGACGAAGCTAACTGAGGAAAAAGGATGGAGTGCGCCGATTTAGGGTAAATTCTTAGGGTTTTCTGCATAATCTTGCAGGCTGTAGCCTGTACTGTATCCGTTTCACTGCCTCTCGCCGGTGCCGTTTCACCGTTAACCACACCCGTCGCCATCCGATTCTGACCGCTGGCTGTTATGGAGGGGAATATGGAGACAGAACTCGTGGACTACACCGCGGACCCTTTTCCGGATCGGGTAATCTTCGGTAACCCTAATTTCTCTATGTCGGTTTCTGATCCATTTCCGATATCGGACCTTACCTCGCATGCCGTTACGCCTGTGGTCACTTTGCCCGGATATAACTCTGCCCCCTCTTCCTCTGAGCCGCCTCCTGTGGACTCGCCGGGTCTTGAAGCTCCTCCCCTATCTCCGGGTACTCTGCACATTCTATCTACCTACACGCCTCACTCGCTCTCGTTCGATCCTCATCCGCCCCTCTCCACTGTTCTCCCGACGCCCCCGGTTGATATTCCCGCGGTTGGAACTATTATTCCCCCTGTGCCTGGGCTACGGCCTTCCGGATGTTTCGAAACCCCGGCGGTAAACGTTAAACCTGCTAAGAACATCTCTCCTGAGGGTGTCCAAAACCCCTTTGTTGATCACCCTTCGGCCCCCCGTACCAAGAAGAGGAAAACAAGGTGCATTAAGGCGACTGCTAAGGATATTACCATCAGGTTTGGCGAGACCTCGGCCATAGGGGAAGCTGCGGTCATGGCACGCACGGTGCTGGTCGGACATGTGCGAGGTCGTGCATACTCTGCTAACAGGCTGACGCAATGGGTAAAGGAAATTTGGGGTGCCCTACTTAAAGAATTACCGGATGTTCATGTCCTTCCCCGTGGATGGTTCTCCCTCCATTTTGCAAAGGAAGTTTACACGAATCTGGTACTGGCAAAGTACTGGCATATTGAGATGGCTCCGGTTCTCCTCAAGAGGTGGAGCCCCCTTTTCGACCCGGAGCGCGAACAGATTGGGGCAGGACCCCTGTGGGTTCGACTGCCAGGGCTACCTCTGTAGTACTGGAGTGAGGATGTACTCATAAGGATTGGAAATGCTCTTGGCACTTACCTAGATCACGATCGAACCTTTGTGGAATCGAAGAATCGAACCCTTGCTCGTGTGCTGGTACACTTGGACACCCGTGAAGGACTGGAGGAAAAGATTACATTACAGTGGGGGAAATACAGCAGGACTCAGATTCTGGATTATGAAGGCGTCCCGTTTCGATGCAGACGGTGTCATCAGGTGGGACACCTCTACAAAGATTGCCCGCTCAACAAAAAACCAGAGGACTCCCCCAAGGCCACTCCTATTCCATCAAGAGGAGCTTCTCCGGTCATCTCTCGTCCACCTCTGGGGTCTACACCTGCCGCTCAAGCTACTCCACAAAAATCTGGGACAATGGGACTCGGCACTTTCTCTCCGCCGATGACCAGGGCTCGTGCTGCAGCAGAAGCCGCACATGCCTCGGGTATCTCTCTTATCCCTTCCTCCATTGTTCTTGATAGCTCTTCATCTATGGTTGTATCTACTGCACAGATCTCTATGGCTCATTGCAACATGTCGACCCCCCCCCATCGTCGCTACTGTTCCATCTCCTTTTCCACACTCATCTTCCTCCACCTCGCCGTCTTCCTCTGGGAAATCTACCTCCCACCCATATTTTCTTCGCCCTCGTTCCCACTCCATGGATACGCCAAGCCATCAGGTCGGGTTAGGGTTAGCTTCTCCGGGCCCGGGACCTATGACCACCAGAGGTAGAAAGACTGATCTATCTAAAGCTATTCTGCGTGCTGGGGCGGAGGTCGCCTCCGGTCGACAATCCACTCTTGATGGGGTCCTTAGAGAAAATTATACCCCGAGAAGCGTTCCCCCATGAAATGCTTATCCTTTAACTGCAGGGGCATGGCTAGTGCCCCCAAGAAACTAGCCCTTCGGAGACTCTTTGAGGTTGAGCCGACTGATATTATTTTGCTTCAAGAGACTCTAGGTCTGGCCGAGAATATCACACACTCTCTGCAAGCTCTGGCCCCGAGATGGAAGTTTATGGCTCTTGATGCTGTTGGGAGATCAGGGGGATTGGCTATCGGATACAACCCAAGAACTATCAGGGTTGATGCATCCTGGGGGGGAACTGGATTCATGGGTATCGATGTTTTCTCTGCAGAACTCGGCAAAACCCTCCGTATTGTGAATGTATATGGCCCTTGCCACCAGAGGGAAACTTTTTGGTCTCACCTCTTAAACCTCTCTTTATTGACCCCTGACCACACCATTTTGGGTGGGGATTTAAATTTTTCATTGGGCTTCAGTGAATCCTGGGGATCTTCGGCTCAGGTTGATGCCATTACTGAGTTCATGACAAACATCTTGGAACAGACCAATTTTATGGACGTTCCCATGCAAAAGCCTCTGCCCACTTGGAGGAACAGGAGAGTGGGTACAGCGGCATTAGCCCGCAGACTTGACAGATTCTTGTTGAAGGGCCCGCTTTTACAACATCTTCATCATTACAAGCAATGGGTCGGTTCAGGGGGTATATCTGACCACTCCCCTATTTATCTGGAAATCCTTGGCCCTCACCAGAAGCCGAAAGCCCCTTTCAAATTCAACCACACATGGTTGCAGGACCCGGGCTTCATAAAATTGGTTACTGACTTCTGGGTTGCAAACCCCATCGATAGAGAGGCATCCCTGGCAAAAGGTTTTTGTAAAAACCTCACCATGCTGAAGCATCTGGCTATCAATTGGGCAAAGGATAAGCATAGCAGGGAAAACGCTCAGCTCAACCTCATTGAAGCTGAGCTATGCTCCCTATTGGATGATCAGAATTTGGGTTTCATCTCAGGAGAAGAAAAGGCACGTTTGATCGAGCTGGAGAACCAAAAGGCTCATATTCTCAAATTAAGGGAAGAAACTCAAAGACTGAGAAGCAGAGCCATTTGGCTTAAAGTTGGCGATGAAAACTCAAAATTCTTTCAAAATTATGCAAAGGGAAGAAAAGTCACAAATACTATTTGGAATCTCCCTCTCCCAGAGGGAGGACATGCGGACTCTTTCAACAAGCTCTCCCAGCTCGGTACATCTCACTTCAGGAGCATTTACAGGAGTCCACCAGGCACAAATCTGGCTGAGATCATAAATGTGGCAAATCATTTCCCCAGATTTGTAAATGAGGAGGATACAGATGATCTCACTGCACCTGTCACCTCAGGGGAATTGGAAAGCACATTAAAGTGGTTCAAGAAAGATAAAAGCCCAGGCCCGGATGGTTGGACAATTGAATTCTATCTAGCTTTCTATGATCTATTGGGACAGGACCTGCTGAGGGTGGTGGAGGAGAGCAGATCATCTGGTTGTCTATATCATGCTATTAACTCTACTTTCATTGCCCTCATTCCTAAGTCTGACACCCCATCCTCCTTTGATGACTATCGCCCCATATCTTTGTGCAACTGCCTCTACAAGATCATCTCCAAGATTATTGCAAATCGCCTCAGACCCATCCTATCTAAGCATATTGCCCCCCAGCAATTCGCTTTTCTTGAAGATCGACAGATCCATGAAGCTATCGGTTCTGCCCAAGAAGCCCTGCATTCCATATGGTCCAAACATCTCAAAAGCATCATCCTTAAGATCGATCTGTCAAAAGCTTTTGACCGGGTCAGCTGGCTTTATATCAAAATGCTCCTCATTCATCTGGGTTTCCCTCTTAATCTCATCAACTGGATCATGGCTTGTGTCACCACCCCTACTTTCAGTGTCCTCATCAATGGATCGGCCTCCCATTTCTTTCACTCTGAAAGGGGTCTCAGACAGGGTTGCCCCCTATCTCCTCTCTTATTCCTTATTGTCATGGAAGGGTTGAGTAGATTAATCATAACAGCTAAGAGAGATGGATCCCTCAGTGGTCTCAAGATCACTGATGACTGTTACCTCACTCATCTGTTATTTGTGGATGATGTTCTTATCCTGCTGGATGGCAGCATCAGAGACTCACTGGCTTTCTCCCGAATCCTTCATCTTTTCTCGAGTGCTACTGGCATGCTTGTTAACCAGCAAAAATCCACTATTACTTTTGCCCGCACCACTGTCCATGAATCTCAGTATGCTCATCAGGTTTTCCCTTATAGCATCCATCCTATGGACAGAGGACTAAAATATTTGGGGTACTAGTTAAAGCCCACGTGTCAAAGGATAGCAGATTGGGTCTGGCTTGTCACAAAACTGGAGAAAAGGCTCATATGTTGGAGTCACAGATACCTATCCAAGGCAGGTCGGTTAGTGCTTATCAAAACAGTACTGGAAGCAACTCCAGTCTTCTGGATGGCTCTTGCATGGATTCCCAGACATATTCTAGCTCGCCTAGAGAAATTATGAAACAGATATCTCTGGGTCGGGAATCAAGACAAACGCATCTTCACCTGGATTGGCTGGCAAAAGATTGCACTACCTAACCGATGGGGGGGATGGGGTCTAAAAGATCTTCCCCTATTTGCACAAGCCCTTGCGGCCAAAATGGGCTGGTCCCTGCTGACTAGTCAAAACCTATGGTCCCGCCTATCATATCACAAATATATCTGGCCCCAAGAATTGATGGACTGGGTCAGGCTCCCTAGCTGGCAAAAATCAGGCATTTCATCTGTATGGAAGGTGTTGCTTCATTCATTACCTCTAAACAGAGACAACCTAGTGTGGAGGATCAATGATGGATCCCTGGCTCGAAAAGGATTGGATCCTTCGATCGGCAGTGGAGGTAGGAATACCCTCTCTCAAGACCTCATCAGATATCTACACTCACGAGAGATCAAAGTTTTTACACATATTGCTGACTAGCAGAACTCAGGGGTTTTTAATCAGGCATGGAGGTTGGCACATCAAATGGACCTTCCACACAGATGGCATCAGGAATGGCAGGAATTCAGATCTGCTTTGATTGAATCCCATATCAGAATCAAAGAGGGTCCAGACGAACTAATATGGAGTCAGGCTGAGAATGGTAAATACTCCCCAAAGGTCGGATACACCGTTCTAAACTTACATAAAAAACCAGATATCATCCCGTCTTGGTGGAACAGCATCTGGAAGCTCACGGCGCCGCCAAGAACCAAGCTTTTTTTCTGGTGTATGCTGAGGAACAAGGTACCTACAGGGGAGCAACTCTCTCATAGAGCTTTTCAAGGACCAACCTGGTGCATACTGTGCAAAGGAGCATCAGAATCCACAGAGCACCTCTTCCTGCGCTGCAGAGCTATACTGGACCTGTGGATCTCTCTATCAAATTCGATAACATACAACGGGCATTGGGAGGGAGATGACCTGAATTCCGCATGGGAAGAATGGACGCATAGGCACAAAGGATCGAAGAGCATTAAACCTTCCGATTCTCGTCAATTGGCATATTTGGAAAGCTCGTAATCGCCATATCTTTGACAACAAGCCTGTACACTAGCCACAGGTTGAGGCGGGGATTATAGCAGCATTTAGGGAGCTTCCAAATCCCTCGCCACCTAAAGAACGCCAACCACACCCACCCCCATGTATTGACACAAACACACCTTGGGCCTTCTTTGATGGGGCTGCAAACCAACATGGTTGCGGTGGAGGCTTCATCTTATACATCAATGCATAGCATTACTACAAAGTCAAACTGGGCTTGGGTGCCGGAACCAATAACTATATTGAGCTCATAACTTTGCGCCACTTACTACACTTCTCACTGGGTCACCATTGTACCAACATAAACATCTTAGGGGATTCAAAAATAATTATAAATTGGTTCAATGGCATATTTGATTGTCACATACACACACTCAGCATCATTCTAAATGAAGTATTTATATTCAAAGCAGCATTTAACAATATCACTTGCTCTCATATCTACAGGGAGCATAACAGCCATGCTGACAAATTATCCAAGGAGGCCGCGCTGATGCACAGGGGTGTGTGGGAGATTACCGAGCTGCAAGGGACAAATGAATACCAGTATTATCACCGGCCATACATAGATCAAATATACCAGCGAGACCCTGGTCACTGAACAGGGAGCATTTATTTTGTTTTTTGTTATCTATCTGAACAATACAAATGATATTTTTTGAAATGTACAGAAAAAAGCATGAGAGCCTTGAAAGGCTTAATGTATAGACATAGTTTTGACAGTATTTACAGCGAACTATAGCAGATTGCCCTGCGAGGTATATCTGGCGATAGATACACATAGCTTTTTATATGTATTTTCTCTTATGATCATTGTCCATAGTGGCAAACAGCATATGCGTAAAGCATCTACAATATGTAATTTTTCCAATCTAATGAAAAATTACGGATTTTTCCAGAGGAAAAAAAAGGAAGGGAACATAGATTTTTACTAACCATATAAATGGAACTACATCAAATGTATACCATCAACACATAAGATCCTCTCCTCCAACTTGCACTATGGTCTCCTCTCCCAAGACAGCAGAGCTCTTGCGCTATAGTTTTGATCCTCTCTCCCCTTCCCTTTCCTATTGGTGATATTATAAAGGCTCATTCTATCATTTGGGAGAATGTATCTAGACACCTAGGGGCTTGAGAAGTTAGGAACTTCTACAATAATGGATCCCTAGCCAACTCATACACAAGTGGGTCAAGTTGATCTCCTTGGGAATGGAAAACTCTAGAAACCTTTTTCACAATTATGAGCTTTTTCTCAATTATCTCAATTATGAAATAAATATTATCTCATAATTATAATATTTTGGAAAAATAATTATGAGAAATTTCTCAATTATGTAATTTCACCCTTTTAACATGGGATAAATCTCACATAAGTAAAAGAAAAGGTGAAAAGGGATGCATTTAAGCCAAACAACTGAGGTAAGTTGATATTGGGTTTCTCTCACTATAATGGAGTGGAAAATAGGGTTATAATAGATGCCCCCTAATGCATGAGGTCAGAAGAGAAACTGATGGCTGAAATGCATTACAATAATACTCAATGCTCAAAATGGGAGGAAGGAGCCAAGACTATGAAGCTGGATTGGAGGAACTCAAGTGCTGAAGTGTCAACTCTGTTGATAACATCCCCGAGGCAGGCATACCCATGCTTAGTCATAAAAAGATACTGAACATGGATGCCATAAAATACACTGTGGATCCATGACATGAAATGCTAGAACATGGCCATGAAGACATACATAGTGGATCCATGTGACTCAATAGATAAAGCATAGACACCAAAAAATACAATCGTGGATCTATGTCATAGTATACATCAATAGGACTATGGACACATGAAAGATAGAGAAGTGTCTCAAGATAGCCCCAAATTACATAAATGATACATAATTGCAACATAACCTGGGAAGGATGCCATATAAGAGTGAGATTTCCCTAACCCAGGGTCTGCGACATAACCTCGACGGTACGAATCTACACCATGCCAATAAATGAGCTAAAGTCGATCATGGTAGAAACCGCCTGATTACCAGCCAATGAGGTAAACTAGTAACGGATGAGAGGCAATCCGCCAATAATGAAAGTGGACCCTAAGGTACCTAGTACAGTCCACTAAGTATGAATATATGATCTGGTGTCAAAGACTAGTGAAATTGATCAATCAAGATCCAATGATGAAAACCCATTGTCGATCGCGACGATTCCTTCCACTAAGGTCTACAAGCTCCAAGGTAATACTGGTTCCTAGATCAAGCTCCTGGATAATGAGATGAAGTTGATAGGATAAGATTTGTCGAAGAAGGTCCTTAATGTATCCCCCATCAATCGACATGGAACAAACCAAGATGATGTGATGAATGGATGAAGGCATGAAGCGGTGAAGTACAACTGACACAAGGATGGTCGACTCAAAAAGGTCAACATACTATTGCAGATGGCCGACACAGGTTGAGACTTCCCTTGAACACATACCAGCATGACACAAGAGTGAACTGGCAACATGACTAATGAACACCATGTGATATCATGCAACAACGTATGAGGCATTGAAGCACGCTTCATATGACTAGAAGAGTAACTAGACAGAGGATTAATGAGACTCATATGGATGGTACGGCTCTTAGGAAAGATAAAACCCAACTGTGAAATAATGAGACAGATAGGTGCCATGTTCAAGGGCGACGCAAATGATGTTGCCATTTTGATGACTAATGGAAAAATATGTTCCCTCCCTTCTCTTTTTATAAGTTATTTTTTCGTAAAGTTGTCTGCCAAGCCCAAAAAAGAGATAAAAGTATACAAGGGGGAACCCCCTAGCCAAACTAGACTAGGATATTCCTTTTTCGTAACTAGTCTATCCCAGTTTGGAAAAGGGTTAAACTTATACTGGGTAGATGACACTTCAGGTACTTTAACGAGCATGAAGTAGACAAGTTCACTCGAAAATATTTTCTAAATTAAGGAGTTTGAAAAGAGCTTAAAGAAAACTCCCCTTGGAGGAATGAGTGGTATAGGGGGTAGCAACTGGTTCCGGTAATGTTGGAACTACTCATGACATAATGAGGACAAGAGGTTGGTTAATAGGACCACTCATCATAGCGGTTCCTCCAAGAAAGGGTAAACACCAAGTGAAAGTGGGTGATAGGCTAAGCAGATGATGATGATGGAAGAGAGAAACCAAGGCTCATCATGCAGAAGTAGGCTGATAAAAAGTGGCAATCACAAGGGATAAAAATGGTGGAATATTCCTGGGGTAAAGCCAGAAATGAGATGAAGAAGAGAACATGTGGCTCAAGTTCTAGGTCATGGCATGTCAAAAGGAAGGATTCCAACAAGAGAATAAAAAAAGACTGCATGGACACCAACTTGGCAAAGAGGTGCTAGCTAGGGTATCCATGATCAGGTAAGCTCTACTGCCAAGTGACAACATGCATAAAGGAAAGTGGCTAAAGTTGCAACTTGGTAGGGTCAGACCTAAGGCATAAATATGGCACTGACGATCAATAATGCATCGGTGATGGTGATATATGACCTACCCCTATATGGTAGGTTCAAAAGAAATTCAACTAAGTTCCAACAGGTGTCACAATAAAAATGCCACCTTGTCCTGTAAAAACCATCCAGAAAGACTAGACCCATGGTTAAATCACATAATGAAAGAAATAAACATGGATAAGGTAAAAACAAGACCATATATTTTTTATTTTTTGAGTTTTATATAATAATAAAAATTGGATTTTGGCATAAATAATGCATGGTAAATACTTGCATCACACACTAAACCAAAAAAAAAGTAGAAACAACACACTCTTATGTACAATATGTACAAGTGCAACAGGTCCAATACTAGGGCACACTAAGGTGTGCCCACAGCCAGGCACAGGCCAAGGGTTTCTCTATGCGAACTCACAAAGGGTAAAGGTACCATATGGCTCACTAATGTGGGGCCATCCCAAAGGAAGTCACGCTGCCCAATCCGGAAATGTTGACCATACTAGAGACAGTCTAACATAGTCTCACTCTCAAAATCAACCTGAGGACATAAGGGAGGGTTAAGACATAAAGGGGGTACAAGACACTCATCCACATGTGGTAAGGATTTTGATGATTCATTGAAAAGTTCAGCATCAGAATCCCAAGACTTGACTCAATTCATGGGTGGAAACTCCAAGGAACACTGGGAAGGTGCCCCTTTAGTCGATTCCATATTTATGTTACCAGACTCTACTCATTCCTCATCGGTGAGTCTAGAGGCATAAAGAAGCATAATCTCCCTAGTATTATCAATGGATAAATCCATGACCTCCAAGTTGACTAACCGGGGAGGTTCACCATCAAGGGAGTCATGTGGGACAAGTGGAGGGGTGGCCCGTGTGGGCAAAGGAACCTAATCATATTCCATATTGGGATGGAGTTTCTGACTAGCGTCAGGAGGTACTGACAATACTGTTGGAGACGTAATCTCTTCCACAAGAGGTGGCGTAGGATGCTCACTAGATTGATGAAATTCCATAATAGGCAACACCACCCAAGGATTAGGAGGTCAATGGGTTCAATAAGTGCCGGAAGAGATCATATGCATAGGAGATATGGTAGAAGTAGGAGTGTTGGGCAGAGGGAGTTGAGGAAAAACTCCCATAAGAGATGATATTTTGAACAACCCCACACCAATACTTTGATATTGACCAAGGTTATCTCCCACAAGTGGGACTGAGGTCCCCGTAGTGGCAAGTTGGGCTGATGGCACACAATAGTCAAGTTGGTCAATGGTTACAATATTTCCTTCATGAGGAAAGCAAAGTATATGAAACACGGATGAGACAACTATAATCATAGAATAAAACCAGCTACGACCAAGGAGTAGGTTATAATCCAAAGGAACATTGATGACTTCAACATCGACATATATAGTTTTCCCCCCTAACGTAATGGAAAAATTTGGAATAACCCCCTTAGGCACAAAGTTGTGTCCATCAAAATCTTGGAGAGTCTTGTTGGACGTAGCGAGTGTCAGAGAGCCTAGAGCCTTCCAACAAGATATAGACATAACACACGTGGAAGAGCCCTCATCCACCAAAGTGCGATGAATATTCCTATGGTAAATACGCACGACGATCTGGAAATAAATATGATGTGAAAGACGAGGAGCGACCTTATGGACATTAAAAGCAATTATATTAGAGTTAGATGGGTCAACTCCACTAATGGCAGGAAACAAGGCTTTCCATTGTTGAGGACAACTTTGTAAAATCTTCAAGATAGACATGGCACAAGGAGCCTGGGCAAGATCTTCAACAATATTGTAGTGTTGATCAACCCTGGAAAAAGGATTGTGTGTTGTCTTCCGGAGAACACCCTTGGGGGGGCAATAGACTGGTTCCACATGCTTATCCAGAGTGAGATTTCCATTGGATGGTAGTGGAGTTAATGAGTCCTTAGATGGGGGACTCGACTCAGTCACATCATAAGATTTAGCTCGTGTGGTCACATTGACATCTTCCTTAAACATGAAGACGAATGAGTTATGAGAAGATGACCCCTCGTTGCCCCCTTGCAAAGGTCGAGAAGGTTGAGCAACCATCTCTTGTTGGGGTTGTGTAGGGAATGGATAAGTCAAAATGACAGGCTGTTGAGTAGATGATGTTGAAAGAATCCTATGGAATTCATCCATTCAAGGGCATTCATGAGTAAGGTGGTTTCCTTGAAAAAATTTAGAGGGGAACTTGACTTTACACCGACGTTCACTAGTGCCCCCTCCCTAACTCTGAGGGTTGGGTTGAGACTCCTGATCATTTTGATTATTTTGTTTATTTCGCTTATTATTCTTCTTACCACTGGATTTTTCATTGTTCTTTGGTTGAGTGGACTTCATTGTGAGAACATTGGTGGACTGCTCGGGAGGGGGTGCTTTAGCAGAGCCAAACGCACTTGATGGGGCTTGAGATGTAACAATAAATTGCCTAAATTGGGAAACAAGTTTGCTTATGGGATCATAAACAGACCCAATAACACCATCGGCATGTGGGCCAAGAAGAGGTCTTGGAGGGTCTACGAAAGGCCTAGGGGTGTAAGGGAGCACTTCATAAAGCGTACCCAACTGTGAATATATAAGATTCAACTATTGGGCAGCTAGAATAGCTTGTTCCTCAGTAATGGCTCAAAACATAGACACATCCTTGGCAATTTGGAGTTGGAGGGATCGAATGAACCATTTACGTAATATCTCATCAGGTAACTTGGTTCTTACTAACCGCTTGTGACGACACCACTCATGAATATGATTAGAGATTAACGTAGCATCATCTTGCTTGAAATTAGATAAGAGGTCAGAGTCGATATCATATCGAGTAGGTAACTAGAAGTGTGTCAAGAAATTTTGAGCAAGGGAGGCAAAGTCATTGTAGGATGTGGTATCTAACTCAATGTACTACTTTGTGGCATCCCCAGTCAATGTACGTTGCAATAAGTGAAGTTTAACAGAATCATCCACCAAAGAATTAGATGAACACCACAAATGATAAGTAGTAATATGTGTGGATGGATTCTTCCCAGGCTTTCCTTCAAACTCGAGAATATCGGATGGTAATTTGGCGAGCATAGCTGGCCACCAAGGATCATGACAGATGCAGTCATTAGTCAGTTTCGGCAAATCCAGTAAATTGAGAGAAGATAAGAAAGGATTTTTGAGCTAACCAAATGGGTCATAGGAAGCAAAGGCCCCTGACCAACCATGTGGTCCCCACATATAAAGAGTGGAATGATGCACCTGCTGGTGAAGAAAAGGGTTCCCCCTGGCATAAGACTATTGCGGGCCAGTTTGATTCGAAAATGGAGGTTGTCCCCTGGGGTAAATACTGTCGGAGATCAAAGGACCCCCAAAAGAATGACTACTGATGGGATTGCACCCGGAGATAGAAGAAGGACCACCCTATGTAGTAGGACCAACATAAGTAGGATACCCTGTATGTAAAATGATATTGGCAGCATTCTCCCAGGTAAACTAGCCCCCAAAGTAAAAGTATTGGTAGGTGGTGCCCCTCTAAAAACCAAACTGTACAAATCCTATGACATAGTAGAAGCATCATTGCCCCTAGGCTGACTAGGGACAACTGGTGATCCTCCCCACATATTACTGGAAGTAACCATGCCTAACTGAGGGGCAAGAACAGTTGGTTGGGAAAAATGCAGCGTAAAAATTCTTGAACCTATTGGCTGACTAGGGTGGGGTGCCATGGTCAGCATAGGAGATGATGTGGGCATGGAAACACTTGAGAAATTTGCAGGATTCATAGAAGAAACGGTGGAATGCCCCAAGAAGAAGTAAGAGGTGTAGACAGAGGAGTGGGTATAGCCACACTAAGAGGTGGTAATGATGTCATGGGAGTTGATATTGTTGATGCAGAAGTTAAGGACATCTCAAACTCTGCCATAGGGTGAAGTACGGAAAAAGGCACGTGAATGTAGGCAGGTGTGGAAACCGTCAGGGTTCAATCGCAATACTCAGGTCCCAAAGGATCAATCAAAGGTGGGTTGGCAGGAGCATCAGAGTTGTCTGCCAAAGTCTCGATAGAAACCAAATCAATACCAGAAGGACCAGGTATATAATCCATGACAATGTGGTGGTCTAAGTCTTGAGCACCGACGAGTACTCTCCGTGCAGGGGTAACAAGTCCATCTTGTTCAGGAGGCAAACCGTGAATACGACGTGACCGTTGATGAACAAATTCAACTAGGGTCGTAACTTATGATTTGAGCACAATTATGTTAGTACAAACACTCTAAGGCCAAAACTACTGACTCGGACCAAACATCACACACTAGAAACACCCTAGAAGATCATACATGCAAACCAAAATAAAAAGAAGTTGGTGGTGGAACAGTTATACTAGCGACCTGCTTTCGAAGCCTTTTATCTGCGAACTCGGTGCAAATGTCCTTATTAGTCATGGGGCACCCTTCGAGAGGACTGAGAGAGTATGACTAATATCTATCCCAGGTATAGAGAAGATGAACCCAACCCTGCACCTGTGTATGATCCCTAAGAAGATAGGCCAATATGGTCACCACATACAATAACATGACCTTGGGGTACAATCACAAGACAAATCCACACACAAGGGTAGGAAACTTAACCCCAAAAGGAGCTAAGACCGAAATCCCCTTGAGAGTTGCCTCCCAAGTGGTCCCCAAGTGATAATGACACTATTTGTATGCGTGGAGATTCCACTATATCGCGCCACCTGAAACTAAGAGAAAGGGGTTGTGTCAATTTGCCTAGCCCAAGTGTGACCTCGTGCTTGACCCTTTTGTGAGGAGGGCTTCCCAGACCGCACTACTGAAAATGGATTTAACTCCCTAACGCAAGTTGCTAAGTTAATTTTGTAGTCTTGGAGCAGTTGACTCACACTCCTATCTCCAAGACCCTAGTTTAAGCTAGTGTTGGTGTAATACCAGTGAAAATAAAAGACGGATATAGTTAATTTTTACTATCGCATAGACTTTAGTGGTTGTTGTTTACACAAGAGGGATGCTGCGTGAAACTGAGATGGTGTGAATGACTCTTAGTTAGCCACCCTAATGCAGTTATATGCAATTTTTCAGTTTTCATTTCGATGAATGCTAACTATAGGAGGGTAAGAGCCTTCTAACACACTAATGCCTATTATGATGCACCTCTAAATCTTCTTGAATGAAAATTATCCCAAATTTTGTGAATTAATGACCCAAAACAAACCAAGAAGGCAAACCAAAACAATCTAAAATGAAACTAAAAGAAAATACTCCCAAGCAAGAACGCAAAGCACTCCAGAAGCGTCACAACTAGAAAAAACAAAGCCCAATCAAAGAAACACACTGAAAGCAATCAAATCGAAAGCCAAAAGTGAAAATAGGAAGGGCAATGTCATCAAGCTAGGGTTGTAGTACAATGGCCTAACCAAGGCCAATGGTATACAAAGGTCATAACCAGACCTTAGAGGTATGAAGGCCTAAACAATATCAAATGAGCAATTTCCAAGAAATTTCAAAAGAAATTTCCAAGATGACAGTTGCACAACCAATCACAACACCACCAATTGTGACGAAAAAAAACAAGAGAGAGAATAGGTAACTTAAAAACAAGTGACCAAACCACACAAAGACAAAAAAAAATACCAAAGCGAGATATCAAAGAGAAATAAGTAGTCACCAAAAACAACAAAACATATATGAAAAAGAGATCTAGAGATGAGAACACTGGTCCTCAACCAAAGCACATAAAGAATTCTACAAGAAACCTTGAATAACACAAGTAATGGATGATCCCAACCAATAAATAAGAAATGACTCAAATCTGATAGATATTAGCAGTGATAGCAAAAAAAACAAATAGTAGCAAGTTTTGAAGAAAAACACCTGAAAAATCAAGCAAATAAGCTGAAAGAAAACTCGAAAATTGGGAAAATGGATAGAAAACAGGCTGATTTTTCAATCAACCATATCTTCCTCATACAAACTCTATTTTAGGTGGTTTTTTTGTTTTTTTTTGAGGTAAAAAATCAAGAGGATTACATATTTGTAATTATTTTTACCAAATTCTGTATATAAAAGAACATAAACGAACATAAAAAGCAGTCACGCGTGAGGGCGAAAGAAACACAAACTGTCCAATTTTCAATTGGGCATAACTTCCTTATACAGAGTCTGTTTTCAGTTATTTTTTGTTTTGCTTTGGGGTATAAATCTGAGAGGAATGCAGATCTATGGTTATTTTTATTGAATTCTTTCTAAAAAGAATAGAAATGAATAGAAAAATAGTTGCACGGGAGGACGGAAGAAAAACAAACTACCCAATTTTCAATTGGCCATAACTTCCTCACACAGAGTCCATTTTGAGTGATGTTTTTTTGCTTGTTTTGGGTAGAAATATGAGAGGAATACATATATGGGGTTATTTTAATCAAATTTTGTATACAAAATTATAGAATTTGATTTCAGGTCTCGGGTCTGTTCTTCACTCATACAAAAAACAAAAATAAAACTTTAGATCTAAGATCAACTCAGATTTGAAGAAAGTAAAATCAATGGAGATAAAAATGAATCCAAAAAAAATACAGAGAAATCAATGGGAACAATAGAAAACCAAAAAAGATAAATAAGAAGAGGAGATCTCAAACAAAGAGGGAAAACTAAAAATGCTCTCATTGAAAGCATCAATTCTGTTGCAGCTAAATATGCAAGGAGTTATTGCTTCGTGATATCATGCCCAATTGAGATCACCAAACAACTAAATATAATGGCTAATACAATCTAATACTGGCCCCCAATCCAAATGATCATGCATGCAACAAGAATTCGGATCTATGATATAAAGATAAGAGATCACACCTGGAATCCTCGCATGTCGGGGAAGGGTTTTGAGTTCAATGCAGATCTTGCGCTCCACTCGAGCAATCCAACATGCCTGCATAAGATCCTTATCCCTGCACAAAAACACAACTAAACAAGGACAACAGTTGATCTTCCTTGGAAGATCATCAGATCAAAATCAATAGATACGATCATATAACATACTAAACACAAATTCATGTAAGGAAGGGAACATAGATTTTTATTAACCATATAAATGGAACTACATCAAATGTATACCATCAACACATAAGATCCTCTCCTCCAACTTGCACTATGGTCTCCTCTCCCAAGACAACAGAGCTCTCACACTATAGTTTTGATCCTCTCTCCCTTTCCCTTTCCTATTAGTGAGATTATAAAGGCTCATTCTATCCTTTGGGAGAATGTATCTAGACACCTAGGGCTTGAGAAGTTAGGAAACTTCTAAAATAATGGACCCCTAGCCAACTCATACACAAGTGGTTCAAGTTGATCTCCTTGGGAATGGAAAACTCTATAAACCTTTTTCACAATTATGAGCTTTTTCTCAATTATCTCAATTATGAAATAAATATTATCTCATAATTATAATATTTTGGCAAAATCATTATGAGAAATTGCTCAATTATGTAATTTCACTCTTTTAACATGCAAGAAATCTCACATAAGTAAAAGAAAATGTGAAAAGGGATGCATTTAAGCCAAACAAATGAGGTAAGTTGGTATTGGGTTTCTCTCACTATAATGGAGTGGCAAATAGGGTTATAACATGAAGGATTGCTAGTTGGGAATCTAGATTGTAATTCTCTATTTTTGCCGCATAATAAAATAAGCACTCATCCATTCCACCGATTTTCCCTTCAGGGTTTTTTCTGAGACTATTGTCCAAAAACAACAATGTCAATTTTTTATGTGTGTGCATCTATTTCTCAGCTCCTGATTTTACTTCTGCAACACATTTTTCATTGGGAATAATTGCAGTGTGATTTATTCATTTTTTTCATAAAACAAATACATTGTTAATCAGATGGATGAATAAACTCGAGTTGATGCAATTTCAAGGAAATTTCACATAAATTATGCTTGGGATTGAGCTTGTGGTTGGCCTTGAGGACCTCTACCACCAGACCCCCAACGATAATGCATCCTCTAGTCGGGCATGGTATGCCATGTCACAACAGGCTAGAGTGAGGATGACCCCCAGGAGACAAAAATCCAAAGAAGACTATAAGACATAATACAAAGTAGCAAGGTTACCTAATAAAGACTTAACTGCCAAGGAGGTATATAGCAAACTCTAGCAAGATGAGACAATGGTGTAATGACTATGGAGGGACTCTAGGAAGGGTCCAACAATCACAAGAAATCAAGAACACCAATACCAGTGTACACAACCAAGGCACTATGAATACTATGAACTAGTAGCCACCATGCAAAAGCTATCAAATAGAAATATTTAAAAGAGTTGTAGACGTTGGACATAGAATGAATTATCGAGTAATGGTCAGCCCATTGGGATTGGAAATGCTTCAAATCAAGGACACACCTTTTTCGGTCACCTCCCCCTCTATTCGAGCTCCCATCATAACCACAACCAACATTCTAGGGTCACATCCTCGGTTGCTATCACCCTGCTCCTCTCATGGATGTTCAACACCATGTGCATGCATTGAAGGCTAGTGTCTCGGGAGGTAGGATCACCCTGTAATACAACTCTCACATAGTCATCGTCATAGGAAAAAGATTTCCCCTAAACAAGAGCCGAATCACAAGAATTACTACATGACATAGAGTCACGATAGTCAGATTTAAGCTCCACAAAGCATGTGCAATGAGGGAAATATCCCACTTGCAGTGGGGGAATGTCGTAAGCACAACAAAATAAGATAGGTCTAAGGTTACCTAGCCAAGAGATGGCGGATAGAGAACAAGTTGCCATATGATTGCGAAGGAGATGAATACTAGTCAACATGTGTGATTGCATGGGGCGGGATAACCGTGCCAACTCCCCATCCTCCCCCCTGCCCCCCCCGCCCTTAAATGCAATGGGAGGCAGCAGCGTGGCAAGCTCACCCCTCCCCCCACTCCCCTCCTCTATTAATGCAAATTCCAAACACCCCAATCATGGATATGAAATAATTTCTTTTATTTAAAATTATATATATATATATATATATAAGGTAATTTGTACATTTTGTTTTAATTCTTTTCATGATATTTTTTTTTATATGATCAATATCTATTTTTATGTCTTCGAGGTTATTGCAAGAAATGCTTATTACGAGCTAAGTATGCCATTTGTATCAATTGAATCTAGTTGAAGAGGATACCAACGTTCTCTTAAACACCTCGCTAAACCCAATTAAGATTTTTTTGTCTTAAATTCTTATAATTACAAGCTTTGAAATTTACTAATGCGATACAATAATAATAATGTATATCTTAGGCTAATTTGCCAAGGATATATTGATATTTGAATGAGAATAATTCTTGGAAGGTCTAAGGAGGAGGTAGCGATGTTCCCTCCACTAAGGTTCAACTAACCCTAAAGTGTGTGGTAGTTACATCTTATAATACTATGATATTATTATGGTAGTTAAGTTAATAAAGTGTTAGCCATAAAGTGTTAAAATAAGATTCTACTTTTTGATAGGTGTTGGGTGCTCAAGCAATTTAATATGAAGTGCCTTAAAAGATCCATTTTAAAATTTGAATAAAAGAACTTATAATAATAAATGTGCACTACTAGAATTAGTACAACCACAATTAAAAAATACATCGTGTTCATCTTGCACATAAATCACTATTTTATGGCAAGACAAATAATTAGGCTAACTTATACATGAATTAAACCATATTTTCAACGTACATTGAGGTAACAATTTGAGCAATAAATCATATTTTTGAATTTTTATTAATAAAATCAATTGAACAATATGAAATCAACCATAACTAGATATTAGTTCATTAAACAACCCATTTAGAATCTTAACATGGTGTATAATTAGTCTAATAAAAAAATATAAATTCATATGTATCGTTGTCTATTCACATTCTTTAATTTGAAAATGTGTAAAATTTGAAAACATGGAGAAACAAAAATTTTTATTATTATTATAAGTTCTTTTTATATGACATTTTGTTGAGTTTTATATATAGTTTTGGAATTTTGTGTTTGCAGGTCCACACCAAGGTAGTGAAACAATGTATTAACACATCGTTACTTTGCAATTGTGATGTTAAGTTACAACACCAAATTTATGTCAATATGAATGCTAGTGTATATGCAATGTAATTATCATTTTCATTTTTATATTGTGATTCATCGAGAAGTTGTTCATTGTAACATACATCATATACTAATGATTTATGTGATTATGAACTTTTAATACCGTGATCAAATTTGTGTAACCATGTTTAGAAACTTATTTTGGGTGATTTTTTTTTTGTTAAGCTTGGCAGGACCTCCTTTTTCTATTCATAAAAAATAAGTTTACACCACATATATGAGATAGGTGGCCTCAACTTGCCCAGTGGGAAACCAAGTCTGTTGGCCACCTATCCTCGTTATAAGCCATCCAAAAACAATATAGTATCATTCATTCTAACCAAGCTATATACGTATTAGTATCATGATAAGAGTCTATATGTTTGTCTATCATAAGCATGCATCTTTAAAAGTAAATTCTATCTGCAAGTAACAAAAAAAACACCCAATTAACTGACTAATCTTGCTATCCTTCTGAGGAAGACTCCACCAGAGCCGGGTCATTAGCTGAGTCGCTTGGCATATCAGCTAGCTCAATAATGCAAGGGATGTGCCTTTGGATTCCGTCAAGGTGGATGTCCAGCTTGTGCAGCTGGAATTGGATCGTCTTCAAGTCTTTTTTGTAATTGGGCATGTCATGGAGATTCATAGCCATCCCTACTGAGATTTTCTCCATTCCCTTCCCCATAAGGCTCTTCATGAGCCAATACAGATAGAGGGTTCGTTTAA
This sequence comes from Pinus tabuliformis, assembly GCA_031772625.1. Taxonomy (NCBI): domain Eukaryota; kingdom Viridiplantae; phylum Streptophyta; class Pinopsida; order Pinales; family Pinaceae; genus Pinus; species Pinus tabuliformis. The sequence goes on from CM062808.1 coordinate 179,183,509, forward strand.
ACTGGGTGAGTCTGCCTTTGGTATTCATAGGATCCAAGATTACTGCCCTCCAATTCTCCATCTCCTCTTCGAATTCATCCTCCTGTTTTATCTTCCTCTCCCATTTGTCCAAAAGCTTACGAATGCCTCCATCCATTCCTTCCCTATAGCCTTCCACTGCTTCACTAATGAGGCGTTCTACAACCTTCCTCCCACGTCTAGGTTCCGAAGTGCTCGGGTCTGCGGCTCGAGTCAACTCCCTCCCCCTTCTGTCACGTCCTCTTCCACGTGCAGGTCGGGCCATCTCTCCTCTATTCCTTGCTTGTTCACAAGCAAAATGAATTAGCTCTTGGTACGCGGTCTCATGCCTCTCTGTCTTGATACGGGTGCCCCTTCCCTCGTGCATCCAGGCGCAATTGCCTCTGCCTGGTGTAGCTGCGCCACTCTTCTGCCACTCACTTTGCTCTCTCTCCTGCCTTTCGTTTGCCTCACCACCCCCATGGTTGTAACAATTCTCTCGACTATACACAGGAGTGGTTTCATAGTGTCAGACCCAATTTACGCTCACAACCAACCCATCGAGCCGGGTTAGCGTCACTCCCAGTCCTAGTGCCTTCCCTCGCCCCTCTGCCCAGTGCTGCTGCATCACTCCTCTACCCAGAAGAGCTGCCTCACTTCTCTACCCCTCCCTTGTCCATCGCTCATGCTTAGCCTCAGCCTCACCACCCGCATTGGGATACCGACTGTCTCGCTCGCTCACAGGAGGGTGATGAGCCCCAGAAATGAGTAATTATATGGGCTCATTCAGCCTCCTAATTCGACTTAATCCACCATTCTCATTATTTTATTGCATGTTTTTTATTATATTTATGCTAATAGAGTGAATTGGGTTAGTCATTATGCCAACAAGTCTAATGGGTGCTTTGTGCAGTTTTTTTGGTCAATTTTGAGACAAAATCAAAGGTTTTAATGAGCACTTGGCAGCCAAATTCGTGGAAGAACAAGGGAGAGGATTTGTAGGAAGGTGTCCCCTTCATTTATGGGCCCTTACCTCGAATTCTCCACCATCAACTCGGAGTTCAAGGGCCACCACATCAATTATCACAAGGGCAGCCGAGCAAGGGCTAGTAAAGTTGTTGTTAACTGCAAGTTTTGGCAGCCGAGTCCCTAAATTTTAGGAGGACTGTTGGGGTCCTCAATTTGTATAAATAAGAAGGCTTAAGGCCTCATTTCAGTTAGCTAGTTGGCAGTTCGATTTTAGTCATTTTTTAGTCATTTTTAGGCAGTAGGTTAGCTCTGCATTTCAGCACATTTTCAAGCTTTTTCTTGTAGACAGTTTTTGGGATGTAACTATTCTTTTGATCAATAAAGATGAATCCAGCTTTGCACCAGCTCTAATCTTCCTTAGGAGGCTGTAGCTCTTGGGGTTGGGCCCAACTCAAGTGCCCAGTACCTCCTTTGTGTACTTTGATGTGTCTTTGCTGCATTCTTAGAAAAAAATCTGTTATTTAGAATAAGATCTTGCTTTGTTACTTGGGTTGTTTTTGATGATTAAAATAGATTTTCATGCTTCAAGTTGATTTGACAGTTTGGTAAAGGAAAAGATATTCAGAAAAGGCCATCAAGCAGCCCTTGATCTCACCTCTCCCTCCTTGGGACCATGAGCTGAGACCAAGGTGTCCTTGCTGCCACAAAAAATGTTGTTTTGCTTCTTCATGCAATTTCTAGTGTTAGATTCTTAGTTGCAAAAGTTAGTACCAGTTGTGATTACATGCTTAGATCCATTCTTGCTTGGTTTCCATAGTTGTTTTACATGATTTGCTGCCAATAAACTTCTATTCATCATGCTTATGGTTTCTAGGTCAAATTAGGTTAAGGTAGCTAGATCTTTGGTTTTCTTAGTATTTGTTTGATTAGTTTTGAAAAATAACATGCAGAGCACTTGTGAAACCTCCTCTCCTATCCTTACCCCATAAATGCAACCTGCTTCGCCCTCTAACTCAGATTCTTGCCTCTCGTTTGCCACGTTTTCTCACTTTGCCCTAGCTCCTACATTCTTGCACAACATTGCTTCTCTTATCTTCGAACCGACCCAATCACCTTAACCACTCTTCATCCTCACGCACCAGGTCCTAGACCTCTTCACAGCCTCATCCAACCTCCATTCTCACTTTCCCACCGGTTTTTCCTCCATAAACCCTCAAAAATCCTCTCTCGGCTCTTCTTGTAGAAACATCCTATAGAAGCTACAGTACATCTTGTAGAACCCCTGCAGACTTCCTGTAGAAGCTCACGAAAGTGGTTTCTTGAGATCCGATCACTGTGAAACTCTCTGGAAGGGTGCTAGGGACCCCTTAGGCCCTCTTCTAACCTTCCCAACCTCCTGCAAGCATTTCCTTTCGCCAATCCACCTCTGCACAGTCAAAAACAGTTAAAGCACATGCATAATAATTCTCCCAACTTACTAAAAAATACAAAAGAATCAATGGCATCTTTTTCAGTAGCTTAGACACATGCACTTAACCTTCCAAAGAATCAATGGCATCTTTTTCAGTAGCTTTCATCCTTTTTCTTGCATCAGTAGGGCTAGTCGGTAAAACTAGGGTTTGCTAGGGTTTGCATTTCCTTTCCGCTTTTCACTTCTTTCTGCAAGTAGATTAGCCTCTGTTGAGTTAGCTTTCGTCCATCGCATTTAAAAGCTTCTTCTAAGAGCTCATAAAAGTTGGCTTAAGCTCCTAGCGGACTTGTGCCAGCTGATCAAGTGACAGCCGCGGCAAGAGCTAGTACTTGTGCATATAGCACCGTTGCTTCCAAGTTTGTTACGACCGGGTTGATAAAAGTAAAGAAGGGAGCCCTAGGAGTTGCAGAATTATTGCTGCAATACTAGGGCCCACCAGAGGGGTCTCTCGTTCCCAACCTCGGGTTTCTCTCATGGCTCTCACCTATGGCGCAAGCGCGATCACCATCACCCCCAGCTTACGCTAGTCTCCCCGGCCATCCCCCCAATTTCCCTCCCCTGTCATCTCCCAAACCCCCTAGCCATAAATCAACAAAGTTTCCATAGTAAGGGGCTTGAAAGACCAAGATACATACCCGGGAATGCTTCACTGAAACCGTTTCCAGTAGCTCCACTGACTTGCACCCTCGCTCCTCCGTCCACCCGCAATCTCAACACTACTCTCTCTCTGTCCCAAATTCTTTCATATTCCCATTCAACCTTGTTATGGCACGTCACCCATCTTGCCTTAGCCGCCTCACCTCCTTCTCCATCCTAGCCATGCCTACCACTTCTCCCATCTCCTCTGTTAGATAGCATGTGGGAGGCCACTGCACCCATCACCATGAGCGTGTGGGGGATGGTGGGTGGTACCCTGCCTTTAAATGTCATAACTACCATATTTGTTTGTTGTCCTCTCCTGCCTCGAGCACGCACCCCGATTGGGGGATTTTGGGTGAAATTATTAATATCACTCTTCATGTCATATAATTCATTGACTCCTATCTTATTTTAGAACAATAACAATATCATTTTTATCTTTCAACTCTATTTTCTAAGTTGATGCAATACCTTAAGATTATGAAGCTAGAAGTTACATATATATTGAACCCTAATATGTAATCTCTCATTCATTTGTTTGAATTGGGAATATGAATAATTTTTCCTCTCTAAATATTAATGTCCAAATTTAAACAAAGTTTAAACAAGTTTCAAAGTGCACATTAAACTAGGTACAAATTAAACCCATGCTTGGTTGGAGTATGGTTCATATCTAGCATACCTAATGCACCATTTATAAGGACATGAAAATCAATCCAATCCAATGTATATCACTTATTTTATGTGGGTTCTTATTTGGCTCTTTAAGATAACTATGGAAAATAGTGGTTGAACATATAAATTATGCATGGTACAATCCAAGTGCATATATACATGGATGAAAATTCTCCTCTATGTTCTCTTTAGCACACCAAATAATACACCTAAAAGTAGTGATAGAATGTGTAAGACATACATAGTAATATCCACATACATATGTGGATCAAAGGTCACCACCATATCTCCTTAACATTTATCAAAATTCTCAAAGTTAAAATAACTTCTAATAAATGTGGCATTATAGGTTACCAAAGAGAAATTACAAAAAAAATGATTGACAATGCTCTTTCTCTACAATATTTGGGTTAAAAATATTTGTAAATTATTTGTTCAAGAAAAAAATATCGTAAATAATTTGTAAGAAAAATTATTTAAAAAATATTGCAAATAATTTGTGAGAAAAAAATATTTTAAAAATGGCAAATAAATTGTGAAAAAGAATATTATAAACCACTTGTGGCAGTAATAGATTAGAAAATTCTCTATTGCTAAGAATCTACCTAAAAATAATATTCAAATGTGTTAGACACACATATTGACATTCATGTGTATGTGTGTGAGAGAGAATCAAAGGGAACCACCGTATCCCCTTAATGTCTATCAAAATTCTAAGTTAAAAAACTTTTGATATATGACATACATAGAAAAGTTTGAAAAAAGGAATAGCAATGTCCTAGTTCTCTACAATATTTATGATAAAAATGGTCATAAATTAATTGTACAAGAAATAAGATTATAAATTATTTATGATGAAAAATATTGTAAATTACTTGTAATGATACTAAAATAGTTACTTGGTAGAAAATTCTCTATCACCATCATAAACATTAAAACTTGAACTCACATCGGTTAATGCAAATATGGCATATTATTTTGATACATTGTATACTCTATAAGTTTAATAGCTTGTGGCCCTTAGTAATGCAACACTAGGCTTGAATATAGTAAATCTAGAGGTCCTTCTTAGTGAATGTAATGGTTATCCATCACAACATTACAATTTTCTTCACCCTAAAGTTAAATATTGAAATAGACAAAGAGCAAGTTGTAGGTAGAGGGCCTTGGTTAATAGAGCACATTCCTTTATGAATTCGTCAGCCCCAAAGTTCAACACGCATTCAAAGTATTTGTGATCAACCCTAATTTGGGGTAGATTCTTAGTTTGCCTTGGAATATTGAAGCAATGAGATGTTAAAATTCATTGTTAATATTTCCCAATATACATTCAATCACTTTTCTTTGGAAATAGACAATGATGTCTTGAAATCATATGCATGAATTTTTGTTTATGTTGATTTAAAAAGAAGGATTTCAAACAAAATGTTTTGGAAAGTGGGGATCACAATTCGATACATATTTTGGGTTATAAGAACATTAGACTTTTATTTTGATCATGTACATGTGGTAACCTTGCATCTACAAGGAAAGAATTCACAACTTTCTAAAGGAAGAATAAGAAGCTCTCTTGGAGCAAAGATTCCAAATTAGCATATTATTGGTTGAGCTAATCGAACCTTTAAGGAATAATCTTGCTACAATGACAAACATTCCATATTTTTAGAAGTGCTACAACACCATTGTTACAATCATGAATCAAGAAGTAAATCCTCTCCTAATTATGCCATGCAAAAAGATTCCATTAGCAAAGGGAAAAAGAAACATAAATCCCTCTTATTTGAATCATGCAAAGGTCCCATTCATGTGGCTCTAGGAAATGAGGCACAACAAATAATGATGATGTGATCTTCTACAATTTTATATTAGGGGATGGGAATAAAAAAATGGAGGATATAGGAAGGGTGATCTCTCCTTTCGACTCAATGACATAGACATTGATGTGGTTTTGATATAATGCTACAATGTATTGATGAAAGAGAGTTTTGAAATTGTAATTTTCATTTTTTTTGTCATTCAACACATTCTATTAAGCATAAAAATATTTACAATAGATTTTCTAGTTCAACTTAATCCTCTCAGCCTCACTCCGACCAGATTTGTTGGCCATGGGAGCTATGAAAAATTGGATACATTTATACCAAAATTGTAAGCCCGGGGACTTCTGTTAAAATTGGAAAATAGGTTAAAATTCCACCTTAGGATAGCTCATATGATTTAGATTATTGTTGCATTGGATTACTCTTTCAAAGAGCTACAATTTTAATATAAATATCATCTCATTCTAACAAGAAGAAATGGAATTATGAATTTATTTCTCCTATGGACAAATTGTCAAGGTCGGTTCCAGTCAAATGTAGGCTCATGAAGCCCAACATATGTGTCTTTTCACCCTCAACGAAGTATATAAATAGGAGAGACCTTTTCCTCATTTTGGACATCATCATCACAAATTCTTCTCTCTCTTGATTGGGTTGTACAACATTGGAGGATTCTCTCTTCTTCTTCACATGTGTGGTTGGGCAACTTGTTGATTTGGGTAGCATCGGATGTGCTATAGCTCCGAATTTTTGTAGAGGGCCTAGAATACATGAGATCTCCAAAACCTAGAAATCGCTTGGAGAAATTCCACCCAGTTTGTGTTTAATAAAAGTAATTAATATTTTTAATGGGGTTCCTAAGTCTAAACTTAGGAAAATAAAAATATTAATGGTTATTAATAAAAATATGGGTGAGAAGCTTCTAAGAGATGAGGATCAAGTCTATTTTAATATTAGCCATTGATTAGGGACTTGATCTCGGTCATTGATTCATCAACAGGAAAAGTATAAGAGGAGGCTTGAGGGTCAGTTGGAGATACACCAAGTTGATCAGTCAGTTTGATTTTTCTGGGGCGTGGTTTGTTGAGAAAATCAAAAAAGTGTTTTGAGTTGAGATTTGGATCGGAGAGGAAGTTTCGAGCTAAATATTATGTGGCAGAGAGACAGCCTAAGCATCAGAAAGGTAGCAAAAAGGCCTAACAGCAAAGAAGGGGCTCACGAAGAGCTGACGCGGGCCAGGAGGGTCTCTTGCAGTGGCAGTGCAAAGTATTCGTCAGAAGTCTGAGATTTTGCTGGAGAAGCGAGGTTTTGAGTTGGGAGGGTTTAAAAGAAGTCTTCCTCTAGCAAATCAATCCAGCAAAAGGGGTGACACAGTCTTCTAAAGGTAAGACACTCGCCCACACAGTGATTGCGTAGGGACTTCGTAGTGTATGCTGGGAGGAGCTAGATCGCTCATTGGATTAGTTGTGACTTGGGGAACGAGGTAAACCCTCGTATGCATTTATTGTTGTCGTTATTTCTTTGAAAGGTTAGCCGGCGTTAGAGGCAACCTACTGTACTTAGATTCTGCTTTCTTAATAATACAAACCCTCTATCTACTGCACCGATTTTCCCGCATTGAGTTTTTTCGGGGAATTGTTGTCCAAAAATAATGGTGTCCCTTGTGTGTTTGTCTCATCTATTATTTCAATTTATTATTTGTATGCTAGTGTAATCTATAGTAGTGTTTTTCATCACTGTTTATAAATTAAATAACTTGTTGAATAAAATAACAAGTAGGAGATGCTAAACCAGTGATTGCAATAGGATTTCTATTTGTAAAGATTCAGAAATTTTCACATGGTATCAAAGAACTGCAGATCATAGGATATTGAAGCCATCAGTCGGGAGATCCAACAAATCTATTGTAGAGAGGCAGTTGTCCTGAGTGACAATGTTGTTATAGAGCTAGAGAGTGCAGAGGAAGGGTGACGTAGTGCAGAAAAGGCAACGCAGAGGCTCATGCAGTGCCTGCATCAACATTCTGAGCTAGGAGAGGGTGATGCAGTAGCTAGGACGAGCCCACGCAATGATTGTGTCAACTTTCTGGGCCAACACAGAAGCAGAGAGGGGCAGATCATGCTCATGTAGAGACACATCATCTTTCTGGACCAGGAAGGGAGGAGCTAATCTAGTTCACGCAGTGACTATGCAGAGATGGAGGAGCTCAGATGCTTCACTTACTGGGGCAGAAGGAGCAGTGAAGATCTGATCTAAGGTGCTGGTGGGACGTTGTTTTTGTTGTTGCAGAACATTGTCTATGGAGACAAAACTGAGGTAGAGGGAGTCACTACCTTAACAAATTTATTGCCAAAGAAATCTAGATCCGGGTTTCTGAGAAGCAGTAAAGGAGGATTAGAGAGGCGTGATTCGATTTTATTTGGCTGAAGGATCTTTGTGAAGGAAATCAGGACTCAGAGGGAGTCTAGAAGGAACTTGTTCCTTAGAGGATTTCTAGCGCCAAGGAAATCCAGATCCAAGTTTTGCTGAAGCAGCAACAAAAGAGGGAGAAGAGAACCTATTCGACACTCATTTGAGCAGAGATGGTAGTAAATGGACCGAGGGATCGGGACAGATTGGATGGAGCATCCAACTTTTTCATCGGGAAGGCCAAGATCCTGGTAGTCTTAGACAAAAATTGCATCAAGCACTATTCGTTGAGGACATTTGTTGTTTTGGTCGATGTTGATCCTCTCAAGAAATAAAAGGAGGCTCAAGCAAAGGCAAAGTGCATGATCTTGGATGGGGTCAAGGATCATGTGGTCTCACATATCGCTGAAAAGGAAACAACAAGGGAAATTTCAGAGGCCTTTACCACTTTGTATAAGGGAACTTCCGTTAAATGGAAGATGTTGCTTGAGAATCAACTAAAAAGGGAGAAGAAATTGATCCCTTCCTTCTAAGTTTGCAAGGGATTTGAGACCAAATGACTTCTATGGAGTCTACACCAGATCCTGAAATCATGGTTAGGACTGCCCTAAATGCAGTCACTGAAGACTGGGAGACCTTTGTCTAAAGCATCTTGGGCAAGGCTTCTCTCCCTAGTTGGGAGGATATGTGGGAAGCTCTTCAATGGGAAGAGATCAGACAATTAACCAAGGCGGGAAGTAGTGGAAAAGGAGTCAAATCCAATAAGGAGGAAGAGGAGGATGAAGCTCTTGCTTCTGCGGGACAACAAGGGCAATAAAAGAGGAAAAATAAAGATATATCCAAAGTCATATGCTTCAGATGTGGGGAACTGGGACATTTCGCCACTCAATGCCCTCAAAAGAAGGGAAAGGAAGAGAAGTATGACTCAAATGTTGCTCCAGCAAAAGCTAACAAGAAGGATGATGATAAGGATTGCGCCATGAGTGCTCATGCACCTCTAAAGAAGATGTTGGCTTATTGGGGCCTAACCCAGGTTCAGAGGTGAGTTAGCCAAACAAACCTCGGTACTACTAGCCCTTTCGGCAACAGTCCGCTGAGTGCGGACTGAGGTCTCACCCGAAGTAGTATGGGAGGGGTGCTAGAACCAAGTTTCCACACCCTGGAGATGTCTGATGAGTTCAAGTAGTCTGTGGTTCGACCCTGCGCGCAAGTCGCTTCGCACACTTTCCCGTACCTCGTAGCCTGATATATTGCCTTCGCGCAGCCCTACTCGGGGGCCGAACGTTGCACTTCTGTGTTATTACCCAAGTCCTTATTGGTATTCCATTGTTATTTGATTATTTTAGCCTACTTGTGTGCTTTAAGTTATACTTAATAACATAAACCATTCATAAAGGTGTGCGAAGTAAATAAACAATTTATTTTCAGTTCATATCAAACATGCATTAACCCAAGAACATATACACAAAATTATGATAAAACTTCTCTTTACTAATTCCTTTTTTGGTTACAGACTTTACTCCACCCTGCACACTCAGCTGCAGGGGTCCACGCACTCAGCTGCGGACTACTAGGCCTCTGCACACTCAGCTGCAGGGGTCCACGCACTCATCTGCAGACTACTAGGCCTCTGCACACTCAGCTGCATAACCTTCTCCTACTCTACGACCCAAAGACACACTTCACCTTAATTCCTTATCCTCTCTTCCTATCCCTCTACTTTCCTGCCCTATCTACTTAGAGCCTCACTCTATTTATACAATCCCATGGTCCGTAGGTCTATCCAGCCAACATTACATTACAAAACTAGGGCAGACAACCCTGTGACCCTATCATACTTTTTGCGCTCCGCGCTCGCACTTCGTGGAGCTTTACAACAAGATTGGGTCAAAACTTGGGCTTTGAGCCCCAAAACATGCTTTGGGGGGGATTCCATGCCCAACAGGCCCCCAACACAAACATCATGACTCGCCCTTGAGTCACTTTGTCGGCGCGGAGATCTTTGCACGGAGTCCCTCCAACTGTTCTCGAATTACGCAAAGGTTAGTAGTGCACTGAGCTGTTGCTTGTTGGATCTGCTGCATGCGCTGTTCTAAGACCTCTTTGTTTGGAGTGCTTCTCTGCATTAACGTGTGCATCCCCTGTATGTGCACGAGCTTGCCTTCGATGTCTATCATTATGATGAAGGCCTCGTCAATCCAAGGCTGGACGTGCACTTTGAGAACTGCCTCCTTATGTCGTGTCGCATCCACCTGCTCCTTCAGTGCTTTAGCCTACTACATCCTCACAAGCCGCTGGGTGAGGACCATTGTCTACGTAGTTCCTTGGACACTGTCATATTGTTGTTGGAGTTCTTGTGCTTCTATTTCTAAGCGCTGGATGTTGGGGTCCTCCTGCAGAGTTGTGAGGACCTCAAGTGATTCTTCCAACATGTTGGTGCAGTCTCGTACTGCACATTCGATTTCCTCCAATACCGCTGTGATAGCGTTACGGCGCTGTTCTATAACTTCTGGGAGAGTGGATGGCTCCGCCTTTAACCGCATCTTGACGATATGAATATTCAGCTCCAACTAAACCTTGGTCGTTTCTTCCCTAGCCTCACGGACTCCTGCTGCTAACCTGTGGATCCGCACCTCTATTGGGAGATCTGCTGGGATGGCCAGCTCTAGGACGCTTTAGCAGGCATCTCCTATCACCTGCACCAGACCTCTGTTGGGAGATCTGCTGGGATGGCCAGCTCCAGGATGCTTCAGCAAGCATTGCCTATCACCTGTACCAGCTGTTGATTTTGCGATACCAATTCATCGCGCTGCAAGTTGGGTTGGTCCATATTTATCTTCTGCTCGCTGAGGACTTGGAGCGCGCGGTTCTCCCTAGCGCGCAGCTCTGCCGTTATCCCATTCTGCAATAGATATAATGTCTCGCGCAGAATTGCAGCTAGATTAACGCCGAGACCTTTCATTGTGCTAACCAAAAACCTGTCGACCTCATTTGATGTTACTAGAGCCCCTTCCGAAAACACTATTGTGTTTTTCGTCCGTGCATGCAACATCTACTCTGCAATCGTGGATCCGACTGCGAGGTTGGTCGAAAGGGTACCAACCTGAGGGGGGTGCACCTATAATTCCTGCAACTGCACTCTGAGGGCCCCCAACACAATCTGGTTCTCCTGCATGAAATCTTGGAGAGCCTCATTTGTGACATCGCACACTGTCTCACTGATGTCATGCAGATCACCCTCGGTTAGGGTGATCGGGTCAATGGACAATTTCGATGCCTTAACCTTCTTCCGCAATCCTACTCGCTCTGCTGGGTGTTGGCACTTCAACTATGTGGACGCGGTTCGTGGGTCCGCGCCTCCTTCTGTTTTTGCTTCCTCTGTTGCCTACCCTTGCGAAGGCATTGCTTGGCCTTCGCCTGCCTTCGTCGCTGCTTCTTGTGCTGCTGCAGTCTTTTCCTGCTCGGTTGCCTTCTATGCCACTTCCCACTCTGCCCACACTTCGGCTGCTACTATTTCCTTCCATCATTTTTTGGCCAATTGTGCGATGCGCAACTTAGCATCGTCTTTCTTCTTTTGCGTTGCCGACCTCTCGAGTTCTCCAATGTCTGGTGTGTGCCATTCCAGAGGCCATGCCTCCAAGACATTGAAAATGGCATCATCAGTGGCTACAAAAGGTAGATTTGTCTGCTACTTCTTCAGATCCTTGTGCGCCCTGATATATATGTTGTGCATGTCGGCCTTAAATTCTGCAAAACTCTGCAGATTGTTGTACACCGTGGGAGACAAGTGCGGCTTACGGTTGACCCACATTCGGATGTTCATCTCCATGAGCACCCAGAATATCTTACTATCGTGTATTCTTGTAGCATCCTTCGTGGCCCAGAGTGAAGCGTACTTTGGGACCTCCGGTAATTCTCTGTCAATTATGGGGAATTAACTGTCCTCTGGTAATTCCCCTATTACGAGTACTATGGACAACAACAACCATGCATAGTGGAAGGTTTTACCCAGCTCTTGGGCTTCACGGCAATTCTCTAAGAATTATGTGCAGAGGAATATGGACCAGCGCACTGCTCTGCCAGTGCGACCATCGGTGCAGGTACCTCGTCGGTGTGAAACTTGCGCATAACTTTGCCTGCGAGGATTTGGGTTGCTATGCGTACTGCTTTGTCCTTGATGCTGGAGATGGTGTAGCCCCTCTTCTTTTTTTCCAGCTTGTACTTCGTCTTCATGGCCTCTGCAATGGCAAAAACATTTCCCTTTCCTTTTGATATGGTCGCGGGGTCCTTTCCTTTGTATGGAAGCCTGGAAACGCGATGAATCAGGTTTGCCGTGATGGGGATGGGCTCCTCCAGCCATAAATACCCATCATGCACCAAGCAGAGTAGCTGCCTAATGACAAAAATGGTTATTAAATGCGGCACCCATAACAAGTTCAATATCCCGACCTTTTCCACATTTCGCAACCACTTCCGCGGCTCTAATGTTGTCACCACCCCCGCAGTGTTCTGCTTCATGAGGTTTCTGGTCTCAAGGTGAGGGAACTTCTCGCGGTCAGCGAGGTCCTAATCTTCAAATTTCATGATCGATACACAGCCCAGGTGTGTGCCTTCAAACATAATGCCACCTGGGAGGAGCGGGGTCTGGAGCAAGATCTTGGTCTCGTCTAAGTCCTTGGGCACTTTGGCCTTCCCTTTTCGCGGGGGAACATAGGCGGGCAGTTTTGTCACCGAGTGCGCAGGCTGACTATCTACCTCCATGGCTTCATCTTCTTCTTCTGCGATGAGAAACTCCTGCAAATCTTCTTCTTCTTCATCTGTTTCTATAGTGACAGCTTTCCCCTTCTCTTCCATCGACAGTTTGCTGCGCAACGGGTTCCACGAGGACATGCATATGGGAGCCATTGCTTATTTATCTTTCTTGGGTCTTGGCGTACGTGGTGATTTCTAGATCTCTACCACAATCCCGGAACCTTCTGGAGCATTCTCCACAGTTAGGGCCTGCGCGGCCTCGTCAACGGTCACCTCTTCTATCCCTAGACCATCCTTAGTTGTTGTCATTATAGCGGTCCAGCAATCTATCACTCATGAATTCAGGGGCTTAATCAATGCTCGACTCGCAATACTCAGGGCTCTACTCAATCTCTCAATTTGCAAATGACCAAGTGTTGTTTGTTGGGTAGCCCTTTGTATTTTATAGTGCTTTTTGAATTCGAAATCGGTCGTTCCCCCAATTCTGGTTCATTAATGCTTTCTTGGCGGCATATTTTCCCAAATATTACCCATAAATCATGTCTTAAATTCATGTCACTCACTCCATTTGGCCTCAAGTCGAGCATCCCATCATGAATAGTGACTTCAACGGTCACTTTCTAGCCAACCCATGTGGCGGCATAGCCCCCTGTGCGCGGTCGCGAACCTTGTGACTCTTTGCTTCTGCGCGCATCTCCAATATCGTGCAGCTCCCGGGCATAATAGTTTATAGTCCTGCGCTCCCTTCCAACTTCCTGGAGCGCTAACACTATCCTTCCCTTGGTTAGTCAGGTGGTTGCACCACCCGTCTAGAGTTCCATCCTGTCCTCCGTCATGGTTCCTTGAGAATCCCAACCTTGTATTATTACGGTCGGCACCGCGCACTTCACCATTTGCAATGGCTACCCTGGTCACTATGCTTAGCAATATGCGGTCCAAGCCAAGGCATCAAACTGATCAATTCGTGGCAATAGGCCCTAACCCTGTCATCGTGATCGCATGCCTCCTGCCTTACCATTCTAGTCTTTTTGTCGAGAAAATCTTTTTTTATTTCATCCTCCATCTTCTTGACTTCCGCGTCCATCAAAGCACTTTTCTTCCTTAACGTACCCTTTCTTTTTCAAGTTTGTGGAGTCTAAGGTTTCCCTATTGGATTTCTTCCTCAAGTCCCATGCATTCTGTTTCTTGCGGTTGTGTGATCCCTCCTTTCCAGGCTTCGTGAACCATCGTATCTACGGGTGCTACTATGCGTGGACTAGGCTTTGCATGCTCCATAGGGATTACAGCATCTGCTTCATACTTCAGCTTTGGAAGTGCCCGCGTGGTCAAGGTTTTGCACATGGTCCTATAAGCCCATAGAACTGCTGGTACGCACAGGTCCCAGTCAATGTGTTTCACATGGTGGACCGTGTTTAGTACTTCGCATACTTTGTCAAAGGCTTCCACGCGGATAATATTTTGCGCGCTTAGTCTTATCATACTTCCTGGTCGTCGTTCGTGCCATCGTCTTGCTCGCTCCTATTTGTCGGTTGTGTTTCCTATTGCAAGGACAGTGTGCGTTCATGTAGGTTGCGCACCATATGCTCGTACCCATCTAGAGAGGTGGGCGCGCTGGCTTTTTCGTCCATCATACCTAGCTTTCATCCACATCTAAGGCTTTCCAAACCACATGAGCATCATCCTTTTGCATTTGTGTTAGTCCTCAAAACTTCTTTGATGCATACCCCACCATCTTACATGCGTAGCACGCAGTACCCATTTCAGAGCGTCAAAACGTTGTTGTTCTAGTACTTCTTTTTCAAATTGTTTTAGGAAATCATCCACCTCAGTCAATCCATCATACACAAGTAGATATCTTACCTCTGTTTTCACGCAGCACAACGATCTTGCCATTATGTTGTAGCTGAGCGTGGTTACTTCATATAACCGGTTCTGCCATCGTTCTATCTCCTCGTCCGAATATGAGGTGCAGGAGATTTCATGCTCCCACGAAATCCTGCCATCCACTGTTGGATTCACCCAGTCCTGCTCCCATGCGGTTATCTTGTAGATATAATCTAGGTTGTCATCGCTCTCGTAGTCACGCAATGGCTCTGTGTAGCGTGATCCTTCCATAGGGTCTAAAGGTACTACTGCGCGTAGTGACTTTTTCTCGAAAATCATCTTGCGCTTCTTTAGATTTATCACTCCATTCATGTCAGTGGCCCAATCTATTCCTAGTAGCGCGGGATAGGGATTGTTGTCATCAACAATCTCTATCACTTCGAAATCTGCAAGCGCGCTCGCACCTTCAATATCCACCGTTATTCCATGCAATATTCCCATGGGTAGGATCTTTTACTAGTTCGCCATTTGCAATTGAATAGGAGACCATTGCAATGCGGGCCTGCCCATGCGCTCCCATGTCTACTTTGGCAGGATGTTCACGTCTGATCCTAGATCCAAAATCACTTGATCCATTTCATATTCCCTGATTTGCGTGGTCAATCTCATCTCTCTTCCTGTTCGCGTTGTGTGCTTCCCGAGCTTCCAGACTACATGCGGTTCTCCTGGCACAGTTCCAACACATCTAGTGATGAGTTCTTGTAGTCCCTTCACAGCTTTGTTGTCGCGCAGAAGCTTCATGCATGTCTCCAAAAAGGTAGTGAGCATTGACGGGTCCATTTTTAGTTCCAATTTGTTTTTACTTCCTGAAGTGGAGGCCTCCATGAAGCTCTTCTTAGCTTCCATGAATGTCTCCTTAGCACGCTCCAAATCAAATTCTGGTTCCTTTGTTGGAGCCTTGCGAACCTAGGCACTCTCTTCGAGCTGCTTTCCTTTGTCATCTCCTGTCGTGATACCACTTCGGAGCACGATATTTACATTCGAGTCTTCCTCACACGGCTCAGACCTCATCATTTGTAGGTTCTGAGTCAGGGGAGGTTGGAGTGCTCCTTTATCGCGCAACCTCGCTATCAGCATGGGACAGTCCTCCGTCTCATGATCAAACTCGGACAATATAAGCATGATGGCCTCATCGAATTTGTACAATCTGTTAGTGCCTAAATCTACCTCAAGCTAAAGGAAGGCAGGTCTAGGGTAACATAAAACCACGCTTAACCTGGTAGCTAGCCCTACTAGGTCGGGAGAGGGCTCTCTCCTTGTCAATCTCAATTAGGATATTGGCAATTAGGGCTTGAGATGACTGAAATGAATGTTGATTTTAGGCTAGGTATAGTATATTAGGGTTTCTGGTTTGATTTTAGGTTTTGGTTGCTGGATCAATTGGAGAAGGTAGATTGGGTCCAGGAAATCAACTCAGGGATACAGTCATGTTCTATGGGGCAAGGTAGACAAGGGTTTATGTACTAGCAATGGATTGAGATGGTAGAGTAAGACAACTGAGGAGTTGAGGAGGGCATAAGAAACTATGAATCCTCTTCAAACAGTGAAAACATTGAAAACTAAATGCATTCCCAAGACAAAGCACTGTAAATTTAGTGTATTTTGTCTATTCACCTTGATTCATTTAGTTTAGAAGAAAGAGAGAGATGTGGATACATATAAAACATCATAAAAACTCATTACAAAGAAGAAACAATACATAAACTCACTGTCACAAGAATCCCACAAAAATAGTTGTGAAACCTGGTTTTATTCCTTGCCAAACTGCTGATACAAAATGTTCAGTGAGTCCAACACTTCTGCCAAAGTCCAACCCCTACAAATGACTAAGAAATTACATAATATAGGCAAGGAAACCACTCATGCTAGCTATCAGGGTCGAATCCATGAGAAAATGGGTAGTTTCAACCATATCTAAACTAGGAACACAAAAGTAGGCAGTGGAACAGCTTGCCTCTAAAACTTAGGAGACCAATTCATTACAACTCAAAACCACTTGGAACTTGATGTATCTACCCTATGAGGTGATTTTCATCTATACTTACATCAAATACATCATTTACCATGGATACATTTACTTAAACAAGAAGAAAATTCAACCATTGAAGAAACTGGGCGAAATTTTGAGTTTTAGGCAAAATTGACAAAAAATTGCCTGATGCGCAGCGCCTTGAGCCTGATGCGCAGCGCCGCTTCAAGGCTACTTTTGGAGGCCTTCCACTCATCCAAATCAGGCCCAAGATAGCTTGTTGGAAAGCCCTACCTGTCTAGTTTCTGGAACACTTTGAATTTTATGATTTGGAGGTCATTTTCCCCCTCAAAAGTGGATTCTCCCAAGACTGGTTCCTGTGTGTCCAAAAAGTGGCAGAGAGGGCACTTTTTGAGTGTTTTTTGTCCTTTTGGTGGCCAAGATCTCCTCCAAATTTGATGAAATTTTCTGGGTTTGGTTGTTTTTTCATGATGAATCCAAAACTACAAGCCATTTTGCAAAAGAGTGAGCCAATCCAATGCGCAGTGCCGGTGGCGCTGCGCATCAGCTGAAATTTCCTGTGTTGCAAAATTTGATGCGCAGTGCCACTGATTTGATGCGCAATGCCCTTTTGTAGACCGATTTTGGAGGCCTTCCTGGTGTCCAAATTGGGTTCAGGATAGCTCGTTGGAAATATTATTGAGTCTACTTTCCAAAACATCTTGAATTTTTCAATTTGGAGTTCATTTGCTCTGTCAAAAGTCAAATCTCCCAAGACTGGTCAAAATGTGCAAAATGAGGCTGCCTAAATGCAGAGTGTTGTTGCAGTCAACTTTTGAAGGTCTTCCTCAACTCCAAATTGAGCTCATGATAGCTCATTGGAAAGCTCTTTGTGTCTAGTTATCATTTCACTCATCAAGCAAGTCATTTGGCCAACCAAGCTAGGAGAAATCTTGATTTTCCCAAGGCCACTCCAAAGGTGCAGCAACCCTCCTGAGGCAACTTTATTTTTGAAATTTCTCTAAAACCATGACACCCGTGTAAAAAGCGAAGGAGTTTTTTCTTCCTTGGCCTATTATGGAAAAAAATCTCTCTCACTTTTTCCAAATTCATTTTTTCTTGCTCAGAAACATCATTTGAGTAAAACCTATCCCGATGTGTGGAACAGGGGATTTGTCGAAATGAAGTGAAATGAAGGGAATAAGGGGTTTCTAAATTATTTAAAAAGTTTTGGAAAGTAGGGAGGGATGTTAGGAAGCAGGGGAAAGTTAAATTTCAAATGTTGAGTGAGGGGAAGGGGTCCAAAAGGGCAAAACACGGGCCTAGCCTAGAAAATTGTCAAATTGTAGCAATAAACTAGGGTTTGTGGGAAAATGATGAATTTGAGGGTTATGAGTGATGGGAAGCGTTTAAGAAGGTATATTAAGGATAGGAGAAGGTGTATGAGCATTAAGATACAAGTTTTGTTGATGATTTGACCATCCAAGAAAAATTAACTTCAAAACCCTAGGAGAGGGAAATGAGGCTTACCCAAGTACAATTGAAGCACGAATAAGGTGTAAAATGACCCATTGGAACCTGAAATGATGATGACAACTCTTTGAATGATGGTACACTAAGCTGAATGGTGACATGGACCAATACTTGGAAGACTTTGGAAGGAGTGAAAACAACCCTAGACCTAATACCTAGTGACCAAATTTTACTTGAAGACTCATTGAAATGACAAAATTTGACTTTGACACCCTGAAATATTTTTGTAAGAGCATGTTTGATCACTGGAGGAAGGCTGAAAACACTGACTCTAACACAATCACGGGCATAATGCCTTGGCCCTATGCAATTGTAATAGATCAGTTGTCCACGACCCCTTACTGGTCCCATTCCACCTTGACTGCCTATACCCCTGAAATATAGTGTGCGTCATCCTTGCATTTTGATCAAGAGACTGTGTTTCGATCTGAACTCTATAGGTAGGAGCCCGATCCATCATTAGTTCATAACTTCTACAGGTGTGCTCATCATGGCCTACTAACCTGTAAAAGTTACAGAACAAATATTGGGAACTCTGCGTATACTTCTGTAATAGATGGCAGTTATCTGTAGCATGCTTCCCTCCTATTCGACAAATCGTGCACCATAATGTAGGCGTCGCGCTCGGTCCTATTTGTGCCTCTGGCCTCAATGGAATTAGTCCTCCTACCGCTAGGTAGTTCACAAATATTGGACAGTGGTCCTTGTCATTTCCTTGGCCTTTGCACTTTATGCACCATACCTCCTCGCGCGCTTCTAGGAGGGTTGTCCTGTCTTGTTTCAAACTTTGCATCTCAAGGCACAAGTTTTTCAACTACGCGTGGATCTGTTGGACTCCCAGGTTAGGATCTTGTATTGAGATCTCATGCAGTCTCATTGCGATCTCCAAGGCCTTGGCTTGAGTGGATAGCTTCTGTTGTGACAACGCATTCCTTAGATGCGGCGTTAGTGACGCTACAAACCATGCATGGTGTTGCCCATCCGTCAAGGTCATGTTGGCTTCATGAATCATACACTTCAGTCTCTAATCTAGCTCCCATGGGGTCTCGCCTGGAAGCATCACAATTTCCTTAAATCCAATAATCGACTGTGTCTCTGATTTTGGCCTGCTAAATTCCTTGTTTAGTGCAGCTTGGATATCTGCAATCCCTACGTTTGGATTTTCATTAGAGTGCTTAATGTACCACGTTAGTGCACGATCCTGTAGAGCGCTGACCAACGTTTCTTTCTTTATATTGTCATTTGTGACTCCCTTCGCTTCCCATACAGCTTTTACCACGAACCAAAACTGGTCCGGATCTTCATCCCCTACTCTTTTGAACACTGACAACTTTATCGCGCTCGCCATATTGAACTGTGGTGGTGGCAGAGGTGGTGTGGGTGCAGACCGGTGTGAAGATGGTGAAACTGGTGGAGGTGTAGGTGCGGGTGGTATGTGCGGAATTCGTTGTTTTATCAGACTGATCACACTTCTTGGTGAAACTTTCATGAGCTCTTCATCGCTTTTCCGTGGAGGTGAAATCAAGGGGCTAGACTCTAGTTCCGTGCTACCTTCGTTTTTGTAGATCCTCCCACTCCACGTAGCCCCAAACATCAATTTATTCGCATAACCCGCTTTTCACACAGTAGCATTTTAATCCAAGTGTTCAAAGATTTAATGTACTTACCTCGCGGTCCTTTGAGGAAGCGTTGTTCTGCCTCGCTATAGCTGACTAAAGTTTCTACCGTGAACTCGGTGATAAACCCTCCTATAATTCGATCAAGCCAATGGTCCACAGCACGCGCGATCTTATCTTCCAATGCTTCCAGTCTGCACACCAACTCTGGAGTCCACATAATGGGTTTGTCGAGCCTACACCTTCCTTGGTTGTCTGCTAGCTTCGTGATCCACTCATACAAGTTAGTGGGGAAAGATGTAAAGAAAATTTCGTGGATTTCTGTATATAAGTAGCAATCTAACCACTCTTCCTTTGATAACTGTGGATTCCTGTTTTCCTGCGCCGAGAACTTGTGAATTTTTCTGTCCAACCACTCTTCAATTCCTTTCTTTGTTGGATTCCAGTGATACGACATCAGACATCTCTTATGCAGATCTCGGTCCCGACAACGGAACCATTTTTTAGCTTATTGGGGCCTCACCTAGGTTCAGAGGTGAGTTAGCTAAACAAATCCTGGTACTACTGGCCCTTTCGGCAACAGTCAACAGAGCGCGGACTGAGGTCTCACCCGAAGTAGTATGGGAGGGTGCTAGAACTAGGTTTCCGCACCCTGGAGATGTCTGATGAGTTCAAGTGGTCCGTGGTTCGACCCTGCGTGCAAGTCGCTTCGTGCACTTTCTTGTACCTCGCAGCCTGATATACTGCCTTCGCGTAGCCCTACTCGGGGGCCGAACGCTGCGCTTCTGCGTTATTACCCAAGTCCTTACTGGTATTCCAATGTTAGTTGATTATTTTAGCCTACTTGCGTGCTTTAAGTTATACTTAACAACATAAACCATTCATACAGGTGCGCGCAATAAATAAATAGTATATTTGCAAATTATATCAAACATGCATTAACCCAAGAATAGATACACGGCATTATGATAACACTTCTCTTTATTAATTCCTTCTTTGGTTATAGACTTGACTCCGCCCTGCGCACTCAGCTGCAGGGGTCCACACACTCAGCTGCAGACTACTAGGCCTTTGCGCACTCAGTTGCAGAGCCTTCTCCTACTCTACGACCCAAAGACACACTTCACCTTACTTCCTTAGCCTCTCTTCCTATCTCTCTACTTTCCTGCCCTATCTACTTAGAGTCTCACTCTATTTATACAATCCCATGGTTTGCGGACCATGGGTAGGTTTATCCAGCCGACATTACATTACAAAACTAGGGCGGACAACCCTGTGACTCTATCATACTTTTCGCACTCCGCGCTCGCACTTCGTGGAGCTTTACAACAAGATCAGGTCAAAACTTGGGCTTTGAGCCCCAAAACATGCCTTGGGGGGGATTCCATGCCCAACAGAAGAGGTGGGGCGACATTGAACTGTAATCGGGAGGACTACATGGGGGCAGGATCCTTGAGG
Organism: Pinus tabuliformis; assembly: GCA_031772625.1. NCBI lineage: Eukaryota > Viridiplantae > Streptophyta > Pinopsida > Pinales > Pinaceae > Pinus > Pinus tabuliformis. The sequence goes on from CM062808.1 coordinate 179,204,701, forward strand.
TGCCCAAAATTTTGGATCACATACGACTATGGGAGCCCTTAATGACAATAGCAGGATGACAAGAGTCAGTGGGATGATGGAGCAATAGTAGCATAGCTAGAGTGCCAAAGTCTAAAGGAGTGCAGTAGAGTGTTGCAGTAGTGTGGGATGCATATAAAAGATACAACAATAACACATTAGCATAAGAGGGTTAGCACATATTAGCAGCAAAGGTAGCTTTAGCATCACATGGTATCCAAACTGAGCAGCATGTCAGATTTGGGTGACTTTTTCAGTTGCTTACTTCTCAGCAACTGAGTTGCAGTGAAATAGTTAGCAGCAATATTATGGGCAACATGATGCAACATATTGAGAGGGAGTTGCAGTACAGATGCAACAATGAAAATGGTAGTGTCATGGGCAATAGTACAGGTTGCAACAGTGCAGTGGATGAAGATCAATAGGTCAAGCATCAACAACATAGAGGACTGATGTCATGGATCAATGTGATGCTTCTAAGAGGGAGTGTTTATTTTGGGTAGCATTGGATGTGCTATATATATGAAACTTTGTAGAGGAGCTAGAATACATGAGATCTCCAAAACCCAGAAATCGTTTGGAGAAATTTCTCTTGGTTTGTGTTTTATTAAAATAATTAATATTTCTAATGGGGTTCCTAAGTCTAAACTTAGGAAAATAAAAATATTAATGGGTATTAATAAAAATATGGGTGAGAAGCTTCTAAGAGATGAGGATCAAGTCTATTTTAATATTAGTCGTTGATTAGGGACTTAATCTCAATCGTTGATCCATCAATAAGAAAAGTATAAGAGGAGGCTTGAGGGTCACTTGGAGATACACCAAGTTGATCAGTCAGTTCAATTTTTTTGGGGCGTGGTTTCTTGAGAAAATCGAACAAGTGATCTGAGTTCGAGTGAGAGGGGAAGACGCAGAGATTTGGATCGGAGAGGAAGTTCTGAGCTAAAGAGTACGTGGCATAGAGGCAACTTGAGCTTCAGAAAGGCAGTGCAGAGGCCTACGCAACCCAGGAGGGGCTCATGTAGAGCTGACGCAAGCCAAGAGGGTCTCTTGCAGTGGCCTTGCAGAGTATTCATCAGAAGTTCAAGATTTTTGGTGGAGAAGTGAGGTTCTAAGACGGGATGGCTGACAACAGTCTTCCTCTAGCAAATCGATCCAACAGAAGGGGTGAAGCTTTCTTCTGAAGGCAAGATGTTGGCCCACATAGTGATTGCATAGGGACTTCACAGTGTCTAATGGGAGGAGCTAGATCGCTCATTAGATCAGTTGTGACTTGGAGAACGAGGTAAACCCTCGTATGTATTTCTTGCTGTCATGATTTCTCTGAAAGGTTAGCCAGTGTGAGAGGTAACCTGTTGTACTCAGATTTTTCTTGCTTAATAATATAAACGCTCTATCTATTGCACCGGTTTTCCCACATTGGGTTTTTTGGGGACGTGTTGTCCATAAATAATAGTGTCCCTTGTGTGTTTGTCTCATCTATTGTCTCAATTTATGGTCTATATGTCAGTGTAGTCTGCAGTAGTGTTTTTCATCATTGTTTATAAATTAAATAACTTGTTGAATGAAATAACAAGTAAGATATGCTAAACCAACGATTGCAGTAGGGTTTCTATTTGTAAAGATTCAGAACTTTTCACACATCTCTCTCTCTACTTCTTACGTGTGACAGGAGGTTGAATTTTTCTGGGCAGATAGGTCGAAATTTTAGAGCGTTGACCAAGCAGAGTTTAACCAACGTTGACCTCAATTTTTGGGCCAGAATTTCAATTTTCCTAGGCCGCATTTATTGGCACAAAAATCGAGGTATTTGGAGTGGTTTGACCAGCGTTGACTTCATGTTTGACTGCAGAAATTACAACAGACTTTCTCTCTCCTTTGACTGGGTTTGACAGAAGAATATGAGCTGATTTGAAGGCTGAATTGAACTAATGATTGGAGAACATTTTGGGGTAGGTTTGACCACCATTGACTTTCTAGTTAGGTATGATTTGGTTGATGATTTAATAGATCCGTTTTGGGATTATATTTATACCCTCTTGAATCTATGCTGAACTATTGAAGAATAATAAGAAGATTTGATTAAAGGGTTTCCCCATATTGGAGTTTGTCCCTGAAATCCACCATATCTTGTGTCCTCTTGTCTTGGCTTGTTATAAGCATATGATTTTATGTTCTATCTACGTTTATTGCCAATGTTTATAAGTTAATGTGATTGCTACTGGATATAATTTAAATTTTCCATTGGGCTGCTAAAGGAACATCTAAAATTAACATGGTATCGGAGCTGAGGTGAAGACAAAGCCCAAGAAAGAGTGCAGCAAAGCAATCACTAAGGGAATTTGTTGGACAAGGACTTGGAACTAGTCCCAATGATGACTACATCTTTCTTCAAATCTGAGGACAAGATTAGGGACAAATCCGGCTATCTTGCATGGAAGATGACTTTGGACTTGACTTTGGAATAGAATAATGCCATGGACTACGTCAAAGTAAGAATAACTGAGCCTCCTTCAAGTGCATCCTTTGTTGATCAAACCAAGTACAAAAAAGGTGAGATAAAAGCTAAGAATATTAGTGTTGATTCTATTCATAAGCCTTTGGTTGCATATATTTTTTATTTGGAAACATCTAAGGAGATGTATGAAAGATTGGTTGGGATGTTCAAAGTGAACTGATTTCTTAAGAAAAAGTTGAAAGACATCAAGATGGATATAGGAGAATCCATCCAATCCGAGATAAAGAATGACCTCATATCTATCAGTGAAGTCATTGATGATCGCGAGTTCTCTCTTATTGCACTTGGAGGTATTACAAGAGATTGGGATGTGTTAAACATGACCATTCTCAACAATGATAGGATTTCGAGATTTGAAGAGCTATTAGCCATATTCACTCAAGAAGAAATAAGGATGATGGAAAGAGACAAACCCTCGAATGGAAACAATCCTACTGCCTTCTCCACTCATTCTAGAAGAAGGAACAATGTTGGTCCAAGGAATCAAGGACAAGGGTTCAAGCCGAGATTCAAAGAAGGAAGAAAAGGAAAGTGTTTCAATTGTAACAGGTTTGGCCACTTCACTAGAGAGTGTCCTCACAAGAAGGATACTCCAAGAGATGATGACAACAATAACAACAACAACTTCAAGGGCAATGGCAATTGAAGGAACAACATGTTAAATAACAAAGGGAATAAAAATGCTCATGCTGCTTGAAATGGAGGTGGTAGTCCTCCCAAGAAGGCGAAAAACTCTAGGTATGATGAAGTTAATGTTGCAAAGCAAAATTAATTTTATCTTATTTCTACCCTCTCCACTGCCTCTCCTCCAGATACATTGGACCATTGGTTGATTGATAGTGGTGCCTCAAGGCACTTCACTGGGTATAAAGAAGCTCTCTCAAACTTGGTTGAGAAGAAGAAAAATATGGAGATCATACTTGGGGATAGTGCCACTTATCCTGTGAAAGGAATTGGGACCATTAATCTTCACTTACATCAAAGTCAAACCCTTCACCTAAAAGAAGTGCTATATGTACTTAACTTGAAAAAGAACTTGTTTTCTATTTCTGCAATGGAAGAGAAAGGTTTTAAGGTGTCATTCATTGATGGGGAGGTTAATATTTGGCAAAGGAATCCAAGAGATGCATTCACTCTAAGATTTTGGGTTGAAGGTCTCTATCAGGTTGGGGGAATTCTATTGGGAGCAATGATTTGTGACACCTCTCTTCAATCTGAATTATGGCACTGAATATTTACTCACCTTCATTTCAAAGCCTTACCCGATGTAAGGAAGATGGTCATAGGGATGCTTGAATTCAAGTTACATCATGAAGGTGTTTTTTAGGGATGTGAAGCTGGAAAACATACAAGGGAACCATTCCTGTCAAGTGAGACTCAAACCACTGATATTCTTCTATTGGTCCATTCTGATCTATCAGGTATGTTTCCCGTGACATCTTTGGGTGGATATTTGTATTATGTTATTTTTGTGGATGAATTCTCTCGCAAGACATGGATTTATTTATTAAAGAAGAAGAACAAAGTATTCAAACGGTTCCTCTCCTTCAGAGCCTTGGTCGAGAATCAAACATGAAAGAAGATCAAAATTATGAGGACCGATAATGAGACCGAATATGAGTCTAATGAATTCAAAGACTATTATAGAGAAGCTGGAATTAAGAGGGATACTACAACCACTTATACTCTTGAACAAAATGGTGTTGCTGAAAGGAAGAATCGTACTATCATTGAAGCTACCCAGGCTATGCTTCATGATCAAGGTCTTCCAAATATTTTATGGGGAGAAGCTTCCAACACCGATATGTATGTCCAAAACCGATGCCCACATCAAGCTTTGGACTTTAAGACACCCGCAAAAGTATTCACCGATAAGAAGCCTGATTTTTCTCATTTTCTCATTTTTGGATGTCCTATATACTTTCATGTGCCAAAAGAGAAAAGAAACAAACTAGATGCATCTGGGAAGAAGGGAACATTTATGGGCTACAGTGAAACTTCGAAGGCATATATAATCTATGTGCCTGGTCAAAGGGAAGTGGAATTAATTCATGGTGTCACTTTCGATGAAGATTTTGCACTTAGAAAGATTTGAGATATTCCTATTCCTGGGAAGGCCAATGATGATGCTAATGCAAAAAAGCATGATGCATCTTCGTCCGATGCTCGATGTTGAAGGTCCATTGGATCCCATTGATCCACCTCCTTGTGAGCCCTCTACTACAAGAAAGAGACCTTTGTGGCTTAAAGATACTCTTGAAGATGTTGATAAACACATTGCACCGAGAGGGACATTCCGTGAATTCAAGAAGTCGAATAGGTACCAAGGGTAATTAGCTACCATGAGTACTATTGTACAATTTGAGCCTTGTACATTCGACGAAGCTATGAAGCAACAGGTTTGGAAGGATGCAATGAACAAAGAGTATGAATCGATCATGAATAATGATTTCTGGGATGTGGTTCCTAAACCCAAGGATAAGGCTGTGGTCACTTCGAAATGGCTCTACAAGATAAAACATGGAGCTGATGGGAGTGCTGAGAAATTCACAATCATATTTGTAGCTCAAGGCTTCTCTCAAAAGGAAGGAGTAGACTATGATGAAATATTTGCACCATTTTCCTAATATATCACCATCCATTCGATCATAGCCCTTGCTTCCTCGCAAGGATGGAACCTTCATCAGATGGATGTCAAAACTACCTTCTTGCATGGTTCACTTAAGGAGGAAATTTATGTGGAACAACCCGAGGAGTTTGAAGTTCAAGATCGTGAGACACATGTATGTAGGTTGAAGAAATCCCTCTATGGCTTGAAGCAAGCCCCTAGAGATTGGTATGAGAGGATCGAAAACTATCTTATGAAGTTGGGATTTACGAGAAGCAATGCAGGCTTGAACCTATACCTCAAGGTTGAAAAGGACAGACCTCTCATTCTAGTCCTTTATGTGGATGATCTATTTCTGAAAGGTGATGACCCTCTCATTCATCAATTCAAGAGGGAGTTGGCTTCTGAGTTCAAGATGAAGGACCTAGGACTGATGCATTATTTCCTAGGTTTGGAGGTCTCACAAAAGCCAGGTGAGATTTTCCTTTCTCGACGAAAATATATTGTGAAGCTACTTGAGAGATGTGGGATGGTGGACTGCAAGTCTGTGACTACTCTAATGGAACTCAACTTTAAGAAGCTATGTGGAAGTGTTGTTGGGCCCGAATTAGCGAACCCTATTGAGTATCGTCAACTTGTGGGGGCACTGATGTTCTTGGTCAACTCTCGTCTTGACATATGCTTCACTATGAACACGTTGAGCCAATATATGGTCGAGCCTCATCACATTCATTGGATTGCTGCCAAGAATCTCTTCAGATATCTCCAGGGCACAATCCACTATGGACTAACATACACTACCAAAGATTTGAGACTACATGGATATATAGATGTTGATTGGGCTGGCAGTGTGGTGGATCGTAAGAGCACGTCTGGGTGATGCTTCTCTTTGGGGTCTGCCTCTATATCTTGGATGAGAAGGAAACAAAAATCGGTTGCACTAAGCACCATTGAGGCCGAATACATTACTACAAGTATGGCCTATTATGAAGCAGTCTGGTTGAGGAATCTATTCAGTGAGCTATTTGAGCACGTGCTAGATACGACCATGATCTTCTACGACAACCAGAGTTGGATTCATTTATCAGAGAATCTCGTGTTCCACGACCACTCCAAGCACATTGATATTAGGTACCACTTTATCCGGGATATGGTACAACGGGGAGCAGTTAGGCTCCAACACATCAAGACAAATGAGCAGGTTGCTGACATTCCCATGAAGCCTCTCGGGAAGGTCAAATTATTAACCTTTTAAGAGAGAATAGGAGTCGTGGAACAACCCTCTTATGAGGGTCCTGTATGAGTCAAACACAAAGCTTTGGGAGCTCTTGGGGTTGTGGGGTACTTCTTGGAGCTAGCTATGAGCGACCATAGGGTGAGTGGTTCACCTTCCCCTAGTGGTGCACTGGATACAAGGTGAGTGGTTCACCTTCCCCTGTGATACCCAATTATGGTTGACATGTGTGTAGGGTGAGTGGTCCCACTTCCCCTACCCAGACACATGCATGTAGGGTGAGTCCTTCCCCTACAATTGACATATGCATAGGATGAGTGGTTCACCTTCTCCTACTGATGCCCCGATACACATCCTACCCAGAGTCTGGGACTCATGGGAAGTACCTCTCACATGGCTAATGAGTTGGGAAAAGATGGTTAGGGTCCATAGCACTACTAATGGACGCATCATGTACTGTCGTACTCCCTATGACTAAGATGCATGGTGTTCAAAAACTTCATATGGGATCAAGGACCGACTTTAGTCAATGGAGAGTGGTATGATACAGTCTCGATCACTTCTTCTTCATTATTCTGCATGGTTCAGAAGAGCAGAGTAGAGAAGTGATGGCATGATGGTACATGATGGCATGATGATGGGGGAAGGTGGAATTCTCCCTAGTTGAGAGGGAGTGTTAAAATTGGCAACTAGGGCCAAATTCCACCTTAGGACAACTCATATGATGGAGATTATTATTGCATTGGATTCCTCTTTCGGAGAGGTAAAATTTTGATATAAAGATCATCTCATTCTAACAAACATAAATGGAATTATGAACTTATTTATCCTATGGACAAATTCTCAAGGTCATCTCCAGTCAAATGTAGAGTCATGAAGCCCAACATATGTGTCTTTTCACCCTCAACGAAGAATATAAATAGGAGAGACCTTTTCCTCATTTTGGACATCATCATCACAAATTCTTCTCTCTCTTGATCGGGTCGTAAAATATTGGAGGCTTCTCTCTTCTTCTTCGCACATGTGGCTGGGGAACTCTCTCTCTACTTCGCACGTGTGGCAGAAGGCCAAGTTTTTATGGGCAGATCAGGCCAAAATTTTAGAGAGTTTACCAACCTTGACCAAGGGGAGTTTGACCAGTGTTGACCTCGATTTTTGGGCTAGAATTTTGATTTTTCTAGGCTTCATTTATTGACATAGAAATCGAGGCATTTTGAGTGGTTTGACCAATGTTGAATTTAGGTTTGACTACATAAATTACATTAGACTTTCTCTCTCCTTTGATTGGGTTTGATTGGAGAATCTGATTTGAAGGCTGAATTGAACTGTTGATTGGAGGACATTTTGGGGCATGTTTGGCCACCATTGACTTTTTGGTTAGGGCTGATTTGGCTATTGATTTGGCAGATCTGTTTTGGGCTTATATTTGTACTCTCTCTCTCTACTGAACTATTGAAGAATAATAAGAAGATTTGATCAAAGGTTTTACCCACATTGGGGTTTGTCCCTGGCATCTGCCATATCTTGTGTCCTCTTGTCTTGGCTTGTCTTATGCATATGATTTTATGTTCTATCTTTATTTACTGTCAATGTTTATATATTAATGTGATTGCTACTGGATATAATTGGAATTTGTCACTGGGCTGCTAAAGGAACATTGAAGTAAATTTTCTTAAGCATAGAACATACCATTTTTATCTAAAATTAACAACTTCCCCATATAAAAAGAGCACTAAAACACACCCAAAATACATAGGAAACTGATCGTGAAAAATAGTGAGGAGGGACCTGATCCAGATGTTGCTCCGGTGGTTTAGGAGGATAAGGACCATCATGAATATGGTACTAGAGATGCTCAAGATTCCCTTCAAAGTTATCCGTCCTCTAATGGAGCCTCCTCTGACTCTTCCAGATAGAGGCTAACCTGTCCATAATGCCCCTCTTGTTCTGGTCCTCATGTTGTTGGTGGCCAAGATATGAAAGGAGCACAGAAAGGGCCTAAATCTAGCCCGCAAGAGAAGACAAAGAAGGAGGCCCTCCCAGGTCCTCAGCCACAGGCCCCACCTCGTGAGCTAGCTCACCTTCATCCATAACACCTTCACCTACCTCTACCCGAACCTCGCCACCACGGGCTGCACCACATCGACAAGCCAAGCAACCATTACGAGCTTCCCCATTGGCAGAGCATAGACATCCAACACACACACCTCTCCAATACGAAAATCCTCACCCATTTTCGCCACCAACCACGCGAAACACCAGAACCCATAGATGGAGAACAAGCCCACATCGGGCTAGACCGACGACTTATCGCCAAGCCACCATTCGAATCACCCAAACTCCATAAGGCAGGACCACGCAGAGGAACCACCAAACACCCTCCCACAATAGACTCTACCAACAAAGCCCTGGAGACACAACAACCAACCGCAGAACTGGCGTAGACCCACGATGCACTGATCCCCCCAACACCAAGAGAGCCTTCCATAAGAACAGGAATCAAGACGCACTCCCAAATCCCAAACACCATACAAGTTTCCCACCGATGGAATAAAAACCATGAGAACTAGACAACACAATATAGAGGTACCTCCTCAAAGGACCATACTGTAGAAGAAGTGAAACCATCCCAAACTTCCAACCAAACACTACACACAGAACAAAAATAATCCAATAGGAGGAAATAAATATTTTGAAACTACCATCAGTAGGGGAAACACTTGCTTGGAACTTTGCAAGAAGGGGAATGACAAGCGCTGAAGGAAGTGTCTGCCATCCAATCCCAAAGAGAAACTACGCATCCCCTGTGATTAGTCCACAGTCCTAGAAACCTAAATGTCTCATCGAGATGCAACCATGTTGAAGTCGCGTCGCGCTACGAAGATACAATCATGTCCCAAAATATTTGCAACTCAAGCATAGGAAAAAGACTTGTGCCTTGACTGCAAAATTCTCCCTGGCGAACCCAACTCCCATAACAAGATAAACGAAAAACCCTTCACACTGCATGTCGCCTTGTATAAATGCTCCTACGTTCGCAATCCTCCTCCACATAAATGCACACGAGCCTAACTCGACCATATGTCCAACGCCATCAAGGCATCTAGCCGAGCGTCGTTTCATATCCAACTCTAGTTGCATCAATACCATAAGCACCATCCTCCATCCCCATAGGGGTGCAATTGTAATTTTCATTGTGGATAACATAAGTTTTAACTTTTATTTATTGAAAAAATATGATAAATTATTCATATATGCTAAACCATTGGCCAAACCCTCTATGAACAAGAAAACATTTCATTTTCAATGATGACATTTGACATGATGTTACTTAGGATTCAACCAAATATCATGAAAATTATCGACCTACCCAAAGCTTGAAGTGATATCTAAAAAAAATTGGAATCAAATAAAATCTCTACCAACTTGAAATGGTATGTAAAGTAGGGTGGGACCATGCCAAAATCTTGAAGTCATAGGAAGAGCATGCTGAAACCATGTAGGAATTTTGAAGTGATAAGGAACATAGGTTGAAAATAATATAATTTTATATTGAATTTGTACTGTTTATCACTTTAAAGTTTCCAAATTTCAATAAAATAGATATTTGGCAAATATGAAAAAGACCATGCACTTTTAAAATAATTAATAAATAAAAATATATATATACATTGAACATGAAACATATAAAGTATATGACATTTAGCATTGTGCATGAACCATGCCAAAACTTTGATGTTGAAATGAAAATTAAAACTATGTAGAAAATTGTAGTCTAAATGTTTGTATTGCATAATCAAAATGTAGCAATGTTTCTTAAAATGTTTTTGTACATTCAAAATGGAATTTGAATGATAAAAAATTACATTTTTATTGACAATCATAGAACCAAATTTAAATAATAATTATCCAAAAAAACTCCAATATTTAAACTACTCTAATCTTTAAACATAAAGGTTGGGATAAATTATGTTGACAAATACTATCAAAACATACAACCTTCAAATACTACCTATATAATGACAAGAAGTCTAATATTGCTGCTTAGTACCTGCCTCTTATGCAAAAGTAATTGATCGTAGAAGTATAAAAATTCCCCTCATGCCCATGCATAAAGATTCTAATTTTTATTTATTTATTAAAACTTATGATTTGCAAGGTCCCATTTTGTAAGCGACATTATAATAGTTTAGATCTTCTTCAACTTTTGAATTTAGGTATCTACGTTAGAATATTAAAACATTTTTTCAAAATATTAAAACAAATAAAATTGTTAAAGTTTTTAAGTAGGGAGATTTCTATAGTTGAATTCACGAGGGTTAAGATTCACTAAGTGTTTAGTTAAGATCAATACATTATATTATTTTGAAATATGTTATTAGTAAATGAATAGTTAAGTTTGAGGCATTTTATACTTATATGAAAAAACAATACAAAAATATTTATAAGTATTGAAAGATTTTAAGTTATTAATAGATTAGATAAGCCATAAATAAAAAATTGAGACTATAATATCAATTCCAATTTGAAATCAATTTACAAAGTAAAAATCAATTTCGATATATATATATATATATATATATATATATAAACTCAAATGTTGACCATCTATCTAGAGAAAGTGTATTAGTGTAGGAGGAGGTTCAAATGCAACAAGAGTTTAAAGAAAGAACTTAGATTGCATTTTCAAAAATATTTTTATATTGATATAGAAAGTGATAGAAAATCACAAATGTGTCTGTTGGATTTTTTTGTAGTTGTTGCAATAGTATTTGAGTCATAGCCGTAGGAGTTAAAAAGATTTTGTTAAAGATTTTCTATTATAACTTTGAAATATTTTATTTAAGTAGTGACATAATAATTTTAGATGTTTTTCTTATATTAATTAGATCATATATGTTAATATTATATATAAAAGTGAATTTATATATAGAGTAATTTCACATTTAAAATATCACTCCTATATATATATATATATATATTAAACCACAAAAAAGATCACAAAATAAAATGTGATTGTTAAAATTTTTCAAAAACTAACAAACTTTGTATAACACATTGATTAAAAGTCAAATATGAGTTTGCTACTGATTTAAAAATGCACTTTTCATAAATATTGAGATTTGTTGTGTACTATTTTTCATAAATATTTTGATTTGCACTATTATGACATTTGGTGACATATAATTTTAATTTTTTAATTTTTAATTTTTATTTTTTTATAAAACATGAGTAAAGAGGGATCCAATTTCTTCACTTGCAATTTTTTTTATGACCATATTATTTAAAAGTTATATATATTTTGGCTCACATGAGCAAAATTTCAATTTTGATGACGCATGGATAGACTTACGCATCATAATGGGCTGTAGGATGAGCCTGGGCTGTAAGATGAGCCTCTTCTCTCAACGAAAGGGATCTAATTTCTTCATTTGCAAATTTTTATATGCGCAGATATTATTTAAATGTTTTGTGTATTTTTATTTATTTATTTATTTTTTGACCGCAAAATTTCAACTTAAACTTAAACTTTGATGATAGACGAAGAGGGTTACACATCATACTCGGTTTTCTAGGCTCAATGAAATTTGATGTGTATACTTATGAAAATTATGATACTTTGGCGCATATATATATATATATATATATATATATATATATAACTTTTATTTACAAATTTTATTTATAACTTCATAAAATTAATCATTTCATCTATATAATTCAATAAGAAAAAAAAAAATCAAATTTCAAAAATTAATTTTTATTTTCAAAATATTTAGTTTAATAATTATTATTTTTCAAAAAATTTTAATAAACTTTATAATATCTTTTTAAAATTTTCGAAATTAATTGAAATTTTTTGAGTATAAAGTGATTCCAAAATAATATCAAGGCTGCCGCTTAGTTTAATAAAATATTGTAATGTCATGATGTGTTGTATGTACTCCAAACAATAATAAAATTGTAATGAGTTATATGAATATTTATTTAACCTTTTATTATTATTATTTTTTAATATAATTAAACAGTTTTTTGGTAGATAAAGGTTATATATATATACTTATATATATAATTAACATTGAAGAGAATGATAACAAGTTAATAATTATTTATTTACTATTGAATGATGACATTTTTTTTATATAATGCTCATATTATAGTACACATGTCATGTCATTAGAGTATAGATTAATATAGTGAGAGTTGTACAAATTGTACACATGTTATTTTTACATATTTTTTTCAAATTATTTTTTTGTAAATTAAAAAATAAAACATAAAAATTGTCTATTCAATACTTTACACTAAATAAAAAATGAAAATTTTCAATTTAATTACAATTCATTTGTGTTTATGGTACATAGTAATTAATATACAATGTTATTTTTCAAACTATTAATATTTATTGTACATAATAATTAGTGATACAATACATAGTTATTAATACTATAGTAAATAAAAGTGAATTATTATTAAAAAGAGACATTTCAACTCATCATAATTAAGATAAATAAAAATAAATTTTATTTAAAAATAATAAATTTAATTTCATAATTTTAAATTTTAAATAGATTTTAAAATTTTTAAATTAAAAAATTAATAACAAGCCAATGAAAAATTACCTACAATAATAATAATAATAATAAAATATATACATTAAATATAAAACATGTGAAGTGACCTAAGCATTGTACATTTATCTCATGTACTATTAGAGCTGAACATAAAACATGTGGAGCCTCCAACATCTGAAAACTATACGTTCCATCTTATACACAGAGCTGCTACAGAGCATCGTCCTTACTATCCAGTCCATTGACTTCCCTGCTCTCACGAGAAATAATGTTGGGCGGCAGAGGGGATTTGCTTTAGTTGGAATTGAAGTTACATGTTTATAATCAGCGATTGGAATTTTTCCGAGAGCAGAAAAAGCATAATTTTTTTATATGATCAGCTATTGGAATTTAGGAATATTAGTTTAATTTTTTTGATAATGATGATGAACTGAGACCAAATAATGGTCTATCGGACCTAAAGAAACAAGTTATCTATTTTGATTTAAGATTTTATTCCTATCCTCAAAAAGCTTGGAGAGAAGCGTCCTGAACTCACTATAATTTTGACATTGTAAAAGACTAGGAAGGTCAATATTGTAACAAAAATTGTGAAAGTCAGTATTTTCACATCTCATTCATGGTTTATATTTTTATTTACCTATCTTTCTTGATGTTTTAAAATCCTTACTAATTGTAAATTACTAGTAAAAATAAAACCACATTCCGCTGAACGAGAAAGGGTGTTTTGTTGAGAACTAAAATGACTGTATTTGTAGAGTGGTAGTAGTTTAATTGTTTTATGTTTTTGTTGTATTTTTTTTTAATGAAATTTATAATTGTTTTTCTTTAATGAAATTTATAAAAAGAAAATTGTTTGTATTTATTTTATTATTATGAAACTTATAAAATTTTATTATAATTATAAGCTTGATTTATGAATTTTAAGTAATTGATTGGTTTATAAAGTTTATTATATCTAGGTATGGTATTAGGTTTTTAGTTTTGTTTTTACTATGTATTAGTTTCACAAATTTTTGTGGCTTATCCATAATTTAATATTAAGAATTTAATTTTCGTTAATTTTTTTATTATTTAAATTAATTTATTTGTAAAGTTATTGGTTGAGGTTTTATTATGGGTTGTTTAGTTTCTTCCATTTCTATAAGTTACTAATTTTTATTTTTAGTTTTATTTGTTTATTTATTTATATTATTTTTCTTTTTTCTATTATTTCCATTTTCATGAATTATAATTTTTTGAGATAACTTATTATTATATTAAAAACACATTTTACTAAATTTAATATATATATATATATATATATATATTAATTAGTGAATCATATTTTTATTTTTATTTTTTTGTCATATATATATATATATATTTTAGTGAATCATATTTTATTTTTTATTTTTTTGTGATGACATTTAACGATATAATATTTTATTAGTTGTTTTATTTTTGCGATGAAATTTTTGTTCTTATAATTTTTTATTTTAATTAAGTTATATTTAAGCTAACCTATATAGCCCTTATTTTAGATATAATAGGAAAACATATCATAAATCACTAGTCAAACCAAGAGTGATGACAAAGCAACACACTGAGTCTCAATAGAAAAATGTACGAGACCAATATTTCTTGGAGAGCCAAAATTCTTATTGCTAAGTTAAACACTAATTCTTATCAACTCCCTTGTGAAACAAAGAGTTGGAAAATGCCAAGAGAAGTGTGGGGGGAAAGAGTATGCATTTTTTGTTCTTCGGGAAAAGTGAAAACATAAAAACATTTCATTTTAGTATGCCAGGCCTTCAAGGACAACACTGAAAGTTATGAAGATATTCTGCATCTAGCTCTTGGGATAATCTATTCAGCTAGGTGTTTGTGAAGAAGATGAGAGCGTTTATTGTGAGGCTTCACAAGAAAAGAGCAGAATACAACAATCCGATGAAGAAACATTCTGTTCCATAGGCTATTTTTACAAGAAAAGAGCAGAATACAACAATCAGATGAAGAAACAATCTGTTCCATAGGCTATTTTTAACCTCGTAGACGTTAACATAATTTCTTTCTTTCATCTTTCACTGTTATTTAAGGAAAATCATGCCATATAGAATTGCCCCATGGTGGTTTGTAAAATGGCAAATTTTTTCTCTTGCTAGATTTCTCTGGATTTTTGGCTATTACCCTGTTTCATTACCTCTCAAGGAGATAAACTTGTAACCAAACAAAAACAATTTTAGAACATACCCTAGATCCAAATCTTACAAAATTTATTAAAATCAAATTCTATATAACATACATGTTTGGGATTTTTTTTTTCAAAACATTAAACCTATTTATATATTTTAAAATACATTTACAATATATAATCAAAATTATTTCACCAGATTCCAAACAAAAACTTCCACACCAATTAGTATACACTATCTAAGACAAAAATTATTTCACCAAATTGCAAGCAAAAAATTCCTTACCAATTCTTATACACAGTGTCTATCAAACAAATAGACAAATTGGTATAGGCATTATTTATTTAGCCACAATTTTACCGAGACCATAAATTTCTTGTGAGAGAATTTTATTTTTTTAATAATTAGTTTAGAGTGTTTGACTCATTTGTCCAAATAACATTACCAAGTTGAAGAAACAGATCCAGCTAGGCATGTTAAATAGTATGAGTAGAGATTCCAACGGTCGATCAACGACTAATTTTGACCTACGGACCCAGGTCAAATTACACTGGTTGGTTCGAAAGACAAAAGTTTTTCCTCATGTGATTTTCGCCAAAATTCTTCTTACAATTACCAAAAATTCCAAATCACATAAATTATAAAGCGTAAAAATTATAACTCAAATTTCCAAAAAAAAAATTCCAAATTACCCGAAATCCTAAATCTCAAAGATTATAACCCAAATTTCCAAAGATCCTAAAATTTGAAAGTTATAATCCAAATTTACATAAAATTAAGACTTAAAAACTATGACACAGATTTCAAAAAATTTATGTATATTTTATGAAAACTTCACCTGTAATTGTGACCTCAGCGTATGCCAAAATCATTTTCGCCAAAATGGACAAGATGATGCCCAATAATTGATCTCCATTGTGAATTTCCTCAACAACCGTTCTCCTGACAACTCTGGAATTTGGACATGTGAACCAATCTTCTCTGTTTGCCACCAAACAAGACATCTACTGAAGCCGAGACATCAGCGTCCATATATATTCATGCCCTCTTAGTCTAATTCTAACAGTCATGCACGGCTTTCAAATCTCGGCAGTGTAATACTCCCATCAATCAATAAATCCAGAAAACAGCTGCTCTAGCTTCTGCAATTCGTTAACCGCGTGGTGGGCTTTAGGACTGTAAATTCCGGTAATAGGAAGCAGAGAATGCTTGTTTACCATGGCTGCTAAACTCTCCGCCTCCACAAAACTGTGTTTTGGATCAGGATTCAATACCGATGGCAGGAGTCGCGCGATCGAATCCCTCCCAGTCTGGCCTGGTGTGCATGTGCGGTTTTATCAGAAGCGCCGGTGTGCAGCGGCGGAATTGATAATGGGAGGGAAGCAGGCAACGCTGGCCGTCAACGGTAACAGCAACCGGGGCAGGGATACGAAGTGGGCGACTGAGGGAGACAATGGTGTACGGAAGAAGGTGAGGGTAGCGTATCAGGGGATTCCTGGGGCTTTCAGTGAGGCAGCAGCAACGACGGCCCACCCTGGTTGCGAGGGGGTGCCTTGCAAGGGCTACGAGGATGCTATCTGGGCCGTGGAGTCCCGCAAGGCGGATCGGGCCATATTGCCAGTAGAGGGCACCCTGGAGGGCAACGCGGTTCGAAACTACGACCTGTTGCTTCACCACAGCCTGTACATCGTGGAGGAGATTCGGCTCTTCGTTAACTATTGCCTGCTGGTGGCGCCCGGTGTTCGGAAGGAGCAAGTGCGCCGCGTGATGAGCCATCCAATGGCGTTGGCGCACTGCAGCCACGGTCTCAAAAAGCTAGGGCTCGATGTGGTCACCCGTGAGGCCGTCGATGACACTGCCGGTGCTGCGGAGTTCGTCCACTCCCGTGGCCTTAGGGACACTGCTGCCATCGCCAGCTGCAGGGCCGCTGAAATCTACGGCCTCGACGTTGTGGCCCGCAATGTGCAGGACGAGCCCTGGAACGTGACTCGGTTCCTGGTGCTCGCCAGGCAACCCTATACGGACGACGACAACGTTGGGGTCGGCGCCGTTGTTGGCGTTGACCGCGCCTGGAAGACGAGCATCGTGATTGCGCACGAAGGGGGTTTGGATGTACTTCTGAAATTGCTTTCCGTGTTCTCCTTCCACAACATCAGTCTGACGAAATTGGAGGTGAATCCGCAAGGTAGCGCCCCTCTCAGAGTTCTCGACATCGATGCCAAGGGCGGTGCCGCCGTAAGGCAGTTCGAGTACGTTTTCTATATAGATTTTGAAGCTTCCGAGGCAGACCCTCATGCCCAACGGGCCCTTGAAGAGGTAAGACGCTTCGCCACTTTTGTCCGGGTGCTAGGATGCTATGTTTCCCGCCCCAAAATCCACACCCTTGACCCTTGATTAAATGAATATCGTCAGTTGTATCAGAGGTATCGGTGTCATGCCAAGCATGCTCTTTCTTGTTGAGGTTGTTATCTATGTGATTTATTACCGGCAGTAGACTGAAGGGTTGTTATTTACCTGCTGTGTGGTATTTCTCTGGTTTGTATAATTATTATTAGTATAGATTTATCTTAATCAAGGATCTAGCCAAAGCCAGCCAAAGAAGATTTGGATCCAAATATTACAAGCTATTATTATCCTAAAAATGGATTTGCATCCAAATAAATAATTACCTTACGCTCTGCTTCACTCGTTATTTGGGATTTGGATCCAAATAAATAATTACCTCACTCAACTTCACTCTTTCTTTTTGGTATCCAGGTCTTAGACCTCCCACCCCTTTTTCTGTGCATGTATGCATTTGAATGTGTTGATCATTTGCTTACAGCACCTATAGTTATGCCCTTTTGGGTATTCAAGTTCATATTCATCTCGAGAGAACATGACATTGAATTTGGTACATTTGGGTAGAAAATATTGATGACTCGCTTACGAGTCATGATACTCTGTCTATGGACGTGTGAGATTTTCAGATCAATTTAATGATTTTAGAGCCTGCACAAGCACATTTCCTCGATCAGTTGTTGGACTTTTACATGGATGTTGTGAATGTTTATGATTATGAGTTTACATCAATGTTCTTTGAGATATCTGTCCGAATTTGTGGACTTTATGCCTTTTGGGTCTTAAACTTCCTGCCCATAGCAGTCCTTTTGTGTGCATGTGTTTACTTGAATGGCTTGATCGTTTTCTTACAGCACCTACAGTGTGCCTTTTGATATTTGAACTCATATTCATCTCCAGAATATATGACATTGGACTTGGTACATTTGAATAGGCTTGGAAGGATTGATGGCTCTATATTCAGCAATGATGTTCTGAGTACAGGCATATAATCAGATATTTGGATCAATTTAATGATTTTAGAACATGCACCAGCATACTTGCTTGATGATTTCTTCTTGGATTTTACTTGATGCTCTGAACGTCCATGATTGTGTGTTTCGATCATTGTCATTTAGGATATCTATTCAATCTGTGTTCTTCATGGCTTTTGCCAAAGATAGATAAATACATAGAGAATATAAGTTTTCATTAATCTGCATTGATCTTTAAGCTATGGATATCATGTTTTATAGTGTTGATGAGTATTGATTAGAGATTAAAAAGGCTGGCTTATTGAGAAGCTATAAGAGATTAAAAATGCATGAGTTCAAATATCTGATATTCTCGTCACCTTAAAGACTAACATAAATAAGTAAACATAATATAAGTTTGATAAATATGCACTGGTCTTTACTGCTCTGGATATCATGGTTTATAATTTTGATGAGCATTGATTAGAGATTAAATATGCATCAGTTTAAATGTCAAATATTTTCATTGCTTAGAAGACTGATATAAGTATGTGTATTTGAAACCTTTGGATCATAAAAAGTATTAGCATGAATTGGATGAGCACTTAAATGGTTTACAAAATGCACATATGTTTTTCTGCTTGGACTTGGTTGCCTATTTTTGGTTGCATGTATGATGTAACAGTCTGAAGAGCACCTGGTAGGTGTGTGCAACTGTTTTATTTTGTTTACAGCTTCAGTTTGGACAATGTGGTTGTCAAGTAAGCATATTTTGGCCAAATGAGGCAACTCACACATGTTGTCATCCATGGAAAATTAGCAACTAATTGTGGCATTCTGAGTTTCTAATTCATGGTTATAAATATGCAAAGAATGGCCATGACTGTGAATGAGTGCTATAATTATATATTGGGCCTATTACTAGTTCAGATTCCTTCTGCTACTTATTTCTTTTCTTATAAAGAAATCAGCCTTGCTCTCAACCTGAAGGCAAGAGTGAGGTTGTTGGTACCAGGCCAGCGTACAGTTATACTCACTTAAGAGTGCTTTCTTCAGGTTTAAAGCCATTACATCATAATCATCAAAAACATCAAAGCTCATCATGCCACTAGCAGGGATTTGAACCTGGGTGAGAAGGATAATAATTGTTCCACATCAAAAACATCAAAGCTCATCATGTCACTAGCAGGGATTTGAACCTGGGTAAGAAGGATAATAATTGTTTCACCTAACCACCTGAGATAACCCCAAGTAACTCCTCCTGCTACTTATATTTTATATTTTAATGAGGAATGAATTTAAAAATGAAATGGGGTTACGTCTTAATGTGAAACACAAAATGTACAGTTTAGATATTGCTTCCTAATGTGAAACACAAAATTTGGTATAATTTAGATATTTCAAATTTTTATTCTGGAATTTGAAAACTATGTCTTCGTTTCTGGTTTAAAATTTGAAAACCATGTCTTCATTTCTGGTATAAAATTTAAAAATCTAAATTATGTGCATCATCTTAGATAGTCGGTTTGGATTCTTTGGAAGTTAGAGACTTTTATCTATTTTTTCACCTGTTGCATAGTTTCACGAGTTTGTTTATTTTCTTTCCTAGTATGTGCTTATAAAAGCAGATTTGCATCGAGTGTTTTGGCCTATAGAATTCAAGGAGTTTATTTATTTTCTTTTGAACATTCTGTACTGTTTAACCCTACTTTTCACCAAAGAAGGCAAGGAAGGAAACTGATCGATGCATATTTTTATGGCTTAAAACAATCTGAGTGTGGGTAAAGTTATCTTTTTGTAGATGCATTTGGGTTGATCGTTAATTGGACCGGCCCCTATCATGACAGAAGAACCCCCCACCCCTTGGGTTTGCTTTATTTTCAGTATTTTTTTCAAGTTTTCACAGTATTCAATTGATGTTTTAGCTCTTAAATGTATGAAGTTGGAAGTTAGTGGCATTTATTTTTTTGAAGTAGATTGTTAATTTTAGGATTTTAACAATAATAGATTAGAAAATACCAAAAACAAATCCAACACTGCGTTTGAAGAGTTGAGGGGTTGAAAGAGTGGTCAGAAATATATGTGATCATATTCGACTTGTTGACAAGTTTCTAGGAGGATTTTGAGTGAAGCATTTCAAACCCTGGATCGTGCCTAACATTTTTGACATTGTTATAGGGGATGTGTACCTCCCAACTTTCTGAAGACGTAAAAAAGTAGAACAAAAATATTATTTGAAGATAGGGTAGGGAAAAAAGGATCAAATTCTCCATTCCTTACTGCAGAGGAAGACATCTTTTCCAATATCCCGGAACAGAGCCAAAGGCATCAGTGATGACACAATCTCTTTCCTTATTGTGCGATCCACAAACAAAGAATTATGGAGAAAAGGGAAAGCAATCTGTACAAATGTCTACCATTATGCGGTGGAAGACTATGCAAGCATCGATTCTATTCCTATTCAAATTTGAGGTTATTGTGGATATGACTATCTGGAGTATGAACAAAAGCTGAAATTATTCCTTCCACATAAGAGGGTCGTGTGATGAAGTGGTTAATGGGATTGGAAGGAATTCGATCCAGACATGAATGTGACCATGTGGAGTATAACAAGCCTAAACATATTCCCCTCCACGTTAGAGGTTCATGTGATGGAGTGGTTAATGGGATTGGAAGGAATTCGATCCAGACATGAATGTGACCATGTGGAGTATAACAAGCCTAAACATATTCCCCTCCACGTTAGAGATTCATGTGATGGAGTAGTTTATGGGATTGGAAGGAATTCGATCAAGACATGGATAGAGATGAAACAAACGTTCCTGGGAAGATGTAGATACTATTGCAAGACCGTAGCTCAAAAAGTGGAATTCCTAAGAATAAGACAACCAGAAGAGTAATCCTTGGTACATTTGTATATACTTGGAAGGATTGATGGCTCTATTATTAGTAATGGTAATCTGCATATAACATATAATCAGATTTTCAGATCAATTCAATGATTTCAGAACCTTCACCTGCATGCTTGCTTGATGACTTATTGGATTTTACATGGATGTTCTTAATGCCTATGACTGTGTCTTTAGATCAATGTTCTTTGGGATATCTGTTCAAATTTGTGTACCGCATGCCTTTTGCAAAAGATAAATCAATACACAGAGAGTATAAGTTTGTTGAATGTGCGTTGGTTCTTACTGTTTTATAATTTTGTTAAGGATGGATTAGAGATTAAAAGGGCAGGAGTTTAAATCTCTGATATTCTCATTGCCTAAAAGACTAACACAAATAAGTACACAAAATACAAATTTGATGAAAATTGATTGATCTTTACTGCTATGGATATAATGGCTTATAGTTTTGATGAGTATTGATTAGAGAACAAAACGGCATGAGTTGAAATGTCTGAAATTCTCTTTTGCCTAAAGACTGACAAAAGTGTGCGTGTTTGAAACCTTCGAATCATAAAAGTAATAGCATGAATTAGACGAGCACTTGGGTTACAAAATGCAGACATTTTTATTCTTCTTTGACTCCATGTAATGGTTTGAAAATCACCTATTAGGTTTTGGGCAACCGTGTTATTTTCTTTCCAGCTTCATTTCAGACAATGTGGTTGTCAAGTAAGCATTTTTTGGGCGTAAATGAAAAAACTCATACATGTTGCCTTTCTTGGAAAATTAACAACTAATTTGGGCATTCTGAATTTCAAATTGGTGGTTTAAAATATGCGACAATAGCTATAACTGTGAATGAGTGATATCATTTTGAACTCATTAGTAGTTCAGAATCCAGATTTCTTCTGCTAAATTATATTTCAGTGATGAATGGATTTGAAAATGAAATTGGGTTGCCCTTTATTCTAAAGACACAGTTTTTGGTATAGTCTAGATATTTCAGTTATTTTATTCTGGAGCTTGAAATGTATCTTTCGATAATTATGACCATCATCTGGGATAGTTGGCGTGGATGTTAGAGATGTTTATCTATTTTTGCACCTATTTCGTAGTTCCACGACTTTATTTGTGCCGTGTATGTGCTTATAATCTCAGATTTGCATATTAAGAATGAGTGTTTGGCTCACAATCAGAATGTATTCAAAACATATGTGCGTGTCCTTTCCTCTGGTATACTTGTCAAGGTTTTAGAATGGTTTTAGTTTGAACGAAGTCTTTCTCTGCTCATTTATGCAACCTGCAACATCTACACAGAACTAAGTCTGTAGAAAACCCAAACATAGGCATGTATACAACGAAAAGTAAATATCATGATCGGCCGGCTTATTTCAAACTGACTGAAATCGCCGAAGGATTGGAATGTTCAGGGTTAATGCTCCTCCACCAAAGCATGGAAGGCTCGGTCAAAATGAAGTTCATTGCTGAGTCGCTAAGTGAACCATCATGGGCTGAGTTTTTGATGATTTCTTAACGAGTTCTCTTAAAATATTTTGTTAATTACAGCGTGTGCTTGGGCTTAACCATCCTAAACCATAAGTTATTCGAACTTTTTCGTAGTCGGACACATTCAACTACATTCCTAAAAGTGTACATGGAGGCAGATAAATGGTTAGGTTGATCGTTGAATTATGTTCTGATTGTGGTTAGTTAAGATGAAATGAAAGTGCATCAACCCATGCTTATAACATAAGACATGAATTTTGAAATTTTTGTACTATTTAACCTCTCCTTTCACAATAAAAGGCAGGGAAAGCAAGCTGTTGAATACACGTTGTCATGGCTTAAAACAATCCGAATGTGGATAAAATTGTTTTGGCGTAGATGCACCTGGATGGGATTGTTAATCCCCATTGTGACATAAGAGTGTCCGCACCTTCGCTCCCAACATGTTATAGGTTTGCTTTCAGTGTTTTCCTTCTGTAAGTGTAAGAAATACTCAATTCAGATTTTACCTTTTTGATGTATGAAGTTGTGTGTGAGAAATTAGCATAGAGATAGTGGCATTTAAGGATATTTTCGTTTCGAACATTTTTAACAATGATAGAGTAGGAAATACCAAAAATAAATCCAACACTACCTTCAAAGAGTTGAAGGGCTGAAAGTGTCTTCAGAAGTTTATGTGTTCAGATTCTAGTTGACAAATGTTTAGGAAAATTTTGAGTCAGTGTTTTAGACCGTGGAGCTTACCTAACATTTTTGGCATCGGTATTGAGGATGTGCCCCTCAACTTTCAGAAGACATCAAAGAGTTGAAAACAAATATCATTTGAAGATGTGTTGGAGAAATGGTGTATGTCATCAATTTATCCATTCCTTCCTGCAGAGACAGACATCTTTTCCAATATTGTGAACGGAACCAAGGATATTAGTGATGAACCAATCTTTTTCCTTATCGTTCTACCTATAGACAAATATCTATTGGGAAAAGAAAGAAAATCCTTACCAATGTCTACCATTCTTCTCTGGGAGAATATATGGGGATCTATTATATTCCTGTTCAAACTGAGGTTGTCGTATATAGGACTTTGTGGACGACGAATGAAAGCTGAACTTATTCCCATCTACATTAGAGGTCTTATGTTGGAGTAGTTTATGAGATTGGAAATAATTCGATAAAGGCATGGATGGAGATGAATCTAAGGTCACTGGTAAGATATAGAGACTATTACAACACAATAGATCAAATAGTGGAGATGCTGAAAATAAGACAAGAAGAAGAAAGTTTATAGGATTACCTAGAAAATCTTGAAGACACACTGTGTCAGTCTCCTCAACATGGTCATCGTAAAGAAAGAATCAAAATCAATTTTCCTTGTTAGGATGTGGGATGATTATCGCATTTGGACAACATAACGGCCAGTAATGACATATCAACTAAATTCTGGATGATATTAAGACATTCTGTCATTATTATTCAAGGTGTTTAGAATCTAGATAATAAGTGGGGACGAAGAAATCAAGTTGGCCACAAGACCTAACACGAAATGACATAGCAAACACAAGAAATCCAGAAATTTTGGCAAGCGCTGAACTGAGTCACATGTTTAGGGACTTGAAGGAGAGTATTTTATCCTTCATAGCGGTATAGTCAACGACCTTGAATGTAGAAGAAAGGTACAATGCAACAACAAAAAAATGCCCTCTTCCTTCCATTTGGAATAGCTTTGTTGTTTGACCATAGAACAGTCATAACTGTAGTGGAGTATCGATATATCTATTACAAACACTCAAGGTAGGTTTACACTAGACCTGTGCAAGTGTTCCAAATTCGGCCCCTCTTCTTCATCCATAAAACCACTTCTGTGCCAAATTTGCAACCTCAAACGATGGTAGACAACCATCAATTTGTACCAGCAAGTGGAAATTGGTGGTCAAAAGTCCATCCTACAAACCTATCCCACCTATGACCTACCTGTGTAGCCAGGGAACTACATTTGCAACTTATGCATGTACCTAAGAAAATTCCACCTGAACTAACTCTCGCATCACAAAGTCAAGAATCAATGACAGAGAGAAAAGAGGAAAAAATACAAGAATTCCAGCAACTGGAAACTAGTGGTCAAGATTCAATCAAACAAAGCTGTCCCCACTTATAACTTACCCACTGGGGACCTATATTTGGAACGTATGCATGTACCTAAGAAAACTCCACCTGAACTAACTCGCATCACAAAGTGAACAATCAATGTGGAAGAAAAAGAGGAAAAACTACAAGAATTCCAGTTTGTTAAGGAAGAGCGATGCCATCCAAGCAGAAGGGGCCACACTTTAGAAGATTTGAAAATGTGAAAGTTGGTTCATTTGTTACATATGCAATCAGCCTGGAGAGGACTTTGCATGCTATTTATGTTGAATTGACAAAAATCTGGTTTGAATCCAAGGGCAACTTTGTTCAAGCCAAGGAGATGGTAGTTGATTTTAAGCAAAAATGGTAGTTGTTTTTAAGCAATATATTCTGATCACATAGTCAACTTTGCAGGAAGCCAATATGTTTCGACAAGAACGAAATAAAAACTGTATAGGGATGCACAAAGAAAGTTGAAGGAGCTTGAAGTTTTTAAAGATGAACTTTAGAAAAAACATCGATCTTTTGACTTTGAGTGAAGATTAAAAATCTGTAATATTCCTTTTGCCAGATATGGTCAAAATGGACGGATATCATCCTAGTTGGTCGATTCATTACCTTATTTCGTTCATGGAAGTGGTTTTAGATCAAATCTAAGACTATTGTACAAGATCTAATCAACCAGGGCCGAGATCAAACACTTATAAGATCTGGGGTTTGTTTTGCATTTGAGGATCAATCTTTAGCGGCCGCAAGTGTCGAATTATGTTAAATTGGCAACTAGGGCCAAACTCCATGTGGGTCAGCTTATTTATGGCAGCTGATATTTTTATTGGATCCCTCTTGTCGAGAGGTGTAGGATTGATCCAAAGATCATCCGGTTCCGATAAGTATTTATGGAGATATGAATTTATTTTGTTTATGTAATTATTATCAAGCCGACCAGCACTTATGTAGGCTCTAGAAGCCCAACCGACGTGTCTATTCAACCGCTACAAGTTAGTATAAATAAAAGAGGATTTGATG
Source organism: Pinus tabuliformis (assembly GCA_031772625.1). NCBI lineage: Eukaryota > Viridiplantae > Streptophyta > Pinopsida > Pinales > Pinaceae > Pinus > Pinus tabuliformis. The sequence goes on from CM062808.1 coordinate 179,230,665, forward strand.
TCATTTGAGAGATACTCTTCATGTGATCTCCTCCTCTCCACGTCTTTGGGTTTTTGGTGAAGGAGAGACACTAAGAAGTATACGCAGGCCTATGTAAGAATGATGCCCTAGATCTAAACGCAGCTATGGAAGAAGCCCTAGAAGCTGTCATGGAGAAGTCTATACGCAGCAAGAAGAAGGCTCATCATTCGGTCTACAATTGATGCAAAGGAGACTGTGCTTGGGGGCAAAGAAAAGAAGACAAAGGTAGCTGCAGAGAAACCTGTCCATAACCACAGATCATGCCCTAGCCGCAGTAAGCTGCAGGCTTATGAGGAGATCTATACACAGAAAAGAGGAGACTTATGTGCAGCATGAATAAGCCCCTATACACTGTCTCAAGAGGCTCAATCCACAGATGAGAGGAGGGCTAATATAGGCCCTAAATGAAGGCCTGAATCCGTTGTCTATTGACCCTATACGCAGCAAGAAAGAGACTCCTTATCCACAGTCATAATCTGCCTTAGCCGCAGTCAAAGAAGGAGGTTCCAGCCACAGCAAATGGAGGTCTTAAGCACCTGTCTAGTAGTGCCCTTAGCCACAGTAAGGGAAGCCCTTATACGCAGCTCCAAGAGACCCAGTTGCTGTCACCTAAGCTGTTGACATAATGCCACATTGTTGTAGGTGACAGCGTGGCCTATTTCAGGATTGTTTGGGCATGATCAAGCTGTTCTTGATCTCGGTATGCTGGGCAGAAGAATCCGCAAAAAGGAGGAGCTAGGGACAGTTGTTTAAGGGGCTGTTTGGATCACTGTTTGAAGGGACTAATGCTACAGTCCACTGCTGGGCTAGGCCGCAGGCCATAGCCAGCAGTTGGAGACCTTTTTAGTAGCTGCGTTCAGATGGTAAGCAGCCTTATAAGGCAGCGTATCATTGGAGGGTTGTATGAAGGCTAGCCGCAGTAATCAGGTGAACTGTGGGGTATGTTTAAGGTGTTGTGGTTCTCAGAGTTTGTGCCCTAACAAATGACCAGGTCTGCCATGCACCAATCCTTATGAAAGGTACCAGATTAGCAGCCTTGACATGATCAGTGAAGCAACAAAGGAAGGAGAGTCTTATGGAAGGAAAGCTTCACTAATCTGGGTAATTGACTAAGTTGTTCATCTGCTGCATATCTTCAGTCATTGGGATCAGATCTACAACCTCATTGTGTCATCTTCATGGTGAAGATCTCTGATGTCTGATCTCCTATTTGGCAAGTCAAAGTGTTGACTTCTGTTGTAAATGTACTCTCTCTCTCTCTCTTTTTCTGTTGAACTTTGAAGATAAAAGAAGAATTGATCAAAGGGTTTCCCCACACATTGTGGGGTTTGTCCCTGGCTCGCGCCATATCTTGTGTCCTCTTGTCTTGGCTTGTCTTCTACGTTTTATATTTATGTTCTATCTGCAGTTTATCATTATGCTGATGTGATTGCTATCTGTGAAAATTTGAATAAATTGCTCTAGCATAGAACATACCTAAACTTAACATGGTATCAGAGCTGAGGTGAAGACAATGCCCAAGCAAGAGTGAAGGAGCAATCACCAAAGACAGTTGGGACAAGACAAAAAGATCAATGGGTTCTTCACAATTCACTTAGGGTGAAGTCGAAGCAAAGCATATTATCAGAATGGCACAGCAAAACTTCAGATGGCATACCTAAAGATCACTTCATTGGGAAGTTCGGATCTAAGGGTGGAAGGAGAGGTAGATTTCTTGGTTATGAGTTCAGCCCTTATGCGAATAGCAGAGATGCCGGTCATCCAAGACAGTGGTCGACTCTTCCACGAAAGCAAGGAACCCCAAAATCTCTTTTATGTACCTGATTGAACCTGATGTCCATCTCGGAAATGGAAGTCAAAGGTTACAAGGTGGCACTTATCAATGGAAAGGTACGTGTTTGAAAATAGATATTTTAAAGATGTTTTTGAGTTCAGGGTTGTATCAAGTTGCAGGAAGTCCACTAGGGACCATGGCCATTGACTCAGCTCTAGAGGTCTGTGAGTCAAATGGTGACTAGGATGCCTGAATTCAAAAGGAAGCATGAAGGTACATGTCTGAAATGTACCAAAGGAAAATATGATAAGGGTACCATTCCCCTCATGCAACAGGTTCACAGGTTTGGAACAACCCGAGGAGTTTGAGAATCATGATCAAGGAATCTCATGTATACAGGTGGAAGAAAGCCCTCTATGGCTTGAAGAAAAACACCTCAGGCATAATATGAGAGGATTGATAGCTGTGAAACCGATCCAAACCATTACTCGAAGGTTGTGGATGATAAACCTCTCGTACCGGCACCTATGTCTGACAGGTGCAGACCCTCTCATTTATAGGAGACAGAGGGAGTTGGATTCTGAATGTAAGATGCAAGCTTGTGACTGCCTCAAGGATCTTAACTTTCAGAAGTTATATGGTAATAATGTCGGACCAGATTTGGGAAATGCCTCTGAGTTTCATAAACTCATTCGCGTTGATGTTCTTGGAGAACCTCCGTCCGGACATCTGTGTTGCAGTTAGCATGGTGAGCTCATATTTGGTTGAGCCTCACTAGATTGATGCCAAGAATCTTCTAAGATATCTTCAGGGAACATTCTCTCATGAATTGAGATACACTGCCGGAAATATGAAACCACATGATTATTCGAATGATGAGTGGGCAGGAAGTGTGGAGGATCACTAGAGCACTTCTCAGTGCTGTTTCTCTTTGGAATCTGCCTCGATATCCTGGATGAGCAGGAAGCAGAAGTCGGTGACTCTGAGCACCACCAAGGCAGAATACATTGTTGATAGTATGGCCTTCTGTGAGGCAGTCTGGTTGCTGAAGCTCTTCAGTGAGTTGTTTGTACACATGATGAATACCACTGTGATTCTCTGTGACAACCAGAGATGGGATTCGATTATTGAGGAATCCCGTATTTGACAATTGCTCCAGCAGATAGACATCAAATACTGCCTTATCTGGGATATGGTAAGTCGATGATCAAGGAGGCTCCATCGCACTGAGATGATGTACAGGACAGAGCCCTGAGGAAAGATCAAATTTGTGATTTTCCCGAACGACTTGGAGTCGTCGAGAGACCTTTGTAAAAGGGTCCTGCAGGTTGCATATATTGAGCTCTAGGAGCTTTGGGGGGCTTGCAGTTCTATTGGAGCAGCATACGACCACAGGGTGACTCACCCTCCCCTGGTGGTGCGCACTGAAACAAGATGATTCGTTCTCTTGTGGGACAAGATGATTCGCTCTCTTGTGGGACAAGATGATTCGCTCTCTTGTGTAGCAGGATGATTAGTTCTCCTGTGAGGCCTGGATTGATGTGTTCTCCATGGCGATTGTAGTAGGATTGATGTGTTCTCCTGTGAGGCCTGGATTGATGTGTTCTCCATGGCGATTGTAGCAGGATTGATGTGTTCTCCATGGCAGCCTGGATTGATGTGTTCTCCATGGCGAGTGTAGCAGGATTGATGTGTTCTCCTGTGAGGACAGGATTGATTAAGTTCTCCTGGCGAGGCTTCCTACCCATGCAGTCTGGGACTCATGGGAAGTACCTCTCATCTGATTAATGAGCAGGGAAATGAAGTTAGGGACCATAGTAATACCGATGGACGCATCGTTGTATCTACCGTACTCCCTACGCTAGGATGTCTTCCATAGATCTGGGATCAATGATACTGGTCTGGGACCAGTGGTAGGAGTTGTACATGCTATGACGCTGACTTCGGGTCGGCTGAGACTGGTCTGGGACCAGTGGTACATACTCCGAGACTGACTTCATGTCAGTGCAGTACTGGTCTGGGACCAGTGAGAGTGGTACATACTATGACGCTGGCTTCGGGTCAGTTGAGATTGGTCTGGGACCAGTGGTACACTCTCTGAGACTGCGATACTGGTCTGGGACCAGTGGTAGGAGTGGTACTTACCTTGAAGCTGACTTCGGGTCAGTTGAGACTGGTCTGGGACTAGTGGTATGCACTCTGAGACTAACTTCAGGTCAGTAGAGAATGATATGACTCATTCTCGATCAATTCTTCTTGTTCATAGTTCAGCGGAGATGAGCAGAGCAGAGCCAGCAGCGCTGAGCAGAGCAGACCCTAGCCAGCAGAGCTAAGCAGAGCAGAGAAAAGCCAGCAGAGCTGAGTAGAGCACGCAGAGCTAGGCAGAGTAGTGCAAGGCACTAATGGTAGAGATAGTACAGTCGTACATATGGATCAGCGGATGGAGTTCTCCCTAGTTGAGAGGGAGTGTTAAATTGGCAACTAGGGCCAAACTCCATGTGGGTCAGCTTATTTATGGCAGCTGATATTTTTATTGGATCCCTCTTGTCGAGAGGTGTATGATTGATCCAAAGATCATCCGGTTCCGATAAGTATTTATGGAGATATGAATTTATTTTGTTTATGTAATTATTATCAAGCCGACCAACACTTATGTAGGCTCTAGAAGCCCAACCGACGTGTCTATTCAACCGCTACAAGTTAGTATAAATAAAAGAGGATTTGATGTCATTTGAGAGATACTCTTCATGTGATCTCCTCCTCTCCACGTCTTTGGGTTTTTGGTGAAGGAGAGACACTAAGAAGTATACGCAGGCCTATGTAAGAATGATGCCCTAGATCTAAACGCAGCTATGGAAGAAGCCCTAGAAGCTGTCATGGAGAAGTCTATACGCAGCAAGAAGAAGGCTCATCATTCGTTCTACAATTGATGCAAAGGAGACTGTGCTTGGGGGCAAAGAAAAGGAGACAAAGGTAGCTGCAGAGAAGCCTGTCCATAACCACAGATCATGCCCTAGCTGCAGTAAGCTGCAGGCTTATGAGGAGATCTATACACAGAAAAGAGGAGACTTATGTGCAGCATGAATAAGCCCCTATACACTGTCTCAAGAGGCTCAATCCGCAGATGAGAGGAGGGCTAATATAGGCCCTAAATGAAGGCCTGAATCCGCTGTCTATTGACCCTATACGCAGCAAGAAAGAGACTCCTTATCCACAGTCATAATCTGCCTTAGCCGCAGTCAAAGAAGGAGGTTCCAGCCACAACAAATGGAGGTCTTAAGCAGCTGTCTAGTAGTGCCCTTAGCCACAGTAAGGGAAGCCCTTATACGCAGCTCCAAGAGACCCAGTTGCTGTCACCTAAGCCGCTGACATAATGCCACATTGTTGTAGGTGACAGCGTGGCCTATTTCAGGATTGTTTGGGCATGATCAAGCTGTTCTTGATCTCGGTATGCTGGGCAGAAGAATCCGCAAAAAGGAGGAGCTAGGGACAGTTGTTTAAGGGGCTGTTTGGATCACTGTTTGAAGGGACTAAAGCTACAGTCCACTGCTGGGCTAGGCCGCAGGCCATAGCCAACAGTTGGAGGCCTTTTTAGTAGCTGCGTTCAGAAGGTAAGCAGCCCTATAAGGCAGCGTATCATTGGAGGATTGTATGAAGGCTAGCCGCAGTAATCAGGTGAACTGTGGGGTATGTTTAAGGTGTTGTGGCTCTCAGAGTTTGTGCCCTAACAAATGACCAGGTCTGCCATGCACCAGTCCTTATGAAAGGTACCAGATTAGCAGCCTTGACATGATCAGTGAAGCAGCAAAGGAAGGAGAGTCTTATGGAAGGAAAGCTTCAGTAATCTGGGTAATTGACTAAGTTGTTCATCTGCTGCATATCTTCAGTCCTTGGGATCAGATCTGCAACCTCATTGTGTCATCTTCATGGTGAAGATCTCTGATGTTTGATCTCCTATTTGGCAAGTCAAAGTGTTGACTTCTGTTGTAAATGTACTCTCTCTCTCTCTCTTTCTCTGTTGAACTTTGAAGATAAAAGAAGAATTGATCAAAGGGTTTCCCCACACATTGTGGGGTTTGTCCCTGGCTCGCGCCATATCTTGTGTCCTCTTGTCTTGGCTTGTCTTCTACGTTTTATATTTATGTTCTATCTGCAGTTTATCATTATGCTGATGTGATTGCTATCTGTGAAAATTTGAATAAATTGCTCTAGCATAGAACATACCTAAACTTAACAAATTAAGAAGTCAAGCTTTTATATGGGGATTGGTTATCACATCATTGTTGCAGGGCCATTGTTTGTAGCCTAGAAGCATTGCACTAGTGTTTATGGGGTGCACAGGTATTGGAGGCCAAGTGGTTAATCGATTTCTCTCATAGTCGTTTTGTGGGGCATGTAGGCATAACAAGTAGGAGTCTCAAGGCGGTGGGAGCCATACGTCTAACATGCAAGTATTGGAGGGTCGTGAGGCCAATCGATCGGAGTTTCCTGGGTCAAGTGTTAGAAGGTGGCAAGGTTAATTGCATGGGAGTTTGGCATCACTGCAAAGAGACTGCATTGGTGGTTATCACGTTAACCAATTGTGCTGTGGTTGGGATTTGGACAAGAGCTTGAAGGTTGTAGTACCATACAACCAATGAGAGGCCATACATGTTGGTCGTAGGCCATCAATCCAGCTTAGGGTTAATTGGAAAAGAGCATAGAGTCAAGAGCTCATTTGCTCGTTATGCAAAGATCAGTGCGCCGTGAGGCTAGAGACACCATCTCAGAAGAGATCTAGGACTTACGATGCCACATTGTAAAAGAGAAATAAAGAATCTCACCCTTGCACAAGGAACGAAAGAGCTTATGGATGATCACATTCTCATGGTATGAGTTAGTCATTGATAGTAGGACATGTTGAATCGATTGGAGAGTTCAAGCAAGCGACTTGGTGGGCAAAGATCAGACTGACTGAGTTGTCTGAGGCATAGCATGAGGTGGTAAAGTCAACCCTATAACGGGGCCAACAACGCCAAAAGTTGGAGGAAAATATCCTAGTGGAGTCTCAAAAAATAATTGAAGCGTACACATGCACTGCAATCCCAATTAAAGGAATATATGTGGGCTTGAGAGCATACATACAAAGTTGATTTGATCAGGTGTTCTTTGAACATGCGAAGGATTGGCACTCTACATTCCCTCTAACCTGTAGTTGGAAATTTGGATTTCCCTAGGCTTAGATTGTGAAGGAAGAAAGGGTTTCAGATGAAGTTGTCGACAATGCGTGCTTGGGTTCCATTTCTGGAGTAGAAGACTTCAAGGATACCCTTGACAAGGACTTCGAAATGTGGGATGAGGTTTTTCATGGAGTAACTTTTTAAATATCTCCTATGTAGTGAATCTATTGCAAATTTCTTCTTCTATTGGGACACTTTATAAGGCAATATAGTAGCCATAACAGTACTAGCAGTATATGGCAAAGTAGATAAGAGGAGTTAGCTCATTTAATGCCAAACTTGGAACTCTGACCAGTTTTGGTCTGCGATTTTCATTTTTGTATTAAGATGCTGACTGGTTATGCTGCATCCCTTTTAATGAAAATATACCCATTATGATTTAAAAGAAAAGAAAACAAATATTGGCATCATGATTTGTGTTTATAGGTTTGTCGCTTCAATACCAAGGGTCGAGTGCCATAATTCTTCCAGGAGGTTGAGTATAAGATTAAAGAGGAAAATTTGGGAGTGTTTCCTTGCCATTCCAGTGTTAGGTCTCTTAGGACCGAGAGCTATTTACAAGCGGTGTTATTTATTCTATTCCAAGGGCTGAGTTGGTATATTTTCTCTGAACCATGAGAGAGGGTGATTAAGAGGAATTTCCAAAACTTGAAGATTAAAAGAGGAGGTCACATTGTTGACCAAGCCACTACCTAGAAGCTAAATCTGAGCAATTTTGGAGGACACATTTCTATGCCTTAGAGGCTGGATTTCTCGTCTTCGAGAAGGCCAAATCCTAGCTCTAGTTCTTTGATTTATTTATAGGTTGATTCCCTACCAAAGTTCTCTACTCGTGGTAAGCTAAATTCATTAGATTATTAGGGCCAAAGGAGTAGAGAGTTATTTCTATTATATGAGGCTGCATTCACTAGGGCTATAGCATCATCTCTTGAAAAAGTCAAGATTGAACTAGGGAGTTGAATTTTTCTAGAGACAGGCGTTCAATTTCCTTATGGAGGCTAAAGATTTATCAAGCCAAGTATAGATCAATTTCCCAAAGGGGTGAGAGCCGAGGAGATACAAGGAAGACTAAGTATTGAGATCCATTATGTCATCATTTTACTTTTGGAAACACCACAAGAATTAACATAATAATACATCAGTTGATTCTTTGGGCTACAATACTTTTGTGGATAAAAAATGGCAACAACTTACAAATCGGAAGCAGGAGTGGAACAATAGGCCTTTCTCTCGGAAGGTCCATGTTATCCTTTAATAGTCAAAGGATATCTGAAAGGAAGATGAAAAAATCAAGTTTCTCTTCGTAGTTGGATCTAAATTGCAACGAACAAAATCAGTCATAGACCTTCATAAGTTGGATGATTTAAACATGTCCCTGTCTAGGGTGGGGCAGCGAGAATGGAAGAAACTCAGTTGGGCTCTCAAGCCGTCCATGCTTTCCTTAATACAACCCAAATTTTGGGAACATCCTTGTGAAAAGGTCAGGCTCACAATTGCTTCTTGTCTCAGCCAGATCACAACTTTAACATCACCACTATTGCCTTACAATAATGATATCATGAAGGAGATGTTACAGTTGATAGTAGAACCCCTTCAAGGGTTGAACAACATCATGCTTCCTACCTTTCAAAAGCAGTACAAAATCTTAGAACTCATTGCAGAGTTCAGCTTTGGCACATTCATGTTGAATTTGGAATGTGATGACTTAATCTTTAAGGTGTTCCAAAACTTTTACACCAACATTATATTAGCTCATCTCGACTGTGTCAAAAAAAACATGCAAAAGATTGTGTCCTTGTTCCTAGAAGGAGATGTCGACATTTGAAAGATACTAAGATCCAAGCTATTGACCATTTGGAGAAAGGAACTAATTGTATCACCAGGCGCCTATGATCTAGTGGAGAAGTTGGTTATGCAAAACATTAAATTGCTCAGAAGGGTGTTGTCTAAGGCGTTGAAGAGGATTGACAAAGGAAGCAAGGACAAATCAAATAAAACTTGTAGCAAGAATGAACTAAGAAGGAGAGGACTATGCTTTATTTGCAAGGGGTCGTGGGCACCTAACCATTCATGCTCAAGTGATAGGAAGGAGGCAACAAGGTCAAAACATGAGGATATTCCTTTAGATCATGGGGATTCATCTATCGTTGGGTTCATTGGTTTTCAGGAGAGCACCCATGAAGGATTTGAGTAGTCAAGTACACATGGTGAGCAACAACACAATATTATTCAGGGATACTTGCAGGGTGACAAGCATTCAAAAGTGCACGAGGAAATTCTACTTGATGGTGTTGATGATGTAAACTCCTATACAATTGAGTCCATAGGTCTTCAGGAGGATGTCCATAAGGAATATGAGCAGCCACGTATAGATAGCAGTCCACCAATGCATCTATGTTCGACAACTAGAGAGGATGAATAACAAATTATCTTCACAGATGGAGGAGGCTAGGGAAACTTGAGTGAGGAGCCAACGTGTGGTGAACCAACATGATGAGCATGATCACGAGGGGGAGCATGACAGAGATATTGTGCCGGATGAACCATTCCTAGATAGTCGGTCAGAGGCTCAAGTTGGAGCTATGATAGTTAAGCATCCAATGTAGACAGATATAAAGGCATTCAATAGGGCACAAGAATTGCCAGTAGAGAAATTTTGGGAAAAGATCATGCATTTCAAGACAAATCTCGTGATGTTAGAGCAGAGAGTCTGTACAACTCGAGACACTGTCTCACATGAGAATAGGAAAATTGAGGAGCTCATAAGGGAACATATCGAATCAACAACCAATGTCTATTGTTGAGGAACGACTCAAGTCCCTCACAAGGCAACAAGAGGAGTATAGTTGGGAATTCCAGAGCAACCCTCTACAAGAGTACATAGATAAGGCTTGCAACACTACCAACCCGCCTTTATACATTGGGAAGAGTAGGGAAAAGTTCTCCAAATGGATCATGTTGGGTAATTGAGTGGAGCAACATGAGTTGAGTATTGGGCAACATTAGCATGGTAGACTTATTCCATGTGCAGACATTCATGCATTATATCCTTCCCACGAGATGGATTGGCGAGAGATTATGAGTTGGAACTCTATTGATGGGATACTCTTAGCCAAGGGCATATTGCAGCTTGGGCCCTTAAGCATGGGCAGTGATGGAGGGCTGAGATGGTATCATAACCCACAAGTCCCAGGACTTAGGTGGCATTGGGATCTAGGAGAATCCATGGGGGGCAGGATTGGCTGGAGGATTGTTTGGGACCCAAGTATCGAAGGATCCATTTAGGATCATTTAGCATGGAATAACCTGTTGGGCTATATGGGATACTATTGTCAATGTACAAATGCTTCTGTTGTGGATAGAAATGGATTGCTTGAGGGCAAACAATCTTTGGGCGGGAGGATTTGTAATATTCCCTTTACTGGACATTGTCAAAATGGACGGAATCTACCCATGGTATTTACTGTGGTATTTTCCTAAGGTATCTGCCCATGGTATTTTCTTTCGTTTTTAGAGGGAAAACAATAAAATAAGGTTTCTAGCGAGTCCATCAAGCCTATAAAAGGGGATAGGAGCTAGGCATTGAGATAATCCTGAGTTATGTATCTATTTTGTATTTGTTGCGAACTTGGCAATGGCAGTTCTAGTCTGATCCCAGGGATGAAAACCCCATGGATGAATCTGTCTGGTGGATCCATCTTGGGTCCACACGTGTGCTTCATAATTCAATTGGTTGAGTTTGTTGGTGAGCAACCTTGCATGCCATCGGCAAAGGTTTCTATGTTAATCATTTTGGCATGTATTCTTATTAATTAAATAAATTGGTTGCATTTCCAGGTCCTTTTGTGTTCTTGTTCTCGCTGAAAGATTATTTTAATCAAAACAATAAAGTGTGCTAAATTTGTTGAAATTTTGAATGTTTGGGATCTTACAAAATCTCATGGTTCATTAAAGGCAAAGCTTTCATGACGAGAAGAAAGAAGGTCAAGGAAGGTTGAAGAGAAAAATATGCCAGATGAAAGGGGAATTCATATTAATCAGAGGACAAAGGTCCTTGACCATAATGAGAAGGATTTGGTGATGAATGAGAAGCAGAACAAAAAGATAGAAAGTTGCCACATATCTTTAGAAGAAGAATGGGGAAAACATAAACGTCTAGCTGAATTGAGGGCTATTAATATCCAAATTCAGAGAATGAAGCGTTGGAAAAGGAAAAGATATTGGAAAAACATGCTAAATAACTCTTAAAATAAATCAGAGAAGAGTTTGTATGAAAAGCTAGACCACCTCAAAGAAAGGAGAGAATCCCTAAGAAAATGAGGAATGTAAAATCAAAGCGCAAGAGGAAGAACTTGATAAGGAAGGAGAGATAGTGAACTGGACAACATATTTAAAAAAACTGAGTGGTATTGAAGAAGAGAAGCGACAAACTCAAAATGAACAAGGAAAAACTTCCCACCGTAGAGGAACCATAACAACTTACAACGCATTAAAAATGAAAGAAAGATTAGCTACTTTTGGGATGGTAAAGCAATATTCAACAATGAAGCATTTAAAATTATAAGACAAAATAAACATTGGAAGAAGATTACAGATTACTTCAATTAACTACAGGAGAAAGGGGAGCATGAGTCAAATGGAACTATAATTGAAATGGATGCAGTATTAATTTCTACTATAAAAGAGGCCCTTCTTAAGAATTTTAGATCATCAAGAAGGCAGTGCAAGCACATACAAAGAGATTTGTGAGGAAATGGCTCAGTTTCAAGGAATAAAAGAAGAATTTGGCATATGCTTTTATAGAGAGAATTGTTTCTCAAGGGAATAGAAGAGGTGGGGCTACAAAGGGAAAATCATTATATCAAGAGGTAGAGATCATCAAGCCTTGTGAAGAAGCAGAGATTAAGAAAGATAGATATAGAAAATTCTACATCCAAAGATATAAGGTGTAGGAACAACAATAATCATTGCAAAAAAGGGAGATGAATCTTTATTGCGCCAAGAGGCACTCTACAACCTTAGTATATGGTAGATGTGTAAGTGCAATGTAAGTATGCAAACGTTTTAAAATGTCAACTCAATTAAAAAATTAATAAAAAATTGAAGAGCCTAGTATTGGGGATGAATGTAAACATATAAATGCTAGGCTTAATTAATAATAAAAGTTCAAAAGTAATAAAAATAATAAAATTAAAATTGTTATATTTTAATTTTGTTTGTATTAATAAAAATACAAACAATTTTTTAGATAAAAGAAAATCATGATACTATCGACCAATACCGGTTTATCAATACCATGGGCCATCTAAGCTTTTGATTATTGTGTCAAGGATCTAGGCTTTTAAATATTTTGTTATAACATTGTGGCGCTGTTGATAGTGTTGGACCCGCGAAAATTCAGGAGATTTCTCCGATATGAAGTCCCAATCAGACCTCACACTGTTTGGTGTAGGAGTCCCATCCAGTATAAAGGCCCGGTTGCCAAATCCTTAAAGATTTTCTTTGACTTTAACTGTCAGCACAAGAGAAATGCAATGGTGTCTTTGAAATGTAAGAGGAGTGTGTTTGGTGAGTGTGAAGTGCAATTGTGTCGAGGTTCTTTTACTGCAAAGGGGAAGAGAAAAGTGAGCCTCTAAGTGAGAGGTAATAATACCATCCAGGAAGAGACACATATGGACCAGAAGGACTTGTCCAACATCCAACGGAATAGTCCACAACGAATGCGACGGTCGTTACAACCAACAAACAAGGGAGACTCTGTCTAACATCTAGCGGAATAGTTCGCAACGGATGCGGCAACCGTTATAACCAGTGAATAATGAAAGATTTGTCTAGTATCCAGCGGAATAGTCCACAAGGATGAGACAACAATAATAACCATTACAACACATTCTAAACAACACAAGCACTAAAATAACAGAAATAGTTCAACTATCTTAGTACATGTGAAAGTAAACATGAAATCCAAACGTCCACAGAATAGTCTTACCAACATTCATAGTTCACGCATGAAGAACATGCTGGCTTGAAAACGCTGCTACTATTAAGCAAAAGTTCCAAGACACATATTTACATTGTACATCACTAGTTCCAGTAATGGGACATTAGAGCTAGTCCTTGCTCCTCAAAGAACTAGCTGATCTCTCTAATGCCTTGTAGGAGGAGCCAATGTGAAATGTTCATGCTCATACAATGAGGGGGTATATATAACCAAGGGGTGATGCTTCCCCCTTCATGATTGTTCAACTTCCCATGACTTTTAAACTTACATGACTCTTCATATTCATGCGTCCTTTGGACTCCCACTTTACAATACATTTGATTACAATATACATTGTCCACACTAGTGATGTGGCATATGACAACTCATGACACGACTTGACATGACATTGCTGACATGGACTGGCTTGATGATGTGGCAATGTCAAGTTGCTATTGCTGCTGAGTGTTAAATGTGTTTTTGGATATGCTTTCTCTTCTCCTTTGCATAAGATAAGATAAGATAATTATATTTATGTCCAACTAATGACCATAAAGTAGGTCAAAGGGATTGTTGAGTACACTAATGTATATATAAAGCGGGAGAACCAAACAGTCTCCTATAAAAGATACAATGCATGAAGTAAATCAACATTTGGCCCTAGTGGAGAAGATCCAAGAGCTAATAGGTCTGAGGATCAGATCCATCTCTCCTAACATCTGAGGCTGAATGAATAACACTGAAGAAACTCAACAAAGTCTGTTGGCCTAATGAAGAGTCTATGGCAAGTGTAGGCTGTCCACTAAATCTTTTCTTGGGGGGTTCATACGCTGCTGAATGCTGGAGGACCTAGTTCGTTTCCCAGGAATGGATCTGAGACGAAATTGCTGCTGAGATCTCGTGTGGCAAGGTGAGTGTTGATATTTTCTGTTTCTCAAAGTACGCAAAAATCTCTAATGTGTGAAAACAATAGGAATTTGTTGCTAGATTAGCTCCAGGTAGTTGGGAAAGAGTTAATGTATCCTATATTTGTTGTGAGAGGATTTATGAGTCAGTTAGATTCTCTTGGCTATAAAATACATGCTCGTACAGATATTGGTGAGTGAGAGTTTGTGAGGAAATTGATTATTTTGTAATCTCCTGTTTGATAATAAAGAATTGCCGATGCCTATGTTTGGTGGACGTAGCTCAGATTGGTTGGGTGAACCACGTTAATCTGCTGTCTCCTGTGTATGGTTATTTGCTGTGTATATTGTTTATTTATTTGCTGCACACCTTTGCCTCTAACAAATGGTATCAGAGCAAGTTGGAGGCGTCGTGTGAGCGTGAGGGTGCTGAGTTTGCGTACTGCTGCGTGGACCAACTGCGGATGTGTGGAGGTGAATCGCCAGCGCGCAGACCAGAGATTGCTGAATTAACTTGTGGCGTGGAGGTTGCTGGTGCACTGCTGTGTGGAGGTATTAAAAACCACGGTTTTTCAGACCTGCGTGTTAATGCTGCGTGGAGAGTGCGTATGCTGTCCTGCAGAAATTGAAATTGCAGGTAGAGAGAGCCATAAATCGCTCACGGGTTCGATTCTTGAACAGGTCAGCTGATTATAGCTCAAATACAGTTTCTCGAAATCGTCAAAACTCCAGCGTGGTATTGGATGCATGTAGATTGTTGAGATATGATTATTATGATCACGCGTGCCTCAAATTCCATCGCCTATACCTCTAATCTATTTAAGCAGATGTCGAGGATTGGAGATGACAACAGAATTTAAGTTTTTTGCGTGGAGGTATTACCTGTGCTGAAACATATTTTTTGTGCACGTGTTTAAGATTTTTTGGTGCGTGAATATTTATGTGCTGTAATATGCTGCTGGTGCGTATGTGATATACATTACCTGGTGCGTGAATATTTATGTGCTGTAAGTTTGTTGAGTGTTTTAAAAGGACCGCACTTTTGTGAGCATTGAGGTTTTTTAAAAGACGTATATTACATTTTTTGACAAGTGCATATGGCAGAAATTTTTCTGTGAAGTACAAAGGGCAGAAAGTTTATTTTTTAATAAAAAGCAAAGGCTATCAGGCATAGGCAGTTTTTTATATATATTAATTTCTGGTATTTAATAGTTGGATTTGGAGATTATTGTTTTTTGGTTGATACAAGATGGCGAAAACTCAGAGTGCCCGGTTTGAAATTGAGAAGTTTAATGGCAAAAATAATTTCGAGATCTGGAAGGTGAAGATGTACGATTTGCTTGTTCAACATGGTGTGGCAAAGGCGTTGTTGGGCAAATCCAAACAACCTTACAACATCACAGATAATGAGTGGGCAGAGATGGATGAAAGAGCAATAAGTGCTATTCGACTGTGTCTGGCAGATGATGTCCTGTTTAATATCGTGTCGGAGACAACAACTGCTGGTTTGTGGACGAAACTGGAGAAACTGTACATAACCAAATCCTTAACCAATAGGATTCTCTTGAAGCGACAGTTGTACAGTTTGCGAATGAAGGAAGGTACATCGATTGCTGATCATTTGAATGCTTGTAATACTCTTCTGATGCAATTACAAAGTATAGAAGTAAAAATTCAATCCGAGGATAAAGCTATTACTTTATTGTGCTCGTTGCTCGAGTCATGGGATCATTTTGTTACTTCTATAAGTCTTAGTTCATCAGAAACTATTGAGTTTGATGATGTAGTTGCATCTTTATTATCGGAAGAAACAAGGAGAAGGTCGCATTCAGAAACCTCTACATTAGAAGCTATGTTGGTTAGAGGTCGTTTGAAAGAAAGACGCTCCAGTAGGCCGAGCGACTCACATTGAAAGTCGAAAGGGAAGAAGAGTAAGGTAAAGTGTTGGTTTGTGGCAAATCAGAGCATTTAAAGAAGGACCGCTGGAAGCGACAGCAACAAACTTCTAAAGCAGATTCTTCGGCAGAGAAGGAGGCAAATACTACAGATACAGGTTCGACATCAGGTTCAGGTATGAGTGATGAAGTATTATCAGTTAATGTGTCAAATCATGGTAAACATTGGTTTTTAGATTCCGGTGCATCAAACCATGTGTATTCATAAAGACTGGTTTAAGACATATAAATCAATTGATGATGGTGTTGTGTACATGGGTAATGATGTAACATGTAATATTGTGGGAATTGGGAGTATACAACTGCAAATGTTTGATGGGACAACTAAAATGTTAACTGATGTGCGACATGTACTAGATTTAAGGAAAAATTTGATTTCATTAGGAGTACTTGATTCAAATGGATATAAAACTGTAATTCAAGGTGGAGTAATGAAAATTTACAAAGGTATTTTACTAGTTATGAAAGCTAAGAAGGTATGAAATCTATTTCAGTTAGAAGGAAGTACAGGGTCAGATCATGTGTCTATGGTGTCTGAACATGACAGTAGTTCCATTCACTTATGGCATCAAAGATTGGGGCATATGAGTGAAAGAGGGTTAAAATTTTTGGCTGATCGCAAGTTACTTCCAAATCTAAAGTCTGGAAAGTTAGATTTCTGTAAGCATTGTCTGTTTGGAAAACAAGGTAAACAAAAGTTTAAAACAGGCAAACATACTAGTAAAGGCATACTTGATTATATCCATTCAGATGTTTGGGGTCCAGCTCCTACAATCTCATATGGTGGCTCGTCTTATTTTGTATCATTTATTAATGACTTTTCTAGGAAAGTGTGGGTCTACATGTTGAAAAGGAAGTCTGATGTTTTTTCAGTTTTCAAGCAGTTTAGAGCATTGGTAGAAAACAACACTGGTAGAACAATAAAATGTTTAAGAACTGACAATGGTGGTGAGTTTACTTCCAAGTAGTTTTACAGCTATTGCAAGGATGCAGGGATCGAGAGACATAAGACCATGGTTTATACTCCTCAACAAAATGGAGTTGCTGAACGCATGAATAGGGCTCTTCTAGAGAGAGCAAGGAGTATGCTGAGTAACGCTGGGTTGCAAAAGGAGTTGTGGACAGAAGCGGTGGCAACAGCTTGTTATGTGATAAATCGATCTCCATCGACGACGATAGGCTGCAAGATTCCTCAAGAGGTATGGAAAGGTCACCCTTGTGACTATTCCAAACTCAGAGTGTTTGATTGTGATGCATATGCTCTAGTGCCTAAACATCAGCGAACTAAATTAGATCCAAAGTCTAAAAGGTATATCTTTGTTGGGTATGGTGTTGGAACAAAGGGATATAGATTGTGGGATCCTACTACCCGCAAAATCATCATCAACAGAGATGTAAAGTTTAATGAATCCTCTCTTGTACAGTTAGATGTAGACAGTAGATTGAAACAGGATGATGTATCTGATTTTCAACACATTCAGTTTGATAGCATTTCTAATGATAGTCATGATGACCATAGTTCAGATACTAGTCATGAACAGGTTTCAGAATCAGAACATGAACAGGGTTCAGGTATAGATCATGAACAGGTCTTAGATACTGATCGTCAAGAAGCTCCTACAGATGGTAGTCAGCCAATCGAGGAAGCGCCAGAAACATCCTTAAGGAGGTCGACAAGAATCAAACGGCCACCGAGAAGGTATGATGATTATGTCACTTATGTTGCATTTACTGCTAATGACGATGAACCTCTGTGCTATCAGGAAGCAATAGAAGGTTCAAAAAGTGACAAGTGGAAAGCAACCATGAAGGACGATATGATGGCCTTAGGTAAGAATGGCACATGGGATCTGGTTGAGCTTCCAAAAGACAGGAAAACTGTAGGGCGTAAATGGGTTTTCAAGCTGAAACGAGGTGTGAATGATATGGAAGACAGGTACAAAGCAAGGCTGGTTGCAAAAAGGTTTTCTCAGAACGCCGGCATTGACTGTCATGAGATTTTTTCACTAGTGGTTAAAATTGTTTCAATTAGAATTGTGTTAGCATCAGTGGCTTTGCTTGATTTAGAGTTGCAACAATTAGATGTTAAGACTGCATTTCTACATGGAGACTTAGATGAGGAAATTTATATGGAACAACCAGAAGGGTTTGTTTAGCATCGCAATGAGAAATTTGTCTGCAGGCTCAAGAAGTCACTATATGGCCTGAAGCAGTCGCCTCAGCAGTGGTATAAGAAGTTTGATTCTTTCATGTTGAGTCAGAAATATGTTAGAAGTGAATATGATCATTGTGTTTATTTTAAACAGTTAAATAATGGCATATTCATTATCTTGGTATTGTATGTTGACGATATGCTTTTAGCAAGCAAAAGCATAGAAGAAATCAACAGGTTGAAGGCTCAGATGGCAAGGACATTTGATATGAAAGATCTAGGAGCAGCAAGACAAATTTTGGGCATGGAGATTTTCAGAGACAGGAGCAATGGTAAACTATGGCTATCACAACAAAAGTATATTGAGAAAATACTTTTGAGGTTTGGTATGAATAATGTGAAGCCTGTGTCAGTCCCTTTCGCTTCCCATTTCAAGCTTTCTTCCAGTTTATGTCCTAATTCAGATGAAGAAAAGGAATTTATGTCTCGAATTCCATATGCTAATGTAGTAGGGTGTTTAATGTATGCGATGGTGTGTACGCGACCAGATATTTCACATGCAGTTGGGGTTGTCAGCAGGTATATGGCAAATCCGGGTAAAGAACACTGGTCAGCAGTGAAATGGGTGCTTCGTTATTTGAGAGGCACAAGTAGTTATTGTATCACTTACAATAAGAGTAGTGAATTTGTTTGCGGGTATGTTGATTCCGATTTTGCAGGTGATTTGGATAAGAGAAGGTCAACATCAGGGTATGTCTTTACTCTTGCAGGTGGAGCAATTAGTTGGATGTCAAAGTTGCAGAATATTGTTGCTTTATCCACTACTGAAGCAGAATACATTGCTGCTTCTCATGCTTGCAAAGAAGCGATTTGGTTGAAAGGTTTGTTTGGTGAGTTTGGTAGGCTGCAGGACAACATCAAGTTATTTTGTGACAGTCAAAGTGCAATACATTTGGCTAAGAATCCGGCCTATCATAGTAAATCAAAGCATATACCGATCAAGTACCATTTTGTAAGACAGGTTATCACTGAAAGGGGAGTCTCTCTTGAAAATGTGCATATAAAGGAGAATTGTGCAGACATGTTCACGAAACCAGTTTTGTTAGAGAAGCTACGTTGGTGTTTGGCTTCTCTTGGCTTGCAGAAAAGATAAAATAATAAACAAAGAGGGTATCAGGCTAATTGTTGTCCAGGTGGAGATTGTTGAGATTTTTTGTTTCTCAAAGTAGGCAAAAATCTCTAATGTGTGACAACAATAGGAATTTTTTGCTAGATTAGCTCCAGGTAGTTGGGAAAGAGTTAATGTATCCTATATTTGTTGTAAGAGGATTTATGAGTCAGTTAGATTCTCTTGGCTATAAAATACATGCTCGTACAGATATTGGTGAGTGAGAGTTTGTGAGGAAATTGATTATTTTGTAATTTTCTGTTTGATAATAAAGAATTGCCGATGCCTATGTTTGGTGGACGTAGCCCAGATTGGTTGGGTGAACCACGTTAATCTGTTGTCTCCTGTGTATGGTTATTTGCTGTGTATATTGTTTATTTATTTGCTGCACACCTTTGCCTCTAACAGTGAGGTCCCACGGATTTTCACTGATGATGCATGGTCTTCAATGATCTTCGGTCTTAGGAGGTGGTTGCAAAATTGTGTTCTTTTTCTTGCTCTTGATAGGTCTACTCGTAAGTTCAGCTACAAGTGAGTCTTTATGCATGTTTCCCTCCTCCTTCATCATCTCACCATGACTTAATAGTGTACTTGCTTATGCAATTCACTCATGACGGGACGACATCAATCCGAAAACTCCCTAGTCTAAGATGATGCATTATTATCCATGAACTGAGCCCAGGACAAGTCACACATTGAGAGGAAGGGCTTAGTGACTGTGCATTGCGTAGTTCCAGTTGACAGGGAGAGATATTGATCACTGAGATTACGTAGAGCGCAACTCAGGCTTGATTGAGGAATTTTTCTACACGTTCCTCACTGAGGAGAAAAATTCCACAGTGCCCATTAAGGGTTAGAATTGCGCAGTACAATTAGGAAATCACTGCTGTGGGATGAGGCCTTGCGGGGGGGAAATACTGCGCAGTTTTAAGAGGAAAGGGGGGACTGGGAAGCAAAGAGGTCTGAAGGGAAAATTTGTGCAGTTTCTGGGGGCAGTGAGCTCCAACAGAGGGAAGGGCACTGGAGGAAACATCTGCACAGTTTTAGAGGCCAAGGGTGGGTATACTCCTTGCCCATTGCACAGTTCCAACAGGGAAGGGCAAAGCTTGAGGGATGAAGGTGCGAAGTGCATAGTTCAAGGAAGAGTGGGAGATACATTTGCGTAATTCTAGATGTCAAGGGAGGTTGCTGGACTTTGGAGTTGCGCAGAACCACATGACTGGAGGATAGTGATTGTGCACTGCATAGTTCTAGGAAACAAGGTCACATCAATGATCGCTGAGACTGCGTAGAGCGCAACTCAGTAAGGGCCCAATGAAGCTAAGTTGCCTGGTCGGGAAGATTTTTTTTTCCGAAAATGGCCAAGTGTGGGAAGGGAGTTGGATTCGTGATGAACTTGACTTTGTGATCATACACTTAGCATACTTTGACGACTCGACAACATAGGTTATTAGAACAAACAAACAAAGCATTCCCCTTTGTGTGATTGTCTCATGACAAGATGCGATAAGTGTGACACTTAAGATAGACTTTGGGATGACTGTGATGACACTTGTGCGACAACGTTCAAGACTTTTTGTATGAGTGTGATAGATGTTTACATGGTTATAACAACTCATTTACACAAAAACCGACCTTTGAAACCACCATAAAATACTCGCAAACATTACATAACAGTCAAACATGCCAAAAGACAACAAGTAATCCAACAAGCAAAAGGGGCCAAAGAACTTCAAGAAAGCTCATGGGATGAGCTTGAGCGTCTGCAACAATCAAGGAAAAGACTAAAGAAGGCTCCAAAATTTGAGTGAAATCGAAAATTTCGGAGGGTGTTGCAACAACTACAACACTTGGCGACACACTAGTTGAATTCCAACTTCTCTGTGTTGGTTAGTTTCTTTTGTGTGGGGCCTTGGTTCTGTACGGAGTATTGATTCATCATGTAGATCATTTTGGCTCTCTCACTTACCCCATGGGTAGGCATGGTTCCCTCTATACCTTCTTAGTTGAACACAACATAAGATTCAATGTAATCACACTGTTTCGAGTTGGGAAGGGTAGTTTAGCTCGTGAGTTTAAGATTTTCAGAGTATAGTTTTTCATCTTTGGTGTTGCTCAGATGCTAGCAGGTCTGGATAGTATCCCGACGGAGTCACGTAAAAACACAAACATTGCTTTGTTGCCAGCGAGCTTGGATAGTACCATGGTGGAGTTGCTTGCTTCACCTCTCTGTGCAAAAATCCGTTCTCTTCTTTCGCCTTTATTTATTTATTTAAAGAAAACTGTGCATCCACACTTATTTATTTTGGGGCGGAAGAAGGATCCCTACTTATTGAGAGCAGAAGAGGTTGTTCTTTCAGAGAAGCATATAAATACCTATGATTTAGTTTTTCTTGTTTATATTTTCCCTTTCTCTGTTTCTACTAATTGGATAAGCTTTGAGAACACCAGCAGAAAAGACCGAGTATAGGCATGAGGTTTCCAGACTAGCCATGGGTTCTTGTTCGTGGATTCAACAAGACCATTTATCTGTGGATAATAATTAGGAGAAGGTTTCAATATAGTACCATTTTCCAATGCAAAATCATAAATTCTAAAGGATGAAAAATATGTTGCATTGTTAAAAACAAGTGACGTAGGAACGCCAATATGTTGTGGCCAGCAACAACCCCCCCTTTTTTCATTTAAGTGTTGTCCAAAATACTAAATGAATGGGGACCCTTAGTTAAAACTTTAGGAAAACCAAGAGTTTCATTTCTTCAAAATAAGGTTACCATCGTAAGCTTAGGAAGATCTTTTAAATACTTTAAAACCTAAGTTTATGATAAGAAAAATCTTTAAAAAGTTGCATCATAAAATGAGAGAAAAACACCTCCATTTGGGTATAATCCTGGTATGTGCAATATTCTCGTACTAAGCGATATATCGCATTGCAATAAAGTAATGCCAATGAGAAGGACTTCGAGATTTTCTGATTTGCAATAACCCCGATTGCAAGATCGCATATCGCAGGAATGGGCTAACAAAAATATGGCAAGCATAAAACTTCCGCGATCTGCGATGTGTGCGATATCGTGATAACGCGATGGTGTGATAATGCGAGAGCGCGATGGTGCGATAATGCGATGTCGCGATCTGCGACGATTGCGAACCAAATCGCAAAATCACCCATCGCGAATCTTTCGGGCGCGTTATTCAAGAAAAAGCCACTTACCATAATCTGACTTAAGATCATGCACATTTAATGATAATAAAGGAATTAGTTGTCATCTATTAAATGTAGACGTGTGCTTTTGCAAAGAATTACTTCACGTAAGGTGGCATATTTGATATATCTGTTGAATTTAAGACTCTCCCATCACCTTTCTTAATCAATCATTTCCATTTGTGAGCTGCAGGAAAGAAGAACAAAGGGCGATACCAAACCATACGCAGGAAGAAATGGGAAAGAAAAGTAAGGCTCAGGGCTCTGAGGTGAAGGAGATGGCACCTTTATATACATACACAACTTGTAACAGAGACACAGGGATATCGACGTGGGAAAGCATGTACAGACTGCTTGAAGAAGAAAACCCCAGAATAATGAAGGTTACTGCTGTCGCAGATTCATAGGGCTCTTCCGAAGCATCCTTATAAGAAATAGCGTGTTCATTCCTTTATCGGATAGCAGCAAGGCCTAAAATTCTCCCATATACGAATATGATCAAGTGGATACTTGACAATGCAAAAATGAACGACAGACAGTTCAATATTCAAGGACATGGGCTCATCGGGTCATTCGCTGCACAAGACTTAAAGTTCATGTATCATCTTCCTGAACCACAGGTGACTTACAATGCACAATTCATTAAAAAATTTGTGGCGGAGAACCCGAACCTATCAGAGACCACTAAAGATTGGTCCAGAAAAGATGAACTGCTCAAAAAGGATAAAAATGGTATGTACAACACTGGTTCCCTCACCTCTCCGTATTGTTTTGCTGCGGCCATGCTTTCTAGATTATTTGGGATGCCAGATATCAATAAGTTTTCGTCTGATGGGTTACCATTGATTGATGCTGCCACAAATGCCGTTATTATATATTGGGCCAAGATCTTTTCTGATAACCTATTCACGGCTATTATCAATTACCAGTCTAAAAGATCCATGTCTCAAATGATCTATCCTCCTTTTTACCTATCCGCATATGTTATGGATTTTATTTGTTATGTGTTTAAATTTCCCTCTATGGGTTGGAAATGGACAACTCAGGACCCATTACCCATCCATGTTTATCATATGATATTATGGGATTCTCAGTTCATTCCACAGTTCTACCAAATTTGTCATGGGCTTATCTTACCCATGTATAGAATGATGTATGATAAAGAACCCCCGAGGTGTTCACCTGAAGCACAGATAGATATCATCCCCATCGCAAGATGGTTCGGAGAAGAATGGTTCACCTATATTAGAGTATTTGGAAGCATCGTCCCTCCTCATGTCCTACCTGTGTATATTCCTGACAAACTGCTGGCTCGAGAAATTGCATATCAAACCTGTTCAAAAGGCGGCCTAACCAAAGACTTAAAAGACAAAAAGAAGGCAATATGGCCCCAGTTTCCTGTAGTTTGTGGGGCCTTTTCATTGTTCGATGTAGGTCACGCATTCACCGATGTGGAGAATATGACGTGTCTACAATTGTTTAAATTCCCGGTAAAGCCATTTTACCCAAATGAAGTTGCCCAAGATTTTACAACGAACGTCAAGATAAAAGTATCTTGACAGGAAGAAGACGAGGGAAAAAGAGCTGGCGCACCCAAGATAAATGAAAATCATAAAGACTTGCTCTTCAACAAATGGGACGATCAAATCAGGGAAGCGGAACAAGCAGCAGAAACAGCGGCCACGACAGCGAGCATTCTTGTCGACTGTGTAAATGAAAATTTGCACAAAGCAAACTTGATCGCAGAGACCACCCCAGGGTATTTGCCAAATAAACTGTGACTAGAAGCAGAATGGAAACAGAAGGCACAAGAAAAGGAAAAAGTAGTCCAAGCACTAGACAGGTTAAATTGGGAGTGTTACTGGGCATACTTGGTGAAGCCGCATAGTCAGCAGATGACTGTGAAATATATCATAAATGCGGCCGAGAAGGGAGTGCCAGCTCTCATAGATTCTGTTTTCTCAGCCCAGCTCAAAGAAGAAGTCAGCCAGCCGACTCTCCTCAAACTCATGATGAATGCATGCAGTTTTAAGGATCAGATTCAGAAGTAACTTTATTTAGAATGTTGTTTTTTCTTTAAAATTAGATTAGAAAAAGGACGATCATTTGAAAACCACATCCTAAATTTTGTAAATAAACTATTATTAGGATTAGGAAGTAATATTTTAACCCTTCTCATGCATTTGGAGAAGGGTCCAGAAATTTGTCAAAAACTTGTCCTTAGAACATGCACTTCTGCACCCTCAGAGGAGGTTTTGATGAATGGATGGATCGAGGTTTATTAATGTTTGCGTTTGATATCTGCCACTGATGTTGCACTTTTTTACTCTTAGTAGATGTTAAAACAAGTAGAGATAAATCATTTTTGCTTGAAGCTTATGAGTAGGACTAGTCATAAATGGTACTTTTATCTCTTGGCCATTTCTGCTTATATTCTTAAAGTGATATACAGTTTTAGTTGTTTATATGTTATTGCATGAATGCATGAGTTACCATTTGGCACTTTTGTACGGTGGAGTTATTTATTTATGTTTAATATATGAATAACTTATTATGCGATATGCTGTTCACAACTGTTTTGCCTAACTTTTTATGCAAAGTGGTTCATTTTAATTGATCTCCATTCTTATGATAGCTGAATGATCTTTATTACCAGTTATTGTTTGAAATCTCTTTAGATCGCATAATAGAAGAAATACACCCCGGGTTAGCATAGATTAGATGTGCTGTTTTCATTAGATTACAATAGCATAGAATTAGATTAAAGTAGCTTAGATTAGAACTTTTAGATCAGCGTCATCCAACTTTGCATACACACACACCCTTAGATTGGGAAACTGGTCCCATTATCTCCAGTCGGACCCGCTATACCAAACGGATAAGGAGCTGCCAACCAAGGTTCGGACCGGGTGGGTATCCCCCTTGTTGTCGACCCGATTTTCAGGGCTTCAACATATTTTGCGCTAGAAGGAGGGCCTGAACATAGTGTTTGTTGGAATGGTTTGAAATCGTAATCATTTGAATTAGGATGGCTGCTCACAAACTTCCCATTTGGAGTTGCATCCATGTTCGTGCCTATTCCAACACTCCACCTAAAGTGGTAAGACTCTTGTCTCAGGTAAAATTCAATAGTAAGAATAATTCTTCTGCTTTTAATCATGCTCTTCAATTTATTCAAAGAATTTCAAGTTCAAACGTTCAAAGAATTGATGAAGGTGTTTTATGCACAATTTTTACTCTCACATTCACGGCGAAAGCTAGAAAATGGTGTAGAACCCTCCTAGTTGCCTCAATTCACAGCTGGGACCAATTTGTCAAGGCTTTCATTTGTAAATTTGATTGCTATGATTATGATCAGGTATATGATGAAATTGAGTATCTACGAAAAGAAGATGAATCTGTTAGGGATTTTAATATGCGATTTCATCTTGATTGTCTAAAATATGATATTGAAAATGAACTCATGAATGAAGAATCTTCAGATTATGCTGAGCATTCCCTACCTCCTATGTCTGATCCATAAAAAATTAGTTCGAGTCTTGTTTTATTTTCTTCTAATAAGAATGAAAATTCCAATTTAAATGTGCGAATCACTCATGATGAAGAAAATTCCCAAAGCTTAGGAAACATGCCTGCTCTAACGCAAGAAGATAAAAACGAAGATGTTGCAAGAAAACCTGCCTTGGGACCAGAAGACAAATTGGAGACAAGGTTCGATAATATCATCGCAAGTCAAAAAATGCAGACGCCAAGGTTAGAACAGCAAATTAATTCTCTTTCAGAAAATACAAACACGCAAAGGTATGATCTAAAGCCCGATGTCTACGGTGAATGTGATGAACAAGAATTTTTTCACGATGATATTTTCAAATGCATTGTTTCGGAATCGCATTTTTCTCTTTATCCTGATGTATTTAGTGATGATAATTTTTTCCCCTCAGTATTAATGATATCTCAAAAAGTACAGAGGATTATTCAAATGAATCACCATTAGGTTTTCAAAATAAAGAGGCAGCTAAAGAACATCCTTTGGTCATTTATAAACAAGAACGACTTGACCTTCCTTTTCTGAAAATATTGGATGAAAAAGAAAAATCTAGAGAGACCAGTAAAATCATTTATGATAGCTACTATGATGATGATGATGATGTTGATTTATCTCAAGTAACTCAACAGAGCTCAGATAATGAGAGATATTCCAATCCAAGAATCATATCAGTCGATCCTCATTTCAGAGTGACAGATCATTTGCATGATTTTACTATCCAAAACAATATCCCGATCTATGATTCGTATCATGAGC
The DNA here is from genome assembly GCA_031772625.1 of Pinus tabuliformis. NCBI lineage: Eukaryota > Viridiplantae > Streptophyta > Pinopsida > Pinales > Pinaceae > Pinus > Pinus tabuliformis. Next base: position 179,257,347 of record CM062808.1, read on the forward strand.
AAACCCCTATGCCTGTTCCCAATCATAACTTGTTTTCTGATTCACAAGACGTAATTCGAAATTACTCGGATCCCATAATTCTGGCTAGCTCTTGTGAAGAAGAAGATATTTCAAGTCAATCCCAGTTGTGCTGTAACACTAGCTGTACAGATAATCATTGCATTCTTTTTCGCTTGCACTCATTTTGTACAAAATCGGATTGTATTTTAAATTTTCAGATTTTCGATAGATTACTATGGTATATTGAGCACCTTATCAAAGAACATTCGAAAGATGTATTACCATTTTGGAAAACTAAATTGTGTCAAGGAAATACAGAACTTTTTCAATTCCACGATCAATCAATATCAGCCTTTCAGGAGAAACTTCTGTGTCATCCAAAACATCATAAAAAAAAAGTATTTTTGGAAACTTGCCAGCAATTCGCGTTAATTGATAAGTCTCTTTCCAAAAATTTCCATCTATTCTTCATTGATTTATTTAGTGATTTATATGTGGAAACTTTCCTTTTACGAGAAATTGCTAAAAGCTTGACTTTAACGCGTAGTAGATTACAGGCCATTAAAACAAAAAAATCATATTCGCAATCTGGCTTGTCATCTTTCCTATTACATGATCACCAATCCATAACAGAAATTCATCCCCATTTTTATGATCCAATAGGTATCCAATTGGACAGAAGATTTCATAAGAAAGAAATTTCAGGCGGAATTCCAACTGAAGTTACACTTTCTAATCCTACACCCAATATTCATAGTCCAAGAAAAGTTTTATTCTTAACACTAATGTTTAAAAGGTACATACATGTAGGAATAAAAATGAAAAGATGGTTCCACTGGAAATATCATTTTATCTAGTTAATTTTTCTGTTTATAGTTAGAATAGGAGTAGGGGTAGTTTAGCTAGGTTGTTAAATGGATAATTTAGTTTTTAAATATTGATAGGCAAAATAATAGAAGAACTTATCCCTATCATGTATATAATCCAAGGGAATAGTTACCTCTCATTTCTTTAAATATTCTCCTCCCTAATAAAATTTGTCTGTGGTTAACAGCATTTGACATTTACTAAAGACACCATTTCTCTATCAGATTTTGAACTCCTGCTCGTATAAATAGCAAATATTTTGGAAACTTGATCTTTATTATTAATAGATATAGTTAAAAACTTTAAACCAGATATGATACTAGTTTCAACTTCCAAAAATTTGACGAAAGCAATCTTAGTGAAGAAATTGTTTTATATCAGTACAATGAAAGGTATCAATAACGAAATGAGGATTCCCTGTGGATCAGCAATGTCCAAAAAACTCTATTATTGTCGTCTAGGGCTTTCTTAAGGAAAAAAAATGACTTTCTCCCTGCTAAAGGAAATCGCAGCATCTAGAGAAACGACCCGAGGATACACTATATCTTGAAGAATAAGAGGTCTCATCACGAGCCGACTTATCATGATCACAGATATTATAACTTTCCTGACTTTGCCAAACACTGTCCACCAAAACAGGGCAATGACTCAAGATTGTTGAAATCAAAAGACAAGGGGTCTCATCACGAGCCAGCTTGTTCAGCGAAAGTGTAAATCAAGTGAATGACTGTGTCATAATTTGGCTACCAAACCAAGACATTGATCTTTAAGAATAAAAAAGGAAAAAGTGTCAATATGGGTTTTTCTTTAAAAGTTGTAGATCACCTTAAGCAGGATAAAAGATCATTACTGGGTAATAGGTAACCCTGTCGAGGCTATGAACGCCTGCTGGCAGTAGAGGCTCTACCTGCGACAAATGAGCATATTTTAAAAAACTGGTACACAGGGAAGACCTTATTTTATTTTTACAAGACCAAGTAATGGCTGATGTAAATGCAAGGACCAGCTGAGGAAGCAAATAATTAAAGTAGAAAGAGGTTGGAACGAAATGTCGTTGACAGTTTGGGGTATAATACACTTTATCTTTTTATAATAAAGTTTAATTTTCCAAAAAAATTTGTTTTGGAAATTTGAAAAGTTCAATAGAAAATCAGAGATAACTGGTTCTCCCAAGTGAATCGCCAATTGTTGTGGCCAGCAACAACCCCCTCTTTTTTCATTTAAGTGTTGTTCAAAATACTAAATGAATGGGGAACCTTAGTTAAAACTTTAGGAAAACCAAGAGTTTCCTTTCTTCAAAATAAGGTTACCATCGTAAGCTTAGGAAGATTTTTTGAATACTTTAAAAACCAAAGTTTATGATAAGAAAAATCTTTAAAAAGTCGCATCATAAAATGACAGAAAAACACCTCCATTTGGGTATAATCCTGGTATGTGCAAGATTCTCGTACGAAGCGATATATCGCATCGCAATAAAGTAATGCCAATGAGAAGGACTTCGAGATTTTCCGATTTGCGATAACCCCGATCGCAAGATCGCATATCGCAGGAATGGGCTAACAAAAATATGGCAAGCATAAAACTTCTGCGATCTGCAATGTGTGCGATATCACGATAACGCGATGGTGCGATAATGCGAGAGCGTGATGGTGCGATAATGCGATGTCGCGATCTGCGACGATTGCGAACCAAATCGCAAAATCACCCCATCGCGAATCTTTCGGGCGCGTGATTCAAGAAAAGCCACTTACCATAATCTGACTTAAGATCATGCGCTTTTAATGATAATAAAGGAATTAGTTGTCATCTATTAAATGTAGACACGTGCTTTTGCAAAGAATTACTTCACGTAAGGTGGCATATTTGATATATCTGTTGCATTTAAGACTCTCTCATCACCTTTCTTGATCAATCATTTCCATTTGTGAGCTGCAGGAAAGAAGAACGAAGGGCGATACCAAACCATACGCAGGAAGAAATGGGAAAGAAAAGTAAGGCTCAGGGCTTTGAGGTGAAGGAGATTGCACCTTTATATACAGACACAGCTTGTAACAGAGACATAGGGATATTGACGTGGGAAAGCATGTACAGACTGCTTGAAGAAGAAAACCCCAGAATAATGAAGGTTACCGCTGTCGCAGATTCATAGGGCTCTTCCGAAGCATCCTTAGAAGAACTAGCATGCTCATTCCTTCATCGGATAGCAGCAGGCCTAAAATTCTCCCATATACGGATATGATCAAGTGGATACCTGACAATGCAAAAATGAACGACAGACAGTTCAAGATTCAAGGACATGGGATCATCGGGTCATTCGCTGCACAAGACTTGTTATAGACATTTTTGTGCCTTGCAGCTCCAATCATGAAATGTCCATAAACCAAGGGCTCCTAAGTCCCTAAAAGTGTTGTTCCAACCCCTAAAGGAACAAGGTCAACAAATTACAGCTTCTCCCAGAAGTTCTCCACCAGAAACTGCTCAGAATAAGTCAAAACAGGATCATTTCAGCTGCTCCACTGGCTAATTGCGTTGCATAGCACCTAAACGCACTAGCTAGGTGCGTTGCAATGCACCTAAATGCACTATCAGGGTGCGTTGAGCGGGAAATGACAAATTGCAATGTCATTCCGCGAGGTGGAGAGACAATGGAAGCTTCCAGAATCTTCTCCTATGACACTTGCCTCACTGAATTCGACCAAGGATGAGTAAGAGGCTTTCAGTCTCCAAGTGGAAGCAAGAACTGATAGAGAGAAGACACTAATCAAATCATAAGCTGACTCATCCTCCTTGCATACATCTATATATGGATCCCTCATCCCAGAGATCCAGAGGCTGGAATTTTGCACATTGTAAGGAATTGCTGTTGGTTTTGAGATAGAGATCAGAGTATTGGGTGATTTATGCTTTGTTGGAGGTGAAGAGGGGCTTCTTTGCTGGGAGGTTGATGCTGGGTCAGGAATCATCGGTTGTAACTCCTCCTGGATCTTCTTGTTATATCAATAAAACTATTTGAGTTTTTCCTCCATTCTTGTGTATCATTGATGCTTGTTACATTTGTATGGTTAGCTTAAATTTGATCCTAAGCTGTTTATGAATATAGATCCATGTCTTTTTATAATTTTCTTCTTCTGTGATCTTATAGGTACTTGGTGAAGCTAGGCAAGTAAGGGAGCAGGTAGCTGGAAGCTGTCAAAGGAGAGAGGGATTGGATCAAAGGATTAGCGCAAGACACAGGTCGGTTCTTTCTATCCCCCTCTATCTTTAATTCATAAAGGAAATACAAAAGTAGTTTTCTCTGTTTTTTTCTAAGGCAGCTGTCACACCTTAGTGGGATAGAGCAGTTCTAAATAGACACTTTTCCCGGTAACAAGACTTAAATCTCATGTATCATCTTCCTGAACCGTAGGCGACTTACAATGCACAATTCATTAAAAAATTTGTGGCGGAGAACTCGAACCTATCAGAGACCACTAAAGATTGGTCCAGAAAAGATGAACCGCTCAAAAAGGATAAAAATGGTATGTACAGCACTGGTTCCCTCACCTCTCTGTATTGTTTTGCTGCGGCCATGCTTTGTAGATTATTTGGGATGCCAGATATCAATAAGTTTTCGTCTGATGGGTTACCATTGATTGATGCTGCCACAAATGCTGTTATTATAGATTGGGCCAAGATCTTTTCTGATAACCTATTCACGGCTATTATCAATTATCGGTCTAAAAGATCCATGTCTCAAAAGATCTATCCTCCTTTTTACCTATCCGCATATGTTATGGATTCTATTTGTTATGTGTCTAAATTTCCCTCTATGGGTTGGAAATGGACAAATCAGGACCCATTATCCATCCATGTTTATCATAAGATATTATGGGATTCTCAGTTCATTCCACATTTCTACCAAATTTGTCATGGGCTTATCTTACCCATGTATAGAATGTTGTATGATAAAGAACCCCCGAGGTGTTCACCTGAAGCACAGATAGATATCATCCCCATCGCAAGATGGTTCAGAGAAGAATGGTTCACCTATATTAGAGTATTTGGAAGCACCGTCCCTCCTCATGTCCTACCTTTGTATATTCCTGACAAACTGCTGGCTCGAGAAATTGCATATCAAACCTGTTCAGAAGGCAGCCTAACCAAAGACCTAAAAGACAAAAAGAAGGCCATATGGCCCCAGTGTCCTGTAGCTTGTGGGGCCTTTTCATTGTTCGATGTAGGTCACGCGTTCACCGAAGTGGAGAATATGACGTGTCTATAATTGTTTAAATTCCCGGCAAGGCCATTTTACCCAAATGAAGTTGCCCAAGATTTCACAACGAACGTCAAGATAAAAGTATCTTGGCAGGAAGAAGACGAGGGAAAAAGAGCAGGCGCACCCAAGATAAATGAAAATCATAAATACTTGCTCTTCAACAAATGGGACGATCAAATCAGGGAAGCGGAACAAGCAGCAGAAACAGCGGCCACGACAGCGAGCATTCTTGTCAACTGTGTAAATGAAAATTTGCACAAAGCAAACTTGATCGCAGAGACCACCCCAGGGTATTTGCCAAATAAAATGCGACTAGAAGCATAATGGAAACAGAAGGCACAAGAAAAGGAAAAAGCAGTCCAAGCACTAGACAGGTTAAATTGGGAGTGTTACTGGGCATACTTGGTGAAGCCGCATAGTCAGAAGATGACTGTGAAATGTATCATAAATGCGGCCGAGAAAGTAGTGCCAGCTCTCATAGATTCTGTTTTCTTATCCCAGCTCAAAGCAGAAGTCAGCCAACCGACTCTCCTCAAACCCATGATGAATGCATGCAGTTTTAAGGATCAGATTCAGAAGTAACTTTATGTAGAATGTTGTTTTTTCTTTAAAATTAGATTAGAAAAAGGACGGTCATTTGAAAACCGCATCCTAAATTTTGTAAATAAACTATTATTAGAATTAGGAAGTAGTATTTTAACCCTTCTCATGCATTTGGAGAAGGGTCCAGAAATTTGTCAAAAACTTGTCCTCAGAACATGCACTTCTGCACCCTCAGAGGAGGTTTTAATGAATGGATGGATCGAGGTTTATTAATGTTTGCATTTGATATCTGCTACTGATGTTGCACTTTTGTACTCTTAGTAGATGTTAGAACAAGTAGAGATAAATCATTTTTGCTTGAAGCTTATGAGTAGGACCAGTCATAAATGATACTTTTATCTCTTGGCCATTTCTGCTTATATTCTTAAAGTGATATACAATTTTAGTTGTTTATATGTTATTGCATGAATGCATGAGTTACCATTTGGCACTTTTGTATGGTGGAGTCATTTGTTTATGTTTAATATATGAATAAATTATTATGCGATATGCTGTTCACAACTATTTTGCCTAACTTTTTATGCAAAGTGGTTCATCTTAATTGATCTCCATTCTTATGATAGCTGAATGATCTTTATTACCAGATATTGTTTGAAATCTCTTTAGATCGCATAATAGAAGAAATACACCCAGGGTTAGCATAGATTAGATGTGTTGTTTTCATTAGATTACAATAGCATAGAATTAGATTAAAGTAGTTTAGATTAGAACTCTTAGATCAACATCATCCAACTTCGCACACACACACACCCTTAGATTGGGAAACTGGTCCCATTATCCCCAGTCGGACCCGCTATACCAAACGGATAAGGATCTGCCAACCAAGGTCCAGACCGGGTGGGTATCCCCCTTGTTGTCGACCCGATTTTCGGGGCTTCAACACAATCCTAAAGATGATGTTATGCTGCAGAAAGATGATGACTTCTTGATCGTTCATATGTTTTAGCGGAATTTCCTTTGTCCACTGTGCGAAATAGTCTGTAGCAGTTAGGATATAGCGGTGTTGCTTCGATGAGTGTGGGAAAATTTCCCCAATGATATCCATGCGCAACTGTTGAAAGGGTTCTTCCATGCGCAACTGTTGAAAAGGTTCTTTCATTGCAACGAACTGCAGTGGGGTCACTGATTTATGATTTCTGCTGGCACACCTTTGACAAACCAGACACTTGAGGGCATATGCATGAGCATCTTTGAATAATGTAGGCTAGTAAAAGTTGGTTCGTATAACCTTATGTGATGTAGTGTTTCCTGTGAAGTGTCCCCCCACTGGTCCGTCGTGGAGATCACGTAATACCTTTTTTGGATAGTGTGCCTCCACACACTTGAGCAATACTCCATTGTGGTGCTTCTTGTACAACACCCCATGTGCCAATTGATATGATAATGCTTTAAGTCAGAGTGCCCTCTTCTGCTGTGTAGAGAAGTGAGAGAGAACGGTGCCATGCTCAAGGTATTGGCGCACATCTGTGTACCAAGAGTCTATGTCTATAGTGGGGGTGGCTCGCTCAATGTTGTACATTTCAATCTCTTGCTCTCATCCCACGAGCTCTTCTTCTTCCTCTTTTGCATTTCCTGCCTCTACTGCTAATTGGCAAAGACCATTACCCTTGATGGTGTGAACTGGCTTGATGTCTAGATTGTATTCTTGTAACCCGGTCATCCAGTTCACCCTCCTTTCAGCCAGGTCTTACTGAATGAGCAATGATTTGACCGTGGGTGTGAAACAAGGTTAACACAACGGTTCTTTAACATATAGAGCCTGAAGTGATTTACCGCCTTGTACACTGCATAAGCCTATTTGTCCATGGTGGGATAATTGAGTTCTGGTCCTTGTAGAGTTTCACCCATGAAGGAGATAGATCGCTCATTATTTAACTCATCCTTCTGAGTGAGCACAACAAGTGAAGTGTCAGAAGTGATAGTGTAGAGCAAGAAGTCTTCACTGAAGTCAGGGATGCACAACGCGGGTGCTTTTGCTATAGCTTGTTTGATATGGGAAAACACATCATTTTCCCTCTTATCCCATTTATAGACTATGTCCTTCTTGATCATCTCCTGTATTGGTTTAACAATTTGGGCATAGTCGGAGATGAACTTATGGAGGAAGTTCATCTTCCCCAAGAAACAATGCATGGCTTTTTTGTTCACTGGGTGGGGAATCTGCGTGATGGTCCTGACCCTGTCTAGTTCTACTTTGATCCCATTTTTAACAATGATGTGTCACAGGAGGTTACCTTACCTTCAGACGTTGCAAAAATACTCTTCTTGGGATTAAGGATATCCTATGTTTACGACATCGCTCAAAAATCTTCTTCAAATGGCATAGGTGGTCTAACCTCTGTTTGGAGAAAATTGTCACATCATCAAGGTAGACCATTATTCTCTTTCCAATTAGCCCATGCAAAAGCGATGTCAATCATATGTTGGAATGTTGCACCAACATTGACTAGCCCAAACGACATTCATCGAAATGCGAACGTGCCCCACTTCGTCCTGAAAGTAGTTTTTAATCTGTCAGGCTTTGCCACCAAAACCTAGTTGTATCTTGAGAATCCATCAAGCAAAGAAAACATTTCGGCCCCTGATACTGTTTGCAATATTTTCTCCATGGACGACATGAGGTAGTTATCCTTGTCTGAGGCGCGGTTGAGATTCCGAAAATCTACACACAGGCGAATCTCCCCAGACTTCTTTCTCATAGGAACCAAGTTTGATACCTACGTTGAATGTCACACCTTGTAGATGATCCAAGCATCCTTGAGTTTTCTCAACTCCTTTTGTGTGAGGGGCTCAAGCATTTGATGAAATTTCCCGAGTTTCTGCTGAAATGGCTTAGTCCCTTCCTTGATCGGTATTACAGTTTGGATGATTCACGTGTCATATGTCTTGATTTCATCGTACGTCCATGCGAAGACATTATGGTAATGCTTGAACAAGCGGATGAAGGCTTGCCGCTCTTGTGGTGTGCCACAAATATCAAGATTGACATATTTCGGATCTTTCTTAGTTCCCAAGTTGATTTGTTCATGCAACAGAATGGAACTGTGGGTCTTAGCATTAAATAGCCCTCGTAAGCGGTTCTGTGGATCATACAACTTTTCTAATGATAACAAACCCTTAGGGATGATGTTTCCTTTACTTGCACTGGTTGCATCCTTCAGTTCCTTTTTGTGCTCTTCCTCGTCGATTATTGCGTCCTTGAATACGTTAGTGTTCACCATAAAATACAATATTTGTTAGTTGTCATAAAAAACGTGTAAGTTAGTGATATTATCCAGGGCAGAAGGTTTATACAAAATTTCAATAGAAAATCCATCCCTTAAAGGTGACATCCTAGCAACAACGTTTTCCAAGGCATCTGCTATTGCATTAAGCATTCTTGGAATCTGAAATGATATTAAAATCTTGGATGTGAGAGATGAGTCACCATACCTCTTGTTGATAACTTTTAAGATGAGGTGACACATAGTGTATAGTGTTACGTACCTAATGCACCACGATTTCGAAGTCACCTACCACTTTTAGAATGGCAACATTGAGGTCGATGGCCTTCTATAAGCCCAAGATGAGTGCTTCATACTCTACAGTGTTATTCGTGCACTTGAATTCCAAGCAGCTAGAGATTATATGTTTTCTCTGCAACAAGTCTATTAAAATACAACCAACTCTAGAGCCCTCTTATGTCTTTGATCCATCGAAGTACATAGTCCACATATCATATGTATAGGGATTGCTAACTGCACTAGTACTGCTACTGCTACTACTAATTGTACAAAGTCATCATCACCAATCGGACATGGAAGGAGATCTAACTGTGTGTTTGGTGGAACTGGGGATGGCTCTGCAAGATAGCACCCCAACTGTGTTTCCAGAAAATAATTGCCAAATAATAGTTATGCAAAAGCCATTGACTCGTTATGTCCTTTCAAGGGAGACATTGTGTGCTTCATGTATCTCTTTGACTCTAATTGGATCTAATTGTTCTCGCCCTTGTACGGAAGCCATAGGTGTGACCAGTCTATGGAAAAGTATCCTTGAAGCTTGCTTGACCAGTCTCTGCTCAGTAACACTCTGTATGCTTCCGGAATGTCCACAATCACTATGTTGATACATTGGTGAACTCGTCTGTCAGATGATAAACAAATGATGACATCCTTGAGTTCACCAATTGCCTAAACACGAGTTCTGTCCAGTTGAATAATCTGTGCATTTGTCTTTTCCGATTTAGGATTGATCTTCTTGACAACAGATAGTGGCATGACATTCACCAATGCACCCAAATCAACCAAGCAATTGTGTACAATGAAATTGAAGATTTCAAATGTTAACAAGAATAGCGGGTAGAGTGTGTTTGCATCCATTGTGAGTGCATTAAGTACAGATGTGAGAGCGTCAGGAGACTTACTAGATCCCTTGTCCGAAGAGGTGGCATTACCTGAGGAGGCTTGCCCAAGTGCCCGTAGAAGGATGTCGCATTGGCTCGTGATCTTTGTAAGTTGAACAAGTAGATGTTTGCACGGATCTTCTTCATATCGTCTACAATGTTATAATCCACGACAAGTACGCTCACTGAGGTGTTTGGGAATGGAACTTGGTTGTTGGTTTCAGAGGGATGGATCTGTCTTTGCTGCTGTTGAAAACACTTTTCATTGAGACTGCTTTCCCGGACTTGCTCTGAGTGTTCTGTGCTGAGTTAGTCGGAGGATTGAGTTTCCTTAACATATTTTCTTTCAATTTTTGCTTCGGCACCTCAATCATTGTGGTCGGGCTTTGGCTTTTTAAGTTGTATCAGTTGCTCTGCTTCTGGGCCAAACCATCACTCAGAGGTTTCTTATTAGCAGTACTCTTTTGGGTTGCGAGAATGCAATGATACATGTTCACTGCATGCCCAATGCTTGGAGCTTCATTAGATGCAACAACTTCTTCCTTTTTTATCGGGCTCAGTTTGCTCCTCAACCATGACTGAGTCAAAAAACTGCGCATCCATTCTGCTCATGAGTTGGTTCCATTGTGGGCACGTCTTCTCCGAATGATGCTCATTATGAAACGTGCAATATAAATCTGTGCCAATTTTTCAATATTTAGGAAAACATTGGAACTCTGCGCAGATTTCGCCGGCTGATCCCTGTTGCTGTCGGAAGTTGAATTCCTTCTTGTTAGAAAATCATATATTACGTAGCAATGGAACACATAAAATATTGCAGAAATATAAACACAGAAAACGCATAAAACAAGAGAGACACAGATATACGTGGTTCACCCAGTTTGGGCTATGTCCACGGAGAAAGAACCAGTCATTCCTTTTATATTATCCAGCAAACTGAAGAGATACAACCTACAACAGATCTGCTGTAATGCCCTCTTCGCTCTCAATCTCCTCTCTCTTTCTCACTCAGAATACAGATCTACATAGACACAATACAATTCCCTCATATATAGTGAGGGGTTGCCTTCTAGGGCAAAAAACCCTAAATTAAACATAACTTCTACCGTCATATCTCCGCCTAATGAACGACTCAGATTGACTAGAAATTACTATACTTTTATAAGGAAATTTTACATTTATTCTTAGCTTCGGGGGAGCTGCCCCCAAAACCCCCCTGCTAGGGGGGGGGGCTCCCCAATGGTCACAGCCGCCCCCCCTGGACCCCCCTGCAATGAATATTTTATGGGCGGCATTGCCGCCCCATTTCGAACTGGGATCCAATGTGGCAATACCTTTGAATACAGAAGATAATCAAGCTCCACACCCAACACTTCTGAGCATGAACTTGGGGGGTTTGCTGCTCACGGTAGTCTCGCTTGTCCTATGTTTGAGTTTAACCATTTCATTGGTCAGGGACTTCACGAGACGAGTCAGGCTTTTAAGATCATTCAGTTCTTTCTCCATAGCCTTGCTCACGGAGGCCTGAGGCCTCTTACCCATGTCCTTGGAGTCCTTTGTTGATTCATCATCTGTGATGAATCCAATAGCACACAAGTCCTTTTCAACGACGATAGCCTCTTTTTAGTTTTATATCAATGTCTGTCTCGCAGTTCGCTTTACAAACTGCACAATATTTGTTGGCAATGTAGAAGTGTAGTAATCTATGGTGATGGAGTCATGAGGTTTTGTGTTGTCTGAAAATTTGTTCAAGATACGATTGAACCTCTGATTGAAATATTTAACTTTTTATTTCTGCTCCATCTTTAGATTACCCAACTCCTTTAATAACATGGCAGGGGTCTTGTCTTCAACAAAATTTTCAAGAAATATCTTTTTGAATCCCCTCCAATTTTGGATGGAGTTTGGAGGAAGGCCGTGGTACCATACAACTGCTTTGCCATCCAAGGTACATGGAAAAAGTCTGCGTACAACATCATCGTGACATACCTCAAGTGTTTGTAGATGTAGGTAAAAATTGTCTAAGTGGTCTTCAACCTTCACTGTCTTGTGAGGGTCATACTTCGTTAGGAGCTTCTCCGCATGCCTCGACATCTTGTGCAAGACACCCGGAAGTACCAATGGGCCCTGATTCATCCAGTGTAGAGTTTGCTCTGCCATGTCTTCCTCTTCGTTTTACTCCTCTTCCTTTTTTGAATATGATGGTTCCACCTCTTCTTCTTCTTCTTCTTTGCCTGTCCTGCCAAAAGTTGAACCCGAGAGTAAGGGGTTGCCTCCGTTACCTCCTTGAAAGAGTGAAGGTTCCTCTTCCCTTTCTACAACGTCTGCTAATTCTTCAAGAGTGGCGAGGACTACTTCTTCAACGAATGAGACTACTATGCTTGTGGGGGTGGTCTTGTTCTGATTTTGAGAGTATGGAAGATTGATTACTCTCGGAATCAATCCAACAACTTTTGCAAACTGACGGGTGATGGGGCAGATGACTCGAAGCTAATCATACATGATTTTACATTCATGCCTGGGATGAGAAGAGTCACCACCTTCAGAAGTACAAGTAGGGGAGGTGGAGTGTACGTTGCTGCCTTGACCAAAAGATGAATTAGTGGGGTCGGTGGGTCTATCAGCCATAAAATACCGGCTACCCTCTTTCTATTTCTAGAAATGTTGACAATGTTGGACCCGCCAACATTCAGGGGATCTCCTTGGTATGAATTCCCAATCAGACTTCACACCATTTGGTGTAGGAGTCCCATCTAGTATAAAGGCATGGTTGCCAAATACTTAAAGATTTTCCTTGAATCTAACTGTCAGCACAAGAGGGTGATGCAATGGTGTCTTCGAAAAGCAAGAGTGTGCTTGGTGAGTGTGCAATGAAACTGTGTCGAGATTCTTCTAATGTAAAGGGGAAGAGAGAAGTGAGCCTCTAAGTGAAAGGTAATAGTACCACCCAGGAAGATACACACATGAACCAGAAGGACTTGTCCAACATTTAGTAGAATAGTCCACAGTGGATTCGACAATCATTACAACCAACAAACAAGGGAGTGTTCGTCTAACATCCAATGGAATAGTCCACAATGGATGTGACGGTTGTTATAAACAATAAACAAGGAAAGATCTATCTAGTATCCCACAGAATAGTCCACAAGGATGAGACAACAATAACAACCATTACAACACATTCTAAACAAGATAAGAACTAAAATAATCAAAATAGTTCAACTATCTTAGTACATGTGAAAGCAAACATAAAATACAAACGTCCACATAATAGTCTTACAAACATTCATAGTTCATGCATGAAGATTGTGCTGGCCTAAAAAGTCTTTTGTTATTAAACAAAAGTTCCAAGACACATTTACATTGTACATCACTAGCCCCAGTTGTAGAACATTGGAGCTAGTCCTTGTCCCTCAAAGAACTCGTTGATCTCTCTAATGCCTTGCTGAAGGAGCCATGGTGAAAATTCCATGCTGATATGATGAGGGGGTATATATAACCAAGGGGTGACGCTTCCCCATTGTGACTCTTTGACTGCCCTCATGACTGTTCGACTTCATATGACTTTTCAACTTACATGACTCTTCATATTCATGTGTGTCATTTGGATTCCCACTTTACAATACATTTGATTACAATATAGATGGTCCACACTAGTGATGTGGCATATGACAACTCATGACACAACTTGGCATGACACTGCTGACATAGACTAGCTTGATGATGTGGTGATGCCAAGTCATTGTTGGTGTTAAGTGCTTGATGTGTTCTTGGATATGCTCTCTTCTCCTCCACATAGTTTGATGATGTAGGGTCTTTAATGATTTTCAATCTTGGGAGGTGGTTGCAAAATTGTGTTCCTTTTCTTGCTCATGATAGGTCTACTCGTAAGTTCAGTTACAAGTGAGTCTTTAGGCATGCTTCCCTCCTCCTTCTTCATCATATCACCATGACTTGATAGTGTACTTGCTCCTGCAATTCATTCATGACAGGAAGACATCAATCTGAAAAATACCTAGTTTAAGATGATACATTATTGTCCATGAACTAAGCCCAGGATAAGTCACAAACTGAGAGGAAGGGCTTAGTGACTGTACATTGCGCAATTATAGCTGACATGGAGAGAGATTGATCACTGAGATTACGTAGAGCACAACTCAGGCTTGACAGAGAAACTTTTCTGCACAATCATCACTAAGGAGAAAAATTGCGTAGTGCCCACTGAGGGCCAGAATTGCGCAGTTCAATCGGGCAGTGGTTGCTGCGGGATGAGGCCCTGGAGGGACAATATTGTGCAATTTTAAGAGGCAAGGGGGGGCATGGGCAACAGAGAGGCTTGAAGGGAAAATCTACGCAGTTTCTGGGGGCAGTGAGCTCCGACTGAGGGAAGGGAACTTGAAGAAAAATTTGTGCAGTTTTGGAGGCCAAGGGTGGTTGGACTCCCTATGCATTGCACAATTCCAACATGCAAGCGAAAAGATTGAGGGCTAAAGGTGCGAAGTTCGCAATTCAAGGAAGACTGTGAGGCATAACTGCACAATTCTAGAGGTCAAGGGAGGCTGATTTACTTTGGAATTGTGCAAAACCACAACCCTCGAGGACAATGACTATGCATTGCGTAGTTCTAGGCAACAAGGTTGCATCAATGAGGGCTGAGACTACGGATGTGCAACACAGTCAGTTCCTGGTGAAGCTAAGTTGCCTAGTTGGGAAGATTTTCCAAAAATGGTTGTGTGGGGGAAGGGAGTTGGATTCGTGATGAACTTGACTTTGTGATCACACACTTAACATACTTTGACGACTTGACAACATAGATCATCAGAACAAACAAACAAAGCATTCCCCTCTGTGTGACTATCTCATGACAAGATGTGACAAGTGCGACACTTAAGATAGACTTTGGGACAATCGCGACGACACTTGTGTGACAATGTTCAAGACTTTGTGTATGAGTGCGATATATGTTTACATGGTTAAGACAACCCATTTATACAAAAAACGTCATTCAAAATCACTAGAAAAGGCTCGCGAACATTACATAACAATGAATAACATGCCAAAAGGCGACAAGTAATCCGACAATCAAAATGGGCCAAAGAACTTCAAGAAAGTTCATTGGATGAGCTTGAGTTTCTGCAACAATCAAGGATAAGAGCAGTTAAGGCTTCGAAATTTGAGTTAAAGCCAAAATTTTGGAGGGTGTTGTAGCAACTACAACAGGGCCAATACCATGTTTTATAAATACCATATACCCAAAAGCCATAACTTATTTCACAATAAAAATATTTTATATTAATTTAATTTTATAACATTTTTTAAATTAAATTTAAAAGCAAAAAAATTATAAATGCTTTTGAGGTATATCAAAACCCTCCATCCTCACAATTAATAAAAATATTTCCATAGAGATTAAATCAAGATTTTAGTAAAATTAAAAATGAGAATATTTTTGTATATATGTTATAGCTCTGATACCACTTGTTATAGATCTAACCCAATAATATTATAGATCTGATATGAAAATATAAGACAATGCAAATAAACCCATGAAATAATATGAAATGATTCTTTATTGATCAAACCCTTAAGGTAGGGCAACACCATACATTCACTCCTTAATGAAGGAGAACACTCCACAAGCCATATGCCTGTTCATACAATAATCTTTGACTATATTCTCCATGTGGAGTCTCTAGCCTCTATATAGGCCTCATACATACAATACCATGGGTCATTACCATGGTTCCCTCATACCATCAACTAATACCATGGGCCCATTACATTATTATTAACTACTTGTGGTCCCTTACATGATATGGGTTAACCACCTTATTTATTACTATGGCCCATCCCATTATTACATTATTACCTTGGGTACCTCCCTTGGTACCCCATATTATCCCCCCTATGTATATAACACTCCACCCCCCTTAGCATGTTTCGTCCCCGAAACATGGGAAGAACACAAATAATAAGATCTACTCAAAAGAGTACTCCACTAGTACCATGCACGTGCATCTAGCCATCCAAGAGAAAGGTGAACCCTTGATCTCGCTGGTGCCTCGCTCGCTTGAGATGGAAGTTGACCATGGCAACTTTTCTGTGTTGATGTGTAGAAGGTGGATCTTCGCTCCTCGATATCCGTCATACGGGAGTTGTTGTCCTTGTGGCTAATTGGTTGCCATCTTGTTGGTTGTTTTCTTGCGGGGTGATGTGGGTAATGATATGTTGAAGTTTTAACCCACGGTGTCTTTTTCTTTAATTCACCCTGCTGTGGTCCCTGTTGTGGTGTCTTCTTTTCCAATATGACTTCAACCACTGAGCCCTCCTCTGATGTATCAACACCTGTAACTGTTTCTGCTTCAGCCTCTGTTTGTGTTTGATTGTCTATCATCACTGGCTCATCATCTAATATGTCAGACCCTGGAACATTTTCTCCTTCAGCGTCCTTGTACTCTACCTGTTTATTAATGGAAATATCCTGTAATGTAATTTTCTTCTTTTTATACCAGATCTTCAGGAATTTATTCTGCACATTGATATTGATAGTACCCACAGATTCCATCCAAGGATATCCCAAAACAACATCCATATTATCCATCTTTGAAGTATAAAAATCACCATGCAACACATATTTATCCATAGAAAGCTTCAAATCCTTATAAATTTGAACATCCTCATCATCAACCTGTGTATTTTCAATTTGTTTTGCTGGAACTTGCAATTTGTTTGCCAAATTAACATTGATGAAATTATGCTTGCAACTAGGATTTATAGAAACAATGATTTTGTCCTTCTGAATCAATCCATGAACCTGAAATAAGGAGACACCCGTAGCAATTACCCCTTATGTGTCTCATTCTCCTTTTTTCTAGCCTGAGACCATTTGTCCAAAAAGGCTTTTTCAAATTCTGCATCTGAAAGTTTGAGCAACTGCTTTAAGTCAAGTGATAAATTCCACTTTTGAGCCTCATCTCTCATATTAAGCATCATTGGAATCTTCCAATATGTTTCATGTGTGGATTTGTATCTTTGTATGAATTCTTCAATAGTAGGACCATCACCTTTTCCTGTAAAATATAGAACCATGCTAGAAGCCATGAAGAGAGTTTTGAAAAAATTTCACTTACTTCGCGAAAATTTGAAATTGTCACAGTTTAGTCAATATTATTCAGAATCCCTATTATGACCTGTTTTTGGAAATGGAACAACCATTCTGCATCTGCCCATGTGATAGAAATTTTGATCCAGGCAATCAAATTTCAAATCTGCACTGCAACTCTCCCGCCGTCACCAAAATTTCTGCAAAAAAGAGCTGATTTTAAATCAGCGATATCTCTCTCATCCAGACTCCGATTCGACTGATTTTTTTTTGAAATTGGTTAATTTTTCTCAAACAATCCAGATCTACAATCAAATTTTATAGATCTTGCACCAGAACGTCCAGATCTGTGCCGCAAACTCCCTGCCCCAAAAAATGGTCTACAACACCACTGATTTTTAGATCAACGATATCTCCCTCATCCAGACTCCGATTCGACCGATTTTTTTTTTGAAATCGACTATTTTTTCACAAAGAATACAGATATACAATTAAATTTTGCAGATCTTTCACCAAGTCATACAGATATGATCTGCAAACTCGCCGCCCCCGAAATCCTGCAAAAATTAAAAAAAATTCTCCCCTTGTGCCCAAGAAAGTGCTTTGATACCACTTGTTATAGATCTAACCCAAAGATATTATGATAATAGAAATAACCCAAGAATAACAAGATAGAAATAGATAGAAATGATTCTCTTTATTGATCAAACCCTTAAGGTAGGGCAACACCATACATTCACTCCTTAAGGAAGGAGAACACTCCAAAAGCCATATGCCTATTCATACAATATTCCTTCACTCTCCACCATTTCCAATGGTTTTTCCATACCCACTTATGTTGTTTTATGCATTCTTCAATAGTAGGACCATCATATTTTCCTATAAAATATAGAGTCGCCATGAAGAGGGGATAATATACCTAGGGGGATAATATGGAGTACTAAGGGAGGTACCCAAGGTAATAATGTAATAATGGGATGGGACATAGTAATAAATAAGGTGGTTAACCCATATCATGTAAGGGACCACAAGTAGTTAATAATAATGTAATGGGTCCATGGTATTTGTTGATGGTATGAGAGAACCATGGTAATGACCCATGGTATTGTATGTATGAGGCCTATATAGAGGCTAGAGACTCCAAGTCAAGGAATATAGTGAAGATTTATTGTATGAATAGGAATATGGCTTGTGGAGTGTTCTCATTCCTTAAGGAGTGAATGTATGGTGTTGCCCTACCTTAAGGGTTTGATTAATAAAGAATCATTTCATATTATTTCTGGGTTTATTTGCATTATTTTATATTTTCATATCAGATCTATAATATTTCTGGGTTAGATCTACAGCAAGTGGTATCAGAGCTACAACAAGTGGTATCCGAGCACTTTCTTGGGCAAACAGTGGAGATATATATATTTTTTTGCAGAGTTTCGGGGGCATCGAGTTTGCAGATCAGATCTGTACATTTTGTGCAAGATCTGCAAAATCCAATTGTAGATCTGTATTATTTGTGAAAAAATAGCCAATTTCAAAAAAAAATCGGTTGAATCGGAGTCCGGATGAAGGAGATATCGCTGATCTAAAAATCAGTGGGGTTGCAGACAATTTTTCAGGGCAACGCGTTTGCGGCACAGATCTGGACGTCTTGGTGCACGATATGCAAAATATAATTGTATATCTGGAATCTTTGTGAAAAAATACCTAATTTCAAAAAAAAATCAGTCGAATCGGAGTCCGGATGAGGGAGATATCGCTGATTTAAAATCAGTTCTTTTTTGCATAAATTTTGGTGACGGCGGGAGAGTTGCAGCGCAAATATGAAATTTTAAGTCCCGGGATCAAGATTTCTATCACATGAGTAGATGCAGAATAATTGTTCCATTTCTGAAAACAGGTCATAATAGGGATTCTGAGCAATATTGACGAAACTGTGACAATTTCAAATTTTCGTCAAGTAAGTGAATTTTTCTCAAACCCTCTTCATGGAGATGCTATATTTTACAGGGAAAGATGATGGTCCTACTATTGAAGAATTCATACAGAGATACAAGTCCATACATGGGAGATATTGGAAGATTTCAATGAAGCTTAATATGAGAGATGAGGCTGAAAAATGGTGGTTATCACTTGACCACAAGCAGTTGACCAAACTTTCAGTTGCAGAATTCGCTTACTTGGCGAAAATTTGAAATTGTCACAGTTTCGTCAATATTGCTCAGAATCCTTATTATGACCTGTTTTCAGAAATGGAACAATCATTCTGCATCTGCCCATGTGATAGAAATCCTGATCCAGGCACTAGAATTCCAGATCTGCGCTGCAACTCTCCCGCCGTCACCCAAAATTTATGAAAAAAGAGCTGATTTTAAATCAGCGATATCTCCCTCATCCAGACTCCGATTCGACTGATTTTTTTTTGAAATTAGGTTTTTTTTCACAAAGATTCCAGATCTACAATTCTATTTTGCAAATCTTACACCAGGACATCCAGATCTGTGCCGCAAACTCGCTGTCCTGAAAAATTGTCTGCAACCCCACTGATTTTTAGATCAGCGATATCTCTTTCATCCGGACTCCGATTCAACCAATTTTTTTTTTGAAATCGGCTATTTTTTCACAAAGAATACAGATCTACAAATATATTTTTCAAATCTTGCACCAAAACTTATAGATCTGATCTGCAACTCGCCACCCAAAAATCCCTGCAAAAAATAAAAAAAAATTCTCCACTTTTGTGCCCAAGAAAGTGCTCTGATACCACTTGTTGTAGCTCTGATACCACTTGTTATAGATCTAACCCAAGAATATTATAGATCTGATATGAAAATATAAAACAATGTAAATAAACTCATGAAATAATATGAAATGATTCTTTATTGATCAAACCCTTAAGGTAGGGTAACACCATACATTCACTCCTTAAGGAAGGAGAACACTCCACAAGCCATATGCCTGTTCATACAATAATCTTTGACTATATTCTCCATGTGGAGTCTCTAGCCTCTATATAGGCCTCATACATACAATACCATGGGTCATTACCATGGTTCTCTCATACCATCAACTAATACCATGGGCCCATTACGTTATTATTAACTACTTGTGGTCCCTTACATGATATGGGTTAACCACTGTAGAGTTGAGGCTTCTGTGATCCATAACAAGTTTATGATAGATTTTTCGGCGAAAATCACATGAGAAACCATTTGTCGACGCGTTTCGAACCAACCAGTGTGGTTCATCGTCAGGACAAGTTGAAGAACAGATCCAGCTTCGCCTGTTTAAATAGCTAGAGCAGAGACACCAACGGTTACCTGGGCAAAAGGTTGACTCAAGGAGCAAGGTTAACCACCTTATTTATTACTATGGCCCATCCCATTATTACATTATTACCTTGGGTACCTCCCTTGGTACCCCATATTATCCCCCCTAAGTATATAACAATATACAAGTGTGAAAATTATATAATTACACTCACAAATCTTGAACCTCTACGGAGATGCATATCTTAATGAAGTTATAGAATTAAAGAAACTTATTTTTTACTTGAGTTCATGATGATGGGTGATGAGACCACTTGAAACGTAGGACATCAGTGAACTTGCACATAAAATATATCCAAAAACTTATTTCAACATGATTACGTGTTGTGGAAATATATTCACAAATCTTGAACCTCTATGGAGAAACACATCTTAATGAACCTCTTGCTTTTCTTGAGTCCCTAATGACGGGTTGTGAGACCACTCGAAACATAAGACATTAATAAACTCGTCAAAAGTAATAAATATAATAAAATTCAATTTGCTTTATTTTAATTTTGTATGTATTAAAAAAATTATGAATAATTTTTTAGATAAAAAAAACCATGATACCATGGACCAGTCCTTGTTTATCAATACCATGGGCCATCTAGGATTTTGATTATTTGTTATGGATTTAGGCTTTTAATTATTCAGTTACAATAATATGGGCCAATATCATGCCTTATAAATACCATATGTCCAAAAGCCATAACTTATTTCTGTTAAAATATGGCAACAAGAATATTGCAATTTAATTTGTCCTTGAATTAAATTGTGAATTAAAATTGAATTTAGTTTTAACAACTACTTGGAAATAATTAATTAATTATTTCAAATTAATTAGTTGGAGAAATTCAAGTTAGAAGTCTTTCTGAAGTCATGCAAGAGTTATCCCTTAAATTAAGGAGATAAGATTGAGTTATATTTGAGTTGTAATTAGTTAACTCAGTTTACTGAGTTAAGTCTAGTTAAATTAGTTCCAAACTGTTTGAGGAACTAATAGTGAGTTAACAGTCAGTTGATGCATTAATGCACTCAACTAGCGCTACTCCAGTTAACTAAAGATTGCCTCATCAGAAACTCATGCATGTTTATTATGAGAAAGACCCAGTTGAGATTAATGTTCAAGGACAATGTACTATCAGTTGCATGTGTTTTCTCATGGAGAAAACTCATGCATACAGTCAAGGATTCATCCTTGAGGATTGCACAGTTTTGAAAACTTGGTTTTCCACTTGGTAATAGGTTAATCATCCACAAGGAACAACGCAAGGAAATAAGAGCTTGGAGGGCAAAGAGGAAGGCTAGAGAGAAGCCAAGATTACCTATGAGCATCTGTGAGGATTGTACTGAGAGCTGGCTAGCTGTGAGAGCTAAGGCTTTGTATAATTCCTATGTATTTCTACCATGTATGATAATACAATATTGTGGGGATTTTATCTAAGACTTTCCCTAAAGTATTTTCATGTGTATTGTGCCATTGATTCTTCTTCTTCTGGTTATATTGTTCAACTTCATATTTAAGCTTCCGCAAATTGATAGTAGAAATAGGTTATAGTATTTTGCTTTGATTTATATTGCATTATCGGGTTAACCTATCACAGGTTTTCTACATGGTATCAGAGCTGTGAACAGTATACTGAGAAGAGAATTCGAAATTTGAAGTTCGGGGTTGCTAGTGCAAATTGAATTCATATCATACTTCAAGGTTGACCAATGGTATTCTATGGCTTGAGACTCAAGTATGCCTTGGAAGGTAGCTTGAATTACATAGCATGGAAAGATAGAATGGAAACTGTATTAGAAGACAATGGCTTGAAGGATTTCATTGATCAAGAAATCCCAAAGCCAGCTTCAACTAACGCACAAGAGTTGGCTAAGTGGAAGAAGTGTGTGGCGAAGGCGAGATGGATCATCCTTGAGGGGGTTCGAGACCATATTGTCTCGAGTCTCCATGGGAAGGATACTCCATTTTCAACGTGGAAGACATTGAAGGACCTCTACCAGATCAGTAGCAACCCGAGGAAATCGGCGCTCAAGGATAAGCTTCGAAGAATCAAGATGGAGAAGGGCGATACTCTTTCCACATATCTGAACAAGCTCAACACCTGCAGAGATGAGCTTGGCAGTGTGGGAATAACTACTGTCGATGATGATATGGTGAGCCTCACTCTCCTTGGCCTTCCAAAGAGTTGGAATAGCTACCAGGACTCTGTGAATGGAAGGGAGAAACTGCCGGATTGGGAACGAATGTGGTCGGATCTTATGCAGGAGGAGATCAGAAGGAACACACGAGATGGTTCTTCATCTAAGAATGATGATGAAGAAAATTTAGCCTTAGCAAGGCAAGGAAAGGGAAGGGGGAGGCTTCCCATTTCAAATCGAATTCTTCTCATGGAGGGAAGAAGGGTGACATGTCCAAAGTAAGATGCTTTAATTGTCACAAGATGGGACATTATGCGACTAATTGCCCATCGAAGAAGTCCAAGAAGGGATCCTCGGAAGGTGAGGCATTAGCCTCTCAGTTCGAAATGGAATTTACCCTCATCACGTCCATGGTGTCATCGATGATGGGTTGTGTCTGGTATCTTGACATTGGAGCCTCATTCCACATGACCGGGATAAAAATTTATTTAGTGCCTTGGAGGAGAAAGACCTCAAGATGCGCATAGAGATGGGTGACAATGGAAGGTATAGTTTTTCAGGAGTGGGCACGGTTGATTTTCAGAGGGAGCATGGAGCTCCTCTCACCTTGACAAAGGTGATATATGTGCTTGGACTGAAAAAGAACTTGGTATCAATCGCGATGTTGGAGGAAAAAGGATACGATGTTGTCTTCAGTAAAGGAAAGGCGTCCCTAAGACACATAGCCACGGGTCAGACCAAGAAGATAGGGATTCGGGTGAAGAATATCTATAAACTAGAGGTAGATGATTGTGCAGCATTGAGTACGAAAGAAGAATTGGTGCAAAGCCAAGACATTGGTGAGTTGTGGCACAGGCGGTTGGGCCATTTGCATCATGGGGCTTTGAAGATAATGCAACAGATATCTACAAGGCTTCCCAAAAGTAAACTTGAGCAAGTTGACACATGAAAATGTTGAACCTTGGGAAAGTACACCAAGTCGTCCTTTCATGATCGAGACAATCGAGCAGAGGCTATCTTAGAGCGAGTTCATACTGATTTGTGTGGACCATTCTCGACGGCATCCACAACGAAGCAAAGGTATTATGTGATTTTCATTGATGACTATTCTCGTAAATGCTGGATTTATTTCATGCAGAAGAAGGACCAAACTTTCACAAAGTTTTGTGAGTTCAAAGCTTTGGTCAAGAAAGAGTCAGGGAAGAAGATCAAGGCCTTGAGAAATGACAACAATGGAGAATATGTCTCTCAAGAGTTTAATGACTTCTGTGCAGTGGAAGGAATTAAACGAGAGTTGATGGCACCTCTTAACCCATAACAGAATGGGGTGGCCGAGAGGAAGAACATAACTATTGTAGGGGCAACATGGGCAATGCTGCATGACTAAAGGCCTACCACTTCACTTGTGGGCTGAGGCATGCAACACAACAGTCTATTTGCAGAATAGAAGCTAGCATCACATACTTGGGATGAATACACTAGAGGAAGATTTCTCCGCTAAGAGACCAGATGTGGGTCACTTCAGGGTCTTTGGCTCATCGATATATTTCCATGTGACAAAGGATGCACGGAAGAAGCTTACGCCGACAACCGAGTTGGGGATATTTGTGGAGTACACTGATACACCTCACAAATATCGGGTGTACTTGCCTACCAGTTGGAGAATAGTGGTTCGCAGAGATCTCAAGTTTGATGAGTAGAAGGCCATGCGAGTTTCCCTGAGAGGGAGCTCGAACTATAGGCTGTGGAAGAACTATTGGGTCCTAAGGAGGAGGAGCCTCAGACTGATGCGGAGCAGACGCATGCAGAGGTTCCAAGATTGGAGACATCCACTCAAGAAGAGTCTTCCAGAGATGGATGAAAGCGCACAAGAGAAGCTGACAGATTGTTGGAGGATGTGAGAGAGAATGTGGGAGCACCATCTTCTCAGTGCAGACAGAGGAGGTCACCTGAGAGGTACACTGGATACATGGCCCTTGCTGGGGAATGTGTTGAGACCGAGCCATTTTCATTTGAGGAAGCAGTGCAACAGCTGATTTGGGTTGATGCTATGATGGAGGAATATGACTCCATAGTTCGTAGCAATGTTTGGGGCGTGGTTCCGAGATAAGAGAACAAGTCAGTTGTGAGTTCCCGTTGGCTTTACAAGGTAAAGCAAGCTGCTGATGGTAGTGTGGAGAAGCATAAGGCAAGATTTGTTGCCCGTGGATTTTCACAGGTTGAGGGAGTGAAGCTATAGGGCTTCATTGATGCATATTGGGCAGGGAGTCCATCAGATCGAAAGAGAACATCATGAGGGATTTTCAACCTTGGGTCAACGACAGTTTCTTGGTACAGAAGGAAACAGAGGTCGGTTTCACTCAGCTCGGTAGAGGCAGAATACATGGCTGCAAGTCAGGTAGCATGTGAGGCCATCTGGAAGCGGAAAATCCTAGTCGGTTTGTTTGATCAGAGGATGGATCCAACTGTGATCTATTGTGATAATTAGATTTGTATCAAACTCTCTGAGAATCCAGTATTTCATGATAGGTCCAAGCACATTGACATCCGGTAACATCATCTCAGAGACTGTGTAGCGAGGAAGATCATGTTGCTACAATATATTTCGACAGAGGAGCAAGATGCTGACATTTTGACAAAGGCATTGTCAAAGTGTAAATTCGAGTTCCATAGAGACAAGATCGGGATGGCAGATAATCCCTTTCTTGTTGAGAGGGAGTGTTGAAATATGGCAACAAGAATATTCCAATTTAATTTGTCCTTGAATTAAATTGTGAATTAAAATTGAATTTAGTCTTAATAGCAACTTGGAAATAATTAATTAATTTATTTTAAATTAATTAGTTGGAGAAATTGAAGTTAGAAGTCGTTCTGAAGTCATGCAAGAGTTATCCCTTAAATTAAGGAGATAAGATTGAGTTATATTTGAGTTGTAATTAGGTAACTCAGTTGACTGAGTTAAGTCCAGTTAAATTAATTTCAAATTGTTTGAGGAAATAATAGTGAGTTAACAGTCAGTTGATGCATTAATGCACTCAACTAGTGCTACACAAGTTAACTGAAGATTCCCTCATCAGAAACTCATGCATGTCTATTATGAGAAAGACCCAGTTGAGATTAATGTTCAAGGACAGTGTGCTATCAGTTGCATGTGTTTTCTCATGGAGAAAACTCATGCATGCAGTCAACGATTCATCCTTGAGGATTGCGCATTTTTGAAGGCTTGGTTTTCCACTTGGTAATAGGCTAATCATCCACAAGGAATAGCACAAAGAAATAGGAGTTTGGAGGGCAGAGAGGAAGGCTGGAGAGAAGCCAAGATTGCCTGTGAGCATCTGTGAGGATTGTACTGAGATCTGGCTAGCTGTAAGAGCTAAGGCTTTGTATAATTCCTATGTATTTCCACCATGTATGATAATACAATAGTGTGGGGTTTTTCTCTGAGACTTTTCCCAAAGTATTTTCATGTGTATTGTGCCATTGATTCTTCTTCTGGTTATATTGTTCAACTCGATCTTTAAGCTTCCACATATTGATAGTATAAGTAGGTTATTATATTCAGCTTTGATTTATATTGCATTATCAGGTTAACCTATCACAAATTTTTTATAGTTTCACGATCAAAATAATTTATATTAATTTAATTTTATAACCTTTTTAAAATTAATTCTAAAAACAAAAAGGTTATAGCTACTTTTGAGGTATTTTGAAACCCTCCATTGTCATGACTACTAAAAATATTTCCATAGAGATTAAATCAAAGTTTTAATAAAATAAAAAATGAGAATATTTTTGTATATACATGTGTGAAGTTTGTATAATTACACTCACAAATCTTGAACTTCTATAGAGAGGCATATCTTAATGAAGTTTTAGAAATCGAGAAACTTCTGTTTTACTTGAATCCATGATGATGGGTAGTGAGACCACTTGAAACGTATGACATCTATAAACTTTCACAAAAAATATATCTAAAAACTTATATCAACATGACTACGCATTGTGGAAATATACACTCACAAATCTTGAACCTCTATGGAGAGACATATCTTAATGAAGCTTGAGAATTCATGAAGCCTTTTCTTTTCTCGAGTCCTTTATGATGGGGGGTGAGACCAATCGAAATGTAGGACATCAATAAACTAGCAAACAACATATATCCAAAAAGTTATATCAACATGACTATGGGCTGTGGAAATATATACTCACAAATCTTGAACCTTTAAGGAGATACATTTCTTAATGAAGCTTGAGAATTTGAGAAGGTCTTGATTTACTTGAGTCCTTGATGAGAGTTGGTGAGACCATTCGAAACGTAGGACATTAGTAAACTCGCACAGAACATGTATCAAAAAAATTATATCAACATGAACCTCTATGGAGAGGCATATCTTAATGAAGCTCGAGAATTTGAGAAGCTCATGCCTTACTTGATTCCTTGATGATAGTTGGTGAGACCACTCGAAACATAGGACATTAGTAAACTCATATACAACATATATCTGGAGCTTATATCAACACACATAATTTTATAAAGAGCTAGTATAAATCTATCTTAAATAAGGAACCAAGTGATGAGAAAAAGCAAAGTGGCTAACAATGATAGAGGAAAGATAAAGCATGATTCTTTTAAGTTTTTTATTATTGCATTTTCTGACATGATTGATTCAAAATATAAGTTTAATATTTTACAATCAATTGAGTATTTTTAATTTAAAACTTCCTTAAATACAATGCAATGGGATTGAATTTAAGAGAGAGAGAGGGGGGGAGGGGATAAGGGGGGGAGGGGGATAAAGGGGGAGAGAGAGGGGTAGGTGGGAGAGAGAAGGAGAGAGAGGAGGGCGTAGAGAGAAGGAGAGAGGGAGGGAGAGAGATGGAGTTGGAAGGGGAAAGAGAGAGAGGAAAGAATAAATAAATTGAGTGATAAAAGTGGAGATAATGAGAAGGAGGGGGAGTGACAAGGGAGAGATGAAGAGGGAGTGAGGGAGGGAGGAGATGAGGGGAGAGTGAAAATGAGAGGATAGAGATAGGGAGATAAGGGGAAGAGAGAGAGGGAGACAAATATGGAGGGGGGAAAAGGGGGAGGGTTGAAGGAGATAGTGATAGAGTTGGAGGAGAGAGAGAGAGAGAGAGAGAGAGAGAGAGCGATTGATTGGGGATAGAGACAAAGGGATGTGGGAGAGAAAGGGAGAAAGAGAGAGAGGTGGGGATAGATGGAGTTGGAGGGGAAGAGATAGGGAGGGAAGAAGAAATACTTTGAAATATAAAGTTGGAGAGAGAGAGGGAGTGACAAGGTAGAGATGGATAGATAATGAGGGAGAGAGGGAGAGAAGGGGAAGAGATAGATAAATAGATATGGAGATAGAGTGTGTATGTTTAGGGGGCGAGGAGGAGAGACAAAGGAGATACAATGGGAGATAGATATAGATGGAGGGGGAGAGAGTGAAAAAGATAGAGACAGAGAGAGGGAGGGAGGAAGTGAGATAAATACAGAGAGAGAAGGGGAAGAGAGATCGATATGGAGAGAGAGTGTGTATGTTTGATGGGTGAGATAAAGAGACAAAGAAGGAGAGGCAAAGGGAGATAAAGATATAAATGGAGGGGGGAGAAGGAAAAATGGAGAGATAGAAAGAGGGAGGGAGGAAGATAGATAAATATGGAGAGAGAAGGGGAAGAGAGAGAGGGAGGGAAATATAGATAGATATAGGGAGAGAGCGTGTGCATGTTTGTAGGATGATATAGAGAGACAAAGGAGAGACAGAGGGAGATAGAGGTATAGATGGAGGGGGAGAAGGGAAGAAGAAGAGAGAGAGATTGGGGGATGAACGAGGAGAGATAGATATGGCGAGAGAGAGAACTTGACACATGTTTGGGGTGGGGGATGAGATAGAGACAAGCAAGGAGATATGGAGGGAGGTATATATATAGATGGCAGGGGGAGAGAGGGAATTAGAGAGAGATAGGAGAGGGAGCGAAATATACATAGAGGTGGAAGGTGGAAAGAGAGGAAAGAAGAAAGAGACACACAAAAACAAATATAGATATAGAATTTGGATTTAGAATGTCATGAATATTTTGGTTTTTTACTAAAATAGATTCATTGATTTTAGCATAGTTGTTGATTTTTAATCCTATTTGATTGTTTGCACTAGATGCATTATTTCAGGCTAGATGTTGTTCTATAATCTTATTTGAAAGATTGTCTTAGATGCAATGATATCAATGTAGATGTTAATTTCTAATCCTATTTTATTGCTTGCACTAGATGCATTGATTTCAATGTAGAGGTTGATTTATAATTCTATTTGATTGCTTGCACTAAGTGAATTGATTCAATATAGATGTTGATTTTTAATCCTATATGATTGTTTGCATTAGATGCATTGATTTTAATGTAGATGTTGATTTTTGATTTGATGTAACTAGATCTGTGATGTACATTAATTTCAAAGTAATTAGATTAATAATGTGCATTGATTTCAGTGTAAGCACAAAAAAATTATTGATGACGTGCATTGATTTTTGTGTTATAGTGATTCAACCATAAATAAAATACTTGAATTTTCATTCTAAATAAAATGTTCACTTACTCGAAATGTTTGCTTTTTGAAAATGTAAACTATATGTAATTGGATACATTATTATTATTCCCATGCTCCATCATTCAACATTGTTAGTCACTTTTCATTCAAGGAAATATAAAATATTGTCATCGAAGATTATTTGGGGTTTAACACTCCATAAATTGCAATGATTGAGTTTGAAGAAAGCTACTATTAATATTGGAGAGCAAGAGAGAGAAGATATGGCATTTACCAAAATAGTTTGAGATAAATATTTGAATGGTCTATGATCTCAACTGCCTTTTTTCATACGATCATTATGAAAAGATGACAAAACTAATATATGTGACAATAAGAGCATTATAAGAAAATAGTTTGAGATTGATCACAATGAAGATTGTTTATAATTGACTATATTCTCATGATTCACATTTTTTATCATTCAACATTGGTACATTGTCACTTTGCATTCAAAATTATTATTTCGTCATTTTTTAACATTCAAATTATTACCAATCTCTATCATCTCAAAAAACCGAGGTAACTAAGAAAATTTAAAAATAAATTAACCAAATTAATCTTAGACATATTTAACATATTTAAAATTATCAGAATAATTAGATGTTCAACAAATCTGTATGAATGTGCACGATTGAAACCAACCTAGATCCATCTTAAGTCCAAATCCATCAAGTGTCAAGAGAGATTAAATATCTCGAGGTGCAAACCTTTCCCCAAGTTTTGCACTAAAAAAGAGATTTGCACCTTGAGAGATTTGACCCTTTTCGATGCTTGATAGATCTCAGGTTTAGATGGATCTAGGTTGGTAGGAATTTTAAGAAATCCACAAATGAAAATGATGCATTGGTATTTGATGATGAGTAATACATGATGATTAATGTTCATTGAAATTGAGTTTGGTCTATTGAGCTATTGAACCTTTTGATATATAACCCATTTGATGAATAACCTACTTTATAGAGTGCAAATCTTTCTTAAAAAACTTTATGAATTTCATCATAGAGTTGAGAGGAGATAGTCTTACGAGGATACAAAATTGTGAGCATGCCTTGGCTTAAACTTGCGAGAGGTCATGGACTTGAAATATTTGTGGAAGTTCTTCCCGAAGAAAAGAAATAAAAAGATTCCTTTTAAATTGCTAGAGCGATCCTTATAGAAAATGGTATAGAATATGCAATTTCACACAACGTAGTGAAGTGAATGGTATAGAATATGCAATTTCACACAACGTAGTGAAGTGTTCTATAACCTAATATGGAATAGCAGTTTTCATGAATAAACATAATATTACATTATTTTTTTTAAAAGCTACTAGACGACTTCATCTTCAACCACACAAAATTGAATTGAATTAAAAATAAATAATTACAATAACTTTTAAAAAAGAAAATATGGATTCATCTTCAACCCATCAAATTTGTTAATGTGAAATTTGCTAATATAAGGAAATTAAATACAGGAATTAAAATCACAGCCTAGTCTCATTAAATAAACAAGTAAATAAAATCAATCACTTCTTATTTTTTAAGTAAAAGATTAATAAAAAGCATTTAAATCTAAATGTTAGACTTGTTTTATTGCTTTATTTTTCTTTATATAAATGGGTTATTTATTTATTACTATCATTATGGTTATTATATTTTTTAAATAATATTTAAAGGGACTCTAACCTTTTTATAAAATGAAAGTGTAATTAGCAAAATTTAATTTGTTTTTAAAGAATACTGAACTCGAATATTTTCAATGTCATTTAAACATCACAAAGTATTTATTATTATTATTATTATATTACTAGATAATAGCTTTGAGGATTATCTTAATTGGTTGAATCTGTGACATTAAAGCCCCTTTGCTATTGAGAGGTCATGGGTTCAATTCTCTTGACACCCTCAGGGTCAACCCCTATGGTTGAGCCAATAGGAAGTGATCCCTTCGAGTGGATCTGCTTGGTATAAATATTTCGTGGATGTAGTGGTCACTAATCTTTGAGGTTCGTGAAGCACATAGAAAACAATTATTAGGGAATAATTTTAAAATTATTTTCTTAAATGTTTAATTAGTTAAAAATAAACTTAACATTATTTAAATATTCAATATATTAATAATTTTATAAATTGGTTAACAAGTTGTTTGTAATTTTGTAAATAAAAGTCGTAAAATTTATATTAGAAAAATGTTACAACTAAGTTGAATAGTGAGATGGTACAAAAGAGAGTTGAGTTGTCTTGAAACCGATTAGCAATATAATTTGCTAGTATATATTGGAAGCAAAGGATGCCAAGTTCCAAGTCATACGTTACTAGGGATTTCAAAAAGTCATTGCTAGCATATACTCTAAAAGGACTCCTAAGATAAGTATTGTTTTAAACAATAGGAAAACTCACAAAAAATATGTTTCTTATGAGTTTCATCTTATCCAATGCTGGTTGGTGGGATGCTTATATCCAAGTTTGTCACTTCCATTATTTGATATACAATATTCTTCCTTGAGACATACCTAGGACAAATTTATTGATATTCTTGAATTGGAGGTAGTTGAGTGTGAGTCTTTATGAAGATTGTAGATTATGATATTGTCTTACTTGTTGAACAAGACTATCCATAAATAAAAAATTATGGGATATACACTAATGTTCATTCTCCTGAACCTTTGTGGTCATTGAGAAAATTGATATTATGATATTATTTATAAACTCCTCATGCCTATAAAGCACATTATGTAGTTTTTCAACTTCCATGTAATCCATATTTAGTAACACTCTTTGTCGCCTAGTAAAAAAAGATTAATAAATTCCTAAAGGAGAAATTCTAAAAGATAAACTCAAAATTTCCCTGGAAACAAACATTACATATTGGAGTGCATTACAAACCTAGGAAGAGGACTACACCAAAGGAGGTGGAAGAGGGTGGCCAACAAACAAATTATAAATTCCTATCCAAGAATATAACCTTTGAGCAAAGACAACTTAGAAGGTACCCAAGATCCCAAGCACCTAACACTAAAACAAAGCACCAAAGGAGAGAGCCAACACAAAATTCATGAACAAAGCACCAAGATATAAAGAAAACCATTGGAGCCTAGGGTGTTGAAGAAAATCTCTAAGACACTTGCAATAAATGATTAGAAATTCCTCCCAAGAGATGAGTTATGTTGAACTTGTACTTATATTGATAGTGGGTGTGAATCAATATAAGATCCTTTTATTTCAAATGGTTATTCATCAATCATTTATTAACTTAAAAACATTAAATTCATGTAAATTCAAATCACAAAACACAAAATTTGGCATTAAAACCCTGTATGGGAGAAAACTACAAAAAATTATCTTTATACATCTCTATAGGCACCAACTCTCTGTTACAAACCTTGTAGGCTGTTGGGTACAAGTTTTGTGCATATTTTGGACACCATTTTCCCCCCATCCTTGACCATTTCACCTCTAAATATGTGGAATTTATGTCATAATTATCTTTTTCCCGATTATAAGAATCCATTTTTGTTATGCCATATTATTTTGCCATTTTTGTTAAATATGAATGAGGTTATATATTTTTGATGGCTAACCGAGGAAAATATGGAAAAATTTCTCTGACTCTGTTTCTTTCAAGTGATGCTCCAAAGCCCACGGCCAAAGGATGAACAATGGTGTGATAGTTCACAAAGGGGTTTTGAGTACTTGCTGTTTCAGACCATTGCTATTACACCCGGAATTGCTGTTACACCTCAAGCATTGCTGTTACACCTCGAATTGCTGTTACACCATGGGATGTTGACTACACTGCAATTATCTAGGACCGTGGGTACTATTCCACATGACAACTATCATAAATATTGTATTATCTATGGGCAGCTAAGGAGTCAAGGCAATTGTGATTTTGAGAAATGATGTAACAAAATAGGCCTTGTATTTAGAACAAGTTGTAATGGTTTCTATTCTCTCTCGATATTTATCGCCATGGGAATCGTGAGATTCTCATGACTGATCTGTTCCTTATTTTGGACATGTAAATATTATAAAGGGGACTCAGTTCTATGTAAATGAGACATACAATATCGTCATTTTGCTTCTGTAATTCATAACCATTTTAATACAAAGAATAACATTTATGATGTTTTTACAGACGTGGTGTTGAGACTTTACTAATTCACATTTCATCTCTGCACCTTGCTAGGGAGGAAGGATGTTTTTACAGATGTGGTGTTGAGACTTTACTAATTCACATTTCATCTCTGTGCCTTTCTAGGGAGGAAGGACCCTCCTCTTTAGCAGGGATTGCAACAGCAACAATAGCATAGCGGTAGATTAATTATTGTTCAAGTAAGTGTGAAGTTATTTTTTTCACCGTGTAATTTGCAGAATGGGTTTATTTTTGTTTCTAGATTTCTGATATGCTGTCACACAAGATTGATTTGAACATAATATTTAACCAGCCGACTTAGTTAGTGGTGTGGTGTGTGGCGCATCTTTTCCTTGGTAACATGAAGTGTGGTTTCATTTCTGTAGAATGTTTTTGATTTCTACATGAGTGTTACTTTCTGCAATTAAATTCAATGACATTTGTTTCTGTCTTTTATTTTTACTCTTGGCTGAAGTGTATTGACATAGACAGTGCATAATCCTTTGAAATAAACAGACCTACCATGGGTTGAAAATTAATGGTTGCGATTCAGTCATATTAATAGTGATTAAATCGACTCAAAATTTTGGCACCGTTGCTAGGGAAGGTAGTGGACAATGCAATCAACCAAGTGTGTTTTGTTAACAGAGTGTTTCTAGTGCACAACTGCTAGGCGGTAAGACGAGAGGTATGAACCTCCGTATCGCTCTAATATACCTGGGCGGGATCACCACTGTGGTCACTAGAACACTTAGGTTGTGTGAATTTATTGATTCTTTAGATGTGTTCTTATCTTTACAGGTGCTGGGTGGTAAGACAAGAGGTAAGAACCTGCACATCACTTTAATATACTTGAGCGGGCTCACCACTGTATAAGCTGAGACACTTAGGGCTTGAATAAATACGCATAGGTTCCATGTGTAAAGTGTAGGAATAATATAAATCCCAAAGTCTAACCACTCTAATAAATCACAGGAAAAACAGGTCATAAAAGAAATAAGAAGAGCATAGATTTAGGGAGGAAAACATTTATTCATGAGCTGATGTCAAAAAAAGAAAAAGATCAGTCAAATTCTCAAAGGAACACAAGGAAAATAAGGCTACAAAAAGCTGTACTCCAATAATAAGAACATAAGCATTCAATTCCTCTATCTTCGGACCGTATCATGCTAAAACTAGTGTAACCATGCCTAAAACTAAGTATCCAAATCAGGAGCAGCAACTATAGATCTGATATAAAAATATAAGACAATGCAAATAAACCCATAAATAATATGAAATGATTCTTTATTGATCAAACCCTTAAGGTAGGGCAACACCACACATTCACTCCTTAAGGAAGGAGAACACTCCACAAGCCATATGCCTGTTCATACAATAATCCTTGACACTCCTTGACATGGAGTCTCTAGCCTCTATATAGGCCTCATATATACAATACCATGGGTCATTACCATGGTTCCCTCATACCATCAACTAATACCATGGGCCCATTACATTATTATTAACTACTTGTGGTCCTTTACATGATATGGGTTAACCACCTTATTTATTACTATGGCCCATCCCATTATTACATTATTACCTTGGGTACCTCCCTTGGTACCCCATATTATCCCCCCTAGGTATATAACACTCCACCCCTCTTAGCATGTTTCGTCCCCGAAACATGGGAAGAACACAAATAATAAGATCTACTCAAAAGAGTAGTCCGTTGGTACCATGCACGTGCATCTAGCCATCCAAGAGAAAGGTGAACGCTCGATCTCGCTGGTGCCTCGCTCGCTTGAGATGGAAGTTGACCATGGCAGCTCTTCTGTGTTGATGTGTAGTAGGTGGATCTTCGCTCCTCGCTATCTGTCATATGGGGGTTGTTGTCCTTGTGGCTAATTGGTTGCCATCTTGTTGGTTGTTTTCTTGCGGGGTGATGTGGGTGATGATATGTTGAAGTTTTAACCCCCGGTGCCTTTTTTTTAAATTCACGCTACTGTGGTGCCTGTTGTGGTGTCTTATTTTCCAATATGACTTCAACCACTGAGCCCTCCTCTGATGTATCAACACCTATAACCTTTTCTGCTTCAACCTCTGTTTGTGTTTGATTGTCTATCATCACTGGCTCATCATCTAATATGTCAGACCCTGGAACATCTTCTCCTTCAGCCTCCTTGGACTCTACCTGTTTATTAATGGAAATATCCTGTAATGTAATTTTCTTCTTTTTATACCAGAGCTTCAGGAATTTCTTTTGCACATTAATATTGATAGTACCCGTAGATTCCATCCAAGGATATCCCAAAACAACATCCATATTATCCATCTCTAAAGTATAAAAATCACCATGCAACACATACTTATCCATAGAAAGCTTCAAATCCTTATAAATTTGAACATCCTCATCATCAAGATGTGTATTTTCAATTTGTTTTGCTGGAACTTGCAATTTGTTTGTCAAATTAACATTGATGAAATTATGCTTGCAACTAGGATTTATAGAAACAATGATTTTCTTCTTCTGAATCAATCCATGAACCTGCAATAAGGAGATACCAGCAGAAAATAACCCTTTAGGTTCCTTGGTTTCATTCTTTCCTGCAAAAATAAAATCTTTGCTAGGCTGTGTGTCTGTCTGTGTGAGCTTATCCACAATATTAGCTTTACGGTCAAAGTGGTCCATAAGAGCTTTTGTGAATTTGTCCCAAGTCAAGGGCCTTCGATAGCAACGTTGATGCCATTGCCACCATTGCAATCTTTCATTGTCCAAGTACATTGTTCCCACACTCAGTTGAGTCTCATCATCCATGATGTAATTCAATATAAAAAATTTCTCCATTTGTGCTAGCCATTTGGCTAGATGAGAGCCATCAAATGGATACAAGTCCCTCAAATTCAGATCTAGGCCCACCATCACAAAAGAATTGGCGAAAATTTGAAATGGTCATAATTCCGTCAATATTGCTCAAAATCCCTATTATAACCTGTTTTCAGAAATGGAACAACCATTCTGCATCTTCCCATGTGATAGAAATCTTGATCCAGACACTAGAATTTCAGATCTGTGCTGCAACTCTCCCGCCATCACCAAAATATTTGCAAAAAAGAGCTGATTTTAAATTAGCGATATCTCCCTCATCCGGACTCCGATTCAACTGATTTTTTTTTTGAATTTGGGTATTTTTTCACAAAGAATCTAGATCTACAATTAGATTTTTCAGATCTTGTTCCAGGACGTCCAGATATGTGCCGCAAATTCGCTGCCCCGAAAAATTGTCTACAACACCACCGATTTTTAGATCAGTGATATCTCCTGCATCCGGACTCCGATTCAGCCGATTTTTTTTTGAAATCGGGTAATTTTTCACATAGAATCCAGATCTGCAATTAGATTTAGTATATCTTTCACCAAAACATACAGATCTGATATGCAAACTCGCCGCCCCTGAAATCCTGCAAAAAAAAAAGAAATCTCCATTTTTGTGCCCAAGAAAGTGCTCTGATACCACTTGTTATAGATCTGACCCGGAAATACTATAGATATGATATAAAAATATGATACAATGCAAATAAACCCAGAAATAATATGAAATGATTCTTTATTGATCAAACCCTTAAGGTAGGGCAACACCATACATTCACTCCTTAAGGAAGGAGAACACTCCACAAGCCATATGCCTGTTCATACAATAATCCTTGACACTCCTTGACATGGAGTCTCTAGCCTCTATATAGGCCTCATACATACAATACCATGGGTCATTACCATGGTTCCCTCATACCCTCAACTAATACCATGGGCCCATTACATTATTATTAACTACTTGTGGTCCCTTACATGATATGGGTTAACCACCTTATTTATTACTATGGCCCATCTCATTATTACATTATTACCTTGGGTACCCTATATTATCCCCCCTAGGTATATAACACAGTGGAAGGCTAGTGATAAGGACCCTAGGGCTGAGGGTCAAGGGGAAATGGTTGGGAACACCAGGAGCCTAAGACAGAAAATCATTCATTGAATTATCAATATCTCGATTGGGGAAGCGCAGTGAAACAACCATCCCCGAAGTAGCCTGAGTTATCAATTAACAAATCTTCACCTACAAGACAGTTACCAAAACGGTCTGAAGAAGACCCGTCACTGCAAGGATCAGGAGGATTAAAAATGGGGGACAAAAATAACAACAACACTAAAATATATTCCACCATTTCCACCTTTGAGTTTCCAATAGGGATATCAACGGCGAGGCTCCCATGAAAAAATTTCCTTTGTCATCTCTCCCATATTTTAAAGGAATGTTTGTAGAAGACCGTGAAACCTTGTTGTTTGAATTTGATGTCTTGTGTAGGAGATATGATTATATTTTAGATGCGCAGAAGCTGAAATTATTCCTTTCTACTCTAAAAGGAAAACATTGAGATGGTTCATGGGATTAGGCTCTATTACTATTAAGACGTGGAGCGACATGAAAGAGACATTCCTATCTAAGTATCAGGATTATTGCAGAACTAGGGATTTGAGGGAAGAAATATTTAGGATGACACCAAAGGAGGAAGAAATATTGGAGGACTATGTGGAGTGATTCCATTACAATTTGCAGAGATCTAAACACAGTGACTTAGATCAAGAAATCTTGAGGACCATATTCATAAGGGGAATGAGAGATGGTTGCCTTGATACCTTGAATCTACTAGGGAAGTGGACATATCTCAAGAACCATTTTCTGAGATAATAAAGTTTTGTTTGAGATGCTCTAGAGGATTATCAAAGGGGAGAAGCATGGTACAAGATGCCTCTACCCGGATACATAAATATTGAAACAATGGTGTAACCAGGGCGGAAATCAGAAACTTATTCGAGAATCTTAAAACCGATCTTCTAAGTACCATTTCTGCTCAAATAATGACGGCACAAGTGAAGAACGCACAGGACAACGCTGATGCAAATTTAGCTGTGTTCTGCCCGATATGCAAAGACAAGAATTCCTAGAAGGAATCTAGGGTAAATAACATCATCCTATGAAACATTTGTGATCTAGAGCATTCCACAGGTCATTTCCCAGATCTTCCCGGATTGAAAGCTGTGCTTAAGGAATCAAGCGAGGAGGTTCAATCTTCCTACTTCAATGGATCTAGGAAAAATTGGCAACCACGATCCTCAGGTATGTCTCAAGACTTATCAACTTTCAATCCATAGAATAATACATATAATGTTCATCAATTTCCATGGTAGTACTCTGCTCCTCCTTCGGCACAATATCCTTCACCTTGGAATCAGTGGTCTTTCTCATCACCTTTCCAATGCCCTCCGTCGCAACCATATCCTTGGACTCATAATTGGAGAGGAAGTTCCATAGGACCAGTTCCTCCTATAATACTAGTACAACAACAGTTAAAACTACCACCTCTTCAAACACCTGTTGCTACACCTTCTATACGACCCCAATTACTTGTGCAACCTAACCCTAACCCGAACAATAAGGCAACCCAGAACATTGAACCTTTGACTACCTTTCAGACTTATTGTATCACTCTTGTCGGGTATAACGAAATCCATCTTCGGTCAGGGAAAGTGGTTAACCCAAATCTCTCCCCTGTTATAACCAAAGAAGAATGTGAGTCACCCAGGGGGGGGGGGGGTTCTATAGATTTTGAAGTTGCTGTCATAGCTGATTCAGAAAGGGTTGTTGCGCCTGTAACAACTAGTTCGAGTAAAGATGATACACCTGTAACAACCAATTTGACTATAACAACTAAAGGCCCTCCACATCCTCGAAGGCTAGCAGAAACTGGTATGACTTCACACCTGGAATCGAATTTTCTCAAGGAGCTTAGAAACATACACATACAAATTCCTCTACTATAGACTATCAGAGATGTGTCTGTTTATGCAAAAAACAGTAAGGGACCTGTGTGTTAAAAAACCTGGAAGGAAGCCTAAGGACCTTGCTACTATTCATGTGATGGGAAATTTATCCGAGATGATGATTGATCAACCCCTTTTAACCAAATACAATGATCCATGGAATCCTACTGTCACTGTTTACATCGATGGTAGGCCCATTACCCATGCATTGATTGATTTAGGGGAAACAATTAATGTAATGACGAAAGAGCTCTTCATCACCTTAGGGTTACACGAACTAAGACACACACCTACGATGTTGGAATTAGCAGATAGGTCTCGTGTCAAACTTGAGGGGATGTTAGAAGACATAGTGATTACAGTGGATTCTTGGCGATATCCTGCTGACTTACTATTTTACAAACTAAATCAAACATGGGGAGAATCCTTTAATATTAGGAAGGTCATGGCTAGCCACTGTAGATGCATTCATAGGATGTGAGTCTAGATCTATGATGATTTCTGATGGCTAGGCCACCAAGAATATTAGCCTTTATCCCCCAGTGAAACCAGATATGGATTCGGGAAATCCCTTGTGGGATGAATTTGAACCCGAGTCAGATCACTCACAACCACTTCTCACCCTCGGGAAGGCACAATACTTTAAGAATGAAATGGAAGATGATATCATAAGTGGTTTTATTAGTAATTCACTTTCTGTTACTTCCATTGAAGACTCAGGGGAGGAAGATGTTGTAGAAGATTTGAGCCTTGAACAGATGAAGGTTGCTCCAAGTATTAACAACAGTTCTATTGAAATAGAACTAGGCAAATATCTTAATGTCAACCCAAACTTTAATGTTGAGTAGAACAAATTGTTGTTACAATTGTTAAAGAAATACAAAAATGCGTTTGCATGGGATTATACAGATATGAAGGGTATCCATCCCAGCCTATGCACTCACCACATCTATTTGAAGGATGGTTTCAATCCAATGAGACAACCGTAGCGACACATGAACCTTGCATTAAAGGAGGTAGTAAAAGAAGAATTGTAGAAACTCCTGAATGCCAACTTCATTTATCCCATTTATGATAGTCAATAGGTATCTCTACTTGTCATTGTCTCTAAAATGAATGGCAAGTGGACAGTATGTGTGGATTATAGAGAACTTAAAAAAGACACTCAAAAGGACCATTTCCCCTTGCCATTTATAGACCAGGTCCTTGATACCCTGTCCGGAAAGAAAATATTCTCATTCCTAGATGGGTTTAGTGGGTATAACCAAATACAGATTGCCCTAGAAGACTAAGATAAAACAACCTTTATCTGCTCTTGGGGAACTTTTGCATACATGGTTCTTCCTTTTGGACTCTATAATGCACCAACAACATTCCAAAGGGCGATACTGGGAATTTTCTTAGACCTGTTGAATGACTGTCTATAATATTTCATGGATGACTTCACACCCTGCGCGGATGCCTTCGAAACAACATTAATTAATTTGGAAAAAGTATTAGAACTATGCGAACGGACTAATGTTACTTTGAGTACAGAGAAATGTCACATGATGATGAATGAAGGGATCGTGTTGGGACATCTTATTTTAGTTGACGGGATTAAAATGGACCCTACTAAGATAGAGATAATATTGAAAATCCCAATCCCCAAGACATAGAAAGAGGTACGTAGTTTCTTGGGTCATGCAGGGTACTATAGGAGATTTATAGAAATTTTTTCAAAGATTTCATCTCCTTTATTTTATTTACTTATGAAAGATGCAGAGTTTGTATGGATAGGAAAATGCGAGCAGGCCTTTGTGAAATTAAAAGACTGTGTATCAACAGCTCCTATTTTGCGGGGTTCGAACTGGAATCCATTGTTCCATATAGCTACGAACACATTTGATACTGCTGTGGGCGCTGTTTTGGGCCAAATGGAGGACAGGAAACCATTTGCAATTTTTTATATAAGCAAAAACTTGACTCCATCTAAACTCAATTACATAGTGACCGAGAATGAATTCCTTGCAGTAGTGCATGCCATCAATAAATTTTAGCTCTACATCACATGATATCAAGTATTTGTAAACACTGACCACTCTGCCATTCACTTTTTGATGAAAAAATCAGTCACTAATGGTAGGATTACTCAGTGGTTATTGCTGTTACAGGAATTTGATATAACTATCCTAGATAAACATGGGAAAGATAATGTGGTGGTTGATTTTCTTTCTAGGCTGAATGTTGGTAGTGAAAGCATGCCTATTGAAGATCCTTTTCAAGATCAATATATTTTTGCTATTTCAGTTCACTCACCGTGGTATGCAGACATAGCTAATTATCTTACTGCAGGAAAAATTCCCCAACACCTATCCTATAGGGAAAATAAAAGGATTGTCCAACAAAGTGATAGATACTCATGGATAGAAGGAAATCTCTATCACACTGAGCTAGATCATTAGATTAGACGTTGTGTAAGGGAGGATGAAATTTTTTATATCCTGCGCGCTTCTCATGAGGAACCTTGCGGAGGACACTTTGTAGAGAATAGAACATGATATAAGGTGCTCTCAACTGGGTACTATTGGCCCACAATATTCCAGGATACTAAGAAATTCATGAAGGGATGTGACAACTGCCAGAGAATGGGTCAACCACTCCAATCAGATGGGATGTCATTGCAACCTCAAGTAGTCTTAAAATAATTTGAGAAATGGGCCCTAGATTTTGTAGGACCAATTAACCCATCATCTCAGCAGAAATCCGACATTTTGGTCTGCACAGAATATGTCACAAAATGGGTTGAGGTGAAAGAATTAACCAAAGCTACAGAGCAGGTTGTTTCAG
This sequence comes from Pinus tabuliformis, assembly GCA_031772625.1. NCBI lineage: Eukaryota > Viridiplantae > Streptophyta > Pinopsida > Pinales > Pinaceae > Pinus > Pinus tabuliformis. The sequence continues at coordinate 179,299,409 of CM062808.1, forward strand.
ACTTCTTGTTTGAAGATATTTTTTTCCACTTTGGAGTACCCAAAGAAATAATGATAGATGGAGGATCCCAGTTTACATCTCATTTGATTCTAAACATGGTTGAGAAATACAAATTCTGTCATAGAATCACTTCACCTTATCATCCGCAAGAAAATGGGCACGTACAAATCACCAACAAGGTTATTGAGGGCATTCTTACTAATATCGTAGCCAACCATCAAAGAAATTGGGCTTATAAACTTCCAAAAGTGTTGTGGATATACTAGACTACATGGAGGAATACTAAAAGGTTCTCACCATACGAATTAATGTATGTTAAAAATCCTCCATTTCCTATAGAATTTTAATTTAAGACATAAGAACAACACTACAAGTAAATTTGGATCTGGCAATAGCACAAAAACAATGGTTGAATCAGCTTAATGAACTAGATGAGAAACGGTTAGCTTCCATTCAACAAACAAACATTGTCCAGTAGCAAAGAGCTAATTGGCATGAAAAATTCATTAAAAAGAAGAAATTTCAAAAAGGATATTGGGATCTACTATATGATTCAATATTTCAGGATTTTAAAGGGGATCTCTGCACTAGGTGACTAGGTTCTTATGAAGTTGACAGAGTCTTCGACATGGGATTGTAAATTTAGTAACCATTGGCAGTGCTAGGACACCATTGTTTGCTAATGGGCATTGTGTTCAGCTATATCACAAACCTGCTTCAAAGGAATCATTCGTCAACACTGTCACTGATTCCAATCTTTAGATTATGAATGCAGGGGACAATTCCCTTGTGCTGCCAATTTCTTAATGCGCTAATAAGTGTAACAACCGAAAACCAACTTTTGTTGGCAGCTGTTACACCCAGCAATAAAAAAAGAGAAAAAGAAAAGAAAAAGAAAAAAGAGAGAGCATAAAAGCATATAAATAAAAATTTGACTGCGAAAACCTCTTCTGGGGCGCAGAAAGACCGATTATGACAGCTGAAAACCACTATGTGGCAGTTGTTGCACATTTCTTTTTCCTATGTAACAACATTATGTAACTCGTGCATATTCTATATTTTATGTTGTTACAGGTTTTAGTAGAATATGTTTGTAAATTCTTTTTGTAAGTATTTTAAAGAATCATGTAAATAAGAAACAACTGTAGAAATAGCATGGAAATTGTGTCTGCAGTTACATGTGTAACAACTGTCAACCTGTAAGTAGTCACATCAACGAAATCGTCAGCCGCAATATAAAAAAGAGAGAGTATTCATCAGCGCTATGTCGTGGGAGCAATTCATACAACTAGCACATCATCGTTGGAATTAATTATATCGTTGATCCTTGTTAGTAGTCCTTTCTTGCCACATCACTTCAGGTACGTCATAGAAAGGTATATCATTTCTGCCCTCTATTTAACAATCATGTCAATTAATATGGTATCTCCTTAGATGACCGAGGACGGACGTCACATTAAACTCAGGGGAGAGGACGAATCATTTCGTAATGTATGATCGCAAATTTAAAGCCAGTAATCATTATTAAAAATTTGTCATCATTATCCCTTTATTTCGACCATGCCAAGAATTAAAACGCATTTAATGATAGATCTCCATGATCCAACCAATAATGAAACCATACTATGTGAATTATGATTCTCCCTAACTTGAATCCTAGTTTTATTACTTATTTCACTGCCCTAACATCAACCTCAACGAAGCATTGCACCTTCATTCCAAAATTCTCAGAGCAAGAGTAGAATACAGAGTGTTGGGATAGAGATGGGAGGAGAAATAGTCTGAAAAGAGCCCAATTCGACTGAAGCATTGGAGAATTTCCCTGAGGCATGCTAGGTCTTTAAGGAAGTAGGCTGGTTTGAATTTTTTGAATGACTCAAGGGATCAGAGGAGTCGGTGGTCATGGAATTCGCTCAGAACCTACATAGAAACTAGATGAAAGTTCGGGGGTTAAAGATAGAAGTGACAAAATAAGTGATTTCCCGTGTGACATAACTATAGACTGTGGGGAAACAGTGGTTCGGCAAAAAAATTAATGGCCCCTCTCTTAAGGCATAATTCCTTCAAGGAGAGGAACACTTGGAGAAGAAGGGTAGGGGAATTGACAGATCGTCACTCCCTCAGTAGTGGGGAGATGTTTCCCTGTACATTATTAAGTAAATTACCTATGAAGGAAGGGAAACGATCGTGTTTAAATACCATTTTTCACTACTAAACCACCGCGGCACAGGCAGCTGGTTAACCTTCCATATTTCTTGTTAGAAAACATCAGGCACATGTCTGCGGCTATAAAAACTGCTGCACACCTAGAAACTTGTGTCACCAATCACGGTCTTATTAAATTGATCGTACTGGACATATTGAAATGATAAGGCAGAAGATGGGTGGAATTCATGAGTAGCAATACAAGTACCTCCCGCAAGAGGTGAACTAAAATCCATGACGCCCCAAAGGAAGCGAGGGACACTGGAGAACGAGGCTAATCTTCGGAGGGTAGGATCGAGAAAATATCATTGAAGAAGCCAATAGGTGGCAAGATACCGAAGAAAAGGGTAAAAGTTAGTTCACGACTAGAATCTTCACCTTTATGCAGCAAAGAACTGAGAAAGGACACATGGAAGTAGAAAGAAGGGGAACAACCCCATCCGTAAGAAGACCCTCTGCCTGGTAAGGATGAGACTCAATTTTTGCTGCTTAAAATAAAAAATTTAGAAGAAGAAAATAAAAAATGAAGGCAACAATTAGAAGGAAGTAGAACAGAAGCAAGGGTCCCATGCCTGGATATCTTGGCAGAAGCAATGGACAAAATGAGGGCAGATTCTGCACAAGGTCCTATGTGTGTGACATGGACCATAAACCTAGCAGAAACTGGATACAAAGTTTGTGTTGCGAGCACCATCTCAATGGAAACTCAGACCGAACCCTAGGAAGATGTTACACAAGAACTCTTTGACGACGTTGTTGATACACAAGAACCAACAGATGAAATAGAGCATCCCATGGGTATCGACCCAAGAGCTGATACACAATAACCTGCTGACGAAACTTTTGTTACACAAGAACCAGCAGTAGAGGCCGAAGCTACCTAGGGACGAAAGGAAGAGGCTGCTACACAAGAACCTGTTAATGACACTGCTGTTACACAAGAACCAACAGCCGAAACGGAGAAGCTCAATCCTTGGGATGCTGTTACATTCCCAAGTGATATTGCATGTGAAGGAACACAGGGTCCTGAATCAGGATGGTGTTCAGAGAAAATTTGATTGATATCAGAGTTGCAGAAGTGGAAACAACATGTACTCTTGTTGCAAGAAGGAGTGATCTCGCTGACGGCACACTAGAAAGTAGTAAACTCGCTCAAGGAGAAATGGGCTGAGAAGGATTTGAAAAAATATCAGAAAGATGGGGAAAGGAGCTAGCTACGAAGAAGAAAGAAGACTAGTTGCAACTGTTGCATCAACAGGTTCGAGATTTAATGAATGATAAACACAAGTTGCATGAACTCTTCCTATATCTGTTAGGGTGTAGAAGACCCTCTCCGTCCTACCCAGTTTTTCTGTGGGAACAATTTTTCTTGTTTTAGTTGAAGGCGATCTATGAAAATATATTGTATTTGGGTAATTCCACACAAAATGTTTTGGACGTTTTTCGTGCTTGTGATTTCCATGATCAAGGCTTTCTTTGTGAGCTTTTCCTCCATAATATAATTTGTGAGCATGCTAGTAAGCACACGGTTGCGTGTGTTCTTTCTTACATGGGTGATCTACAGTTGCGCGCCTTTATTTCTTTTATGAAAAATCAGATAGAATGGCACATGGCCATGAAGTTAGTGGACGCGAATGAAGAGAAGGCAACATTAATGATCCGGGCTGAACCAGGTATGGCTGCAGAATTACGAAAACATTTTAGGAATTTTTTGAGTGTTCCGGATGTCAAGGAACATGTAGCCATCTACAGGAGAAGAATTGTGAAGCTTTGCCTCAAACATTTTGTGCAGATGAAGAGCCATGCACTAACAAGGTGCCATAAATGCACAGAGGTTAGTAGTGCAGGACTATAAGAGAGCGACCTGTTTGGTTTTCAAAATTTTGTGGTTCCTATTGTACGGTTCCCATAGTATGCCTAGATTGTGGATATATTGGGCGCCTTTTGGATAGGACTCAGGTTTAAGTATCCTTTAATTTGGCTGCTAGTGGAAGAGTACTAGCCTCACTATCAACTGTGTGATTATGAGGAGGAATCTTGGCCACATTAGATGATGGCCACTCAAGGCTACATGTTTGTTGAGGAGGACAATGCTAACACCTATAATTGACAGAACTACATATGAAGTATAGCAACAGGCTCTGAATTATTTTTGCATGAGGACATGCAATTTCTTCAGCTTGGGGGAGATGTTGGGTGTAGGTTTTGTGCATATTTTGGACACCTTTCCCCCCCATCCTTGACCAGTTCACTTCTGAACCTATGGAATTTATATCATAATTACCTTTTGCCCTGTTACAAGAATCCATTTTTGTTATGACCTATTATTTTGCCATTTTTGTTAAATATGAATGAGGTGATATATTTTTGATGGCTAACCGAGGCAAATATGGAAAAATTTCTCTGGATTTGTTTCTTTTAGGTGATGCTCCAAAGTCCATGGCCAAAGGATGAAAAATGGTGTGATAATTCACAAAGGGGTTTTGAGTACTTTTTGTTTCAGACCATTGCTGTTACACCTCAAACATTGTTATTACACCTCGAATTGTTGTTACACTGTGGGATGTTGACTACACCGCAACTGTCTAAGATCGTGGATACTATTCCATAGGAAAGATGTTGTAAATATTGTATTATCTATGGGCGGCTAAGGAGTCAGTGTGATTTTGAGAAATGATGTAACAACAATAGGCCCTGTATTTAGAACCTGTTGTAACGATTTCTATTCTCTCTCGATATTGATCAGGATGAGGATCATGAGATTCTCATGACTGATCTGCTTCTTATTTTGGGCATTTAAATCTTATAAAGGGGACTCAGTTCCATCTAAACGAGATCGACAATATCGTCATTTTGCTTCTGTAATTCATAACCATTTTAATATAAAGAATAACATTGTCGATGTTTTTACATATGTGGTGTTGAGACTTTACTAATTCACATTTAATCCCTGCCCCCTACTAGGGAGGAAGGGCCCTCCTCTTTTGCAGGGATTGCAGCAGTAGTAGTAACATAGTGGTAGATTAATTATTGTTCCTTTCAATAAGTGTGAAGTGATTTTTTTCGCTGTATAATTTGTAGAATGGGCTTATTTTTGTTTCCAGATTTCTGATATACTGTCACATAGGATTGATTTGAACATAATATTCAACCAACCGGCTTAGTTAGTGGTGTGGTGTGTGGTGCGCCTTTTCCTTTGTAACATGAAGTGTGGTTTCATTTCTATAGAATGTTTTTGATTTCTGCATGAGTGATACTTTCTGCAATTAAATTCAACAACATTTTATTTTGTCTTTTATTCTTACTCTTGGCTGAAGTGTATCAGCACAGAAAATGCATACTCCTTTGAAATAAACATACCTACCCTGGGTTGACAATTAATGGTTGCGATTCAGTCATATTAATAGTGATTAAATCGACTCAACATAGGCACCAACTTATTGGAGATACCAATATCCTTAGTTCAACACCAACTCAACAAGATATTGTGTAGGCACCAACTTTCTGGAGACATCAATCTCTTTGGTGAACCAACAACTTAGCGAGACTTGTATAAGCACCAACGTAAGGTTTTCATAAAAAAAAGTACTTCTAACTTCACCGACATTCTTCATACTTCATGAATTTTGCAACGCCATCATACCCTTAACTTTCATGCTCCAATGCCTCTCCTCGCTTCATACCGTAGACATAGTTTCAAACTTTAGTCAGGTTTAGCCTTTGTGCCTTAATGAACCTCATAGTATCATTCCCTATAATATAATCCTAGTTTAGTGCGCTTCACATTATCAGAACCCCAAAACATCAGACTCCACAACATGATAGAACTTAGTCCTTAATAAAACACCCTTAACAATTCAAGAAAACTCCTTAGGCTCCTATTGTGCACCTTTAAACCCCAAGAATACTTCTCAACCCTTCTTGCACACCTTAGATTTCTTTCGTGCACTTGTACTTGATATTATTCCTTGGATTTCCTTAAAATGTATTCATCTATTCTTTATTTATGGTGTTTATACATTCACTTATGGGGTCAATTTGTAAAATTGGTTAAGCTAGCCTCTACTTTTTGGTTGGGTGAACCTAACATAATCTTTCATATCTCCTCATTCTTATGGAGGTTAAGGAAATTCCATATTCCATTGGAAAGGTATCGGGATAATATTTTCAAGCATATATACTATGTTCCCATTTGAGCTAGGTATTTAAAATAAGAAGGCCTTCAAAGATAAGGTATCCAAACTGTGCATAAAAATTGCAAGAAACAATATTTTCAACAATTTCCATCTTACAATCTTAGTCCTAGACATATGTAGTCTACCCTTGTCTTTGAAATAAATGACAAAAAAACTTTCAACAATACCCCCCTTTGTTATTGATGGCAACCGTTAGTCGATTATGCAACAAAATTGTAGTACTCCCTCTATTTGCAACTCTCTTTGCATATTATTTTTTTCCAAAAACACATGCTTCTAACCTATAAATAATAATCAACAATAACTTGATGATTGTGAGACACTTCCTTGAACAGAAAGAAGTTTGGAGTACTTTCTGTAAGAGAAAGCTAAATCACTTTAAACCCTCTGATAAGGAGGTATATCTCCATCTCTTTGTACAATGGCTGAAGATGGATATCAACCTTAGGTATTTGAGTTTTCTATTCAAGAAACTAATGAGAAAGCTATGATGAAGAATATCAATCCATTTGTACTCCCTCACTTTTATGGACTAACCATGAAAGATCCTGACGATTTTCTATTTGAGTTTGTTGTGGTGTGCAGAATTAATGACTATATTACATATGAGTAGAAATTGAAGATTTTCACTTCTACTTTGAGATATGCAACCCTAAGGTGGTTCATGAGTCTAGAATGGAATAACAATACTAGCTATGAGTAAATGAAATAAAACTTCCGCAAAAAGTACATATATTATTGCAAGGCTTGCAATACAAGGAATGGGATCCTTAAAATGACCCAAGCAAACAATGAATCCTTTGAATATTTTGAAAGATATTCCAATTAAGTTAGAAGAGGACACACAACTGTAGCTTGGATGAAGACTCTCTAAAAATTGTCATTTTGAGAGAAGTAAGAGAGTATTCGATGGAGACTCTTAATATCTTAGACAATGGGGACATCTACCAACTAGACTATGCAACTATTAATCAAATATTCGAAGATCATTCTGTCGGGTGCAATTTTTGAGCATATCTTAGACACCTATTTTCCTATTTTTGATCATTTTCTTTTTAAACCTATGAAATTTATGTCACAAATACCACTTTCCTTGGTTATAAGAGTAATCTTCTCTCCAACATATTACTTTTCCATTTTATGTTAAATATCGAATGGAGTGATGTCTTTTTGGGATGACTAACCAAGGTAATTGTGGAATAGATCTTCTAGTTATTTTCTTTCAGGCGTTTCCCATATACTAAGGACTAAGGGATGAACAAATGATGTTGTTACTTGCTGTTACACTATGAAGATTTGTTGTTACATTTTGAAGTTTTGTTGTTACACCTCAATGATGTTGTTACACTGCAACTGCCAAATATTGTGGTTGCTGTCTTAAAATACAATTGTTTAGAATCATGGAATTATTTACAGGTGGTTAAAGGATCTGAGCGGTTATGATTGTAGAAGATGGTGTAATTTTGATAGGCCTTTTATTTGGAAACTATTTGTAACAATCTCTATTTTATTCTTAATATTGACCAGCATGAGAATCATGATATTCTCATGACTGATTTGTTCCATAATTTCTAGGGCTTGTAAAAATTTATAAAAGGGGTTCGGTTCCATGAAAAGGGATGGAAACAAAGAATAGTATCGACATTTTGATCTTGTAACTTTCAGTCATTTTTTAATAAAGAACACATCTGGTGATGTTTACACAGATCTCATGTTGAGTTTTTAACTAGTTTTCGTTCTATCCCTTCAACTTGCTAGGGAGGAAGGGCCCTCCTCTTTAGCAGGGATCACAACAGTAGTAGATTAATTGATTTTCTTTCTTTTAAGTGTGGATTTATTACTTTCGTTGTATAAATTTGGCACAAATGCACTTCTATTTTAAGATTCATTATATGTTGTTACACATGATTGGTTAGAAAAACAATATTTAACCAGCTGATACATTTTCATTAATAATGTGTGGCACACTTGTTCTTTGAGAAAAACATGAAGTGTGATGAGTGGATTTCATTCCCGTAGAATTTCTTTTTAATTTTTGGTTGAGTTATTTAAGTTCTGCAATTGTTTTCAATGACATTTCTTTCATTTCTTTCCTTGGATGTTATGTATCGGCACATACAGTGGAGACATTTTTGAAAAAAAAAACTTACTCTGGTTTCCAATTAAATGATTATGGTTCAGTCAAATTAAAAAGTGATTAAATCATCTCAAAATTTTGGCTCCATTGTCGGGGAAGGTAGTTGACAATATAGTCAACCTGTGTGTTTTTGTTAGTATTGTGTTTATAGTGCACATGTGTTGGGTGGTAAGATGAGAGGTAAGAACCCGCGCATCGCTCTAACACACCCGAGCGGACTCACCACTGTGATCATTAGAACACTTAGGGTGTGTAGAAAGTTTTGAATTTTCTTTTTAGAAGTGTCCTTAATTTTACAGACACTGAGCGGTAAGACGAGAGGTAAGAACTTGCGCATCATTCTAACATACCTGAGCGGGCTCACCATTGTAAAACCTGAGGCACTTGGAGTGTGAAATAATTGCACATAGGGTCCATGTGTAGGGTGTATGAATAAAAGAGACACGAAACATAGTAACTCTAATAATTCTACAGGAAAAATGGGTCATAAAAGGAACAAGAAAAGTGTAGATTTAGGAGGGAAAAAATTCATATAAGAATTAATCTCAAAAGCAGAGAGAGAACAATCAAATTCGCAGAGGGATACAAGAAAAACAGGACCATAGAAATATGTTACCCCCATATTAAGGTCAGAAGTATCTGGTTCCTCCGTCTTAGGACCTCATCACCCTCAAACTAGTATACATACTCCCAAAACTATAGATTCAATTCGAGAACAACAGGGAGAAACTAGTGGCCAAGACTTTGGATTTGAAGGCCAAGGGGAAACTAGTGGGGAGCACCAAGAGCCAAAATTGGAAGAATATTATTTTACTTATCAATACCCAGATTTGGGCAGTGCAGTGAAACAACGATCCCTAGAGAAACCTGAACAATCATCAAAAGAATATTCATCCATAGGACACCCACCTGAATAGTCTTTGGGAGGAGACTCATCAAAACAAAGATCAAGAGAATCTACAATGGGAGACAACAATAACAATAAAAATGATAGGAAATATGCCACTGTTACCACCTTTGAATTTCCAATAGGTAATATAAGGGGCGAAGCTCCCATGAAAAACATTCCTTTATCAACCCTTCCATCTTTTCAAGGATTGACTATAGAAGATCCTGATACTTTTTTGTTTGAATTTGATGTTCTGTGCAGGAGCTATGATTATACTTTAGATGCTCAGAAGCTGAAATTGTTCCCTGCTACTCTAAAGGGAGCAACATTGAGATGGTTCATGGGATTGGGCTTTGCTACTATTCGGACATGGGGAGACATGAAAACCACATTTTTGTCAAAATATCAAGACTATTGTCAGACTAGGGAATTGAGGGAAGAAATATTTAGGATGACACAAAAGGAAGAAGAAATCCTGGAGGATTATGTGGAACAATTCCACTATAATCTACAGAGATCTAAACATAGTGATTTGGATCCAAAAATCTTGAAAACTATATTCATATGGGGAATGAGAGATGACTGCCTCGATACGTTGAATCTACTAGGGAGGGAGATATATCTCAGGAATCCTTTGAAGAGATAATAAAACTATTCTTAAGATGCTCGAGAGGTTCATCACGAGGAAGAAGTATGGTATGGGATGCCTCCTCTAGAATACAAAAAATTTCAAATGGAGGAGTGACCAGAGCCGAGATCGAGAATCTGTTTGAAAATATTAAGACTGATCTCCTTAGTACCTTATCTGCCCAACTAACAAAAACGCAAGTGAAAAAGGCACATGATGAAGCCGATAAATCTATGGCTATGTTCTACTCGAAATGTAAAGAGAAAAATTCCTCGAGGGAATGTATTGTCGACACCATCAACTTTTGCAATATTTGTGATCTGGAGCATTATGTAGGCTATTTTTCAGAGCTTACCAGACTAAAAGTAGTGCTCGAGGAATAAAGTGAGGAATTTTAGTCCTCCTACTTCATTAGGTCTAGGAAGCCTCGATAGCCACGACCACCAGGCATGTCTCAAGATTTTTATTTTAATCCATGGAATAATGTATAAAATGCTCAACAATTTTCCTGGCAGTATGCGTCTCTCCCTCCAGCTCAATTTCCTTCACCATGGAACTAATTTTCTCCCTCTCCACCTTTCCAATACCCTCCATCTTAGTCATATCCTTGGCCCCAAAATTGGAGAGGAAATTCCTTAGGTCTAACCCCTCCTACATTACCGATGCAACAACAATTGCAACTATCACCTCTCTCGACACTTGCTGCTACACCTCCCATACGACCCCAATTACCTGTACAACATAATCCTAACCTAAATAACAAGCCATGTCAGTATTTAGAAGCTCCACTTCCTTCCAAACCTACTACATTACTCTCGTTGAATGCAATGAAATCCATCTACGATCGGGAAAAGTAGTAAAAACCTCTCCTGTTATTACTGAAGAAGAATGTGAATCTCCTAAGGATGGTCCTATGGATTCTAACGAAACTACTACAACAGGTCAAGGTGATGCTGCTACACCTGTAACAACTAACCCAAATAATGTTGGTACATTTGTATCAGCCGACCCAACTATTATAGTAACTAAGGACCCCCATATCCACAAATATTATCAAAAAATAGGATGATTTCACAACCTGAATATGATTTTCTCAGAGAGTTGAAAAATCTACACATAAGGATTCCCCTGCTGCAAGCTATCAAGGATGTTCCCATTTATGTGAAAACAGTAAGGGACCTGTGTGTTAGAAAACCTGGAAGAAAGCCTAAGGACCCTGTCACTATCCATGTGATGGGGAAATTATCAGAGTTAATGATTGGTCAGTCTCCATTGACTAAATATAACGATCCAGGGAATCCTACAATTACTATTTATATTGATGAGATGCCCATCCCAAATAGACTAATTGATTTAGGGGAAACAATCAATGTAATGAATAAAGAAATATTTACCACCCTAGGATTTCACGGGTTTAGACAAACACCTACAGTACTAGAATTAGCAGACAGGTCCCGTGTTAAACCCGAAGGGGTGTTAGAAGACATAGTTATTACAATGGATTCCTGGAGGTATCTAAGAGAATTTCTTATTCTATAGACCAAATCAAACCTGAGGTTGCATCCTCTAATTCTTGGAAGGCCCTAGTTGGCCATTGTGGATGCATTTATAGGTTGTAGGTTGGGCTTTATGACAATTTTAGATGGCTAGGCTATGAAGAACCTCAGCCTTTATGCCCCTACAAAACCAGGTAAGGATTTGGGAAATCCCTTGGTAAAGCCCAATACTTTAAGGATGACACACAAGATGATATTATAAATGGTTTTACCAGTATTCCTCTTTCTGTTACTTCTATTGAGGACTCGGGGGAGGAAGATGCTGTGGAAGACTTGAGCTTTGAAGATATGAAGACCACTCCGAACATCAAGAACAACCTGGTCGAAATAGAACTAGGTAAATATCTAAATGCTAATCTGAACTTGACTTCCGAAAAAAACAAAATGTTGTTACAATTTTTATAGAAGTATAAAAAGGTGTTTGCGTGGGATTACACAGACATGAAAGGAATCCATCCTAGCATGTGCACTCACCATATCTATTTAAAAGAGGGTTGCAATCTAGTTAGGCAGCCACAACGACGTATGAACCCAACACTTAAGGAGGTAGTAAAAGAAGAATTGCAGAAACTCCTAAATGTTAATTTCATCTATCCAATTTCTGATAGTCAGTGGGTATCCCCACTTGTCATCGTTCCTAAAAAGAATGGCAAGTGGAGATTCTATGTAGACTATAGAGAAGTTAACAAGGCCACCCAAAAGGACCATTTCCCTTTGCCATTCATAGATCAGGTCCTTAATACCTTGTTTGGAAATATTCTTTTTTCATTTCTAAATGGGTTTAGTGGTCACAATCATATACAGACTGCCCCAGAAGATCAGGATAAAACCGCCTTTACCTACCCTTGGGGAAACATTGCATACAAAGTTCTTCCTTTTGGACTCTGTAATGCACCAACAAATTTCTAGAGGGAAATATATGGAATATTCCAAGATCTGTTAAATGACTGTCTAGAAGTATTCATGGATGAATTTACACCTTATGGCGATGCCTTTGAAATAACATTAGTTAATCTTGAAAAAGTACTAGAACGTTGCATACAAACTAATGTTGCTTTAAGTACTGAAAAATGTCGCATGATGATGAATGAAGGAATTGTGCTGGGAAATTTTATCTCTGCTGATGGAATTAAAGTGGACCCTACTAAGATAGAGGTAATTTTGAAAATTCCAATTCCAAAAATGCAAAAATAGGTACATAGTTTTTTGGGACATGCAAGGTATTATAAAAGGTTTATAGAATTTTTTTTCAAGAATTGCATCCCCTTTATTTTCTCTTCTTATTAAAGATATGCAATTTGTTTGGACAGGGAAATGCGAGCGGGCCTTTACATAATTAAGACAATGTGTATCAACAACCCTTGTTTTGCGAGGGCCAAACTGGAGTCTGATGTTTCATATAGCCACAGATGCATCTGATACTATTGTGAGAGCTGTGTTGGGTCAGTTAGAGGACATAAAACCATATGCTATATACTACATAAAAAAGCATTTGACTCTAGCCGAACTGAACTACACGGTGACAGAAAAATAATCTCTTGCAGTAGTGCATTCCATCAACAAATTTAGACACTACATTACGAGATATCAAGTGTTTGTGCAAACTGACCACTCTTCCATTCATTTTTTAATGAATAAACCAATCACTAACGGAAGATTCCCACAACACCTATCCTCTAAAGAAAAGAAAAGAATTTTTCAACAAAGTGCAAGATATTCTTGGATTGAAGGAAATCTCTATCACACTGGGCCAGATCATCAGATCAGGCGTTGTGTGAGGGAGGACGAGATCTTTGATATCCTTAAATCTTGTCATGAAGAACCTTGTGGGGGGCACTTTGCAGATAAAAGGATAGGGTATAAGGTGCTTTCAACAGGGTACTATTGGCCCACTATATTTTAGGACGCAAAGAAGTTTGTGAAGGGATGTAACAATTGTGAGAGAATGTGCAACTTCTTCAGTTAGATGAGATGCCATTACACCCTCAGATAGTTTTAGAGCCATTTGAGAAGTGGGCCTTGGATTTTGTAGGGCCAATTAATCCTTCATCTCAGCAAAATTCCTACATCCTACTCTGCATAGATTATTTCACAAAGTGGGTTGAATCAAAGACACTAACGAGAGCCACAAATAGGTTGTTTCATAATTTTTGTTTGAAGGTATTTTTGTTCGCTTTGGGATACCTCGGGAAATAGTGACCGATGGAAGACCACAATTCACATCTCATTTGATCTAGAAGCTAGTTGAGAAATACAAAATTTGTCAAAGGATTACTTCACCTTATCATCCACGAGAAAATGGTTAAGTGGAAAGCACCAATAAGGTCATTGAGGGAATTCTTACCAAGATTGTGGCCAACCACCAGAGGAATTGGATTGATAAACTTCCAGAGGCACTATTGGCATATATGAATACATGGAGGAAAATTACGATATTATCACCATACGAATTAGCGTATGGTAAAAATCTTTATTTTCCATAGAGTTAGAAATAAAGAAACTCAAAATAACACTACAAGTGAACCTAGATTTGGCTACAACACAGAAAGAACTTTTAAGTCAACTAAATGAACTTGATGAGAAGAGGTTGGCTTCCATTAAGAAAACATATATCATCCAAAAACAAAGGGCTAAGTGGCATGAAAAATTCATAAAAAAAGAAGGTGTTTCAAAAATGAGATTTGGCTCTACTATACGATTCGTGATTCAAGGACTTCAAGGGGAAGATCTGCACTAGATGGCTAGGTCCTTATGAATTTGATACCGTCTTTGATAATGGGACTGTGAATTTAGTCACCACAAATAGTGCCAGGACACCATTACTTGCTAATGGGCACCGTCTTCGGTTATATCAGAAACCCGATTCAAGGGATTCATTTGTCAACATTGTCTCGGAGTTTGATCGTCAAATTACAAGGGAAGGGGAAAATTCTCCTGCGCTGCTAAATTTTTAAATCTTCAATAAGTGTAACAGCTGAAAACCAACTTTTGTTGGTGGCTGATACACCCAAAAAAAAGATAAAAAAGAAATAATAAAAAAATATATAAATAAAAAAATCTTCCTATGAAAAATCTATTTCATATATTTTATCCTATGTTGTTGCAATCTTAAGTTTTTTCTTTTTATTTTAAAAGTTTTTAAAGTACTTTCAAAAGTATTGTAAATAAGAGTTATGTTGTAAAGAGTAGTATTAGCAATTACATTTTCTGTTACACCTGTAACAACTAACAATTTGCAGTACCAAATTGGGCACAAATGTCCGCTTCAATAAATGATATCACCAGTATGCTGCCGCCAGAATAAATGACATAATCAGTATGCTGCTGTCAGAATCGATCACATCACTAGTACTTTTTCGCCACATCATCGTCGGTAATTCATTTCAAAAGGTATATTGATTTTTCTTTATTTTACGTTATGGAAATTACTATGATGTTCCATTTTACGGCCGAGGATGGCCGCATTAAGACTCGGGGGAGGGTGAATCATTTCGTGATTCATAATTTAACCAGTGAAAGACCTTGTAATCATTAGCAAATCCTGCAATCATTATCATCTTTTTATGTCAATTGTGCCATTGGTTTAAATTACATTTAAGACATATTTTCACGAATCGAACTAATAATGAGACAATAACGCATATCATACGACCCGTTGATCCGAAATATTTGCCTTTACTTCCCTAATATCTATCCCAACGGAGCACTTCATCTTCATTTCGTAGAAGTCTAAGAGAGAAAGTAGACAGAGCACAAAGGGTATTGTATGAAGCATAAATGGGGGCCGAAATGGTAAGGCATGAGCCTAATTCCACAGATACATTAGAGAATTACCCTGAGGCATGCTAGATTTTCAAAGAGGCGGGGTGGTTTGAATTCTTCGAACGACTCAAAGGGTCAGAAGAAACTGTTGCCCTAGATTTTGCTAAGAATTTGAGCAGGAATCAGATGGAAGTAAGAGGGTTGAAGTTGGAAGTAATCGAGGAGGCAATTTCCAGAGTATTAGTATTGAAACCTAAAGAAAAGTGATGTATTAAATGAAAATCAACGACCCTTCCATCAAATATGAATTTCTACAAGGGGAGGGACAATTGGTTAAGAATGGAAGGGAAATTGACCATATGTCGCTTCCTCAGCCATGGGGAGATGTTGCTTTATTAATCATTAAGTATATTACATGTGAAGGATGGGTGATGATAATGTTTAACTATCATTTTCCACTGTTAAATCATCTCTGACACAAGAAATTGATTAACCTTCCTTACTTCATGTTGGAGAATTTTACGCATATGTCTATTGCTGTGAAGGTTGCTTCACATTCGGAAAGCTGTGTCACCGATCACGACCTTATAAAATTAATCATAATGAAGGCCCTAAAGAGCAAAGGCTAAAGTTAGGAATATTTCACAAGCAAAAATACAAGGACTTCATGCCAGAAACAAGTCGAAACCCTTGGTGATGCTCCAAAAGAAGCTGGGGTAGATGAAGAGAAAGGGAAACCATTTGGAAGCAAAATCAAGAAAAGATTGCTAGAAAAGCCAATAGGTGGCAGAACACCAAAAATGAGGGTCAAAGTTAGCACCCAACTAGAACCCCCACCTCCATCCAAAAAGAGGTCAAGCAAGCATGAGGACACAAGGGAACAAAAGAAAGAGGAACATGCCAAGCAAGAAGAGGTTCCTTCGCCAGGTAAGAACGAGACCCAAACCCTACTGCGTAAAATTAAAGAGTTAGAAAAAGAAAATAAAGAATTAAGGCAAAAAATAGAGGATAATAAAGTGGAAACAAGGGTTCCAGGTCTTGATACTCTGGCAGAGGCTGTTGACAAGATGAGAATAGAAACTACACCAGGTTCTGTATGTACAACATGTGCTAAGAATTTAGCAACAACAAGGTATAAAGTTTGTGCTGCAAGTACCATCTCGGAAGAAACCCAAACATAACCCTGGGAGGCTGTTACACAAGAACCCATTGATGACACTGCTATTACACAAGAACCAACAACTGAAACATAGCATCCCATGGTATTTGACCTAGAAATTGAAACACAAGAAGCTGTTGATGATGCTGCTGTTACACAAGAACCAGCAGTTGAGGCAAAGGTTTCCCAGGAAGAAGAGGTAAGAGTTGATCCACAAGAACCTACTGATGAAGTTGTTGTTACACAAGAACCAACAACCGAAGCAGAAAAAATTGAATCACGAGATGTTGTTACACCCCCTACCGATGTTGCATGCGAGATAATACGAGATTTTGAAGTAGGGTGGTGTTCAAAGAAACTTTTGCTGATATCAGAGTTACAGAAATGGAAGCAGTTGACACTCTCTTTGCAAAAGGGAGTGATTTCTCTAGAGGAACATCAAAAATTCATATATACTCTCAAAGAACAGTGGGCCAAGATGAGGTTGAAGGAAGAATGGACAAAGTGGGAAAGAAAGAAAACTAAGAAGGAGAAGGAAGAACAGATGCAACAATTACAACAAAAGGTTGAGGAATTAACAAATGACAAAGATAAATTGTATAGACTCGCCCTAAACCTTTTAGGGTGCAGAAGGCCTTCCCCATCTTATCCAATCTTTCTATGGGAGAGTTTTTTTTTATATTTTATTTTATTTTATTTATTTTTTTAAATTTTAAATTTTATTATTTATTTATTTATTTAATTTTTAATTTTTAATTAATTTTTATTTTTTTTAATTTTTAATTTTTTAATTTTAATTTTTAATCTTTGTTTTTAATTTTTAATTTAATTAATTAATTAATTTATTTAATTTATTATTATTATTATTATTTTTATTTTTTTTAGTTAATGCCTGTCTATGAGAATAGACCCTATATGAGTAATTCTACCCTAACTTTCTTAATTTTTTTTTTTTGCGTATGTGATTTTGATGAGAAAATATTGTTGTGTGTGAACTTTTTCTACATAATATGATTTGTGAATATGATAGCCTAAATATGATTGTACACATCTTCTCCTATATGGGGGACTTGCAGTTGCACACCTTCATCTCCTTCATGAGAAATGAAGTGGATTGGCATCTTGCCATTAAGTCATGTGACACAATGAGGAGAAGGTAGCCTTGTGGATAAGATCAGAACCAAACATGGCCACTGAAATGAGGCACGAGTTTAGAAGGTTTCTTAGTACTCTTAATATGGTGGAACAATCAGCCCTCTACAAAAGGAGGATTGTCGGATTTTGCCTCAACATCTTTACACAACTAAAAAACCGAGCATTGGCTGGATGCCTAAAACGTAAAAACGCTGGTAGTGCAAGTCTACAGGAGCGTGATCCTTTTGGGTTTCCTAATTTTGTGGTTGTTGTTACACGAGTCCTAGAATATGCCCAAATTGTGAAATCAATGGGAGATTTCTGGATAGGACTTAAACTTAAGTATCCCTTGATTTGGCTTCTAGTCAAAGACTATCAGTCCCATTACTAATTGTGCGATTATGAAGATGAATCATGGCCGCATCATCGGATCGCTACTCAGGGTTACAAATCAGTTGACGATGATACTGCTGGTGCTTATAGCTTGACAAATTTACATTGACAATACAACATCTGTACCTGAAGATTCTGCATGAGGACATGTAGTGGCTTCAGTTGGGGGGAGATGTTGGGTGCAGTTTTTGAGCATATCTTAGACACCTCTTTCCCTATTTTTGATCATTTTCTCTTTAAACCTATGAACTTTATGTCATAAATACCACTTTACCTGGTCATAAGAGCAATCCTCTCTCCAACATATGAATTTTCCATTTTCTATTAAATATTGAATGAAGTGACGTCTTTTTGGGATGACTAATTAGGGTAATTGTGGAATAGGTCTTTTGGTTATTTCTCTTTAAGGTATTTCCCATATACTAAGGACTAAGGGATGAACAATTGCTGTTATTACTTTCTATTACACTCCAAATATTTGTTGTTACATTATGAAGTTTTGTTGTTACACCTCGAGGATGTTGTTACATCGCAACTGCCAAAGACCGTGGTTGCTGTCTTAAAAGACAGTTGTTGAGAATCATGAAATTATCTACAGGTGGTTAAAGGATATGAGCGGTTATGATTGTAGAAGATGGTGTAATTTTGATAGGTCTTTTATTTGGAAACTGTTTGTAACGATTTCTATTTTACTCTTAATATTGATCAGCATGAGAATCGTGAGATTCTCATGACTGATCTGTTCCCTAATTTCTGGGGCTTGTAAAACTTTATAAAAAGGGTTTAGTTCCATGAAAAGGGATGACAACACAAGAACAATATTGGCATTTTGATCTTGTAACTTTCAGTTATTTTTTAATACAGAACACATCTGGTGATGTTTACACAGATCTCGTGTTGAGTTTTTAACTAGTTTTCGTTCTATCCCTACACCCTGCTAGGGAGGAAGGGCCCTCCTCTTTAGTAGGGATCACATCCGTAGTAGATTAATTGCTTTTATTTATTTTAAGTGTGGATTTATTACTGTTGTTTTATAAATTGTGGCACATATGCACTTCTATTTTCAGATTCATTATATGTTGTTACACAGGATTGGTTAGAACAACAATATTTAATCAACTGATACATTTTCATTACTAATGTGTGGCACACTTGTTCTTTGAGAAAAACATGAAGTGTGATGAGTGGATTTTATTTCGGCAGAATGCCTTTATACTTTCTGCTTGAGTGCTTTAAGTTCTACAATTGTGTTCAACAACATTTCTTTCATTTTTTTCCCTCGCTGTTATGTATCGACACAGACAATGTAGACACCCTTGAAATAAAAATACTTACCCTGGTGTTGACAGTGCTGGACCCACCAACATGTCAGGGGATCTCCTTGGTAGGAAGTCCCAATTAGACCTCAGACCATTTAGTGTAGGAGTCCCAGTAGTGGGTCATACGGTATCACCTTGATCGCAGTTTCACACAGAGGCAAGTAAGATGTCCCTATTGGTAGCAAGGGTATGACATATGCGGCAAGTCAAGGAAGGTACATGAGCGATTCTAACACACGGAGGGTGAGGTGAGTGTGCCCCTTGGAAATCTGTGATAGCACGGAGTTAAGAAGGGAACAGACGAGAAAAGATGCACCAAAACATGGAAGGAAGGTTAGCTAGCAATCCAAAGTGATGGTTAAACTAACAACACATTTCAGTAAGATTCATACATACATATAAAAAAAATAGCTACACATGCATTCGTAAGCAAACATATACATATATCATTTAGTGTAAACAGATAGCTGAAATACAATATGACATATGCATGGAACGTGCTGGCTTTGTTATATTAAGAAGTGTAAGTTCTAGTCATACAATACAACCATGACCAACCACTAGTTCCGATAGAGGAACGTTAGAGTCATTGCTGCCTGTTCCTCCAAATAGATATACTAGCTCTGCGTAGTGGAGAAGCCAAGGCTCGTTACAATACTATCCAAGCTCTCTCCAAGATAATCCTATCAAAAGCTTCGCTGGCCACAAGCCTATATAATGAGTAATGAGGGACTATATATAGCAAAGGGTAAGGTGACCCTTGACGTTCCCCTTTTGTGACAGTTCACCTATCCTCATGACTCTTCATCTACTCTATGACTGCTACATCCAACTATCAACACTTGAACTTACACTTGAGAAGACATTACATACAATCTGCACATGTACCCATGTGAGACAAAATAGGCTTGAGAAAGCCATGCAAGACATCACTATGACTCAGACAGCTAGCGAAATGATGCCAAGCTTGGTAGTCCGTAATGGTGTATGTGTACTCTAAGGTGACATATTTTTAGAAATGAACTCTTGCCTCCATAGCATCCAGGTACATTGCTCGAGCTCCTCTGTCCAACTCGTCTGATAGCATGCGCATCATTGTCTTGAGTGCGGTCAGAACAACAACATACTTGTGCATGGTGTCTGCACTGATCACCAAGTCTGGGCTGGTGGCTATGCGCATCAACTAGTCAAAATCTAGTCGAACCTGTGCATTTGTCTTTGCCCAGGTGAGTGTCCAAATAGATGGGATCGCATGTGCAAGGACAAAAAAATCCATACTCTTGAATACCTGTGCATGAGAATCCTATAGACTAATGATGAGTTGCGGGAGTTCTTCATAGTTCCAGATCCAACTCCAAATGTGTGGCTTTAGCTCGACCACTCTGGGATCGATCATCTAAGGCAAGTGTAACAAGGCTCCCTTGTATCTCATTTTCCATGTTTGCATGTAACAAAAAACAACATACACACTTGACAAGATACGTGCTCTCCTCGCACATCGTTGCTGCCAACCGTTGAGATGGACAACTGCCTTATGCACGGTACCAAACTTGGAATACAATGCCCACATGACTGTGTCAAGGGAAAATACTTCATATAGTATTGCCTTCTTCAATTATGCTCGCGCAGATGTTGTAACCAGTTCTCCTCCCTGCTTGGCTATTTGTAACTCCTTAACCATTCGCTCATTCTCATCTATCAAGAAGCGAACACTCGAACTAGTGGCTTTGGAATATGCTCTAGTAGCATCGACCAATGCTGCTGGGTGCTTGCGCACGTCAGACATGATCACTCGTTACTCAAACTACACAGGAGATGTGTGATCTTCTGGAGTCGACACTCTGCGAGACTGCACAGCTCTATGTTTGGACTCATCGAATGAGATATTGTGCATTTCTCCCTCTGTATTGTCTCCAAGGATTTCAGTGTCCCCTTGGTCGCTTGGACTTGCTCTGCTTCTAGATCTGGTGAAGCTGGTGGATCAACATCTTGGTGGTGAGGCATGAGGTCGATGTCTTGCTCTAACTCATGTAGCTCCATGTTCCTATCCATCTGCTCAAGTGCTTATTTAATGTCTTGAGAAAATTCTTGCTCATGCGATGACTTACCGTGCCTACTTGGTGCCAGCTGTTCGGATGAGTCGACTACCTGTATGGGTGCAGTTTCATATTTCTGTGCATGTTGTGCCCCATGTTGTACCTGTTCTTTTTGTGCTTCCTTCTCCTATCTACGTACCTCCTGTTCCTTTTGGAGTTTCTCCTTTAACTCATGCAACTCCTTCTCTGTTTCCTCCATTCTCCATTTTTCCCTTTGCCTATCCGCGTTCCTCTTGTCGCGTTGTTTCCTCTTCACCTGTATTGCCAGAGCTGGTTTTTGCACAAGTGGGTCTACTTGGAACTTGCTACTTTGTTACTCCTCCATGCTGTTGATAAAATTACTCTTGCCTTTGTCGCACATTGGGATGTTCACCTCTGCTGTTGTTGCTGCTCTCTGGGATGCTGCTTTGCTAACCATTCCACAACGATGCCTACTGGTTCATTGGGATTCGATCAGCTATAAAAATATCTCCATGGGTCCTCCTCCACCCAATGACATGCCATGTGGATCCACTGAAACTCTACTCTCGTGCAGTGATCTTTTACAAGAAAATGCGGGTTATACGGATTGTAGCTTCGGGTGTCGAACGAATATTTCTTGATCTCCTCTAATTCTACATCACCATGCTTGAAATTCCTTATGTCATATAACCTGATCCACAATGGAAGAGCAGGCCAAGGTGCCTTCTTCTTCTAGTGCAACCTAAATGAAAGTCCTGTCGAGATTTGGTATGATACTTCCTGCATGACGAGATTGTCCAAGGAAAACTTCAATAGAACATGCATAGGCTCCTCCGTGCTGTACATCCGTATAAAGGTGCCAGACAGTGAGGCATACCAATCTGCTATATTGATCAATGCCTCCATTGTTGCCTTCGACATGCAGGGTGGATCTTGTTCAAATATCATTTTGTACACCGGGGTGACAAAATGATCGGAAAAATGTGTGGTAAATCCTCTGAAGTTGCATTCAGACAACATTTTACAATAAGTGTTCACAAAGGTCTTTGCCGATGTTCATGCCCACTTCAAGCCCGGGAACTCCTGACATGTATAGATTGCATCCAAGATGTAAGTGAACGTGTAGATTTATACTTGTTGACCTTTGGGTGTTGTCAAGCTCTTGTTACCTGTTCCTTCAGCCGATGAGCCAACATGTCAGACCAGTTGCATGCTTTGCCTTCACTGGCCAGTTGGTCCAACACGATCACCCAACTCTATGGGAAGGTCTCTGTTCTCTCTTGGCCATACAAGCAACATGAAAATATGACCAAGTATTGATATGCCTTTCGCAATATCTTTGTCTTGTAGATCTGGTTGGGTGTCATTCTGAATTTGGCTGGCTCCTTCACCCAGTTATTCAAGATGTCTCTAGAGTTGGCATTGTTGTTGGGTATGCTGAAGGGTGTCTGCATGGTGATTATTGGCTTCATCATATGATAAATTTGTTCATAATCATGTTCCCTGAAGGTAGTAATCTCCATCCCGCTGACACTGCTCAATGTCATCGTATCAGGATCGGTGTGCGAGACAATCTAATGTATCACGTCCGCGCATGGGAACACAGGATATCTGCATGCAATCCGGTACAAGCCACACTTGTGAATGTTCACATAGACTTGGTGGCCTTCGAGGTCTTCCCCAAATGTTCCTACATATGCATCATTGAACTCTTGCCATTTCATCTTGATGTTCTTGTTTACAATCATCTTGGTGTCATCATAGATCGACAAAATTGTAGACACTCACTCAACTGCTTCTCCAGTTGCACTTCCATCAGCGTCCTTTGATCCTTCTCTCCTGGAGGACATTGATCCTGAACTGTTGAGAGACGAATGAACACCTGCTAGATCTGGAGACATGACGACATGCATGGAAATAAATCTGTTAGCTAAAACCAAAGATAACTTGAGGAACAACATAAAACATACATGGGGATTCACTGGCAAGGATTGCACAATTTTTCCTGGGAGTTTGGGAGACTGGCTGCGAGAACTACGCAAAAGGAAGTCCAGGCCATTGGGAGGTTAGATGGCTACTGGAATTGTGCAATGCACAATCCAGATTCTCCTGGTGGTTGTTGGGATTGTGTAATGCACAATTCCAGCTGGCAAGGTTTGTAGGCCTGGTGACTGCATTGCGCAATTTTTTGGGCCAGCAGTCACTGCCTGTCAGAATTGCACAATGCAAGATCGGAGGACAATCACTGGGTAGAAATGTGCATTTTTGAGAGGAAAGAAGAGTCTTCCCTCTCAAGATTTCATAATGCTGTCTTGGCGAGGCGAAGTCCGGGCCAAGGCTGCTCAGGCCCGCCGATGGCCAACTGAAAGAAGATGTGATATTGAGTGTAAACAGAAGTGAATGATCGCAAGCAAAAAATGAATGAAGGATTCAAAAAATGGAACAACATGCATGTGGGTCAAGAAAGTCGCCGAATCGGCAATTGTTCCTGAAAAACAGTATGCGACAACAGTGAGATGCTAACGAAAACTAAAACAATGCTAGTACAATATAATATGCATGCAAACGATAGAAAGCATTCACAAAAATGAAGCAGACAACACTCACACAAGCCAAAACACAAAAAACGACAGAAATGGTGCAAAAGACAAATTGAGAGGACTTACCCATATATAGCTGGGCTGGATGTGTTGAAGACTCCTAGATGTGTTGTGGGATGTCAGAGCTCCAAGATCGATGTGAAGAAGTGAGCTTTGAAGTATCGAATAAATAAGTTTGAGGATCATGATGTGCATGCCACAAATCTAGGAAAAAGCGACACTTGGAGGAAAAATTCTAAAATGATCTTTGCATGTAACCTCCAGCTGCTAAAAATAGATCCCTAAAATCTAGGGATGATTTTACATGCTACTTTTTTATATTTCGGGAAAGAGAAGCCCATGCATGCGAGTCAAGTTTTCTTGGTCCCTGGTGGGACTGGCCAACCTGAGGGCACATGCAAGAGCCTGTTTTATTGAGGGAAGCTTTCGCATAGTTTCTGGGAGGAAGCTAGGTTGACTGCCTAGAAGGATTGCACAATTTATGGGCTGAGCAGTCTTGCTGGGCTAGATTGCGCAGTTTTTCTAGGGAAGGTTGACAGGCAGAATTACGCAATTCCTGAGGCCAATAGGCTGCTAGTGAGGATTGCTCAATTTCTACAGGGAAGGTTGTTTCCCCTCCAGAATTGCACAATTTCTTGAGGGATCTGTTAATCTTGCAGCGGGACCAAGTCCGGGGAAGCAACCTGTGAGGGGAATCCAACAAGATTTCATGCACAGGCTGTCATGCTGCTAGAAAACCACTGAGGCTTGTGTACTTGACAAGGCAAGACATGCTGCTGAGGATGGTTGGTAGGGAGGCTCTGAAACGAAGCTAA
Organism: Pinus tabuliformis; assembly: GCA_031772625.1. Classification (NCBI taxonomy): domain Eukaryota; kingdom Viridiplantae; phylum Streptophyta; class Pinopsida; order Pinales; family Pinaceae; genus Pinus; species Pinus tabuliformis. Next base: position 179,324,259 of record CM062808.1, read on the forward strand.
GGATAAATTTTGGAGGGTGGTTATAACTGCTACAACACTTGGCAACACATTGGTAGAACTCCAACTCTCTGAATTGACCTTTTTCGTGAAAAGCAAGTCTGACACCTCCGGGAGTATTGTTAAATTCTATGTTCATCTTGGTTTCCACACTTACTTGATTGTAAGATGTAGCATTTGCCAAGCTCTTGGTTGGTTGACACACATTCCAAGTCAAGTCAACACAGTTGTTTTGATTTGGGTTGAGGTGTATTTTGGTGCATAAGAAGTATAGTCATCAGAGTCTTAGTTTCATCTATGGTGTTTCTCTACTGCCAGCAAGGCCTGGACAATACCCCGATGGAGTCACATAGGAACACAAGCATCACTTCGCTGCCAGCGAGCCTGGTCAGTACCCTGGCATAGTTACTTGCATCACCTCTCTGTGCAAGAAGCCTTTCTTTTATTTCACCTTATTCATTTTTCATTTTGAATATTTCACTTTTCATTTTGGTCATTTTGTTCATTTTCATAACTATGCATAACACTTATTCATTTCAGAGGCAGAAGAGGGATCCCGACTTATTGGGAGCAGAAGAGGATGTTCCTTCAGAGAAGTAGTTTATTTATACCTCTGACATTCTTCTTAAGGTTTTCCCCCTCACCTTAGTCTACTTGACCAAGCTGACAAGGATTAACCCAAAAATAACCGACTAGAGTAGGTGACACTAGTTAGCACAAGCGTTTGTGTTTTCACCAAGGTTCACTTTGAACATTATGTATTTTCCATTGGTGTATCATGGGTTGAAGATAACAAGTTCTTCATACAGAGGTCGGACGACAGATAATCAAGTAGTGATAGCTGCACAAGGCCTCTTGTACTTTACCCATATTTTTTCAACAGTCACACATGGTTTCATGTGAAACTAACCTATGAGCGCAAAACAAGAAAAAAAACAAAAAAACAAGAAAAAGTAGAAGTAAATGTGCAAGCAAAGAAAGAAAGAAAACAATCAAGAAGACAAACAAACATGTGAGGTAAGTAATCAAATAAGCATGCAAGCAAACAACCAAAAGCAAACACTACTCCTACTCCTAAGCTAACGGTGGATGGGCTTGATCACGTGAAGTGATACTTCCAATACAGCCACCGACGCATTGGTTGACCCATGTTGGTGAAGGCACGGTCCGCGAGCAACCCGATTGTGCGAACCAACAAGTGAGAAAGATATAACAATGAAGAAAAGCACACTCCATGTTTCAATGTGTCCACAGAACATAAGTAAGTTCCAGTGCATGACATGCAGTCTGTAGACTTGTCATGGTGCTGTGCGACACTGCGTGCAATTGTGAAGCATACACATACTCTTGGTTGTGACATGTAGGCAAATGAAAGAAACAAAGACAACTTGTGTCGTGCATGTATGCTTGCAAAGTAAGATTCCTCCAATGCATGAGTGATGGGATCGTGCCATTTGAGTGGAGAAAGTGTGATCTGTGTGTGGGATTGATCTTCAATGCATACAGATGAGTGATGAGGAGCCTTAGGTGTTTCAACAATTTCTTGATCGAAAGTGAAACCAACCTCAGGACAGCGAGGGCCTGACATAACCATCAGCTTGGGTTGAAGTGCCTCAACACTCTAGGGGGTTTCGACTTCGTCGACATATAGATCATCACAAACGTGTGGCTTCAAAAAATAAACTGTGATAGAATCATCATCGTGAGCGGATATGGGAGTAAATAGATCACGATAGCTAAGATAAGAAAAATCAATGATTTCATCAACATCCTCATGATATGATGAATCAAACATAGGGGCAGATGAGAAGTGGAAAAATTCACCCTCTTTGTGTCCGAAAAAGGTAGATGAAAAGTTAAGTGGATTTTCAATAAATATATTATCCTCTCCATTGTCAGATGATGGATTGACATCCGATGTGTCTTGAAAATGATCAACAATGGGTGCATCCGTAGATAGAGATACACATGTGAAATCATGGATGGAAGGTTCACCGAAGATGTTAGGAAAGAACGAAGGAGGCTCAGACAGAAGGGAGTCATCTGTCACTGAGTATTGATGCTCAAGCTCCCAGTCATACTCTTCATGAATGACATCGCATGTTGGTTGTGCAACACCAACTCTGTCGATGGCTTGATCCTCGTTCACAACAAGTGTAGACTCTAGAATCGAAGAACACAAGACAATATCATTTGGAGGATCATCCGAGTACGAAGATGAAGGTTGAGGTACAAAATGCGTGTGAGAGCTCAATGGACTCACAACCAAATCTGCGTGAAAATTAAGTGAAGTGATGTTGGGAGGATGTGATAGCGACCGTATTCATCTGTGTTTGTGCAACTCCATCACCAAAGTATGTTGAGTGAGGTTTGGGCTCAAACTCATTCTTGGGATGGACTGATTTGTTAAGATAGTACTCAAATGTGTCCCAAAGATATGGAAATTTCATCTCGCTTTTCAGAGCTTGAAACTGCAAAACACGGAAGTGCTTCCAAAAATCCATAGGTAATTCATGCGGGGCCTTCTGTTGTTGTAACAGTTTTTGGTCAAGATGTTCTGGATCAAAATGATGGAAAGTATCTTCAATGAGATCACATAAATTCTCAAGTGAGTGCACGCTGTCAGCTGGTAGGTTGCAACACCACCATCATGGGGATTTTTGAAGTGTGTGTACAAGTAGCAGACTGACCTGTTCGTCAGATCATCCATCTTCCTCGTCAAGTATGGCAAGGAGGACATGTAAGAATACAGGCCATGCCACTTCACCTTCACCATCATACGTGAGTTCAAAGAAGAGATCAAAAAACTCCCTTGTGATGTTGAGATGTTCGGCATTCAAAAAAAAAACGTGGAGGGGTGAGAGTAACATAATCCATGATAGATGTGCAAAGGTTCAAAATAGGATGAGAGGACACAACTTGTCATTTGGCCCTCCTTCTAGCACTAGAAATGTTGACGGTGCTGGACCCACCAACATGTCAGGGTATCTCCCCGGTAAGAAGTCCCAATTAGACCTCAGACCATTTGGTGTAGGAGTCCTAGTAGTGGGTCGTACGGTGTTGCCTTGACCGCGGTTTCACACAGAGGCAAATAAGATGTCCCTATTGGTAGCAACGGTATGACATATGCAACAAGTCAAGGAAGGTACATGAGCGATTCTAACACACAGAGGGTGAGGTGAGTGCGCCCCTTGGAAACCTATGATAACACGGAGTTAATAAGGGAACACATGAGCAAAGATGCACTACAACATGGAAGGCAAGTTAGCTAGCAATCCAAAGTGATGGTTAAACCAACAACACATTTCAATAAGATTCATATATACATATACATAAACTAGATACACATGCACGCATAATAAAACAGATACATATATCATTTAGAGTAAATAGATAGCTAAAATACAATATGACATATGCATGAAACATGCTGGCTCTGTTATATTAAGAAGTGTAAGTTCTAGTCATACAATACAACCATGACCTGTTAACACCCAGGTTGTTCCCTTTGACTCCTGAGGGAATACGTCCGGGGTAACCACTAACCAGGCTTTGGATCACAGGTTCTAGCCAACCTGTAATCAGAGAGGGCTCTCTCTTTGACTGTTTAACTATGTTCTTAAGAATCTTAGGCTAGATATGAGGTGAGGGTTTGGTTTGAAATTTTGGTTGAATGATGTCTTTCAGTACCTAAGATGAGATCTTCAGACAGTTTTAGCCCATTGGGCAATGGAGTCTGTGGCTGTAGGTTGTTTGAAATGTTGAGTGGGATTTTCTAAGCTGCAGGGCCATTTAAATATTCCATGAAGCAAACTTAAAATTGTGGTGATGAAATATGATTAACCAGCGGTAAGCAATTAAGAGTTTTCCACTAAACTGGTGGTATGAGAATAAGATGTATTGCACAGGAGCAGGCTTGAATTCCTGAACAATGACCCCTTGTGAAAATTATAGTCTGAAGGTGCAGCAACTAAGAATTACACTATCATAACTATAACTGAGGAAAACATTCATAATAACATAGATTGAGTTCAGGGTATTCCATGAATAAATCCTGAAGCTATTCTTTTTCTTTGCTATCAAACTGCAGAACATAGAACATGAATGGGTTATGAAGGAATGAAACACATAATGAAAAGGTTAAAAAAAAACTTATTGTGTCATGAAATAAGCAGGGATCCTGTAACATTCGGCAAGCACACCACAACGCATCAAACAACCAGAAACTTTTGAAATTCCATCAGCTCTTTGTATTAAACTCTGAATATTTACAACATAGGATGTCTTCAAGAGAAAATCAACAACCCCTGCAAGCTTATGCGAGGGCAAATATATACAATCGGTTATACAAAAATATCTGAACCGCTGAGTCACTTGATAAATAAATACGCTCACCAACTTTACAGAATAGCAGATAAGGAAGTTATTGCTGCTCTAAATACAAAAATGAATACACTTTAATTCTGTCAGAAGTATTTTTGACCTTTGGAGGCCACTGAGTCGGTTGAGCATTCTGCATTAATACTGAATGATGTGTCTTTATGGCTCTGTCATGCTGTAGCTTTCTCGGCCCTGTCATCTATAGCTGTCAGTGTTGCTTTAGTGGCCGAATTGGTTTGTTGAGTTGGCTCAGTCCATTATTCTCCATACATACTGAATGCATCAAATTTTTCTGAACATGATGATTTATATTTTTTGATGAAAAACTTGATGAAAGCCTTTTGTTTAAAGTAACAACTGTATCATTCTGGTCCACCATTCCTGTGTGGGAAATTGATGTCTCAAAATTGCATCTAAGGTATCATCTGCCTCTGTATATTTGTAGAAGTTTGGAGGAACTTCAAACAAATGTTTGATCTCATTCATAATAAAAAATAAGTTCTCTACTCTGTCATAGAGACTTTGCCCAGATGCTGGCCATGTTTCCTCTGAGGTACTTGATCTTACAGTGATCTGATTAGTGGCAAATGTATTGACCCTTTTTGCATAGTTCTCAGGTGATAGTAGCCTCCCTGCGCTGTTCAGTAAGCCAGGAAGGCCTCTGCTTTGTAATGTTGCAAACTTATCCATGAATTTGTTCACTTCTGTCTGCATGTCCTGGCTTCTTCTATCCAATGTTTGTACCAGGCTTCTCAATGTGAGGACCCTCTTTATCAGCAGGATGGTTTCAGTTCTATTGGGGATTCCTATTGCTGCCAGCTGAGGACCTGTGCGGTTATTGAGAACGTTGATCATTCTATTGGCTATCTCAGGCATATTGCCTAGAGATGCCCTTGCTCTTTGGACTTCCTTGTGTGCTTTGCCTATGAGCTCCATTTGCTCATGAATAGTCTCTATATACTGCCATTGATCTGTTATTGATTGGCCAATGTTGGCCCATAAAACTGTCTTGACCTCAGCCACCACTTTGTCAAGGGTGACCTCTTTCTCTAGCTCCTTTATCTTTTCCTTGAGAGCCTTCACTTCTCTTCCTTTTTAAGCTACACTTTGCTTAGATTTGTCATATTTTTCATTCAGCTTAGCTAAATTCTCCTTGGCTTCATTTAGCTCTGCCATCTGGGCTTCCAGGGCTTGAATCTCATTCATCAGCTTATGCATGTCAAGGCTTGGAGCCTGCTCTGATGTTGGTGCTGGTGCTAATGTTGATGGAGCTGTCTCAACTGTCTGCGCTGTAGGAGGAGTGACAATTTGAGGGGGTTCTTCAAGGTTGATTACTTGTGGAGGGGGCTGAAATATTTGGCCTCCTTCTTTCTGCTGTAGGGCTGCCTGCAATGAAGCCTCTGTTTCTACCAATTTTTCCTCTGTCTGGACAAGTTGTTTATGTAGTGTTACCAGCAATGTTGATACATCCTGGTCCTTTCTTTGCTGGGCAACCTCCTCTGTTTGAGGGTGAAGGGTTGCTGGGATCTTTATCATCTTTCTTAGAGCTGCAATGTCTGAATCTCTTACCTTTAGCAGCTCCTTTATAGCTTTAGGGTCCTTTGGGTCATGCCCAAGCTCTATGATTATATCCTCCAAAGACCTTATCCTGTTGTCTTTGGCCTGAGAGGATGCCTTCTCCAACTCAAGTTGGGAGGTTGTATTGTTCAGGCTGTTTTCCAACCTATGTGCCAAGAAGGTCTTATCTGCAAGTGTCGAATACACCATCTCACCTGTTTTCTTGTGAAGTTTTATTTGATCCATAGGGTGGATGTCTTTTGCAAGAACCTCAAGGTTGGTCCTTATATAGTCTGCAGCTGACTGTGGCTGTAGCATGGTTGGCATGAAATGACTCATGGTCATTTTCCCCTCTGTTATGTCATAAGCTGACATAAGCCTCTGCTGGTTTGTAGGGGCCATTTTAAGCAATTGATTATAGATCTGGAGCCTGAGTGGCTCATTTCTCTTTTTTATGTCAATGAATTGCTGCTTGATGCCTGTTTCGGCTCTCCTTTGCTGACTTGAGGAGCTGATCTCTCCTCTGATTATTCTTTCTTGTTCCTGCTGAAAGGAACTGGCAGATGCCTCCATGCTTGGTGGGCCCATGCCCAGTGATTGTCCGATGGGCATCTCTTCTTCAGAAAGGGGATTTATCCTTCGCTTTTTCTCCCCTTGAGTTGTGGATGTGGTGAGGGGAGTCTCCTGCTCTCTATCCCTCTTTCGGTTTCTGTCTTCATTCTGCGGAGTTTGGAGCACCGAGGCCTCCACTGTCATTTCCTGCCTAGCAGGCACAGTTTCTTGACCTTGTTGCCCAGTGGATATTGGGGCCTCAGCTGTTTTTTCTTGTTGCATTGGCTGCTCTTCTTTTTGCTATTCTTTTTGCTGTTCTTCTGTAGGAGGTGGCTGTTCCTGCTCCATCTGTTTTTCTTTACCCTTGCTTGACACCTGATGAACAGTTCTAGCTGCTTGCTGCTGGGCTGTAGAAGATGAGGCAGTTGCTCCAAGTTGCCTTTGATAGGAAGAGGAAACCTGCCCACAAGTTTCCAAGTCAGCGTCTTTCTCAATGTTCTTTGCCTCTCTTTGTAGCATTTTCTCTCTAGTGATTGCCTCTTCTAGAGTGCCCTCTTTCCAACTTAGTAAATTGGCATATTTTTCAATATGAGGCAATTTGATGTGAGCATAGCCACCCAATTTATGTTTTACCCTCCTGAGAGAAATGAAATGATTTGGGTCATAAGGTACCCAGCGGAAACTGGTTTCTAATTGGAGGGTCTCTAGGATCCTATCTGCTTCGTTCCATCCCTCCTCCCTTTTGTTGTAAAGAAATGGGCCTAGCTGGTTCCTGACCTTTAGTTGCACCTTCTTGTTTTTAATGTGGAAATGGACCTAGTCTGCATTTCCAAATTGCCTGAAATACTCCAAGGCAAAGAGTCTCATAGGGACATATCTTGGCAGCCTATAAGGGTTCAACTCACAGCCATATATTCTGATTACTGTATGGTGTTGGTAAAAGTACCAATCACCAATGTTGTAGACCTTTGAGAGCTGGAGTATTCTTTGCATCTCATCGGTCAACCTGGGAGGAGGGACACCAAATAAAAAGGTCATAGCTGGATGGATAAAAAGGTCTATGAATTCACAGTATGTGTATGGTGAACAGGAGGTGTGATGAAAAACTGAAGTCCAAAATACTACAGACCTTGGGTTTCCCTGGGCATCAAGTTATTTGAGAGGAATAGGGAAACTGCCAGGTTGATAAAATAAGAACAAATGATAGATGTATGAGGTGTATCTAAACACCTTCTCCCTCTCTAGATTCATCAGTTGCTCATGAATCTTATTGGCAATTTATGTAGCATAATCATAGTGCACAGCAGGAGGCTTTCCAGGGGAAAATATGGACAACATGGCCATAATGGTGTCATCAACATCCTCAACTCCCCTGTACCCCAGGACATAACTGATCAAGTCCACAAGCATTTTGCCCAAGTCATTGAGATATGGATTTCCAATAGGAGGTGTTCTCACAGCTTCAGAGCTTGGCTGAATAAATAACTGATTAATCTTGGTGACCTGGGAACTGGACAGCTTGCCCCCCTTCTTTAATAAGTCCATCATGGAAAGAGGAGTTAGTGGCTCTGCAGTGTGAAAGTGCAGCATCTCATTTATGGCCTCAGGGGTGACATGGAACAAGACTGAACCAGTGGGACTGAGAACAACTCTTTGACATGGATCATAGTTTTCACAGCATCTATGGATCAAGTCTGGAAGGACATTGACTTGAGGAAGGTTAAAAATGGGCAAATTGGAGTCCCAAATCCCTAAGATATCAGCTCCACTGAGGTGTTGTGCCTTTAACTCATTTAGCATATGAATGTTAAATTTGGAATTCATTGAGAATGTCTCTGTCATCTGATAATCTTTATCACCCAGGGCCTTCCACTCTAACTCTCTGTGTGGGGCATTCAGAGGTGGGACATTTAATGCTACTGGTGTTTCCATGGCTAATTAGGACTCTGAATTGTATAAGGATTTTCTTTATTGGACAAAGCAACACCGAAGGGTATTTTGCAAGACTGAGGCAATTTGCAAGGAAAAACTGGGTAAATTGTGGCGAGAACAATCGAAATGCTCCAAAGAGAGATAAATGAGCAACTGCTGGGACTAGTCCCACTGTTTTCCCGGTGAATTAGTGCAGCTCAGGTTTCAAGTCCACGAATGCGCGGACTGACTGTAAGTTTATGAAAACTTGGCTAAGTGCGGACTTTGCAGGTGAATTTCGACCCTACAACTGAAATGAATGCTGGTCGCCAGGAATTTGCTGGAAAACACACTGTTTTTCACTCTTTTTAAGCTAGCTTTGGTGAATTATGCACGAAACCAGGCGCGGAGGGGAATATTGGATAAATACCTGGTAAAGCTTTGGCAATGGTGACCAATGCAGGTGAATTTGTAGGCGCCCACGGTCTCCAAGTCAAATTTTGCAGGCTGGCGGCGAAATGGTCGTAATATGCATGCAGAGCGGAGCAATAGTTCTTTTGCCAAAAGTGACAAAAACCACGATTTTTGGCGAAAATATGGACTTTTTGGGTTATTGGCACTTTTTCTGGATGACGTCAGCATGATGTCATCAGGTGGGGTCGGGTACGGAAGGGTGACGTGGCGGCCTGTGAGTGGTCCACGGGGACTGGTGAGGTGGCGGACAGGTCGGAGCAGTGGCGGGCCGGGCGCTGATGCGGCGCTGAGTGGCATGACGTGGGCACGCCGTGGCGGTGACGAGGACGTGACGGGATAAGCGGTAAACAATAAGCGGTAAGTGGTTTGCTCAGACCGCTCTGGATACGGTCGCGGTATTGTCAGAGGGTGGCCCGATAAGATTTGGGAGCGACGTGTGGCAAAGGCCTGACGTCACCCTCTGACAATTTCTCGGGAGGTAACGTTCGGTCATCGGGGACGACCCGATATGGATGGGGGCCGTCGGATGGGAAAACCCAGATCCGACGGTCGACGGGTCAACAAGATGGCAGGACAATACGGCAGCGGGCGGGGCATATTTTATAGTTTTTTTGGAAATGTGCACCCAGGCGGAACCTTTAGACTTTGGCAGACTTTATGGGTTTTTCAATTCTTTTTTGTAAAAGTGCGCATTTGCAAATAAACTTTGGATAAAACAGAAAAATGGGTTTATTTGGTGTTTTTTGTGTTGAAATGCGCATTACAGCAAACTTAGGATAAGGGGTAAAGGTGGGTTTTTACAAGGCTTTTTTGCAAGCAGAGTGGGTAAATGATTTCAAAGGGTTGTAAAGGGAAAAGGGGTATAGCTTAGGTTATCAAACTGACCAGAGGTCAATTTAATCCCTGACTTCATACAACCACATGCAAGCAGACTTTATCCCTGCATGATTTTCCAATATTCAAGCATATGGCTATAATGCCCAGGGGGAGGGAATATGTACATATTTGGGATTTGTTCTATAGGATTATCCTAATAATAGGGGAAAGGGAGTATAGGGAGTTAAATAATAGGAAATTAGGAGTTAATATGAGTGGAAAAGGTGGATGAAGGGGGAAAAACACTAAGTTTTATATGGAATCAACTTAGTTTAGGAAGTAGATCAAAATGAAAAGAATTTTACACAAGAAATGTGGCTTTTAAAGATACAAGAACCAACAAAAGACTTTGACTTCTTCCATGAACATAGTTAGTGTTGGGATGTTAGTAATGAGTGTAATGGGGGGTACTCAGGGAGTTAGACATGTTTCATTGTAGTGTTTCAAAACTGCTGAATAAGAGACCTGCACTGGCACCATGTTTTTCCTTTGCTTGGGCCAGTGAACAGTCATAAATCATGCTTCTGCAACCCCATCTACCTACCCACTCTATTGCCTAGCATTTTTTGTTACTCCAAGGAGGGTGCACTTAGACTTGCAAACCCTCATGTGCCTTTTCTTTTCCCTTGGATTTTTCTTTTGATTGTCTATCTAAGGCTAGCCTTATTGCTTCCAAGGCCCTAGATTAAATAGTTGGGAACCTTCATTCTCTACCTAACTACTTTATCTGCCAATATTGAACTGTTTGGACAGATTTCTTTCTCTAATCTACAACAGAAAATTGAAACATGGCATGGCCCAGCTTAGACTGTTGGATCACCCATTCAGAAGTAGGACAACATCAACCAACTGTAGCCATGTGCCTTCCACAACAATATGAGATCCTGGTATCACCAATGCAGATCATATTGGCACTTTCCCTGCCAATCATGAAACATGAAACCTATTGGTATAGGTAGCTAACATTGGCTCCACTTGGGGATGGTTTTTATTTTTGAAAGACCAAGAACAACAGGTCAGAATGCCTTGGCTTTTGACTTCTTTTCAAAACTTGAAAACTTTCTCTTTGTACTTCAAAACTGGAGGCTGTCACCTCTGCGGAACTTTTGGAATATAAAGCTTTTTCCTGCTTATTTACAGCAACTTCTTAAACTGAACTATTTGTATGCTGAAAGAAACTATATGCAACTGATTATGTACAGAAGGAGAAACCCTGCTATATACATGGAAAGTAGTCAAAATAGTGCTTCAACATCCGGCCATTCACAGGGCCCTCTGCAACTTCAGTGCCGTCCAAATTATTCAAGAAGTAAGTATTATTTCCTTGTACTGATTGAATTACAAAAGGCCCCCTCCAAAGGGAGTCAAATTTGCCATGCTTTCCCTTGTCTTCTCTTCTTGAATCCCATTTAAGCACTTTGTCACCAATAAAGAAGTCTTCCGCTTTGGTTCTTCTATCAAAAGCTTTCTTTAACTTTTCTTGTAAAACTTGAACTCTGCTATAAACTTGGTCTCTAGTTTGCTGCAAACATATTATTTGATTGATCCTTCTTTGCATGTCATTAGGCTCAGCTTGACTTTCTTGAAGAAGTTTCATGACAGGGATCCCTAAGGATGAAGGGAATTTGGCTTCTAATCCATAGACTAACTCATATGGGCTGACCCCAATGGATCTCTTGGTTGTTAGCCTGTCTACCCATAAGGCATTTACAAGCTTCTTATGCCAATTTTTCTTATTTTCTTCCAACACCTTCTTTATGATGTTTACAAGGCTTTTATTTGATGATTCAGCTAGGCTGTTTCCTTGAGGGTAGTATGCAGTGGAATGGCCCAAAGTAATATGAAATCTGTGGCAGAAGTTCACCATCTTCTTGGATCTAAAAGCAGCAGCATTGTCTGTTATTATCTTGTCAGGACAGCCAAATCTAGAAAGAATATTAGTCTCAAGAAACTGAATGATAGTAGAATCATTTGCTTGTCTACATGGAACAGCCTCAATCCATTTGGTGAAGTAATCTGTGGCTGTCAGGATCCATCTATGTTGGCCTGAAGAAGAAGGATGAATTTCCCCAATGAAGTCCAGGCCCCATTGCTGAAAGGGCTTCTCTGTTGCAATAGGCCTCAAAGGAAGTGGCAGTAACTTTCTCTTTCCCTCAAACATTTGACACTTATGGCATGAGGTAGTGAAATTTTTAACATCAGAGAACAAAGTGGGCCAATAGTAACCAGCCCTCAGTATCTTATCCACAGTGGACTTCCAATACAAGTGTCCACCACAGTCACCTACATGAAATTCTTTCATGACATTGTTAGTCTCATTCTCAATTAAGCAGTTTAACAATATACCCTCATGGTTTTTCCAAAGCAAATTACCATTCATGACACAAAATCTTGCAGCTTTCATTTTTAGGAACCTACATTTAGTTCTGGACAATCCTGGGGGAGCACACAGGTTTTGCAAAAAATAACATATATCAGAATACCAAGAGGATTGTTCAAAGGCTACATTGATCTTTGGAGTTGCCAGCTCCGGTTCATTGTCCATTTGATTTATGTCTAGGGCTTGGAAATTTGTTTCAGACATTAGTTTGGCCAGACCTATGCCCTTTATCAGTTTTGTAGGTCTTATCTCGATGTCAAATTCTAAGATGTTTGCAATCCATTTTCCTCTTCTACCCTCTAAATTTTCTTGAGTCAAAATATCCTTGACAATAGCATTTGGTACATAAGCAATGACATGAGAGTATAGGATGTAAATTCTGAACTCTTTGATGGCTTTTACTAAAGCATAAGCTTGTTTTTCCATGATCTGGTATTTGAGAGGTGCATCTCTTAGTGCTCTGCTAAAGAAAGCAATAGGTTTTTCATTCCCCTGATCGTCTTTTTGTAATAAGACAGCATCAATTGTGTGTTGGGAGGCAAAGGAAAATATAATGAAGTCTCTATCAAATTGAGGGTTTGTCAAGACTGGGGTTTGGGTGAGGGCTAGTTTGATTCCTTCAAATGCCTGATTTGCTTCCACAGTCCACTTTACCTTAGAATCATTTTTGAGCATGTTATTAAGTAATCTGATCAGTTCTGCCAAGTTTGGGATAAATCTCCTTAGGAAGTTGATCTTACCCAAGAAGGCTTGCAATTCTCTTACATTTCTTGGATGAGGCATTTGCAGGATGGCTTGTATTCTGTCAGGATCAATTCTAATACCATGCTTTGAAATAAGATGACCCAATAACTTGCCTTCTTCCAAACCAAACAGGGATTTCTTGGGATTTAAGGAAATTCCATATTTCCTACAAGTTATGAATATTTTCCTTAGATGTTTCAAATGTTCAGAGTCAGATTTTGAAAATGGTGTAAGGTCATCTAGGTAAACCACAAGGAAATCATGAATCTCTTTGGCAAAAGCAATATCAATTGCTCTTTGAAAGGTAGCTCCTGCATTTTTCAACCCAAAAGGCATTTTGACATATTTGAAGGTTCCCCATGGGGTTGTGAATGTTGTTTTGTCCTGATCATCAGGGTGCACTAGGATCTGGTTAAAGCCTGAAAATCCATCAAGCAATGAAATTCTTGAAGCCCCCACCACTCTTTGGAGAATGTGATCCATTTTGGGTAAGGGATAATTGTCTTTAAGGGACACCTGATTCAAATTCCTTAGGTCAACACAAAGCCTAATCTCCCCAGTTTTCTTTCTTGTGGGGACCAAGTTTGAAATCCAATCTGAGAACCTGATTGGTGCTATGATACCAGCTTTAAACATTTTTTGTACCTCTTTCTCAATTGAGGGAAGAAGCATTGGGTTGATTCTTCTCAATTTTTGCTTAAATGGCTTTTGATTAGGCTTGAGAGGGATAGTATGTTGAATAACCGAGGTGTCATAGGATTTCAAATCCTCATAACTCCATGCAAAGACATCTTGGAACTCTTTAAAGAGATCAATGTATTTAGGCTTTTGGTCAGGAGGTAAAGATGCAGACAATTTTATTATCTTGGGTTTTTCAATAGTTCCAATGTTGCATTCTTCAATGGCGGCATTAAGGGGCTGCATTTTTGGTTTTCTAGGAACATCATTTGAGTCAAAAATGTCCTCCAATGGGGTTAGGCCCGTTGGTAGAAAGTTGTCTTTTAGCTCTATAATTTCAGCCTTTGTACTAGCTACTTCATCAAAATGCAATGGTTCAAGTTGCAGCATACTTTCCTTGTCAAATTTTGTTGGACAAAGGATTTGATTTGCTGTTTTGATCGACACTGCTGTTTGATCCTTTTCATTTAGTGGCTGTGTGTCTTTTACAGAGTCAACATCAATGTTCAAACCTGAAAATTCATGCTGCAAGGTTAAGAAACTGTTTATTTGTGTGTCATCCTCAAACACCTGCCAATCTTTGACATTGTTTGGGACAGAAGGTCTGTGTTTTATTTCAGCTGTAAAACAATGATTGGGTTCAAAAGGCAATTTGCATGTGCTAGCGAATGTAGCCAAACTGTGTGCATGAAGATTGTGGGTTCTAGCTATTTTGGTTATTTGAAATTCAGTGAAGGTTTTAAGCATTTCAATAGCAGCAGACCTGTATGACCTTAGTCTTTTGTCATTGGTGACAAAATTGCCTTTCACTTGTTGGATAATAAGGTCTGAATCTCCCATGATTGAAAGTTTTGTGGCCTCTAATGATTTTACCAGTTTGAGGCCTAGCAAAAGAGCCTCATATTCTGCCATATTGTTGGTACATCTGAAATTAAGCCTATAGGCCCGACCTTGTGCATAATTGCTTTGTTTGTTATGAATCCACACTCCAGCTCCTGCCCCTAATTTGTTGACTGATCCATCAAACTCAAGAAACCATAAGATTTCCCGATTTAAGGGATTCTCAACATCCTTTTTATAACCTGGGATTATAAGTTGGAGTTCTTGTTTTTCATCTAGTTTATCTTTTAGGACTGACTCATCAATTGGTTTCTCAATCTTGATCTCTTGGGGACTTGGTTGCTCACTCTCATGCATATTTTGTTCAAGTGTGACAGATTTGTTATCACTCTCTGGACCTGTATCATTATTGAACAGAATAAAGGAATCCATATCTGAATGGACTGCATAAATGGGGAAATTTTGAGGTTTTTCCTCACTGCTCACCATGTATTTCATAAGTGACTCTCTATATAGCCTCTTGGGTTGACCAAAGACTGAGATGGTGGCATATGACATGTCTAATTGTAGGGAACCTTGGAGTTTAGCCCCCCACGATCTTGATAACAACATTCCATATTTGGGTGGGATATCAGCAACTACAACATCCATTAAGATTGTTTTGTTTGGATACTGGACAAGGGATACACATAGATCTTTTATCAAACCTAAACACTTAACTTCTTTGGAGTCAAATGAAAATAGGTCCTTGTATGGTCTTGTAATGTCTAGGTTAAGTCTCTCCATTACTGATTTAGGCATAAGGTTATGAGAGGCGCCTGAATCAAACATTGCATTGTGTAATATCTTATCATGAACATGGAAGCTGACATAAAAAGGTAAGATCCCTGTAACTGCTGTCTTTCCATCAACCTCTGGACCGAAAAGTAGTTCTGGGGTATCATCCAACACATTGACATCATCTTTATTATGGGTATGTTGAAGGGACTTTTTGATTTGTTGTTTGTAAATTTCATGCTTAGCTAGCTCTGAAAGAGGAATGGCTATCTTCAATTTGCCAATTTCAGCTTCTAAGTCAAAGGGTTTTTCAGATTGGACCTTGGTATTGTGGTTGACAACCCTTTCTTTGTTATTCAAATTTTCTTCTTGGTTTTCACTCTGATCTTGAGGCTTGTCCTTTTTATTCATCTTTTGGGAAGTAATGCTTGGATTAGGCTGCAAGGGTGATGTAGCCATTGATTTTTGATTTGGGGAATATGCTTCAGTTATTTCTTCAACTGTTATTTTATTTGTAATTGAATTAGTTTTGTCAATTGGCTCTGTGACAATGGTTTTCTTAGGCAGTGGAGTGTCCTTTGTTTTCTCAGGCTGTGTCAAATTTATAGTTCTGCTCCTTAGCTTGTATTGCTTATGAACTTCATAAACAGCTGTGTCATAACCTTGTTTAAAGTCAAATGACTCACCTGACTTGGTTTGGAACTGCTTAATGTCATTGTCCTTATGATCTTATTGACTCAGAAAAACTTGTTGATCATCATTCAGGCCCATTAGGTTAATGTGTGTGTCATCTATCTGTTCATTAGAAGTGGATGCTTCTGTATAATTTTCTTGGAACGAAGGTCTAATCTCTGGTTCAGAATTTGCTTTACCAACATTAGGATTTTGGTTTCTTCTGAAATTGGGATTCCTAATAGGATTATTCTGTGGTGCTTCCCATGATGACTTCCTTTCAACTGATTCTACTCTGTCACCTAATCTATGCATCCCAGTGATTATTGCATCTAATTTCTGATCCCAGCCTGAAGGCTCTTCTTTGAAGGTAGTTTTTCTCTCAGTTCTAGTCCTATTCCTCTTGGCTATCAGGTTGGCTTCCACACTCACTGCTATATCTTGCATTTCGGCTAAAGTTCGAGGAGCTCTTTCCCTTAATTGGTATGACATATTCGAATCAAACCCATCAGGAAAGGTGTATAGAGCTAAATCAGGTGGGGGTCTGAGATTTTGGGGAATAGCATTGTAGACATTGTTAAAACGAGCTCAATAGTCCAAGACAGTTTCTTGGGGACCTCTTTTGATAGTATTGTATTCAGATAATATATGAAGTGGGTCCTTTTTCTTCTCCCATCGGTTGATAAAGCTTTGATACAGGGCTTCAGGGTCGGCTATAGAGTTTGCTGCTAGTGATCTAAACCATGTTCTGACATCTCCTGTTAGGCTTTGCACAAAGATTTTCATCCTTACCCCATCATCATCTATCTCGTAATTTTCAAAGTAGTCCTGCAATTTTTTAGTATGTTGAAGGGCTGAATAAGAGCCAGTACCATCAAAATATGATATCTTGGTTTGATAATCTTGAGGCATAGGCCCTAGATTAGCAGGTAGTTGCAGTGGGGCATATCTATTAGCCATGTTTGGTGGAACAATCGGGATAACAGGGATGAATGGGACAAGTGGAGGAAGTGGGATGAAAAGGGCGTGTGTAGTTGATGGAGTGGTTGAAAGGATACCTTGTGAAGTGGATGAAGAGCTAGGAGATTGTGGGCCAGTTGTGTGAGGATGTAGAGAAGCCTTAGCAGGGGTTGGAATGTCGGTTTAGAGACCCGCTTCAGAACTTGAATCTGATAAAGTCCCTTCTGATTTGTGTCTCTTGAGGATTCTTGCAATCAAGTTTGGATTTAGAAACTCAGGTGCTGAATTAGGATCTGGGTTTGATCTTGTGTAACGAGTTTTCTTCTTAGGAGCCAGCTTCTATAACTTTCTTTGTGAGAATTTCTAAGGAGGTAGTGATCTTTTGACAAGGACTGATCAGTTATAGCACAACTATATGAAAATTAATACTGAATAAAGATTGACTGAGGCAGCTTTTATATACTTCTGCCAATGCAAAGCAGAGGCAGTTTCTAAGGCTATCTGGCTGTCACTCAGGCTTTATCTACAACATTAAGAATCAGATAGGAGGTTGAAAAGTTCATCCAAGTCCCCAGTGGAGTCGCCATTTATGTTAACACCCAGGTTGTTCCCTTTGACTCCTGAGGGAATAGGACCGGGGTAACCACTAACCAGGCTTTGGATCACAGGTTCTAGCCAACCTGTAATCAGAGAGGGCTCTCTCTTTGACTGTTTAACTATGTTCTTAAGAATCTTAGGCTAGATATGAGGTGAGGGTTTGGTTTGAAATTTTGGTTGAATGATGTCTTTCAGTACCTAAGATGAGATCTTCAGACAGTTTTAGCCCATTGGGTAATGGAGTCTGTGGCTGTAGGTTGTTTGAAATGTTGAGTGGGATTGTCTAAGCTGCAGGGCCATTTAAATATTCCATGAAGCAAACTTAAAATTGTGGTGATGAAATATGATTAACCAGCGGTAAGCAATTAAGAGTTTTCCACTAAACTGGTGGTATGAGAATAAGATGTATTTCACAGGAGCAGGCTTGAATTCTTGAACAATGACCCCTTGTGAAAATTATAGTCTGAAGGTGCAGCAATTAAGAATTAGACTATCATAACTATAACTAAGGAAAACATTCATAACAGCATAGATTGAGTTCAGGGTACTCCATGAATAAATATTGAAGCTATTCTTTTTCTTTGCTATCAAACTGCAGAACATAGAACATGAATGGGTTATGAAGGAATGAAACACATAATGAAAAGGTTAAAAAAAAACTTATTGTGTCATGAAATAAGAAGGGATCCTGTAACATTCGGCAAGCACACCACAATGCATCAAACAACCCGAAACTTTCGAAATTCCATCAGCTCTTTGTATTAAACTCTGAATATTTACAACATAGGATGTATTCAAGAGAAAATCAACAACCCCCTGCAAGCTTATGCGAGGGAAAATATATACAATCGGTTATACAAAAATATCTGAACCGCTGAGTCACGTGATAAATAAATACGCTCACCAACTTTACAGAATAGCAGATAAGGAAGTTATTGCTGCTCTAAATACAAAAATGAATACACTTTAATTCTGTCAGCAGTCTTTTTGACCTTTGGAGGCCACTGAGTCGGTTGAGCGTTCTGCATTAATACTGAATGATGTGTATTTATGGCTCTGTCATGCTGTAGCTTTCTCGGCCCTGTCATCTGTAGCTGTCAGTGTTGCTTTAGTGGCCGAATTGGTTTGCTGAGTTGGCTCAGTCCATTCTTCTCCAGACATACTGAATGCATCAAATTTTTTTGAACATTATGATTTATATTTTTTGATGAAAAACTTGATGAAAGCCTTTTGTTTACAGTAACAACTGTATCATTCTGGTCCACCATTCCTGTGTGGGCAATTGATGTCTCAAAATTGCATCTAAGGTTTCATCTGCCTCTGTATATTTGTAGAAGTGTGGAGGCACTTCAAACAAATGTTTGATCTCATTCATAATAAAAAATAAGTTCTCTACTCTGTCATAGAGACTTTGCCTAGATGTCGGCCCTGTTTCCTCTGAGGTACTTGATCTTACAGTGATCTGATTGGTGGCAAATGTATTGACCCTTTTTGCATAGTTCTCATGTGATAGTAGCCTCCCTGCGCTCTTCAGTAAGCCAGGAAGGCCTCTGCTTTGTAATGCTGCAAACTTATCCATGAATTTGTTTACTTCTATCTGCATGTCCTGGCTTCTTCTATCCAATGTTTGTACCAGGCTTCTCAATGTGAGGACCCTCTTTATCAGCAGGATGGTTTCAGTTCTATTGGGGATTCCTATTGCTGCCAGCTGAGGACCTGTGCGGTTATTGAGAACGTTGATCATTCTATTGGCTATCTCAGGCATATTGCCTAGAGATGCCCTTGCTCTTTAGACTTCCTTGTGTGCTTTGCCTATTAGCTCCATTTGCTCATGAATAGTCTCTATATACTGCCATTGATCTGTTATTGATTGGCCAATGTTGGCCCATAAAACTGTCTTGACCTCAGCCACCACTTTGTCAAGGGTGAGCTCTTTCTCTAGCTCCTTTATCTTTTCCTTGAGAGCCTTCACTTCTCTTCCTTTTTTAGCTACACTTTGCTTAGATTTGCCATATTTTTCATTCAGCTTAGCTAAATTCTCCTTGGCTTCATTTAGCTCTGCCATTTGGGCTTCCAGGGCTTGAATCTCATTCATCAGCTTCTGCATGTCAAGGCTTGGAGCCTGCTCTGATGTTGGTGCTGGTGCTGATGTTGATGGAGCTGTCTCAACTGTCTGCACTGTAGGAGGAGTGACAATTTGAGGGGGTTCTTCAAGGTTGATTACTTGTGGAGGGGGCTGAAATGTTTGGCCTCCTTCTTTCTGCTGTAGGGCTGCCTGCAATGCAGCCTCTGTTTCTACCAATTTTTCCTCTGTCTGGACAAGTTGTTTATGCAGTGTTACCAGCAATGTTGATACATCCTGGTCCTTTCTTTGCTGGGCAACCTCCTCTGTTTGAGGGTGAAGGGTTGCTGGGATCTTTATCATCTTTCTTAGAGCTGCAATGTCTGAATCTCTTATCTTTAGCAGCTCCTTTATAGCTTTAGGGTCCTTTGGGTCATGCCCAAGCTCTATGATTATATCCTCCAAATACCTTATCCTGTTGTCTTTGGCCTGAGAGGATGCCTTCTCCAACTCAAGTTGGGCGGTTGTATTGTTCAGGCTGTTTGCCAACCTATGTGCCAAGAAGGTCTTATCTGCAAGTGTCGAATACACCATCTCACCTGTTTGCTTGTGAAGTTCTATTTGATCCATAGGGTGGATGTCTTTTGCAAGAACCTCAAGGTTGGTGCTTATATAGTCTGTAGATGACTGTGGCTGCAGCATGGTTGGCATGAAATGACTCATGGTCATTTTCCCCTCTGTTATGTCATAAGCTGACATAAGCCTCTGCTGGTTTGTAGGGGCCATTTTAAGCAATCGATTATAGATCTGGAGCCTGAGTGGCTCATTTCTCTTTTTTATGTCAATGAATTGCTGCTTGATGCCTATTTTGGCTCTCCTTTGCTGACTTGATATCCTGGCAAGGATTGACCAGAAAAAAATATGATGGGGGCCTAGGACTGAGGGATCCCTACCTCATCAATCAAATTATGGGAGCCATGTTATGGCGGAGATGGATGGCAGGAGGAGGAGACCTTTGGAAACGAATATGGACGAGGAAGTATAACATGCTAGGGAGAGCAGAGGATATATTACGGTATGCAGACCCACGAAGAGGATGTACCATTTGGACTTGGCAAGCCAGAACAGGGACATAATCGCAAACCATGCCTTTTGGGAAATATGAAATGGTAAAACAGTAAAGTTCTGGGAAGAGGCTTGGCAACAACGAGAAAAATTAAGTGGAAAGCAAGTACTTAGAAATTTTCTACAGTTCTCAAAAGACATGGGCCTAAATCAAGTAGATGAGTTCTAGAAAGAAGACCACAATGAGGAGAATTGGAGAGTTTGGAAAAACCCAGAAGAATGGGGTCAAAATATAGAAGAAGAATAGAGAGAGTTCTATGTAAAAGAAATGGGAGAAAGAAAGATATCCATCAGAACAGGACCTGATATCTTGAGATGGGGACACTCTATGAAAGGGAAATTTACGATCCGAGAAGCATATGGTTTAAAAATTGAGCAAGATCAAGAAGGACTCCAACATCTATGGAAACAAATTTGGCATAGAAAATGGTGGCTGAAAGTCGCTAACTTCCTCTGGCTAACATGCAAAGGTCGAATATGGATATGGGACCGAATTGAGAAAAGAGGGATGCAAGGGCCATCCCTATGTGGTCTATGTAAGCAAGACAATGAAAATATATAACACTTAACAAATTCATGCCAGTTCGCACAACAAAAGTGGAAAGCTATCTATGATGTCTTCAAGAGGACGGCTAGGAATCAACAGAGCATAAGGGAGACAATCCAACATTGGGGGCAAGGTCACTTTACCAACCCTGTTCTAAATAGAGCTTGGGGGTTAGTAGTAGGACTTAATCTTTGGATGATATGGAAGGAATGGAACCGGCAGATTTTCAAAAACAAGGAATCCACTCAAGAGCAGGTATGGAGAGGAGTAATAGAACATGTCAGGGAAACCATCCTAGGAGAAGAATGGCGTGAAGAGGACTGGGAGACCTTGCCATCAGAAACAAGAATCCTAAAAAAGATAAACCTAGCCAAAGAAATGGTGGGAGTGCATACATGAAAAGCAACAAGGAAGAAGAGGGAATGCCCCAAGAATTTCACTAGACCAGCAGAAGAATTCATTAAATTCTTCAATGCAGAAGAATGCAGATGCCTCCATGCTTGGTGGGCCCATGCCCAGTGATTGTCCGATGGGAATCTCTTCTTCAGAAAGGGGATTTATCCTTCGCCTTTTCTCCCCTTGAGTTGTGGATGTGGTGAGGGGAGTCTCCTGCTCTCTATCCCTCTTTCGGTTTTTGTCTTCATTCTGCGGAGTTTGGAGCACCGAGGCCTCCACTGTCGTTTCCTGCTTAGGAGGCACAGTTTCTTGACCTTGTTGCCCAGTGGATATTGGGGCCTCAGCTGTTTGTTCTTGCTGCATTGGCTGCTCTTCTTTTTGCTGTTATTCTGTAGGAGGTGGCTGTTCCTGCTCCATCTGCTTTTCTTTACCCTTGCTTGACACCTGATGAACAGTTCTAGCTGCTTGCTGCTGGGCTGTAGAAGATGAGGCAGCTGCTCCAAGTTGCCTTTGATAGGAAGAGGAAACCTGCCCACAAGTTTCCAAGTCAGCCTCTTTCTCAATGTTCTTTGCCTCTCTTTGTAGCATTTTCTCTCTAGTGATTGCCTCTTCTAGAGTGCCCTCTTTCCAACTTATTAAATTGGCATATTTTTCAATATGAGGCAATCTGATGTGAGCATAGCCACCCAATTTATGTTTTACCCTCCTGAGAGAAATGAAATGATTGGGGTCATAAGGTACCCAGCGGAAACTGGTTTCTAATTGGAGGGTCTCTAGGATCTTATCTGCTTCCTTCCATCCCTCCTCCCTTTTGTTGTAAAGAAATGGGCCTAGCTGGTTCCTGACCTTTAGTTGCACCTTCTTGTTTTTACTGCGGAAATGGACCTGGTCTGCATTTCCAAATTGCTTGAAATACTCCAAGGCAAAGAGTCTCATAGGGACATATCTTGGCAGCCTATAAGGGTTCAACTCACAGCCATATATTCTGATTACTGTATGGTGTTGGTAAAAGTACCAATCACCAATGTTGTATACCTTTAAGAGCTGGAGTATTCTTTGCATCTCATCGGTCAACCTGGGAGGAGGGACACCAAATAACAAGGTCATAGCTGGATGAATAAAAAGGTCTATGAATTCACAGTATGTGTATGGTGAACCGGAGGTGTGATGAAAAACTGAAGTCCAAAATACTACAGACCTTGGGTTTCCCTGGGCATCAAGTTTCTTGAGAGGAATAGGGAAACTGTTAGGTTGATAAAATAAGAACAAATGATAGATGTATGAGGTGTATCTATACACCTTCTCCCTCTCTAGATTCATCAGTTGCTCATGAATCTTATTGGCAATGTATGTAGCATAATCATAGTGCACAGTAGGAGGCTTTCCAGGGGAAAATATGGATAGCATGGCCATAATGGTGTCATCAACATCCTCAACTCCCCTGTACCCCAGGACATAACTGATCAAGTCCACAAGAATTTTTCCCAAGTCATTGAGATATGTATTTCCAATAGGAGGTGTTCTCACAGCTTCAGAGCTTGGCTGAATAAATAACTGATTAATCTTGGTGACCTGGGCACTGGAAAGCAAGCCATATAAGACATCACTATTACTCAGACAGATGTCAGAAGACCAACTCTTCGACATCCTCATGGTGGTTGGCAATAACGAACTGTTGGCTTAGTGGTTCCTGACCTAGGTTCAGAGTTAATTGCGCCAAACAAAATCCTACACTACTGGCCCGTTCGGCATCAACCCGCGTAACGTAGGCTGAAGTCTCACCAGAAGCAATATGGGGGGATGTTGTAACCAAGTTTCCGTATCCAGAGATGAGTGTGATGTCATTTATTGACCTAGATCTACCTTCACACATATCTATAAGCCCCTAGGGATCGTTACTGCAAATTCCTTTAAACAGCTTTGAGACCTTCACAAAGGTCTACAATAGGTCTTTGCAGACTCTTAACAGTTGAATCATCCACTTACGCATATTAGAAAATAACCCTAGATCTGAGCTCACACAAACCTACTTAAGTATTTAATAAACATAACAAAATGTATTACAATCTTCATGAAAGTACTTAACATGCATTGCATACAGTTATTAAGACTTATCCTAGAGATTCACGCGTCAATATATTGATATGTCATAAAGACATCATTAAATCACAACATATATCGCAATCATAATTAAATAGAAGTAAACAGATAAACACAATGATTCTCCAATAGTCTTCTTTATTGATCTTCAATATGGTATTACAGAATAAAAACTGCCCTGTGCACTCAGCTATAGGGGTCCGTGCACTCGGCTGCAGACACTACTCTAGGCCTCTGTGCACTCAGATGCAGAGCCTTTCCCTCCTCTATGAATCACTTCTCTGCGCTATGTTCTATCCACCCATTATATCCATCATCATCATATTATCATGCCTTAGAATTTATAAGACACACCTATGCATACAATGCCATGGTCCGCGGACCATGGGTGGATCTCAAAACTGATCCAACTTTACATAGACAAGGGGATAAAACCCCTTTTACTCCTAATTACCTATGCGCTCTGCATCCACAAATCGCGGATACTTTTCTTCTTTTTTTCTTCCAAAAATGACATCAAAACTTGGGGTTTTAACCCCAAAACTGACCCAGGGGACCCCATCCCAATAGGCCCCTAACACAAAGGTCGTGACTTGCCCTCGAGTCACTCGGTAGGCACTGCAGTCTTGCTTCTAAGACCCCCCAGCTTCACCTGCACTACTGCAACCTCAACATCTCTCTATGTAGCTGCCTGCTTGACTTATTCCACTAGTTGCTTGGTAGTTAGTCCTTCCATGACCAACTTCATCATTTGTTGGGTCTGCTGCAAGGCCGTTAGCTTCTTTTGAATGTTGGTTGTGGCTTGGTAAGCTTCTTCTAACCAATGTCCCCACCTATCCTTAAACACGACCTCCTTCTTTTGAGCTGCTTCTACCTGTGCGAGGAGCTACTTCCCTTCCTGCAACTTGGCGAGGGGCTGCACTGGAGCAATTGATCGCACCGTCACCCAGACCTCATCGTACTGCTTTTGCAGCTGGCAAACTTATATAATCAATATTTGCAGTTTTGGGTCTTCCTATAGAGTCATCAACAATTCTATTGCCTGCTTAAATAAGGCCGAGAAGTCAGCCACTGTAGCATACGAAGTGGTCATCCCTTCTTTTATGGTGACTCTGCGTTGCTCCATGACCTCAAGCGGAGTCGTAGGCTGTAATTTGAGATGCAACTCCGTTATTTTCATGTTGATTTCAAATTGAACTCGTCCAACTTTTTCCTTTTCGTTGCATACGCCAATGACTAACTTCCTGATTTTAGCTTCCGGCTGTGTGTCCTCTGGAATGTGAAGCTCCAGAACTATTCTGCATGCCTCTAAAACTGCGGTCTTGAGCATAGATTTATGTGCCTGCAACATTTCCTTTTCCTTTAAGGCCTGTGTTTTCTCGGTGAACATCTGCTCATTGTTCACCCTATATTCTCCGGTTAAATTGAGAGCGCGCTGGTCCCGATTTCTCAATTCCTCCATTACCCCTGCATGTAGCACATGAAGAAGCTCATTTGGGAGTGCTGCAATGTTCAACCTGATGTTCTTATGGGTTATCAAGATGATGCAGTCATCAACCGACTCTGTGTGCAGGGAATCTTCCAGTAAAGCAACAGTTTGAAGGTCCAGGGTCCTTACCAATTCCGCAACCTGACTCATCCCTGGTGCCAGGCTCACTTGTGCTGCGCTCGCTTGACCTGCGTCCACCTATATCATGTTATCCTAGATCTGAAGCTCGTGTAGATCCTTTTGGATACTCCCCAGTGTCTGCATATACTACTGCTCGAACTGTTGCAACACTTTAGTTGTAGTGTCCTAAATTTTGTCGTCGATCTCATTGCGATCGCCCTCCGTCAATACCATGGGATCACCCTACGACTTGTCTGATTTTTTTTCTTTTTGTGGGGACCTTCCCACTGCTCCTGTCTACGCTTCTTTAGTTGAAATAGGGTTCTCTACTCCTCATCTCCTCAAACCGCCTTGTTCGGACTATTCTTCCTCCTCGGTCTTGGGCCAAGGGGATTTTCCACTTTGCTCTGATTCGGGGTGCTCTTGCTCAACCTGCTTCTTAGCAGCGCACTCCTTCTCCATACGAGCCTTCTCTGTGGCTTCCTTTTTCTGTTGCGTGGACAAATTTTGTGCAGCCTGCTTGGCTGCATCCTTCCTTTTCTGTGTTGCCGAGCTTCTCGCGACCTTACTGTTTCCGACACCCAAGTATGAGGGAGCGTGCCACTCTATTGGCCATCACTTTTTTACCTCCTTTATGTCTGTATCTGTGACCAAATATGGCAAGTCATGCCATTTCTATTGTGGGTCTTTCCATGCCTAAATGTAAACTCAGTGGAAGTCAGCCTTAAACACGGCATAAGCTGACAACTACTCATACAAGGTCGGGGACAACCTTGGGTGCTAGCTAATGGCCATGTGGAGGCTTGACTCCATCAGAACCCATAATATTTTTTTTTTCGTGACCTGCGCGGGGTCCTTTGTGGCCCATAGGGAGGCAAACTGTGTGACCTCCGACTATCCTTCTTTCAATGGAGGAAATTAGTTGTCCTCCGACAACGACCATGTGACCAACATAATGGAGAGTAACAACCAAGCATAATGGAATGGCTTGGTCTCATCCTGGACCTCGCAGCAATTCACGAGGAACTCCTAGCATAGGTACCTTGACTAGTTGAACTGCACACCCTTCGCGCATTGTGCAGCTAGAGAGACCACGGGGGCTAGAACTTCATCCATGCAACGCTTCCTCATTACCTTCCTTGCTAAGATTTGTATGGTAATTTGTAATGCGGGGTTGTTTATGGAAGTGATTGAGTGTCAGTGCAGCTTTTTCACGAGGCAAAATTCCTTCTTCATATTTTCTGCCAAATCCTTTTCTCCTGTCTTTCTGCCAAAATCCTTAGCCGGATTCAAGCCCTCGTATGTCAGGTGCACGATCCTGTGGATGAGCATGTCAGTTATGGGTATATGCCCTCCTAGCCATACACACTTATCATGCACCAAAGTAAGTAGTTGACACGCACAGGTGGTGTTGATAGTGGTGTGGTGATAATGGGGCACCCACAATAAGTTCAAAAATCTTGAATTCTCCACTCCGTGGATCCATTCCACCATCTCTAACTCAGTGACACATGAGTCCACGTAGTAGACACACTTCATATTGTTGGCTATCGCTAGATGAGGGAACCTATCATGATCTGCAAGGTCCCAATCTTCCATCTTCAGCAGGGGGATCCATGCAAGGTGCGGACCTTCGATGGTGACCTGCTTCGACAACATGGTCGTAGAAATGATAAATTTGTTTGAGTCTAGGTCCTTGGTGACCTTCACCTTCCCCTTGCATGGAGGGATATAGTCAGGAAACTTTGTAATGGGATCCATTCCCTCAGCATCTATGTCCTTCATGCCTTATCCTTCCTCGGCCTCCAAATTGACAACCTTCTCGGGCTGCTTGTCTTTCTTTTGTTTTTGAGCTGCAGAGTGTTTTCTGGGTGATTCACATACTGGCACTGACTTCTTCTATTTATCCTTCTTTGATTTCTGGGTTTCTCTAATAGGGGTAGGCTTCAGCCTAGGTGACCTTGGCACCGTAGGCACAGGAGCTGGAGCTTCCATACTCACTACCTCTAGAGCAACTCCTTCAGATGCGACATCTCCCCTAATACTCACAGTCTCTTTAGGGCTTGGTACTAACATGGTTTCAAGGATGAATTTATGATCCAACTTTGATAACTTGGAAAAGTCAGGGCTCATGACCAAATCCTCAAAATACGAGCGGTTCATAGGCAACAAGCAACACAACTCAACGAAAACTCTAAGGGTGAAAAGTGTTCTTTGTTGGATCGACACGCGTAATTGATAGGGGTTTTTGAATTCAAATCCGATGGTTCCCCCTAAAATTTGACCATTAATGTCGTTTTGGTGGCAGATATTCAAAGATTTTGGCCTTAAATTCCGCCAACTCACTCCTCTTAATCATCTTTTGAATGTCAAATCATGAACAGTGACTCCAACGGTCACTTTCCTGCTATGCTGCGCGTTACCTCCTTTCATATCGCAACTTCCTATATTGCAACTTCACCATTTTCCATGCAGCCCGCCCATTGCATAGTCCTCCAACCCTAGCAATGTAGTTTACAGTCTTGCGCTCCCTTCCAACTGCCTGGAGCACTAAGACTGTCCTACCGCCGTATAGTCATTATGCAATATCCCCTGTATATGGCTTTAGTCGAATTCCATTCATCCTTCTTGGAAAAGGTTCTCCATTTAGTTTCACGAGTTGGACTGCGCCTCTATAAATAATTTCTTTGATAATATATGGGCCCGGCCAATGCATTTGAAATTTCATGAAAACTTAGTGAAATTACTATCATATAATAGTACCAGATCATTCAATTTGAGGGTGCGAAGTTTGATGTGTTAATCGTGCCATGCTTTTTCACGTTCCTTCTGTACTTGCTGATGGAATCCAACAAAGAATCAGTCCTCTTCAAGCTCCATCAGGTGTGCGAGCCGTCCTTCCAAGGCTTCACGATCTGCCATATCTGTGAAAGTTGCTATGTGTAGACTAGGCACGATATATTCCATAGGCATCACAACTTCTACACCATAGGACAATCTAAAAGGTTTATGCCCTGTCAGCCTTTTACAAGTAGTCCTGTACGCCCATAACATTGCAGGTACGCACACATCCCAGTAATTCCGTCGCGCGTTGCAAATATTTGTCAATGCATTCTCCAAAATCTTATTAAAGGCCTCTACTGTTCCATTAGCCTGAGGATGATACGGGGTGCTCTTCTGATGATAGACTTGGAACTCCTCTGTCAATGTGCTAATTGTCTCATTTAGGAAGTGCATACCTTGATCACTCATCAACACTTTTGGGTAGCCAAATCTGGTTAACACATATTCAAACAAAAAATTTGCTGTTGTAGCCCCTGTTCAAACCTTAACTGGTTGTGCCTCTGCCCATTTGGTTAGATACTCTGTTGCGGTGATGATATAGCGTGCATCTGTCTTCTTCCCTGGGGGCTGAATTGGGCCAACGAAATCAATTTCCCATTTTTCAAATGGCTACAACGATACTTTAGGATTCAGTGGAAACTCTCCCCTCCGCAATGGTCTACCTGTTCGTTGACATGCATTGCATGCCCTACAATATGCTTTAGAAACTTGATGTAATGTAGGCCACCATAAACCTGCACGCAAAATCTTCTGTGCTATCGCCTTTCCTACATAATGTCCTCCTGCAGGCTGCAACCCCTCCATGAGTTTTAGTGAGGATGCTATTCCACTCAAAATCTGGCTTATATCGTCGCAATATCTCGTATACACCCATATTATACAAATTTCCCATAATCACTGAGAAATCCGGCACGTGCACTACTATTTCCTTCTTTTTCTGACTTGTATACCCTTCCGGTGCCATCCCTGTAGTCAAAAAGTGAATAATATCTTCAAAGTAGTTATCTATTGTGCGCATCATGAAGAGATGCACATCAGGCAATCCTTCCTCCAAATTAGTAGGATCCTCTCCTGTTTCAATCCATGAAAGATGGTCAGGTCCTGTATTCAACATACTTGGCTTCACAATAAACTCAAAGTCAAACTCTTGGAATAGAAACAGTCATCGGTAGATCTTCCCCCCCAACACAGGCTTATTGACTAGGTATTTCAAGGCAGAATGACCGGTGTACATTTTGAAATGTTCTCCCAATAGATAGTGCCTGAAATTTTGAAGCACGTACACCATAGCCAATCCTTCGTGCTCTATTGTTGAGAAATTCTTGTCGGCCTTCGATAATTTCCTGCTCGGGAAGGCTATAGGGTAGTCCATCTCTCCTTCACCGGCCTATGTTAGCACTGATCCCAACATAATGCAAGAGGCATCGACATGTACATGGAATTCCTTCTTTCAATCTAGGAAGACCAAAATTGTTGCGGTGACCATCTTCTCTTTCAATACATCCAAACCGTGCTGGCATTATTCATCCCAATAGAATGTAGCGTCCTTCTTCAATAGTTTCTCCAATGGCATGGTAATATGAGCATAAGCCTCGATGAAATTCCTGTAATATCATGTATGTATGAGCGTTGCGTGCAGCTGTTTGACACTTCTTGGGGCCTCCAAATTCACTATTACCGTGATCTTGGTCGGGTCCACCATAAGCCCTTGCTTAGACACCACATGACCCAGCAGGATCCTAAAGGGGACATAGAATAAACACTTCTTCAGATTCAGTGCGATCTGGTATCTTTGGCACGTATCCAGCATCAGGCGCATACTTTCTACATGGCGCTTTACTAAACCAAACACCGTCCAATCATCAAAATACACCTCCAAGGACTTGTGAATGAACTCCTTAAATGATTCTATAACTATGAGAGAGAATATCACAGGCACATTCTTGATTTCAAACGACAGTATACTGGAAACAACCACATTTTGTTGTGAAGGTTGTTTTTCTCCTATCCTTTAGCGCGATCTTGATCTTATGGTACCCTGAAAACCCTTAAATGAACGAATAAGCCTCATGCCCTCCAATGTTATCCAATACTTCATCTGTAAATGACATAGGGAATGAGTCATGGACGCAGACATCATTAAGGTTCCTCAGGTTTACACAAATCCTTATTTCTCCGTTATGTTTCTTCTCCTGAACCACCATCAGGCTCGCCTAATCAGATTCTTCCACAGGTTTGATGATGCCTACTTCTAGCATCTTATCCAACTCCAAGCGGACCTTTTCCTTGTATTTGGGATTAAGGTGATACGATCTTTGCTTAATAGGCTTCACATCTAGTTTCAAAGTGATTTTCATCACACCCAAGTCACCTATGATTCCCTTCAGGTCTGAAAACTTTGTAGGAAAAAGATCCTGGTACTCGCGGAGTAACTCAACAACTTTATCCACCATGGCATCATCCCAGTAATCCCCAATCTTCACAAATTTTGGCTCTGCTTCAGTACCAATGTTCACTTGCTTGGTTTTCAACCTCGCGATGGCCTTTTGCCTCTGGAATTTTAATATTTCTTGGATATTCATCTTCCCCCTCAGTGGTCACATTATAGCATTCCAGTGCATGGCATGACTAGGTGATCCAATATGGTTGAACCCACTCCAAAGGTTCCTGCGGGATTCTGAAGATCACTGCCTTAATCTCCTGCAGAGCTTCATCAATGCTCTCAAACCCATCTTCAAAACTAAAGGTCATTAAGAATCCTTCCCTTAATATATCCCACTCTGCGGTGCCATGGTGGAGCTCCGTTTCCAGATACCAATTCATAGGAATTGTATCCAAAGTATGACAGAATAAGTGCACCCACTCTGGCTGTGGCTTCGTTCCATAAGCTTTAGTCCACTTCGCTAGATGATCACGTGGATCATTTCTCCCATCATGTTTATTAGTGAGTCAAATTTTAGGATGACCAAATCGCAACCTCGTCATCCTTCTATAATCTTGCCATTCATCAAAGCTATCCCCATCGTGTGGTCGTAGTGTGCAGTGCCAAATCCAGTGCTTGGAAGCGATGATCCTCAGGGACTTCTCATTCAAAAGCATCCAAAAAATTATCTACATCAGTTAAAACATCATAATAGGGTAAATTTCTTACCTCCAATGACACACAATGCAACGATTTAGTCATCACGTTCCAACGCAGCGTAGATACTTCATGCAACCTATTCTGCCAGTTCTCCAACTCTTCATCTGAATCTGAGGTACAAGAACTTTCTCGGTCCCATGCAATCCATCCATCAGCTATTATATTAATCTAGTCTTGATCTCGCATTGTTATTTTGTTGATCTTATCCAAGTCATCATCACTTTCTTCATAGTCATGGACCAGTTTAGTATAGCACGGTCCTTCTGCAGGGTCTAATGGTACTACAACCCAAAGCGATTTCCTCTCAAACGACATTGTCCTCTTCTTCAAGTTCATGAATCCATTCATATCTATGGCCCAGTTAATTCCAAGGAGTGTGGGGTATGGATTGTTGTCATCAACGATCTCTATTACTTCAAAATTAGCCAGCACGCTCGTGCTTTCTATATCCACTGTTACTCCATATAGTCATTGTTGGCATTACGTTTTCTGGTATGACTGTATGTTACAGATGTTGTACTTGATGGCAACTCCAGTGGTAAGGCTCTCAGTTTGATGAAAATTAAGAAGGACGCAGGCAATCGGTTCAGAAAGTGCGCCCCCGCAGGTATACCATGCAGAAACCGCGTCCAGGGACGCCGGCCGGCCGTTCAGGGGGTGCGTCCACCCAGTGCACACATTTCAAGGCAGAGAAAAGCACGTGGGGGTTTCTTGTGTGGTATCTAGCCGACGGTTTTGTGTTTCTGGTGTCGGCTCATGGTATTGTTCCATGTTTTGGGGAGAAGCTTGCCTATATAAAGCAAAGGAGTTCATTTGGATTGTGCAATTGTCTTGGGTTGAATATCTTATTTGGTGAGATCTAGTCCAGATCTAAAAAGGCGAATCTTCTAATGGACTGTGATCTCTATGGCGCATGAACAGATCGATAGATCTGACTGTTTGGGTTTGTTCTGAAGTCTTCATATCATTTATATCTGAAGGGTTGCAGGTTCAGTGAAGGGAAAGTGCGCCGGGACGCAGGTAATGTAAAGGGCAAGTGCGCCAAGACGCAGTACAGTAGAGAGAGACCTGCGTGGGGATGTAGGGCGATCAAGGTTCAGGTGCATCTCTGAAGCAGAAGGACGCGGCGCGATAGTGTTTTCAGGTGCGTCTCTGTAGTGAAAGATGCGGCGCGATAGTATCCTTGGGTGCGTCCCTGAAGCAACAGAACGCAGAGCAGTCAAAGGAACAGTGCGTGGGCACGCAGCGAAGCAGAAGGATATCTGCGGGTGGACGCAGAGTAGCAGAAGGTTAACAGCATCTGGTCGCAGGCCACAGAAAAGAAAACTGCGTCTCTGTTTTAAGATTTTCTGTTGATTGAATTTCTCTATTGATAAGGTGTTCTGGGTTAGTTCTGTTGTTGCTGATATGATATCTGTAGTGATCTATATCTGTTATGTACTTGTTGATCATCTGATGCTTTATGAAAAGAAGTAGGGGGTTGTAGCTCCCTTCCAGGAGTAGACTGGAAAACAAGAGAGAGAGAGAGAGTTGCAGCTCTTTGCAGGTTGCAGCCTGCGTACTGGTAAAGGACTGCACCAGTACAAAATCATTGTAAAAGAAGTTTCTAAATTGAAAGAAGATAGAGACATATTGCAGCAGGTGGTTTTCACCCACATTGGGTTTCCACCTTACATCTTGTGTTCTTTGGTGTGACTATCTGTTTTTCATGCTCATTATTTTATGGTACTGACATGCTAAAATAATTCAAAGATCAAATAAGGAAGATTTATTTAATTGCTAGATAATACTGATTCACCCCCCCTCTCAGTATTATTTCCAACAATTGGTATCAGAGCAGGTCCTTCAGAGAAGCTTGATCGCTTGAAGGTAGATCGTTCATCATGAGCAACTACGAGAGAGAAGCATCAATCAGGCCACCGATTTTTGATGGGACAAACTTCAATTATTGGAAGGTAAGAGTTACTGCATATCTTCAATCTCTTGGTACAGAAGTTTGGGACATTGTAGAAACAGTCTATGCTTTTCCTTCAGCTACTCCTACAGATCCAGCTGAGAAAAAGAAGTATGAAACAAATGCAAAAGCAGTCAATACTCTATTAGGAAGTATATCCCAAACAGAATTCATGAAGGTCATGCACTTCAAATCAGCAAAAGAGATATGGGACAAAATGATCACTAGCTATGAAGGAGATGAATAGGTAAAACAAGCTAAACTTCAAACTCTCAGGATTCAATATGAGACTCTCAAGATGTATAATGATGAAAGTGTGGCTAATTATTTTATTCGGGTAGATGAGATTGTTAATTGTATGAAAAATTTGGGTGAAGAAATAAAAGAGACTATAGTAGTTCAAAAGATTCTAAGATCATTATCCCCCAAGTTTGAATCTAAAGTATCTGCAATAGAAGAAAAGGAAAATCTCCGTGTTCTCACTATGTCTCAGCTACATGGAATTCTAACTGCTTATGAAATGAGAAAGGGAGGTCCATCAGACAGAAGGGAAGCTGCTTTTAAGGCATCAGGCAAAGAAGATTACTATGAAGCAAGCCATGTTCCAGAAGAAGAGGAAGAAGAATCAAATTTTGTCAGAAGTCTTCAAAGGGGTTCTGGAAGGTTCAGAGGTAAGCTACCTTTCAAATGCTTTGCTTGTGGAAGAGTAGGTCATTATGCTGCAAAATGTCCTTATAAGGATAAAGGAAAAGAACCTGCTAGATGGAACAAGAAACAAAGTGCAAATAAGAAAAGCTACTACACCCATGAAGATAGTGATGGCTTATCAAACAGTGATGAAGATGAACAAGGTAATAAATATAAGCTGTTAATGGCATTTGAAGATGATGATTATGAGGATGATGTAGATGTGGATAATCTCTATGATGAAATTACTAGACTCAAGAGATGCATAGAAGAAAAGAATGTGATCATTGATACTTTGCAATTTCAAATTGATGAAAAGGAAAAACATCTTGAAAAACTAGAAGGTGAAATTGTTGGTCTCAAAAAAGAAATAGAGAAAACAAAAGCTATTAATCTTAAGTTTGTCAAAGGATCTGAAACTTTGGATGAGATTATCAATGTGCAGCGGTCTCCTCTAAACAAGACAGGTTTGGGCTATAATGGAGAAACCTCTCAAGCATCCACCTCAAAAAGTTATCTTGATGCAGCAAGAAGAAATGAGCAGAAGAACAATGAAGATAATAAGGTAAAGCAGGGACGAATTACAAACAGAAACTATCAGGGACAATCCATCTTAAGGGTGAACAAAAGCTACAACCAGCCACAGGTAAAATCTTCTCAGTTTGGTTCAAGAATAGATGAAAATAGAAATTACAATCAGTTGGCTGGTAGATTCAATAACCGCAGAAGCTTCTTCAATGGACAATGCTTTTCTTGCCATAACTTTGGTCACAAAGCAGCTCAATGTGTTGCATATAAAACAATCATGACTAGGGAAGCTCAAAAACAAAGAAGTATGATAGGGATTACAAAAAGGACCTATAACAACTTTTCGGTTCTTGAAAATGAATTTGAATGTTCTATTTGCAATAATTTTGGTCATGAAGACTCTGAATGTAGGAGCAGGTTTCAGGAGAAAAGGGAACAAGCCACAAGCACCAAAACATGGAGAATAAAGGAACCTCAAACAGAAAGATGTGGGATAGCATTTTATGCAGAAGGACAGGAAAATCTATGGTACATTGACAGTGGATGTTCGAAACATATGACAGGTGATAAAGAAAAACTTGAATCTTATTCTACTTTAGAAAATGGAAAGAAAGTTTCTTTTGGAAATGATACTCCTGCAACTATAAAAGGAAAAGGTATTGCTCCTTTAAAAGAAAAGGTCAAGGCTGGAAATGTTCTGTATGTTGATGGATTGAAGCATAATCTACTAAGTGTCAGCCAGATGTGTGATCAAAAAACCGAGGTTATTTTCAGATCAAATGGATGTCTTCTTCGTGATATTGATACAGGTAAAACAGTACTCAAAGGCAAAAGAACTCCAAATAATCTGTACATATTTGAAGAAGGACAACAACAATGCTATCTTAGCAAGGATGAAGAGCACTGGTTATGGCATCGAAGGTTGGGACATCTAAGCTTCTCACGAATAAGGAAAGCATGCAAATATCAGGCAGTTCGCGATCTTCCAGATATCAAAATTCCTGACAACACCATATGCAGATCATGTCAGTTTGGAAAACAAACCAGGACTAACTTTCCAGAGAAAGAGGGATCAGCTAGCATGCCTCTTGAGCTAGTACATACAGATACATGTGGCCCATTCAGGAAAAGAACACCTAGAGGAGAGGAATACTTGATATTATTTATTGACGATTTCTCCAGGTTTGTCTGGTTAGGACTTATGAAGCACAAAGATGAAGCATTCGAAAAATTCAAGACCTTCAAAGCCTTGGTTGAAAATGAATCAGGTCACAAAATTAAGTGCCTCAGATCCGACAGAGGTGGGGAATTTACTTCAAATGAATTTTTCGATTTCTGTGATGAACATGGGATAAGGAGAGAATTCTCTACAGCTAGAACTCCTCAGCAAAATGGAGTTGTTGAAAGAATGAACAGAACAATCCAACAAATGGCTTGTGCTATGCTTGATGAATCAGGAACTCCCGCAACTTTCTGGGGTGAAGCTGCACATGCTGCGGTTATTATTCTCAACAAGACAAATGTCCGGGTAAACAGCACTCAAACCCCTCATGAGCTCTGGAGTGGTAAAACTCCTTCGGTAAAGCACTTCAAAATCTTTGGGAGCAAATGCTATATCAAGAATACTGATGAGCAGCTTGGCAAACTTGAACCTAGAGCAGATGAAGGCATTCTTCTTGGCTATTCTCCACACAACAAAGCATACAAATGCTACAATAAAAGACTTGGCAGAATTGTTGACAGCATTGATGTAGTGGTTGATGAGAAGGGATATATTCCTAGGCAAGTACATCATGAAGATATAGAAGAAGATGAAGGCTACCCTCAAAGACAGAATAATGAAGAAGAAGAACCCCAAGGAGAACTTCAAGAAGAACCAGAGGAGCAGACAAGAATAGAAGAGAAAACTCCATCCAGATATGTTCAGAAGAATCATCCAGAATCTCAGATTGTGGGGCAGAAAGAAGTAGGTGTACAAACAAGAAGAACAGCTGCAGAAGCCTCAAGCTATTTGGCATTACTCTCCTCTACTGAACCACAAAATGTGAAAGAAGCATGCAAAGATGAATGTTGGGTGAAAGCAATGGATGAAGAACTTGAGCAAATCGAAAATAACAACACTTGGGAGCTGGTTCCTAGACCAAAGGATAAGAATGTTATCGGAACAAAATGGGTCTTCAAAAATAAATTGAATGAAAGTGGAGAAGTAATTAGAAACAAAGCCAGACTTGTTTGTAAAGGGTATGCGCAACAAGAAGGAAT
The DNA here is from genome assembly GCA_031772625.1 of Pinus tabuliformis. Classification (NCBI taxonomy): domain Eukaryota; kingdom Viridiplantae; phylum Streptophyta; class Pinopsida; order Pinales; family Pinaceae; genus Pinus; species Pinus tabuliformis. The sequence goes on from CM062808.1 coordinate 179,360,910, forward strand.
AGATTTTGAAGAAACTTTTGCTCCTGTTGCAAGACTTGAGGCCATCCGAATGTTCCTTGCTCTCTCAAGTTTTCAAAACTTCAAAGTATTTCAAATGGACGTGAAATTAGCCTTTCTGAATGGAGACTTGGAAGAACAAGTGTACATTGAACAGCCAGATGGGTTCATTCTTGGAAATGATCCAAATCTTGTATGCCGATTGAAAAAGGCTCTCTATGGTCTCAAACAAGCTCCAAGGGCTTGGTACTACCGGCTGGACAAATATCTTCATCAACAAGGTTTCTCAAAAGGTTCAGCAGATAGCAATCTGTATATAAAAGTTGAAAATGACAAATTGCTAATACTTGTTGTGTATGTAGATGACATTATTTTTGGCAGCAATGAAGAAGCTATGAGTCAAAGCTTTGCCTCGGTCATGCAGAAAGAATTTGAAATGTCCTTGCTAGGAGAACTGACATATTTCCTTGGTTTGCAAATCCAACAAAAGGAAGGAGGAATCTTTTTATCTCAAACCAAGTATCTCAAGCAGATTTTGAAGAAATATGGCATGGAAGATGCAAAACCTGTATGTACACCCATGGTCACAGGATGTAGTCTCAGTGCAAATGATGAATCTGCAGCAGTACATCAACCAACCTACAGATCTATGATTGGAAGTTTACTATATTTGACAGGTACCCGACCAGACATCATGCATGCAGTTGGAATAGTTGGAAGATTTCAGGCAAATCCGAAGGAGACTCATCTTCAGGCAGTAAAGAGAATTTTCAAATATCTTCAAGGGACTCAAAATTATGGCTTATGGTATCCTAGAGATACAGATCTTACTCTTCATGCTTATACAGATGCAGATTGGGCCGGAAGCGTGGATGACAGGAAAAGCACAAGTGGTGGTGCGTTCTTTATGGGTTCCAGACTGGTATCTTGGTTCAGCAAGAAACAGAGTTCGATTGCCTTGTCTACAGCTGAAGCGGAATATGTTGCTGCTGCATCTTGTTGCACTCAACTCCTTTGGATGATGCAGACTTTGCAGGATTTTCAAATCACTTGTACACCACCTATCCCCATCTTATGTGATAACACAAGTGCAATCAGCATCTCAAAGAATCCGGTCATGCATTCAAAAACCAAGCACATACCAATCAAGTACCATTTTCTCCGGGAACAAGTGCTTGAACAGAAAGTCAAGTTGGAGTATGTTCCTTCCAAGGAACAAGTTGCTGATATTCTTACCAAACCATTGCCCAGGGACACGTTTGAATACCTCAGGCAAAAGCTGGGAGTTGTTGATGCATCATCTTGTTGAAACTCTTCTTATTGGTGGTATAGGCTCAGGGGGAGCACATAATGCATTGTTGGCATTATGGAGAAGGAGATCTTGGAAATAGCTGCAATATGTCTCTATCTCTTTCATAGTGGTGCGTTGCTGCAGATCTGGTTCATATTCAGGGGGAGCATGCGCTTAGGGGGAGCATACCCTTTGCTCTTGATGTCAAAGGGGGAGAATGAAGCTGAAGTTTGTGAGGTTGCCATCAAGTCCAAAGGGGGAGATTGTTGGCATTACGTTTTCTGGTATGACTGTATGTTACAGATGTTGTACTTGATGGCAACTCCAGTGGTAAGGCTCTCAGTTTGATGAAAATTAAGAAGGACGCAGGCAATCGGTTCAGAAAGTGCGCCCCCGCAGGTATACCATGCAGAAACCGCGTCCAGGGACGCCGGCCGGCCGTTCAGGGGGTGCGTCCACCCAGTGCACACATTTCAAGGCAGAGAAAAGCACGTGGGGGTTTCTTGTGTGGTATCTAGCCGACGGTTTTGTGTTTCTATGGTGTCGGCTCGTGGTATTGTTCCATGTTTTGGGGAGAAGCTTGCCTATATAAAGCAAAGGAGTTCATTTGGATTGTGCAATTGTCTTGGGTTGAATATCTTATTTGGTGAGATCTAGTCCAGATCTAAAAAGGCGAATCTTCTAATGGACTGTGATCTCTATGGCGCATGAACAGATCGATAGATCTGACTGTTTGGGTTTGTTCTGAAGTCTTCATATAATTTATATCTGAAGGGTCGCAGGTTCAGTGAAGGGAAAGTGCGCCGGGACGCAGGTACTGTAAAGGGCAAGTGCGCCGAGACGCAGTACAGTAGAGAGAGACCTGCGTGGGGACACAGGGCGATCAAGGTTCAGGTGCGTCTCTGAAGCAGAAGGACACGGCGCGATAGTGTTTTCAGGTGTGTCTCTGTAGCGAAAGACGCGGCGCGATAGTATCCTTGGGTGCGTCCCTGAAGCAACAGAACGCAGAGCAGTCAAAGGAATAGTGCGTGGGCACGCAGTGAAGCAGAAGGATATCTGCGGGTGGACGCAGAGTAGCAGAAGGTTAACAGCGTCTGGTCGCAGGCCACAGAAAAGAAAACTGCGTCTCTGTTTTAAGATGTTCTGTTGATTGAATTTCTCTATTGATAAGGTGTTCTGGGTTAGTTCTGTTGTTGCTGATATGATATCTGTAGTGATCTATATCTGTTATGTACTTGTTGATCATCTGATGCTTTATGAAAAGAAGTAGGGGGTTGTAGCTCCCTTCCAGGAGTAGACTGGAAAATAAGAGAGAGAGAGAGAGTTGCAGCTCTCTGCAGGTTGCAGCCTGCGTACTGGTAAAGGACTGCACCAGTACAAAATCATTGTAAAAGAAGTTTCTAAATTGAAAGAAGATAGAGACATATTGCAGCAGGTGGTTTTCACCCACATTGGGTTTCCACCTTACATCTTGTGTTCTTTGGTGTGACTATCTGTTTTTCATGCTCATTATTTTATGGTACTGACATGCTAAAATAATTCAAAGATCAAATAAGGAAGATTTATTTAATTGCTAGATAATACTGATTCACCCCCCCTCTCAGTATTATTTCCAACAGTCATCCCATAGGGATGATCTTCTGTTGCTCTTCCATTCTAAGATGGATAAGGGACCACTTCAACACAGGCCTCCCCATTCTCTACCATGTCTGTTTAGGAAAACGGTTCACATCAGACTCTAGATCCAGAATGACCTGGTCCATCTCATAATCTCCTATCTGCGTGGTGAGCCTCATCTTGTGCCCTGCTCTTGCCTTATGTTTTCCAATTTTTCTAACCACGTGGTTTCCATCGGGGGCCTTTTATTTACCCGCACACTTGTTTATCAATTCTTGTAGGCCTTTCATAGCCTTGCCATCACTCAGAAGTTTCATGCAGGTCTTTGAGAACGTGGTAAGTACAGAGGGATCAACCTATGCAGGTGTGTTGGTTTTTGGCACTTTGTTATGACTTCCTGAGGTAGATGCCTCATTAAATATTTTCTTGGCCTCCATGAAAGTTTCCTTCACTCACTCCAGATTCAACCCAAATTCCTTTTTCGGGCCCTTTCGGACCCATCCGTCCTCTTCAGGATGTTTTCCCTTATCATTGCCAATCTTTACTCCACTCCTCAGCACTATATTCACATTTTGATCTTCTTCACAGGGCTCAATTCTCATCATTTGTAAGTTTTGCATAGGTTTTTGAGGCTACGCCTTCTTCTCCTGCATCTCGGCTATCAACACATGGTATTCTTCTATAGTGTGGTCAAACTGGATGTAGTATTGACAAGATAGGCATGTCTAATTCTGATACTCCCACAATTATAGAAAATAACTTTTTTGCGACCTTTACTAGGTATTCCTCCTCCTCGGCCCCATCCTCTTCCTTAATAACCCCCATGCACTCCTCCGACGCCCTGATCTGGAGGCCAAGTTTTCGCTTGCATCCAATACATAGGCATTCTTTCCATCATTAATCCATAGTTGCGACAGTGGCACTCATCGTGGCCCACCGATTTGTAGAAATCATAGAACAACTATTGTGGTGTCTGAACGAACTTTTGCAGCAAATGAAAATCATCTGTTACATGCTTTCCATCCACCTGACAAATAACGCACTCGGTCCTGCTAGAGCTTCTAGCCTCAGGGGATTTGGTTCCCCTCTTGTAATATAATTTTTGAAGATAGGGAAGTGGTCTTTATCATGCCCGTGGCTTTTACACTTCAGTCACCAAACTTCCTCATGCACCTTTGGCCTAGCCTCCTTCTCTTTTTTCAAGCTCTGTAATTCCAAGTAGAGGTTCTGAAACTGTGAGTGAATTTCTTGGACTCCTAAAGTCACATCTTAAATAGGTGTCATGTGAAATATCATTGTGATTTCCAGGGCTTCTCCCTGAGTTCCTATCTTTTGTTGTGACAAAGAAATCCTTAGGTGGGCAGAAGTGAGGCTATGAACCACTCGTGGTGCTGACCATCTGTGAGCTGCATATTAGCTTCACGGACCACACATTTCAGCCTTTGATCTAACTCCGAAGGTGTCTCAACAACCCTCATTGTGATTTCCTTAAATCCAACCAGTAACTAGGATTCAGATCTAGTCTTACTAAACTCTTTGTTTAAAGCATCCTTAGTCTCTGCTAGCATTGCTACAGGATGATCAACACAATACTTAATATACCACGTCAGTGCGTGATCCTGCAAAGCAGTAACTAACTGTGCCTTCTTTATGTTGTCATCATTGATCTTCTGTGTTGTCCACACAACATTTGCAACAAACTAGAATTGATTTGTATTTTCACTCCCTATACCCTTGAAAATTGGCAGCTTTATTGTGTTCGACATGTTGAATTGTAGTGGTCATGGAGGAGGTGTGGGTGAAGGTGTATGTTGTGGAGGTGAAGGTGGAGGTGGAGGTAGAGTGGATGGATGATGTATCCGCGGAAAACCCTGTCTTATCAATTGGACAACACTCTGCAGTGAGGCTTGTACTGTTCCCTCGTCGTCGCTCGAAGGAGGTCCAATCAACGGGCTATATTCAGGACCTGCTTTCTCTCGATTTCTAAAGAGTTTTCCACTTTGCGTAGCTCCAAACATCAAGGCAATGGCATAACCCATTTTTAACACAAGAGCATCTTAATCCAGGTATTCAGAGATCTCAGATACTTGCCTCGCAATCCCTTGAAGAAGTGCTGCTCTAATTCGCTATAGCTGACTGAGGTATCAACCGCGAACTCTGTAACAAATCCTCCTATAATTCAATCAAGCCAGTGGTCAACAGTGCGCACGATATTGTCTTATGAGGTTTCTAATTGTCGTACCAGTTTTGGAGTCCAAACTGTTGGACAGTCAAGCTTCCACCTTCCTTGGTCATCTCCCAACTTAGCTATCCACTCGTATAGTTTGATCAGGAAGGTGAAAAAGAAAATTTAGTGTATTTATGTATACAAGTATATGTCCAACCATTGCTCCTTTGATAGGTGTGGTTTCCTATTTTCCTGCGCTGCGAATTCGTGAATCTTCCTATCAAACACTTCTCAATTTACTTCTTGGTCGGATTCTAGTGATGTGACATCACACATCTCCTTCAAGGAGATCCTGGTCTTGGAAACAGAACCATTTGTTGGCTTAGTGAGTCTTGACCCATATTCAGAGTTAATTGTGCCAAACAAAACCCTACACTACTGGCCCTTTTGACATCAACCTACATAGCGCAGGCTGAAGTCTCACCCAAAGCAGTATGGGGGGATAATGGAACCAAGTTTCCAAATCTAGAAATCAGTGTGATGTCTTTTATTGACCTATATCTGCCTTCGCATAGATCTATAAGCCCTTAGGGATCGATACTGCAACTTCCTTTAAACGGCCTTGAGACCTTCGCAAAGGTCTATGATAGGTCTTTGCAAACCCTTAACAATTGAATCATCCACTTATGCGTATCAGAAAATAACCCTAGATCTGAGCTCATGTAGATCTACTTAAGTATTTAATAAACATAACATAATGTATTATAATCTTCGCGAAAGTACTTAACATGAATTGCGTCCAGTTATTAAGAATTATCCCATAGAGTCATGCATCAATAGATCAGTCTTTCATAAAGACATCATTAAATCATGACATATATCACAATCATAATTAAATAGAAGTAAACAGATAAACATAAGGACTATTCAAAAATATTCATTATTGATCTTCAATATGGTATTACAGACTCAAAGCTGCCGTACGCACTCAGCTGCAGGGATCTGCACACTCAGCTTCAGACACTACTTTAGGCCTCTGCACAATTAGCTACACAGCCTTTCCCTCCTCTATGACTCACTTCTCTGCGCTATCTTCTACCGACCCATTACATCCATCATCATCAAATTATCATGCCTTAGAATTTCTAAGACAACCTATTTATACAATCCTATGGTCCGCGGACCATGGGTGGATCCTAAAACCGAATCAACTTTACATAGACAAGGGGCTAAAACCCCTTTTACTCCTAATTACCTATGCACTCTGCATCCACAAACCACAAAGAATTTACCTTTTTTCCCAAAAATTACATCAAAACTTGGGTTTTTAATCCCAAAACTGACCCAGGAGACCCCATCCCAACACGAACTGATGCCAAGCTTGGTATTCCGCGATGGTGTCCGTGTACTCTAAGGTGACATATTTCTGGAAATGAACTCTTTCCTCCATAGCATTCGGGTACACTGATCAGGCTCATCTGTCCAACTCGTCTGATAGCATGCACATCATTGTCTTGAGTGTGGCTGGGCCAACAACATACTTGTGCATGGTGTCTACACTGATTGCCAAGTCTAGGATGGTGGCTATGTACATCAACACATCAAAGTACAAGTCAAGCTCTAGTCGAACTTGTGCCTTTGTCTTTTCCTGGGTGAGTGTCCCAATAGATGGGATCACATGTGCGAGCACACCAACATCCATACTCTTAAATATTCATGCATGAGAAGCCTGTAGACTAATGATGAGTTGCAAGAACTCTTCATTGTTCTGGATCTAACTCCAGATGCGTGCCTTCATCTTGACTACTATGGGCTTTATCATCTTAGGAAAGTGTAACCGAGCTCCCTTGTAACTCATTTTCCATGTTTGCATGTAATCAACAAAAACATTCACGTTTGAAAAGATACATGCTCTCCTCGCACATCGCTACTGCCAACCGTTGAGATGGAAAACTACCTTATGCATGGTACCAAAATTGGAATACAATGCCCAAATGATTGTGTCAAGGGACAATACTTCATTCAGTATTGCCTTCTTCAATTATACACAGGCAGATGTTGTAACTTGTTTTCCTCCCTGCTTGGCCGTCTGTAACTCCTTAGCCATTCGGTCGTTTTCAGCTATCAAGAAGCAAACACTAGATCTAGTGGCTTAGGCATATGCTTTGGTAGCATTGGCCAATGCTGCTGGATGCTTGTGCACGTTAGACATGATCACTCGTTCCTCAAACTACGTAAGGGATGTGTGATCTTCCAAAGTCGACACTCTCCGAGATTGAAAAAATCTATGTTGGGACTCATCGAATGAGATGTTGTCAGGCGGAAAGAGTCGATTGTGCGGACACAACCAACCTCCCTAGGAGCCTAAGACTCTCTAGTGACAAACAAGACAAACAAGAGCAATCCTTCTCTAAACATGCATTTACTATACGGGAAATCAAGTGTTTAGATCCTACCTGTAATCCAACGCTGTTGTAGCAGTCCAGCTCCGCTGATCCGGATGAGCTCCTCCTTCACTTTGAAACCTGCATACACTAACAATCAAACGATTAAATAGCACTTGATAATCTCATAGAATAAAACATATTTAACACATAGACCAAGGAGTACATGAAACAACTCATAAATAACAAGTTATTGAGAAGAATGGACTCATTTGCATTAATAGGTAACAAAAGGAACAAATACAACCTGAGCCTTGGTGTTGTGCAAGTCCCTCCTAGGGTCCATCAAGAGTTCTCCTTTACTTTGACAAAGCTCACCCACTTCCAAATAGAACAAGCAAAGATGGAAATCTCTCCTCACAAGCTTCTAAATGGGAGTCCTAATTCCTGCAGCATTTACCCTTAGAAATGTATAGCTTTCAACCTCCTCTCCTTCTGGCCCAATTCCTGTATTTATAGTGCTCAAGAGGAAGTTAATCAGGTCCACCATCAATGGGATAATCCCCTCTTTGGATGGGATAGCTCCCCTATTGATGGGATAAGTTCCTCTTTGGTAGGAGTGCATGAACCATCTGGAGGCGCTCAATACACGTTGAACAACCTTCTAGAATGCTCTAGAAATGACCACAAGTGACTTTTTAAAGATGAAACTTGCGCATTTTAACCTTTTCAGGGGGACACACCTGCACCTTTACATACAGAGCGTCCAAAGACACAACTTTTGTGAACATTGGGTGCGTCCCCGCAGGTAAGGTTGAGAGAACCTGCGTCCCCAGAGATAAATACATTTAGAAAGACTTTCTCTCTTTTTTGGAGTTTGACATGGAAAGCAGAGGCATAAGACTTGCCTAAGAGGGTAGCATGACTGTTGATAGAGCCATCCTAACTGTGAATAGTCATGGTGACATTTTTTAGTGTAACAGATTGCCCCCTAAAGTGCGAAGCCTGAAATAGATTAGGGTTTTGTATTATCTAGGAAGGGTGAAGCACTTTATCATTTCAAGGATTATCTCGTGGAGAGCCTGGTCAGAACCTGCAATTTTCAACACAAAATACATGTATAAGATTATATCATCACTGAGGTAGGCATTCCCATACTCAGATTAAAACTTTAACTAACAGACTAACTACTCTGATACAGGAATGATCTTGCAGTACATCATAATCATAGAATTTTGTAGACACGGTATGGGCGCAGCCATCTATTTATGATTAGTCTACTTAGATAATGAATACAAAACTCCTCGCAGCCTGGATGGTGGAAACTAGATCCAGGGTCTTCATTTCTACTTCCCGAATTGGTACGATTCTAGCCATGCGAATAAATGAGTTGATGTCGAACATGGTAGAAACCACTTGATTACCAGTCGATGATGTAAACTGTTAACAAGCGTGAGAGAGACCACCAGTAATGTCAATGGTTCTCAAAGTACCCAGTACAATCCATGAGATGTGAATGGATGAGTTGATGTCGAACATTTCACGGAATCCTTCGATCGAAAGTCAATGATGTAAACTGACGTCAAAGGCGAGAAACCTGCCATTGATGCATGTAGACTTCAAGGTACTGACGATTTCTAAGTCATCTCTCTAGATAATGTGCTGATGTCGATAGAAAGCGACTCGTTGCAGGCAAGCCCGCAACACAAAATCATTGTTCAAGTTGAAGAAATGTTGCTGTAAGGACTGACTCAGGGATGGTCAAATGGATGACAAGTATTTTGCAGATGAAAGTTTTGCTTGCAGACCTCTTGAACACATAACAACACGACAGATGGCTTGGTGCTGAATAACTCAAAGTTAATCCCCGGAACCGGGCTGAAGACTTTCAAAGTGGTTTGATTAACTGTGAGGTAAAGAATTTCCCAACCCAGGTGAACGCAAAGTGTCGTGTTCAAGAGTGGTAATAAATTTTCTTCTGAGACAAAAGGTAACAAATAGGCTCATTCTTCTCTCTTTTCCCCCACCATTTCTGGCAAGTACCTATTTATTTTTAGCAAGCTTGAGGAGGATAACATATGCTTGATTATAAGCTCATCCTTCGGACGAGTCCAACCTAGTTTTGATTCGAACCCTAGGAAGGAGTGGTTCGTTCCTGTTTGTAATTGAACAGGTCCTTTACTGTGAAATGTTTAACGAGCCCAGTATAGGAGAAACTCGGCGTTTTTCAATTTTAGAGAGTCTGAAAGACTTAAGAAGACTCCAAGTTGAACTTTTTCGTAGATTTGTGTCCCTCAAGCCCGAAAAAGTATAAAATAATACCTGGGGGAACCGCTTGATCTTGCGACCAAGGAGTACTTTCATAATTAGTGTCACTGACCTGAAAAGTAAAAAGCGATCAAGGACACGTCGTTTTATTTCCGTATCGAGTTTGAAACGACAAAAACCCGGCAATCTTTTCCTGATTCTACGGTCAGAAAAGAGCTATAAGGGGACCGTCTTTTAATTCCGTTTTAACGAGTGTAAAAGAAACGCTCGGCAATCTTTTAATTTTTTAGGAGTCAGAAAAGGGCTTAAAAGATGACTCTGATATTTTGGTTCGTGAAAAATGATAATTATCCCTCTAAGTCCCTTTGTCCTGCACAAAAACAACACATTACTCATACCTGTTTAAGATAGGCAAAAATACATCGAAAAACATCATTCCATGGTGAAAAATGAACAAATTCATCCAAAAAACCTATACAAAGACTTTTTACCATGTCATTTTTACCATTTTACTGTCAAGGTTGAAAAAAGGGCTTTTGGCAAGAAACTTCCCGTGGTCGCTGCGGAAAATCCGACCGTCAGAATCGAACGCCGTCTCTTCCAGGTATTTTACAACATCCTACTCTTCAATTTCATCCGATTAAAATTGTATTTTAGGTTTTAGTTTTGTTTTTTGGGTGGGTTTAGGTTTCAAAATGCGCTCCTCGGTGGACGCAGGTGCCCTTCGGGTGACCTGCGTCCCCCGACTTTTTCCTATACAGGAAAATGGTCGGGGGACGCAGCCCACCTTCAGGCCAGCTGCGTCCGGACGCCCTGTGTTCTAAACGCGGGGTGCATCCTCTGTGGAATGCGGAATTTGAAACACCAATCCTCACAAACAACCATTCAAATTTCCCCAAATTAATTCTAATCATTGTTTCTTGGTGTGTAGGGCACTCACCATGTTGGATTGGAGAGAAAGAGAGCACGAGGACGTTGATTTAGCTGCAATTGAACATCAACCTTCCATTGATGCCCTAAAAGAATGCGGGCTATATAAATACTGGGCCATACCTGGCATGAGGGCTCAGGTGAGATTCTTAGAATGGCTGGTTGAGAGATGGAACGTTCAAGAGCAATGCTTTTACATAGGAGGGCACCAGCTCGAGATAGAGCCCTATGATGTATACTTTCTCACTGGCTTGCCAAATAGAGGCGAGCAAGTCAATCTAGTCGGGACTAGGCCGGGTGGCCAATCCCTTGTTAGTCTCCGGGAAGATTGGTGCACACCCGGTGCACACCATTCGAAAGGCGTGGAAATCAAACACATCTCTCTGCGTGAACTCAAAGTTATAGCGTTCACGGTTACCAGAATTTGCGGCGCAGCCGCTTTACACATTGCTTCCGGGTCCCAAATGCGGATGGCAATTGACTGTTACCAAGGCACCATTTTCAACTGGTGTGATGCTGTGTCGGCTAATGTGAAAAGCCAACTGACTAAGGCAAAGAACGGACGACTGAAAACTTTTGGATATGGGCCTTTAGTCGTGAGCTTTGCCTTAGAGAGAGTTCCGATGCTGATCCCTCAACAACTCACTGTTGATATCTTGGGTCCTCGGGAGCCAAAGCTGGTACGATGGGTTGCGGTGATGGCCCGGCATCCTGACGAGGGCGCAGCGGTTGTTCGATTCTATGATAGTTATTTTCACTGGTTAGAGGACCAAGTTTTTTCGATCCAGGACTTTCCGTATGCCGGAGTAGATTTTCGAGGTGATCCGGACACGGTTCTTCCACAGGGAGAACAATGGGATGACAGAGGTACTTTATTTTTCACAAGTTTTCAAATTATGTATTTTTTGCTTTTTATATATATCGTCTCAAAACTGACAGTAAAAATTTTCAAAATGCAGATGTTGGTCCACAGCGCCCAGCCAACCTCCGACCTTTTGAGAGGAGACATCCAGTTGCACCGGTACCGGCCCCACAGGACGCGGCTGCAGAGGCACTAGCTGAGTTGGAGCATGATCTAGAGCGTCTGACGGCGGATATGCCTGAGACTACTATGGATGATATTCCTATCAGGCTTCAGCGCTATGTAGTCGCAGTCCCTGGACCGTTTAGGAGATTTTTGCGTAAGGTAGCCCGTGCAGTGGTGTCGTATAGGGAGCACCACCAGTGATTGGCTAGTCACTTTGTAGACACATGTGACATTTTTGACTTTTTGTACTTTATCATTTTTGCCGATCATAAGGTGTTTTTCAACCTATGATCGAAGACGATGTATATTTTTTGACACACTCCTATCTATATATATATCACTATTACCGGCTTATCTTGTTTAACATATGTGATGAAATGTTTTTAAATTTACTTGCATGATTATCGTAAATGTCTGTCCAACACTCGAGAAGCAATTGCATCTGCTAATGTATTTAAAGACCTTGGAATATGCTGATATTCAATGTAATCAAATTCACGTTCCAAGAGACGCACTCTCAAAAACAACCTTAATAACACAGGATTTCTAATGGCATAAACTCTATTAAGCTGTAATACAACAAGTTCAGAATCTAACCTCACTATCAAACGTCGAATTCCAAATGAAATAGATTCGGATAATAATTCAACCACTGCACTGTATTCTGCAATGTTGTTTGTTGTTTGACCGAGGCTTACCCCATGCATAGAAACTAACTCGTCAGAGGGTGAATAGATAACCCAAGCTGCGGAAGAGATATTCCGTGTACTACGACAAGCACCATCAGCAAATCCAATGTATGTTTGGAGAGGCGTCGACATCTGCAATATCAAGAGTAAAACCAAGATAAGCCAGAATAACGACGAAAAACACACTCGCTAAGCTAAGCACACTGACTAACTAACAAACATACTAGCTAGAAAGAAAACCTAACCTAACTAAAATTTCTCCATACCCACCATTTAAGCATAATACCTCTTTAGGTAAAGTCCATTTCTGGGTTTACCCAAAGAGTCCCCATCAAAATCTACCAGCTCATAAGCCCCTTTTGCTAGCTTTCGCTTTACAATATAGGGTCCATGCCACATAGGAACGAATTTTCCAGCACCTAGCTTATCGTTAGCTTGATCATATAATAGCACTAGGTCTCCCTCCGAAAAACTTCGAGGGGTCACATTTCTATCATACTGAGCTTTCATTCGCTTCGCGTGAGTCTCGATTGCCAATGCAGCGTCACGTCGAGTCTCATCTAATTTAGCTAAGTACAATAAACGTTTCTCCTCTTCGGAAGTAGCTGGGAGTAATTCGACAGCCATTTGAAGTGATGGGATTTCGCATTCAATGGGTAACACAGCTTCCAAGCCATAAACTAGCTGGAAAGGAGTGAACCCTGTTGAAGTTTTCACTGAGGTTCGGTATGCCCATAGCGTCGAAAATAACATGTTGTGCCAATTCGACCGATGAATACCAATGGTTCGTCGGATCATGATAACCAGAACTTTGTTGATAGACTCAACCAAACCGTTGGCTTGCGGATAATAAGGAGTAGAGCTATCGTGGCGCAAACCAAGCTGGCTTGTAAGCTCAGTCATCATGATGTTTCGAAAATGGCTCCCATGGTCAGTAATGATTGCTTGTGGGACACCAAACCTAGTTATAATATGATTGAATACGAAAACTGCAGCTGTTTTTCCGCTTGCGTCGAATGTAGGCATCGCCTCGGCCCATTTAGTGAAATAATCAACCGCGAGGATGATATACGCATGCCCCCCGGCCGAGTGAGGGTTACAAGTAATAAAGTCGATACCCCATTTGGCGAATGGACCAACGGCAATTATAGGGTGGAGAGGAGCAGGTGGTGCGCGCATCTTTCGATCAAACACTTGGCAGTTGTGGCACTTCCGGACTGCAATGATACAATCTTTAAACATAGATGGCCAGAAGTAACCAGCGCGCAACACCTTCTGAGCTGTGGCATACCCAGACATATGACCGCCACATGCTCCAGAGTGACAATCATTCAAAACCCTCTCAGCCTCTTCGTGAGTTAAACAACGTCGAAAAACTAAGTCTGCCCCCCGGCGATAAAGTGTATCTCCAATAATTTTGTATTGCTGGGATTGAAACCGAATTTTTCGACGTTCCGCCTTTGAAGCTTCAGGCCGAAAGGTTTGGGTTTGGAGATAGATGATTATATCCCCGTACCACGGATCTAAAGTACTGATAAGAAACAAAGATTCGTCCGCAATGGACTCCTCTGCCACAGTCTCTGTGTCAGTACACGGGAAATCACACATCAATTCCGCAAAAACTAAGGATTTCTTAGACTTGGACTTCTCGAACTCCAAGTCGAACTCTTGCAGGATAACGATCCATTTAGAGTACTTGCCCCCTAGCAGTTGTTTTGTCAAAATGTAAATCATAGGGTTGCAATCCGAAATAACTGTAGTTTTACGGAGAAGAATGTAGTGACGAAAACGCTGGACAGCTTGAACGGCTGCCAGGGCCAATTTCTCCACATGCGAATATTTTAGCTCAGTGGGATTTAAGGTCCTACTGAGATAATATATCACATGTTCCGCTCCGAATTCATCTTCTTGAACTAACACCATTCCAATGGTGGAATGCGAAGCTGCGAGGTATAAGAAGTAGTCCTGGTTGTAGTTGGGAGGATGCAACAACGGTGCATGGGTCAACGCGTGTTTAAGTGCATCAAAAGATTGTTGGGCAATCTCGTCCCAAAAGAATTGAACGTTCTGTTTCAACAACCGTGTAAAACCTTTAGTGACCTCGGCGTAGTTTGGGATGAATCGGCGTAAAAAGTTCGCTTTCCCTTGCAAACTTTGGAGTTGGCGCAAACTCGAAGGAGGAGGCAATTTGATGATAGCTTCGACTTTCGAGGGATCGACGCGAATGCCGGCTTTTGAAACAACAAATCCCAGCAATCGACCTGTTTCTATACAGAAAACACACTTGTGGGGATTCAACCGAATTCGATAATGCCTACACCTCATAAAGATTGCTCGTAAGTGGACAAGGTGATCAGCTCGATGTAATGAATGAGCAGGCAAATCATCGAGATACGGTTGCACAATGTGCTTGATGTCATGAAATGCGTAAGACATCGCCCGTTGAAAAGTGGCCCCGGCATTCTTAAGCCCAAAAGGTAATTTGCAATAAGCAAATGTCCCCCATGGACAAATGAATGCCGTTTTTGGTTGGTCGGCAGGTAGAATATTGATTTGATTATAGCCCGAAAAACCATCCATGAAGGAAAACATTTCACTTCCGGCACAATCATCAATAATTTGATCGATATAAGGCGTAGGATAGTTGTCTTTTGGACAAGCTCGATTGATATCCCTATAGTCGATACAGATTCTTATTGTTCCTTGTTTCTTGTTGACCGGAACAATATTCGATACCCAATCCGTTAACGGGATCGGATAAATGAAACCTGCTTTCAACAGCTTTTCGACTTCTGCTTTAATCGCAGCCGCTTTTCGAGGGTGAATCTGACGCAACCGTTGCCGGACGGGTTTAGCATCCGGGTAGGTCTTTATTTCATGAACAACAATGGCAGGATCGATTCCCGGCATTTCCTCGTAAGACCAGGCAAACACATCGCGGAATTCTTGGAATAGGGCCTTGTAAGTTTGGATTTCATCTTCTGTACATGCGGCACCTATATGAATGTTCTCCTCAATTCCGGGCTTCACTGAAATATCAATGGGAATAGTACGAGAAATATTCCCTAAATTCAACTCTGAATCAGAATGTTTCGTTGGATCCTGAGCGTCTTTGACATATTCAGCGGTAAAGATAGATGAAAAATCATTTTCAAATGCATCATCCTTAGGTAAAAACGAAGATCTGTGATGGAGATCTTCCCATGGTAGATCGTCTACACTTAGGATTTCGCGAAGTTGTTCGTCAGATGACACGACTTCGGGAAACGCTATCCGTTCTAAGGTTGAGGTGAAAAGTGATTCTTCATTGACCACATTCATTTGGTCGATCTCGGTTGAATGAGAGTCGGTAAAAGACATGACGGCTTCATAAGCAATTTCATATGGACTCAAAGGCATAGCATCACCGAATGAGTCTATCTCAGAGTCAGATGGGACAATCCAAGGATCATCATAAATAATGTTTTCTGATGTAATCATATGAATTGTTGCAAATGAAGGTTCTACGCTGAGTGGAGGGAGAGGAAAAGTTCCCAGTAAACCGGAATCCTTAACTAAACCTACACCAACGTCCCTATAAGGGATTGTCGTCTTACCGACATGCTGGATACTCTCTGAAGAGGCTGGGTCGGATGAAAAGTATGTCAGCTGATCAATAGTCACGATCTTACCGTTATGTGGAAACTTAATTACTCTGAAGACCGATGAAACGACCGCCGTCATAGCATATGACCAACTTCGACCCAAAAGAAGGTTGTAGTCTAGAGGGGCATCAACCACTTCCACATCCAGACTAACGGTTTTACCTTCTACCCCTATAGGCAATTCCTGTAGAATACCAAACGGACGGAACCCACGGCCATCAAAGGCCTTAAGGATGGTGGGGGATTGGTTCAACGAAGGAGAACCAAGGGATCTCCAACATTGAATCGACATAATACACGTAGAAGCTCCCTCATCAATCACAGTCCTATGAATAGGCCTGTTTTTGACTATCACTGGAATTTGGAAAGCCATTTGATGGGGGAGACGCGGTGTACTATTTTCTAGATCGAAGATTATTAGATTCGGGTCCTGAACATCAACAGCTCCTATAGCCGACAAAATCAATTTTCGTTGTGCTGGGCATGATTGCAGCACTTCTAACGCCGACATTGCTGAGGGTGAAACAGCTAAGTCCTCAACAATGTTGTAATTCTGGGCCGCTCTCGCATGTGGATTGAAAGCAGACCTTCGAAGTACACCCTTGGCGGGCGGTTTAATTACTAAGTTCGGGTTAGGTTTCTCGATCTGTAGTGGATCGGAACCAGGAGCTGAGGTTGATGGGTTAGAGTGAGAAGATTCTGCTTCCTTACCATCAACAGGATTCTTACTACCATAATCTTGCGATCGAGTCGCAATCCTCACATGAGACATCATCAAAATGGGTTCTTCACTGGCATTCGAGGAAGAACCTATCATCTTATTCTCCTGCTCCGGAAATGGATTTTTTAACACAGCAGGAGTGGGAGAACCTTTGACTATTTTCACAACCTCGGCCCGATGAGGGCAATCTCTCGTAAAATGATCCTCTTCACAAATAAGACAAGGATATCGAGGTTTGCGCTTTTCGTCATTGGTTTCCGACTTTTCCGTTTTCTCCTTCGGAGCCTTGTCTGCTTTAGCCTTCTTCTTTCCTTTCTTCTTTCCGCCGTTTTTTGATTTGGCCGTAGATGACTCTACAGCGTGAATATCGGCGGTAAGTTCAGGAGAAGACTCTCCTGTCGGGGAATCGGGCAAAGTGATAATAGGAGTAGTTGAAGCCTTGGAAGACTTCTTCTTGCTCTTTGTATTCACAATCGTACCATCAGCGGCATGAGATCCCGAAGGAGCAGCAGCGATTTGATTCGACTTTGGAAGATCCGGAATCTTCTCGTGTAATGTACCCGACTGAGTGTAAACTAAGTCAAGGTATTGCGCCTGAGCAATGACTTGCTCCTCAGTAACTACTCCGGCCTTAGCTACATCTTCAGTAATCTTCGGTAATAATGATTTAACAAACCATTCAGCTAAGATTTGGTCCGGGATAAAAACTTTCACTAGCCTTCTTCGACGTCTCCACTCATGAATGTGATCAGAAATATACGTGGACGTTGATTGTTTTAGTGAAGTTAATAACTCCGTTCCGTTATCGTATCTGACCGGCAACTGAAAGTGAGTTAAGAACGAGGTAGCTAACTGGCTAAAATTGTAAAAAGAGGCCCGTGGTAACTCAATGTACCACTTGGCCGCGAGACCAATGAGTGTACGCTGGAAAAGACGTAAGCGGATCGAATCATCCGAGATAGAATTTGAAGCACACCAGAGGTGGTAAGTCATCACGTGATTGGACGGATCCTCTCCAGACTTACCTTCGAACTTGGGTATATCGTTGGGCAACTTATTTGGCATTGGCGGCCAGAACGGAAGATATTGAATTGGATCGTTCGTTAGGCACGTCAAGTCTGGTAAATCCAAAGTTGCGATAAACGGTAACTGCCGGTTAGGATCTCTAAAACTCTGGGTCACAATACCGGCCCCAGGAGGAGGATATCCAGGATAACTAGGAACAAGAGTCGCATTTGGGATATTATATCCTCCTGGAAAACCAGGATTAACCGGACCGTACTGGGGTTGTTGAGGTTGTTGATAAGTGTACCCAGGATACGGTTGATACTGGTAAACCGGTTGTTGGACAGCTTGCCCAGGTTGGTACTGTCCCTGGTACGGTTGGTGAACAAATTGAGGTTGAGTAGTGACAACCGTACTTATACCAGGCTGACCTGCAGGCATCTGGACCGTGGTTTGAATCGTAGATCCAGACAACGGTAAAGATGTCTGAGGAGTGGTTACAGAGACAGTAGAAACCGGAGCCGTCGATACTCCAGAAGTAAGTATGGTAGATGTGGCGGTAGTTGCAGCAGCCGTTTGAGATGGAGTACTAGGTGCAATTGGCGGCTGAGTAACTACCGAAGTTACAGAAGTTTGAACATTTGACTGGACAGGTTGCGGTTGCTGGGGTGGACCAGAAACTACGGGTTGTCCAGCTTGAGGTACCAACTGTATACTTGGCTGCAACACCTGTTGACCCTGTGACGGATCCCACACTAACATTCCAGGGTATTGACCCGTAACAGGTTGAGGATACTGAGATCCATAGCCGGATTGAGGATAGGATTGATAATTGTAAGGTGCAGTTCCCATACCTTGACCATATGATTGACCTTGAGGTGGTTGATAACCTTGACCTGAGTATTGACCTTGAGGTTGATAACCTTGAGGTAAATACAGATACTGGGGTTGACCTTGACCTTGAGGTTGGTACCCTTGAGGTTGATACCCTTGGGGTTGCCATCCTTGAGGTTGATATTGATACTGAGGTTGACCTTGGGGTACATATTGAGGCTGGGGTTGACCTTGAGGTATGTATTGCCCCATAGGTGCGTACTGACCTTGAGGTTGCCCCCCAGACACAAATGATGTACCTTGAGGTTGCCCCCCAGGCATTAACTGAGGCTGCCCCCCAGGCGGTAATTGGCCACCTTGAGGTTGGGAAACGGGAACTGAACCTGACATCATGTAAATGTCTCCTACACCCAATGGTACATTACCACTGTTTCCAACTAATAACCCATGATCAACGGGTTGAGGAGATGCCCCCACAAAGGTACCAGAAAGAGATTGATACTCAGTGGGAACAGAAGGACCGCCATGTAAGAAAGATTCAGGACTTTGAGTAAACACGGACGACGGACCAATCATATTGACAGGAGTATGAATACCTCCAGGTGGAAAAGGAGTACGAGGTGTAGAAAAACCTACCCCAAAGTTGTCTAAATAATTGGTTAACGAAAGGTACCAAGTAGTACTTCTAGGAGGACTGTAAAAGATAGATTCACGCTCCCTTAGATCAATAGTAAGTTGATCTTCAAGGTTAGAGACGCCTATTTCTTCCTCTGGAGCAAGTTCTTCGATAGCAATCAAACCAGTAGGAAGATTTTCGGTGATAATTCTTTCTATTCTCGGTGAATCAGGAACACTAGAAGTCGGAGTAACAGGTTCAGATATTTCTGGTTCTTCGCCTGTATCACTAGTAGACGAAAAACTACCAACGAGCTCAGAAACTGTAACAGCTTCGGGATTATAACCTGTCTCTAAGCCTTGGTAATCGGAATGGACTACCAAGGAAGATTCCCCTTCTTCAGGTGAACCTACTCTACTGCCACTAGGAGGAGTTACAAGGACCTTTAAACCTTCTAGATTACCTGGGTCGTCTCGAGGAGGTGATCCCCTAAGCCTACGGGATCTTCTCAACAATTCGGCCACAGAAACAACTTCAGGAGACTGGCCCCGAAGTCTACGGGACTGTCTCGGTAATTCCGCCACAGCTAAAAACTTTTAACTACTACACACGAAAACAAAATAAAATTTCAAATCAAACCACCTAAAGTCTCTAAAGAACCAAACAAATTTGAATCACATGCCTAAAGAATCTAGGGCATCAAACCAAGCACAAACAGTAGCCTTCCAGACCGAAAGCGCTAGTTGGTGATGAAGCCCAACATCGCTGGATTCAGTACAGAAGTGGCGGGTGGAACAGTTACCCCGGCAACCTGCTTAATGAATAGACTGGACCAAGTTCCTCCACTTTAACCGTCTCGAGTGAAGTGAACCCCCCAGAAAATCCAAGTGAGTCTAGCCGACGTCTGCTCCAGGTACAGTGGGACCTTCCCTCCACCGTCACCTCGGTAGAATCCTAAAGATAATGGTCACTAAGGTTACCAACCGCAACAAATGCACCTGGGGGAACAGTCTAAACTCCGACAGCACGCAAGGGCAGAGTAGCAAGCTCAATCCCCTTGCCGGCTCCTTGACAATAATCCAAGGTTTACCGAAAAGTGACCCCTGGCTCCTCGACAATGGTTAATCCGAGGTTTACCGTTTGTAATACGTGCGTGTCTGGCGTCGTTCCCAACGAGGGGGGATTGATCCCCTCACTGGTTCGGACACGAGCTCGTGCTTCTCCTTTAAGAGGAGCTTTCCCAGAGTACAAGTGAGACAATTGGATTTATTCTATCACAAGATAAGCTACTTGTTTGGTTTTGTTGTCTTGGAGAGTTAATTACTCACCTACTCCAAGACACTAGCCTGATCTAAATTGGTGTTTCAGAGCCCTAGTAAATAAAAGTTACTACGTCGATTTTACTTTAAGCGTTAATTTTATGGTTTTTCTTAAAGACAAGAGGTAGCGGAAGTGAAACCAATGGTGTGTAGACTCGACTCAAACCACTACAAAGATGCACCTAAGATGATTTACGCTACTTTCCTTTTTCAATGAAATTCTTAACTAAGAGAGTTGAGAGATGCAAATTTTATAGAAAACCACTTCCTTAGAAAAGACAATCAAAGAAACAATTCTCTTTATCTTTTCAAGCATACAAACATGACCACTCCTTACGTGCACGAAAAAACTCTTTTTCTTTCAAAACTTTTCAAAGCTACTTGAAACAAAACTTTTCAAAGGAGATGTTTTTGTATTTTCTCTTTTTTAATTAAGCATATAAACCTATATTAACAAAAAACAATCTTAAAAGCTATAAAATCTATGAAAACTTGACTCACAAGCAAATCAAAAGGGAAATTACTCTAAGCAAACCTAACAAGGCAAAAGCTCACAAAGATGATTCTAGGTTGTTTTACTTGACCAAAATCAAATCAAGGACCAGCTAATGCAGAATCAAAAGACTAGTCAAAACAAAACTCAAATCTTTTTTTTCTTTTTGTAAAATGGAATTCAAGACTTAATCAACAAGCACTTCGAAATTTTCCCAAAGAGACAACTCAATGGTAAGTTGCTCTCACAGGTAGACTTTAGGACAAGTCTGACTTCTTAGAATGCTTACAAAACCAGAGAGATCTAAGGCTTGACAACTTCTACCGCCAAAGTCACTACAAGACCTACTAAAAAATCAAACCCTAGGGCTTAAACTTCGATGAAATCCACTAAAACACTCAATGCTATCGAAACAAGTTCAGGTGAAGATCTTCGACAAGGTACTAATGAATCTGGGCAGTAAAAACTAAGAAAAAACAAAATCTAAGAGCAAAAATGCAAAAAATAGAATTTTATCAAATTTTAGCAGGGGACACAGGCGACCCGTTAGAACAGGTGCGGGCCCGCTCTGTGCACACAGCGACAGTGCGTCCAGGGACACACTGTGCAACACTCAGAGGGTGCGTCCTACTGAAAAACTCAAGAAAACCCAAAATGAATCTAATCCTAAGCTAACCCACCCACAGACAAAGTCACAGAGCCAAAACCAGAAAAATAAACCAATTTTCTCAGAGCAAAGTTCACACAAAGGAAAAGACTTTTCACATCAATGGAATCCTCAGTGGAGTCGCCAATTTGTCAGGCGGAAAGAGTCGATTGTGCGGACACAACCAACCTCCCTAGGAGCCTAAGACTCTCTAGTGACAAACAAGACAAACAAGAGCAATCCTTCTCTAAACATGCATTTACTATACGGGAAATCAAGTGTTTAGATCCTACCTGTAATCCAACGCTGTTGTAGCAGTCCAGCTCCGCTGATCCGGATGAGCTCCTCCTTCACTTTGAAACCTGCATACACTAACAATCAAACGATTAAATAGCACTTGATAATCTCATAGAATAAAACATATTTAACACATAGACCAAGGAGTACATGAAACAACTCATAAATAACAAGTTATTGAGAAGAATGGACTCATTTGCATTAATAGGTAACAAAAGGAACAAATACAACCTGAGCCTTGGTGTTGTGCAAGTCCCTCCCAGGGTCCATCAAGAGTTCTCCTTTACTTTGACAAAGCTCACCCACTTCCAAATAGAACAAGCAAAGATGGCAATCTCTCCTCACAAGCTTCTAAATGGGAGTCCTAATTCCTGCAGCATTTACCCTTAGAAATGTATAGCTTTCAACCTCCTCTCCTTCTGGCCTAATGCCTGTATTTATAGTGCTCAAGAGGAAGTTAATCAGGTCCACCATCAATGGGATAATCCCCTCTTTGGATGGGATAGCTCCCCTATTGATGGGATAAGTTCCTCTTTGGTAGGAGTGCATGAACCATCTGGAGGCGCTCAATACACGTCGAACAACCTTCTAGAATGCTCTAGAAATGACCACAAGTGACTTTTTAAAGATGAAACTTGCACATTTTAACCTTTTCAGGGGGACACACCTGCACCTTTACATACAGAGCGTCCAAAGACGCAGATTTTGTGAACATTGGGTGCGTCCCTGCAGGTAAGGTTGAGAGAACCTGCGTCCCCAGAGATAAATACATTTAGAAAGACTTTCTCTCTTTTTTGGAGTTTGACATGGAAAGCAGAGGCATAAGACTTGCCTAAGAGGGTAGCATGACTGTTGATAGAGCCATCCTAACTGTGAATAGTCATGGTGACATTTTTTAGTGTAACAGATGTTGTGCATTTCTCCCTCTGGATTGTCTCCAAGAATATCAGTGTCCCCTTGTTCTCTTGGGACTTGCTCTGCTTAAGGATCTGGTGAAGTTGGTGGATCGACCTCTTGGTGGTGAGGCATGAGGTCGATGTATTGCTCTAACTCTTGTTGCTCCATGTCTGTATCCATCTACTCAAGTGCTTGTTCAATCTCTTGAGCAAAGTCCTGCTCGTGTGATGGCTCACCTTGTCTGCTTTGTGCTAGCTGCTTGAATGAGCCGACTACCTGAACGGGCGCAGTTTCATTTGTCTGTGCATGTTACACCCCCTATTGTACCTATTCTTGTTGCACTTCCTTCTCTTGTCTACACAACTCCTATTCCTTCCGGAGTTGCTCCTTCAACTCATGCAACTCCTTCTTTGTTTCCTCCATTATCCATTTTTCCCTTTGCCTTTGCACGTTCCTATTTTCGCGTTGTTACCTCTTCGCCTCTATTGTCAAAGCTACTTTCTGCAAAAGTGGGTCTGATCATAACATGGAGCTTTGTTCCTCCTCCATGCTATCGAAAATATTCCTCTTTCTTTTGTCACACACTGGTATGTTCACCTTTGCGATTGCTCGTGGTGGTGCTCTCTGGGATGCTGCCTCACGCTGGTTCGCTAACCATTCCACAGTGATTTTGACTAGTTCATTGGGCCTAGAGAAGCTATAACAATATCTCTATGGGTCCTCCTCCACCTAATGACATGCCCCGTGGATCCACTGAAACTGTACTCTCACACAATGATCTTTTACAAGACAATGCAGGTCATACAGATTGTAGCTTCAGGCCTCGAATGGATATTTCTTGATCTGCTTTGCTTCAATATCTGCATGCTTGAAGTTCCTTATCTCGTATAACCTGATCCACAACAGAAGAGAAGGCCAAGGTGCCTTCTTCTTTCGGTGCAGCCTAGATCACAATCCTGTCAAGATGTGGTATGATGCTTCCTACATGACGAGCTTGTCCAAGGCAAACTTCGATAGAACATGCGGATGCTTCTCCACGCTATACATCTGTATGAAGGTGCCAGACGATGAGGCATACTAATCTGCTATATCATTCAGTTCCTCCATTGCTGCCTTCGACATGCAGGGCGGATCCTGTTCAAATATCATCTTGTATACCGGGGTGACAAAATGATCAAACAAATGTGCGATAACTCCTCTGAAGCTGCATTTGGAAAACATTTTACAATAAGTGTTCACAGAGGTCTCCGTCGAAGTCCATGCCCACTTGAAGCCTGAGAACTCCTGACGGGCATAGATTGCATCCAAGATGTAATCTAACATGTATATTTCTGCTTGCTGACCTTTGGGCGGCAGTCGAGCTCTTTCTCCTTGTTCCTTTAGCCGATGAGCCAACATGTCAGACCACTTGCATGCTTTTCCTTCACTAGCCATTTGGTCCAATGCGATCACCCAACTCTACGGGAAGGTCTCTGTGCTCTTTTAGCCATACAAGAGACACGAAAAGAAGACCAAGTATTGATACACCTTTTGCAATATCTTCGTCTTGTAGATATGGTTGGGTGTCATTCTGAATTTGGCCGACTCCTTCACCCAGTTCTTCAAGATGTCTCTGGAGTTGGCATTGTTGCTGGGTATGTCAAAGGGTGTCTCCATGGTGATTACTGGCTTCGTCATACGATACATCTATTCATGATCATGTGCCTTGAAGGTAGCAATATCCTTCCTGCTGACGCTACTCAATGTCATCGTCTCAGGATTGGTGTTCGATATGATCCAATGTATCATGTCCGTGCATGGAAAGACTGGCTATCTGCATTCAATCTGGTACAAGCCGGACTTGTGAATGTTCACATAGACTTGAAGTATTTGAGGTCTTCCCCAAATGTGCCTAAAAATTCATCAATGACCTCTTGCCATTTCAGCTTGATGTCCTTATCTACAATCAGCTTGGTGTAATCATAGTTCAGGAAACTTGTAGACACTTGCTCAACTCCTGCTTCAGTTGCACTTCCATTAGTGTCCTTTGATCCTGCTCTCTTAGAGGCCATTGATCCTAAAATTCTAAGAGATGGAAGAACACCTGCTAGATCTGGAGACATGGCGACATGCATGGCAAAAAATCTGTCAACTAAAACCAAAGAAAAATTGAGGAACAACATACAACATACCTGGGGATTGACTGACAATGATTGTACAATTTTTCCTGGGAGGCTGGCTGCCGGAACTCTACAAAAGGCAGTTTAGGTTGTTGGGAGGCTAGCTGGCTACTGGAATTTCACAAAGCACAATCCAGACTCGCTTGTTGGCTGCTGGGATTACGTAATGCACATTTCCAGTTGGAAAGGGTTGAAGGCCTAGTGACTGTATTGTGCAATTTTCTGGGCCAACGGTCACTACCGCTTAGAATTGCGTAATTCAACACTGAAGGACAATAATTGGGCATAAATGCACATTTTTTTAGAGGAAGGCCCTCTCAAGATTACGCAATGTTGTCTTGGTGAGGTGGAGTCTGGGCCAAGGCTGCCCAGACTTGTCGACGGGCAACTTAAAGCAGATGTGAATGCGAATGCATGGTGACATTGAGTGTAAACAGAAGTGAATGTTTGTGCATGCAAATAGTGAATGGAAGATTCAGAAAATGGAACAACTTGAATGTGGATGAATCGAGTCACCGAATCAGTGACCATTCGTGCAAAACATTGTCATGCATGTGAAAATAGTGAGATGCTAACGAAAATTGAAACAGTGCTAGTACAAGCTAATATGTATGCAAACAATAGCAAGCGTTCATAGAAATCAAGTAAACAACACTCACACAAGCCAAAACACAAAGTGACAAAAATGATGCAAAAGACAAGTTGAGAGGACTTACTCGTAAATAGCAGGCTGGATGTATCGAAGACTCCTAGATGTGCTATGGGATGTCAGAGATCCAAGATAGATGTGAAGAAGTGAGCTCTGAAGCATTGAATAAATAAGTTTGAGGCTCATGACACGCATGCCACAAATCTAGGAAAAAGTGACACTTGGAGGAAAGATTCTAAAATGATATTTGCATGTAACCTCCAACTACTAAAAATAGCTCCCTAAAATCTAGGGATTCTTTTGCATGTTGCTTTTTTCTATTTTGGGAAAAAGCAGCCCATGCATGCAAGTCATGTTTTCTCGGTCCCGAGTGGAACCGGTCAACCTGATGGCACATGCAACAACTTGCCTGACTGAGGGAAGCTTTTGTGCAGTTTTTGGGAGGAAGTTGGGATGGATGCCTAGAAGGATTGCACAATTTCTGGGTTAAGCAACTGACTGCTGCCCAATATTTCACAATTTATGGGCTGAGCAATCTTGCTGGGCTATATTGCACAATTTTTCCAGGGAAGGTTGACAAGAAAAATTTCACAATTCCTGAGGCTAACATACTTCCAGTTAGGATTGCACAATTTCTGGAGGGAAGGCTAGTTCCCCTCCAAAATTGTGCAATTTCTTGAGGGAGATGTTTAGCCTGTAGCGGGACCAAGTCTAGGAAAGCAGCCTATGAGGGGAATGCAACAAGCTTTCATGCAAAGACTATCAAGCTACCAGAAAACCACTCAGGCTTGTGTACTTGACAAGACAAGACATGCTGCTGAGGATGGTTTATAGGGAGGCTTCAAAACGAAGCTAAGGAAAAATTTTAGAGGGTGGTTGTAGCCGCTACAACACCTGGTTGACAATTAAATGATTGCGGTCCAATCATATTAAAAAGTGATTAAACTATTGGCAACACATTCCAGAGCAAACAAAAAGAAAGGTAGATATGATAAAGTATGGTAAGTCCTTCTTCTTCCTCTATACTTACAAAAAATGAAATAGGAGGAATGTTAAGATGTATGAAGATAGAGATGTTATCATCACTAGCCTTGTAGATGGACACATTGTAGGGAAAAAAGAAGTAAGAAGAGGAAAACATGGAATTCGCCTAGTCTTTTTCCCAACTACACTAAAAGACACCCTTAAAATGAAAGTCCACTTAACGATATAGAGATATGCGCACTTTGTGAGGAACAACATTCTATTGATAATTTTCCTTCTTTTCTAAGTTTTAAGGTTGTATAGCAAGAAACCGAAGGAAGCCTAGAGTTAGTATGTTTCATCAACCAAAAAATGCCAAGAGCACCAAGACCTTATTAACAAGGTATAGGCTACAACCCTTCAACACATTTTAGTAATTACCTTGAAAATTTTCAAACTCAGTCTTGGTGTCCACCTTATCGTTCACCTTGGACAACACCTACCCCATGGAAGTGCCAAAACCAACTCGTTGTCTCTCCTTACCAATGATTCCAAAACTAGCATCAACAACCTAAAAAGTGCAAGTACACCAAATCCCTATTAGCAAGGTTTAGGATACAACCCTTCACAATATTTCAATAATTACCCTGCATAATTTTAAACTCAGCTTTGGTGTCCACCTAATCCCTTGCCGTAGACCATGCCCACCCTATGGAAATAGAAAAACATACATGTCTCTCCCTACTAATAATTCCCATACTAGTCTCCTCATTGGAATAATCGTTCATAGGGTTGGAGGCCTGCAATGGCTCAGCCACTAGCCTTAATGCCTCTTCCTCAATGACCTAACATACCTCAAAATATTACTCCATCAAAGCAACCTCAAATTATTGCCTATCCCAATCCAAACCCCAATAATAAGTAGGCCCAAGATGATTACAATAATGTGACTACTTATTAGACTTATTCTCTAGAAATTCAAGAAACCAACCTTAGGTAAAGGAAAGTCCTATAGGAACCTCCTCATCCTTCTCCACAACAATATATAGAAGAGGAAATAAAAGAATCTACACCTCAACAAAATTTTCAAATTCCCCCTTACCATAAGATGTTGATTGTCAAAAATACACATAAATATAAAGAGATTGAACTTTTCGAGGAATTGAATTTTTTTTGTTAATATATTTCTCTTGTAGGACATTAAATATGTTCCCACTTATGAAAAATTCATAAAGGAAGAATGTCCTAAAATGATTGGGAGGACAAAAAGGGATTCCCCCAAAATCAATTTCAAAGGCCAATTAGCTGATATAATGCTTGGGAGAAGGCTTGTTCCCAAGTATCTGGATCTAGGTAACTCATTTGTAGATGTCCACATTAATCAAATTTCCAATTCATAATACTTTGATTGATATAGGAGATGCTATCAAAATTTCGACTAGGGAAATTATGTCTAGAATCAATCATCAAGATTTCTTAAGAAAAACCACCATTGTGCTTCAACTTGTTGATGATTCAAGAATGGAACTGGAGGGCATGATAGAAGATGTCATGGTCTCAATTGATCTTGAGAGTACACCACTAATTTCCTAGTCTTTCAACCAAAGACCAAGTTCAATGGATATCCAATATTCTTAGGGAAACATTGGTTGAGTAAAGGAGATTCATATATTAGCTATAAATCTGGTAACATGACTATCACTATTGGACAATCCCAAAAACAACTTGTATTATACCACCTTGTTCAACCCTTGGTTGAAGACGATTTTCCTAATTGGGTGGAAGATGAATAAGAAAACAATTCCATCCTTACATCATCCTATCTTGTTTATACCATTGAAAGAGCTCTTAGCAACAAACAAACCAATGAAGATGGCTTGGTTTCTAATTTTATGCAAAATCAATATCCTGTTATTATGAGAATTGATGGTATAAACAATGGTCAATATCTAAGGAAACCTAGAAAAAAAGGGACAATGAGCGGGCATAAATACTTACTATTTAATCTAATAAAGACACACCAAAAGAATTGAATTTTCTCCCTTTAAAATTTTAAAAATCAACACCTCTCTTTCTATTGATCAAGAACATGACATGGCCACTATTTTGAAAAAACAAACTAATGATTTTGCATGGGATTATGATGTCGATGAAAGGAATCCATCCATTTATTTTACCCATCACATTTGTATTAAAGAAGATCATAACTCCTTTTGCCAGCCTTTAAGAATGTTGAACCTTGCATTAAAATACATTGTTAAAGAAGAATGTTGGAAACCTTTGAGAACTACTGAGAAGGAGGGTGAATTCGTAGTGTGACTCTTAAATTTTTTACCAATTTAAACTTCACTTATTGAATCATGTATATAACCAACAACATATTATATTATCACATGAATATAACAATGTAAGCAGTTAAATCAAACAACCATGAGAGAAACAAAGCCATCAAACACAATCATAAAGACCATCACATAAGAGACAAAATATATTCGGTGGAAAACCCTTCATTGGAAAAAAAAATGCCTTTGATGTTGGTGTGCTGCTCTGAATCTTATATTAAGTTAAATGTCTTTTACATAGATTGTTGGCTGCCATCAGCTAGGAGACTCGACCTCATATACAATCATCTAAATTCCATTAGAAAAGAGACTTGATTCTACTAATCAGTGCATAACACTATGTTCTCACACGGATCTGCGAACTATCATCCTCTGAAAGCCACAACGATCAATCGATCTTCACTCAACTCCGATTAGACTATCAAACTACCATTGGATTGATAAAATAGTCCTTTCGCTGAAACTTCGCAATCAGTGCTCCACATCTATGAACACTTCTCCTCTACTCTATAAGGACTGTGTTTCATCTATTTTCAAACTGGATCCCAAGACTTTATTCTCAAATCGATTCAACTCTTAAATATGAACTCTATCAACAAGACATCATCAACAAAAATAAAAATACCACAAATATATGCTCTTCACACAAGAAAAAAAGTGGCCACTTCAAATCTGAAATAGCATCACCAACCAACAATAAAAAAACTCTATTCATACTCCACCATATTATCAAACCCGCACACCAAAATATAATTGTTGCATACTACAATTAGAAACATACAACACAATGGATATGTACCAAATTCACTAGAAACACTTGCAAAAACAAGTGAGAGTCACCATAATATATACTCCAACATCATGCAAAAAATCTCCAAACAATCTCTGCTACAACAACTTAAAAACTGATCTATTTTTCATCATGCATCAGATTTGCTCATTATGCAACGATTTGCACTCATACATTGAAGCATCTATGCTCTCCAATAGTTCTGAAGAATACTCACTCTATGTAGCCTTCTCTTACACACATACACACACAATCAACCATCACTCATCTCGAAAGTGAAGTATATAAAACTTGAAGGGAGAAATTAACCTTTGGATCAATGATTCTTGCATCATGATTCTTACAACATCATTAGCTCATACATGTGGCTACAAAATTGGATTCATTAGCTCATACCTTTGATTCATTGATCATAGTAGCACAAATTGGACTCAATAATGATTCTAAGAAAGGAGCAACATATGGACCAAGGCTCCAT
This sequence comes from Pinus tabuliformis, assembly GCA_031772625.1. Classification (NCBI taxonomy): domain Eukaryota; kingdom Viridiplantae; phylum Streptophyta; class Pinopsida; order Pinales; family Pinaceae; genus Pinus; species Pinus tabuliformis. The sequence goes on from CM062808.1 coordinate 179,391,133, forward strand.
ATGTCCATGACTCAAATGATATATACATTGATAAATAAATGGTTGAACTTCATAAGACCTCATACATGACCATAACATGACCTCTTGACTCGTGACTAAATGACCCAATGATAGTACAACATAATTACATGGCTCCATGAGTATTTCACATGAATATATCAATAAATACATGGCTACTATGATCATATCCTATGGATCAATGAATCAAATATATGATACATCATGATTCTTACAACATCATTAGCTCATACATGTGGCTACAAAAATGACTCCATAAGACTTCTCCATACAAACCTATCACCATGATGATTCAAACCACTAATTTTTGTCTAGGAAAATCCTCTCAGCGGAAAAAGACGATCCCTCTAGCGCAATGAGTGGGACTAGCAACCTAAGTGACAATAAACTAGACACTTTCCTAAGTTACAATCAAAATAGGATAAGAGGAAGATGGCCTAGCTTGTTATGATGCTATAATTTCTTCCTTTGTTGAAGACCTCGAGTCACTTGTGCCATGGGATCGTTCCTATTGCTCACAACGTTTGAATGCCTGAACAAAGAGATCAAGACACAACAAAGCATACAAGTACAAATAGCATAATTGAAAGTAACCTACTATTGTCTAGTTAAATCCTCTCTATGGACATAGATGATCCCTCTAGCCCAATGAGTGGATCTAATAACCAAAGTGACAATCTACCAGACACTTTCCTAAGTTACAATTGAAAAGAGAGACGAAGAAGATGGCTTCCCTCATTCTGATGCTATCTCAATCTCTTTTGTTGAAGACCTTGGATCACTTGTGTCACGGGCTCGTTCCTACTGTTCACAACACTTATGCACCTGCACAAGAGATCAAGACACAACAAGGCATGCAAATACAAATAGAATATTCAAAAGTAACCTCCTTAACTAATCAAGGAATGTTAAGCTAAATGATACATGTGCATACACATTTAGGGAAAATGAACCAACAGTTGTATATTAATAGAAAATAAAGGGAAGCATACAACCAAGCCTTGATGTCGATAGGATCTCCTTGAATGAATATCCAAGTAATATCTAATCTCTCCAACCACTCCTTCTCTAAGCCAAATGAGTAGCATATAGGCACAATCTTAGCGTAAGGGTGCAAATAGACATAGACCAACCATTTTGGAATGGGAGAGGATGAATATATAGGATCGGAAAGGGAGTTAGGATCTCTCCAAAGATAGGAGTAGGTCCTTATCTCAAGGAGGTAGATCATAGGGATAAGACCAAGAGGCCAAGTTGGGAGAATTTGACCTCATCTATGCTGAACAAGCTCCATCTCGCCACTCTGGAAGCTTCTAGATCACGAAGCTTCTCATCCTCATTGGGAAAATTTCCTTTTTGGGATCATCGTGGGTATACAAGTGAACATAGCGATGTCATCGTGGGTCAAGTATAGTGCAATAGGCGACCATCACTATTTTTAGTCTCATAAGGGTGATGATTCTCAAATTTGGGTTTTAGAGTTATTTCCTTCAAGGGAAGCTCAAGGAATTTCCCAATCAATGTCTTAGGAAGGATGTGAGCTGCATATATGAATGCGTAAAATGCATAATGGTCATTTTTCGAGAACTTCAGGGTATGTCACAGGGAAGTGCAGGAGGTGTGATAAAATACTCTGTAACAGATGCCCCCTAAAGCATGAAGGTAGAACAAGGAGTGATGGTTGAGATGCTTTACGATATTTGCAAGGATGATGGCAAACACTGTCAGAAGACCTGCAAATCAAGGATGCATATACATATACATATCTGAGATCAAAATATGAATCCATGGTATGGACGCAGCCATCAGGATGATAAGGAATATATGAAAGGATCCATGGTATGGGCACAACCATCCAAATGAGAAGGATCATCTGTGAATCTAAGATCCAAGGTATGGCCGCAACGATCCAATATAGAAGGATCATAAATGTAAAGTCCCATGGTATGGTCACATCCATCCAATATAGAAGGATCAACATAAATGTAAAGTCTCGTGGTATGGTCACAACCATTTGTATAGCAGAAACATGTGTACAATCATGAATAACATATAACTTCATGTAGCCTGAGTCATAGTAGACAAGAATCAGGGTCTTTCACTCCATTCCGACTCGATCAAAGTACGAATTCTAAGATGCGAATGAATGTGGTGCAGTCAAACATACTAGAAAACCACCTGATTATCGGCCAATGATGTGGACCATTAACAGGTATGAGAGAAACCGCCAATAATGACAATGGATCTCAAGGTACGACAATACAATCTGTGAATGTGATAATGAAACTAATTCGAACAATCATGGAATCATCAAATCAAATGCCAGTGATGAAAACCTGTCGTCGGATGCAAAGAAATTTCCATTAAGGAATGCAAGCTCTAAGGTACTGAAAGGGAGTTTCTAAGTCATCTTCCTGGATAATGAGCTAAAGTCATTAGAAAGTGACCCGTCGAAGGAGGGCCAAAATTAATCCCCCATCATTGATATGAAACAAGGAATAAAGTGGAATGAAATGAATAAGATCTAAGACTGTAACAATGGGTTAAACAATGTATAGGTAAATAACTGAAGATAGGACTTCTCTTGAACACTGGAGACATGAATCCGGAGTGTGGCAACATTTGACTCAATCGTAAGCCTAAAGGTCACAATGAAAAATGGAATAGTCAAATGAGAGGCAAAAAATGGATCACCCAAACCTGGGAGGACAAGTGACTAAGTGAGGATATTCCAAACCTGACACAAAAGTAGAAGAGTGTCATGTTCAAGAGCATCATGCTGCCTATACAAAATATTTTTCATTTTCATTTTTCCCTCGCTATTCCATGCGAGTACCCCAATTATTTTTATCACAAGCTTGAAGGGGATATCATATGTTTTTCATGTAAGTTCATTCTTCGAATGAATCCATCCTAGTAAGTTTTACGAGTCCTAGGAAGGAGAAACTCGATCTCATCACAGTGACGAGTCTCTCATCGTAAAATTTTAACAAGTCTGATGTAAGAATAAATCCGTGTCTTTTTCATATTTAGAGAGTTTGAAAAAGAGATGAAAAAGAAAACTCTATCATGTCCCTTTTCGTAATTCGTCACTCGAACCCAAAAATGTAGAAAAAAATTTTCGAGAGAACCTCTTGACCATATCGACCAAGGTGTACCTTTTTCGTAAATAGTCAATATCAGCCTGAAAAAGGGGTAAACGCGTACCGAGATGACATCAATTCATTTAATTTAACGAGTTTGAAATGAAAAGTGCTCAATGATCTTTTCATGTTTCAAGAGTTAGAAAAAGGGCTTAAAGATGACTCCAGGGGGGTCACTTTTTCGTTTATTTTTAACGAGTCTGAAAAACAGATAAAACAAAAACTCATGTGAATCAGTCAATGATAATCACATGTTCACCAGAAAGTACCTGTAACTGCACAAGGAAATTCATCCATCATTGATATTGAGAAATATTAATTAAATAGTGCAAAATTGAACTCAAAAGTTATAAATAGCTCATAAGTAATTTTTTTTTACCATTCACCAAAGTAAAATTTAAGAGTGCATTTGTGCCCTATCTTTCCTGATTTTCAAATGACCAATGCGGGAGATCCAGGACGTCATTTCGCGAACCGTTTGCAGCAGGTAAGAGGTATGTCCTTGATCTTATAGTTCATCATTCTTTTATGTATTTTTAATGGAATTTTTCATGTTAAAAGGAAGGTTTTAAAATTGTAAAATGCCGACGATCATCACGGGTTTCCTCACCGGTCCCACAATTATTGCTCCCGAGCCCAAAGGCCATCATGTTGACATCGCTCTGTTAACAAAAAAGGGCACGATGGCGTCGAGGCAGAAATTTTTAAGGAAAATGTCCTCTTTCAAGAAAAAAATTCTTAGTTTTGATCTATAAAAAGGGTTCTAACTTATGTTTAATGATGTTTTGTAGGATATCATGGTTCTAGAATGGAAAGAAAGAGGCCATGAGGCCGAGTATCACCAGGTAGCCCAGGATCCAGAATGCATCAATGCTTTGAGAAATTGTGGGTTGCTGAAGTTCTTCAGGACCACAGGATTGAGAGCCCAGATGGAGCTCCTTTTTTACTTGATCAGATTATGGGATGTTGATCGAGAGCTCTTCATAATAAAAGACGAAGAGCTAGTGCTGGAAGAAAAAAACATCTATTTCATTACTAGATTGTCTAGGAGGGGAGAGAGAGTCCAACTCTTTGGATCTCATCCAGGAGGTGAAAGTACTAGTAGTCTTGTCAGGAGACATTGCCCAAGTTCAAAGATGACCATGGGGGGGAAATTAAAGACAACAATAATCACTAACCTTCCCTTAGAACTATCTTGTTCACAATAGCTTTCATATCTGGCATCCAATCTCTCCATGAAGCCTCCCAGTCACAATTTCGTTATCCAGTAGATTTCTTGACTCACATAGTCTTCAGCTGGTGTGGAGGACTGCTGGATAATATGAAGAGGAAGCTAACCAAAGGTAAATGAGGGAACCTGAAACAATTTGGTTTCGGTTCAATATTGGTTAATTTCTTCCTAGAGCGGGTGCCCTTTTTTTGGAACCAGTTTGCAGAGGTACCAGATCCTCTCCCCCAGGATCTGAGGCTAGTGCGTTGGAGTCAGCTCATGCCCCAAGGAGGAGGGGGCCAACAAATGCATTTCCCTCCACAATTTTTTAGTTGGATATGTCACCAACTACTTGTTGTGGATGATTACGCTTATGCCAACACAGATTTCAGATGGGATCCAGATCTACCTCTGCCACTAGGAGAACAGTGGACTGATGCAGGTAAAACTTGTTTTTTTATTTTTTCAAGTTTTATGAATTTTGGTAAAAGTGTAACTGAGATGTAACTTGTGATAAATGTGCATATGTTGGATCAGAAAGACTGCCTGGCATGTCATCAATTGCACGCGAGAAACCCATCAGAAAATAGGTGTCGATTAAGAGGAAGGGGCGGACCCCTTGGTAGAGATGGAGGGTAACCTGGACGTGATTACTCGGCGAATCCCAGAGTATGCCACCATATATGAGGTGCCACTGTGATGGAAGAGACACACTGTAGGAGTATCAGTGAGATTGTGTCAGCTATTAGGCTGAGTGATCAGAGCAGTCTCATGCTACCATGGGGCTGATAACCTTTCTAGCTACTTTTACACATTTTGTAGGGTTTTGAAAGCCAAGTGTCTCTGAACGCTTTTTTTTGGAGATTTTGATGTAAAAACTTTGAAAGACACGATATATATTTATATACATATACATGTTTTATTTCCTACTTATGTGTCCGTTAATCATGATGATGTGATTGGTTTTATAAGTTACACAGATGTCTATCAAGAACATAGTTTGCTAATGCATCTGTTAATGTATTCAAATTGCGTGGAATATGTTGACATGTGATAAAATAAAAAGTTCTTTCCAGTAATCGAACATGTAGATACATACGCAATATCTATGGATTTCTTACTGAATAATTATTGTTTAACTGTAACACAATGAGTTGTGAATCTAACTTGACAACTAAATCTCTAATGCCAAGAGAAACTGCTTCTGACAATAGTTCAATGACTGCACTGTATTCAATAATATTGTTAGTTGTTTGATCGAGGCATATACCTTGTGTTGGGTGTGGAGCCTGATTATCTTATGTATTCAAAGGTATCGGCATATTGGACCCCAGTTCGTAATGGGGCGGCAACGCTGCCCATAAAATATTCACTACAAGGGGGGGCCAGTGGGGGGAGGCTGTGACCTTTGGGAGCCCCCCCCCTGGCGGGGGGATCAGGGGCAGCACTCCCGAAGCTAAGAATAGATGTAAAATTTCCTTGTAAAATGTTGTAATTTCGTAGTCAATCTAGGCCGTTCATTAGGTGAAGATCTGACGGTAGAAGTTATGTTTAATTTATGGTTTTTTGCCCTAGAAGGCAACCCCTCGCTATATATGAGGGAATTGTATTGCGTTTAGGTATATCTATATTCTGAGTGAGGAAGAGAGAGGAGATTGAGAGCGAAGTGGGAGTTACAATGGATCTGTTGTAGGTTGTATCTCTTTAGTTTGCTAGATAATATAAAAAGAAGGACTAGTTGTTTCTCCGTGGGCGTTGTTAGTGTCAGTCTTTGAAACCTTCCACCAGTGATCAAATATGCTCTTACAAAGTGGTCTGCAAAAAGGCACTACGCATCTGGCAGCCGGTGCTGCGCATGGAAAGGGTATTGCGCACTTGTGGCAGGTTTCCAGTGTAAAATTACACTAGTGCTGCACACCTATTTGAGGGCATTGCGCACCTGTTGAATACTCCCAAAACACTGCTAAATCACCTCAAATCACTTCAAATTGCCAAGTTCACCTTCTTTACAAGTAAGTGAATTATTCCTCCTTGCCAAAGAGTGATTTTGTCTTGTTGGTTTTTCATCCATGAAATCAAAACCCTAGTTTTCATTGTTCACCATAGTTGTTAAAGTCTATTTATCCACTATGGTTTCACTGTTCATCAAGGTCACTCATTCATCTTTGCTACTATTTCTAAACTCCCATACACTACAAATTAAAACCCTACCCTCCATATAAACCCTATCCTATATACATCCCATTTCCATACATAAACTCCTAAAACCCTACTCACTCCCCTAAACCCTACTCACTCCCTAAATCCCATTCACACTCCCATTCACCCTCACCTACTCATCCTAAAATCTCTTCATACTCATCTTTCATCCATCCACCCTATCTCATCTTTCACCACAAGTGTCCATAAACAATGAAAAAGGCCAGGTGACTAGGCAGCGAAGAGGCAAGGTTAGAAGACAAAAGGCAAAGGAAATTGAGAATCCTAAGGAGATTTGTCTTGAGCGGTTAACACACACCTAGAGAAGTTGATTGAGAGGGTTAACAGAGACAAAAAGATGCTTCGTCAGTTAGCCTATCACTACCTAACCCGGAACAAGATTTGTAAAGCAAGGACAAAGAGGCTAAAGGCCAAGCAAAGACGAGTTTTGAGGAATAAGAAAGAGCAAGACAAACTCAAGATCTTGGCTGAAGCATCATTGGCTCATAAAAGAACTTAACAAGGGTCAATCATGCAAAATTTCAAGAAATTTAGAGAAATTTTTGTCAATTTTGAAATTTTTAATGTGAAAAATAGGTTTTTCCAGTGGCACTATGTTGGGTGTGGAGCCTGATTATCTTCTATATTCAAAGGTATTGCCACATTGGACCCCAGTTCGAAATGGGGGCGGCAATGCCGCCCGTAAAATATTCATTGCAGGGGGGGTCCAGGGGGGGGCGGCCTTGTAAAAGTATAGTAATTTCTAGTCAATCTGGGCCGTTCATTAGGCTGATGATCTGACGGTAGAACTTATGTTTAGTTTAGGGTTTTTTCCCCTAGAAGGCAACCCCCTCTCGTTGTATGAGGGTATTGTATTTGAGGTTGTGTGATAGATGTGTATTCTGTGAGCGGGAAATAGAGAGGTGAGACTGTGAGAGAAAACAGAGGATATTAAAGTGGATCTGCTGTAGGTTGTGTCTCTTCATTTTGCTGGATAATAGAAAGGAAGGACTGGTTGTTCGGGGTGGACGTAGCCCAAACTGGGTGAACCACGTATATCTGTGTCTCTCTTGTTTTATGCGTTTTCTGTGTTTATATTTCTGCAATATTTTATGTGTTCCATTGCTCCATAATATATAATTTCTAACAACTGGTATCAGAGCCGAAGGTCTATTTGGCTGATAAACTCGTAGGAAAGAAGGGTTCCTGGTTCGAGTGGGAGCAATGGCGGAAGATGGTAAGTTTAGGGTCGAGAAATTTAACAGCCAAAACTTCTCGCTGTGGAAGATGCAGATGGAAGATTATCTGTATCAGAAAGATCTATACCTACCATTGGGCGGAAAATCAAAGATGCCGACGGGTATGACAGACGAAGAATGGAACCTTCTCGATAGAAAGGCACTCGGAACAATACGGTGGTGCCTTGCTGCTTCAGTCACCTTCAACATTTTGAAGGAAACCACGACAGAGGGTTTGATTCATACATTGTCAAAACTATATGAAAAACCCTCGGCCTCAAACAAGGTATTTCTTATGAAACGGTTATTTAATATGAAGATGTCGGAAGGTGGATCTGTTGCAGACCATTTAAATGATTTTAATACAGTTACAAGTCAGTTAATTTCTGTAGGGGTAAACTTTGATGATGAAGTTAGAGCTCTGTTATTCTTGTGCTCATTACCAAAAAGTTGGAATGGTTTGGTAATGGCCATTTGTAACTCCGTTTCTGGATCTAGTACTTTAAAGTTTGATGATGTTGTCGGTGCTATCCTTAGCGAGGAAATGCAACGGAAAAGCTCCGGTGGGACATCGGGAAATGCTTCGAGTGCAGAGTCTAGAGGAAGAAAAATGGAAAGAGGAAAGAGCTCAGGATATCGCAGTAAATCAAGGAAAGGCAGATCCAAGTCCAGATCGGGGATAGTGTTCTGGAAATGTGGAAAGAAAGGACACCTAAAGAAAGACTGTAGATCTCGGAAGGGAAAAGAATGAGATGCACATCAAGAAAACAATCATGAAGCAAATGTGACAGGTGAGGTGTTAAAAGATGCTTTGGTTCTTTCTTTCAAAAATATTACTGATTCCTGGGTGGTAGATTCAGGGGCTTCATTCCATGCCACACCTGATAAGAAATACTTTCATGACTATGTTCAAGGAGATTTTGGACAAGTTCATCTGGGTGATGATAAACCCTGTAAAATCGTTGGAATGGGTAAGGTTCTTGTAAAACAATAGAATGGAAACCAATGGCTATTAAAGGAGGTAAGGCATGTTCCAGATCTAAAGGAAAATCTGATTTCAACAGGGCAGTTAGGCGGTGAAGGTTGTGTGACAACTTTCACAGATAAAGCTTGGAAGGTCACCAAAGGAGCCCTGGTAATAGCAAAAGGCAAAAAGGTTGGTACATTGTATTTATGCAATGGTATTTCTAACTCTGTTAATGCTTTAACTTCCAAAGGAGCAGATGCAACATTATGGCATCATAGGCTCGGACACATGAGTGAAAAGGGGATGAAGATTCTTCACTCAAGGAATTTGTTGTCGGGTTTGAAGAATGTTGATTTGGACTTCTGTGATAATTGCATTTATGGAAAACAGAAGAGAGTCAGATTTCTCAGAGTTGGGAAAGAAAATAAGAATGAAAAATTAGAGCTTATGCATACAGATGTATGGGGACCTGCTCAGGTATCATCTCTCGGTGGCTCTCATTGTTATGTTACTTTTATTGATGATGCAACTAGAAAAACTTGGATTTATTGTATTAAGAATAAATCTGATGTATTTGATACTTTCAAGAAATGGAAAGCTTTGGTTGAGATTGAGACAGGAAAGAAATTGAAGTGTCTTAGATCAGACAATGGAGGTGAATATTGCAATAAAGAATTTGATAGGTACTGTTCAGAGCATGGAATTCACAGAGAGAAGACAGTTCCAAGAACACCACAAGAAAATGGTGTGTCAGAAAGGATGAACAGAACAATCATGGAGCGTGCAAGGTGCATGAGATTGCATGCAGGATTGCCTTTACAGTTTTGGGTAGATGTTGTAGATATCGATGTTTATCTAATAAATAGAGGGCCTTCAAGTTCCTTGGATGGTGGTGTTCCAGAGGAAGCATGGACAGGTAAAAAGGTAAACTACTCTATTTTAAAGCCTTTTGGTTGTGAGGCCTTTGTCCATATTGATAAAGAAAATAGAAAAAAGCTTGAGGCAAAGTCAAAGAAATGTACCTTTATTGGATATGGTGTTAATGATTTTGGTTGTCGCTTATATGATTACGAAAATCACAAAATCATTAGGAGTAGAGATGTAATATTCAATGAAAAGGTCTTGTATAAGAATCAGTTGCAGGAAAAGAAATAGGAAAAGGAAAACAAGGAATACGCAGTTCTTGATGAAATCACTGAAAAAGTAAAGGTGCCTGAAAATAATAATAATCAACAACCACAACCACAACAACAGCAACCACCACGACAACAACAGGCACCCCAAACACCTGAAAGTGGTGTTAGAAGATCTACCAGGATAAGTAGACCCCCTGAACAATATTCTCGTTCATTATATTATTTATTGTTGACTGATTCCGGTGAACCCGAATGTTATGAAGAAGCAATGCAGGTTGAAAGCAGGAAGAAGTGGGAGGTAGCCATGGAAGAAGAGATGGACTCCTTAATGCATAACCAGACTTGGGATTTAGTCAGGTTGCCTACAAGAAAAACTACATTGAAGAATAAATGGGTTTACAGGCTGAAGGAAGAAGATGGAGGAAAACAGAGGTACAAAGCTAGACTTGTGGTGAAGGGGTTTGCACAGAAGAAAGGTATTGATTTTGATTAAATATTTTCTCCTGTTGTTAAAATGACTTCAATCAGAACTATTTTAAATCTTGTAGCAGCTGAAGATTTGCATCTTGAGCAGTTAGATGTAAAGACAGCCTTTCTCCATGGGGATTTGGAGGAAGAGATATATATGCAGCATCCACAAGGATATGAAGTGAAAGGGAAGGAGAATCTAGTGTGCAGGTTGAATAAGAGCTTGTATGGCTTAAAACAGGCTCCAAGGCAGTGGTATCTAAAATTTGACAAGTTTATGTCTGAACAAGGTTATACTAGATGTCACTCTGATCATTGTGTTTATTTGAAAAAACAAAATGATGGCAGCTATATTATATTGTTATTGTATGTAGATGACATGCTTGTTGCAGGATCTAACATGCAAGAAATAAATGTGCTCAAAATAAAATTGGAAAATTCATTTGCAATGAAGGATTTGGGAGCTGCAAAACAAATCCTTGGTATGAGAATAACTAGAGACAGGAAAAATCATAAATTAACATTGTCTCAGAATGAGTACATACAAAACGTGTTGAAAAGATTTAACATGCACAATGCAAAACCAGTCAGTACACCTTTTGCTAGCCATTTCAAACTTAGCAAGGAAATATGCCCAAAGACCCAAGAAGACATGGATTATATGTCTAAAGTTCCATATGCATCAGCAGTTGGAAGCTTAATGTATGCAATGGTCTGCACAAGGCCTGATATTGCACATGCAGTGGGAGTTGTAAGCAGGTACATGAACAATCCAGGAAAGGAACAATTGATGGCAGTGAAATGGATTCTCAGATATTTTAAAGGTACCACAAATCAAGCATTATGCTTTGGTGGTTCAAACATTTCCCTACAAGGATATGTTGATGCAGATATGGCAGGTGACAGAGATAACAGGAGGAACACTTCTGGATATGTATTTACTGTTGGAGGAACAATTTTCAGTTGGGTTTCAAAAATCCAAAGTGTTGTTGCACTTTCAACAACAGAAGCAGAGTATGTTGCTGCTACAAAGGCTAGTAAAGAAATGATTTGGCTACAAAGTTTATGGGTGAATTGGGTAAGGAGCATGATATGGGCACGTTATACAGTGATAGCCAAAGTGCCATTCATCTTGAAAAGAACTCAGCATTTCATTCCAGGACTAAACACATACAACTCAAGTACCATTTCATACGATCAGTGTTGGAAGATGGAGAGTTGAAGCTGGAAAAGATACACACTAGCCAGAATCCTGCAGATATGCTAACAAAAGTTGTAACCAGGGAGAAACTGAGAATATGCACAGTTTCAATTGGTCTTCAAGGATGACGATGAAGATGAGAAACATCCAGGTCCAAAGAGGAGTCATTGTCCAACAAATGGAGCAGCAGTGGAGTTGCTACAATCAGTCTCCAAGAGGGAGATTGTTGGGTGTGGAGCCTGATTATCTTCTATATTCAAAGGTATCGCCACATTGGACCCTAGTTCGAAATGGGGGCGGCAACGCTGCCCGTAAAATATTTGCTGCAGGGGGGGTCTTTCGGGGGCAGCGCCCCCTGAAGCTAAAAACAACTATAAAATTGCCTTGTAAAAGTATAGTAATTTCTAGTCAATCTGGGCCGTTCATTAGGTGGATGATCTAACGGTAGAACTTATGTTTAGTTTAGGGTTTTTTGCCCTAGAAGGAAACCCCCTCTCTTTTTATGAGGGTATTGTATTTGAGGCTGTGTGATAGATGTGTATTCTGTGAGCGGGAAATAGAGAGGTGAAACTGTGAGAGAAAACAGAGGATATTACAGCGGATCTGCTGTAGGTTGTGTCTCTTCATTTTGCTGGATAATAGAAAGGAAGGATTGGCTGTTCAGGGTGGACGTAGGCCAAACTGGGTGAACCACGTATATCTGTGTCTCTCTTGTTTTATGCGTTTTCTGTGTATATATTTCTGCAATATTTTATGTGTTCCATTGCTCCATAATATATAATTTCTAACACGCTGTGCTTTTGTTGGGGACACTTTCTTGCAAAAAAGTTTATATTTTTGGAATCAGCATGGAAAAAAATGAAAGCTCAGAAATGGCTGAGAATTTTGGACAAGTTCTAGGTCTCCAAAAGGGCAAAAAACACCCAAAAAGTGCCCTCTCTGCCACTTTTTTGCCACACAGGAAGCAGCCTTGGGAGAATCAATTTTTGGAGGTGCAAATGAACTCCAAATTCCGAAATTCAAGTTGTTCCAGAAAGTAAACTCGTCAAGCTTTCCAACGAGATATCTTGCACCTGATTTGGACTCTGGGAAGCCTTCCAAAATTGGCCTAGGAAAAGCGCTGCACAAAGGATCAGTGGTGCTGCACATAGGATGAATTTTGCCAGTTTTGCCTAATTTTACAGATTTCGCCTAGTTTTCTCTACATTTGACTTTTTCTTGCTCTCTTGGTGAAATTATCATGGTAAATGATGTAACTTGATGTAATTATGGATGTAAAACACCTAATAGGGTAGATACATCAAGTCAAAGGTGGTTTTGAGCTGAATGAATTGGTTTCGCTGGTTTTAGAGGCAAGCTGTTCCACTGCCTATATTCCTGTTCTTAGTTTAGATATGGTTGAAACCGCCCCTTTTCTCATGAATTTGACCCTGATATCTAGCTTGAATAGTTTCCTTGCCTATATCATGTACTTTTTGATTCATTTGTAAAGGTTGTACTTTAGCAGAAGTATTAGACTCATTGAACATTTTGTATCAGCAGTTGGCAAGTAATAAAACCAGGTTTCACAGCTATTTTTATGGGATTCTTGTGACAGTGATTTTATGTATTGTTTTTTCTTTGTAATGAGTTTTTATGATGTTTTATATGTATCCACATCTCTTTCTTTCCTCTAAACTAAATGAATCAAGGTGAATAGACAAAATACACTAGATTTACAGTGCTTTGTCTTGGGAATGCATTTAGTTTTCAATGTTTTCAATATTTGAAGAGGATTCATAGTTTCTTGTGCCCTCCTCAACTCCTCAGCTGTATTACTCTACCATCTCAATCCATTGCTAGTACATAAATTCTTGTCTACCTCGCCCCATAGAACATGACTATATCCCTGAGTTGATTTCCCGGACCCAAGCTGCCTTCTCCAATTGATCCAACAACAAAAACCTAAAATCAAACCAGAAACCCTAATCTACTATACCTAGCCTAAAATCAACATTCATTTCAGTCATCTCAAGCCCTAGTTGCCATATTCTAATTGAGATTGACAAGGAGAGAGCCCTCTCCCAACCTGGTAGGGCTAGCTACCAGGTCAAGCGCGGTTTGATGTTACCCTAGAACTGCCTTCCTTCAGCCTGAGGTAGAATTAGGCTCTAACAGACGTAGCCAAAACTGGGTGAACCACACATATCTATGTCTCTCTTGTTTTATACATTTTCCGTGTTTATATTTCTGTAATATTTTATGTGTTCCTTTGCTCTGTAATATATAATTCTCAAAAAACTAGTATCAGAGCCGAAGGTGTATTTGGTTGATAAACTTACAGGAGAGAAGGGTTCCTGGTTCGAGTGGGAGCAATGGTGGAAGATGGTAGGTATAGGGTCAAAAAATTCAATGACCAAAACGACCAGCTGTGGAAGATGCAGATGGAAGATTATCTGTATCAAAGAGATCTGTACCAACCATTGAGTGGAAAGACAAAGAAGACGACGAGTATGACAAACACAGAATGGGATATTCTCGACAGAAAGGCACTTGGAACAATACGGTTGTGCCTAGAGGTGTCGGTAGCATTTAATATTTCAAAGGAAATGACAACATATGGTTTAATGTCGACATTGGCCAAACTATATGAAAAACCCTTGGCCTCAAATAAGGTATTTCTTATGAAGCGTTTATTTAATATGAAGATGTCAGAAGGTGGATCTGTTGTTGATCATTTAAATGAGTTTAATACAGTTACTGGTCAGTTAAGTTCTGTAGGGGTAACTTTTGATGATGAAGTTAGGGCTCTGCTATTTCTGTGCTCATTGCCTGAAAGTTGGAATGGTTTAGTTATGGCCATTAGTAACTCTGTCTCTGGATCTAGTACTTTAATGTTTGATGATGTTGTCAGTGCAATCCATAGCGAGGAAATGCGACGGAAAAGCTCTGGTGAGACATCAGGTAATGCTTTGACTGCAGAGACTAGGGGAAGAAAAATGGAAAGAGGAAAGAGCCCTGGATATTGTAGTAGGTCAAGAAAAGGTAGATCCAAGTCTAGATCGGGGATACTGTGCTAGAAATGCGGGAAGAAAGGACACCTGAAGAAAGACTACAAGTCTCGAAAGGGAAATAAGGAGACGCGCATTAAGAAAATAATCATGAAGTGAATGAAATAGGTGATGTGTTGCAAGATGCTTTGGTTCTTTCATTAGAAAATATAATTGATGCTTGGGTGGTAGATTCAGGGGCCTCATTCCATGCCACACCTGATAGGAAACATTTTTATGATTATGTTCAAGGAGATTTTGGATAGGTTCAATTGGGTGATGATAAACCCTGTAAAATCATTGGAATGGGTATAGTTTTCATAAAAAAAACAAAATGGAAATCAGTGGCTATTGAAGGAGGTAAGGCATGTTCCAGATCCGAAGAAAAATCTGATTTCAACAGGGAAGTTGAGAGGTGAAGGTTACGTAACTACTTTCACAGATAAAACCAGGAAGGTCACTAAAGGATCCCTAGTAATAGCGAAAGGAGGAAAGGTTGGTACATTGTATTTATGCAATGGTATTTCTAATTATATTAATGCTTTAACCTCTACAACAGAAGATACAACATTGTGGCATTATAGGCTTGGGCACATGAGTGAGAAGGGGATGTAGATTCTTCACTCAAGAAATTTGTTGCCAGGTTTGAAGCATGTTGATTTAAAATTCTGTGAGAATTGTGTTTATGGAAAACATAAGAGTCAGATTCCTTAGAGTTGGGAAAGAAAAGAAGAGAAAAAAATTAGAGCTTGTGCATACAGATGTATGGGGACCTACTCAGGTATCATCTCTTGGTGGCTCTCATTATTATGTTACTTTTATTGATTATGCAACCAGAAAAACGTGGATTTATTGTATTCGAAATAAATCTGATGTATTTGATACTTTCAAGAAATGGAAAGATTTGGTTGAAAATGAGATAGGAAAAAGGTTGAAGTGTCTCAGATCGGAAAATGGAGGTGAATATTGTAAAAAAGAGTTTGATAGGTATTATTCAAAGAATGGAATTCATAGAGAGAAGACAGTTCCAGGAATACCACAAGAAAATGGTGTGTCAGAGAGGATGAATAGGACAATCATGGAGCGTGCAAGGTGCATGAGATTGCATGCAAGATTGCCTTTACAATTTTGGGCAGATGCTACAGATACTGATGTTTATCTAATAAATAGAGGGCGTTCAAGTTCCTTGGATGGTGTTATTCCAAAGGAGGCATGGATAGGTAAAAAGGTAAACTATTCTTTTTTAATGAATTTTGGTTGTGAAGCCTTTGTCCACATTAATAAAGATAATAGAACAAAGCTTGAGGCAAAATCGAAGAAATGTACCTTTATTGGATATGGTGTTAATGATTTTGGTTATCGCTTTTATGACTATGAAAAACACAAAATCATTAGGAGCAGAGATGTCATACTCAATGAAAAGGTTTTGTATAAGGATCAGCTGCAGGAAAAGAAATAGGAAAAAGAAAACAGAGAATACACAGTGCTTGACAAGATCACGGGAAAAGTGATGGTGCCTGAAAATCATAATGATCAACATCCAGAACAACAACCACAACAGCAACAAGCACCTCAAACACCTAAAAGTGGTGTTAGAAGATCTACCAGGATAAGTAGACCCCCTGAACAATACTCTCCTACATTATATTATGTATTGTTGACTGATTCTGGTGAACCAGAATGTTATGAAGAAGCAGTGTAGGTAGAAACCAGGAAGATGTGGGAGCAAGCCATGAAAGAAGAGATGGACTCCTTAGCACATAACTAGACTTGGGACTTAGTCAGGTTTCCTGCAGGTAAAATAACATTGCAGAATAAATGGGTTTACAAATTGAAGGAAGAAGATGGAGGTAGAAACAGGTATAAAGCTAGACTTGTGGTGAAAGGGTTTGCACAGAAAAGGGTATAGACTTTGATGAGATATTTTCTCCTGTTGTTAAAATGACCTCAATCAGAACTATTTTAAGTCTAGTAGCAACTGAATATTTTCATCTTGAGCAGTTAGATGTAAACACAGCCTTTCTCCATGGGTATTTGGAGGAAGAGATATATATGCAGCAGCCACAAGGATATGAGGTAAAAGGGAAGGAGAAACTAGTGTGCAGGTTGAAGAAGAGCTTGTATGGCTTAATACGGGCTCCAAGGTAGGCAATGGTATCTAAAATTTGACATGTTTATGTTTGAACAAGGTTATACTAGATGTCACTCTGATCATTGTGTTTATCTCAAAAGGAAAAATGATGGTAGCTATATTATATTGTTATTGTATGTAGATGACATGCTTGTTGCAGGTTCTAACATGCAGGAAATACATGTGCTCAAAAGAAAATTGGAAA
The DNA here is from genome assembly GCA_031772625.1 of Pinus tabuliformis. Classification (NCBI taxonomy): domain Eukaryota; kingdom Viridiplantae; phylum Streptophyta; class Pinopsida; order Pinales; family Pinaceae; genus Pinus; species Pinus tabuliformis. The sequence goes on from CM062808.1 coordinate 179,408,078, forward strand.
ACTCATTTGTAATGAAGGATTTGGGTGCTGCAAAACAAATCCTTGGTATGAGAATAACTAGAGACAGGAAGAATCGCAAATTAACATTGTCTCAATGTGAGTACATAGAAAAGGTGTTGAAAAGGTTTAATATGAAGAATGAAAAACAAGTTAGTATACCTTTGGCTAGCCATTTCAAATTAAGTAAGGAGGAGTGTCCCAAGACTCAGGAAGAAATGGCTCATATGTCTAAAGTTCCATATGCATCAACAATTGGAAGCTTAATGTATAATGGTCTGCACAAGGCCTGATATTGCACATGCAGTGGGAGTTGTAAGTAGGTACATGAAAAATCCAGGAAAAGAACATTGGATGGTGGTGAAGTGGATTCTCATGTATTTGAGAGGTACCAAAAATAAAGCATTATGCTTTGGTGGTTCAAACATTGCTCTAAATGGATATGTTGATGCAGATATGGCAGGTGATAGAGATAACAGGAGGACCATAATAGGGTATGTGTTTACTATAGGTGGAAAAACTGTCAGTTGGGTCTCAAAACTACAAAGTGTTATAGCACTCTGAACAGCAGAAGCAGAGTATGTTACTGCTACAGAGGCTAGTAAAGAAATGATTTGGTTACAAATATTTCTGGATGAATTGGGTAAGAAGCAGAAGTTGGGCAAGTTATACTGTTATGTAAAAAATTAATTAGTCTGTAATTTTAGATTTCTTATTTAATTTTAGGATTAATTAGATGAAAGGGCACGATCATAAGATCATGCCCTTTCCCCAAAGGGTGCCCGTGGCAGTATTTAAGCCAGGAAACCCCATTGTAAAAGACATCATCTGTAATTTCATCTTATTAATAAAATATTTATATATAATTTCTGCGCATCTTAAGTTCTCTGCTTCATCTGGTATCGGAGCCATCGAATCCTCCCTATGCTAGTTTCACTCACCATCTGTCCTTCTTAATCGATCCGTTGCTCCTTGTCGCTCTGTTGCTTCCTATCCGGTACGTAACCCCATCTTTTTCTGTCGCGTGGCTTACGTCCTCCCAAGAATCGTTGAACAACACATCTCTTCCCGCTCTCCTCCACTGAATCAACGTCCAACACCATTCTTCCTCTACGCTTGTTTGTCCGCGAACTTCGTCCAGTTCCGTTCTGCCGTCCACTGTCAGCCGCATCTGCAAACCGTCCATTTGCGGTTGACTAAATAATTATAACGTGTTTCGATAAGTTTCAGAACAGTGAAAGAAAGGACGTGACGGTCGACAAACACTTTGAAATATTTTCAAATATAACGTGACGTATATTATATATAATATACATATATATCTATATCTATATATATATATATATATATATATATATATATATATATATATATATATATATATATATATATATAACGTTTGTTTATATATAATATTATATATATATGTTATATATAACACATAATTTAATTTAGTTATAAGTTTTATATCTATATATATATATATAAAGTTAATTTAATTAATTAAAATTATTTTAATTAATTAAAATTTATATGTATAAAATTTATTTTAGCTAATAGAAAAAAAAAAAAAAAGAGGAAGGAAAAATATTTTAGCTGGCAAATAAATACACGCCCCCGCAAACCCGCTTAATGTTGACAATGACAATGGCGGATTTCCAAAAAAAATTGTTGGATGCAAAGCATAAGATAAATAGCAACCACAATGAGGTCAATAAAAGACTAAATGAATTCGAGATCAAGCTTGGGGAGCAAGCAGACAAAATCAAAAATCTTCAAGATACGACAAATCGAATAGAGATAAAGATGGAAAGTCAACATGTCCAAACAGAAGTAAACATCAGAGATGCCTTAACAATGCTGAGACTTCTGTGTAAAAGGTCGAATTGTACACCCGAAGAGTTATTAAAAGAAAGTGAAGAGAATCAAGAACACCTCTCATCAGATTCAACAAAGTCAACAGATTCTCATGAAAAGGTTGAATCCCCAAGAAAATTAGTGACACCCCACCAAGAAGCAAGTAACACGGCCTTTACAAACAAGCAACTTTGGAATACCCTTACTAATCAACACCCTTTTCTTGCTCAACCATTAGCCACATACCAGAAGAGGGAAAAGGTTGAGATGCCTAAATTCGATGGGAACGAAAAAAACAATGTTGCATGGATAAATAAAGCAGAAGAATACTTTGAGATATATGACATCAATGACGATGAAGAAAAGCTCAGGCTTGCATCCATGAAAATGGAAGGAGAAGCATATAACTGGTATATGTGGTGGAAAAAGACAACACACGTCATTAGCTGGAGAAAATTTAAAGATGCATTCTTCAAAAGATTCCAAGGTGTAAAGGAAGAAGAGTTCTTTTCAAAACTCATCAAATTACGACAAAAAGGAAGTGTCGACGAATACACTCAAGAATGGGAGACCTTAGTAACATGAGTACCTGGGTTATCAGAATCTCGTCTAATTCAGTCATACATCTCGGGACTCAAAACCCATTTACAAGCAGAACTTGAGATGCATGATATTATATCTATAGAAGTAGCAAGACGAAAAGCAAAAACAACCGAAAAGAAATATGAACCAATATTTTGGTCAAAAGCGGAAAAAGTTTATGCAAGACGAAGGATACCCCAGTATGTGGACTCCAATAATACAAGATATGTTCCACCACATCGTCGTGAAGATGAAAAGTCTAATGTGGAAATACAAAGGATAAAAGAGGGAAAATGTAAACGCTGTGGTGAGAAATGGGACCCCAAACATAGATGTGCTAAAGGAAAAGAAGCAAAGAACCTATATAATTGTGAAGCAACAAATGATTCAAACAATGAAGATTATGACATAGAAGACACAGAAGACGCCCCAGAATTCTCACCAGAATTAGATGACGAAAGTATTCCGCAAGTGTCATTATAAGATATGACAGGTATATCACAACCTCAGACTTTAAAGTTAAAAGGACACATAAAGAAGAACAACGTAGTGGTTCTCATCGACTCTGGAAGCACACACAATTTTTTAGATGCAACCGTGGCAAAGAGACTCACAATCTTTTCATTTCCCTTACCAAACATGAAAGTGATGGTAGCTAATGGTAAGAATATTGAAAAGGTAGGGAAATGCCATAAGGTCAATTTGCAAATTCAAGACTTTAATCTAGAGTCTCCATTCTTCACAGTACCTTTAGGAGGAGTAGATGTAGTCTTATGTATCCAATGGTTACGAACTTTAGGTACTTATGCCGCCAACCATCAAGTACAATTTATAAAATTCAAATGGGGAGGTCAGAAGTACAAACTACACGGATTCCAAGCACCAGAAAATCAAGTTGTATCATCATCTCAGATGATGAAGCTGAGTCGAAGAAGAGCACCTGCTTATGCAATACAATGTCACCAATTAGAAATGTTATCTGCAAATATGACCAGAGAAGAGTCACCAGAGATACAAGATCTGATTCAGAAGCATGAAAAAGTATTTCAGTACCTACCTATGAAGATGCCACCTAATAGGGAAATTGAGCATACAATAGAAGTCAAGGCAGGGTCAGACCCTGTCAACATCAAGCCATACCGATATCCACATCACCAAAAAACGAAACGTGAGAGATTAATCCAAGACCTTTTAAAGTGTGCAACCTTGATCATCTTAGAATATATGATCAAGTGGAAGGACTTACCCGAAGATGATGCTTTCTGGGTGAATGAATCATCCTTCAACAACATCCGTCGTTACTTATGCTTTGAGGACAAAGCATTCTTTCGAGAGGAAGGCAATGTTATGTAAAAAATTAATTAGTCTGTAATTTTAGATTTATTATTTAATTTTAGGATTAATTAAACGAAAGGGCACGATCATAAGATCATGCCCTTTCCCCAAAGGGTGCCTGTGGCAGTATTTAAGCCAGGAAACCCCATTGTAAAAGACATCATCTATAATTTCATCTTATTAATAAAATATTTATATATAATTTCTGCGCATATTAAGTTCTCTGCTTCATATACAGTGACAGCCAGAGTGCCATACATCTTACAAATAACTCTGCATTTCATTCCAAGACTAAACATATACAGCTTAAGTACCATTTCATATGGTTAGAGTTGGAAGATGGACAATTGAAGCTGGAAAAGATACACACTAGCCAGAATCCTACAGATATGTTAACAAAAGTTGTAACCAGGGAGAAATTGAGAATTTTCTCAGTTTCAATTGGTCTTCAAGTATGATGAATAAGATGAGAAACAACCAGGTTCAAAGTGGAGTCATTTTCTAGCAAATGAAGCAGCGGTGGAGTTGCTATAATCAGTCTCCAAGTGGGAGATTGTCAGGTGTGGAGCTTGATTATCTTCTGTATTCAAAGGTATCGCCATATTGGACCCCAGTTCATAATGGGGTGGCAATGCCGCCCATAAAATATTTGCTGCAGGGGGCCTTGTAAAATGTTGTAATTTCGTAGTCAATCTGGGCCGTTCATTAGGCGAAGATCTGACGGTAGAATTTATGTTTAATTTAGGGTTTTTTTTTTCCCTAGAAGGCAACCCCTCGCTATATATGAGGGAATTGTATTGCATCTAGGTATATCTGTATTCTGAGTAAGGAAGAGAGAGGAGATTGAGAGTGAAGTGGGAGCTACAGCGGATCTGCTGTAAGTTGTATCTCTTCATTTTGCTAGATAATATATGTTATAGCCGAAATCTACCTCAGGTTGAGAAATGCAGGTCTAGGGTAACATCAAACCATGCTTAAACTGGTAGCTAGCTCTATCACGTCGGGAGACGACTCTCTCGTTTTCAATCTCAGGAAAATATAGCAAATGATGCTTGAGATGATTGATGTAAAGACTAATTTTAGGCTAGGTATATGCTCAGAGGAGTTTGATTGAGTTTTATGTTGGGTTGCTGGATCAAAAGTGAAAGGAAGTTTTGGTTCCGCGGAATGGACTCAGTCTTGCAGAGGTTTCTATGGGGCAAGGTAGGAAAATGCTTTAGTACTTTGAATTAATTGAAATGGAGAGTCTTAAGACTGGTGAGGAGTTGGAGAGGGCATGAGAGTATTAGGAATCCCCTTCAAACAGTTGAAGACATGTAAAACCAAATAAACCCTAAGGTAGAGCACTGCAACATCAATGAATTCCACCTTTATACTTGATTCATTTAATTAAGCTGAAAAGAGAGAGATGATGGCACACATAAACACATGATCACTTGAATCACAGAAGGAAAAACAATACTAAATCACCTTGCCACAAGAATCCCACAAAATGCTGCAAACCCTGCTCTATTTCCTTTCCAAACTCAGAGATGAATGTACAATAATGCTCAAAGCATTCACAAGATTCCAACCTTGAAAAATGACTAAGAAAGTATAAGATATAGGCAAAAAAATACACATGCTAGCCTTTGGGGGTTGAATCCATGAGTCTAGGGGTTGTTTCAACAAGATCTAAACTAGGAACTGAAAAATAGGCAGTGGAACAGCTTGCCTCGAAAACTATGGAAACTGATTCATTCAGTTCAAAACCACCTATACATGATGTATCTACCTCCTTGAGTAAATTTTCATCATTTTTACATCAAAGTACATAAATTTACATCATGATTTTTACCATGAGAGAGAAAAAGTCAAACTGAGAAAAAACTAGGTGAAAATTTTGAGTTTTGAGCAAAATTGAGCAAATTGTGCCTGATGCGCAGTGCCTTTTCCCAGCTGAATTTGGAGGCCTTCCCCTACACCAAATTTTCTCCAAGTTGGCTTGTTGGAAAGGTATATCTATCAAATTTCAAGGACAAGTGGAATTTTTGAATTTGGTGTCCATTTTCCTCTCTAAATATCAGTTCTCCCAACACTGCTTCCTGTGGGTCCAAAAAGTGGTAGAGAGGTCATTTTTGAGGTGTTGTTTTCCCTTTGGTGACCCAAAACTCCTCCAAAATTCATGAATTTTTCTAGGTTTTCATATTTTTTCATGAAAAATTCAAAAATATATTCCATTCTTCAAAATTATTTACCAGCTCAATGTGCAACGCCAATGGCGCTGTGCATCAGAGGAAAATCCCTGTGTATTGCAATTAAAAATTTGAAAATGACAAAAAGTTCTCCAAATTTCTTAAAAATTGGCATGAGGCAAGCTGATCAACTACTTTGCTGAGCTAAGGAAGCTTCAGCCAAGATTCTAAGTTTTTCTTGCTCCTTTTTGGCCTTTAAGGCTCTCCCTAGCTTGGCTTTTAGTCTTCTTATTCTTGCCTTACAAATTTTGTGCCGGGCCAAATAGTGATAGGCCATGTGTCGCAACATTTTCTTCTCCTTATTAGCCTTGTCAAGAATCTTCTCAAGGTGGACATTCACTCTTTCCAACCATGATTCTTGGTTAGCTTCTATTTCTTTCTCTAGTGAAGTCAGCTTGACTTTCCTCCTTTTTGCCATTTGTCGATTTTCCCTAATAGTTTGCAGCTCCATGATCATATGTTTATCCTCCAATTGCTTGTTTTGTTGCTCGAGGTATTTAATAATCCACTTAGCCGTCTCAAGGTTGATGGATAAGGTGTTGATATCAGCTTCTTGTTCTCTAATGACCTCCTTGAGTCTTGAGTTTTGGGAGATCAAATCAGTGCCCTCCTCCTGCATCAAAATAAAGTCTCTCTCTTGACCTTCAGAAGGCCCTTCATCATGCAATGGTTTCTTTCCTCTATCCTGTACCTGCTCTGCTGAAGAAGAAGGAAATGCCCCTTTCACCCCGGGTGAATATAACAATTGCCTGTTGTCTGGTGAAGAGAACGAGACCCCTTCCATCCCTGGTGGAGATAATACTCATTTTACAGTTGCAAAAAGTCTTCTTGTCCCCATTTGATAAGTGATAAAAATAGGAATGTGAGCCTCTTCAGTTTTGCTTTCATGTTCTCTTTGTTGCCCGAAAGGTCCAGCTTCCTCTTGAGGTTTTGCAAATATTTGAGGTCCTTTGAAAATCTCATGGGCAATGAAGGTTTCCCATGGCACTCCCAACTGAGTCAACTGGTGCAAAACAACAATTTTGATGACAACAAAGTGATATATGCTATTGAGCTGCTGTGGGTAGGGTTTCCTTTTTGCAATTATAGTCATCCTCTCTATGTTTTTGCAAATGAAGTATGGTATGATCATCATTCTAACCCTATTAAAATTCATTTGCAACCTGATATGATAAGCATAGAGTCGAGAGAACCTTCCCTCACATGTGAAGTATTTAATGATGAGTTTCCTTAATGGCACATACCGGTCCTCCAAAAACTTGAAAGGAAACACCCTGCCCAATTGGATATGATATCTGGATTTAATGTAGGGTTCATAGTTTTGTTTGCTGATATTTTGTCTCTTATTCCATCTTTCCCCAACATCTGGCATCTTAGTTTCTTCTGCAATAATGGCTGGTGAAAGAGTGAAGTTGATGCCAACAAGCTGTACCATATTGTCCTCCATGTTGATGACAAACTGCCTAGCCAATTCATGATGATAACCGACCCTCTCTACCATCTCACAAAACTCAAAGCAATATTGTTATATGAAACAAGTGGTGGCAAGAGGACAAGCAAGAATTTCAGAAATACTAATAGGTTCCTCTCTGATGATCTTCCCACCCTTGTGAGGTCTCCTTAGGCTGCAAATTTCTGTCTCCTAAACTATCACTTTGTGTTTCTTGCTGATAGCTTGAGTCACTGTTTCTTGCCATTGTGCTTGTTTTAAGGGGAATGATGAAATGAAGGTATGATGAAAAATGGTGATGAAAAAGGACAATAGTCATGAGTATGAAGAGATTTTACTCTTGGGAGATGAAATTGGAGAGTTAAAGGAATGATTTTGGGAGATTAGGGTTTAGTGAGGGATTTAGGGTTTGGTGAGGGAAATTCTTGCTTTAGGGGAGTGGGGTATGAGAAAATGAGATGAATGAAGTGTATTAGGGTAGATAAAGAGTGAAAATGGGTTTGATGAAGTTTTTTTGAAGGTGGGATGAAAATTGCACAATTGGATGGCAAACAATGAAGAGAAACTAGGGTTTCACTCTTCACATGCAAGATCTATGAAAAACATCAATGTGACTTCAATTTCAACCTTAGGAGGATGAGTACTTACTTGTAGAGGGAAAATGTAGCAAATTTGAGGTTTGTTGAGCAATTTGGCACGATTTGGGATGATTTGGAGCAAATTGGACTGATGCGCAGCGCACCTAGCCCAATGCGAAACGCCCTCCCGATGTGCAATGCCAGATCAATTTTACATTGCAGTTCTGCCTCTGATGCACAATGCCTGTCTGGTGCGTAGCACACTGCCTCTGATGCACAGCGCCAGGCCAAGTTGCCTTAAAAAACAGGGTTTTTGCCTCTTTTGCTCCAAATCGCGATTTTTGACTCTCCAAGAGTAAATTTGCATAATGAAATGACCAAGAGGACCCTTTTCACTTTAAATATGAATGACTTTGTTAAGTTATGGTATGTTCTATGCTTATAACAGTTTACTTCTTTTTCTTATTATATTCCACCGATTAGCAATCACATGCACATAAAGTAAAGTGCAGATAGAACATTAAACGATCGACAGAAAACAAGCCAAGACAAGAGACACAAGATGTGGCGGCTAGCTAGGGACAAACCCCACAATGTGTGGGGAAACCCTTTGATCAAATCTTCTTTTATCTTCAATAATTCACTAGAGAGAAATAGTACAATAAATCTGATTCATATCAGCAGTAACAAACCCTAGATCAGTAGCATCAGCATTAGCGGCTTCATTATCAAACTAGGGCAGACGATATCTCACAAACCGACCGTTGGATTGACTTCATTCCAACACCAAAAGTTTCGGATTCTAGAGGAGGCTCAGATGAACCTACAGTGCAGTTCATATGAGGAGATCTTCTAGGCCACGCAAGTCAATCTTTACTTCTGCAGTTGCAGCGTTAGTTTCAGCAATTTCCAGCTTCAAACTAGGGCAATCGATATCTTGCAAACCGTTCATCGGATTGACTTCATTCCACAACCAAAAGTTGTGGCTTTCAGAGGAGGTTCAGATGAACCTAAAACACAGTTCAGATGAGGAGATCTTCTAGGCCACACAAGTCAATCTTTACTTCTGTAGTTGCAACTTCAAATTCAACAGCTTTCGGCTCCACATGTGTGAGAGAGAGACACCCATTTCAGCGCAGTAGAGAAGAGACTCATATCTGCGCAGTAGAGAGAGAGAGATGTGATGAGATGAGTGAGTCCAAATGAGGAAAATTCCTCTTATATTTATACACAACGTTGGTGGGTGAATAGATGCGACTATTGGGCTTCTGAGCCTACATGAGTTGTAGGTCGGCTTGATAATAATTCCATAATCAAAATAAATTCATATCTCCATGAATACTTATCGGAATTGGATGATGTTTATATCAATACTACACCTCTCGATGAGAGGAATCTAATAAAAATATTATTAACCATGAATAAGATGACCCACATGAAGTTTTGCCCTGGTTGCCAATTTTAACACTCCCTCTCAACCATGGAGAACTTCATCTGCAATCTGTCTATCGGTCGTTACTATTCATCCATCAAATGCACTGCCTTGTACAGCCTGACCCCTGCCCTGCTCTGCTCTATTTTGCCTGTTCTGCTTTGTCTTGTTCTGCCCTGCACTGATCTGTACTGTTTTGTTCTGTTCTGCTCTGCTCTTGCATTGTTCTGTTCTACTCTGCTTTTGTCTGAATTATGAAGAAGAAGAAATGATCGAGGATGTATCATACTGACTCAAAGTCAGTCTCAGAGTATGTACCACTGGTCCCAGCCCAGTCTCAACCAACCCAAAGTCAGCGTCATAGTGAGTACAACTCCAATGGTCCCAGACCAATATCATCCTCCACTGACTCAAATTCAATCTCAGAGTATGTACCACTGATCCAAGACCAGTCTCAACCGACCCGAAGTCAGCGTCATAGTATGGTACAACTCCTACCACTGGTCCCAGACCAGTATCATTGATCCCAGATCAATGGAGGTCATCCTAGCGTAGGGTGTATGGTAGTTACAATGATGCGTCCATTGGTACTACTATGGTCCCTAACTTCATTTCCCTGCTCATTGATCAAATGAGAGGTACTTCCCATGAGTCCCAGACTGCATGGGTAGGATGCCTCGACAGGAGAACTAATCAATCCTGTCCTCACAGGAGAACACATCAATCCTACTACAATTGCCATGGAGAACACATCAATCCAGGCCTCACAGGAGAACACATCAATCCTGCTACAATTGCCATGGAGAACACATCAATCTAGGCCTCACAGGAGAACACATCAATCCTGCTACAATTGCCATGGAGAACACATCAATCTAGGCTGCCATGGAGAACACATCAATCCAGGCCTCACAGGAGAACTAATCATCCTGCTACACAGGAGAGAAAATCATCATGTTCCACAAGAGAGCGAATCATCTTGTCCCACAAGAGAGCGAATCATCTTGTTCCAGTGTGCACCACCAGGGGAGGGTGAGTCACCCTGTGGTCATATGTTGCTCCAGTAGGAACCGCAAGCCCTCAGAGCTCCTAGAGCTCAATGTATGCAACATGCAGGGCCCTTGTACAAGGGTTTCTTGCCGACTCCAAGTCGTTTGGGAAAATCACAGATTAGATCTTTCCTCGGGGCTTTGACAAGGTGTATCAACATGTACATCATCTTAATGTGATGGAGCTTCCTTGCTCATCGACTACCATATCCCAGATGATGTCTATCTGCTGGAGCAATTGACGAATACGAGATTCCTCAATAATCGAATCCCACCTCTGGTTGTTACAGAGAATCGCAGTGGTATCCAATGTAAATCCAAAAAGCTCACTGAAGAGCTTTTGCAACCAGATTGCCTCACACGAGGTTATGTTAGCAACAATATATCCTGCTTCGGCGGTGCTCAAAGCCACCGACTTCTGCTTCCTGCTCATCTAGGATATCGAAGAAAATCCCAAGGTGAAACAGTACCCAGAAGTGTTCTTATGGTCCACCACACTGCCTGCCCAATCAACATCAGTATATCTAAGTAGTCTTACATCTCCGGCAGTGTATCTTAATCCATGAGAGATTTTGTCCTAAAGACATCTCAGAAGATTCCTGGCATCAATCTAGTGAGGCTCAACGAAATATGAGCTCACAATGCTAACTGCAAAACATATGTTCGGACGGAGGTTCACCAAGAACATCAATGCGAATGAGTTTTTTGAAACTCAGAGGCATTTCCCAAGTCTGGTCCGACATCACTACCATATAACTTCTAAAAGTTAAGATCCTCGAGGTAGTCACAGGCTTGCAGTCCATCATACCGAATATTTCCAATATATTTACCACATATTTTCCTTGAGATAGGAAAATTTCCCTTGAGATAGGAAAATTTCCCTTGGCTTCTGCCACACTTCAAGTCCTTGGTCCTTCATTTCAAATTCAGAGGCCAGCTCCCTCTTACATTTGTGAATGAGAGGGTCTGCACCTGTTAGAAATAGGTCATCCACATACAACACCAGTATGAGAGGCTTTTCATCTTCAACCTTAAAGTAAAGGTTAGGATCAGCTTCACTCCTAGTGAATCCCAGCTTCATCAAGTAGCTATCGATCCTCTCATACCATGCTCGGGGTGCTTGCTTCAGCCCATAGAGAGCTTTCTTCAACTTGCATACATGAGATTTTCGATCATAAATCTAAAATCCTTCGGGTTGTTCCACGTAGACCTCTTCTTTGATCGAGCCATGCAAGAACGATGTCTTGACATCCATCTGATGTAGGTTCCATCCTTGTGAAGCGGAAAGGGCTATGATGGAGCGGATGGTTGTATATTTGGCAATAGGTGCAAATATCTCATCATAGTCTATACCTTCCTTTTGGGAGAAACCTCGAGCAACAAAACGAGCCTTATACTTTTCCGTGCTTCCATCTGCTACATGCTTTATCTTGTAAAGCCATTTGGAAGTAACAACAGTCTTGTCCTGGGGTCTGGGAACTACTTCCCAAACATCATTCTTTATGATAGACTCATATTCTTTGGTCAGAGCATCCTTCCATACTTGATGCTTGACGGCATCTGAGAATGACGAAGGCTCATTTTGTATGATCATGCTCATGATGGTCAAGTATCCTTGATACCTATTAGGTTTCTTACTTTCACGAAAGGTTCCTCGGGGTGCAGCATGTCCTTCAGCATCATCAAGTAACCCCATAATCCATGAAGGCCTCTTCCTAGAAGAGGAAGGTTCATATGGAGGAGGATCAATCGGATCCAAGGGTTCTTCTACATCAGGCATTGATTCATCATCCTTTTCTTTCGGTTCCCTGTTGTCGACTTCTTGAGAGCTCCTCAAAGTCAGAAGATTGTTCACCTTGCTGAGAGCCATATCTTCATCAAAGGTGACATCATGACTAATTATGACTTCCCTTTGACCGGCTACATAGATTCTATAGCCTTTAGTATTTTCACCATAGCCCACGAAAATTCCCTTCTTTCCAGATGCTCCCAATTTATTTCTTTTCTCTTTCGGCACATGAAAGTATACAGGGCCAAAAAATTTAAAATGAGAAACATCAGGTTTCTTACCGATGAATTTTTCTTCAGGAGTCTTGGAACCCAATGCTTGATGAGGGCATCAATTTTGTACATATACGGCAGTGTTTGCAGCTTCAGCCCATAGAAACTTAGGAAGACTTTGATCATGTAGCATGGCCCGGACAGTGTCCATAATTGTGCAGTTCTTCCTTTCTGCCACACCATTTTGTTCAGGAGTATATGGTGTAGTAGTCTCCCTCTTGATGCCAGCCTCTTTACAAAAATCATGGAACTCATTAGATTCATATTCAGTCCCATTGTCAGTTCTTAAGATCTTGATCTTCTTTTCGGTTTGATTCTCGATTAGGGCTTTGAAGTGTCGGAACCAAGGGAACACTTCATCCTTCTTTTTCAAGAAGTATATCCAGGTCTTTCGAGAATGGTCATCTGTAAAAGTGAGATAATATGAGTATCCTCCCAAGGAGTTCACAAGCATCATACCTGATATGTCTGAGTGAATCGGAGGTCTTGCTTTGACTTCCTTCGGCACATCCCGGACATACACCTTCTTTCTCTACTTGGAATTCAGGCATCCCTGTTACCATCTATCTTTCATTGGGTAGAGCTTTGTAATGAAGGTGGGCAAACCTCCAATGCCAAAGTTCGGACTAAAGAGTTGTGTCACAAGACATGACACCTAGCGGACTTCCATCGACCTGATATAATGAATCAACACTAAACCCAAGAGTAAAGGCATCTTTAACATTATATACATACCTTTCCATGCTGAAGGTTACTTTGTAGCCTCTGTCTTCCATTGCCAAGATGGACACCAGGTTCCTTTTGAGGTTAGGTGCATTTAATACATCCTGGACTTTCTAGCCTTCTTGAATGGTTGTCCTCTTCCTCGATCTCCAGCTCTCCTCTTACCTTTGCTGTTGAATTTGTCATTCCTTTGATTTTCCATCAGAGGGATTTTGATCATTGTCCCGGTGTGAGTCCTTTCTTCTCTTTGCATGAGAAGAAAAGGCAGCAGGAGGACCTTTAGGCATGAGCATTTCTTGCACTTCTTCCCTTGTTTCTTCTTGAATGCATCTAGCCATTAATTCCTCGAAACCAGGAATTACATTATAGTTCAGAAGAGTAGTTTTGAACACGTACCATTCAGATGGTAATCCTCCAAGAGTTGTGAGTGCCATTTCTCTGTCAGTAATAGTTTCCCCAATAAATAGGAGATCGTTCTTGATCTCGATGATTCTTAAGAAGTATGCTTGCATACTTTCATCCTTACTCTTCTTGATTTACCTCAGCTTATTTCTAAGAAACAAAACTTGATTTGCATCATTAACTTTAAATAAACTCACTAGTCTATTGTAGATTTCCTTGAAGGTGTCCAGTTCAGAGATGTAGGCCACCAAGTGCTTGTCGATAGAGTGCCGGATGATCTTCTATTGTTTTGACTTCTCCATTTTTCATTTGTTCCAGGCAGCAGCGGATGCATTTGATGGAGGCTCAACAATATTGCCTCTCACATGATCCAACACTCCTTGATTCTCAAGGGTTAGATCGATAGACATCTTCCATCCGTGATAGTCAACTTTCTCACGGAGCTTGTCTTCAGCAGGAAAGAGTGTTGAGGACCCCATAGTTCTTTTAGGATAGCCTTGTCAATATTTTCTTTGATGACTGCTCTTGCTCTTGCTCGGGCTTTGTCTTCACCTCAGCTCTGATACCATGTTAAGTTATGGTATGTTCTATGCTTATAACAGTTTACTTCTTTTTCTTATTATATTCTACCGATTAGAAATCACATGCACATAAAGTAAAGTGCAGATAGAACATTAAACGATCGACAGAAAACAAGCCAAGACAAGAGACACAAGATGTGGCGGCTAGCCAGGGACAAACCCCACAATGTGTGGGGAAACCCTTTGATCAAATATTCTTTTATCTTCAATAATTCAATAGAGAGAAATAGTACAATAAATCTGATTCATATCAGCAGTAGCAAACCCTAGATCAGTAGCATCAGCATTAGCGGCTTCATTATCAAACTAGGGCAGACGATATCTCACAAATCGACCGTCGGATTGACTTCATTCCACCACCAAAAGTTTCGGCTTCCAGAGGAGGTTCAGATGAACCTACAGTGCAGTTCAGATGAGGAGATATTCTAGGCCACGCAAGTCAATCTTTACTTCTGCAGTTGCAGCGTCAGTTTCAGCAGTTTCCGGATTCAAACTAGGGCAGTCGATATCTTGCAAACCGTTCATTGGATTGACTTCATTCCACCACCAAAAGTTGCGGCTTTCAGAGGAGGTTCAGATGAGCCTACAGCGCAGTTCAGATGAGGAGATCTTCTAGGCCATGCAAGTCAATCTTTACTTCTGCAGTTGCAGCTTCAAACTCAATAGCTTCCGGCTTCACATGTGTGAGAGAGAGAGACCCATTTCAGCGCAGTAGAGAAGAGACTCATATCTGCGCAGTAGAGAGAGAGAGATGTGATGAGATGAGTGAGTCCAAAGAGGAAAAGTCCTCTTATATTTATACACAACGTTGGTGGGTGAATAGATGCGACTATTGGGCTTCTGAGCCTACATGAGTTGTAGGTCGGCTTGATAATAATTCCATAATCAAAATAAATTCATATCTCCATGAATACTTATCGGAATTGGATGATTTTTATATCAATCCTACACCTCTCGACGAGAGGAATCTAATAAAAATATTATTAGCCATGAATAAGATGACCCACATGAAGTTTTTCCCTGGTTGCCAATTTTAACAGACTTTAATTTTTCACTCATCTCAAACCCACTTTTCTAATGTTAAAGACACTTTTGGTTTTGACTCTATTTTTCCATTGAAATTTACTTTTCTTAATCATTTGACAAACTGATGCTTTCATTCTTGTGCTTTTTTTGCTTGCAGTGGCTAGAATTGGCAAGGTGACCGAGGGTAGCAATTCTGAACTTATTACATATAGGAAAATTAAAATTACATGAAATTTTTATACATAGAACATAAAAACTCTATTTTACCTCAAAACAAGGTTTTGAGGAAAAATCAATTACTGAGTATATCATTATTGAAATTTTGATGCTGAGACCTTATTAGACCTCCTCATGTGCCTGCTGACCATTATTGAGATTTTACATGACTATGGTGGCAAACCCTAGACCTAATGAGACCTAAAACCCTAAAAATGGCTTTTGCAAATGTAATGACAAAAGATGATTGTAAATGACCTGAACTTGTAAAAATAGGCCAGCAGGTAAAGACCATGAGGGAAATTTGATAATGAGCCACTACCATCAGATGATCCATGATCCTAATGGAATGCAGCTAATCGGATGAGACACCTAGAATGCATGCAAAAAGAGAATTTTGATCACTGATGGAGGGATGAAGATACCGACACTAACAATATAAAAATAAGGATTGGTTGTTTCTCCGTGGACGTAGCCCAAACTGGGTGAACCACGTATATCTATGTCTCTCTTGTTTTATGCATTTTCTGTGTTTATATTTCTGCAATATTTTATGTGTTCCTTTTCTCTATAATATATAATCCTCAAACACCTTGTAGGTCAATCAACTATCCATCAGGGGAAAAGAGTGCCCAAGCTACGGAAGACAGATTTCGTGTGCTACGACAAGCACCATCAACAAAACCAAGATAATGACTTGACGATATCTTCAAACTGAGTGGAACACAAGGTAAAGAGAAAAACACATGTCTGCAAAGAAAAAAACACACCAAAAATAAACAAAAAATCACACACTAATGTACAAAAAGTAATTACATGAATTACCTCGCGTAAAAAGTTCAGATGGAGTCTATTTTCGAACTCAGGTAATCGATCAACAAAGAAAAAAACTGGAGTTTCATTATTGACATGACGTGTAAGCATCGACTCAGCCAAAGAATAGAGAAACTCATAAAATGATATGCCCCCATGTCCCCTGGGCGAGTGAGGGTTACGAGTCATAAGATCAAAACCCCATTGTGATAACGGGTGAATGGTAGAGACTCGGTGAAAAAGTCTCACGAAAGAAGGCAAGAAAAAATTGAACTCATGATGAGGAAAATGTGCCCCCAATTGAAAGAATTTGACGATTTCAGGTTGGACTGAAATCTCAATGGGTAGGGTTGCAGTAATGTTCCCCATATTACCCTCAGAAAGGACTCCGTACACCAACATAGGTGTTTGAGGTGGATGTGTTGGGCAATGAGAAAAAAATGCTTGAAGACACGAAGTCATCTCACTGAGGCTCGAAAGAAATGAAGAATGACGATGGAGATCGTTCCAAGGAGTTTCGTTGAGAGACATAACCTAAATGATACTCTTGTCTGTGGGGAATGTCTCGCTCAAAGGCTCCAGAGAATTCCAGGAACCAAGATAAGGAGATGACACATAAGCATTGAGGTTCATATTGAAAACAACATGACTTTCTAAAGTGGTCATTGAAGCCAAGACAATTTCTTGATAGTCTTGCTCTAATGGACTTAATGACATAGAATCACCAAATGAATCAATTTGATATGGAGTCAGAATAATCCAAGGATATGTAGAAATTGAGATCATATTGATCGAAGTGACATTCAAAGGTGGGAGAGTAAAAGTACCCATTAAAGAAGAATTTTTGAAAAGACTTGCCCTAACACTCTCAAAAGGAATTTTGGTATTTCCCACATATGGGATATTACCGTTTGACGAACTGGAAGAGAAAAAAAGAAGTTGGTTGACGGTGATAATTTTTTCTTCGTGAGGAAAACGAAGCACCTGAAACAAAGAATAAACCACACAAAACATAGTGTGGGTCCAACTCCACCCGAGAAGAAGGTTGTAATTGAGATTCACATCTACAATTTCCACTTCTATATTAACGGTCTTTCCTTCCAATGTGATCGACAAGTTTGTGAGAATACCATATGGATGGGAGCCTCTACCATCAAAGGCCTCCAAAGTGTTTGGGGACTGATTAAGAGGAGGAGAGCCAATAGCCTTCCAACATGAAACAAACATGATGCAGGTGGAAGCACCTTCATCAATAACAATTCGATGCATCGTATTTCCCTTAGTGATAACTTGAATCAGAAAAGCAATCTAATGAGGAGGACGAGGAACGTGATTTTCACGATCAAAGGTAATTAAAATCGAATCGGCAGGATCAATAGCACCTATAGTAGACAATAATGATTTCCGCTGCATTGGACATGTTTGAAGAACTTCCAAAGCAGAAATCGTTGAAGGTGCTTGAGCTAAATCTTCAACAATATTATAATGTTGTGCAACTCTAGTGTTCAGATTATAAGTTTATTTCCGAAGTAAACCCTTGGGAGGCGGTCGTATTACAGACTCATTAATAGGACACTCAATAAGGAGTGGACCCGAACTGGATGGAGTGGAAGTAGAAGGTCTGTCAGTGACCTATTTCTCCACCATTTGCTTTTGCGGGGTTTGATAGTCCTTTGTTCGAGTAGCAATTGAAATAGACGATGAAACTCACATCATGAAAAATTGGGAACTAGAGGAGGCAGAGTATTGAGGTTGGTCTACCAACTTTGTCTACTGAGATGGAAAAGGTTCTTTCAAAACAGGCGGCATCCCTTTCAATAAACGGTTAACCGTAGCTTGTCATTGAAAATCCTTGGTGTAATGGTCTTCTTCATAAATGAGGCAAGGATATTTCGGATTTCTCTTGGAAGCATCATCAGGAGATGATTTGGGTGGATCCTGTTTCGGGGTATTGGTTTTGGATTTACCTTTACCCTTTTTCTTACCTTTGGAAGCCTGATCTGTTGCGGTAGACTAAACAACATGTACCTCAGAGGTTTTATGAGGATTTGATGAATTTTTTGTCACCTTTTTTTTTTGTCTAGGTAAATCCTCTTTGTGGACAGAGATGATCCCTCTAGCCCAATGAGTGGGTCTAGGAACTGAAGTGACAATATAACAAGCATTTTCCTATGTTACAATTGAAAAGAGAGACAAAGAAGATGGACTACCTCGTTTTGATGCTATCTTGATCTCCTTTGTTGAAGACATGGATCACTTGCATCACTGGCTTGTTCCTACTGTTCACAGCGTTTATGCACCTACACAAGAGATCAAGACACAAAAATGCATGCAAATACAAATAACATATTCAAAAGTAACCTACTTAATTGATCAAGGAATGTTAAGCTAAATGATACATGAGAATATACATTTAGGGAAAATGAACCAACAGTTGTATATTAATAGTGAGAGGCAAAATTGCACAAATTTTGGGAGGGACAGTCCAGGTTGCAAGCGGACAAGGCAAGCATGATATGTGCATTTTTCATAATGAACAGTCAGTGAGGGCTGGACAGACAGATTTTTGCAATTTTCTAGAGGAATGGGTTGTGTTGCATGAAGGGTCAGCAGGTATGGATTGCATAGTTTTTTTGGGGGAACTGCCTGGGAGATTGGTAGCCAAAACTACGCAATTCCCAGAGGGAATTGCTAGTTGGCTGTTGGGGTCACTGGAAGCCACAACTATGCAATTCCTAGTGGGAATTGCCAGTTGGCTGCTGGGGTCACTCAGCCAAAAATGCACAATTCCCAGAGGGAACTGGAAGTTGGTTGCTCAGTCACTAGCGGAAAGAACTCTACTCAGTCAAGAAGCCAGCCTATTGATCATCTCTATGCAATTTCTGAGATGAGCGGACTGCTAGACAGCAGAAGGCCTGCTCATGAAAACTGCGCAATTTCTTGGATGAGAAGTTGGTTGACCGTCCGGATGACTGACTGGGAAAACTGCGCAATTTTCTAAAGGAGACAGGGATGGGCACTTGGTGTCTATCCCGCCTATCTATGCAATTTCCTTAGTCAGTTGAGTGGGTGAGGTCAGTGGCCTCTGCACAATTTTTGAGGGGAGACAGTCCCGAGGTGACTATCGGGTTTGACTGTCTGGGAAGCCAGCATGAGAGTTGATTGAATTACTTGCGGGCAACGCAGCTTGAAAATACTAGCTTGGTGCTTCTGTGTTGTTATGCTTAACAGTCGATTGAGTCGAAAGCAGGGTGATGGTCTGGCTGTCAGTGGGGAGTTTGGTCATCAGAAATTCAACAACAATGACTAAGTGTGTGAACAATGGAAATATGCATAGCTGATCATGAAAACACACACTCACACAACTCGACAATGAAACGACCCAAACCATCCAAACACATATGTTCAACATGATTGGTCGACTGTGTAAGTGACAAGCATGACGCTCATGATCGATTGTTCACTGATCGAGACGACGCTTGCGCGACAGTGAATGTGACTCCGTGTGTGAGTGCAATAGATGCTTTCATAGTGAACATAATAAGCACATACGAAGTGAAGAATTTGAGCATAACCATAACATGGTCACAAGCATGAGTTAGACACCAACATGGAGAGACTTGAATGCAATGAACATGAAAGGCAGATGTAAGGACTCACACGAGCTCACGGAGTGACCCGAGTGTGTGTAGTCATCAAGTGGAACTCTTCAAGGGAGGCTCTGAAATTGGTGCAGGCAAAAATTTTAGAGGGCATTGTAGCAGCTACAACACTTGGCGACACACTGGTAGAACTCCAGCTTCTCTTTTTCGGTTCATTGCTAGCACAGGGCCTTGGTATTTTGGGGAGTATTGAATCACTATGTGGGTTACTTAAGTTTCCCCACCTACCCCATGGACATACAAAGTTCTCCCTTTGCCAACTCAGTCGAACACAATCAAAAGTTCAGCTTATATTGAGTCAGTGTTTTGAATCTAGGAAGGGTAGTTTAGCTCACAAGTTGAAGATTTTCAGAGTATAAGTTTTCATCTCTGGTGTTGCTCCGCTGCCAGCAGGCCTAGACAGTACCCCAGAGAAGTCATGTAGGAACACACATATTGCTCCACTGCCAGCAACCCTGGTCAGTACCCTGATCGAGTTGCATGCTTCACCTCTCTGCGCATAAAGCCTTTCTCTTCTTTCACCTTTGTATTTTTTCAAGAGGACTATGCATAGGCACTTATTTATTTTGGGGCGGAAGAGGAATCTTAACTTATTGAGAGCAGAAGAGGTTGTCCCTTCAGAGAAGCATGTAAGACCTCTGACATAGGTTTGCTCATTTAGATTTCCCCCTTCTCTATTTCTACTAATTGGATGAACTTGAACATACAGAGCAGAAGGCTGAGTACATGCATGGGGTTTCCCAGTGTGGACACAGGTTCGCAGTTGGGACGAAACTTCCCTTGCAGACGGTTCGTATTTTCTATCAGGACCTCATTGGCTGAAGGTTACAACTAAGCACAGAGAAGGCACACACAAGACTGGCCAAGTGCTACAGTGTCACGAGTTTCCTTAAATTTCAGCCACATACTCTATTCAAAATCTAGAACGTAGTAGTTGGCAACACTTATTTCCGGAAACAAAAATAGTAATATATCAAACAAACAAAACAAATCGTGAACAAAAATAGTAAGCAAAATAAAACAAATAAAAAGCAAAGATAATAAGAAAAACAAACCAAATGAAACAACAAGCAACAAGAAGTCTATTTACATGGCACGGGTGCGACCTAATTTACTAAAAATAATGTTTGAGATCTTGGCCATTGGCAAGAAGGTTGTCCATCCTCCTACCCAATGATTGCAAAAGATACGTGTGTGGGCCAAGCTTCTCATAGACTAGTGAAGGTCCACCAGGCTCCACTACTGGAACCTAGTGGCATTCAAGAAGACCTTCAAGTGAAGACAACACCACTATTTCAGGTATTGGTGCAACATGGGCTCGGATGATGGCACGGGGTAGTGGTTTTCATTCCGAGAAGGGTTCAAGTTTCTGAAGTCAATGCGTAAGAGGATTTTACCATAATTCTTACGTGTAGGCTTTAAATTAGAAAACCAAGTATGATGACGAACTTTGCCAGTAATCCAAACACTTAAAATGTTAGTCAATCTTTTTGGCGAAAGGAGTGTAAACAACATGTATGTGTTACCTGTTCTTTGCTATAATGGCTTGTCTCCTCCTTAAACTGGAATCTCATGTTGGATTGCTCACATGTAGTGGGTACTCAGGTCATCATCTACTTGTGTAGACCCATCCCGGTACTATTCAATCAAGAGGTCAATGATTTGTTGTTGCAGCAGTGTGTAGCTTATACCAAGATTGGCCATCTTTGGATCATGGTAGATTCCCAGGTTGCTTTGTTCATTCGAGGTTTTGGTCCTTCATGTGTTCAGCATGAGTGTTACATACTCAGCATCATTGTTTGTGGCTTTGAACTTCAAAAATATTGAAATCATGCATTATCCATTGTTTTGGATGAATGAGATAACTTGGTCCTTGAGCCATCATGTGTTCCTAATTTTTGAAGACTCATGGCCCACATCTTGTATGTACATGGACCGTTTGGTGTGCTGGTATTGCTGTTACTACCATTTTTTCTACTACTGCTACTATCAGAAAAAAAAACTATACAAGTTTCATTATCATCAGTTGGGCGAGGAAGGAGTCCCAACTACTTGTCTGATGAGGTTAGAGCTGGCTATGCAGGATAACACTCCAATGTCTTTTCCAGGAGGCAGTTTCCAAACATGAGTTCTGCGAAGGCCAACGGTTCTCATTGTTAAGGGGAGTGACATTTTGTTTCATATACCTCTCGGATAACACCCAGATTTGGTTTCATCTTCCCTTGTACGGAAGCCACATGTGAGACCAGTCTATGGCAAAATATCCATCTAGCTTGCTAGACTAGTCTCTGCTGAGTAGCAGACCATATGATTCTAGCATGTCCACAATAAATATGTTGATGCATTGTTGGACTCGACTGTCATGGGATAGTTGAATGATCACGTCTCGTAGTTCACCAATGGCTGGTACTGATGTTCTATCAAGTTGGATGATTCTCACAAATGTTTCGCTCCATCGTGCATTGGTCTTCTTAGAAATGGAGAGCGACATGACGTTAGCTATCGCGCCAGAATCAACTAGGCAGTTGTGAACATTGTAGTTGAAAACTTCGAATGAAAGCAAGAATGGGGAGTAACCTAAGTGTGCTTCTTCCATCCAGAGTGTATTGATCACAGTGGAAAGTGATCCGGGAGGTGTGCTTTCTCCCTTTCTGGTAGAGGTTGTGTTTCCCATTGTTGTATGTCCCAGTGCACGTAGCAGGATATCTCGTTGACTATGGATCTTAGCCAACTCAAACAAACTGATGTTTTCTCGAGTTTTCTTCATGTCATCAACAATGTTGTAGTCCAAAGGTGGTAGAATTACTGAGGTGTCTGGGGTAGAATAGATGTTTGTGTTGTCCGACGGAGTGTTTTGTAGTTTTCTACTCATGGAAGTACTCTTTCCTGCCACTGCCTTCCTGGACTTTTTTTTGTTTTCTGCTTTGGGGCGGTCGGTGGATCAGTCTTCCTTATCAACAGTCTGATCTTCTCTTGCATTTCACCAAGTGTAGGGGGATCCCCTTTACTCCTAAGATTGTAATGGTCATTTTGTCTTGGGGGATGCTTCTTGGTGTTTATCTTCGACACTGCTTACGAGCACTGATATGCGTTCACCACATGCCCAGAACTTGATGCTTCAACAGGTGCAATACCTTCGTCATAATCTTTATCATCTGATTTCTCCTGCATACCTCTCTCCACATCGAGTGTATCACTATATACCAAGTTTGCGACTCGCTTCCAGTCCGAACAGAAGTTCTCAGGGTGATGTTCTTCGTGGAAAGAACAAAACTTGGGATCTACGCACTAATCGACATTAAACACAGAGCTCTGCACATTTTCTTCAGCAGACCAATTGCTTCCTGATGATTTGCTTCCCTGTCTCTGTCTAGGAGGATAGCTCCTCGCAAATGTGTCTGTTTTCCATTGTTTAAGCTCAAACACTTCAGTTGTTAAGTTCCTAACGAGGTGAGTGAGGGTTTCAAAATCATTTTCTTCCTTTTATCTACCCTTTCTCACCATCGCACGGGACTTGCTACTCACGTCTTTGGATTCCCTTGTTGGTTCATCATCCTTGATGAGTCCAATTGCAAGTCTTTTTTGACAACAATAGCCTTTTCACAGTTTTCCAAGAGTGTTGGTTTCACATCTCGCTTGACAAACTGCGCAATGTTGATCGGCAGTGCAGACGTGTAGTAATAAATAGTGATGGAGTCATGAGGTTTGGTGTCCGCCACAAATTTTTTCAATCCTCTAGTTGAAATATTTTACCTTTTATTTCCCCTCCATCTTCAGGCTACCCAATTCTTTTAATAACATAGTTGGGGTCTTGTCATCAACAAAATTTTCAAGGAACATGTGTTTGAATGCACCCCAGTTCTATATGGAGTTTGGCGGAAGTCTATGATACCATGAAGTTGTGCGACCGTCCAAGGTACATGGGAACAATCTACAAGCTACGTCATCATGTCGTACCTCAAGGGTCTGCAGCTACAGGTAGAAGTTTCCCAAATGATATTCTACCTTCACTGTGTTGTCAGGGTTGAACCTGATGTTCAATCTCTTCATTCACTTCGACATCTTGTGTAGAACCTCTGGGAGAGCCAATGGTCCCTGAGTCATCCATTCAATATTTGGGTTAGCCATCTCTTCACCTTCTTCATCTTCTTTTTCCTCTTCCTCTCCTTTAGAGTCTGATGGTTCTGGATCTGATTCTGTCGGTTCGTCTTTGCCTCCACCTCCTTCGTTGCCTTCCCTTCTGCCTCCTATATCGGAGTTCGATCCCAAGATCACAAGAGTTCCTTGTTCATCTTCAAGGAAGATTGGAGGTTCCTCTCCGTCTTCAATAGCTTCTTCCAAACCTTCGAGAGTGTCAAGACTGCTTCTTCCACCAATGATACAACAACTCCTGTGGGATTGGCCTTTGGCTTCTTAGATGCATGTGGAAGATGTTGTACGCCTAGGATCAGTCTGACTGCTTTCGTGAACTAGAAAGTGATGGGATGGACAGAGTGAAGGTGTTGATATGAAATCTCATGTTCAATTCTAGGAGGTGAGGAGTAACCAACTGCAGAGTCGGGTGTAGGTGAGATTGAGTGCGAGTTACTGCGTTGACCAAATGTTTGTTGGATGAGTGTGAGGGGAATTTCAGCCATGTACAACTGGCTACCGTCCTTCTAGCATCATAAATTTTGACGGTGTTGGACCCACCAACATTCAGGGAATCACCCCAGTATGAAGTCCCAACTAGAACTCACACCGTTTGATGTGGGAGTCCCATCTGGTATGATGGCCTGGTTTCCATTGTCTTAAGGATTTGCCTCAAATCTTACTTGTCAACATAGGAGAGTGGTATGGTTTGTCTTGAGAAGTGAGGTTTGTGTGCCTGGTGAGTGTAAGTGTACTTGTGTCAATGGTTCTTTCACTGTGATGGGAAGAGGGTGAAGGTGAGTTCCAAGTTGAGAGGGATCAGTCCCAACTCGGCTAGGAACACACAACACAATAGGACATACACAACTTCCGGCGGAGCAGTCCACACAGATGTGGCATTCACAACATACAAGGTAAGATAATACTTACAGCACTCATGGATCAGTCTGAGCGACTGCAACGGTTGTTAGAACAAGGTTCTTGTGAAAGGTATGTATGATGTCTGGCAAAGCAGTCGACATAGATGGGATAGCATTAACAACATATACAACACATTTCCATTAATAGATTATGCATTACAACAAATGAAACAGTTCAGATGTAGAACATAGGTTGAAGCAACATGCATTACAAGTGTTAAAGATCAATCTTACAACAGATACAATACATGTGTGAAAACGTGATGTCATGTTAACAAGCTTTTGAATTAAGTGAAAGTTCCAAGACACATCGTTACACCATACATCACTAACCCCGAGTGCAGGGCATTGGAGCCACTACTTACTCCTCAAAGAAAATATTACAGACTCTCTTGGCTATGTGGGAGGAGCTGAGGTGAAAAATTCCTTTGCATGTACAAATGAGGGGGTATTTATAGCCAAGGGTGAAACTGACCCTTGTGGTTGTTCGACTACCCTCATGACCGTTCGACATCCATGAATTTTCAACTTACATGACTCTATGTTCAACAAGTGGGTCTCTTGAACTTCCATGTTACATCACATTGATTGACAACATAGCCCATAGTGGAGATGTGGGTGACATGACTCATGACATGACTTGACATGACAGTGCTAGTACATTCGTGTTGCTGTTGAAGTGCATGTCGAGCTACAGTGTTGCTGGGTGATGGATGTCTTCATGGTGTATCATAACTTCACCTCTGCAGGGAAAAGTGCGTGGAGTCTTCGATGGTCCTTGGTTTGCTTAATGAAGCTTTAGCATGTTGTTCCTTGCTTGCATGTTGGAAGGCTTGACAGGCTCAATTGTTCACGAAGGTGCATGTTCATCGCGTTCGTCTACTTTGCATGCTTCATTTTTTCATCTGTTGGTGAACCTGTCCTTCTGCATGTGCTCCTTTCGTTCATCCCATTCGTCATCTTGTCATATTTGTTGGTGTACTTGTACCTACAGTGACTCATGACGAGACGACATCAAATCCAAAACCTCCTAGTCTAGCATGAAACATGATCATTTCGGATGCACGTGACCTGGAGAGGCAACAAGGTTGTGAATAGGGATGATGGCTCCGGGCACTGCTAATGAAAACTATGCAAGAGTCACTGAGTGATGGAGATGGGCAATCTGAGTCGACATTGACTGTCTGCGAGGTTTGGCTCAACTGAGAGGAAAAATTTTTACAAATTTTGGGAGGGACAGTTCGTGCTGCAGACGGGCAAGGCAGGCATGCTCTACACTTTTTTTGGAATGAACAGTCAGCAGGGGTTGGATAGCTAGATTTGCACAATTTTCCAAAGGAACGGGCTGGGCTACATGAAGGGTCAGCAGGCAGGGATTGCACAGTTTTTCTAGGGGAACTGCCCAGGATACTGGCAACCAAAATTGCGCAATTACTAGAGGGAACTTCCGGTTGGCTACTTGGGTCACTCGCAACCACAACTACGCAATTCCCAAAGGGAATTGCCAGTTGGATGTTGGGGTCACTCGCAGCCAAAACTATGCAATTCCCAGAGGGAACTAGTAGTTGGCTTCTCAGTCACTGGCAGCAGAAGCTACACAATTCTTGGATGGAACTCGCAGTATGCTGCGAGGAGCTACTGGCAGGGAAATTGCATTGAATCTAGAAAGTTAGCCTGTTGATCATCTCTGCACAATTTCTGAGCTCAGTGGACTGCGGGACATCAGAAGACCTACTCATGAAAACTACGCAATTTCTTGGATGAGCAGCCGGTCGACCATCCAAATGACTGACTAGGAAAACTATGCAATTTTCCGAAGGAGACAGGGATGGGCACTTGGTGTTTTTCCGGCTTGCCTGCGCAATTTCCTCAGTCAGTTAAGCGAGTGAGGTTAGTGGCCTCTGCGCAATTTTTGAGAGGAGTCAGTCCTGGGGTGACTGTCGGGTCTGATTGTCCGGGAGGCCAGCGTGAGAGTTGATTGAATTGCTTGCGGGAAGCACAACTTGAAAATACTAGCTTGGTGCTTCTGCAATGTTCTGGTTGACAGTCGATCAAGTCAAAAGTAGGGTGATGGTCCAGATGTCAATGGGGATTCTAGGTCGTCAGAACTTCAACAAAAATGACTAAGTGTGTGAACAATGTAAAGATGCATAGTTGATCATGCAAACACAAACTCACACGACTCGATGATGAAATGACCCAAACCATGTAGACATATATGTTCAACATGACTAATCGACTGTGAAAATGACAAGTGTGATGCTCGTGATCAATCGTTCATTAATCAAGATGACGCTTGCGCGACAGTGAATGTGACTCCGTGTGTGAGTGCGATAGATGCTTTGATAGCGAACACAACAAGCACATGAAGCGAAGACTTTGAGCTTAACCAAAACATGGTCGCAAGCATGACTTAGACATCAACATGCAGAGACTTGAATGTAATGAACAAGCAAGGCGGATGTAAAGAATCACACGAGCTCACGGAGTGACCCGAGTGTGTGCAGTCATCAAGTAGAACTCTTCAAGGGAGGCTTCGAAATTAGTGCAAGACAAAATTTTGGAGGGTGTTGTAGCCGCTACAAGACCTCCCATGTGGAATTGTCGATGGGTAAGTTTTTCCATTTAATGAGATACTCTTAATTTAATCGATTATGTAGTTGTCAAGTTCTTGTTTCCGTGACTGCTTCAGGCTCAAATATGATTTTTCCTTCTTCGTCAAGCTCTGGAAACACTGCTTGAACTGGGAGCTTGTCACTGATAACCTTCTTTAAGCATGAAACATGGAAAACTAGGTGTACTCGAGAGGTTGTAGGCAACTCAAATTTGTATGACATAGTACCAATATTTTGAAACACCTTGTAAGGACCATAATACTTGGGTGATAATTTATTATCCTTCTTAGCTTGCTTGAGGGACATTTGTTTGTATGGTTGTAGTCGTAGAAATACCTAGTCGTCTACATCAAAACTTATTTCACTGCGATGTTGATATGGTTGTTGTTTCATTTGATTCTGCACCAGAGTGAGGTTATCCTATAAGAGTTGAAGAATTTTTTGTTGATGCTCAATGTGATATTCCACTGCTTGAACCTTATAATTTTCTCTTAAAAATGATGTGATGGATGGTGGATGATATCTATAAAGTGCCATAAATGGGATCATTTTTGTTGCAGTATGGATGGACGTGTTATACCACCATTCAGCTAGAGTTAACCACTTAACAACTTTCAAAAGCAATGAGTCTTTCCTCTTATATCAAAATAACACCAATTCCATTTCCCGAGGCATCACATTCCACAATAAATGTTTTTGTGAAGTTTGGTGTAGCTAAGACCAGTTCTTGGCACATTTCCTCTTTAAGATGTTTCAAGGCCTTAGTTGCTTTTGAAGTCCAGGAAAATGCATCTTTCTTAAGTGATGATGTTAGAGGTACTGCTATTCTCCCATAATTCTTAACAAACTTGCAATAATACCTTGTCAACCTGAGAAATCCTTGAAGATGCTTTATTGTTGTGGGGATTTTCCATTTCTTAATGGATTTAATTTTGTTAGGGTCTACCTTAACACCCTCATGAGATACGTATGACCCAAATATTCCACCTCCCATACTCCAAAGAAACATTTAGAGGTTTTTTCATATAATTGTTTCTCCTCCAATAGTTACTGCCACCTGTCAACATGTTGAACATGATCCTTCCAAGACTTCTTGTAGATTAGTATATCATCATAAAATACTACATAAATTTTCTAAGGAAGGGTTTGAAAATGGAATTCATCGAACTTTGAAATGTGGAAGGTGCATTAGTAAGGCCAAAAGGCATGACCTTGATGAGTTTTGAATGTTATTTTTGGAATGTCTTTAGTCTTCATTCTAATTTGATGATATCCTGAACAAAGATCCAACTTGGTGAAGTAAATTGCTCCATGTAATTCATCCAACAATTCTTCGATGAAAAGAATGAAAAATTTATCCTTAATAGTGAACTTGTTGAGCTCCCTATAATCTAGACACATATGTCATAATCCATCATTCATGTGCATCAATAACATTGGAGCAGAGAAATAACTTTGACTGGGTTGAATTATATCGACCTCTAACATTTCTGAAACCATATGTTCAATTTCACTCTTTTGGGCATAGGGATATCTCTAAGGTCTGATGTTTGGAGGAACACTTCCTAGACTCAAATAAATAGCATGATCATGATCATGAATAGGTGGGAGGTCTTTGGGAGTCTCAAATACCTTGGAATGGTTGTCCAAGAATTTTTAGAGATCTAGAGAAATAGATGATTTTGATGTTTGAACCTCTAGTGAGCATAATTGTGTAATCACGTTCCGTTGTTATTTCTTCAAAGTATTTGTCATGCCATTAGAGATAATTATCTTTCCTAGTTACCCTGCGATAGATACCCCTTAATTTACTTTCCTTTACTTCCCAAAAAAAAATCAAGAAAAGTTCTTGAAAATGAAAGCTATTGTCCCCAAAGATTGTAAGCATTGGACTCCTAGTACAACATCATCACCAACCATTGGAATGGAAAGAACTAGACTATTCAATACATATTCCCCCATGGTTAGCTCAATATTATAGCACTTTCCAGAGAAATTTATAGTTCCTCCATTTGAAGCCATCACTTGACACTCTAGTGCGAAATATAAAAAGCAATTCAATTCCTTGGATATCTTACAATGAATAAAATTATGGGTACTACCCAAATCAATCAACATTATTACCTTTTTCTTCTTGATATATTGTTTTATATTAAGAGTTTAAGGAGTGGTGATTCTTGCTAATGCATTACAAGATATGGTTGGATTCATTTCTTCTTTCTATGGGTTTGGTTCTTGGTGTATATCCTCCTCTTTTGTTGTTTCTTTTTCCTTTTCTTCCTCCTCTTCACAATCTATGGAGAACAATTTCTTCTCAACACACTTATGACCTTTAGTGTATTTTTTATCACAACTGTAACAAAATCATTTTTCTCTTTTTTCCTCTAATTGTTGTGATGTCAACCTTGTAGGTTGAGGAAGGCTATGAGCAACAACACTTCCATATTTATAGTTGTGAGTGGTAGACTTCCTCATTGCCATAATTTTTCTTTCAACTTTTCTTGCTACCCTGAATTCATTCTTCAATGAATCAGGTTTCTAAAGGTGAACCTCATATTGGATTTTATCCTTTAAAGTCCCTATGCAGATATCAATCCTATGCTCCTATAGAATATCAATTACCTTGATATTCAATTTTTGGAAGTCCTCAATGTGCTCCACCATTGAACCCATTTGTTTGAGATTTATCAATTGGCTGAAGAAGTTGTTCCTCTTTGTATCCTCATAATGTGCTATCATTTCATCTGTAAAAATTGACGAAGTGACAAGTTGTTTACGAGAACAAAGCCATTGATACCATACAAACTGATTGGGTTCCAAATATAAATATGCAATGCATACCTTTTGTGTGTGTTGAACATCATGGAGATCAAAATATTCCTCCATTTGTAGTATCCATGTTATTGGATCCTTGCCATCAAACTTCCTCATATCGATCTTTGGAATGTGGTGGTTCTTAAACCCAACATTGGAGTCTCTAAAATCATAATTCATATTCTTTTTTTCCTCATCATGATTTTCATGGATTACCTTGTCACCACTGGGAAGTATTTCTTCTAGCAATTTTGCCAAACCTTCCTTCAACCCTTCTATATTGACATTCATCATCGCTTCCATGTCTGCTTTTAAAACATCATTCAAAACTCCCATGTCCTTTTTTACCATATATATTAACATTCATCATGGCTTCCAATTCATTTTTTGTTACTTTTTGCAAGAGCGAACTTTGTTGCACTTGGTCTTGTAATTTTGATATATCATACTGCATTTCTTCCTCTTTTTCATGCATCATAGAAGAGCTTTTTGGTTGCTTACTAGTTGTGTTTATTTTTTGTTTCAAGGCATTTTGGAATCAAACAATGATATATATACTTCACTATGCCCTTTGAATCACTTCAAACTTTTTTTTTCAAACAAAAGTTATGCGAAATTAAAAAAAAAAAAAAAAATACACACTTTTTTCTTGTTTTTTAGGAGCTTGATATTGAAACTGTTGTATATCTATAATTTTGATCTGCAAGGTCTAAAATTTCATCCTGTGGTATCCCTATGAGTCTTATTTCCAACCCCACAAGTTAGACCAAGATTGGATTCCTCAAGAAAGAGTTATGCCCAATCTCCCACGATGGCCTGATTATAGATTGGTTCAGTAGAGCGAACTTGTATGAAATGCCGCATGTCACTTTTTAGACCTTCAACCATGAAAATGATATAATAAAAACTACATTTCATGCACTTTCTGTCTATTTTTATGAAATTCAAATTTGATGTTTAGAGAGAAAGTTATGTTAATTTTCCCTAGGTCACTTGTTTGAGATTGAATTCTGGAGCCTCCAAAAACCCTAAATTATTCAGACCATATATCAGAAAATATAGCGAACCAAGATTTGAAAATTTTACATGAAGTTCACCAATATTCCTACTCCACGTGATTGAAATTTCAGCTTCTGAAGCCTCGTAGAAAAAATCTATAGCGAAAATTCCAAGATGGTATGTTTGAAGCAGAAAACCCTAGAATCCATAGCTCTAATTCCAAATGTTATGCAACCAGCTTACAAAATAGAAGAAAATATAGATCAACAACTTCAAAATTATCCTCTTCAAGGGGAAAACCTCCTTTATATTACATAAATGAACAATTTTTGGATGATACAAATGATAAGACCTCATTGGTATCTATAAGAGTCTAAGGGGTCACAATATAATCAGAGCCTACATAACAATAATAATGCAAGGACACAACAATAACAATAGTGGGCTTCTATGGGGCATAACAATAACAATATGAGAGATACATGGACACAACAATAACAATAGGGGTTACACTAACAATAACAATAAAGAGGATACACTAGTATTATAGGGACCTAATATTAAGTCTTAATTATTACTAATACTTATTTTCATTTTATTTATTATTAATTCTTTTTTCATTATTTTTTTTTTCTATTTGGTTTTGGTCTATTTAACTATTCCTTATTCTTATTTATTATTTGATTAATTTTAAATTCAACTAGTTCTTATTTTTAAATTTTTTTTTTCAATCCT
The DNA here is from genome assembly GCA_031772625.1 of Pinus tabuliformis. Taxonomy (NCBI): domain Eukaryota; kingdom Viridiplantae; phylum Streptophyta; class Pinopsida; order Pinales; family Pinaceae; genus Pinus; species Pinus tabuliformis. Next base: position 179,440,290 of record CM062808.1, read on the forward strand.
TAATTTAATTATTACGGTTTTAATTCTTCTTAATTTTTAAAAATTTTAATCATCCATCAATGCTTGTTTTATTTTTAATTAGTTCTTATTTTATATTTTCAATTTAAGTTAACTTAAATTCTTAAAAATCAATTTTTATTAAATGCCCATTTCATTTATCAATTTATTTTAATAAAAAAAAATTATAAATTTGACCTCGACCAAATTTACTTTGTACGCTTTCACTCAATAGATACTTAATTCTCGTTATCCTATAAATTATCTCTTCAACACTGGTTTACTCACATTAGCTCTTAGGTCCCTAATGATTCAACATTGGTTTACTCACATTAGTTCTTTGGTCCCTAATGATGATGTCATAACCATCCGACAAATAAAAAACAATTACACAATTCTCTTAAGGAATTCTCTAACAATATGAATAACTCTTCAACACTAGTTTACTCACATTAGCTCTTTGGTCCCTAATGATGGATGCCATAACCATGAAAGGTTGGAAAAATAAAAAACCATTACACAATTCTCTTCAGGAATTCTCTAATAATATGAATAACTCTGGAAGCCTCCAATCACTTAAATATATTTTACTTCGTAGTCAATTTTACAAGCTTTATAATTGGCACCATATATGTAGCAAATAATAAATATGTTAATAATGTAGAAATTCTCAATTTTTTTTCTAAAAATCGAATCTTAGAATTTATATAAACTCTCAATTTTTGTTACATGCCAAACACAAATTTCTCTATATATATAAATAATTTAAATTTAAAATAAATTAAAATAATAATAATTATTATGAATTAAAAAATCAATTTTTCAACAATTTCCCTTCTACATTTACATCTCCAACATTCAGTAAATTCTCTGTTTCATATAAAATATTAAATATACAACAATCACTTAATAAAATACATTTATAACCTATAGAATGGAGAAGTCTAACATCATAAAATCATATTCAAGAATTTAACATTAGCCAAATAATGAAACCTTAACTCATAAACCATATTAAGTATACAGCAATCACTTAATAAAAAAACATTTATAACCTATAGAATAAAGAAATCTAACATCATAAAATCATATTCAAGAATTTAACATTAGCCAAATAATGAAACCCTAACTCATAAGCATGTTCATGCCTTAGCATTGACATTAAAGAAATAAAAAGTCTAGTAGTAGTTATAAATTCATAATTTTAATAAAGAATGGTTTATGATATTTGATGAAAATTTAGCATCATAAAATCATATTCAAGAATTTAACATTAGCCGAATAATGAAACCCTAACTCATAAGCATGTTCATGCCTTAGCATTGACATTAAAGAAATAAAAAGTCTAGTAGTTATAAATTCATAATTTTAATAAAGAATGGTTTATGATATTTGATGAAAATTTATTACATTTATAAAGAAATATAATTATTTTTTTATTTTTAATATTTTCTTTCTCAAGCAAGGTGAATCAGTGCTTTGAGAAAAATATATATATATATATATTATTTTTAATATTTTCTTTCTCAAGAAAAGTGAACTTTGAGAATTTGTTTATTTTACTTCCTCCAAAAGGAAGAACCGGGACTTTGAGCATTTTAAATAATTTTCTGTTGGATTAGTACATATTTCTCCATAAATAAGGTCTCACCGTGTGTTTTTTTAAGAGATAACTTCAGGGTTCTTTCCATGGTAGAGGCAGAACTCCCCTCCCTTGGGCGAGCAACTACATATGTGGAAGATAGTTTGCACATTTCGCCCTGCATTGGTTTTCTCAAGGTAAAACGGAATTTCCTTTGGTTATGGAGTAATTAGTTGGGTTTCAATAACCAATGGAGTAATTGGATGGGTTTTCCATAGTAATTGGATGGTTTCCCAAACAGTAAAAGAAACTTTTTTTGTTAGGTAGTTAATTATTTAGTAATGGATATTAATTTTTTTAAATAATTTTGGTTTATTTTTAGTTTATTATATAGTAATTCAGTATTTTTTTAATGAAATATATTTTTTAAAAATTTGTTTTTATTAAAAAAATGGCATTAAGATAAACTGAATTCTTTAAAGTTGGAAGCTGTTTAATCACTTAAATTAATAGAAAATTATAAATAATCAATTTACTCAATTATTTAAATTAAACTCAATACACCTGAATAGTACCATTAAACTAAGGAGCACATGCAGTCAAGTCCAGTCAACCAGCCTAAAGATTCACGGTTTGAAATTTGCTGTGTTTTTTTGGCTCTTTTATTATTATCACTAGTAAAATATAACTTAAGCAGTTTTCGTTAGTTAATGGTTAGAAGCTTAACTTAAAACTATTATAAAGATATTTAGATTTTTTTTAAATAAAAAATTTGTGTTAGTAGTTTAATAAGCATAGTCAAGTTTGTGTTAATAGTTTAATAAGCATAAATTAATTAAGTTAAATGTTGTTATTTTTTCTATCCAAATTTAATTCATACCTATGACATGTTGAGAAAATAAGAAAATAAAATATATACATATCTCTCGTATAAAATAAAAAAATATTTCTCATAATAATAATAATAAAATTGTTATTATCTATTTTCATGCCTTCCGTATAAAAAAACTACATATTAAATTATTTAAATATATAAATCCCTAATATAAAATCTAAAAATATTTCTCATAATAAATAATAATAATAAACCCTAAAAGACATTGATAATAATCAGTAAAATAAAAGGAAACTAAAACATTGCTTTAATTCCACTAATATCAATGAATGAATCTTTCACTGTTCTCCATAAGAAAAATGATATATCCAAACATACCAAAAGACAAAATATATGAGTATCTCTTAAATATATACCAATTTTTTTTTAATTTTTTTTTGGGATCATTTTGCAAACAGAAAACCAAACTGTTCAAGCCATGAATTCATTAATTACATCCATGCATTAATAACATTACAAATCATAAATTTTTAGGTTTGAAAGAGATACTATTATGTCATGTTTTATTTAATTTTGTTATATAAACATTTTGATTCTTAAATGACATTTTAAAAAAATTAAAAATTTTGATTTGTGTTATTAAAACTGGTTTTTTAATTGTATATATGGATTCAGCACCTTGAAAAATCTCTAGGGTACTTCAATTGTGCAGGGTTATCCATCAAGCTTTGTGATTTCAATAAATTTCTGCTGGATTTTAGAGAAATTAGACCGGAAAAACCTACCCGAAAAGCTTCCAAAAAGTCTCACTAAAAACAACTCATATATTAAAGCTTACATTCATCTTAATTCTGGATCTTTTAATTGTCTAAATGTGTAAACTTTCTTCAAATTTTACACTTACGAAAAAAAATTTACACCTTAAAAAATTTGATCCCTGTAAAACTTGATAAATTGAAAATTAAAATATATCCAAACTAGTAATTTGATCCATGTAAAACTTGATAAATTGAAAATTAAAATAGATCCAAATTAGTTTAATTCATATCCTATCAAAATGTCAAGTAGTTTAATGATATCTCTGCATTTGCAAATGACTACAGTGCTGATTGCCCATTGCGTTCTTGTTCACGTTTTCTGGGTTCAAATAACACAAGTTCTATGTAATTTGAAATGTGCCCAACTACAGTGCTGATTGCCCATTGCATTCTTGTTGATATTTGCTGGTTTCAAATAACACAAGTTCTATGTAATTTGAAATGTGCTCAACAATAAATTAGTCAAGATACTCTCTGGAGCTCATTGTCAAGAATGTTGCAAGTGCTCCAATGTCTCATTAAGCACTCCTTAACTTTCTACGTTTGAACGATTTTGCTTCAGCATACATGGAAATTCCACTAAGAAATTTTGACTAATCATTGAGTAAAATTATGTACTTAGATGAAAGATGGTCAGACGATTAAACCAAACACTATTTCCAGATCTGTTTGCCCCTGAACAAATGGGTTTATATATAAATATGAAACAATAAAAAGGACTTACTAGTTTTCATAATTATGATAACATAATTTCCACTGAGCAAGTTAGAAATCAGGCGAAGTGGTTCAAAGCATATGAAGTTCCATCTTCTTCCTTGGATATAGTACTGCTCTAGAATGACTTAATGGTGCTACTTATCTATTGTAATTGTAATCCACACCCCTACACAGTAGTGCCAACTCAGAAATAAACAATGTCCCAAATCCATTTTAACCACTGTTCATGTGCAAACAGGTATCAGGTTCCTTGCAATACCAATCTTGTAAAACTTTGAAAATGTTCATACCAGATAAAATCTCACACTGACCATCTGTTGGCCAAATGATTACAGCGAGGTATCAAGTTCCTTGAAACACCAATCTCTTAAAATATTTAAAATGTTCATTTGAAATGGTACGTCACATAACAGATCAGATAAAACCCCACAGTGATCATCTGTTGGCGGAAGGGTTACAGAGAGGTATCAGGGATCAAATTCCTTGACAGACCAATCTTGTAAAACACTGAATATGCTAATTAAAAAAAGAAAAATTGATACCTCACATATAACAAAGCGCATAGCTATCCATGAGAAGAGGACCTCGGACTTATGAATGCCAAGCTCCTCTGTAACCCCGTACCCTTTCTGCTGCACCAATCTAAACGAATAAATCCAGGAGCAATGGATTTCTTTGGACCTTCTCAGATCATTGAAGGTAGCCAACAGTAAGAACTACAAACCGGTTCAAACACATGTCAGAGGCCAAGACCTCTTGAGTTGCAAAGAGAAAACACCCTTGAGCGAAATGAATTAATTACTTAACAGATCGGATAGCATTTCAAACTGACCATCTGTTGGTCCCAGTGTTAAATACACACATAGACAGGCGGAGTTCAAAATACAAAAAAATTGACAATATTTGTTAGAAATTTGATACTAAATGGGGCTTAACGAATCTAGGGCTAAGATGGGTTTAGAATAGGAAACTTTATCAGTGTCAGGTCTGCCATCTTAACAAATGCAACTAGATCCAAAGCATTACAGACAGACAAACATGAAGTGTTGATGGAACCCCTACTTGGGCTGTAGAATGTGCTTTTCAGGTCAATTGACTTTGCAGCAATACAGATCCAAGAACATTTCTACAGTGGCCGCATACTTGGATACAAAATAAAATTTCTAAATGCCGCTAGCTTCTCCACCGATCAAAGAATCAGATCAGAGCAAATATTTATTCATAATCCAAAATTTTTAATACTGCTAGGCGCTGCATTAGATCAAAGCTAATATTACTCATGATGGGAAGACAGCTGCACAACTTCAACCCCAGCTTCCTGTACTACTCTTCAGCATCCGCAGCAACAGGAATGTGGATGTCTCTGTATTTGCAAACATAAGGAGCATGATGCCCAAGATAAGGCCCTGCCCACCTGCCTTCATCGATGTAGCTCGCATCCCATACAGATGCATAAAGAAACATGGGTTTAGATGGGAAGCTTTCTCCCTCCCTTGCCTCTTCGATCCTCACCAGCTTCCCATCAATCAGCCACTCGATTCGGGCAGGAGACCATTTGATCGTATACTCATGGAAATCCTGAGAGCAATCGAAACCCAGCTGATGAATCTGCTCTCTGTTTCCAGTGCCCACAGTGTAATAATTGGTCTGCACGGTTCCCTTGTCCTTCCCGAGGAATTCGAAGTCAATTTCATCTTGGGATTTATCTCCTTCGAGGGATGAGAGATATAAATTGGAGTTCAGTCCGCTGGTTTCCCCATCTGGGCATTTGATCTTCGCACTGAAAGTGCCGTAGCGGAATCTCCTCAGCGTTCTCCAGCGCGCACCGCCCCTCTCATCAAATGTAATTGAGATTTCGTCTTGTTCTTGATTATGATGGCAGACCTCGGGAGTGTAATCGACTGCGATCTCCTTCAGCTTCTTTGTTTCTATAACAAGATCTTGAGATGGGCAAGTGCCCAACTGGGCTTTTCCTCCATTAATGTCTTCCATCTCCATGCATATGGAGCTGGATTCTTCAGCTGCAGCGGCCATGGCTACGACGGATGGGGATGAAAACAAGGAAAAACAAAAACAAAATGAGACCAAGAGGCAGCAAAGCAGAGTTGTTTTAGCTCCCATCCAATCCCAATATCAAACAAAGGATAGAGGGCGCACCATATCCGGAGATATCTTGATGCCGAGGATTTCTTGATTTATTAAACCTGTAGTTGGTGTCAATTCCTTTCATTTCGATTGTTTTTAAGAATTTTGGGAATATTCGCAACATCGTAATTTTAAGCTCCGTGCAATTCGTTAATAATTTAAGTTCATAACTGGTTTATAATTTAGGTTTTAAAGTCGTATATTAATATTTAAAACTCTTTCTAATTGGTTAATAATTTTGAGGCAGAATGTTATATGTGTTATTTATATATTTCACCACGTGAAAATTTACATCGAAATAGAAACAAAAAAATAAAATAATTTATTTATTATAACTGAAATTACGTCGAAATAGAAACAAAAATAAAATAAAATAATTTATTTATTATAACTAATAATTAAATTAGTTTAGATTTATTTTAATTTTAGGTTTATTAAAGAATCAATTTTTTTGGTATAATTTTTTTAAAGTGAAAATAGATTTTATCTAGAAATTCAAAATTGGATAAATTTAGAATTAAAATGACTCTAACCTAATTAAGAAATTAATAATGTATATTAAAATTTATACCCTTAATTAGTGACTAAAACAAAGTAAAATCTGTGAAAACCCAAAAATCCAAAATCAAGATCCATCGATTATAAATTCCTCTACTATACAAAATAAATAAATTACTTTTGTTGATTAATAATTAAAAACTTGAATGTATATTAAAATTTAAATTATTTATTAATTGATAATTTAAAAATTAAAAATGGCTCAATTTTTTTATTATTAATTAATAATTAAATTATAATAAATTTTATTCATTTTAGTTAAAATTAAAAAATACAAAATTTAATAATTTATAAAGAGTATAGCATCATTTTTATTATATATTTTTTGTTATTAAAATTTATTTCATGCCTATTTGATTTTTTTCAAATTATTTTGTGTTTTTTTGTTTGGTTTTATGTTTTTATATTTCCCCTTTATAAAGTGGTAAAATTTATCTTAATTCATTTGCCAATTGACAATAAGGACATCAAATCTATTTCTGGTTTAGATCGGAAATTAAGATAGATCTATGCTAGTTTAATTTCCCCCTTTAAATAGGCTATATTCCACATGAATATCATGAAATTATTTTGATTTTCATGTTATTTTTTTATTAATTTTGTTTTATGTTAGACCAAATAAAATTGTTTTTTACGTAAGGTTATTTTTATTTTTATTTTATTTTCTGTGAGTTGTGAAAATGACTAATTTTATAGGAAAAAAATAAAAAACATTGTATTAAACAATAATTTATTATTTTTAAGTAAAAATATTATATTCAAAATCTAGAATAAAAATATTACATTTAAATATTATATTCAAAATTTATAGTCCAAAAATATTATATTACTTTAATTTAATTTTAATTGATAATTTTTTTTATATGTAATTTGACTAAATCAAAATATTAAACAGATAAGAGTGGACATGACTAAACTGAACCAGACAACAAATCTGCTCTGCACCCGGGATAACAGAAAGAATTTGTGTAGGCTAGATCTAGAGTGACAGAATTTCCTTAACCCCCTCATCAGATTGGGGAACACACGAAACAAGGACATCTCTCTGGGCTCAATTATTTGCAAACGTAAGTTGATTGATCAACATTATCCAAGAAAAATTAAAATCTTTAAAATTATTTATGGTAATTTATAAGAAGGTAAAAATGTTTCTAGATCTTGAATAATTAAGATATTTTATTATATTGAAAAAGATAACCTTAACTAATTAAATAATTTTCAAATTTATTTTAAAACTAAAAACTATTCAAAAAGATAAATTCTTAACTAATTAAATAATTTTCAAACTTATTTAAAACTAAAAACAATATATTCCATATTATTATAATTAAAGTAACAAAAATGAATTAAAACACTTTGTTTTAATTCTATATATACAATTAAATACTTACCATTTATCTTTTTATATATAAGAAAATTAATTCATATTTTTATATTATACTTAAAACATTTTATTATTATGGGTTGAAATCCCGTATTAATCACATTAGAGATAATTCATCGACAAACTAACCAGTGTGATCCATGGTCAAGACAAGATAGAGAATCACGAGATTAAATAGAGAAACCAATGCAGATACCCTTAATATCTTTAAAGACAAATGTTAAAATTGACTAAGTCAAATTTTGAAAAAGTCAAATATTTAGATGAAGACTAAGTTATTTTTTTTATTATTAAAATATAAATAAATAAGAATAAAATTTAACTAATAAATAATAGTTTATTATATATAATCAAATATTTATATTAAATTATATTAAAATTAAATTTATTAATAAGTAATGGTTATATATTTTTTTTTTCTCGGTGAAAACTATCTATTCTATTATATAATATTTACAGGTAATCTTTACAAGCAGAGAAACAGGCCATCCAGGGCCAGCTATGGCACCTTGGAAAACTTAGCATGACACAAAATGCTCCCTCGCAGGGGCAGCACCTACAGGACTTACTGAAACTCCTCCAGAACATAATAAAACAAAAGACCAAAATGACAAGACTAACCCAGAACTTGCAACAGCATTGAACTAAACAGTAACGAGACGCCCGCGCAGAGGCAGCTAAACAGTAACAGTGAACCTTGTCCATATATGGGACCGACATAAGTATGACAAAATTAAGAACTGAAGATTATCAAACACAGTAACGAGGAGAACCCAAATACCCGCTGAGACCTTTGACATGGACTGGCGTCGACGGAGAAGGGAGTATGCCGGAGTGTGCTTCTGGGGATCAATCTTCGGGCTCCTCCACAATGAAACAGCCCCAATCTTGGCTTGCAGAGTCTCCTGGCCCCATGTCCATAGGCTCCTTTGCAATGTTCTGAGGTTCCAGCTCCAGAGGATGAGAAGGGGCTTGCTGGAGCTTTTTCCCAGAGGTGCCAGCTTCGATTGGTGGCTGCAGCACTGGGCTTTCCTCCCCACTGCCTCCTGTGAGTGGCTCAGCCGAAACTGGTTGCTTTCCTCCTTCATTTCCTTCAGGTGCCTTAGTAAAGAGTACAGAGATATGAGCACTGATAGCTGCATTATCCTTCGAGCTGCCCAAGTTGAAGACGACTGAGCCGAATGCTGGAAGCTGTGGCTCTCCTTCACTTGAGCTGCCAACCTCCATGAACTGCCCAGTCGGAATTGGTGTAGCTCTCGCTCTCCTGTAGCAGTAACAGCAGCAGCAGTGATGGTGCTCATCTGCTGCAGGGGGGCGTGAGGATGCACCTCGCCCAGGTCCCCTTCTGCTCGGTTGCCTTTCTCGCAGTTTGGCCATAGACTTCCCGACGCCTTCCTCTCGTTCCAGAACTGTTCTCGTGGTTTTGAGGTCCCCGTGGAAACTGCTACAGGATGGCAGTTGGTAAGAACAAACACCAAGCAGAATTTGCCAAAGATCACCAACAGGACCGGCGACCTCAGAGCAGTCTTTGCCTGAGTGAAAATCTTCACTCCGCGCTTCCAATATACCCCAATAGCCCTCAGCGAGCCACTCCCACTTGTAGTATGCGCTTGAGTTACTGCTGCGATAAACTGAGACTGCGATGTGAGGTGGTGGAGCGCCCACCCGTCCAGAGTCCTTCTGAGTATGCACCCCCCCTGCCTCACCATAACAATAAACTGGTAGTGCTCCGCCTTCCCCTTGAAGACTCGCATTATTCCCTCGAACAGAGCGAGCATTAACTGCAATCTTCCGTCCCATTGCTTCACCCTGCTCGGCATTGAATGCCAAGAGCTCGGGCAACTAAACCTTAAACCTTGGCGGCGTAGAACCATTACGCGGCATTGTTAGCACGGGGCGGCACATGCTGGGCATGTGGCTCGTCCCTGTGTGACGTGCCATCACCCGCATCCGGGGATTCAGCGTCGCTGCGGAGAAGATTCTCACAGTCCTGAATCTGTTGATTGCTTGGGATGATGTCCAGATTGCCTGATAGGAGGGTTTGGTTATTTTCTACCCCAATATTGGCTAGGAGATCAGCAATCTTATTGCCTTCTCTTCTTGTGTGATGAAAGGAGAGGGCCTTGTGATTTCGCATCTCATGAGCTATGTTGTCTAGCCTTGCTTCTAGTCTCCAGCTGTTAGCAACTTTTCTGGCTTGAGAGCCATTCTGAAGGCGCGTGGCCATGTTGATGAGGATCTGGGAATCGCCTTCCACCATCAGAGGTTGAAAATTGAGTCTCCTGGCTAAAGAGAGCCCTTGCCAGAGTCCCTCCAACTCGGCTGAGTTATTGGTGTCCCAGCCGATATTGCCGAAGTAGATCTGCAGGGGGTTGCCTATGTGATTTCGAATGATGCCTCCAAATCCTGCAGGTCCAGGATTGCCTTTGGAGGCTCCATCAAAGTTGAGTTTGTATGAGTTGATGGGAGGGGCAGTCCATCTGCTGTTTTCCTTGCTGTTGCAGTTCTTTGTCTGATGTATGGCATAATCTTGAGGCATTTGCAGCTTCCAATTATCGAGGATATTTTTCTCATTGTCTGTAGTAGGGAGGTCCTCTTTTGTCCATGATCGAAGAAGCATGGTTTCTCTGAGATTGCTATGCAATCTGCTCCATATTTCCTCAATGGGGGAGCTTTGGTTTTTAAATATGCGCCTGTTCCTTTCCTTCCAGATGTTCCATAATACTGTGCTCGGGATGATGTTCCAAAGGTGATTGAGTATCTCACAGCCATAGGGGCTTTTCGACCACTGTCGGATGGTATCAATGATATCGCCTTCTCCTTTACACCTTTTTTGGCATCTGAAGCTAACCTTTTCCCACAGCTGATTGGCGAGTGAGCAAGTGTCCAGGAGATGTTGCAAGGTCTCCTCATTTTGAAAGCAATTGTGACATATTGAGGGACCGTGGAAGTGGCGTCTCCTTAACCTGTCCCAAGTGAGAATCTTTTTGTGCCCTACCATCCATAGGAAGTGGGAGATTTTGGGCCATGCCTTGAAGCTCCAAATTCTCCCCCAGAGAGGATCCGGCCTATTGGGGAAGTCGCCTATAAGATTGTAGGCTTCGGAGGTGGAGTAGGAACCTTTAGGTAGATAGCCCCATCTGAGAATGTCATCGCTATCCTCATACCTGATGCTTCTCTTCCTTAACTCGTTCTCAAGATCTACTCCCTCCTGAGTGCTTGTGTTATGGGTTATCTGATTGCTCGGCAGCCATTTCCTGAATCCATTTTCCGTTTCCTGTGTCCAGAATTGATGGACGGTTGCCTGCTGCTGCTCCTGCCTGTTCGGAATTATCGCTGGTGGAAGAATATTCGAGAGTTTGGGCATTTGGTTCCAAGCATCATTCCAGAATCGGGCAATATGACCATTCCTAATTTCCCAAAAGCTATGCTTTTGAATGAGCTGATGATGCTGCTTGGCTGCATTCCAGATAAGCGACCCTTTGTCTGTGGGTGTGAGTCTAATGAGCTCTTCTTGGGGCCTGTTGTTGGCATATTTGGCGGTCCATATTTTAGCCCATAGCTTGTCTGGATTAGTCACCCATTGCCACCAGATCTTGGCGTTCATGATGGTATTGTTGTATTCAGGATCTCTCAATCCAATGCCTCCTTTGATTTTGGGCATGCAGACAGTATCCCACTTCACAAGTGCCCATTTGCGGTTGGTGGCTGAGCTTCCCCACAAAAAGTCACGCTGCATATTCCTCAACCTTTTTAATACCCATTTTGGTGCTGCCAGGATAGAAAAAAGATAGAGGGGCATGGCTTGGAGGATGGACTTGATAAGCACCACCCTACTGGCTAGATTGAGAGAGCGGTGAGTCCACAAGTTGAGTTTTGAATCGAGCTTCTCTAGCAGGATGCGCCATGCAGGCTGCTTTAAGGCCGAGGCAGTGAGGGGAGCTCCAAGGTAAGTGGAGGGGAGAGAGGCTGTGTGGAAGCCAAGGATACGGGAAACGGCAGTTTTAACCGACGGAGGGGTGTGGAAGAAGAAGATTTGTGATTTGGAGCAGTTGACCTGGGTGCCTGAGGCTTCAGAGAAATCGTTGAGCAAGGATTTCAAACAAGAGGCTTCCTGGACTGAGGGGTAGCCATATAACATGGTGTCATCAACAAATTGCTGATGAGAGGAGGCAGGGGAGTTGTGGATAGAGATTCCTCTGAGCTGATGAGAATGGAGGGCATGCTTGATGTGTCTGCCAAGTCCTTCAGCCATAAGCACAAAAAGGAAAGGGGAGAGGGGGTCCCCTTGTCTTATGCCTCGGGAGGGCTTGAAAGGGCGGGAGGGAATACCATTGACCAGGATGGAGAAATGAGTGGAAGTGATAAGACTCATGATCCAACGAACCCAGGCAGAACAAAAGCCAAAAGCTTTCAACATATGTTGAATATAGGACCAGCTGAGCTTGTCGAAAGCTTTAGAGAGATCTAGCTTGAGTAACATACCGGCTTGCTTGGATTGTTTGAGCGAATGAATGATTTCATGCGAGAGGATAATGCCATCCATTATCTGTCTGCCCTCGACATAACCCGACTGCTCCGGAGAGATGAGCATGGGTAGGAGAGGTTTTAACCTATTAGCAATGACTTTGGATATGACTTTATAAATGACGTTACAGAGAGCAATGGGCCTGAATTTATCTGGAGTAATGGAGTTCTCCTCTTTGGGAATGAGAGTGATGAAAGTGGAGTTGAGGGAGGGGAGAAGCCAGCGCAGTGCCCTGGATTCCTCTACTATCTGCCAAACCTCCATTTTAATCAAGTCCCAAAAAGCATGAAAAAACGTTGTTGTGAAACCATCTGGGCCAGGGGCCTTACCTTCTTTGAGCTGCGCCATTGCCTCGTCTACTTCCTGGATAAGAATAGGGCGCATGAGTAGCTCGTTGTGTTCCTCTGTGACCAGCTTAGGTATGTTGCTGGTTATTTTTCCAATCGCCCGCTGCCGATCCATTGCCTGCTCTTGGTGTACTTGCTGGAAATGATGGAGGAGTGTCTTTTCTATTTCCTCATGCTCCTCAACTTTTGCCCCTTCTTGGTTCTGGATGAAAGGAATGTTATTATGCATCCTTCTCTGCACTGTAGTTCTGTGGAAGAACTTGGTGTTGCGCTCTCCTTCTTTTAGCCACCTGACCCTTGACTTTTGCCTCCAATAAATTTCCTCCTGTTTCCTCCTCTCTTCAAGCTGATTGTGTATGCGTCGTTCCTGATCCAAGGTTGCCTCCGTGTGCCCTTTATTGATTACATTCTGGTGGAGATCCTTCAATTCCTGATTTAGCTCCTGTTGTGCCTCAAATATGTTCCCAAAGGTTTCCCTGTTCCAGCGTTTTAGGTGACTTTTTAAAAACCGCAATTTCTGCTGAAGCTGGAACATTTTTGAACCTTCTGGTGGGATGAAGGAGGCCCATATAGTTCTGACGAAGTCCTTGAAAGCAGGATGTGTAAGCCAAAATCCCTCGAAACGGAAAGGTCTTTTGGTTCGATCCCCTGGACGCTGCCATTGCAAAGCGATCGGCCAGTGATCCGACCCAGTATGGGCCAAGATTGCAGCCGTGAGATCTCCTCCGAGATGCACCGCATTATCCGAGATCAGAAAGCGATCTAGTTTAGAAGCAATCTGATGCTTGCCACTTCGCCGATTGCTCCAGGTGAAGGTGCCATTACAGAATGGCATATCTATGAGAGAGGCGTTTCTGATGAAGTCCTTGAAGCGATCTACCTCTGGATCCAATCTGGTTCTCCCTCCAGTCTTATCCTCTAATCTGGTTATCATGTTGAAATCCCCTGCCACGATCCAAAGTGGATGTTGCCTGTTTGTGCTTAGTGCTTCAATGGTATCAAGGAGCGCCGTTTTACTTCCAGTATCCTGCGGAAAATAGACATTGGATAGGTTACCATGAATGTTGGTACCTAGAATGTGAAATGCTGCCTGTATGAGGTGATGGGAGGCGTGGAAGTCTGTGAGAGATACAGCTTGGGTGTTCCATGCTATTGCTAGCCCACCCGAAGCTCCCGTGGCATCTACAGCAACAGATCTGCACCCTGGCCAGGCTTTGGAAAGTATGCGACCCAGCGTAGTGCTATTGCATTTGGTTTCCTGGAGGAAACACATCTGCGGTTTTTCCAACTTGATCATGTTTTTTAACATCCTGAGTTTTCCGGGGCTATTAAGCCCTCTTAAATTCCAGGATACAAGCTTCATGGTTCAACTATTTTGGGCAGGACTGTAGTACTTTGTCAACTTCGCATATCTACCTGAATCCACCAGGATTTTTCCAATCTCTATTGTTCTCTGGAGATCTGTCTTCCGTCCTCTCTTTTTGGAATCCTTTGGACGCAGGCTACCATCCCAAGTGCTACCAGGTTGTATACCCAGTTGGTGTTGGTGATAGGCTCTGGAGATGACAACCTCCAACTTTTCTAGATCTGTCTCAGAGATAGATTCATATGCTTTTTTCTTGCAAGCTAGTTCCAGTTCTATAATGTCCAGACCATGCAGATCTATGCTTTCTGGCTCTTCCTCCATTTTATGAACATGACTGGTTTCCTCTTGATTGTTCTCTGAGTCCTGCGGGAGGGATGTTTTCCCATCCACCTCCATTTCCTTGGGGATCTCCGCCGATTCTTTCGGAATCCTGCTGAGGATGGTTGGGATGATAATGGGAGACTGGGACTTGGGGGGAGGGTCGGATGGAGGGGGATGGGTGGAAGAGGAAGGGCGTGCATGGATATTGTCAGAGTCAAGGGGCTGATCTTCAGAGAAATCGCCTAGAACGTCAAAGCTATTCTTGGAAGCAGGATGATGGGGTTTGGTAGGCTGGGGTTTGGACCCATTCTGAGGCTTTTTATGCGAGCGCTTTCGACTGGGGACTTTGGTGAAACCATCCTGAGTAGGGGATTCAGAAGGATCAGAGGAGCTGGTTTTGGCATTGAGGGGGCAATCCCTGAACAGATGTCCCAGAGCATGGCACCTTCTGCACCTGAAGGGTACATGCTCGTAGTCAAGGGGCTGGATCCATTCCTCGTCGCGATGGGCAAGGGTAACAGACTCTGGTAACGCTTCATTCAGACGGATAAAGACACATATTCTTGCATAGGAGATATACTTCCGGGATTTGGTTTCTTCTGCTGCCCTGATGTATTCTCCCACTCCGTTTCCTATGCGCTTTAGGCAATCTTCTTCCCAGTATTCATCGGGGAGTGAGTATAAATGGATCCATACTGGTGCCCAAGTGAGATCTTCCTTGTCAGGGTTGAATCTGGGCACCCAGTCCCTCATGTAGAGACCCGCTGAGTTGAAGAAGTACGGTCCTCCCACTAGGATCCTGTATTTGTCCTCGAGACAGTAAAAGATGGCAGTGAAGAAGCCCTTCGGGCCAAGCTGGAGAGTGACGTCTCCCTTAGGTTTCCATTTTGCCGCAATCCAGCCATTTAAGGCTCTCTCAGTAGGCCAAAACCCTATGAATTTTCCAATGATAGCGTGATCCTTCATGAACTCTATCCTTCTGTCGATCTGATCTCCGGGCAGTTCTATTCGCGGCCTTTCTTTGGCTACAGGTCGGCAGGTAGAGGAAGTGACCTTCGGGTTGGTCTCCTGCGTTTCTTGTTCTTCAGGCGGGTCATTGTCGTTTCCTTGTTGCTTTTTCCCTTTGCTGAGAATGTTCGGATCAACTGATCCAAAGATGACCTCAGGCTCTTGACTGTGCAGTGAGGGGGAGGGCTTTGACGCCCCCCCCTGAGGCGTAACCATTGTCCTTCTCTGATTCCCTTCAGCTCTGAAGCGCTGCAGAGAATCCTGTGCAAAGTCTGGACGCGTACCTCTGTGCTGTCGGCGCCGTCAAGGGTTTCAAGTAATGGTTATATATTAAGTCAAATATTTAGATTCAATAATTAAATTATTTGAAATAAAATAATATAAATTTAATTATTTAAATTTAAATTTGAAAATAATAAATTCAAATCAAACTTAAAGCAAAGCTCAAAAAATAAAAATAAATCAATAATAATAAAATTCTTTGAATAATAAAAAAGAAAGCCTACACATTAAGAATAAAATCAAATAGATTTTTTTTTCCATATATTAAAGAAATAAAAATAAAATTATTAACTAATATATTATTTAATTTAATTTAACTTATTTATTAATTAATTATTATATTTATTCAATTTTTTTTTAAGTAAATTTAATGACTTAAAAATTAAAACTAAAATAGATAAAATTTAAGAAAAGAAATAAAGACTCAATGATAACTAATTTTCTATCTATCATCATTATTTAGATTGAAAGACTTTTTATCAATCTCAATAGCCTCATTTTTATTAAAAATATTCAATCTTTGTATGTCATCATAATTAAAAACTAATTATAATCTTTAAATAAAAATACCATATTTATTCTTTAAATATGGAAATAACATATTTATAGTATACACACTCGTCTTTAAATAAATTAACATATTTATACACTAAACGATTATACTCTTAGAACTAAATAGCATATCATGATAATGTGTGGATGGCCTTATCCAAATATAACATATTTATACACTAAACAATAGACTCTTAGCACTAAATAGCATATCATGATCATGTGTGGAGGGCCTTATCCAACCAGTTTGGGAAGCTTTTCCATGATAAGTTCCCATTCAATGGTTATGGGAGGTTTATAGGTGGATATTTTCCAACCATCACCAACATAAGAGGCTAGAGTTTGACAGTAGTTGTTATCGATAGCAGAGGCAAGACGTGTTGCATTTGTTCCGGTCATTCTTATCTACCAACTTGCTCTTACTTCTTCAGTGAGATTGAAGTAAAGTGAGTTGAAGCCCTTAGTGACTCGTTATACCTACTTGTTCAAGATTAATCAAACTAAGTTGAGAAGGGTTTAGTGACTTCCAACTCATTATGCAAGTATCATATTTCAGAAAGTTAGGATAAATTTAGTGGCAATTTCTTTTATTTTTCATTTTTATTTCTAAATGTGATGATATAATTTTTAGTTAGATTAAATTCTTTTATTTAAAATGTGTTTTTATCATTAAAAATAAAAATTTTACAACTTCATTCTAAAAATATCTATCAAATTTATATTAAAATTGTTTTAAAAAATTAAAATTTAATTTAATTAATTTAATCAATTTTAAAAATCTTTAAAGTATTTGGATTATCTAATTTTTACCATTCAAACTTGTACTTTCCAACAAATCACTACAAAATTTTAAATAAAATTAACAAAAAGGCTTGCCCCATCAAAAAATAAAAATAAAAAATCAAGAACTTATCAATTTATGTTTTCATCCATATTTGTTATTAAGTTATTTACTATAAAAATAACTCAAATTTCACATTTAATAATTTATGATAACAAAATGCAATAAAGAAATAAATATAATTTTTCCCATTTAAATATTCTTTAAATTTAACGAAAAACTAATAAAAAATCATAACTCTATTTAATTAATGAAAATTCAACTATAACCAACAAATTAGAGACAATTTAAATCAGAGAGGAATCCGGGAACCTAATCCAAATAACTCGCTCTGGTGCCTTTGGAAAATTCAAGCTCATGATTATGCAAGGACTCGTGAAGAAGAGCACCAATTGTTGGCCCCTGTTCTGGGAACAAGACATAGCATCACATGCTGACAATGATATTGGATTTTCTCAAGGAAAAGTTGAATTGGACAAGTTATATTCAACAAGCAAACATGATTGGCAGAAAAGCAGAAAATGGAAGGGATAGGCATGTCAGAGTTTCATTAAGGGACATAGAAGACAAGTTGGTTATCCTAAAGAATAGGGGGCTACTCACATGATGACTTGACACTTGAACAACAAGATGAGCGAAGGAGGGAATGGGAGAAAGTGAAATCAGGGAGAGAAGCAGAAAAATGGGTGTGGTTGAAAAATGGGAAAGCCCTAGTCAGTGAAGGCTTAACAAAAAAAATAGGGATGATGGGCTCCCCGGAGTATCTAAACATGGTGAGTTGGAATTGTAGAGGCTACCCATGGAGGAGAGGGGATTGGGGTCTGTTATCACTTAAGAATACTAATGCCAAAATTTCTCAATTTAGTTTGATGCATTACACAGGGATTCATACAATTGCAGACAGCAACACCGTGGCAATGGTTATTATCAATCCAAGCAACCCATGCGGCACTACTTTTACCCATGATCATTTGGCTAAGATTGCAGAGACAACTAAAAGTAATTACTCTTGGGAGAATATCAAAGAAATGGATGGTTCCTGATTGGCACAACAGATATTCCTGATTGGTGTTATGTGGAGGCATATGGAAAGAATGGGAAAAATGTTCACACTGAAGCACCTTCAATAGAAAATACCGCCCTTGACCGCATTCTGCCTTGTGTAGATGTGGCAACAGCTGAACAATCTTTAAATCAGAGCAAAATAGTGAACATTTAGTAGACCTTATGAGGAAGATGTTGTCTTCATTGCCAATGATTGGCATACATCTCTTCTTCCTTGTTACTTGAAGATTCTTTCACAAATGCCAAGGTTACATATTGCATACATACCTTGAAGAATGGGGTCTATATATATATATATATATATATATATATATATATATATATATATATATATATATATTCAGTTTGAAAAGCTTCAAGGCACATGAAAAGAGACATTTGAAGATAGCAAAAGGCTCAAAATGAAAAATTTTGGTTCAAAGCTGTGTTTTTGTAATTACACAGCAGTTTCGTAGCGCGCTACGAAACTGCTGTAAGTGATGCCTAATGATCAGCAGTTTCGTAGCGCGCTACGAAACTGCTGTAGGAGCATATTATGAATTAGTGGACCAATTTTGAGAGACAAAGGGAAATATTTTCAAAGGGGAATCTCTGCAAAAGATCAATTACAAAGTGTCAACATTCAGCAAGGGCAAAACAAGTAGAAGGAGGACATTTTTGTTGAATTCTAAGCTACATGTTATAAAAGTGGAAATTGTTTCATAGCTAGATGATGCTTCAGGCAGCATTAAAGGAGCTATTTGTCTTAATTCAAGTGTGGGATCAGATTTCATGGTTGATTTAATGCATTTCATATGATTAAAGAGACAACATGGTCAGCAGAAGGATTCGAAGATGAGCATAAGAATGAAACTCTAAAAAGGAGGAGTTTTGTTTCCCTGCTTTTACTAGTCAACTTCTAGAAGCGTTTCTGAGCATTTGAAAGCTTATCTCTAAAACGTGAAAGAGGTTTTCATTCATAAGATACTAAAATACAAAAACCTCTTCCACTTTCTTCAAATCCATTATGATTTGAGAGAAATGAATGATCAAACTTGCGCTACGAAACTGCTGTAGGTGCAAGTTTTCCACAGGCATATTTCTCTGTTTGACACATGTTTTTAAAAGAAATATTCTGGACGGTAGGAAAGGTGTTTCAAAAAACCAAGAGAGGTTTCTGTTAAGCATGGATTGGTTCACAAAAGCCTCCTTCAGTTTTTCCAAATACATTGTTTATGAGAAGTTATGAGCTCTGTCCCAAGACCTATTTTTCAGCCAGAACATAGCAAGGGACAATTTCCTAGTTTCTAGGAACAACAAAAAGATGAGTCATCAAGGGCCAGCTGGAAGGTTATTGGCTTCATCAAATTCGACTTCATGGAGTTTTATGTGTCAAAAGGAGTGTTTAATGCTTAGATAAGGTTGTTGTAATCATGATAAGGAGTTACTCCTAGTTGTATTAGGTCTCTAGGACTGGTAGTTAGGTGTCATTTGAATTTAATAGTTAGCTTTGAGTGTCATTAGGTGTCAGGTCAGGTAGAATTCGAATTTTCATCTTCCTAGAAGAGGAATATAAGCATGTAAAGAGCTCTATATATAGCAGAACATCTGATGTACAAAGGGTTGGAAAATTTTATGGAAAAGCTTGTATTTGGCCTATGTAAGACTCATTTTCAGTAATACATGCTTGACTTTACTTCTCAGGATTCATGAAGGATTTTTTATGTTCAGAATATGTGATGTTGTCTTTTTCTTAATTCTTACAGTGGTATGGATGTATAATCACTCAGAATTCACTGAATGTGCTCTGACTTCCTGTATACATTTATAAACTGTGTGGTCCCATATGAGTTTATGTTCTGAATGTTTAAATGCTGAATGCCCTGACTTCCATGTAGGGTTGAGTTCATTGTTATATTGAGGTGTTGTTGACTCCATAAGCCCAATGGATAGTTTTGTTTAATGTGTTTCCACCATTCATATTTTTCACAATTGTTCTATAAGAGTTAGCCATCTTATCTTTAATCAAATCATTAATCCATCAAGAGAGAGCCCTCTCAGGTTGAGGAGGCTAAGCCTCAGCCTAAAGTAGGTTGAAATAGTTACTTAGAGTCAACCTGACCAGCAGCCTATCAGGATCTGATTGTGATATAACATTTTGGTGCATCTGCCGGGAGCCTGAAGTCTATTCATTCCCGAAATTAAGAGGTTGAACTTCTGAAGGTAGCAGGAGCTCAGACATCTATTTGAGGCTGCAAAACTACATTGGCGACTCCACACATCGAATAAGAAATTGGAAGGTGACTCAACTGCTAGAAGATCAGTAGCTTGATGAAGTTTCAAGATGAATTCCACTGCAAGAATGAATGCCAGGTATGATCCTATGAATCGGTCTCATATCCCTGGTTTTTCAAATCCTATGCCAAAGGTTGATTGGTTAGAGGATCTTTTGATATTCAAAGATGAAAAGAAAGACAATGATGCTCTTCATTTGGTTAGGTTTCATATGCATGTATGCAATCTTAAGATTCACTTTCCTGAGGATTGTCTCATGAGGATGTTTATGACCACTTTAGAAGGAAAAGCATGGTCTTGGTATAAAAGTTTGGAAAATGGTTTATTATATTCTCTTGCTGATTTCCATGATGTGTTCTATGACATGTATAAAGAGTGTCATCCCTCCTTATTGCTGGTCAAAGATTGTTGTAAACATTCTACGAGTTTTATTCAATATTTGGAGGATTGTTATGATGATGATGAATTTATGGATGAAGAAATTTTAGAGGCTCTTCATAACAACGCATTTCAACACCAAGAAGAAAGTATAACATCTCATGAAACGCAGCATGAAGATCAGCAGGGGTTTATTTGTGAAAACCATGTTTCATCCTTTGATATGAATGAAAAGATGCAGCAGATTTGTCAGTCTTTTGATCATAAAGAATATGAAATTGATTGCAAACACCAAGAAGAAATACTGGAAGAAATTTTTTATAATCCTCAGGCAGAAGAAAAGGTTGTTCATTTTTGTGATTCCTTGCAGCAGCTTACATCAAAGAATGATCACAATAGTGAGGAAAATTACATTGTCTATGGGAATCATGCAGAAAGGCAGTTGGATAGCACATCAAAGGAATTTTGTGTGGCTAAGGATCAGTTGTCTAAAGAGATAGAATGTTATGATGATTATCAAAATAACCATGTTTTCTTTGACCCTATAAATGAATACATGGCAAAGTTTTGCACATCAGTGTTTCATTTTCATTTGCATTATGAAGATCATATACATTATAGGTTGATTTGGTCATCTCACTACCATGGTTATTTTGAGGTTGAATGCAGTCAAGAGCCTCCAATATCAGAGAGGACAATTGATTGGTTTTATTGGAAATATCATGTTGCTTGAGCTACAAGTGGAGCTTGCAGTTAATAGGGTAGGTAGGTAGAAAAATGCAAATAAGCTCAAGGTTGACTGAGCATTTTTTTCAGTAGTGGTAGATTTCTTTCTCTCACAATGATCATCAAGTTTAAGCCCGAGGTGAAGGCCCAAGAAGTTGGAAAGGAATGCTCGTCAAACAAATCTATGTTTTTCATAAAATGGACAAAGCACTGGACCTACGAGTTCTTAGTGTACTACAGGGGCACACTATCCCAAGTGGAGCCACTGTTATCACTTAAGAATACTAATGCCAAAATTTCTCAATTTAGTTTGATGCATTACACAGGGATTCATACAATTGCAGAAAACAACATAGTGGCAATGGTTATTATCAATCCAAGCAACCCATGCGGCACTACTTTTACCCATGATCATTTGGCTAAGATTGCAGAGACAGCTAAAAGTAATTACTCTTGGGAGCATATCAAAGAAATGGATGGTTCCTGATTGGCACAACAGATATTCCTGATTGGTGTCATGTGGAGGCATATGGAAAGAATGGGAAAAATGTTCACACCGAAGCACCTTCAATACAAAATACCGCCCTTGACCGCATTCTGCCTTGTGTAGATGTGGCAACAGCTGAACAATCTTTAAATCAGAGCAAAATAGTGAACATTTAGTAGACCTTATGAGGAAGATGTTGTCTTCATTGCCAATGATTGGCATACATCTCTTCTTCCTTGTTACTTGAAGATTCTTTCACAAATGCCAAAGTTACATATTGCATACATACCTTGAAGAATGGGGTATATATATATATATATATATATATATATAGATATATATATATATATATATATATATATAGATATATATTCAGTTTGAAAAGCTTCAAGGCACATGAAAAGAGACATTTGAAGATAGCAAAAGGCTCAAAATGAAAAATTTTGGTTCAAAGCTGTGTTTTTGTAATTACATAGCAGTTTCGTAGCGCGCTACAAAACTGCTGTAAGTGATGCCTAATGATCAGCAGTTTCGTACCGCGCTACGAAACTGCTGTAGGAGCATATTATGAATTAGTGGACCAATTTTGAGAGACAAAGGGAAATATTTTCAAAGGGGAATCTCTGCAAAAGATCAATTACAAAGTGTCAACATTCGGCAAGGGCAAAACAAGTAGAAGGAGGACATTTTTGTTGAATTCTAAGCTACATGTTATAAAAGTGGAAATTGTTTCATAGCTAGATGATGCTTCAGGCAGCATTAAAGGAGCTATTTGTCTTAATTCAAGTGTGGGATCAGATTTCATGGTTGATTTAATGCATTTCATATGATTAAAGAGACAGCATGGTCAGCAGGGGGATTCGAAGATGAGCATAAGAATGAAACTCTAAAAAGGAGGAGTTTTGTTTCCCTGTTTTTACTAGTCAACTTCTAGAAGCGTTTCTGAGCATTTGAAAGCTTATCTCTAAAACGTGAAAGAGGTTTTCATTCATAAGATACTGAAATACAAAAACCTCTTCCACTTTCTTCAAATCCATTATGATTTGAGAGAAATGAATGATCAAACTTGCGCTACGAAACTGCTGTAGGTGCAAGTTTTCCACAGGCATATTTCTCTGTTTGACACCTGTTTTTCAAAGAAATATTCTGGACGGTAGGAAAGGTGTTTCAAAAAACCAAGAGAGGTTTTTGTTAAGCATGGATTGGTTCACAAAAGCCTCCTTCAGTTTTTTCAAATACATTGTTTATGAGAAGTTATGAGCTCTGTCCCAAGACCTATTTTTCAGCCAGAACAGAGCAAGGGACAGTTTCCTAGTTTCTAGGAACAACAAAAGGATGAGTCATCAAGGGCCAGCTGGAAGGTTATGGGCTTCATCAAATTCGACTTCATGGAGTTTTATGTGTCAAAAGGAGTGTTTAATACTTATATAAGGTTGTTGTAATCATGATAAGGAGTTACACTCCTAGTTGTATTAGGTCTCTAGGACTGCTAGTTAGGTGTCATTTGAATTTAATAGTTAGTTTTGAGTGTCATTAGGTGTCAGGTCAGGTAGAATTCGAATTTTCCTCTTCCTAGAAGAGGAATCTAAGCATGTAAAGAGCTATATATATAGCAGAACATCTGATGTACAAAGGGTTGGAAATTTTTATGGAAATGCTTGTATTTGGCCTATG
Organism: Pinus tabuliformis; assembly: GCA_031772625.1. Classification (NCBI taxonomy): domain Eukaryota; kingdom Viridiplantae; phylum Streptophyta; class Pinopsida; order Pinales; family Pinaceae; genus Pinus; species Pinus tabuliformis. Next base: position 179,464,175 of record CM062808.1, read on the forward strand.
TAAGACTCATTTTCAGTAATACATGTTTGACTTTACTTCTCAGGATTCATGAAGGATTTTTTATGTTTAGAATATGTGATGTTGTCATTTTCTTAATTCTTACAGTGGTATGGATGTATAATCACTCAGAATTCACTTAATGTGCTCTGACTTCCTGTATACATTTATAAACTGTGTGGTCCCATATGAGTTTATGTTTTGAATGTTTAAATGCTCAATGCCCTGACTTCCATGTAGGGTTGAGTTCATTGTTATATTGAGGTGTTGTTGACTCCATAAGCCCAATGGATAGTTTTGTTTAATGTGTTTCCACCATTCATATTTTTCACAGTGGTTCTATAAGAGTTAGCCATCTTATCTTTAATCAAATCATTAATCCATCAAGAGAGAGCCCTCTCAGGTTGAGGAGGCTAAGCCTCAGCCTAAAGTAGGTTGAAATAGTTACTTAGAGTCAACCTGACCAGCAGCCTATCAGGATCTGATTTTGAGATAACAGGGCCCATAGCAGAAGGGAAAGATATCATTATCCTTACGGAAACCCATGAGCATGAGGATTGCAGAGTTCCAAAATTCAAAGGTTACAATAAAATTTCAGTGTGGAACAAAGAGACTAGTACAGGGAAAGGACATGGAGGGATCACCATTCTAATAAGGGATGGGTGGAGTGGAATAGTGAAAGTGGAAAAAGTGGATCCAAATAAGCAATTTATATGACTAAAAATAAGAGAGAACAAAGTAACATTCAGATTGGTAGCGTGTTACTTTGCCCCACAAAACTCGAAGTTCTACAAAAAGACAAAGTTAGATAAAGAAGACCCCTATGCTACTTTAAAAAGAGATATTTCTTCTTTCAAGAGCTTAGGAGAAATAGTTCTAATTAGTGATTTTAATGCCAAGACCACAAACAATCAGTGTATTCAGTTGGGAAGTGATGATAATTTGGACAACAATCCTCTTTGGTTAGAAGAGAATGAAGAGCACATGTGGAAAAGGACTTCCCAGGATGGGAATGGGAGTGTGTCACACTTTGGCGCTGAGTTGCTAGGCTTATGTAGCCTATATGACATGGTAATTTGCAATGGCATGAAATCTTGGCCAACATTCGAGGGCATCATATGTAAAACATACAATGGTCAAAGTGTGGTGGACTATGTAATATGTTCTCAGAGCTTTGTTTGCAATTTGTTAGAGTTCAATATTGAGGCATGTCCTATTGAGATGAATTCTGACCATATGCCTCTTTGTATCAAGTTGGGCATACACACAAGCGGGATACAGGAAGGGCAGACCCAACAAGGTCATAAGAAAGTGCATGCAATTGGAAAAATCCTCATAAATCAAGAAAACCAAGAGTTATTTTCTACTGCCCTAAAACAACACTTTCAGTAGGAAAAAAACAAAACTGAAAACAAGGACGATAATGCAGAAACATAATACATTAGCAATAGAATGTTGATCCCTCTAATCCACAAAGCTTTAAAGGTGTGCAAAAGATCACGACCTAAGAAGAGGATCTCAAACACTTTTCCAACTAATCCTTGGTATGATGAAGAGTGCAAGGCTACTAAAAGGTCCCTTAAGGAGAAGGAGACAAACAGGGAAAGTCGGAAAAAGTATAAAAATATTATAAAAATAATTCTTTTATATGTAATTTCAAGGAGAAATGAATTAATCTCTTTGGGAAAGCACAATCCCAAAGGATTCTGGTGTGAACTACAACAAAAGAGAAATCAAATAGATAGTAATATCTTAGATACTCATTAGTTGGAATATGCAAAGCTCCTCTATGAAAGAAAACAAGAGAAAAGTAGCCCCCTCGTGATCAACACTACAACAGAGTTATTTTTAGTGGAGGGTGTCAAGCGTGGTATAAAAAAGTTAGCAAGTGGTAAAGCCCAAAACATTGATGGGCTACAGGCAGAATTTTTAAAATGGGGTGTTGAGATCTTGGCCCCAATCATCAAAAGGATCTTCAACAACATCACACAAGGAAATTTTCCAGTTGAATGGACAACAAGTGTTGCTATCCCTCTTTACAAAAGTGGAGACATCAATAATCCCTATAATTATCGCACTATTATGGTCAATCCTCTTCTTGGAAAACTATTTGGGAGCATGATAGAGTGTAGAATCAACAGTTGTGCCGAAAAAGAAGGTAAAAGAGCAAAAGGACAATTGATCATTGCATCACTCTTAGGCACTTCATTGAAAAAGTATGGGACATTCATGGGGGGAAGCCTTTTGTTGCTTTGTTGATTTCAAAAAAGCACTTGACATTGTTCCTAGAGATAAGCTTTGGAGAAGAATGGAAGAGCTTGGAATCCCAAGTGAATATATGGTTGTTGTTCGTAAGTTGTATGAGAAAGTTAGTGCTAAAATCAGAACTAAAGAGGACTTTTCAGAGTGCTTTGGTAGTGACATTGGGGTCCCCTTTTACCCACTCTATTTGGTTTATATATTGATAAGTTCGAAGAATGGCTAAACAACACCAATGGAGAGGGGATTCAACTAGTGGGTTATGTGGTGAAGCTACTTTTGTATGCTGATGATCTTATCCTAATTGCAAAATTTGCTCAAGGTTTGAGAGATCATTTGAAGGCCTTAGAGCTTTTCTATCAAGAGGTTGGGATGCAAGTAAACACTAGCAAAACCAAAGTCATGATCTTCTCTTTAAAGTGGAAAAAACAGTAGGTTAGCTTTATATTTGAGGAAAAAACCTTGGAGATAATGGAAGAAGGTTTGAGAGATCATTTGAAGGCCTTAGAGCTTTTCTATCAAGAGGTTGGAATGCAAGTAAACACTAGCAAAACCAAAGTCATGATCTTCTCTTTAAAGCGGAAAAAACAGTAGGTTAGCTTTATATTTGAGGAAAAATCCTTGGAGATAATGGAAGAATACAAGTACCTAGGAATTGTTTTTCACAACAAGCTCAGTTGGGAGACATGCATAACTAAAAGGATACAAGGGGGATGGAGAACTTCTTACCTCCTTCAAAACAAATGCAAGAAAGCATAATTGTGGGACTAGAAAACCAAGAAAACTCTTTTTGGAGTGTTGGTTACCCTGGTTGTCCTCTATGGATGTGAAGTTTGGGGGAGCAGCATGTCAAATCACAAGTGGAGACAACTAGAAAGAATTCAAAAGCACTTAATCATTAGTAACCTCAAAGTCAAGTCAACTGTCGCATATGAGATCTTGCTAGCGGAGGATGGAATGTTCCCAATGGAGGCTTCAACAATCATCCATTTCTTAAGTTATTTAAAAAAGGTGGAAAGCATGGATGATCACCATTGGCCCAAGATGATTTCTGCAAAGGAACTAAAGCGTAGGAAGAAAACTTGGAGGAAGCAAAATTACAAGTGGATGGGCAAATAGGGAATAAATTGGCAAGATTGTCCTAACTCTAAAGAGGAGATAAAAAAGTGGGTACTTGAAAAATTTAGGACTATCATGTGGGAGAAACAATTTGGCAGAAAAAAAACAATATATGTCAAAAATTTCAACCCATCACAGTCGCATGATGAAAAGACTTATTTGAGTGCCGCAATCAAGGGAAAGGGTAAAATTTTAATAATGCAGCGGAGGACCATATCTCACCATCTTAGGTGTGAAACAGGTAGATGGATAACTCCCAAGGAAGAGTGGGAAGAAAGAACTTGCGACTTTTGTAGGAAATGAGCAGTCGAAATTGAATGGCACTTCATCATGGAATGTTCAGTTTATGAGGACATTCGTAATCAGTTTGAAAATCATCTAAAGGTGGACAGTTTGAGCACACTATTTGAGGAAGTAAGGCTTCACAAAACTGCAAATTTCTTGATCAAGATCCATGGCAAAATGGTTGTTTGAGAGAAACTTGAGACTGTGATGTTTTGTTTGGTTTGGAGTATAGGTCCCTTAGACCGCTAGGTCTAGTGGACATCATTATAATTCATTCAATTCAATTCAACATAAATTTGGTTGGAAGAAATGTTTCTAACTGAATTCAATTCTTACATGTAACCTATTGAATTTAAGTTTAACATAGATATTTTTGTATAAAATAAAAAATATTTTTATGATAAAAAAACAAAAAATTGTTTAGTCTACCATAATCTTTTCAATGACACTGATAATAATAATAATAAGTAAAGTAGAAGTGAAACTAAAACAGTGCCGGATGCCAATATACTCAAATAACGATTCTATCACTGTTCACCACCAGAAGAAATGAGAGCTGCCAAACATACCAAAAGACAAAAAAAATCAAAAGACATGAATAGGTCGTTAAATATATACCATCTTTCTTTGGAGCATTTTGCAAATAAAGGGCCAAACTGTTCAAGCCATGAATGCACTATTAACATCACAAATCAGAAGTTTTTTAATTCATCTCCTATCAATAGGCTCACACGTCAGGCAGTTGAATGATGTGCCAGCATTTGCAAATGAATACAGTGCTGATTGCCCATTACATTCTTGTTGATGTTTTCTGGGTTCAAAAAACAAAGTTATATGTACTTTGAAATGTGCTAAACAAGAAATGAAATGAGTCACGATACTCTCTGTAGCTAACTGCAATGTTTCAGTATCTCATTATATGTAGAGAGCACTCCTTGAAATTTTTATGTTTATACGATTTTGCTTGGCTAATGGATGCTTCAGTATGCGTGGAAATTCCACAGTCAGACAGTTCAACTAATCATTGAGTAGAATTCTGTACTTTGATGAAACCGTCAGAAAATTAAATCAAACACCATTTCCAGTTCTGTTTGTCCATAAATGAGTTTAGATATAAATAAGAAACAAGAAAAAGGACTGATTCGTTTCCATAATTATGATAAGATAATTTCCACCAAGCAAAGGTAGGAATCAGGCGAAGTGGTTCAAAGCATATGAAGTTCCATCTTCCTCCCTGGATCTAATATTGCTCTAGTATGACTTATAGTGTCAATAACTGCTACTTATCTATTGTAAATGTAATCCACACCCCTATACAGTAGTGCCAACCCACAAATAAATACTGTCACAAATCCATTTTAACCTCTATTCATGTGCAAACAGGTATCAGGTTCCTTGCAACACCAATCTTGTAAAACTTTGAAAAAATAATTAATTTCATATAAGATAAAATCTCACACTGACCATCTGTTGGGCAAATGATTACAGCGATTCAAGTTCCTTGAAACACCCATCTCATAAAATATTTAAAATGCTCATTTAAAATGGTACCTCACATAACAGATCAGATAAAACCCCACCCTGATCATCTGTTGGCCTCGGACTTCTGAATGCCAAGCTCCTCTGTAACCCCGTGCCCTTTCTGCTACACCAGTCTAAACGAATAAATCCAGGAGGAATGGATTTCTTTGGACCTTCACAGATCTTTGAATGTAGCCCGAAGTAAGAACTACGACCTGGTTCAGGCACATGTCAGAGGCCAAGACCTCTAGCCAGAAGTGCCCTATATTATCGGATTAAGCCCTCTGGAGAGAAAACACTCTTTGAGTGAAATGAATTAATTACTTAACATATCGGATAACATTTCAAACTGACCATCTGTTGGCCCAGAGTTACATACTTACACAAGAAGAGTACAAATTTGTAAAAAAATTGATATTAGTTGTTAGAAATTTGATGCTGAATGAGGCATAACAGATCTAGAGCTAAGATGGGTTTAGAATACCAATCTTTTTTAGTGTCAGGTCTGCCATCCTAACACATACAACTGCATACAAAGCATTACACACAAACAAACATCAAGTTTTGATGGAATCCCTACTTGGGCTGTAGAATGCGCTTTTCAGGTCAATTGACTTTGCAGCAATATGTAGATCCAAGTACATTTCTACAATAGCCGAATGCTTGGATACACAAGAAAATATTTAAATACCGCTAGTTGCTGCATTGATCAAAGAATTAGATCAGAGCAAAGATTATTCATAATCCGAAAATTTTAATACTGCTAGGTGCTGCATTGATCAAAGATTTAGATCAAAGCTAATATTATTCATTCGGAAGACAGTTGCACAACTTCAACCCCAGCTTCCTCTACTACTCTTCTGCATCCGCAGCAACAGGAATGTGGATGTCTCTGTATTTGCAAACATAAGGAGCGTGATGCCCAAAATAAGGCCCTGCCCACCTGCCTTCACAGATGCATAAAGGAACATGGGTTTGGATGGGAAGGTTTCTACCTCTCTTGCTTCTTCGCTCCTCACCAGCTTCCTGTCAATCAGCCACTCGATTCGAGCAGGAGACCATTTGATGGTATACTCATGGAAATCCTGAGAGCAATCGAAACCCAGCTGGTGAATCTGCTCTCTGTTTCCCGTGCCCACAGTGTAATAATTGGTCTGCACGGTTCCCTTGTCCTTCCCGAGGAATTCGAAGTCAATTTCGTCTTGGGATATATCCCCTTCCAGGGATGAGAGATATAAATTGGAGTTCAATCCGCTGGTTTCGCATCTGGGCACTTGATCTTCGCACTGAAAGTGCCGTAGCGGAATCTCCTCAGCGTTCTCCAGCGCGCACCGCCCCTCTCATAAAATGTAATTGATATTTCATCTTGTTCTCCGTTATGACCGCAGACCTCGGGAGTGTAATGGACTACGATTTCCTTCAGCTTCTTTGTCAACTGGGATTTTCCTCCATTAATGTCTTCCATCTCCATGCATATGGAACTGGACTCTTCAGCTGCATCAGCCATATGGCTACGAGGAATGGAGATGAAGACCAGGAAAAATTAAAACAAAATGAGACCAAGAGCCCGTAAAACAGATTGGTCTCAACTACCATCCAATCCCATTATAAAACAAAGTACAGAGGGCGCACCACATCCGGACGGGTATATCTTGATGCGGACGGGTCATCGATTTAATAAACCTGTAGTTGGTGTCAATCCCTCTCATTTCATGTTTTCTTTGAGAATTTGGGAATATTCGTAACATCAATGGATTATTTTATTCATGCATTTGTACTTAGATTCGTACTTACTTAATAATTTAGGATTTAATTTTATAATGGTCTGTGACAAGTAAATACTAGCAATTGTATAAAAGGTAAAGATAGGCCCATTAGATTGTTAAATTCAAAAATTTGTATTTTGGTTTTCATAGTCAAGCAAGAGATAGTTCGCCTTATATATATTCAGGAAAGAACATAATGCTATTTGGTCAAGTTCATCATATTTATTCTTAGTGAAATTGAGGCATATTCATTATGGTATTTTTCATTTACCACTCACCACTATTAGTTTTCAGCCCGTGTTTAGGCAACTCAATCAAAATCAGAACAAAGATGTCGATGACACTAATACCATATGTTTTTACATTTTGAATTTTGGGATTATAGTGTATCATGTTAATGGCAAAGTTAATGTTCATTGATTGCAAATCAAACTATTATTTACATATAAATATAAACAACTTAAGAGCTTAAATACAAGTTTAACAACATAAAATGAGATATACATTATTTGTATCAATAAATTGTTGATGTAAAGACAAACATTCAAAACTTGATTCATTAACTTGATGATAATAACTGACGTGTAAAGAGATTTAGTGAAAGTAACAACATTAACAAGTATTTATACATAGAAATCAATTAATGGTTGTTGTCAATAGTAAGTATGTGTGTTGTCAATGGAAGATGAGACATATGTAGGGTTGATCATCATGAACACAAAAGTAGCAAAAAATGTATACATGCTATACAATGGCTTTGTTTGAAACTATATAGAATGGCTTAGTAGTTTAACAAAATAGGACTTATATGAATAGAGATGTATTAGATGGTGAATAACTAAACATATCTACAAATAAAGCATGTGTTGTCATATAAATGTAATTGACAGGGAGAAACTTATCATATATACATGATGAGGCATGACATTAGAAGCACTGATTGATGTTTATTGTGTTTCCATGATGTGAAAGTTGTTCTTTCCATTCAGCTCGTATTTTCCATTTTTCATCTCTTTCATGGATGTGGATTTATTTTTATTTTTATTTTTTATTTTTCAGTATTTTCTTTATCTTCTATAGCAAGATAATAGTTGGACACAAACAATAAAGAGGCAGTGATTGTGGGGGCAAGAACCTCATTTGTTTATGTTGCAAGATAAGTTCTTGCTATTGAATTTCTCCACAATATTAATAGAGAATGTTTAAGTAGTTTGTATCCATATCTCATGGTCACCAAAAAAGAGATATATTAATTGTTAGTAAAAGTGTCTTGAGAAAGCATTATATATATAAATAAAAATTAAAGTCAAAGTAAACATGAACATTTTTTTCTAAATAAGAGCAAAACAACATGAGCATAATTGTAATAACAAGCAATTGTATTTGAAATTTGGATATATAGCGAGTGATGCTACCATTGGTAGATTTGGAAGAAGCAGTGTATGGTTGGATAGAGTGTATTATGTTGCACAGATTTTGATGTGAGCAATGATTCCTCTTTTTTTCTACGTTTTAGATATGGATTCTCCTTCATGCGTCAGATGTGTGATAATGGAAACGCTAGATTGATTCGAAGGTCTGACGATGACCTTACTCTGGAAATGGCGGTAAACGTTAAACCTTGGTGTTCTTTGCGGTTAATGTCTATTGTTGCTTTGTCTAATGTCATTCCTTGTAATTTGTGTATTGTTAAAGCCCATGCCATTCGAAGTGGTATTTGTCAGTGTCCACCCATTGTGAAAGGGGAAATGGGTACATATGTTGGGTGTGAAATGTCCCATGGTGTTCCTTTTTATTGGTTGAAGTCGACTACCATGAAGGATGGAAATTCTAGGGGCTTCGAGCCAGGTGCATAAAAGATTGAAATGACTTTGCCAAGTGCACCATTAACAAGGCCTGCATGTACCCACAAGTTGTTGGTGAGTATAAATTTTTGTTCATTGCATAAGAGTACCTTTGCGTCTAGTTGTTCATCTTCTGTTGTAGCAGGATTTTGTTGCCTTTGTTGTTCTACAGAGCAAAGTGCTACTGGCATGTTTAATTTTCTTAACATTATTCTATTATGCAAAGAAACTAAGTTGTTTGTAGGTTTTAATCCCGTACAGAAATTACCTGCATACGAATTCTAAAAATAGAAAATAAACAATGGCGAGAGCATAAAACATAAAACAGATATACACAACGATTTTACCATGGATCCCAAAATTGGGACTACCAGATTGATTTTTCATATATTCCTTTCAATGTTACAATACATATATATACATGATGAAGCATCCATAAACCCCAATCCATTAACCTTGGATTAGAACTTAACGTAGTTCCCTTGATTGGATCTACAAAATACCATGGGAAAAGAACCATCATGCCCAAAACCATGTGCGAAAACCACGCACAAAACTATAAGTAGGCCCGCCCACCTAATGTAGGGCCAAAAAAAAAATTCCCCAAGGCGTTGCCTTGGACCCCATACAGGGGGACTACCACCCCCCTCAAACCCCCCGATGGCAGGGGGGGCTATCCCCCCCCGCACGTGGGGCTAGTCGTGGAAAGAATATAACATACACCCAACATTCTCCCACTTGTTGTTTTCTTTCCACAAGAGAGCTTAGTCGTTGGTCCAACCCTGCAACGCCCATTGTTTCTCTACACCAAGAGAACTTCTCAGCGCTCACAAACTATGGCAATGCATCTGCAGTATTCTTCAAAGTGTCCACCTTTACTAGCAACACCTTTTTGTCCTCAACCATATCCCTTACAAAATGATACTGAACACCAATGTGCTTTGTCTTTGAATGATAAGCAGGGTTCTTTGCCAAGAAAATTGCACTTTGGTTGTCATAGTCTATCATTATATCTCGTTGTGCTAATCCCATACTTGAACACAATCTCTGCAACCAAACTGCTTCCATGCTTGCATGAGTGGTTGCCATGTATTCTACCTCTGTAGTTGAAAGTGCACCTCCAAAAAGGTTAAACACATACCCACTTGTAGATCTTCTCTGATCCAGATCTCTAGCCCAGTCTGTATCAACAAAGCCACGAATGTCCAAAACTCTGTCCAATCCTGGTCTTCCTTGGTAGCACAGACCATAATCACTAGTGCCATGCAAATACTTGAAAACCCGCTTCATTTTTGTCCAATGCTCCTTCCATGGTTTTGACATAAACCTACTCAATACTTCCATTGCATGTGCAATGTCTGGTCTAGTACAGACCATTGCATACATCAAGCTACCGACTACACTTGCATATGGAACATGGGACATGTCCTCTTCCTCTTCTTATGTCTTGAGACACTGTTCAACATATAACTTTACACCTACAAGAATAAGAATCTTCACTAGTTTACTATCCTGCATATTAAACCTTTGTAGTATTGGCTCGACATACATCCTCTAGTTTAACCAGAGCTTCTTCTTTGGCCGATTGAGTTTAATTTCCATGCCCAAAATATAGTTTGCAGTGCCAAGATATTTCATGTCGAATTTGGAGGACACTTGGGTCTTCAATTCCTAGATAATTTCTTTGTTATTTCCAATCAACAACATATTATTCACATACAAGACCGAATAAATAACATGGTCACCAATTAATTTAAAATACACAATGATCTGCTTTTCTTCTGGTGAAGCCAAGTCCCCGTATATATGTATCAAATTTCTGATACCACATCCTTGGTTGACTGTTTTAACCCATACAAAGACTTTTTAACCTGTTGTTGAGCATGGAACGCCCATAAGGCATGTTTTGGGGCTTAAAACCTAAGTTTTGGCCCAAGTCCTTTGTAAATACTCCGCGATTTGTGGGCGTGGAGTGCAAAGTCATAACAGAGTCATAGGGTTGGCCTCCCTTGTTTTTGTGAATGTAATGTCAGCTTGAAAGATCCACAATATAAATAGAGCGAGGCTCTAAGTATAGAAGATATTGAAGGGAATAAAGGAATAGAAAGGAAGCATGATAAGTCTAAGAGATTGATTTGAAGTGTAAAGTGTGTCTTGGGTCGTAGAGTAGGAGAAGGCTCTACAGCTAAGTGCGCAGAGGCCTAGTAGTCCATAGCTGAGTGTGTGGACCCCTGCAACTAAGTGCGCAGGGCAAGTTGAGTCTTTAACCGTGGAAAGAAATAATAAAGAGAAGTTTTATCATATTTCTGTGTATCTTTTCCTGCTTTATGTATTATTGGGTATAATTTGCAAGTTTACTATTTATTTGTTGTGTAAACTTATATGAATGTGTCATATAATTAAATATAATACAAGGCTCTTGTTTACGTGAAGATAACTAACTGGTGTAAGAAGATAGGTATTATATCTCTGGAATGATTTAGGGGAATAATACAGAGTGCTGCTCCAACAGTGCAGAAGCCCCACAGCCCCTGGTTAGGGTTGCGCGAAGGCCAGGGAAGTGTGCAAAGCAACCTGTGTGGAGGGACTAGCAGTTGGACCAATTCAACCTCTCAGACATCTCAAGGGTGTGGAAACCTGGTTCCAGCACCCCCCCATACTACTTCGGTGAGACCTCATTCCGCGCTCCGCAAACTGTTGCCGAAAGGGCCAATAGTACAGGGATTTTCTTGACTAATTAACTCTGAACCTAGGTTAGGCCCCAACAAGCCAACAAATGGTTCCGTTGCTGGGATCGGGATCTGCATAGAGATGTCTGATGTTGTATCACTGGAATCCAACAAAGAAAGGAATTGAAGATTGGTTGGATAGGAAGATTCACGAGTTCGCGGTGCAGGAGAACAGGAATCCATGACTATCAAAAGAAGAGTGGTTAGAATGCTACTTATATACAGAGATCCATGAAATTTTCTTCGCATCTTTCCCTACTGAGCTATATGAGTGGATCGCGAAGCTAGCAGATAGCCAAGGAAGGTGTAAACTCGACAGTCCTATTGTGTGGACTCCAGAATTGGTGCGCAGATTGGAAGCATCAGAAGATAAGATCGCGCACGTTGTTGATCACTGGCTCGATCGAATTATAGGAGGATTCATCACTGAGTTCGCGGTAGATACTTCAGTCAGCTATAGCGAGGCAGAACGACGCTTCCTCAAAGGACCACGAGGTAAGTACGTTAAGTCTTTGAACACTTGGATTAAAATGCTACTGTGTAAAAAGCGGGTGATGTGAGTAAACTGATGTTTGGCGCTACGCGAAGTGGGAGAATCTATAGAAACGAAGGTAGTGCAAAACTAGAAACTAGCCCCTTGATTTCACCTCCATGAGAGGGAGAAGAAGAGCTCGCGAAGATCTCACCAAGGAGTGTGATCAATTTAATAAGGCAGAGGATTCCGCGGATACAACCCCCACCCACACCACTACTAATTTCACCGTCTTCACCCCCATCTTCGCCCATACCACCTCCACCACCACCACAAGTCAATATGGAAAGCGTGATAAAGTTGTTGATGTTCAAGGGAGTACGAAGTGAAGATCCAAACCAATTTTGGTTCGTGATAAAGGCCGTATGGGAAGCGAAGGGAGTCATGGATGATAATATAAAGAAGGCAACGTTGGTCAGTGCTCTGTAGGACCACGTGCTGACCTAGTACATTAAGCATTCCAATGACAATCCAAATGCAGGGATCGCAGATATCTAAGTTGTGTTGAACAAAGAATTTAGTAGGCTAAAGTCAGAGACGCAGTCGATCATTAGGTTCAAGGAGATCGTGATGCTTCCAGGCGAGACTCCTTGGGAGTTGGATTAGAGACTAAAGTGTACAATTCACGAAGCTAATATGACATTGATCAATGGACAACACCACGCATGGTTTGTAGCATCACTAACGCCGTATCTAAGGAATGCATTGTCACAAAAGAGGCTAACCACTCAGGCTGAGGCCTTGGAGATCACGATGAGGTTGCACGAGACCCAAATACAGGATCCTAACCTGGGAGTTCAGCAAATCCACGCGCAATTGAAAATCTTGTGCCTTGAGATGCAGAGTTTGAAATAGGACAGGACATCTCGCCCAGAGGTGCGTGACGAGGTATGGTGTGTTAAATGCAAGGGTTAAGGGCATGACAAGGACCACTGCTCGGTGTTTGTGAGTTACCTTGCGGGAGGAGGACCAATGCCGTTGAGACCAAAGGCATAAGTAGGACCGAGCGCGGTGCCTGCATTGTGGTGCACGATTTGTCAGATAGGAGGAAATCATGCCACGGAAAACTGCTATTTATTGTAGAAGTACACACAGAATTCGCAATAGTTGTTCTGTAATTTCTGTAGATTAGTGGGAAATTATGAGTGCACTTGTAGAAGTTATGAGCTGATGATGGATCAGACTCCTACTTACATAGTTCAGGCTGAAACGCAGCCCCTTGACCAAAACATAGGGATGGTGCGAACTGGATTTGAGGGGCACGGACGAGGCCAAGGTGAAGGAGGACCAGGACGAGGTCGCAGACAACTGATATGTTACAATTGCAGAGGGCTAGGGAATTATGCCTGTGATTGTACGAATCCAACGTGTCTATCGTGTCTATATTGTACATTGTTTGATCATGAGATGGAGGATTGTCCTACACTGATAGCGAGGCTGCGCAATAAAGGAGCACTCCAACCTCCCCCGATTCAGAACCTACAAATGATGAAGTCTAAGCCGTGCGAGGAAGACCCTAATGTGAATATTGTGCTCCGAAGTGGAATTACAACAGGGGATGACAAGAGCAAGTAGCTTGAAGAAAGTACTTGGGTTTGTAAGGCTCCAACGAAGGAACCAAAATTTGATTTGGAGCGCGCTAAGGAAACCTTCCTGGAAGCTAAGAAGAGTTTTGTAGATGCCTCCACTTCAGGAAGCAAAGACAGACTGAAGCTGGAAATGGACCCATCCATGCTCACAACATTCCTAGAAACATGCATGAAGCTGTTATGCGATAGCAAGGTTGTAAAGGGACTGCAGGAACTCATAAATAGATGCGTTGGGACCGTGCCAGGAGAACCGTGCATCGTTCAGAAGCTCGGGAAGCACACGACGCGAACAAGAAGGAAAATGAGATTGACCGTGTAGATTGGAGAATATGAGATGGACCAAGTGATTCTGGACCTAGGGTCGGACGTGAACGTTCTGTCGAAGCAGACATGGGAGTGCATGGGAAGGCCTACACTGCAATGGTCTCCTATCCAACTGCGAATGGCGAACTAGAAAAATATCCTACCTATGGGAAGATTTCAGGGAATCACAGTGGATATTGAAGGAGCAAGCGCACTAGTAGACTTCGAAGTGATAGAGATTGTTGATTACAACGATCCTTACCCCGCTTTATTAGGAATAGATTGGGCCACTGACATGAATGGGGTAATAAATTTGAAGAAGTGCAAGATGATATTTGAGAAAAACTATATGTGCATAGTTGTACCTTTAGACCATGCAGAAGGATCGTGCTACACGGAGCCGGTGTGCGGCTATGACATAGATGACGATTTGGACTGCATCTACAAGATAACCGTGTGGGAGCAAGACTAGGTAAATCCAACCATGGATGGTCAAATCTCATGGGACCATGAAAGCTCCTGCACATCGGATTCTAATGAGGAAATAGAATGATGGTAGAACCAATTACACGAGGCAACCACACTGAACTGTAACATGATGACAAGATCGTTGCATTGTGTATCAACAGAGGTAAGGGATCTGCCTATGTATGATGGGTTAAGTGAGGTGGATGACTTCTTGAACAGATTTGAAAGAGAGGTGCTAGAACATCAATGTTTCGAAGCTTTGAAATGGGTGTTGTGCACTACGCTTGCGAGGTGGTTGGGTACACACCAAAGAAGCTTTGAGGATTGGCACAAATACAGGAGGATGATGCACGTGTGGTTTGGGAAGCCTCAGTTGTGATTAACATACAAGATTTCTGGATGAAACGATTTGTGCGCCCACCTGTCCAGATGGATACAGGTATATAGGGTGAAACTTGTGTGGGTGCACACAGTCTTCATGTTAGGAGACCCGGTCAGTAAGCCTGTGTGGGTGAGGCAATGGCGCAAACGACCACTCTGGTTGGAACCACGGAGTATGGAAAGACCCAGTGCCGAGACAGTTATCCACGCAGAATCCTTTAACAAAGCATGCGGAGCACTGAACAAGGTCCACAATGTGCAGTGGACTGACTAGGACTTGCACGTACCTGTGGTTCTGTGGGCTTATAGGACTACGTGCAAGAAAATGATGGTGCAGGCACCTATGAGGCTGGAGTATGGCCCGAATGCTATAATCTCCATAGAACATAAAAGGTTGAGTCTGCACATGGCAGCACCAACAGATACGACAGTTCACGGAACCTTGGAAGAAGGGGTAGCACAACTGAACGAAGCAGAATACTTGGGACCTGACGATGAAATCCGATAGGGTGACCTTAGGCTCCAAGAAATTATGAACGATAGGGTGAGATTAAGGGAGAAAAGTGCTCTATTGGAATCAGAAGCCAAGAAGCTGGAGGACAGAATCAAGAGGGATTTTCTCGATAAAGAACTTAGGATGATAAAGCAAGGTGTGCACGATCACATGGACACAATTGGGGACTATTGTCGAGAGTTAATCAGCCTGATGCCTTGGATTGGACCACATATCACTAAATGGATCAACCATGGGGGCGCGATGCCAATGATCAAGTGTGCAACAATGACAGATGGGTACATTCCAAGGAAACTGGGGGATGATCGGATGAAACCCTATACAGGTGGTGCAACTGCCTAACTAACCATGGGAAGTATAGTCTTAGCACTCCAAGCAGTTGAAAGGAGGTGTGGGACTATAAACTACTATGCCTGGGAATTGCACAATGTTGGAGCTGCGCATGGGAGTAAAGTGTCACAAGGTCTGTGATTGTGCAAGGAGGTTTGTGCTGCCGCGCGGGTTGGCTGGAAAGTGACTGTTGGAGTCACTATTCATGATGTGATGCTCCACTTTAGACCAAATGGAGCGGGTGGTAGGCATTTAAGATGTGATTTATGGGCAAGATTTGGGAAAATCTGCCACCAAGGGAGCATTAATGAACCAGATTTAGGGGGAATGGTCGAATTCAAATTCAAAAAGTGCTATAAATTACAAAGGGTTGCCTAGAAAACAACACTTGGTCATTTGTGAATTGAGTTGTTTTGTACCTTGCACATTCTGAGCAGAGCCCTGTTTCACCTGTGTAGAGCATTAATTGAGCCCCTGATTCCGCAAGTGATAGATTTCTGGATGGACACAATGACAACATCTGAGGAAGTTATGGAAATTGTAGAGATGACTGCTGAAGAGGCCACGCAAGCTCTGACTGTGGGGGGTGCCCCTAAAGGCATCAGGATTGTGGCAGAAATCCCTAAATTGCCATGCACACTGAGGCTGAAGAAAGACAAACAGTTAATGATTCCTGTATATATGTGCCCACGAAACCTGTTGCGTGGCAAGTTAATAATGGAGGAGAAAGGGAAAGCTGTTAACGTGGAAACCAACGAGGATGAGGAAAACTTAGAGGACCTTATCATTGAAGAATACGAGGACGAAGGTATGGAGGAAGAAACTAAGCCTGCACACCCTCCAACAAAGTTGCCTGTCTATATCCCCCCATGGAAGGGGAAGGCAAAAGTGCCCAAGGACCTTGATGAGAGAAAGAGCTCACTCCAGACCCCGCTCCTCCTGGACGACATCATTTTTGAGGGCACGCACCTGGGACGGGTGCCTAGCTTGAAATTTGAAGATTTGGATCTCGCTGACCATGAGAAGTTCCCTCACCTAGAGACCGTGCAGCTCATGACGCCTAAGCAGAACACCACGGTGGGGGTTAACGAATTGTAGCTGCGAAAGTGGTTACATGGAGTGGAAAAGGTAGGATTATTAAACCTTCTCTAGGTGTCGCATTTGTACCGCACCCCAATAACAATTTTCGTCATCAGGCAACTGCTCTACCTGGTGCATGGTGGGTGTTTGTGGCTGTAGGAGCCTGTACCCATCATGAAACACTTGATTCACCACATTAATCGGCTTCTAGGCAAAGGAGAGGACCCCGCAAACACCTCAGAGGGGAAGAGCAGTGACTTGGCCATCGCGGAGGCCATGAAGAAGAAATACAAGCTAGCGAAAATGAAAAGAGGCTACACAATATCCAACATCAACAACAGATCCATCAAAGTAGCAACCCAAATACTAGCAGGTAAGCTCATGCAGAAGTGTCGCGCGAATGAGGTACCCACGCCGGTGGTGGCACTTGTTGTGCAGTGCGCAGAGGGGGTCCAATTTAATTGGTCCAAGTTCCTTTGCAACGAGTTCCTGGAAAATTTCCGCGAGGCCTAGGAACAAGGCAAAACATTCTACTATGCATGGCTTCTACTATTCATAGTGCTCGTGGCAGGGGAATTGCCAAAGGACAGTCAGTTCCCCACAACCGGAGGCTGCGAAGTATGCTTCGCTTTGGGCCATGAAGGACACAAATCAGATCCACAATAGCAAGATATTATGGGTGTTCATGGAAATGAACCTCAGAATGGGGATTAACCACAAGCCGCGGTTATCACCGACTATCTACAACAGCCTGCAAATTTTTGCAGAGTTTAAAGCGGACATCCACAGGATATACATCAGAGCACGTAAGGACCCAACTAAGAAATGGAGTGAGCTACTCTTCGTAGCCATAGAAGATGTAATTTTAACTGTACTGGAGACATGGTCACTGGAGTGGCGCGCCTCAGACATCGCAATGATGGAGAAGTCTGCTGCGCAAAAGAGGAAAGAGGAAGCCAAACTGTGCATGGCGCAGTTGGCAGAGAAGAGAAGGCATGAAGTAGTGGCAACAAAAGAGTAGGAGGCACAGGACACTGCGCAGATAGCCACGGATCAGAAAAAGGCTGCAACAGCAGTAGCACATGAGGCATCTGAGAAGGTGCGTGAGGGCCAAAAGCCACCTTTGCATGAGCAGGAGAAAGAAAAGAAAAGAGAGGAAGAGGAGGGCAGCGAAGACCCACAAACAACTTCAACACAACTAAAGCGCCAACGCCCAAGCGAGCGGACGGGGCCGTGCAAGAAGGTTAAGGCATCAAAGTTGTCTATTGACCTGATCACCCTTAATGACGGTGATCTATACGACATCGGCAAGACGGTGCGTGATGTCACCTTTGATGCCCTTCAAAACTTCACGCAAGAGAACCAGATTGTGTTGGGGGCCCTTAGAGCGTAACTGCAAGACTTACAGGTGCGCACTCCTTAGGCTGGAACCCTCTTGACTAGCTTCGTAGTAGGGACAAATGTAGCAAAGCAGATGGTGTGTGCCCGAACAACAAACACCATCTTGCTGCCAGAAGGGGCACTAATCACCCCAAATGAGGCCGACAGGCCTACAATTAGTGCACTCAAAGGTTTCGGGATTAACATGGTTGCGCTCCCACTAGAGATGTTATACATTCTACAGGATGGGATTACTGCAAAGCTGCGGGCTAGGGACAGCCGCGTGCTGCACGTATTAAGTGAGTAAAAGATCAACATGGAGCAATTGAGCTTGTAGCGTGATGAAGTGGTGTTGTAGAACCGACAGATGGTACTGGTACTAGAAGAAGCATGTTAGATGGTCCCTAAGCTAGATATCCTAGCAGATGCACTGGCAGAGGTGCGCATCCATTGACTAGCAGTAGGGGTGCATGAGGCATGGGAAGAAATGACTAAGGTTCAAGTAAAAGATCAACATGGAGCAATTGAGCTTGCAGCATGATGAAGTGGTGTCGTAGAACCGGCAGATGGTACTGGTATTGGAAGAAGCCTGTCAGATGGTCCCTAAGCTGGATATCCCAGCAGACGCACCAGCAGAGGCGCGCATCCATCGACTAGTAGCAGGGGTGTGCGAGGCATGGGAAGAAATGACTAAGGTTCAACTAGAGCTGAACCTTCAGATAGCAGAACTGCGGTTGAACGCGCAACCGTCCACCCCTCTAGAAGTACGAGAACATCGCGTTGGCGCTATTTCATCAGGGTTGGAAGAGATCAACAACGCAGTAAGGGATTACACCAGAATGATGGAGGAGTCACTTGAGGTCCTCACGAATCTGCAAGAGGACCCCAACATCCAGCGCTTAGAGACAGAAGTGCGTGAGCTCTAGCAGTAGTATGACAACGTCAAAGGGACTGCATAGACAGTGGCCCTCGCTTAGAGGCTTGCACGTATGCAACAGGCTAAAGCACTGAAAGAGCAAGTGGACGCAACACGGCACAAAGAAGCAGTCTTGAAGGTGCGCGTTCAGCCTTGGATCGACGAGGCCTTCACTATCACAACAACAATTGAAGGCAAGCTCACACAAATGCAAGGGACGTAGGAACAGGTCCAGGGATGCAGTTCCGACACCACAATCTCGGAACAATGGGTACAGGAGATTCAGCAGGGAACCACTCAGTGTGCTGCCAACCTTGCAGTGGTGCGAGCAGAGTTGGAGGGACTCCGTGCAAAGATCTCTGCGCCGATAGAGTGACTTGAGGGAAAGTCATGATGTTTGTGTTGGGGGCCTGTTGGGCATAGAATCCCCCCCAAGGCATGTTTTGGGGCTTAAAGCCCAAGTTTTGACCAAGTCCTTTGTGAAGACTCCTCGATTTTTGGGCGCGGAGCACGAAGTCATAACAGAGTCATAGGGCTGTCTGCCCTTGTTTTTGTAAATGTGATGTCGGCTTGAAAGATCCACCCATGGTTCATGGACCATGGGATTGTATAAATAGAGCGAGGCTCTAAGTGTAGAAGATAGTGAAGGGAATAGAAGAATAGAAAGGAAACATGATAAGTCTAAGAGATTGAGTCGAAGTGTAAAGTGTGTCTTGGTTCATAGAGTAAAAGAAGGCTCTACAGCTGAGTGTGCAGAGGCCTAGTAGTCTGCAACTGAGTGCGCAGGGCAGGTCGAGTCTGTAACCGTGGGAAGAAATAATAAAAAGAAGTTTTACCATATTCTTGTGTATCTTTTCCTGCTTTATGTATTATTGGGTATAATTTGCAAGTTTACTGTTTATTTGTTACGCGAACTTATATGAATGTGCTGTATAAATAAATATAATACAAGGCTCCTATTTATGCAAAGATAAGTAACTGGTGTAAGAAGATAGGTAAGATCTCGGGTGTGATTTAGGGGAATAATACAGAGCACTGCTCCAGCAGTGCGGAAGCCCCACATCCCCTAGTTAGTGTTGCGTGAAGACGAATCTATCAGAGCGCGAAGGCCAGGGAAGTGTGCGAAGAAACCTATGCACAGGGACTAGTAGTTGGACCAATTCAACCTCTCAGACATCTCAAGGGTGCGGAAATCTAGTTCCAACACCCCCATACTACTTTGGGTGAGACCTCAGTCCACGCTCCGCGGACTGTTGCCGAAAGGGCCAGTAGTATAGGGATTTTCTTGGCTATTTAACTCCGAACCTGGGTCAGGCCCCAACAAGCCAACACCCGCATACCAGTTCTTTCTTATTCTTCATCGCAAATCCTTTAGGTTGTTTCATGTAGATCTCTTCTTCCAGATCCTCATGAAGAAATGTTGTCTTCACATTCATATGTTGTACCTCAAAATCAAAAGCAGAAGCAACATATAAAAGTAATCTAGTAGAATCTACCTTGGAAACAGGAGAAAAAATATCACCAAAATCAATTCCCGACACCTGGGAATAACCTTTTGCTACCAACTGATATTTGTATTTCTCCACCTTTCCTTCTGCATTAATCTTCTTCTTAAACACCCATTTTCTTCCAATGGGTTTCCTTCCAGCCGACAACTCCACCAGATTCCAAGCCTTATTTTTGTGCAAAGATGCCATTTCATCAACCATGGCCTCTTTCTAGAGTTTGCCATCCTCTGAATCTATTACTTCTCTTATAGTTCTGAGATCATCATCAGTAATAGATAAAGAAAAATTTGAATAGAAAGCAGCTAGAATATACCTTTATGGCTACCTTCTTTCTCAAATTGATCTTCTCACAACAGGGATTTGTGGATCTTCATATTTTGATTCCTCTTCTTTTGTAGAGTCTGATTCCTCCTCCTTTAGCTCAAACTCTATCTTCTCAGGTTCCTTTGGTAGGAATTCATGTTTAATAACATCTTTAACCTCTCTAAACATCACATTGTGGTCGTACACAATCTTCCTTATTTTTGGATTCCAAATCTTATAACCTTTTAAACCATCCTTATACCCAATAAAGATGCACCTTTCAGATTTACTATCCAACTTGGTTCTTTTCTCCTTTAGAACATGTACATATGAATCACATCCAAATACCCTCAAATGTGAAAGAGAGGGTTTCTTACCAGTCAAATACCTCTTGTGGAGTCTTATCCTCCAACGTTGATGCAGGTGATCTATTGACCAGGTAACATGTAGTCTCCACCACCTCTTCCCAAAATTCCTGTCCTAACTCGGCCCCACTGAGCATGCTTCTTTCCTTTTCCATCAACACCCTATTCATTCTTTCTACGACTCCATTTTGCTGAGGTGTGTACGGAGTAGTCTTATGTCGTGTTATACCACACTTCTTACATAAATCTTCAAATTCCTTCTTGCAAAACTCTCCACTATTATTTGTCCTCAACACCTTTATCTTCTTCCATGTTTGGTTTTCCACCAAACCCTTAAATTCTTTAAACCTGTAAAGATTTCAGATTTCTTCCTGACCAAATATATCCATGTATTCCTTGAGAATTCATCAATAAATGATACATAGTACAGATATGCACCCAATGATGGAACCAACATAGGTCCAAACACATCACTGTGCACAAGCTCTAATATCTATTTTGCCCTCTTAGCACTAGGGGGGAAATTCACTCGATTCTGTTTCCCATAGACACAATTTTCATAGAAATAAAAATCCAAAGAGTAATTAGACATACCTTCTACCATACCATTACCATGAAGTATTTGAAGGCCCATATCTCCAAAATGTACAAGCCTTTGATGCCATAGCATGGTATTTTCTCCAGAGACCACTAGATTTTCTGCTCCACTTTTAGGAACCACAAAACTATTGCGCCCATCAATAACAGTTCTACCTTGAATCTTGTACAGAGTTCCAATCCGACTCCCCGCTTCAATACTAATGCTCCCCAAATCATATTGCAGGTATATTTCTCGAACATTGTTTTTACACCTGCATCATCTAGCATGCTTACAGAAATCAGATTTCTAGCCAATGCAGGAATATGGAGAACACTCGAAAGTGTTCTAATCCTTCCTCCTTTCAACTTCAACTTGACTTTGTTGTGAACAATGATTCTAGCCTTCTCGTCATCCCCTAAGAAGACATCACCACCATCATATTTATCATACTCATGAAACCACTCCCTGTGGGGAGTGAAGTGAATGGATGCACCTTAGTTAATCAACCATGCCTCATGATCTACATGTGTACTTGAAGAAGAAGCCAAGTACACATCCCCACTTTCATTTGAGGTGGTGTTCGCCTTTGCAGGAGGAGCATCATCAAATCCCTTTCCTTTCTCAAGAGCCTTAGATCTACAATCCTTTTTGAAGTACCCTTCCTTTCCGCATTTCCAGCACACCTTTATAGCTTTTCCTAGAGATTTAGATCTCCCTATAGATTTAGATCTCCCACTCAAGGATTTATATTTGTTTATGTTATGGGATTGTCCTCGTACACACAAGGCATCACCATTCTCTCCCTCCATATTATTTCATCTCATCTCCTTTAACAGCAAGGATGAGATTATTTCATCAAACTGCAAGGCAGTCACATTGCTACCTATTGCAAAAACCAGACTATCCCATGAATCTGGTAGATAACACAACAAACTAATGCATTTATCTTCATCTAAAATTTTTATATCAACATATAACAACTGACTTACCAAAGTATTACAGGCATTCAGATTCTCTGTCACCAAGTCTTCATCCTTCATCCTCAAGTTAAACAACTTTTTCTGTAGGAACAGTTTATTCACCAAAGACTTAGATTGGTACACATTCCCTAACTTGTCCCACAAAGCCTTCACTGAAGCTTCCATTGATACATTTAACAATACTGAATTTGAGATACACAACCGTATTATTCTCTTTGCGTTCTGATCCAACTTCGCTCAATCTTCTGTTGACAGTGTCATTGGTTTAGTACCTGGATCTACCGCGACCCACTGATCTTTATCCACCAGCAGATCCTCCATATTAAGTATCCACAACTCAAAACTTTGACCATTAAATTTCTCGATCTCTATCTTTCCACTGCTCGCCATCTTCTTTCACCATAAGAATCTATCCCGCAGATCTCCCATTGAACAGGGTCTACCATGTGCCTGAGAAAAACCCCTCAACAACAAAGGCATCCCCTTGAAACCAAAATAACTCTGATACCAAATGTAGGTTTTAACCCGTACAAAAATTACCTACATACGAATTCAAAAAACATAAAATAAATAATGGTGAGAGAATAAAACATAAAAAATATACACATATATTTTCCCTTGGATCCCAAAACCGAGACTACCAAATTGATTTTTTCATTATATTCCTTTCAATGTTACAATAAATATATATACATGCCAAAGCATCCATAAACCCCAATCAATTAGCCCTAGATTAGAACATAACAGTAGTTCCCTTGACTAGATCTACAAAATACCATGGGAAGAAAACATCATGCCCAAAACCATGTGCAAAAACCACGCACAAAACCATAGGTAGGTCTGCCCACTTAATATAGGGTCCAATTATTTTTCCTTGGGGTGCTACCCTGAACCCTTTAAAGGGGTCTACCATCCCCCTTAAACCCCCTGACAGGGGGGCTACCGCCACTGTGTGACCCCCTGCTACACCTCACGCAACGAAAAACCTCACGCAACGAACAAGGAAATAATATAACATACACCCAACACTATTGGTTGAATATAGGTGCATGAAGTCTTGAAATGTTTGCTGCTCTTCATGTGTAATAGAGGGATTTTTCCTTGACATTAGGAGTTTCCAATATTCAAGTGTAGGTGCTCCATTTCTGAGATTTGTGAGGATTTTGCAGAAATTGTTGGCAAAAAATAGTTGAAAGTGTTATGAATGTGTCGAAGTTGTGCCAAGGTGCAATGCCACGTGATGTGCCAACGTATAGAGGAATGTCCTTCACAGGTGGTAGCTTGCCTAAATCTTTGATAAGAATAATGGAGTGATTACCAAATGGTGCATTTCGATAAAGGGGGAATGAACCTCTTAGGTGATCATCAACGTGGGAAAGAATTTTTGGATTGATGAAGCTCATATCATCAATTAGGATGTACTCTACATGGTAGAGCTTCTCTTTCAAGTGTAAGGGCGACTATCCTTCAGGAGGATGCATTTATTGGATAAGGATGTGAAGGGAATATTGTATTGTAAGGGAATTTACGTTGAAAGCTGCAATGTCGGTGGGTGCAAGTAATAACAAAGGGTTTGTGCTTGTTGGGGAGTCTTTCATAAATGCACATTGAAAACATTTAATTAAATAAGATTTTCCTGTCCAAATTGACCCTTGTATGATGATTCTCAGTGGGGGTTTGGGTGAAGGGCTTTTGAAGTGAGAAATAATAATGGCAAAATTTGTTTGCTGGGTGGGAGAGAAGGTGTGATCTTAGGGGAGGGTTGAAAAAGGATGATGGTTGTTTTGAGTATTTGAGCGTTGAATTCAATGAAATTTATAGCAGTTTCTTGCAAGTGGAGAGGGATAGAAGTATGCGACCAATTGTGGTTAGCATCAAAGTCGCGATGGCCAATCATTTCAAGGTCATCAATTTCAATGTTGTAGCCTGGGTGGAGGTGAGAGATAATTTTCCATTCATTCATTTTCATGGGGTCAGGAGGGGGGTCGGGAGGGGTAGCCACATGAGTAGATTGATCTTTGGGCTGTAGAGTTTGTGGTTCTTGAATTTCTCGAGGAACATGCCATGGTGTATATGTCCATTTCTTTTGTTCCTAGTGTGCAATTATTTCCTCATCTGTGGATCCATTATCATTGGGGAGTGTACGGAAAGGGAAGTAAAATAGCAGTTCCATTGGTTTTGTTTTTGATGAGAAGAAAATGACCAAGAGTGGGCAACTTCAAGGAGGGGCAATGATTCCAATGATGCAGGTCTATTCATGTATGCAAGAATGAAGGTTGGTGGTGAAAGGGGATTTTCAGAATCATGAGAAACACGTCTAAAAATAGTTCTATTAACATTCAAAGAAATAAATGTGCGATTGCAGAGTGAGAGGGGTAGTTTTTGTAACATATGGCATATTTCTTGTGCACCAATGTCTCTATCTACAATGGTTTTTGTAAGGAGTTTCTAGATGACAGTAATAGTAGGTGCATTTGGAGTGACATTGTGCGAGAGACATGATAACATTTGGTGATAGCTCTCTGATCTTGTTTTTTATTTTGCTACATACTTTGAAATATAGCTTAACATAACATGGTGGGATAGAACTAGTTGAAAATCAACATTTTCTCTCTAGATAGAAAGTAGATCGACATTGTGTATATTCAATCTATCATCATTGTGAGCAGGGACGTAGGTTTTTTTACCTTTATGGTCAATGAACAATGAATATGTGGAGTTTAACTCCCACAATACTCCATATCGACAACTAATAACATTTTCTTTTTTGCGAAGATAAGAAGATTCATGACACTTTGTGTGACATTGAACATAGTTGACAAGCTCTTCATAGTCTTTAGACTGGGTTGACCTAAAGATTGATGTTGTGTCAAGAAGACATGGGTTATGAATTGTTGATTGGTGAAGCACGAGATTGGATTTTGGGGGTGTCATGGATTCTAGATAGTTACATAGTGATCAAAATATTTCTAAGCATCAAAAATTTTTGTTTCATTGTTCCAATCGAGAGTGTCCATATTTGGTGATTTTTTCAACCAAAGGAAGCCATGTATGTGTGTAGATCCTCTATGCTTCCATTCATATTTGAATATAATATGAAAGTCAAAGTTGGTTGAGATATATTTGTAATGTATAAATTAATGCAATGAGAAATGGTTATTAAAAAATACAGGCACCAAGAATCAACTGTGTGGAGGGATTTTTGTAGGACTTCTTTGAGGAAAATTGTAAATCTACAATGCATATATTGGGATGTTAGATGTGGGTTTTTAATTATGTTTTAATTCTCCATTGGAAGTGTTTATTCGAACCGAAGGGAACAAAGGTAGGAATGACCATGTGCAAGTCGTTCCATTTGGTATCAGCTGTACTGAGAGTGAAGAAAAATGTTGGGCTTCCAATTTGTGTGATCATTTCAGTTAGTTCACACCATTGCTTGTTCCAAAAATATTGTGTTCCTCGTAGGCCTGAGTTGAAGCACATGACTTGCTTGAGAAATTTTGAATCTGGGAAGTGACGAAGACATTATTGTAGATCTGAAATAGTTGTTGGCAAGTTGTTCTCAATGTATCTCTTCACAAAAATAGTAGCAGTTTATTGGCAACCATGGCTCATTAGAATGTTATAGAGGTAGTAGCAAAATATTGGATATTGGCCAAATCGGTTATCATGGTAGTGAAACAACTGAAAAGCATATTTTGTGTGATCATGGCAATTATTGTAGGAAAGAATGTGGGGAATTCCATATCAAAGAGGCCCTCGGTGATGTATTCATTCATAGCCGATAGAGATATTACAGACTAGTCACCCGAGCTTGTTGAATTTGGACGGTTCAAGTGAAATAAGCACAAATGTGTTCAAGTTCAGTACATGAATTTGGGAATATTGGAACGAAAGAAGAAGGTTGGATATCTAATGGAGGTAGCATGACATCAACATCGTAAGTAGAATCAACAATGGTTTGATGGGGTTCAAAAGAGGAGGCGGCTACATTATGAAGAATAAAAGAAATATCTGTAGGTTGATTTGGAAGAGAATAAATTTCATATGGGTTGACTTGGAAATCATTTTAGTAGGGATCATTAGTTAGTTTGTATTCAAGTGCCACAAGTACATGTGACTTGCAAACGAAGAATTCATCAGCCTTTTCAGAAGGATTATGTCTTTTCACAATGAGGATGTCTAGTTCAAGAACCATTCGAGGTAAGTATTTAACAATAGTAATTATGTCTTGAGGGAAGTTGATTGTATGGCCACTATATTTGTATTGACCACCACGAGCATGAGTGACTTGTAGAATGGGGTTCACACGTGCAATGATCATTTCCTCAACTTGTGTTAAATTTTGAAGGACATATGGTTGTTTTTTAGGGTCCATGTTGTTCAGATGAGAAAAACAATTAGTAGACTTAGATGATGCACAACAAAAGTAAGAAAGGATGCCATGTAAAAGCCTTGTTTTTGTACTTGGGTATGGTTCTTTGCATATTATGCAAACATGCATGGTAGAAAGTTTATCTATCCTTTCACAAAAGTGACGGTGTTCATCATTAAGGGGGGGTTATGTTGGTTTTGATGAAGGTGAGGTGAGCTTGTTTTCATAGTTCAGACAGCACTTGAGGTGGGAAGGGATGTAGTGGAAGTAGTAGGTTTTTTTCACTTTTTATAAAGAAGTCATCATCATGCATTTATTGTATCTTCATGTTGTGCATAAAGAAGATGCCTTCATTCGTTTTTATCCACATTTTGGCTGTTTCTTGCGTATCTAAGCAAGTAGAAATAATTTATTATTAGTTTGGAGACATAAGCAACTTAGAGTGAATCATAAACAAGTTTTTTATTCATAGAAAATGTTTTACAAGTTTTAGAATTCCATCTTTTTATTTGAATACCATTGAATGATATCAAGAATAGGTAAATGGATAAACATGCAATTTATAGACACATAAATGGTGGAGTAAGAATGAACTTACATTGTTGCAGATATAGATATATAGGTTATGTAAATTTTTAATGGGTAAGAATACATATTTTGGAATTATTAAACAAGATTATTGAAAAAAATCAATGTATAGACATATAAACAACGGAGGAAAAATACTAAATTGAATTTGCTACAGATGTTGATATGTATATTATGTAAATTGTGAAGGGATAAACATACATATTTTGGAATTATTGAAAAAGAGTATTGTCAAAGAAAGTGTGTAGCACAATAACATGGACATAATTTACAATATTATGGAACAATGAGCTATGCAAAAATGATACTTAATGTACAAAACAATAGTGTTCCTTGCAACCATGAAGAAAATTCAAAGGTAGCGAATAACAAGTCATTGTGAAATGGACATTGCCTGAATGTCCTTGGGGACCTCCTTGCATGCAGAGTCATATTGAATTTCTTATGAATTAACCAATATTGGTTGCAAGCGCTCAACACCATTGTAGGAGTCTATTTTGATGGAAAGTGTCAGCACGAAGCAATGACCTAAAACCCAACCACAAATTTCTTGGAGATCAGTTGGTTAAATAGAAAGAAGGAACAAGTCTTTTGTTGTGATGCCCATGAACTCATTTCTTGTGCCATTGAAAGTTATGATGTTTTCTAGGTGCCCGATGTGGTCATGTAACTCAATTAAAGTTTGTAACAGTAGTCACATTCTGGAAAGTCATCGTTACACTTTGAACAATGAGAAAGATTGTTAGAATTGTGCATCACTTTTTTCATGCATTATTTTCCATTGAAATATAATGGACATGCAAGAAAGTAGAAGTCATCCATGTGAAGAGCAGTCACATTTGCACAAACTGAAACCCATATTGCTTTCTTGGAGGCTTGCATGCAAGTAATTTCATGAATCGTCTTTTGTGCTAGGGCTCATTTGGAAGAAACATTGTAGTTTTTACTCAAAGATGGAGAGGAAGAGATATAGGCTATTTCATGGAACCATGTATGGAGTTGCTGAGTTTCTTCAATTTTTAGATTTATGACGAGAGTGCTAGTTGATATTGTCCCTATGGTGATTCCATTAAATTCAAATACACAACCTCCTTTGATTGCAAGGATTGGTGGGTTGTCAAAAGAGAAAAATTCAGCAAGGTTCTGTCTTATAGAGTCACAATGATCTCCCCATAGTGTTACATCAATGCTAAAACCCGAATTGTCCTTTAATGTGAGTGTTTTCCTTAGTGTTTCAGTTCCATCTCTTCATCAAATTTTCGAGGCAGGTGAGGTGGAGCTAACAACACCAATGAAATCTACATTGATATTTGGGCTTGCCGATTTGATTTCAGTGATAGTTTTGAAATGAAAGCTCTGATAAGAAAAGGTTGGATCATCTACCAAACATGGATTGACAGTGGATGCAATAAACAAGTAAATCTCCCATTTTTTATTTAGGTGGTTTTAGTTTGGGTTTGATTCTTTAACTGTGCCATTTGAAACGATGTATAATTGCCCAACTTGGATTATATTATAAAAATATTCAGCCAATTCAAAAAATGTGGAAAGGTGGATCTCCTCTCTATCACGATCAATAAGGTCAAATTCAAAGACTTTTCGAGATACACACGTGTTGTTGTAAGTCTTCAATGTTGTCTTTGCAGATGCTCTACCGTGGATTGACCAATACTTTCGTTAGGGATTGAGCACCTTGAATGAGATAGTTGTAGTTGTGGACGTAATTGTTGGAGTCACAATATAGGGCAAGCTCTCTTATGCTAATGAAGAGCTAGATTGGGATGTGCCTGCCTTTGTGTTGTAAATAATACTGAGAGGGGGGGGTGAATCAGTATTAGAAAATCAATAATATTGTCATTTCCTTTATCAGATTCATATACGCTACTTCAGTTAATGATACCCGCGTGAATACGCAACTGTGATTAATGCAACTAGCATATATCTAGTAAACTTATGATTCAGTTAGTTGATCTTCAATGAGTGCATCAGAACATTATTAACCATATGAATAAAAAACAGGTGCATTAACATAGAAAAAATCATCACACATAAGAAGCACACATGAACACCATGATGTAATGTGGAAACCCAATGTGGGTGAAAACCACCTGCTGCAATTCGTCTCTATCTTCCTTTAATAAGAAACTTCTTTTTATAATATTTATGTACTGGTGCAGTCTTATACCTGTATGCAGGCTTCTACCTGCATAAGGCTACAACCTTCTCTCATTCTCCGGCTTCTCCTGGAAGGGAGCTACAACCCCCTTAGCTCTTGTACTAGCCGATCCATTTACTAGTACGTAGGCGCTGGCCTACTGAATGCTCGAACCTTCACTCGTTTTCCAGCTGCTACTGGAAGGGAGCTCCAACACCTTGGATCTTGTACTGACTGATATGTTTACCAGTATGTAAGTGCCGGCCTACAGAAGGCTACGATCTTCTTTCTTCCTCCAGGGACCACGTTTCATAAATTTTCATACTGGATACTCCTAAAGCACAACACCATAATCTGAAGGCCACGTTTCATCCAATTTTCATACTGGACCTATCAACAACATTGAAGCACAAAATAAATCACCACTACAAAACACGCATATCTAAATCACCCAATACTGAAACACTGAAACCCTGTCAACAACGCAGTCACCAGAACCCAAAACAGACAATAGAACTCTGCAATAACAACCAGATCCAACTGCAACTTCAAAATATCATACTTCATATTGTATACACCACTATAATGAACCCAACCTGCATGTATAAGTGCTTTTACCAAAGAAAACCCGCATACAGATCTGCAAATTCTAACTTATAACTTTGCAGCTATTCCAGACATCAATTATACCTAGAACATAACATTTACAGAATAAACATGCGTCAATAATTCAGATCTAGTCGATCCATGATCAAACCATATAATGATAAAACATTCCAAGCCTTAAGATTTCGATCCATCGTTCATCATCATCCACATGGGTGCATCCTTGGTTTAGATCAAGCAAAGCATCACAAACCCATAACCAACATACTAGATATCACACTTCATCAGATATTCATTACTTGCACACTTGCTCTTCCTGGCCTAATGATCTTCTCCTTATATAGGTTTAGGCCTCTCTCAATACCATGGTCCAAAACCACGTAGAACCAATACCTTGGACTCAATAGCTAGGGTCAACACTTCGGACCAAATACCATGGACCAATACTAAAATACCACAGACCAATACTAAAATACCACAGACCAAAACTTAGATTCCCAACATGTACGTGCCTTTCCTTCTGTGAAACTGCGTGTGTACATATACGCATCTTTTGTTATGCTAACCCACGTGTATACACAGTTTCATCAAAGTTAACCTGCGTATACCTCTCTCTGATCATTAATTATTTTCTCTTGACCTGCTGCACTATGATCTGTCATCTGAGTGAGTTGTCATCAAGGACAACACCTGTATCATACCTCTGAGTGAGTTGCCATCAAGGAAAATACCTATATCATAATGCCAACACTTTGCATGTAGTAGTGTTGATGAGTCCTTAGTCAATGATTCTTTACGCCTCACAACCTCAAGTTCAACAAATTGAATGGACCTTATGTAAATGCACAAAAAATGAATTAATTTAGAATCCATTTTCTTTTTTATTGTTGTAATGTGGGTTGAGTGTAAAAAAAAAAACTAGAAGAGGGTAAATTCAAATGTTGGGCCTTACGAAGAGTTTTGAAGCACTTTGCAAGGTACGTTTTTAAGAAGAATGATTGAGCCGACTTGGATTTCTTCAGATGCAACTTGTGTACTATATGCAGATGGTAAAAAAGTCTTGCATTGACGTGTTCCATCGGAGAGAGTAATGTGGAAGTGTGAGGATGTAGTTTTTATGAGGTAATAAAGCCGATGTTGATTATTTGGAGTAGTGGTTGAATATTAGTGGAACCATTCAACAACAGAGGAATGGATTTCTTAGTCAAGTCTAGCTCCATGATATTAGCACAGGAAGTTTTTTTTGTGATGGTAATACATGTAATTCATTTTAATGCATTGGAAGAGATATTAAAACATAAAATGATGACGTATGTAAGGGAAGCATGAATTAGAATTGCAAATTTGATTGTCTAGAATGACTTGCTCAAAATGCTATGTAAGCAACACCCCAACTTTGTAAACAAGTGGACCAACAATGTAGTTTCTATCACCCTTCATCATGCATATGGATTTTCAAACATGGACACATCAGTCTTGAATTTCGTACACACTTGAAGTTGGGTTAAAAATGATAGGTCATGTTTTGCACTTAAAAATAGTTTTGCATCTTGATAGATTTGATCCCTCTTGCTTGCTAGAGTCAGAGTTAGATGGATCTATGTTGGTTTAAAGGGACATTGTTATCATGATTATATTGAAGGCATACATTGCCTTGAGGAATTGAATCATTAAATTTTAAAAATTTGTCATTCATCAGCGAAATTTGTTTTGATTTTATAAGAATGTCTTGCTATAGGTGAATCCCCAAAATGTGAATTCACTGAACCATGCTATATCATACTATATCCATGCTGGAATATAGTAAAAATTGCTTGTGTCAAGAACCCATAGAGATGTATCCCCGTGTTCTTCATAAAATATGTATTCATTGACAAATGTGTTGCATGCATAACACTCAATTTCCTTCACAATGCTCAAAAGGGCATCTTCTATGACAATGGACAAGGGCACTAGCTTTCTTTTCATCCACACTTGTTAAAATATGAATGAGCACTGAAAATCATTGGTAAAAATATGTACTTCGTAAGTTTTAAATGATAAATTTGAAAAAGGTTTTATTTTGTATTATAAACTTATTAACTCAATTAAAGAAGTTTGTTGGGAAATGGGGTGTTATAATGTTCAAAAAGACATCCTCTATTACCACGAGCAAGGAAACTTGCTGTTATTGCAACCACACTTGTTAAAATGTGAATGAGCATTGAAAATAATTGGTAAAAATATGTACTTTGTAAGTTTTAAGTGATAATGTTGAAAAATCTAAAGAGGCATTGGTTGTGGAAGTTGTTGTTGTTGATTTCATGGTTGTTAATCCAAGATCGGTATTTGCATTACTCATACTTAGAAGAGGCATATTTGGAGATAATGCTCACATCTCTAATTTATTAAACACAAAACTTTATATACAAATATTTATTTGATCTGAACGAATATAATCAAAGACCCAACTACTAAATAATTTTAATATGGTTAATGATTTAGAAATTCATGAAGATGGTAGTGTAGAGTGTCATGATATATGAAGTCTATGATGTATGCCAAGTGTTGTAAGTAGACAAGTCTATCAAGAATAAAAGGTAATATAGCAGGGAATGAAAGAAATAGTTTATCCTTTGTAACCATTTTATAATGTGGTTGACACCATTTTAAAATTATTTTAATACACATAATTTTTCAATTTGGATGTGTCAGCCTATGGCTTTCTAGATTAAAAAAATGGAACATAAAAAAAATTCTAGAATTGATTTAAATCAAATATATATCTAAATATGCATGCTAACTATATAGAAACTTAGATTGTGAGATAAAGTATAATTAATGAAACATATCTCTAAAGTATAATAATCGTTTTATTTATTTATTAAATTGTAACTTTTATTGATATAAAATATTAATATTTTATTAATATAAAATATTGAGAAAAATATAATCACATTTGTTTGTTTTCTCCTACTACGAATTCAACTACTACACAATGAATTACAAATAAAATTTATTAACACAGGGGTAATTCAAACAAATTTCCTCTATTCTTACAACATGAGTGCTTGCATTATCCCATTGATGCAATCCAAAATATGTTTGTAATATTGCAATGATCCACATGAGAGTAGGGTGACTGCACTGCTTCATGTAAGTGACTTAGCTAACCTTCCTTTTTTAGCTGCCACAACTCCTGAACTTGTGGCAGCTATCATTTCACTTGAGGTTTGTGATACATGCAATCTAATCTACAATACTAACAATATCCCTTTTCACTAGAAACTTTGTGTTGTTAACTAAAATACTTCACTAATATGAACACTACACATCTATATTTTCCCATGATAGCATCCTTAGAAGGAAATTGTACCTTTTGACGAAAAAATATAAATTTCCATACAAGTCTATACAAATAATATATTAAAATGAAAAAATATTGTATCAAAGTTTATAAAAAATCATCCATAAATAATGTTCGTATTATCTCTACCTACACAGACATAATGCAATCATTAATTATATTTCTATTTTAATTGTAATTTTTATTAGTTTTGTTATACTTGCCGTAAGTAGGATATATTGTGCTCAGTTTTTTTTTCATTGCCTATTAGTTTTTTTCTTTTTAACAATAATGAGTACTCATTATATTAATTATGCATCTGGTCACAACAATATACACAAGTGAGTTACAATTTGAATTTTCCCATGGGCTTCAATTTTGTCATTTCTAGACTGCCAAGCCCAAATGTTCATGATCACTACAAAATTATACAATTGATACAATACTCTTATTTATCTTACTAGTATATATTCGAAAAAATTGAGACAACTGGATTACACAGAAAAAAATAGTCATTACAAATTGAAGCTAAGCATTAGGATCAACCAGGCGATTTAAATCTATGCCAAAATTCTGAGCTTCAAAAGGGTTTCTTTGTTCTTTCGGAGGGGATCTCGACTTTGACACCTAGAGTTGAAGGTCTTCAATCATGGTGCGTAACACTCCTATCTCATCCTTAACCTTAGAAACCTTCTTACTTTTGGCATCAATAGTCTCTAAATTTTCGTTTGCCACCACCCTATGATGATACATCAAGTTCTTTATGTCCAAGAACTATGATTTGATCTCTATGAGCTCCTATGCGCACTGCACACAAACAACCAGAGTTGGGGAGGACAAAAAACTCAGTTGGTGACCCATTGCTTGGCATGATGCCTCCTTCTCTGTCGCCGAGCCAATGTGTGGACATATTCTTCCCCATGAACCTGAATCCATCCCCTCAGAGTGCCACCGAATTACGGAACCTGACCAAGAGGCGGTGCACTAGTGAGGCTCTTCCTAAGTTAAGCTCCATTGAGCCGGTCAAGGAAGGCTAGAGCACTGAACAGAAGGGAGGACGCATAGCCAGTCCCAGAGAAATAATGCAGTCCCACACCTTAGAGAGGCTTTTATATTCTTCTCACTAGGCGGATAGAACCCAATCCAACCTGGAATAGAAATCACCCGCAGAATAGGAAGTGTCAGAGAACTCATTTGCAATTTATAACAGTGGCTCTACAGATACAATCCCGAGCCACCGGGATCCCAATACGACATCAATCATTTCTATGAGTGGAGATAGAGCGACCATTATTCGCAGACGATAGCTTGAGCAATTGGTTTGTCTATTTTGGGCCATGAGGAGTAAATGTAACACGTAGGGAGAGAGGGCTTATATGGAAACCAACTTCACATACCTGCAATGAACCTTGAACCTTGAAATCGACATGAGGAATCCCATGCTTAACTGTAGACTAGGCCCAAATGGCTTCATATAGAGGGGGTAATGGAGGTCACACAAGACGAGAGTCGGGAGGTGTATTATCACACCGATGAGTGAAGAAGGACGGTCATATATCATGTTGCAGATGGTTAGGGAGTGATAAGGAGTGACGGGGGCAACGAAAATATTCCATATGTGGCAAGGATAAGTGGGTATATAGGGGGGGCGAACATGAAGGGGCTAATCATGGGGAAGGGTTAGGGAATAGGGTAAAGACTAGAGACTCCATTTATTTCCAAATTTCCTTCAGGTAATCGACATGATTTTTTTTCCATCGGGTCTTTCTATGAATTAAGGTTTCAGAGTATGTGCCAGGCTTGTGAGCTATCAAAGGAAGGAAGAATAGTTTGAGTAAGAAGGAGAGTCTGGCTTAGGTGATTGTCTTTGGCAAAGGAAGTGTTTCTTAAATGTCTAATAATCATATAGGAGTGACCTAGAATTGTGATATTTTTAACTTCCCTCTTCTTGGCTAGGAGTCCCATATAGAAGTTATAAACTTCTACTTGATTGCTGGTCTTGATGCCAAGTCCCCATGCATACTTGTCCACTATTATTCCATCAGAATTAAAGAGAGTACCTCCCCCTCCTACCACCCCTTCCTATTAGTTTCTTTTGACATTTTTTTTTACAGTCGTTTATATAGTTTAACATTACAAATTTAATTT
The DNA here is from genome assembly GCA_031772625.1 of Pinus tabuliformis. Taxonomy (NCBI): domain Eukaryota; kingdom Viridiplantae; phylum Streptophyta; class Pinopsida; order Pinales; family Pinaceae; genus Pinus; species Pinus tabuliformis. The sequence continues at coordinate 179,500,121 of CM062808.1, forward strand.
TATTACTTTTAATATATATATATATATATTAATTTGTTTGGTTGACCTATTATTTTCTCTCATTACCTTTGTACAATTAAAAATGACAGATTTGATGGGAAAGTACCAAGTTTTAATTATATATTTATGATCCATCTGAAGCCCAACGTACCTAAGTTGTAAACTTCCTCTTGAAGATTAAATATTTCGCATGATGTTCTAGTGGAAAAAGTGATAGATCACATATTTAAATGAGAATGCTAATACACAAGGTTGACTTTTCAGTACATTTAAATCCTTGATGCATGACAAAGGACATGTCAACTACTAAGTGAAAAGCATTGTCAATTCCACTGTCAAGCATGCCCCCCTCCACCATGGTTGTAGGCATACTAGAATTTCTAGACCACATGAAAAATTGCATACTGCAAAATATCACTGACAGGAAGACAAGAATTAGGAAAATAAATAGGCATTGTCTCCCGATGCCACAAATTCGCCTAGATGAATTTTTTTTTCTAGAATCCGGTAAATTTCTTTTAGTAAAATAAGAATGTTGGAGTGTTTGAATCATTTTTTTTTAATGGTGGAAATGGATTCAGCATCATCAAGAAAATCCTAAATTTTAGTTGAGTTAATGCTTCCTATATCTTAGATTTTGGTTGAGAAATTCTCTCAACCTCTCTTCCATGAGAAACCCTATATATTAGAGTAATATCTGAATGTAATTTTGTTTGTGTGTACGCATACATACCTTATGAAATACTATAATGTGAGATTTCAATCATTCTTTCTTGGTATCAGAGCGCAAGGGTTGATCCGTGTTTATTTAAACTTCCATTGAGGTTGTTTAGAAACATATCGCCCTGGCATGGAAGCCGCCATGTGTTTGAAGAAAACATGTTGCATTGGAAATATTGAGATCCATTGAGAGCTACGGATCATAGAGGTCTGCTGCGCTAGGGTGAAGTGATTGTGAGTTGGAAGGGATACGTTGATTCAAAGAGTCACTGCCTATGTGAGGTTCCAATTATTGGACAACAAAAACCACTCACAGGGTGACAATTGTGGTTATTTCGTCGAAGGATGACTCAACAAATGGCAAGTTCTAAGTGTAGAATCAAAGTACTTATTACAGTGAGATGAAATAGATGATACGATTAGTTTTTTGTTTCCTGGATGAGGCCACTATTCGTAAATAAAAAAATTAGTGAGGCCTGTGCATTGACGGTTGGTGTGGCAACTTGCGACAGTCAAAAATATTCAGTATCACATCAATGGACACATGATGAAAGATGTGGAATTTAATTTATCTGATGCCTATCTCAATGAAGCATCCCACGAGTTGAACGATGCTCTTGATAATTTCTTGTGTTATTGGTGGATGTGTGTGTGGAGAAGACCTCTACATAGTGGAGCTGGGTATCGGTCAGAACAAGTGTTGCCCAACACATTTTGGAGTTTCCATGGAGAATGTGCGCAAATTGAAGAACACTGCAGTCAAGTGTTGTTAGAACTTTGTGGACGTGGTGTGCATAAGGAGCTTGTTGTTAGCCTTTATGAGTTTTTATGGCTTTGAAATTCGTGGTTTGGCTGCTAGTATAGGGGCAAAAATAATTGCAGAGAAAGGTATTTCAATGTTAAAATTTAAAGAGTATTTTTTATGTTATTTTCCCAACCCATGATAGTATGATGGACCCAGGGGTTTGTGCTCGTCTAATAGGTCTTGACAACTTCCATAATGAAATGGTTATTAGTTCTGTGACCCTGGCTCATGGAGGGTTGCGGTTGAGGTTGACTCCTTCCATGCCCATGGCCTCCTCCTTGGCTTCAAAATCCCCTAGGATTTCTCCCCTGAAGTGAGGGAGGTCGAGCCATTTCTTGTTGATGATAGTAGTAAGGATGGGGAATACAAATCAAAACTAACACCAAAACCTTAACAACCAGAGATCTCATCTAGGAAACAAACCAAAGAACTAGAAGACAACCTAGAGGGGGCTACCACCCGACTAAATTAAAGTGCAATCTTGCAGATGTTAGAAAAACATGTGTAGTAGAATAATGATCATTAAACCAAACCAAATGAGTGTTTCCCACCCTCTTGACAGGGTTTCATCCATAAATTATAACATTAGTAGTCCATAACCCACCATAATCCCATAGATAGGAGACAATACTAAAGAACAGGGTTATCCCCTCAAATCCTCCCCAAGACAAGCTAGATGGAGGGTTCTTCTTAAATACAGAGGAAGTAAACATAACACCCAAACACTTGATAGAAAATTTAACTAAATAGACACTCCAAATATGCATGAGTGAAAAATTTGGCAAGATACTAAGACAAATAGACGGGTTTTTGGGTAAGAGCCATAGGACCCTAGGAAACCCAGCTAAAACACAGACCCCTACATTCCATAATTCCATAGAAAATTCTGTTCTAGACTAGAAATACACACCAGTAGCCTCCATCCACAAACTACTGAGACACAAGTAGAACATAAGGAAAATGGTATATGATAATTTGACAGTGTGAACATACCTGCGAAAACAATGAACATGAGGGTGAACTATTCCAACATCGACTAGGTTTTGAGCCTATTCTTTACCTTTCATTGTCATCCAAGTGTTGATACCCTTTTTGGGAAGGCCTGTAATACCAGGGACAATTCCAAAACACTTTGACGCTACTTGTATTGAAACCAAAGGTCTTGTCTACGAGCCTTTCCAAATATCGTCGATTGGAAATATTTAACCTCCTTGCCACCTTTTGCATAGGAAAACATGAATGAGGGTGGCCACACACCCACCCACTGTGCCCTATCATTATTATCATGACAAGGGGACACAAATCCCATTGATGCCTCACAATGAGTTCTCACCCCAATCAGGGAATATTAGATTATTAATATTATTGAAATAAGTTTTTAACATTTATACAGATATCTTGGATTTTCTATATTTGAAAGTAAAATAGTCTTTATGTTATTGAATCTATACAGTTTAAATGGTTTTTTTTTTTTTTTTTATATGAATAACTTTATATTTATAATTTATTATATTATTCAATAAATAAATAAGTTTTTTGTATTTATAAATTAACTATTATTATTATTATTGTTATTAGAGGAATGACTCAATGACTAAGAAAGAGCCGATATGTCTAGTATTGAACACAATTGGTGATCAGGAGCTCAAGTCCAAGCCATGGAAAAGGCTAAAAAATTGAAAGTGTTCAAAAACACTTGCAACCTGAATGACTGGATAGGCCTCGTCGATATGATCCTGCTGCCATGAATGACACTCAAATCTGACACTGTATGGAGGAGTTATCGCATTTTGAAAATGCCCAATAACTTGCAAAATTTGAATTTAAAAAAAATATATATATTCTGAAGAATATTCCATTAAATATTTGTGGGAATATTCTGTTCTGGCTGGCCAATAAATGAGTGCCACGTGGCCTGCCCGGAGGCTGCCACTTGGACCCTAGAACACAAGTTTGTTTTTGTAAAAAATTATGGAGCGCCCAGGATTCGACACCAGGAGGTGTGGCAGCCAGCCCACAGGCCCGCCTACAAGATATTTATGAACCAACTATGGAGTCAATGCATATTTAAGTTTTATTTAAGGTTCAATTTGGGCGGAAAAGGGTCGAGCCCCTATTGGCCAGCTCCCTAACCACATGACCTGGGGGCGGAACCAAAGGCTTAAACTCGACAGTCACGGTTTTAGCGACGGTTACGATATGTGGTCACATGCGCATAGTTAGGGCCAACAGTTACGGTCTATCTGGCAGTAAAGTTGGCAGAGCATGCCATTTTGGCGGATTTTCCAAATTTAGTGGAGTTAACTACAGTCCCTCCACATTTAGTGGAGTTTCTTTAGGGGAAACTGGACAAAACTTCAGTTGGTCATAACTTTGGCATGGAAGAACCTTTTTGGATGATTTTTTTTTTTTGGATTTTATATCTTCTCATCATTCTGGAGCCATTGGTATAGGTTGTAGGGCCATTGAAGTTCATCTTCAGCCCCATTTGCTTCAAGGAAGGCAAGAGAGCCATCAGGGCCAAGAGGGAGTTGGAGCTGTGTTAGGCTATGCTTAACCATTTGAAGTGAACCAATAGTCATTTTTAGCTATTTTCAGCATTCCAGAGCTATTGGGATAGGTTCTAGAGGCAGTAGAGGTGTTCTACAGCCATTTTAGCTTCAGGGAAGCTTTTTGAGCCATAAGGGCCATTTGGGAAATGGAGCTGTTTTGAGTTGTACCTCTCTGTTTGAGGTGAACCAAAGATCATTTCCTGCTATTTTCGACCTTCTAAGCCTATTAGAAGAGGTTTCAGATCTGTTTGAAGACTTTTAGAGCCTGAAAATCTTCAAGAGAGTTTTCAGAGACTGTAGGGCCATTTGGAGAAGGCACTGTATTGGGTAATCCTTCACTGTTTAGTGATTTTGGAAAGGCATTCTTAGCTTTTTAATGTCTTCTGAATCTATTTTTGCATTCATATTTTCCTATTGCGGCACTTTAAACTTGTATTTCATTTGAGAGCATTATAATACAAGAGGACAATCTCATTTTGGGAGGTTTGATCCAGCAGACGTGGCCTAGGAGGGGTGAATTGCTCACCAAACATCTGTGGCATGTTATGCTGAAGTTATCTTGCTGTGTATTTCTTATTTAATATGTTAAACAACAAATTAAATTAACTTTCCTTCACACATAAACTCATAAAGAACTACCAAAAATACTTTGTTTAATCAACAAGACATGGAAAACTTTGCACACATTTAATTTAATGGAAATGGATACCTTGCATACATTTTCAAGTACTTCCATTTTCAGATTAGATGGTATCAGACCTTGGGTTAAGGATTTGCTTGTGCAAAAAGTGTTAAAGCAGTGTAAGAGATTGACTGTTTTATTGTTTGCAAAATGGTTGATTTTAGGAGTTTGCTTGAATTGAAAGGATAGCTGATGTTAGCTAAGTCTTGGAAAGGGTTGAAGACTATTTTCCTTACCACAATTTACCTCAATATTATCTTTGGAAAACAAACCCATTTGATTTGTGTTTGCTACAAAAGCTATTGGAGTTTGTGTTTTATGGCTACTTTAATAAAAATATGGCTATAAAGACATTTGGTCAAAATCTTGTCATTTTCTTGAAAGCTTTGAGAACTTTTAGTTGGAAGTTTGTTTTGTTAATTGACCATTTACATAATGTCAACTTCTTCCACAAGTGAAGTTTCCTCCTTCACGAAATTCTTCAATGAGGACATGAAAAATGAGTTCATTAAGGTGAAGGACATGGTGTAGATTCTCATTGAGGATCAAAGAGAAAGTGTTAAGCTTCATGCACAATTGTTGGCTATGAAGGATGAGAAGGAAACGATTATCCAAAGACTTCATGACATGGAGAAACAACTCCTTCAAGCTCAAGAATCTTTGTTCAAGAAAATTCATGAGGATGAGGTAAATCATTCAAACTTGTCTTCAATTTCCTCAATTGAAAAGTGCGTTGGTTCTTTTGGAAAACATACAAGGGGTATAGGGTCCAAATTAATGTTTAATATGGGATATCAAGAAGGCAAAGGTTTGGGCAAGGATGCACAAGGCATGGTTGGTCCTATTTCAATTGTGGAGCGACCTAAGAATGTTGGTCTTGGATATGTGCAGTCTAATGGTGAAGAATTCAAATCTTTGAATGCATGTGATGCAGATTTGAAAAGAACTTTTGTTCCAAGTTCTAATACACAAACATGTCAAGTTTGTTTTCAAGTTGATTTCCATTGTGTTAAGCCTTCATTGCAGCAAAAGAGGTATAAGCATTCACATGATCAATTTGATTATGTTTCAACAAAGAATGATAATTTTTCTTATTCAAATGAAAGAAAGTTTTGTTGCACATTTTGTGGTGGATTTAACCATGTTGCTTCAAGTTGCTGGGTGAAAGAAAAAACATATGGAAGCAGAAGATGCAAAGAAAAATTTCACAGAAATTGATGGAAAGTTTCACATTTTGTCAAAAGAAGGGACATCATGTTTCTCATTTTTGGACTTTGTATCCAACTCATCATCCAAAGCACATGCAACTAGAGGACAAAAATATTGGTGCAAATGGATCTATGGATGCCATTATTGATGTGGAAATGAAAGATTCACATGAAGAACTGTTGTTACAACAGAAGACGCCATGGAGTTGGCTTGGTAGGAAGTGGACTAACTTCTTAATTAGTAATTCATACTCATTTTGTACATGAAAATTTCAGATTGGTATGCATGTATTTCAGTTGAAAAGTTTGATGCAAAATTGCATGTAAAAGCAGTTTCAGTTGAAATTCCTTCAATTGAATTTTCCTTGCTGTTGCAAAAGTTCACCATGGAGGTGTAAAAGATGGGTATGATACTCACTTATATTGCAGCAATGTCATTATGGGTCAGCTCTTAGTCACCCACATGTTTTTGGGATGATGTACATGTAGTTGGTATTTGAAAAGAAGAGTTGAAGTTGCACATGTTTGTCGACTTGTGTCGATTGTGGGCACACTTTTTACATTGATGGTTGTGTCAATTGTATAACACATTTCATTGTCAACTTGTTGTTGATGTCGTATGTTGCACAAGGTGCATTTGGTGTCGATTGGGGTAGAGAACGAAGTGTCGATGCAAAGCAGTGCAAGATTCCATGCGATGGAAAGGCATGCAAGCAAAGAAGGCACAAAGTTCAGCAAGTGTCATTGCTATTTTCAGAATGTCAGATTTGTATGGTGAGGAAACTTGGTCAGGATTCGACACCAGTACATGGCTCATTCAACAAAATTCGCCATGAGGACAGTTAGCAAGTCAGGAAAATTTTTGGAAGCTACACAGAAGAGGATGATGTTGTTATTCTCTCATTTACTGTTTAGTTCAGTTTCATCACTTTAGTGAGCTTTTGGGGTCCAAAATCTTCTCATTTGGGAGGTGTGATCAGGTGATCAAGTCCAAGCCATGGAAAAGGCTCAAAAATTGAAAGTTTTCAAAAACACTTGCAACTTGAACAGCCAGATAGGCCTCATCGATACGATCCTATTGCCATGAACGACACTCAAATCTGACACCGTATGGAGGAGTTATCGCATTTTGAAAATGCCCAATAACTTGCAAAATTTGAATTAAAAAAAAAAAATCAAAAAGGAATATTTCAAAGAATATTCCTTGGAATATTCCCTAGAATATTTGTGGGAATATTTCATTCTGGCTGGCCAATAAATGAGCGCCACGTGGCCCCTAGAATGCAAGTTTGTTTTTGTAGAATCTTTATGGAGCTTGCAGGATTCGACCCTGAGTCGGGTGGCCGCTAACCCACAGGCCCGACCGGCCCACCTACATGATATTTCTTAACCAACTATGGAGTCAATGTGTATTTAAGTTTTATTTAAGGTTCCATTTGGGCGGAAAAGGGGCCAACCCACTAACCACATGACCTGGGGGCGGAACCAAAGGCTTAAACCCGACAGTCACGGTTTTGGCGACGACTACGATACGTGGTCACATGCACGTAGTTAGGGCTGGAATTTATGGTCTAACTAGTAGTAAATTTGGTGGAGAGTGCCATTTTTGGTGGATTTTCCAAATTTAGTGGAGTTAACTACAGTCTCTCCACATTTAGTGGAGTTTCTTTAAGGGAAATTCGACAAAACTTCAGTTGGTCATAAATTTGGCATGGAAGAACCTTTTTGGACGATTTCTTTTTTGATTTCCTATCTTCTCATCATTCTGGAGCCATTGGTACAGGTTTCAGAGCCATTGGAGTTCATCTTTAGCCCAGTTTTCTTCAGGGAAGCCAAGAGAGCCGTTAGGGCCAAGAGGGAGTTGGAGTTGTGTTAGGCTATGCTTAACCATTTGAAGTAAACCAATAGTCATTTTCAGCTATTTTCAGCATTCCAGAGATATTGGGATAGGTTCCTGAGGTAGTAGAGGTGTTATACATCCATTTTGTCTTCGGGGAAGCTTTTCGAGCCATCGGGGTCATTTGGGAAATATAGTTGTTTTGTGTTGTACCTCTCTGTTTGAGGTGAACCAAAGATCATTTCCTGCTATTTTCAACCTTTTGAACCTATTGGAAGATGTTTCAAATATTTTTGAAGACTTTTAGAGCCCAATCATATTCAGGAGAGTTTTCAGAGCTTGCAGGTCCATTTGCAGAATACACTGTATTGGGTAATCTTTCACTGTTTAGTGATTTTGGAAAGGCATTCTTAGCATCTTAATGTCTTCTATATCTGTTTTTGCATTCATATTTTCCTATTGAAGAACTTTTAAACTTGTATTGCATTTGAGAGCATTATAATACAAGAGGACAATCTCATTTTGGGAGGCTTGATCCAACAGACGTAGCCTAGGAGGGGTGAACTACTCACCAAACATCTGTGTCATGTTATGCTGAAGTTATCTTGTTGTGTATTTCTGATTTAATATGTTAAACAACAAATTAAATTAACTTTCCTTCACACATAAACTCATAAACAGCTACCAAAAACACTTTGTTTAATCAGCAAGACATGGAAAACTTTGCACACATTTAATTTAATGGAAATGGATACCTTGCACACATTTTCAAGTACTTCCATTTTCAGATCAGATGGTATCAGAGCTCGGGTTGAGCATTTGTTTGTGCAAAAGGTGTTAAAGCAGTGTAAGAGATTGATTGTTTTATTGTTTGCAAAATGGTTGATTGTATGAGTTTGCTTGAGTTGAAAGGATAGCTGATGTTAGCTAAGTCTTGGAAAGGGTTGAAGGCTATTTTCCTTACCATAATTTACCTCAAGATTATCTTTGGAAAACAAACCCATTTTATTTGTGTTTGCTACAAAAGCTATTGGAGTTTGTGTTTTATGGCTGCTTGAATAAGAGTATGGCTGTAAAGACATTTGGTCAAAAGCTTGTCATTTTTTTGAAAGCTTTGAGAACTTTTAGTTGGAAGTTCCTTTTGTTAATTGACCATTTACATAATGCCAACTTATTCCACAAGTGAAGTGATCCGAATTGGATCCTAAACACTCTAAGTTTTCATGACTGTTTCAAATTATGCCAAAAGATTCAAGTCTTAGAAAATTCAAGCTATCAGAAGGAATCCTCATGACAGTTGCAGTTGTGGCCAGAGCGAAACAATGAGGACCCTTGGTCGAGCGCGCAGACCGTTGGCCCATGGTAAAGCACGATGGCACAAATTGGCAAAACCAGAGGCTAAATCGAGAAACGAAGGTAGAGCGCTAATCACGTATCGTAGGGAATCCCCCTCAGTGAAGGAAAGCACCAAAGCGCCCAAACCTGAAATCGCTGTGAAATACAGAAAAGTAACTGTTTCGGTTACGTAGCGCAAGATTCCACAAATTGGAAGGATATCAGAAGGCTTCAAGGCGGTAAGCAGATTTGACTGAGTCTCGCCCGATGCCACACACCAAGCAACATGCGTCCAACGGATGAGAGAGAAAACCACCCGCATCGGACGGGTAAACGTCATGCAACTTACCCGCCCGATATGAACGACGACCGTAGGATCTGGGGGGCCCAGATCAATGGCGGAGGTGCATCTAGATGAATGACCAGATTTGGTGAAGTTATAAAGCAAGATTACAGGGGATTTGAAGTCCGACGTGGATGATGCGTTGGCAAAAGAGTCATGATTCACAGGCAATCTTGAAGCAAATGGAATTAATGGCCATTCAAAAATGATTCAAGGAATCTGACACTCAGTTCGTTAGGAAACAGGTGGCCACCTCCCTGCAAGACGTTACCCTGTGATGATGACGTAGAGCAAAGGAATTCGAACGGACAGAGGTAGGGAAACCAGAAGGCCGGGAAGCGGAAACGAACACTCAAAGAGCATACTAGCCTTAAATCCATAAAATGACAGAAGCAGAGAACAACAACAACAACAACAACCAGAGGAGTTAGTTAGACGAAGAAAGCTAAGAGTAGAGAACAAAGAGTAGAAGCCGAGTTGACTTGAAGGAAGCATCGAGCCAGACACAGCCAAAGAGAGAGTCAGAGTCTGTGTACTCCATAGAAGGCTTGAGAGACTCAAGTGAACTCCTCGGCATAGGCCTGTCATACCACTGTGACCAGTAGAGGTCGTATTTCAGTAAGGAGAGTCTGTGAACTCTAGTCTTACAGATTTTTATATGTTCAGTGAGACTTGAATTGAGGTCACTGTTGTAAAAAATCTGCTTGAAAACATAATAGAGAGGCCACCACTGAAGGCTGGACCAGGAGACGTAGCCTAGGAGCATTGGATGAACTGCTTATTAAACTTGTTGTGTTTACATGTTTGCCTGTTATGTTTTCTCTAACTGCCTCAGTGTATGTATTATAGCAATCTTATCGGTCCATTGCATAAATAAACATAGGCACATCCATGCACATGAGTCTATAATACCTTTAATTCTTTGTCCTAGATAAATCCTAGATCATGAAGTTTCCTCCTTCATGAAATTCTTCGATGAGGACATGAAGAATGAGTTCATTAAGGTGAAGGACATGGTGCAGATTCTAACTAAGGATCAAAGAGAAAGTGTTATGATTCATGCACAATTGTTGGCTATGAAGGTGTTGTGCCCTACAACAACCCCCCATTTCATATCATATTTATTTACTAAATCAATATATGAAATGGGTCCCTTTAGAAGTTAGTTGGTATCAATACTTCTTTATTTGAAAAAGGTCTGCAAACCAAATGAAGACATTATATAAAACCTTTTAAAAACCCCTTTTTGGTCAAAGCAAACAATCTTTTACCATTGCGATAAAGCGATCGCAAGATCTGGTACATTGGTCTCCGCCGATGCGATATCGCTATCAGCTATCGGCAATACTCCATGCACATGTTAAAAGCGCCCCATGCCATTAGCCCCGATGCGATGCGCAATCGGCGATCGGCCATCGGCCGTAATCTTACACAGTCTTAATACACCCCAACTCTTTCACCCCGATGCGATGGAATATCCCATGCACAATAATAAGGCGCCAAGGTCATACCCCCGATGCGATGCGATATCGCAATCGGCAATCGGCGACACACTATTTATGCACATTATAATGCCCATTCACCCCGACGCGATGCGATTTCGCTATCGGCGATCGGGATTCCGAAATTGTCAACGGAAGGATTTAAAGTGCTCCCGACGCCCGATTACGATATAGCGCGGATTTCGAAAAAGCCGTTAAATGGAGGGATATTATGATTTGTTCATATTTAAAGCTTGATCTTTTAAGCAATCATTCACCCGCGCTCAACCGCCAAAACGTCCACAGCACGCTTAAACGGGCCATTCGGCCGAGTAATGGTATAATGAGCATTTAAAGGGTGGCAGGTCTTAAACGGCCATTTAATGTATCTGTAAGATCTTCCCATGAATTGGATCCGCAGCCATTTTTAAGAGTTAATCTCCCTGCACGCTTTGATTGATATATCTTTCCTGTATTGGATTTTCATTAGCATATCTCTGTGTTACGTTTATTTTCGCCGCTGTGCAGAATTCATCCAAAGGAGAGAGCTCAAGCAAGATGGGGAAGAAATCCAAGAAGACCACAGGCGCTTCCGCCACACCAGCTGCAGGGCAAGCTCTCGTAGACAAAAAGAAGGGCTTAATATCTGATACTACATGCACTGGTCTCACCAGAGTTACTTGGCAAGGCACTTACAACCTAATTGAAGTCGAAGAACCATTAAAGACAGTAACAGAAGCTACTGCGGATCCTACTCAGAAGTCTGAATGTACTCTCAAGGATTTAGCCGACTCTTTCCTTCACAGAATAGCGGCCAGGGAGCAAATTCTCCCATACACAAACGTAGTGCGGTGGGTGATTCAAGAAATCCCAATCTTGGATAGAACTCTCAGCACTAGAGATGGAAGAATCTTCGGATCGTTGAGGCCGGATGATCTAAGGCAAATGTATCATTTGCCCGAGCCGGAGAAGATATATAATAAAGCGTTCCTGGAGAAGTTTGCAAGCGAAAATGAAGTTGAATCCGAACCCATTAGGGATTGGAGACAAAATCTAGCCAAACACAAACATGAATCTTCCGGTAAGTACTCGGTTGATTCTCTTGCTTCTCCTTATTGCTATGCGGGAATAATGATGTGTAGATTATGGGGATTGCATGACTCTGCTAATTTTACCATAGAGATGGTTCCTCTAATGGAGGCAGCTGTAAATGGTATAATTATGGATTGGGCCACCATCCTTTCTGACAAATTAGCACAAGCTGTGCGTGATTTTAGACATCAGACTGTCGTCACTGAAAGGAAAATTCCCCCATTCTATTACAGTGCATATATCTTAGATACACTATGTTTCAATTCTGAATTTCCCGTGCTCGGCTGGAGGTGGACGCCACAAGATCCCACGGCTATCCACATATACCATCAGAAACTATGGAAGTCCTCTTACAAGCACCATCTGTACCAAATTTGCAATGGCTTTATGGTGCCTATTCATTATTCTATTTTTGATAAACCCATTCCCAAGATTTCCTATCAAGCTTCGTTTGATATAACAGCGGTAGCAAGTTGGTTTGGAGAGGAGAGATTTACCTACATAAGAGTTTTCGGCAGCCAAGCCAACCCACATGTTCTCCCTTTGTATATACCAGATAAACTGCTAGCAAGAGAAATCGCTTATCAAATTATGGCTGAAAGTGTTACACAGACTCTCAAGAAAGAAAAGAAGAGGGGCTGGCCCTCTTTTCCCTTGAGGTGTGGTGTCTATACTTTGCATGATCTCAAACATGCAGAAAAGGAAGCCACAAAGATTCAATCCTTAACTCTGGCGACTATCCCAAACAGGCCATATGATCCAAAGAAAGTTGCCTACAATGCACTAGAATAGGCCAAATTGACAAAATTTGAGCATAAAGAAGATATGTTTGACGACCTATTTGTTGCAGCCGAAGCAATAGGTCAAGCTAAAGAACTTTCTCAAATGAAATATAATGATGAAGGGCTGACTGAGTTTAATAAGCTTAGAGAACAGAGGTTGCAAACTCTGCCTCTAGATTTACTAGCAACAACCCCGACGACATCATCAAGCGAGCCTGTTCGGCAACAGTCAAAGGAACCTCTGGTTGTAACAAAGGATCATAAAAAGGAACAGGAGGAAAGGCAGAGAAAAGAAAAAGAAGAAAGACAGAAGAGAGCACAAGAGGAACAACAAAAGAAAGAGCAAGAGGAAAGGCAAAAGAAAGAACAAGAGGAACAACAAAAAAGAGAGCAAGAAAAGGTGCGGAAGGAGTCCCAAGCTGAAAAGGAACAACAAAACACCACTGATGTCAATATAGATACTACTATTGACCCTAATTTGCTTCAAGAGTGGAAGTAATTTGACTCTATCATCAGTAGGTTGGAATGTTCCAAGGATACATACACTTCCAAGACAAACGATATACAAGACATCACTTCACCTTAGGTTCTAAGTGGAACCAGCGGCCCACCCATTTCCAAGGATGTTGAGATAATACCGAAAGACCCCTCCGACCAAATCATTCTCCAGGTAGAAGATATTCCTCCCCTGGATGTTTTCTATAGCCCGAGGCATAAGGCAGTGGTAAAAAGACAAAGGAAAAGAAGGAAGATTGATCAACCTCCCCTTTTTCCAGAACAAACTGTAACGGGCAACGTGGTTTGGAAGGAGGAATTCGACCCCTCCGATGACCTAACAAAACTATCACAGTATGCAGGAGCCTATTCGGCAGCAACAATCGACAAGGCATCGGAGGTAAGTCTTTTACTGAAGACTAAGGACCAAGAAATTTTCGCATTACAAGCAGAGTTGGCTGAATCAAAGAAGAAGGCAGAGCAGCAATTGTCGACACAGCAACAAGTGAACAGTCAATTAACTCAGCAATTGCAGGCAGAAAAGCAAAGGATCGACCAAAGTGCGATCCAGAAACAGAAGGAATTATCGGAGGCATTGGCACAATTGAGGGCAGCAAATGAGCAAATGATGAAAACAAAAGATGAGCAAATCGCTCAATTGTCATCGCAGCTCGAAATAATAAAGGGCGCTCCACAAGTGGATGAGTTCAGAGCAGAAGCATTGCAAATAAACACTGCATTAATATCACAAATTAGGCTCCTGTGTCAACAACTCACTGAGGCAGAGCCATTGTGTGAGCTAACTACATCCATAAATCAACAAGTAGAGAAGGCCAAGAATGAATTAGACCAAGCTGAAGAGATCATAACCGCATATCTTGACTGGCAAGATTCTGATCAAGGGAAAGCAGCAAATTTGCCCAGGATCCTAGAAACATATAAGGATATACTCTTCACAGAATGGAAAACTCAGGTGATGAAAGCAGAGAGGGCGGCTTCAAGATGTAAATCAACTTCCAGCAATCTAGTTGATCTGGTTAACAACACTCTCTACTTAGCAAATATGATTTCCCAATGTACACCAGGAAAGATGACAACAACAAACATGTTGGAGCAATCATGTTATCCTGACTTGGAGGAAAAGGGGAGATTAATCGCCGGGATTAACAGTTTAACCTTCGACGCATATTGGATTTTCCTGATTAAGCCGCACACACAGCGAGCCGCCCTTAAGTGTTTAACAGATGCAATCGGGTGTATAATTCCCGATATTCAGGATGCCACCTATGCCGCCCAGTTCGCGCCTCAACAAACCGCCTGAAGTAGAGCCAATGCTTGCGATAAGTCAGCTCAGATTTAAAGGCAAGCAACCTACTTGATGAGTCATGCCGCCGATTTCCAGATCGCTGAGGGAAATAGGATCAAAATTTATTGATACCAATTTAGTTGCATTTCAGTTTAATAGATATTTAGATTAATTTAATATTTATAGATACTTTCATTGTTTTGGAAAGGGTCGTAAAGTTTTGTATCAAACTTAATAGACTGAAGTTTGCACTATTGTGCTTCAGTCAATATTATATTATGAAACTGGACCAGTTATTCTTAATTCAGCAAGGAGGCTTTTATGAAATTGTGCACTATTGTCGTTGTTGAAAATGTTTCTGTGTTGAACGAAGAATTACAAGTAGCGATTGATATTGGGAGTGTCAAAACAGCTCATATGGTATTTTTATCTATGTCTGAATTCATTCCTGTTATGTGAATTGTTATTTGATTATCCTTGCTATTGTTGATTATATGTATGCGCTATAACAGTAGATCTGTATTCATTCCACTATTGGATGTTTTATGAAATGCTTTCCTTTTAATCATGTATATGTCAATAATATAAATGATGAGTGTGGTAATATCGCTTTAATCGCTCTGTTTAACTATTTATGCACAACAATCTTGAATAAGTTAACATCTATGTCTGATAAATGGAGTCATCTATATGCCTGTCTTTAGACATAGACCATCAAACGCTACACTTTAAAGCTCAATAGATTCCCAGGATAGGTTATAGTTCTTTTTATTCTTTTCAATAGATTTAGTTATTCACCCATCGCTAGCTTAGTTTTATAAATCACCCATTCATCCCGTTTATCTACTTTTGGGAAATTGGTCCCATTATCCCCAGTCGGAGCCACTATTCCAAACGGAAAAGGAGCTGTACTAAGGTCCGGACCAGGTGGTTATCCCCGATGTTGTTGCAGCGATTTTCGAGGCTTCAACAGAAGGATGAGAAGGAAACAATTCTCCAAAGACTACATGACATGAAGAAAAAACTCCTTCAAGCTCAAGAAGCTTTGTCCAAGAAAATGCCTGAGGATGACGTAAATCATTCAAACTTGTCTTCAATTTCCTCCATTGAAAAGTGTGTTAGTTCTTTTGAAAAACATACAAGGGGTATAGGGCCCAAATTAATGTTTAAGATGGGTTATCAAGAAGGCAAAGGTTTTGGAAAGCATGCACAAGGTATGGTTGATCCTATTTCAGTTGTGGAGCGACCCAATAATGTTGGTCTTGGATATGTGTAGTCTAACGATGAAGAATTCAACTCTTTGAATGCATGTGATGTAGATTTGAAAAGAACTTTTGTTCCAAGTTCTAATACACAAACATGTCAAGTTTGTTTTCAAGTTGATTTCCATTGTGTTAAGCCTTCATTGCAGAAAAAGAGGTATAAACATTCACATGATCAATTTAATTATGCTTCAACAAAGAATGATAATTTTTCTTATTCAAATGAAAGAAAGTTTTGTTGCACATTTTGTGGTGGATTTAACCATGTTGCTTCAAGTTGCTGGTTGAAAAATAAAGCACACAGGAAGCAGAAGAGGCAAAGAAAACTTTCACAGAAAGTGATGGAAAGTTGCACATTTTGTCAAAAGAAGGGACATCATGTTTCTCATTGTTGTACTTTGTATCCAACTCATCATCCAAAGCACATGCAGCTAGAGGAAAAAACGATTGACGCAAATGGATCTATGGATGCCATTATCGATGTGGAAATGAAAGATTCACATGAAGAACTGCTGTTACAATAGAAGACACCATTGAGTTGGCTTGGTAGGAAGTGGACTAAATTATTATTGCAGTAAGTCATACTCATTTTTTACATGCAAATTTCATATTGGTATGCATGTATTTCAATTGAAAAGTTTGATGCAAGATTGCATGTGAAAGTAGTTTCAGTTGAAATTCCTTCAATTGAATTTTCCTCGTTGTTGCAAAAGTTTGCCATGGAGGTGTAAAAGATGGGTATGATACTCACTTATATTGCAACAATGTTAGTTTGGGTCAGCTCTTAGTCACCCACATGTTTTTGGGATGATGTACCTGTTGTTGGTATTTGAAAAGAAGATTTGAAGTTGCACATGTTTGTCAACTTGCGTCGATTGTGGGCACACTTTTTACATTGATGGTTGTGTCAATTGTATAACACATTTCATTGTAAACTTGTTGTTGATGTTGTATGTTGCACAAGGTGCATTTGGTGTCGATTGGGGTAGAGAACGAAGTGTCGGTGCAAAGCAGTGCAAGATTCCATGAGATGGAAAGGCATGCAAGCAAAGAGGGCACAAAGTTTAGCAAGTGTCATTGTTGTTTTCAGAATGTCAGATTTGTATGGCAAGAAAAATTGGTCAGAATTCGACAATAGTACATGGCTCATTCAACAAAATTCGCCATGAGGACAATTGGCAAGTTAGAAAATTTTTTGGAAGCTACACAGAAGAGGATGATGTTGTTATTCCCTCATTTACTGTTCAGTTCGGTTTCATCACTTCAGTGAGCTTTTGGGGTGCTTCTTATTTGGGAGGTTTGATCAGGAGCTCAATTCCAAGCCATGGAAAAGGCTCAAAAATTGAAAGTATTCAAAAACACTTGCAACCTGAACAAACAGATAGGCCTCATCGATACGATCCTTTTGCCGTGAGCGGCACTCAAATCCAACAATGTATGGAGGAGTTATCGTATTTTGAAAATGCCCAATAACTTGCAAAATTTGAATTAAAAAAAACAAAATTAAAAAAAGAATATTTTGAGGAATATTCCATGGAATATTCCCCAAAATATTTGCGGGAATCTTCCATTCTGGCTGGCCAATCAATGAGCGCCACGCGGCCTGCTCGGAGGTTGCCACGTGGCCCCTAAAATGCAAGTTTGTTTTTGTAAAATCTTTATGGAGCTCACAGGATTCGACCTGGGTCGGGTGGCCCTCGACCGACCCACCTACATAATATTTCTTAACCAACTATGGAGTCAATGCATATTTAAGTTTTATTTAAGGCTAAATTTGGGCAGAAAAGGGGCCAATCCCCTAACCACATGACTTGGGGGTGGAACCGAAGGCTTAAACCCGACAGTCACGGTTTTGGCGATGGTTACAATACGTGGTCACATGCGCGCAGTTAGGGCCGGCAGTTATGGTCTAACTAGCAATAAAGTTGGCAGAGCGCACCATTTTTGGTGGATTTTCCAAATATAGTGGAGTTAACTGCAGTCCCTCCACATTTAGTGGAGTTTCTTTAGGGGAAACTGGACAAAACTTCAGTTGGTCATAAATTTGGCATGGAAGAACCTTTTTGGTTGAATTTTTTTTTTGATTTCATATCTTCTCATCATTCTGGAGCTATTGGAGTTCATCTTCATCCCCGTTTGCTTCAGGGAAGCCAAGAGAGCCATCAAGGCCAAGAGGGAGTTGGAGTTGTGTTAGGCTATGCTTAACTATTTGAAGTGAACCAATAGTTATTTTCAGCTATTTTCAGCATTCTAGAGCTATTGGGACAGGTTCTAGAGGTAGTAGAGGTGTTCTACATCAATTTTAGCTTCAGGGAAGCTTTTTGAGCCATCAGGGCCATTTGGGAAATGGAGATGTTTTGAGTTGTACCTCTCTATTTGAGGTAAACCAAAGATCCTTTCCTGCTATTTTCAACCTTCTAAACCTATTGGAAGAGGTTTTAGATCCGTTTTAAGACTTTCAGAGCTCGAAAAGCTTTAGGAGAGTTTTCAGAGCCTGCAGGGCCATTTGGAGAAGGCACTATATTGGGTAATCTTTCATTGTTTAGTGATTTTGGAAAGGCAATCTTAGCTTTTTAATGTCTTCTGAATCTATTTTTGCATTCAAATTTGCCTATTGAGGCACTTTTAAACTTGTATTGCATTTGAGAGCGTTAGAATACAAGAGGACAATCTCATTTTGGGAAGCTTGATCCAACAGACGTAGCTTAGGAGGGGTGAACTGCTCAGCAAACATCTGTGTCATGTTATGCTATAGTTATCTTGCCATGTATTTCTGATTTAATATGTTAAACAACAAGTTAAATTAACTTTCCTTCACACATAAACTCATAAACAACTACCAAAAACAATTTGTTTAATCAGCAAGACATGGAAAACTTTGCACACATTTAATTTAATGGAAATGGATACCTTGCAAACATTTTCAAGTACTTCCATTTTCATATCAAATGGAGTGAAAACTCCCTGGGGCAACCTACTCCTTAGCCTAATCAATACATGCTAACAATGTCATTTTCGGGGAATCAAACTTGGGTGGTGAGGCAATTAATAGTTCCCCTCAACCACTTGGTCTACCCTTACTTGACTAAATAGAATTATTTCTCTTCATTAGTAGATTTTAATTCCACCAAGAGTAATGAGGTACCTTGTAGAATAAGGAAGAAGCTAACAAAAATGAACATAACATCAAATTGCATTAACCATTTCAAAATCATGATCTTAAAGAAATTTTGTTTGAGTTGATTTTTTTTGTTTTAAATACTTAATTTAAATTGCAATTTCCATGTTTGATTTTTTTTCCCAAATTTAAATTTAATTTTTTGTATAAATTTTATGATTGAAAATTGTAATTTCAACATCTTTAATTGGAAAACAAATTGTCATAATTCCTTTTATCTAAGTTACAATAACTTTTGCTATAAATTACTTTTTACATAAAAGATAGGTACTAAGCAACAATGATGGGCATCCCCATTCTTTTACATCCATAACATATAAATAGCAATTTCACCAGATGTTGCAAAGGAAACGTCGTAAGGAACAAATTTGAGAAGAATCGTGACAGAAGATCACTGAATGTAAAAATTAGTAAACAAAATGCCATTCAAATCTAGCAAATAAAGAGAAATCACTTAAATAATGCCAAATTTACAGATTCTATAACCTTTCCAACATAGATTGCCTCTCAGTCTTCAAAGATGCTATTTCAAGTTCAAAGAGGAAATATTTAGTTAAAAAAATGCTCTTTTTAAATCTTGAACTATCTCACTTGATTAAAATATTATGGTCTTTTACCACTTTCTCTTAAGGTGATTGAATTTTCCTTTGCTTGTCCTTCTTAACATCTTTTGGGAATTTGGATTGGTTTGTGACATATGAGGTTTATTCAAAGTTTTTTCCCAATGCTTCAAGCAAATAATTTTCAATTTTTGCATCACATTGGTCAATCGACATTCTTTGGAAAAGTTATGAGCCTATACCATGTTGCATGGGGATCCATCTTGGCTAAACAAGGGAGTCAATTGTACGAAACTACTTTGGAATTTTATTAGATGTTGGTTCTAATGCTTGGAAACACCCACACCAAGTGGGTATATCTACCAAGAATAAAAAATTTTCAAACAAAGAAATATATATTGACTTGCGCAAAGCCATATGAAAGTCCCTTGTGATTTTTAAGGATGCCAAACCTGGATCACCAATATGAATAACACAAGCAACTTCAATTGCAATACAATAAAAAGCTAGAAGTTTGAGTGAAAAATCATCAAAATTATCCTAACCTCAATTAGAATAAAACAAAGAGCTAAAACTTTTGAATGTTACGGATGAAAAATCACTGAAGAGTTTCAGAGCCTGATAAATTTTTTAGCTATTGAGCTTTCTCCTTCAAATTGTTATTTTAATTTCGGTTTGTTGGTAGGGTCTTCATCTCCAACAAAACCCTTATTTTAGTTTTATCATGATTCTGTGATTAAATAATAATAAAGATAATTATCATTGATACATGTATATATATTTAAACTATTTCATCTTAACTAATATTTTTATTTTCATTTCTCGACAAATATTTTTCAATCTTTGATATCTAATCCACTATTTTATATCAAATAAAAATAAATTTTAAATATTATTCCCCACACACACAAATATATATATATATATATATATATATATATATATATATAATTTTATAATTGTTTTAATTTTATTTATTTTTTTAATTATAAAGTTTCAATAAATTTGAAACACATTCTCACAAACTCTATTTAATCTATCAAACTTTCAATTATATTGAAGAAATAATTTCTTCATATTTAAATATTATAAAAAAAGGTTATATGTCACTCAATATCATGAATTATAAATCACAATAATATACTCATTAATATATTGAAAATTACCTCAAAGTAATAATGTCTTTAAAAAATTATAAAACTTAATCTATAACTTACATAAATTTGAATATATATATATATATATATATATATATATATATATATGTTTTTATATTTTTATTCTATATTAGTCTAGAATTTTATTTGATATTCAAAAATAACTTTAAATCAAATTCAATTAATTATATATAAAAAATTAATTTCCATATCATAAAATATATAATCATCTATTATTTTTCATTTGTAATGTTAACTTTTGATTTATATTCTTTGTTCGGAAAATGTCCATGATTAAATAATAATAAAGAGTATTATCATTGATACATGTATATATATTTAGACTATTCCATCTTAAATAATATTTTTATTTTCATTTCTTGATAAATATCTTTCAATCTTTGATATCTAATCCACTATTTTATATCAAATAAAAATCAATTTTAAATATTATAGGACACAAACACACACATATATAATTTTCTAATTGTTTAAAAAAAAAAATTAAAAAATTTCTATCTTTTAATTATAAAGTTTCAATAAATTTGAAACACATCCTCACAAACTCTATTTAATCTATAAAACGTTTCAATTATATTGAAGAAATAATTTTCTCATATTTAAATATTATAAACAAAGGTTATAAGTCACTCAATATCATGAATTATAGATCACAATAATATACTCATTGGTATATTGAAAATTACCTCAAAGTAATAGTGTCTTTTTATTTTATAATATAGTTTTTTTACACATATTAAAAAATAATTTAAAAATTATAAAATTTAATCTATAACTTTGTTGGGTCCCTATACTATTAGTGTAACTCCTTATTGTTATTAGTACAACCCCTTTATTATATTGTTGTGCCCATGTAGTCCCCATATTGTTATTATTGTGCCCCATAGAAGCCCACTATTGTTATTATTGTGCCCTTATATTATTATTGTTATGTCGACTCTGATTATATTATGACCCTTTAGACTCCTATATATAGAAAGGAGGCCTTGTCATTTGTATCATCCAAGAATTATTCATTTGTGTAATGTAAAGGAGGTTGCTCCCTCGAAGAGGCTTATTTCTAAGGTATTGATCTATCTTTTTGTGAGCTGGTTTCATAACATTTGGTATGAGAGCTTTGGATTCTAGGGTTTCGCTGCTCCATACAGGTCATCATGGCATTTTCACAATAACTATTTTTCTGCGATGTTTCAGAAGCACAAAAAAACCCATTTGAGACGAAATCTCGCTGAACCTCGAGTCTGAATTTCAGATCTTGTCTCGCTATATTTTCAGAGATATGATATGAGGAAATTAGGGTTTTTACAGGCTCCATAATTTCATCTAAAACCGGTCATCGTGGAAGTTTCTCTATAACTTTGTTGATATAAAGTTTCAGAAGCTAAAAAAAAAACCATTTGAGAAGAAATCGATTTGAACCTTGGGTCCGAATTTCAGATCTTGTCTCGCTATATTTGTTGATATATGATTTGAGGAATTTAGGGTTTTGGAAGACACCCGAATTACATCCTAAATAGGTGGCCTGGGGAAAATTGTCATAAATGTCTCTGAGTATCAGATTAAAATTTCGTAAGAAGTTATAGAAATAGAACGGACTGTAGTTTTCTGTGCATATTTTCAGATCCGAAGGTCAAAAAAGTGACACGTGGCACTTCATACAAGTTCGCTCTTCTGAAAAGGTATATAATCAGGTCATCTTGGGAGATTGTGTATAACTCTTGCTTGGAGAATCCAATTTAAATAAGACTGGTGGCATTGGAAGAAGGAAGTAGGGGGCTACTATAGGTATCAATTTCAGAATTGGAAGATCTGATATTACAAAGTTACAGTCGTTTCAAGATCGAGCTTCCAAAATCAAGAAAATGCTATATGAGGAAGTTTGATGTAGTAAATTGGATACTACAGATGGCGAAATATTTTGATCTACATGGTGTACCATTATTACAAAAGGTACGTATTGCATCTAATTATTTAGAACCGAATAAATTTTTATGGTATAAAGGGCTTTTTTCTCGTAAACCACTTGTCCTGTGGTCAATTTTCACAGAGGCAATGATAACACATTATGAGGATACCAAGAGAAACACCTTCTTTAGCCAATTGATAAATCTCAAACAAAAGGGTTCAATGGTAGAGCAAATTGAGGACTTTCAAAAATTAAATATAAGGATAAATGATATTCTAGAGAAGCAAAATATAAATAGTTTTATCTATGCCATGGAAGCTGATATCAATGATATGAAAGCATATTGGAAGAAAGGCATGGAAGATTTGAAGAAAGACATGGAAGGTTTGAAGGAAGGTGGGACAAAGCTGCTACAAGAAAGGCCTCCTAATGACGAAAAGGATCAAGAAACGTCAAAAGAAGAGGATATACACTGGGAACCAACCCTAGAGAAAGAACAAATGAATCAGACCATATCTTGTATTGCAATGGCAGGAATTACCACTCCTCAAACTCTCAAGATAGAAGGACATATCAAGAAGAAGAAGGTTCAAGCAGTGAAATATCAGGAAGAAAAGTATCAAGAAACATCAAAAGAAAAGGATACTCACCAGGAACCAACCCTAGAGAAAGAAGAAATGAATCCGACCATATCTTGTAATGCATTGGTCGGAATTACCACTCCTCAAACTATAAATATAGAAGGACATATCAAGAAGAAAAAGGTAATAATGTTGATTGATTCAGGTAGTACCCATAATTTTATTCATTGTACAATAGCCAAGGAATTGAATTGCTTCCTATATCCAGCACTAGAGTGTCAAGTTACGGTTGTAAGTGGAGGAACCATAAATTGCTCTGGAAAGTGCCATAATATCAAGCTATCCATGGGAGAATATGTATTGAATAGCCCAATGCTTTCCGTTCCAATGGGTGGTACTGATGTTGTACTAAGACTCCAATGGCTACAATCCTTGGGTACAATAGCTTTTAATTTTCAATAACTTTTCATGAAATTTTGTTTGGAAGGAAAGGAATTTGAATTAAGGGGTATCACAAGGAAACTAAGAAAGATAATCAGCTCTAATGGAATGACAAAGCTTCTAAAGAAAAAACAACGAGGCGTAATTGCACAATTATGTTCACTAATGGTTCCCACATCGAAATCATCTATTTCTCAAGATCTCCAAAAAGTCTTGGACAATCATTCTAAGGTATTTGAGATTCCCAAAGGTCTCCCACATATTCGTGATCATGATCATGATATTCATTTGATTCCAGGAAGTGTTCCTCCAAACATCAGGCCTTATAGATATCCATATACCCAAAGGAGTGAAATTGAACAAATGGTTGCAGAAATGGTAGAGGTTGGTATAATTATCTAAAAAAATTTGATAAACAAAGCAATGGATGAATAGAAGAATGGCGAAGCAGGGTGGGAACTCATTCAAAAGTTTCTGAAGATCCCATTTCCAACAATATTGCTAGAACTTGACAAGGAAGGAAAAATCATATTGGAACCTGAAGCATTCACAGGACCGAGAAGTCGACAGTGATGAAATCGATCAATTTCAAAGCATCTCATCAAATGGAAGAACTTACCTGCTGAAGGTTCCACATGGAAGGATGAGAATTTTATACAGAAGCATCAAGAACTACTCAAGTGTTGAGAACAACACTTTTTGAAGGAGAGGGGCATGTTAGGTCCCTATACTACTAGTGTAACCCCTTATTGTTATTAGTACAACCCCCTTATTATATCGTTTTGCTCATGTAGTCCCCATATTGATATTATTGTGCCCCATAGAAGCCCACTATTGTTATTATTATGCCCTTACATTATTATTGTTATGTCGACTCTGATTATATTATGACCCCTTAGAATCGTATATATAGAAAGGAGGTCTTGTCATTTGTATCATCCAAGAATTGTTCATTTGTGTAATGTAAAGGAGGTTGCCCCCTCGAAGAGGCTTATTTCTAAGGCGTTGATCTATCTTTTCTATCTTTTGTGAGCTAGTTTCATAACAAACTTATATAAATTTGAATTATATATATGTTTTTATATTTTTATTCTATATTAGTTTATATTTATAGTTTTATTTGATATTCATAAATAATTTTAAATCAAATTCAATTAATTATAAAAATTTCATGTGGGAAAAACTATGCATCATGTGTGTATAGAGGAGGCTCAAGTCATTGCCAATGTGTGTATAGAGGAGGCTCAAGTCATTGCCAAGGTTGCGCAGTTTCACCATCGCAAATTTAGAGAGGCCCTGGAGATCGAAAAAAGGCCGATCAACCTTAATAGGGATGATGGCTGGAAGATTAGCAGTTGCTGGGTCCCAGCCTTGTCTTCTTAGCCTCCTCTTTTCCTTTTCGTTAGGTCTTAGGGTTTCTGTCTTCCCCCTCCTTTATTTTTTCCTTTGGCAGTTTTGTCCTATTATTTTGGAGCGGTTGAGTTAGTGATTTGTTTCGGGCTATTATTGTATCAACCTTACCTGTCTATGATACTATTGGACATATTATAATTAGATTTTTTACCAATATTTCAGTATTTATTATAATTAATTATCTCTAGATTAACCTTAGAATTAGGTTTCCCTTTAACCAATCTCTTTTAAACCTTATAAATATTAATAATAAATAATATTGACATCGTTATCCTTAATAAAAATTTGCAATAAATATTTCTTTTTAATAAATATTGTTCTAACCTTTAAGTTTAAAGATACCAATAATATTAATAAGCAGATCAACCTTGTATTATAAGTAATAAGAGATTTAGGATTAGGTTTAAAGGTAATTAGGATTTACCATAATATTAGCTATATTAATTACCTAATATAATTAAACCCTAGGAATAATAGTTTAACAAATTGTTTAGATCTATTAATTATCAAGAAGATTTAGATTATGTAATAAACTTTTTATATAGCTTATCTATTTAAATAATGAATATGAGATAGACCTAACTTATAAATAGTAATAATAAATAATAATGATATTGTTAACCTAATAAATTCGGAATAAAATCTTTTTAATAAATATTGTTTTAACCTTTAGGTACCAATAACATTAGTTTTAAGATTAAACATATCGACCTTAATTTATAAGTAATAATAAATTTACCTTGGAATAAATAATATGGATTATTAGGTAATTATGATTTACCATAATATTAGTTATAATTTTCACCTAATATAACTAAACTCTAAAAATAATAATAGTTTAACAATTTGTTGAGATCTAGTAATTATCAAGAAGATTTAGATTATTTATTAAACTTTTACTAATTTATGTAACTTAATGATTTAATGGACCAATCTAATTAATTTTTTTTTTTAATATGATATAGTTCTAACTTACCAAAGACCATTCTTATGATAATAGGGTTTGATTACCTTTACGTTGGAATAATAATTAAATATGGTTTAATTAAGATATATTATGGGATATAATAACCATCTTAATTAAAATATACATTTCTTGATATTTGGGATAATAAGAATAATTCACCTAATTAATTTAAATTTACCAAATGGATTCCTTTATTTACCTAAATTTAGCTTTTTTCGAGAAATATTAATTGATTTTTTAGTTTGACCAGGGTCTCTAGGTCAAATTAGCCGTTAGGAATTTAGCTGTTGGGATCTCTGCACGCTCTATTTAATCTCGCTAAGCTGGATTGGTTCTTCAACTTGTCCTGACGATGAACCACACTGGTTGGTTCGAAACGCGTCGACAAAAGATTCGTTATGTGATTTTGCCGAAGATTTTCTTACAATATAATCATCTATTATTTTTCATTTGTAATGTTAACTTTTGATTTATATACTTTGTTCAGAAAATATCGATAGACAATGATTTTATTTGAATTTAGTTAGAAGCATTCAAAGATATTTAAGCCTAATTTGTAATGTTAACTTTTGATTTATATATTTTGTTTGGAAAATATCCATAGGCAATGACTTTATTTGCATTTAGTCAATAGAGATATTCAAAGATATTTAGGCTGTACATATTTACACTTTGTAAAAACATAATTCTTTGTTTTTGTTTTTAATTAATTTATTTAATTTTTTAATATTTTTCATCTATTTATTTATTTAATTTAATTAATTTATTTACATTTCAATAGTTAATATTGAGCAAGTTATTTCCTCACAAAAGCACCGATAATGCAAGTGGCATAATAGGAGGGATGAATAATCCCCTTTTCCAAGAACTCCCCCGACCTGCTCTCCAATCTTTAAAACAACACGTAAGCTTTCTCTAATCCGATCTTCTGTTCTTAGAACTTTCATGTGATAATCAAGAACGCATTCACATGTCTAGAAATTTGAATTTAGAATACCAATGATCAAGAACGCATTCACATGTCTAGAAGTTTGAATTTAGAATACCAAAGCCATTTGGGCCAAGCATTTTATGATCCTTAGTGGTTTTATGATCTGAAAAAACATTCTTTAAACTATTGTTGTATTAGCAAAAATTGCAATATTTAAAATTTATTTTCAACTCTGGAAAAGCCCATCAGAAAAATACAGAGACTGGACTTCCTACTGGGCAGGGACTTGTTTTAGCAACCCATCTTGTTACTGCATAGGAAGTTTAATGAGTTTTAATCATTTCCAAGCATCATTGTTAAATACTTAATAGCTAAAATTAATTATCGCCATTGTTGGATTCCATTTGATTAAACTGCATAGACGAATTGGTGAATTTACAATTGGTCTAACTTATTTCTTCACGAGAGCAGCGATAATGCAAGTGGCATAACGGGAGGGATGAATAATCCCCTTTTCCAAGAACTCCCCCGACCTGCTCTCCAATCTCTGAAACAGCGCGTCAGCTTTCTCTGATCCGATCTTCTGTTCGACGAGGCTTCCTACAAAGCTTCTCACTAGATTCGATTTCTTCTTCCCAAAACTCCGGGCGTCGTACACCCAGTCCTTGAAATCTTCTTCGCTCATGCAGCACACACCGCTGAGGACCTCCAGTCCCCTGATCTCGAAGGCCGACGACGCTTCAATGGCTTCTCTCACTTCTTCTGCGTTGGGAAAGTACCATGGCAGATTAAAACTGTCTCGGCTCTCTGCCTCCACTATTCCCTTCACCCAAAAATTATTTGTGTATTAGTCAAATGAAATCTTTAATTTGGGTTTGGACATGTCAGGGAAATTTGTTTAAATTCGTTACCTCAGAGATAAGGTCATCCTAGGCTGCTTCGAAGTCGGAACCACAATATTTGCCATTATATTCGTATCGACTAGACACCTGATTTCAGAAGGCCACCGTTTCGTGACACAATCACTGGGCTACTGGATCAGTCTCGCCTGCAATTTAGTAGCATGGCATACCTTTTTCTTTCAAGGATCGTAGTTGCAAAGCTTCTAGTTTAAAAAAGAAATCCGCGAACCATTACAGGTAACCAATGCATACCACTTTACAATGTATTTGTAATTTTATGCATACCACTTTACAATGTATTTGTAATTTTGATCGAAGGGTTGAAACTTTTGCAATCTTCTAACATATAATCTTATGGCGCACAAGGATGACATGTGGGCAAAGAAGGGAGTTGATTTCAGAGAGGAACGCCATACAACGTAATTATAAATGCATATAGTCATGAAATACACTTACCTCAATAAATGTACACAATTGCTCTTTGTGCAATACCATTATTTCAATATAAAAATTTATTCAATACAATAGAGAGAATAACAAAGAAAAGTAGAAATAACATTCAAGCATTGTTATTATTACATTATCTTTAGATTTGTAAAATATTATATTGGGTCAACACATAGAAATATAACATTACAATCTATTGCAATCTCCTTCATATTGGATAAACTTTAATATAAATTTGTTTTTTTAATTACGTTTATCAAATTATATATATATATATATATATATATATATATATATATATATATATATATATTGGAGTGAGTACTTATTGATAAGATTACAAGGCACACACTTTCTCATTCCAAACATTTGGAATAAAAAAATCTACTCTCGGTAAACCCTTCTTTTTTTCTAACCCTTTACCCAACCTCACATGCAACATTCACCGTCAGACGAGTAGTCACCGACAGACTTTGATTCTTTAATAGAAATTAGATATAAAGAGGTGTATTGACCAATGTGGTACAACAACACACACACGATTTTTAATTTATTATTTTTCTAACTTTATTTATATATTTTTATTTGAAGACTCTTTCTTCTTTCTTGTTGTTGTTTCTAGTGGGGCGTGTCAAACATTTGTGGAGTGAGGAAAATGATACTCATAGTGTCCCTTTTACACAGTCAAAATTGACCCCAAAGTCAGTGGGAACCATGTCAGAAGTAAAAAATTCCACCCTTTTGTTGAGAACACTTGCCCATTAAATTTTATTTCTCAAGTTTTTTGCCAAATTTGATTGAAAACGCTTATCCACTAAATTTCATTTCTGAAGGATTTTGGCCAATTTTAAGATAACCCGGATCATTGAATTTTTGAAAAAAATGATAAAAAAAATATGGGACTTTGATTCACTAGAAAAAATAACCTTCACTTAAATGAAACTATTTGAATACCCCGTATGAAATATGATGCAGGTGCATAGGTCGAGCACACACTTTGATGAAGACTGGACAAAGATTACCAATGTGATGGGATGGTCACATGGTAATGTTGGGGGAATTTATTAGTTTAGGGTTTTATTTTATTTTATTTTATTTATATATATATAAGTGGAGGAATTACTTTTATTTGTAAATGCGACCTTTTAGTTTCCTTTGTTTTATATAGAATATGAAATGATTCACCTCTTGTGACTCTTGATTGTCACATGTTATTTTTCTTTTTAAAGATAATGAGTGCCTAGAAGCTAAAGAAAAAAAGGAGGAGAAGAGAGGAACTCATTGTTTCTTTGTGTAATTACAGTTCTGTAGGTTGCAAATTGCCTGTACTTTCCAATATATGCGAACCAAAAAGTGTATTTTGTGTGAATGTCATGAAGGAACAACCAATGGAACTATGATTTTGTATTATTTGATTGAATTGAAATTTTGTGATTAAACTAAGCCAATTTTGTTTATGAAATGTTATTTAACTACAATTTATTCATGTGCCTTGATTAATCCGAGAGCCTGTAAATTGTTGTATTTATTTCCCATAAGAATTTGTACATCGTGATTTCCATAGTTGTGTGATTTGGTACTTTGTCATTTGGTATTCTTGTTGTGCCAGTTTTATAGATTTGTGGAGGAACACTCACTGTTCTGGGGTGGTGAGTGCATGGTTTTATTTTCCCAAATAATTGGAATGTCGAGAACTGAAATAGAGTACTTTGTTTTGAGAAGGAAATTTCCAAATAATTTGACAATGCCAACAATGAGGTTGTGGAGAAGGATGTTGCCAAATCATTTGACAATGCCAACATTGAGGTTTTGGAGAATGACACTACCAAATCATTTGATGGTGCCAGCCATTTATTTTTACAGAAATCGTTATACTGAATCTTGAAATGTGTTTCCAAATCATTTTTTCAGTCACTTGCTAAAGATAATTGGAGGCTTGTGCAGTAAGGGTAAATTCCCCTCCCAACCTGCCCTTGTTCACCAATTTGTGGTATCAGAGCCACCCTTTGTGTGCTTATTATTTCCTACAGTGTAAGAGAAAATGGCTATGTGAGCAAGAAGAGCATGAGGTCAAGGAGGTAGACCCGTGAGTAATTAAAAACTCAGAGAAGAGATAAGGAAACTGCAAGTTCATTTAAAGGGCATCGAGCTAGGAAGATAGCGTAATCCCGAGGCTAGAGATATTAGTGAACCTGTAGAAGAGGTTGAGGAAGAAGGAGAAACCATTAGAGAAATTTTGAAGTCTAAAATGGGCCTCCTAAGGAATATTATAAAATAATAGTGCAAATAATAAAATAAGATTGGATTACCTCATCAAATTTTGGAGGGAAAAAAAGAAAAACTACTTTTTCAACTCGTATTTTCAACTTATCTCCTCACAAATTTACTCAATTTTTGAGTGAGAGTACTCGTTGGATCAAAAATTTAATTCATCATCCAAGAAGTACCCACATTGCATACTTTCAATAGACCCTGCTACATGAAAAATGAGAAATACATGAAAAAATGTGATTGTAATCAATTTTTTTCCTTTATTTATCATTTTTCGTGTAGCAGGGTTCGTTGAAAGCATGCAACGTTGGTACTCCCTGGATGAGGAATTAAATTATTCATCCAACGGGTTCTCCCACTCGAAATTTGAGTAAAAATGTGGGGAGCCAAGTTGAAAATATGAGTCGAAAAAATAGTTTTTTATTTTTTTACCTTTTTACCTTTTTACTCAAAAAATGGTGAATGATGGCCCATGGTTGACATTAGCATCTTGAATCCTATTGGTTCTTATAAAGTCACTTTTGGTTTTACATTTTTGTTTTGATGCCCATTTTTGACCTCAAAATTTCTCTAATGATCTGCTAAGGAGACTCCAAAATTCAAATTATTGAGATTATTGTTACGCTGAACTTCAAGACCAAATCCTGAATTATCTACCTATGATGGCAGTCTGGAAGCTGAAAATTTGTTTGATTGGATCAGTGACTTAGACAAATATTTTTAATATAAAGAGATAGACGATGACAAGTGGGTAAATTTTGTAGTAACAAGGTTGAAGGATCATGTTGCACTATGGTGGGACAATGTTCAAACTGAAAGGAAAATGAAGAATAAGCCATTGATCAAAAGCTGGGAAAGGATGGTGGCCAAGATGAAGGATAAATGCTTACCAGCTAACTCTCTACATGTAGATGCAAAGCCTCAAGAAAAGGTTACTAACAATAAAAGAATATACCGAAGAATTTTACAGAGTTAACTTGAGAGCAGGTTATGTGGAAGATACCCTAGAAAAGACAACAAGGTATATTAATGGTTTAAGAATGGATGATCCAGGTGGATGTTGGTGGCCACCCACCTATGCCATATATACCCCCACAACTATCTCTTTCAGTTTTCCAGTTTCCATAATTGTAGCACAATTTACCATTTTTAGTAGTTTTTCGGGTCCTGAACTTTCAGAGCCGTTTTGAGGCCCTAAATGACATTTTTGGTAAAACTGGGAGCAACATGGGTCCATGGATCAATATTTTTCTTCCTGAAGTTGTAGTGCTCGGATAGATCTTTCTAACGAGCTATTGTAGACGTCAAACGTAGATCGTATGCCAAAGTTACGACCCTGGGAAGTTGATGTACCAACTTACCCAAAACGGGGCCCACAATTTGGCGTTTCATCTTCTAGGGTTAGGTTTTGGGATGTTAAGGGTTTTTCATTGTTTTTCAACAATAAATAGGCCTTCGTGCCTCATTGTAACACAATTCAAAGGCATGTAGCTGCCACATCTCTTCTTAGAAATAATCTACCATCGCCCTAGCTCGTTTATTTCCATTTCTGTTTGTAAGCATATTTCAGTGTTTTACATTAATGAAATGAAGTATTATTTCTGTTGCATCTTTGTGTTTATGGTTATCTCTGTAATTTTTTGCGTTCCTGTTTAAATCCGGATCAGTGGTATTAGAGTGGTATGCTTTTTCTCTGTTTTTCTTTGCATGTTCCCAACGAGGTCGAGATATAAGGAATTAGGGCTTGAACTGGTCAAACCTTTGCAAGACCAACCTTGCAAAACCCAATGGCCTCCCATGACGGATGAGAAGAAAGACAAGGGGGTAGGAGATCCTATCAAAATCTTGCTCGAAGAAGCCCTCGAGCGACAAAGGAACGGGATGATGGACAACTTTGTGTAGATTCTTCACCGGCTACCCAGAGGCGACACATCAGTTTCCAACAGCTACTCTAGAAACACCACACCGTTTAAGGTACAAGCTAATTTTGAAATCCCCATCTTCAAGGGTCAAATAGACGTAGATGTCGTAGATAAATGGTTAAATCTTCTAGATGGGCATTTTTCTGTTCATCAATTTTCGAGTCGGGAAAAGATTGTTTTTTCTCTTCTCAAAGCAACCCCCCATGTCAAGGACTAGTGGGAAACCTATTGCGAGAAGAAGGATGAAAGCACAGGCTCACTATTTTCAGTCACACCCACTTGGGATTCATTTCGGGATGCCATCAAGGAGCAGTACTACATTGTCAAAAGCTACGAGGACAAATACATAAAGTGGACCACGTTGCGACAGGGAAGGGACCAAGATTTTCTAGAGTTCAGAAATATTTTTCATACCCTTTGCAGACATTTGGGTATCAAAGATTCTGATCTGCATTTGGTACTCAAATACCGCGGCTACCTACACAGATACATCCAAGAAGAGATGGAGTTCCTAAACATCTCCTCGCTCAGCACGACGAACTAATATGTTGTCAAAATCAAACAAAATTTTAAACAAAAGAAGCGAGACTTTGGATCTACAAATCTGAAGACCAAAGGACAAAGCCAAGGTGGGGTGATCCAAGACAACCCGTCAAAGCCGCAGGAAAAGAACAACACCACAAAGTCGGAGAAGGACATAAGAAAGTGGTGTGAGTTCCACAAGAGTCCCAGTCATAAAACAAGTGAGTATCGGACCAAGCAGTCGCTGGTGGCCGAGTTGAAGGCTTTAGAATCAGATGCATGTTCCAACCCTGAGTCAGAACCCAACAAGGTGAATGGAAAAGGGAAGCAGATCATTGATGCGGAGCCCAACGTCAATGTTGCCACCACCAAGATCCAGAAGAATGAGCTTGAAGATCCAGAGGAGGGGGAGCGCCTTTTACACTCACAAATGTGGGTGAAGGGTTCACCATTGCAGTTCATTGTTGATAGTGGGAGCCAGAAGAACTTCATTTCAGCAAAGGTCGTGAAGCGGTTGGGCCTAGCGACTACACCACACCTGCAGCCATACAATATCGGGTGGCTTCATGAAGGACGAGATCTCAAAGTTTGTCATCAATTCCGCCTTCCCTACAACATCAAGCCCTTCACAGACGAGGTATTGTGTGATGTTACATCTCTGGATGTTTGTGATGTATTATTAGCCCAGCCATACTTGTGGAGGCGACATGCTATACATGAGTCAAGGCCTCATGCTGTCATTATTTCTTTGAATAATTCATTATACAGGATACCATAGGTAGCCCCACCTACCACCACTTCTTTGATTGCTGCTAAGAAAGGTAGCAAGCTCATCTCACAAACAAGGAAATTTATTTTCTGTTTGGTTTGCTCCCAAAGTAAGGGGAAGGTCGTTGCCACATCCATGACCCCCGCAAAGGGTTCCTCCATGCAGCAGTAGCAACAGAGGGATACAACCATGATAGAACATAGGAACAACTTCTCCTCACCCACAGGGGTACCACACAAGCTTCAGGTGGGCAACAAAGCCTACTTGCATTTGCAGAAAGAATGCCTTACAAGAGCCCATCAGAAGCTCCGACCACGCTGACACGGTCCTTACACCATTACCAAGGTTGTGGGGAATAATGCTTTGGAGCACAACATTCCTCCATTCCTTCACCTACACCAAGTGTTCAATGTGGACCGTCATCGACCATACTTCCCACCATTACTGGACACATCCGAGATTGCAAAACAACTCACTAGGGACCAAGTTCAGCACACAATGGGGACCATTGCTTCCTAAGGGGGCAGGAATGATCTAGGTGGATGTTGGTAGCCACCCAACTATCCCATATGGACCCCCACAACTGTCTCTTTCAGTTTTCCATTTTCCATAATTGTAGCACAATTTACTATTTTTAGCAGTTTTTCAGGTCCTGAACTTCCAGAGCCGTTTTGAGGCCCTAAACGACGTTTTTTTGGGAAAACTGGTAGTAACATGGGTCCATAGACTGATGTTGCTCTTCCCAAAGTTGTAGTGTTCGGATAGATCTTTCTAACGAGCTATTGTACGCATTAAACGAAGATCGTATGCCAAAGTTATGACCCCAGGAAGTTGATGTACCAAATTACCCAAAACAGGGCCCACAATTTGGCGTTTCATCTTCTAGTGTTAGGTTTTGGGATGTTAAGGGTTTTTCATTGTTTCTCAACAATAAATAGGCCTTCGAGCCTCATTGTAACACAGTTCAAAGACATGTAGCCGCCACATCTCTTCTCAGAGATAAGCTTCCATCGCCCTAGCTGGTTTATTTCCATTTCTATTTGTAAGCATATTTCAGTATTTCACATTAATGAAATGAAGTATTATTTCCGCTGCATCTTTGTGTTTATGGTTATGTCTGTAATTTGTTGCGTTCCTGTTTAAACCCAGATCAATGGATATTCAAGACTAAATCAACATAATTTCTCCAAGGACCATGGAAGCATACCAATATGCCTTGAAGGAAGAAGAAAAGATAGCAAGGAAATAAAACTCAGGAAGAGCACATGGTTTTGCCAGAAGAAGAGGATAGTCAACTGGAAGAATAAAACCTCTAGCTCAAAATAATGACGCTGACAACTCAAAACAACAAGGGAAGCAATAGAAGGAAGGTGACACTAGAGGAGGAATACCTTACGAGAGAGGTAGAGGAAGAGGCAGAGAAACTATTTACTGATGTTACAAATTTGGAAAAATGAGTCATAGATATTTTGACTGTCGAGAGAATAAGAATGTAGGACAACATGGTGCACATATAGTTCAACCAGAAGCAACAGAAGCATGAGCACCTGAGGCTGAAAATATGCCAGAAATGAGAGAGACGTTGATGATGAATAAAGTCTTATTGAAGCCAGCTAAAGAAATGGTTGAACCAAACCAAAGAAGGTAGGTCCTTGCTTGAGACTATGTGCAAGGCAAAAGGGAATTGTTGCAAGGTAGTGATTGGAAATGGAAGCATTGAAAATCTTGTTTTGTTAGAAATGGTGGAAAAATTGGAACTAAAAAGGATTAAACATCTAACACCGTACAAGGTTTCCTAGCTACAAAAGGGACACCAATTGTTAGTAAATGAGCAAAGAAAAGTTGAGCTCTAGATAGCTATATATGAGGATAAGGTGATCTGTGATATAATGGTAATGGATTTATATCACATCCTTCTGGGTCAACCATGGAAATTCGATGTAGTGCCCCGCTCTAGTCGACTGACAATGATATGACATTAACATTTATTTAACCCTACGACCCACACTTTATCCTTGAGGACCTCAGGTTGAGGATCCAGACACATGACTCTATTATTAGTGGTTGTGATGCTTATGTATGTTCTCCATTGATTTATGATGAATATAGCATTAATGGTTATGTATGTTATCTATTAGTATTATGATGATCATAGCATTAATGGTTATGCATGTTCTCTATTGATATTATGATGATTGTAGCATAAATGGTTATGTTTGGTCTCTATTGAATTTATGATGATGATAGTAGTATAGGATACATATGCTCTCTATTGATATCATGCTGATGATAGCTTTGATGGATAAATATGTTTTTTTATTTATGTTACGATGTTGATAACTTTGATAGATATGTATGTTTCCATTGATGTTATGATGATGATAGCCATGATGGATGTGTCCACTATGTTACCTACTGGAATTAGTTCTGGTTCACAATGAACAATGATGCGAATGACTAGGTGATATTGATGATGCTATTATGACAATGACTAACACTGAGAAACCTTGTTACTGATGATTATTGAGTATGGCAGGAAAC
Source organism: Pinus tabuliformis (assembly GCA_031772625.1). Taxonomy (NCBI): domain Eukaryota; kingdom Viridiplantae; phylum Streptophyta; class Pinopsida; order Pinales; family Pinaceae; genus Pinus; species Pinus tabuliformis. Next base: position 179,536,550 of record CM062808.1, read on the forward strand.
CACCAGAGGCACTCACATATGACGAGTTGACGACAACTGGTTTGATGAAAATTTATATTTTGTCTTTGAAATTGTAAGCCAATTTTGAAAACCTTCTATATATGTTTATCTATATTCTGATGATATGTTAGTGGTTGTAGGCACATATTAGTTTCTTGGCCGAATGACTCACATATGGGTAATAGGGTTGTACAATTGGATGGAACTGCATGGGAGGGGTGGGACAGTGTCCCTGATCTCACCCATTAGCACTCTCGTCGTGACTTGGGCTGGAAAGGTTGAAACACCTTCATCTTGAAGATCACGATGCCATGAGGGCAGGTCCCAAAGTTGGGTTGCTCATGAGGATTTTACCAGGGGGTGTGCATCAAGGCGGGTTCCTTGATCCCTGAAACCATTAGTCTCACTATAGAAGACAACACAAAAGATGATAGTGGTCTTTGTCGTTGCACCTATACTTTCACCTCGTAGCCACTGAATGCTTGAAGGGAAAGTGGCATGGCACCCTTGGAACTTCAAGGGAATTTCTTGAAGGGAACGACCAACTTGGCACCCTTGACATCACAAATAAACTGTTAGGCGTGACACCCTTGGAACTTTAAGGGAATTTCTTGAAGGGCACGACCAAACTTGGCACCCTTGGAATCATTAAAAATAAATAAATTAATAAATATAATCAAGATATGGAAACTAGGTAAATTCACATCAAGAGTAAATGATGTTAGAAATCGAGGTAATTAAATCAAGAATAAAACTTGGGTTAAGAGGATCATAGGAAGAAATAAAACATTTACCTTAAAAACCCTACCTTTCCCATGTTGGGAAATATTAGGTAGATAATGTAGTCTAATTAGGTAAAAAGGGGAAAGAGGGACATAAATGTAAGGATAAATATTAATCCTAAAATAGTTAAACATAATTAAGAGAAGAAGATGGCGAATTAAAATAATATTAATAGATTAAATTTTAGATAAATTTAGAGAACCTCCATGTGGCAACAACCGATATAAGAATATCTATCTAAGAGATAACTTGAGTTAAATTAGCGAGTAGATAGGGGATAAAATCTTGACTTATCAATTGACTTTAGTAATGAACACAAATTAAGGAGTAAAATGGGGGATCAGAAGAAAACTAGGAGAAGAAATAGGAATCTTGTTGAGGTGAGAAAAAATATTATTTTTAAATTAAAATTTAAATAAATAATTTTGGGGATCCTTGATGAGAAAGTGACACATGGGTGGGTGAAAAATCAAACTATTGAATTATCAAAAATAATTAATTATGTATGAAATGCCAAGTGTCAACTATGAGGACTCCTATAAAATAATGGGCAGACCATGGGAGAAGGGAGTTTTTCTTTACCCTATTGTTGGATGGATGAGACTATGTCAGAGTAGTGACTACGAGGTATAGTGAGTTTGGTGGGGTAGAGAACTTTAGAGAGGGGACTCTTGAGCCAAAGAGTGCTCTCCTCTACCAGCTAATACATTCCTTTATTATACAACTCTATTGCAGCTTGGGGGTCCTCGGGGAAGGAGAGTACCCAAGGAGTAGGCTAGGAGGTCAACAGATGGGTCATTGCATTCAGATTAAGCACGTTGACATTCACACTTGGAGGTGGCCAACAACGAAGGAGGGAAAATAACGACAAGTTTGAATCTTGTCTCCTAGTGAATGGTACCTATGTTGTTATAATATTATTTTGTATGAATTCATTATGGTTTTAGTTAATAACATGTAAATTAGATCATATGTTCAATAAAGTGAAATTCAGGAAAGTTTACATAATGCTTAATAAAAATTTTTGAGTTCCCAATGTTATTTTTTTTATGGTTGTATTTTTAGTATTAAAAAGAAAAAGAAAAAAGTTTATAGAGTTGGTCCCTACACTTGGTATGAGAGCTATGTTGAATCCTTGAGACCTATGGGCCCATGCATGCACGACTAGTTTTGTTAAAATCTTCCAAGATATTCCATTCCAAAATATGGATAAAATAAGTAAATAGTAAATGTGGGTGGAGCTACTGTATAACATAACCATTAAGTAAATGTGGGTGGAGCTATTGTATAAAATAACCATTAAGTAAATGTGGGTGGAGCTACTTTATAACATAAACTAATAATATTGAGCTTTGCATGTATTATTATAAAATAACAATCCCTGCCATTACAATAAGTAGGTTGCATTGACAAGGTTCAAGTGACCAACAACACATAGAAGTGTCATCTTCAGTGTAATTAGTGTGTGTCCAATTATCTAACTACATATTGATACATTTATGCTTTCTTGGACCTGTCAATGAACTCAAACAATATTTCATTCTTTATATTCCCTCTTGGTGGAGTTTGTGACGGAGCATACTCCCAACATTTCCTTCAATACTAAAGAAAATCTGTATTCATGACCAAGGAACTCAGAATCTTCAATTTTGAAATCCTTACACAACATTCGCAAGAACCTACAAGACCTAAGGACGCATCCAATTCATCTTCAAGGAAGGATACAAGCCATTCATAATCATCATAAAATCATTCATGTTATCTGTGCTTCATTCAACAGAAAATATGTCTTTCCAAATTCTCAAAATACTAGTATTCATGCTTGGTTTCTATCTTTGACCTCGATGTAACACAATACGAGATTCCTAAGGTAAAAAGAGAACAATGCGTGTCATTCTAGCTTCCAACTTTCAATTCTGTGAGAGGAATATGTAAAATAGAAAAGTGAAAGCAAGATTCCCCACCCAGGGATGATGTTGTCACGTGTTAGAGATCCAAAAAGAAATGGAGATTAAGACTGAATGAGGAGGTAACCTGAAAAGGTAAGCTAGATGCAGAACCTGATAAAGTGCCAAATGTGGTTGCACCAAATCCCAGAGAATTATTGTAAATATGCTATATACAATGAGGCTGAAAAGGATATGCATCAAAACTCATGGAAGAAAGCAGAGATTTGCATGATTCGAAGTTGGGTAAGCTATGGCTTGAGCATTTCTAAAAAATATGAGCATTAATTCCGGCTCGGCTACAGTTTGGAACTGCAGCTCAGCGATCCCTAGTGGGATCCACATAAACGTTAAAAAGCAAGAGTCATATTTCGTTGTCGTCGACATACAAATCAAGAGTAATTATCGTCCACAGAGAAGTTGCAATACTCTCACCTACCATTCAATCTTTTTTGGTTTGTAAAAACACATTATCCACATATTAGATTATGAGGAGAATCGCATGAGGGAAAAAGAAATGACAATTCAGTTGGTTGTGTAACCAAAGTCGAGGGCATGTTGTATTGAATATCACGTTTCAACGACAATCTCTATATTGGAAAGGACCCACTAATGCTATCTCACTCACTGTTCCAAACTTGAAGTAATTTTGTCACCAAAAGTTGGAGAATTTAAGTGTGGAGCAAGTAATTTTGTCACCAAAAGTTGGAGAATTTAAGTGTGTGCTCCACGATCAGTGTCATTCAATGTATAGCAAAAGAATCGAAGTTAATTATTTATGGAAAAAAAATCGGTAATGCTGTTGTGGCACTAGAAATTCCTTTGAGATGTTTTCTTCATTTTGGAAAATAAAGCAATGGATATGCCATCAAACCGAAGTGTATTATCATATGGTGTGATAAGTGATGAGCCAATTTGTATATTTTGTGGCAATTGTGTTTTCAAACTTACAAATTAGCATCTCCAGATGGTGACTACTGAAGTCACAATGTGAACATATCGTGGAGGGCTCTTCTCTTATCCACCCATCGTTTAGGCTCTTGGAAAATCTGCAGAACAAATTTCTAGAGAAAGCTAAGAAGGTTGAGCAGGGCTTCCATGGCAACCGATTACTGAAAAAACTTAAAGAATTTTGACTGAGATTGAGTACAGTTTCTGTGCTTCCTAATTTCTAAAGAATATATATATGTACGTGTTTGAATCCTTTAGTTCTCTTTTGTTTGTATGAATCTTGTCTGTTGTAAACACATCCAAACTTCATCACACGGTTGACTGTGTAGTTTTCCCACAACAAGGTGAAAGGTAAGTAGATAATGATTTTGTTCATTATTTAAAACGAGCTTTCCATTTGATAGAAGTAAAACATATAATTGACCTAAGTTAAATAAATTGTCATTATTGGCCTGTGTTTTATTTCAGTTAAATTCTGAGTGAAAATTTGGAAGATTTTGCAGAACTACATTATTTTTATGAGAAAATTTTCGGCGTAAAAATTGTTGGCTTTCCTGCTTATTTTGGAGTCCAGACGTGCTATGTGGAAGATGTTAAGATAAAATTTCATAGATAATTTTGTTTTTCTCCCATCATCTATAATTTTTCTTCCTCTCAAAGCAAAAATTAAGGTTGTGGCTGAGAAAAGTAAAAAAATAAAAAATAAAAAATAAAAAACTTTTCCTGAACTGCAGATGCTTTTATTCATAGAAGTCACTGTAAATTCAAACCAAATTTTCTATATGGATGGAAACTATTCATCAAATACCCATGAAAGCAATTATCTTTGCATTTGATTCACAACATAAGCAAGATTTGATGTCACAGAAAACACCACCAACTTGACAGACAAGTCCATTGTTATACATACATAAACCATGAAAAAAAAATCACTTTAAAGTTTAGATTTACATTGTGTCTTGAAGCTTGGCCCTTATACCAGTGTTTTGGGCCTTGGCCCAAGCCTATCTTCTTGTTGTGAAATGACATAAGCTAAGTACCATACACAACTTTGCAATCAGAAGATCACTCAAGCTCCCTTCCTCATTAACCATATTTTCCCAAATAAGATCAAGGACAATCTCATTCCTTTTCAGTCATTTTGTAATCATAGTTGCAAAGGAAATCCAGTAGTGGGTGGCTCTGGATGGAATTTCTGTTATAGTCCACCCTCTGTTGTATATGAATTGTTGTCTCTGCATTGTCTGCTAGTAGTCTTTGGGCCTCTTGCTACCATTTCTTTTGTTAGTGTCATACTCCTATACATATCTTCTACGAATCCTCAAAATATTTAAAATATTTCATTTAGAATTTGATGAAAAACAAATTGTTTGGTAATCCATAAACTCATTTCTCTCTTGTAAACAAGTCTAAGTATTGCTTATCTAACAAATAATAGTTCTGCAGTTTTAGCTACAGAATTTCATTAGACATCAGACGTAAGAAACAAAACTATTGATAGGCTCTGCTAGCAGCCTGTTATCATTGAGAAATTCCCATTCTAAAAAAAGTAAGTGGAGTCCAGATAACTATTGGAAACAAGCCAATGTAATCATGCTTGATTCCTCTCACTTTCAAGTTAGTGTGTGTGCCACTGACATTAGAAGGGTATTTCTAAGTGATCTAAGGTGTCAATTGCAAATCGCCGGTTGTAAGTGGTACCTCAAATTGATAAAAAAAATGTTGTTCTGTGGAAATCGAGTAGAAGCAACAAACAGGAAAAGTAGACACCAAGCTAAAGTGTATGAAAAATGATGCAAACTAAAGTATAAATCAAAGGGAAAAGGTGCTTGGAATTTTTGCGTTAAAATATACAAGATAGCAAGCAGAAAACCATTATAAACTTCTGGAACAAATGTTCACTAAAAGTGAGCATGCAAGCCAATGAAGCTAAGATGAAAATCCTCTGTTCGTTGTGTAAAAACAATGACTAGCGGTAGGCTGTTTGTTGCCTTTTTAGGGGTTTTATGTGTTTTCTTATGAATGCAAATCGACAAGAAAGTGAATCTTCACCCTTTTTCGGTAAAAACTAGTAAAAAAAAAAAAAAACCAGCAAGATACCTTGCTGTAGTTTGACAGAAAGTGAAAATAAAGTGTAACGAAAATGCCTATTCTATATGACCTAGACGCAGGAATGCACAGAAAACAAGTAAATTGATATGATTTGTGTATTTAAATGGTTAAACCATGTAAATTTACTGGTACCTTATATTGAGTTGAAAGTCAATGGAAAGAAAAAAAAGTAGGGCAATTGAAACTGTCAGGTGCCTCTTCATAAATGGTCATGTCCTTAGAGACATGCCTCTTTTATACTAATCATTAATTAGTTATTCATTATTACAATTATTATTATTGTTATATTTATGTTATTTTTATATATATTTTATTCATAACAAATTTCCATGAAACTCTGCAACTACTTAGTGGATTAATGAAAACTAGTAAATTGAAAACGGAAACCAAATTTACATTCACCAAGGTACAGAGTTTTTAACAAATTAGAAGCAATGTAATAAAAAACGAGAGCTAAAAACACATGCACACAAATTGACACATTTTTTTTCTCAGGAAAACCAACAGGGAAAACATGCTTCCTTGATGTGGTATTTTATTGATTGTTCTTGAACAATTGGATCTATAACAAAGCAATTTGTCTCTTTGAGAAAGCATTCTACTTCTTCTCAAAAATCTCAGCTGATACAATTGATCTATTCGTGCCTTGATCACTCCTTGATCTCACCCTCTAGCATGCAACTGTTCCCATGCTACCTTCTTGACTTGCCCTATCTCTTGCTTGATCATGCTCCTCCTTCCTTGCACACTTAGTAGCCCTATTTCCTTACACAAATTCCCTATTTACTATCACAAGTCTAGTTCCTAATTCTTAACACAAGTCCTCCTATTTCTTTGGACACGAGCTTTGTTGAAAATGGCAACAAGAAATGCTAGATAACTTTGTGTAATCCAGACATATTTCCACTTGTATGATAATACAAAGATCGGGGTTTTTAGCTGAGGCTTTCCCCAAAGTATTCTTTTGTGTTTCAAGTGTATGATTTCTTCTTCTTTGTTATATGTGTTCTAATCGATCTAGCTCAAATTGATTAAGCTTCCACAAAGTTTGATTGTAGAAGTAGATCTAGCATTTTGCTTTAGTATATTGCATTATCAGGTGATCTACAGTGGAAAATTCTACATGGTATAAGAATGAGATTTGTAGAAAAAGTTCGACAAGTTTATCAGAGAAAAGTTTATCAGTGCAGTGAACAGTATACGAAGAAGAGAATTCAAAGTAAAAAAAAAAATTGGGCCACATGTTTTCAAAGAAAATCTGAAAATTTTTGTGCAAAATTAAAAAAAAAAATAGCAGATCTGTATTCCTTGCGGAAAAAGACCCAAATTCAAAAAAAAATTGGCTGAATCAGAGTTTAGATGAGGGAGATATCGCTGATTTAAAATCAGTTCTTTTTCCAGAAAATTTCGTGACGGCGGGAAAGATGAAACAGATTGGTGTGCTAGCCAAGAACCTATATGCACTTGAGGTACAAGATGCATGCAAAGACTTGAGGAGTAAGGAAAAGGTTAGGTACTTAGTGGTTGAGAGGGAGAGTAAATTACCTCTCAACATGTAGTGCCAGAAAAAGTCTTATACAATTGTGGAGGAGCCACAATTGGTGAAGCAGCTTCATGAGGTTGTGGAGCAGCCACAACTGGAGAAGCCGAGAGGAGACCGAGTGGAGGCATCCACTCATGTAGAGACCTCCAGCAGGGGGAAATTTTGAGCCAAGTGGGCAGAGAGATCACATGCATCCATAGCTCCAGGTGGGAGGTGGGGCGATGTGGAGTGATAGTCCCAAGAAGGCTGAAATAGAGGTAGGATCCTTGAGTTACCCAGCCTCTTTGATTAGACCTTACTACGTGAGCCCCAACGAGGAATAGCAGGATTGGATAAGGGGGTAGAGATAGATGTGGATGGAGCGGCAGAGAGAGATACAGTGCAGGAGTCCCAAGATAGCGCAGAGCTAGCAGGTTGCAGCAATGCGAAAGGCACATGAGTGTTGCACCAGTGCAGGATGGCACAGAGAGGTGTGAAACGGTACGAGATGCATGGAGTGTTGCAGTAGCTCAAAGGTCAGAGAGGGAGCACTTGTCAGTGACAAAGGGAGTTTCAGCATCAGAGTATGTTTCTAGCCCAATAGAGAGGTCAGTTGGGAGTTTTTTGTTTCTAGAGTTGCTGGAGCAACCGCACTTGGGAGAAGTGTTGCATGCAAAACATTCCAAAGGTTCAGGATCGGGTTCGAGTTGAATGCCTTTCTTGTTGAGAGGGAGTGTTGAAAATGGCAACAAGAAATGATAAAAATAGAAGTGTTAAAAATAGCACTGCTATAAATAGCAGTTCGGGTACTAGTGTTGGACATAGCAACAAGGAATGAAAAATGGAAGTGCTATAAATAGCATTGCTAAAAATAGCAGTTCGGGATAGATTCCTATTTTAGTTAGTCCCTGAACTAAAATAGTGAAGTAAAATTCGAATTTGATCTTAGCAGTTGTTTGTAAAATAATTAATTAATTCACCATGAGTTAATTAGTTGTAGAAAATCAAACATGAAGTCTATGTGGGGACATGCAACAGTTTCTCCATTAATTAAGGAATTTATCCATCAATTAAAGAGATAAGGATGAGTTTTAATTTGAGTTGTAATTAGTTGGCTCAGTTAACTGAATCAAGTCCAGTTAGATTAATTCAAACAGTTTGTTGAATTAATTGTGAGTTCAGTTAGTTAATGCTTGCATGCATGTAACTGCTGCTCTCCAAATAACTGAATATTCTCTCATAAATAACTCATGCATGTCAGTTCAGTTAGAGACCCAGTTGAGATCAGAGGAAGGGAAAATTTAATATCAGTTGGAGGATTTTTCCTATATAGGGAACTCATCCATGCAGAAGGAATTATCTCCTTCAGGTTTGTGTAGTTATTTCAGAGGTCAGAGCAGTGTGTGAGGGATTATTACACGCAGGTGGCAGCTTGAGGACCCAGGAGAAATAGCGCAAGGAAATAGGAGGCTTGGAGGGAAGAGGAGAAGGTTTGTGAGAAGCCTTTGACTGTCTATGAGTAGCAGAGGGATTGTACTGAGAGCTAGATAGCTTGTGAGCTAAAACTTTGTGTAATTCGAACATATTTCCGCTTGTATGATAATATAGAGATCAAGGTTTTTAGCTGAGGCTTTCCCCAGAGTATTCTTTTGTGTTTCATGTGTATGATTTCTTCTTATCTGTTATATGTGTTCTAATTGATATAGCTCAAATTGATTAAGCTTCCACAAAGTTTGATTGTAGAAGTAGATATAGTATTTTGCTTTAGTATATTGCATTATCAGGTGATCTACAGTGGGAAATTATACGAGCTCCTCAAAACTGTGCACAATCAATCTCCTAAATTCTATTGCACTTGTGTTCTCCTATTTCTTAGGAAACAAGCTTGGTGTTCTTCACAATCAAAGATTCTCTCAAAAACCCGTGAACTGTCTTGTCTCACAAACCTTATGCACAAAACTTATGATTTCCTGTGCCTTCATCCTCCTCTTTATAGACCCAATTCGAATATGCAAGGAGGCCTAGTTTTATTGTAGAAGTAGAGTTCTGATTGACTAGTTAACTGAGAGTCCAATTGATTCTCTCTCCAACAAACACTTGGAGTATTAACTTGTTATTCCTTCAATCAAGATTGATGATTAAATCGTTCTAACTGAACTTGTAACTGCCACCTTGTTCTGTAGTAAAACTGATGAAGACTATGTTAGTGTCGGTCTTGAACCCTCCATCAGTGATCAATAACTCTTTGCATATGCATTTATAGGTGTCTCATCAGTGTCAGTTTTGCATCCTGCTAGGCATGCCATAACACTGAATGGAGGAGCTGGTCTTTGTTCCCTTCTTGGCTTTGCTGGATCAGGTCATACAACAATGTAATTGAGTCAGGCTTGTTCTTGTTTTTGTCTTAAGGTCCCATGGTCTTAGGTCTAGGGTTTTGAGTCAAAATCATTTCAAGGTCATGAGTCATGGTCAGTAAGTGCCCAGCAAGCCGGAAGGAGTTTTGTGCATATGTTTCATTGTCATCTTCTTCAGCTACAGCTCATTTTATGCCTTGGATTTAAAAACACTGTTTTTAATTCCAAGGTCATGTGGAATTTGAAAAAACAAAGAAATTTTCAAAAATTTGTAAAAGTGCCGGCAACAACCCTGGTTCCTTCGCTACAGTCCATCAGGCGGTCAACCTGCAAGAAGAACGGAGTCAAACGCATCAAAAAGCTCATTCCAGGACAAAAAGACTCTAAAATAGTGTTAAAGAGAATACAAAGGTTTAAACATTATAAAGTGGGTTTTTAAAGTCAATTTTTTTTTAAATATGAGCCTATAAAAGCAAATTCCCTCTTGAAAGGTCTTCATTGTGCATTTGGAGCAAGAAATTACAAGCAAAAGGCGATTAGAGGGCGAAATTGAGCAAATTTGCAGCAGTTTCAGTCTTTTGGAGGAGCGCGACCAAACGGAGGAGCGCGACCAAAAAAAGGCCAACGCGCTGTGTTAAATAACACGGGCGTGACCAAACGGAGGAGCGCGACCAAAAAATCAGTTTGCTGTAAAATTTATTCAAACGCCAAATTCACCCTCGAATTTTCTCCAACTGTTCAGGTATGCCTCATTCACATGTTTGATGATGGGTTAGGATTGAAAAGGAAGGTTATGGTCATGATTTTATGCAAGGAATCCATAGAAAATAGGTTGAAATGACTTGATGTTTTGCATGCATATGTTTGACAGTTTGTTTGTTTTTCAAGGCAATTTTTTCCTTATATCCCTCCATTCATTTTCCCAAAATTAAATTACATATGTTAACATGTTATATTTGTTAATCTCATTTGCAAATTAGTCATACCAAACCTGCCCCTTAATCCTATCAAACCCTAACCCTAGTCCTTTCAAACCCTATAAACCCTACCTTTTCCCCATGTATAATGATCAAACCCTAAAAGCACTAGTAACACAGCAAAATGCCTATGTAAATGTACAACAGTGAATAAAAAGAAACATTATAAAAAACAAATAAAACAGTGATGACAAGGCATGCACTCAAAGAATTGTAAAAACAATGAAATTTGCCATTTTGCATAGCCTCAGAAAAAACAAAGGAAAAGGGTCATCTTGGTATATGTCAAAGGCTTCAAAGCTCAATAAGGTCATGACAAAATTTCATTTGCATAGACATCAAAGAAATCAGACTTGTTGTGGTTAGGGTTTGTAGTAACATGGTATCTTTTTCCCCTCCTTAAAACTCTGTTTTTTCCCTTACCTAATTCCCTATGTAAACCCTAATTTAATTGCTTGTCCCTTCAGTTAAACTCTCTAGGAAATTGAATATCCCTCCCTATGATCAAATCACACAGTGAAACCCTGATTACTCATGGAAAATGAAAAAATAAGGCTGCCTCTATTTTTAATGAATTGCTGTTACAAAAATTGATTGGCAGCAGACTTTGTTGATGGGTTCCATTATTTCCCCTAAACCTAATTCCTAATATCTTCTATTTTCCCTCATTCCTATGTTACGATCCCCTCTCCCTTCCACTGTAAAATGATCACAACAACCCCTTCCTTTCCTCTTACAATCAGAAACCCTAATTCCCTATGGTAAAGCATGATGGAAACTGCCAGCATTAAAAAAGAACTGCTGTTATGTAAAGCAGTTGGTAGTGATTGATAAAGGGGTTTCATTGTCCCCTTAAACCCTAATTCCCTTTCACCCTCATCTTCCTAAATACCATTGACACATCATATCCCATTTTTCTTGCAAATTTATTACAGTAACCCTTCCCTCCCTTGGTGATCAAGCATACAAAGTCCCTGTTTCCCAAAAGCATCAATGACCATTTTAAAAGTTATAAAAAACAGAGTATGCTCTTAATAGACATTCAAAGACAAAATGAAATGAGCACCCTGTTAAATGTTGATAGTTGATGCTGCCTTATCCCCCTATGCCCATGACATCCTTCCTTCCATCATGATGAAAATTCTATATTGTCCTTTCCCTTGGTGATTAAAAATAACAGTTTCCCTAAATAAAGTATTGATTTGCAAATGATGAAAGATGAGATGGCATGTTTAACATTATGTGATGTTTTCCTTCAGAATTCCCTGCTTATATATATATATTTTTTTCCCTTTCCTATATGTAAATTCCCTCCCCTAACATATCCCTCATGATGTTTCCCCTTGAAAACAACATACTTCACAGCATTTTGCAGGTAGGGCAACGGTCAATTTGACTTGTTTTTTCCACCTTTCTCAATAACACCATGTCAACCACTGAGACTAATGAGCAAGGTGATGACCGATCATCATATTCTGAGATTCATACACAGCAGAGGCCTCGTAGGGGAGGCAAGGGTGGTCACCACAAGAGGGAAGAGCCTACATCACTGACAGAGTTGCAGGCTTGCCCATTGGCAGTATCTTGCTTTCAGCATATGGCTTGTTTTCAGTTTTGTGAGAGGCTGTCACACATCCAGCATCACAGAGACTTGGCCTGGTTGTTTGTACTCCATCTCCATGACAGGCAGGTCACCCTTGCAGGGGTGAATTTTGTGTTTTCTCCAGAGGCTATCACAGATGCTACCGGGATACCCAATGTGGGTGAGGTATGGCCAAAGCGCAAGTGGGTGGACCTGGTATACTATGAGCCATATGTTAGGCCTGCCTATGTGCATCACTTGACAAGGAACTTTCCTATCAAGTTCCTCCGAGCAGAGTATATAGACACCATGAGACTCATTATGCACTACTTCACATGCGAGGGGAGATTCTCACGAGTATTTTCTTGTCATATCCGCATGATGATGCACTTCACCAGAGTGAGGATGATGAACATCTCGGCATACTTATTTCACGACATTCAGAGGATAGCCACTACCTTTCGGAGACAGACTCCAGTACAGCAGCTCCGGAGCCTATGCCATCATGGTCTTATTCAGCTAGTAGTTTCCCATCAGCTGAGCCAGCAGGGCATCCCTTGGGCGGATTTCATCTCCCGAGATGTTTTCACACAGCCACATTCAGGGCCTGAGGCAGTTCATGAGGAGGGAGGGCCATCACATCAGCCCGAGACCAGCATCCCGTGACACATGGCTTCTTCTCCTCGGGTCACATATCAGAGAGGTCACAGGACCTTATTTGCAGCAACTCGACGAGTACTTTCTCTACAGCCAGTGGAAGGGGTCTCGTTTTCATCATCAGAGCAGCGAGTGTTATCTCCACACCAGGTGGAAGGGGCCTCACTTTCTTCATCAGCACAGGCAGTACGAGAGGGCAAGCAGCCCATGGTTGAGGATGAGGCAGTTGGCGAGGCACATGATGATTTCACTGGTCGTGATGCTCATTCTCCTTCCTCTTCAGATTTCTATGAGCTCAAGGAAGAGAACCTTGTGTTGCAGCGGAAGCTTGAGATGGCTCAGTGGACTATCACTTATTTAGAGCAGCGGACCAAACAGCTGGAGACCAAGAAGGAGTTGGATGAGTTATGGAGGATTCGTTTCAACCGAGTCATCAACCGCAGGAGGCCTGGGGACCCACTGCTCAAGGATAGAGAGTTATTGCTCATCCGAGAAAATTGACGCTTGGAGGGACTGTTAGATAAGGCAAACCGTGACAAAGAGCTGCTCCGGAACATGAAGACACACTACTGGGCAAGATTACATGTTTGCAAGGCGAGAATGAAAATTCTCCAAAGAAAGCTGTCAGAGGCCCGGAAGAAGAAGAAAAGGAAAAATCCACTCCGCATCTTGGCTCAGGCATCCCTCACTCATCATGGTACTGATCAGCCTTGATCTAGCATCAAAATCTGAAAATTTTGAGAATTTTGGAGCATTTTGCAAATTTTTGGTAAAATTACAGGTTTTGCCCACGGTTTGGTCTCACCCCGGGTGAGACCATTTTGAAGGGCTGCTCGGAATTTTGCAAACTTGGCATTTTTGGAAAGGGCATGCAAAAAGAAAAATTACCAGTACTTGGGGGCAGCCTAATTTTGAGTTTTGAGCCTCCAAAAGCTCAAAATACACCTAAAAAATGACTTTCTGCCCACTTTTTGAGTTGCAGAAAGTGACCTTGGGAGAAATGGTTTTTGAGGGGTCAAATCAACACCAAATTCAGAAATTCCACTTGGGATGGAAAGTAGACAGGCCAAGCGTTCCAATGAGCCATTTTGCACCTGATTTGGATCAGTGGAACCTACTCAAAAACAGCTTCAAAGGGGCGCGACCAGAACTTCCAGAATTGCCAGAATTTGTCATTTTCGGTCAAAAAACACTGTTTTGACTATGGTTGACCATTTTTACTTGTAGATGATGGATGAATGTAATATTTTCATGGTTCTTTGATAGGCTTTATCTTTCTTTACTCTTCTAGAAGCTTCTTTGATGTAAATAGTTAATATTTAATGCATGGATAGGCTTCCTAACTTTTAGAGGCAAGTTGTTGTGCTGGCCTATTATCTAGTGACTGATTTAGAATTAGTTGTAACAGCTCCTAGGAAGCTGAGCTCGACCCCTAGAGGTGGGGAAAGAGGTTTGACCTTCTATATTATGCCTTCTCTTTCTCATTTTGATGGTTGGACTCTAGAGGGAGAAGGGCTATTGTATTTTTGACTTCTATTTTCTGCAATTTGAGGAAAAGGAAGGCCAGGGTTTTGCAGACTTCATTGTGGATTCTTGTGGATTATATGTTGATGGTGTGTCTCCTACTGTTATTGTAAGTGTGTTTATGTGTTCCATTTCTTAATCTCTTGCTTCTATTTAAACAAAAGAAGTGATAAAGTTTGAATTCATGCATGCCATGCTCAGCTTTCAATTTTGTTTAAAATTTATGTTTTCCACTGTCTAGAGAGGATTCAAATTCATTGTTTGCCCTCTTTAGCCTCTCTTCTTTCTTCCCTGATCATCTCTTTCAGCTAAAGGCATCTACATAGACTCCTACCTTGCCCCAAAGACCCACCTGCAAAAACTGAGCTCCATCCCCGCACCCTAAATTGCACTCCCTCCAATTGCCACCAAAAACCCAAAAATCTTTAAATCAACCCCCCTTATCAATTTACTAGCCTAATATCTTAGATCCTAATTGGTCAGCTTATTATATTATAAGATCTATCAAATCTGACCCGAGAGAGCCTTCTCATACCTCGTAGGGCTAGCTACGAGGTGAAATGGTTTGATGTAGCCATGAGAGTTTGTCTATCTCAGCCTAGGTGAATTCCAAGCGCTAACAGACTACACTTCATTGAATCTCCAACTCTCGAATATCTTCATGGGGAGCCCCTACGATTTTTATTAAGAAGTAGAATGGGTATTGGCGACTGTGCATTGACTACCACCAGTTGAATAAAGTAACGATAAAAAAATCAATACCCTCTGTCAAGGATTGATGACTTATTTGATCAAATGAGGGGGTCGATTGTGTTTTCAAAGATATATCTGAGGCCAGGATATCATCAATTGAGAATCAAGGAAGAAGATATCCCGAAGACAACGTTTAAAACAAGATTTTGGCATTATGAATTTGTAGTTTTACCCTTTGGACTGACAAATGCCCCGGGTGTTTTCATGAGTTTGATGAACGGAATATTTCAGGATTACTTAGACAAGTTTGTACAAGTCTTTATTGATGACATTTTGATCTACTCAAAGACCCTAGAAGAGCATGACGAACACTTGAGGCTAGTTTTACAATGTCTTAGAGAAAACCAATTATACGGGAAGTTGTCAAAGTGTTACTTTTACCAAACCAATATTAATTATCTTGGACACAATATCTCTGGGGATGGTATTGCAGTAGACCTAGTAAAGATCGAGGCCATCATGAAATGGCCAACACCAACCAATGTTCATGAAATATGAAGTTTCATGGGCATGGTAGGGTATGATTGTAGATTTGTCGAAGGGTTTTCGAAGATAGTAAGCCCCATTACCGATCCCCAAAGAAAGAATAAGAAATTCATTTGGACTAAAAAATGTGAAGAGGCATTCCAAAGGTTAAAGGTGTTATTGACGACAACACCAATTTTGAAGGTGCCAGATATGGAACCAGAATTTTTGGTTTGCATTGTTGCCTCCAAGGAAGGGCCGGGTTGTGTGTTAATGCAAGAAGGAAGAGTAATATCTTATGCATCAAGAAAAATTATAACCCACGAAGAAAAATATGCTAGAAATGGTAGCAATTGTTTATGCACTAAATATTTGGAGACACTACCTTCTAGGAAGGAAGTTTGATCTTAGGATTGACCATTGTGGGCTACAACACATATTTGCTCAAGACCACTTAAATGCAAGACAAAGATGATGGTCTGAGATAATTAGTGAATATGATTTTGATATCATTTACATAAAAGGAGCGGTAAATAGGGTGGCTAATGCTTTAAGTAGGAGGCCTCGGATATTTTTGGTGATTCCCTTAAAGACAATTTTGAGGGAGAAACTGCTTGACTTACAATTTAAAGACACCTGGTATCAAAAGGTTAGAAAATTTTTTAGGGAGGATGAAATGAGGGTCCCAAAATATCAAGAATACCCCCTTGATAATGATGGGCTACTATGATTTCGGGGAAGGATATATGTACCATAGTTTGAAGATATATTCCAATTAATATTAAATGAAGCACATTGCACAATATACATGGCACACCCTAGTGTTAAGAAGATGAGAGTAGACCTGACACCAATCTTCTTTTGGAAAGGGATGAAGAAGGACATAGTGAACTTGGTAGCAATATGCTTAGAGTCTCAACGAGTAAAAGCTGAACACATACATCCAGTAGGGTTATTGCAACCCCATGAGATACCAAAATCTAAATGGGAAGTTATATCAATGGAATTCATTATGGGACTACCAATGACCTCAAGAAGACACGATTCCATATTTGTAGTGGTGGACACGTTTACCAAGAGCGCCCATTTCATACTAGTTAAGACTACAAATAAGGAACTATAAATAGCCATAGTTTTTTATGAGATTGCATGGAGTTCCTAGGAAGATCATATCTGATAGGGGAGAAGTGTTTAGAGGAAGGTTTTGGACTAGTTTCCAAGAAGCGTTGGGAACCCAGTTGAACTTTAGCACTACTTATCACCCTGAGACAGATGGGCAGACAAAGAGGACTAGTCAAATCCTCAAAGACATGATTTAGATGTATGTGATGGACCAACAAAAGAGATGGGAGGATTTTTTATCCCTCGTGGAATTTGCTTACAATAATAGTTATCAGAGTTCCATCAAGATGGCGCCATTTGAGTTCTTATTTGGAAGACCTTGCAAAACACCTCTTAGTTGGGACCGACTAGAGGACCGAGTATTAATAGGACCAGAAGTGGTGCAAGAGATGGAAGAACAAATGACTATGACTAGAGGAAGGCTATAAGAAGCACAAGATGGAAAAAAGAGCTATGCTGATGCTCATCGGGTAGACTGAAGTTATGAAGTGGGAGACAGGGTATTCTTGAGAGGAAGGCCCCAAAAAAAATCTCTATAAGATTCAGAAAGGGAGAAAAATTGTCTCCATGGTTTGTGGGACCTTTTGAAATCTTAGAAAAGAAAGGGTCGGTGGAATATAGGCTTGTCTTACCTCCATATTTAGCGCGTATGCATGATGTGTTTCATCTTTCTATTTTGCGTCATTATATTTCAGATCCTTCACATGTTATTTACTTTGGTCATTTGCAGGTTTCAGATGAGGGAACCGTGATGGTTGAACCAGTTCGCATACTGGACCAGCAAACTTTGTAGCCTAGACAATGGTTAGTGGACCAGGTTAAGGTACAGTGGCACAATTATAGTCCTAGTTCAACTACTTGGGAGGATGCCGAGGAGATGTGTCATCGTTTTCCTTACCTATTCCAAGGACTTCAAGACGGAGTCTAGTATTAAGAGGTGGTGTATGTAGTGCCCCACTCTAGTCGACTAAAAGTGATATGACATTAACATTTATTTATCCCTAAGGCCTACACTTTATCCTTGAGGATCTCAGGTTGAGGATCCGGACACATGACTCTATTATTAGTGGTTGTGATGTTTATGTATGTTCTCCATTTATATTACGATGAAGATAGCATTAATGGTTATGTATGTTATCTATTGGTATTATGATGATCGTAGCATTAATGGTTATGCATGTTCTCTATTGATATTATGATGATTGTAGCATAAATGTTTATGTTTGGTATCTATTGAATTTATGATGATGATAGTAGTAAAGGGTACATATGCTCTCTATTGATACCATGATGATGATAACTTTGATGGATAGGTATGTTTTCTATTTATGTTACAATATTGATAGGTTTGATGGATATGTATGTTTTCATTGATGTTATGATGATGATAGCCATGATGGATGTGTCCCCTATGTTACCTACTGGCATTAGTTTTGGTTCACAATGAACAATGATGCAAATGACTAGACCACGAGAGGTAGTCGCATATGACGAGTTGACGACAACTAGTTTGATGAAAATTTATATTTTGTCTTTGAAATTATAAGTCAATCTTGAAAACCTGCTATACATTTTTATCTATATTCTAATGATATGTTAGTGATTGTAGGCACAATTTAGTTGCTTGGCCGAATGAATCACATATGGGTGATGGGGTTATACAATTGGATGGAACTCCATGGGAGGGGTGGCATAGTGTCCCTGATCTCACCCACTAGCACTCCCGTCGTGACTTGGGCTGTAATGGTTGAAACACCTTCGCCTTGAATATCATGATGCCATGAGGGCAGTTCCTCAAGTTGGGTCACTCATGAGGATTTTACCGGGGGTCGCGCATCAAGGTGGATTCCTTGATCCCCAACACCATTAGTCTCACTATAGTAGACAACACAAGAGAAGATAGTGGTCTTTGTCGTTGCACCTATACTTTTGCCTAGTAGCCACTTAATGCTTGAAGTGCAACTGGCATGGCACCCTTGACATCACAAATAAACTATTAGGCATGACACCCTTGGAACTTCAAGGGAAGTTCTTAAAGGGCACGACCAAACATGGCGCCCTTGGAATCATTAAAAATAAATAAATAAATAAATATAATCAAGATATGAAAACCAAGTAAATTCACATCAAGGGTAAATGATGTTAGAAACCGAGGTAATTAAATCAACAATAAAACTTGGGTTAAGAGGACCATATGAAGAAATAAAATATTTTACCTTAAAAACTCTACCTTTCCCATGTTGGGAAGTATTAGGCAGATAATGTAGTTTAATTAGGTAAAAAGGGGAAAGAGGGACATAAATGTAAGGATTAATATTAATCCTAAAGTAGTTAAACCTAATTAAGAGAAGAGGATGGTGAATTAAAATAATATTAATTAATTAAATTTTAGAGAAATTTAGAGAACCTCCATGTGGCAACAACCAACATAAGAATATCCATCTAAGAGATAACTTGAGTTAAATTAGGGAGTAGATAGGGGATCAAATCTTGACTTATCAATTGACTTTATTAATTAATGCAAATTAAGGAGTAAAAAGGGTGATGAGGAGACAACTAGGAGAAGAAATAGGAATCTTGTTTAGGTGAGGAAAAATATTATTTTCAATTAAAATTTAAATAAATAATTTTGGAGATTCTTGATGAGAAAGTGACACATGGTTGGGTGAATAATCAAAATTGAATTATAAAATATAATTAATTATGCTTGAAATTCCAAGTGTCACCTATGGAGACTCCTATAAAAGAAGGGGCGGGCCATGGGAGAAGGGACTTTTTCTTTACCCTATTGTTGGATGGATGAGACTATGTCAGAGTAGTGACTATGAGGTATAGTGAGTTTGGTGAGGTAGAGGAATTTAGAGAGGGGACTCTTGAGCCAAAGAGTGCTCTCCTCTACCAGCTAATACATTCCTTCATTGTACAACTCCATCGCAGCTCGGGGGTCCACAGGGAAGGAGAGTACCCAAGGAGTAGGCTGGGAGGTCAACTATTGGGTCATTGCATTCTGATCAAGCACGTTGAAATTCACCCTTGGAGGTGACCGACAATGAAGGAGGGAAAATAATGACAAGTAAAGTTTGAATCTCATCTCCTGGTGAACGATACCTATTTTGTTATACTATTCTTTTGTTTAACTTCATTAACGTTTTAGTTAATAACATGTAACATAGATCATATGTTCAATAAAGGGAAATTCAGGAAAGTTTTATATAATGCTTAATAATTTTTTTTTGAGTTTTTCTTATGGTTGTATTTTTAGTATTTAAAAAAGAAAGTTTATAGGGTTGGTCCCTACATTCGACACGAAAGTGGTACATGATGGAGAGAGCAATTTCTACGTGTTTGAAAAGGATGGAATTAAACATACTCTTGTACCATTGAAAGAAGAGAATGTAGCTAAAACAAGAAGCCCAAAACATTGTTGTTAAGTGGGAAAGAATTTCTGCAACAAATGGAAGAAGAGGAGGTTTGTTATGCCATAATCTACAAACCAAAGGTAATAATTTTGCACACTAAAATTTCAGATTTACTTATTTAAATTTAGGAAATGTTGCATGAATTTAATGATATTGTAGAAGATGATTGGCCAAGCGAGTTTCCACCCAAAAGAAGCATCAACCATCATATACATTTGATACCCGGAGCAAGCCTTCCAAATAAGGTTTCATATCAAATGACCCCCAAGGAGAATGAAGAAAAAAGGAGATATGTTCAAGAGTTGTTGGACAAAGGGGTGATAAGAGAGATATTGAGTCGATGTGTTGTGCCTGGAGTACTAAGTCCGAAGAAGGATGGAGAGTGGACAAGTAGAAGACAACTTTCAAGACCAATGATGGGTTGTATGAATGGTTGGTTATGCCATTTGGACTTACAAACATGCCCAATACATTCATGCAGTTGATGAATGAAGTCTTGAAGGAATTCATTGGTAAAGAAGAACACCTTAGACATGTGAGATATGTTCTAGAGAGGTTGCAACAAGAAAAGTTGCTAATTAATTTGAAGAAGTGTACTTTTATGAAATCTAAGTTAGTCTACTTTGGTTTTGTAATTTCAATGGTGATTTGCATGGATATCTAGGGGACAATCCCAAAGGATGATTTTTGGATCCCTCTTCACCCAGTTTGACACCAAGGGAGCTCAATGCAAGAGGCCCACGTAATGATGAAACCAACATTGCATCCCTCTTATGGGTTAACTTTTATGATTTCACATTGGCTATGTGTTTGGTTGGTAACCACCATTAGTTTTTTCCCATCATTTGAAAACTAAGAGGGGCTTTAGGCTAAAATTAGACTTCATTAGACATATATAAATATGAGAGAGCTCATTTAGTCTCTCATCATCATCACACTTGGAATTCAACCTCCTAAAAAAATTTGGCACTTGCTCCTTCTTGGCTATTGGAGATTCTTGGAATGCATTTTGATATTTGGAAGCTATTTTGGATTGTATTTGGATCTATTTCCTTGGTGAATGGATGGATATACTACATGTTATCTTGTAAGTTCCTATTGTTAAATATTATAATTTTGAATTTGTTTAATGTTATGGAATTGTTTCTTCTAGATTATGCTTGATTGTGCCCTACTTTGTTGAAAATAAATTTTATTTGCCATCTTGTTAAGAATTTCATATGTTACTCATTGTATAACATTTGATGAATGCTCCTAGTGGAGGAATTCTTATAACTCTCTATCAAACTCCATTTATCATTGAGTGGATAAATGTTGGAATTTTGATACCTAGCGAATCAAATTTCGGCCTCCTTAGCAACAAATTTGGATTATTTATCACATCCTTGACTTCATATGCCTAAAGGAAAAGGAACTAGTCCAAGTCATTGGTGACCATTCCTATTTTTTCTCCATAATTTTCTCTCGTTAAATAGGTACTTTTAAGGCTAGGGAAAAAATATAGGGCTTGCAGCGAAATTTTAGGAATGATGATATTCAGTGATTTGAGAGACTAAAAATCAATCCTACGGTCTAGGCTACCTAACCTCCAAGTTTGTGGGAATCCACTCAAATTTCATCCATAAAATATCTTTCCCTAGGTGTTGCTCCAAAAGGGAAACCCTAGTCTATTTTCCCCTCAACTTAAGGAATTTTTTGAGGGTTTCATGAGCCTTGTCTTAGTTGAATATCATTGTAAGAAACCCTTTCCTTTGGGCCTTGACCTTGTGAATAACTATCACCATCAAAAAATCTCAAAACCCTAGGTCTTGTATCTTCTTTCCTATGGATTTCCTTTGATATCATTTTTCTTCTTTGAAGCTTTGAAACATTATTGAGCCTCTCTTTTGAATGAGCCCTAGCTTGATCACTTTATGCCTTATACCTATCATGTATATTTTAAATGATATCCCTTCTACCAGTACTGCTACCATCGATGAAATTCTGTGAAGAGAAGGAGGTTTTAGCTAAGGTGGCATTGGGCCTTGTTACACAGTAATTTGTCACCATCCCTGTTACTCCTCTTGTCGTACCTTGGAGGACTCATTCCGGGAGTTATAAGAAGTGACAAGGGCTAAAAACACTTGCATTATGTTCCCCTGAGTATGTACTCCATGTTCCCTGAAGACACCTTTTGCAGATCATCCCTAAAAATTGCTCTTTTTACATTGGCGCAAATCCACAGTATCCTACCCGCGCCAATGATGGAGATCCTCAAAAGAGGGCGCGACCATTGGCGCTCTATCTTAGAACAACGGTCGCGCCAACCAAATTTAGTCGTGCTTTTTGCCTTAATGCACGTCCGACTGTTGTTTCCTTCATCATGGAGCTTTTCTGAGGATAGAAAATCAGTTTTTTGTCGAGCTTTATCCATCTTTATGACTTTTGCTAAATCCGCGAAAGGTGTCCCGGTTCATCGCATCCTCCTCCCTTCTCCATCTATATAAGCTTGTCATTATGCATTGGAAAAGCTAGTGCTAAAGGGAGCTAGATAAGAGAGTGTGTTGGTGTTAGTGTTATGCTAGTGATTTGGTGATCGAGTGTTAGTAGTGATGATTATTGGTCATGGAGTGTTAGCTGTTGAGTCCTTGGAGGAATGCTAGTGAGTGCTAGAGAGGTTATGCTGCCGGAGAAGAGATGCATGTCGAGACACATATAGTTACTTGCCCAGCCAGGAGAAGGGTCGACGTCAGAACAATGGTTGTAACTTTTCCTGTTTATTAATTGATGAGCGACTGCTATGATAGTTCCAATCTCATTATCTATCATGGTGATATGTTGATTTATTTCCTTTCTGACTGAAATATAGTTGTGCCTTGGTAGTTTTTATGTTAGTATTTGTCTCTTCCTTTGCATGTGCAGGTATTCATTATGATCTGTTGGAGCAAGGGAGCGAGGATATCAACTCTGCTTCAAACATAGCGTTGGACTCCAGGTTAGTCTTCTTGATTCACCTTTGATGCATAACTAGGAACTTGCATAGCAGCGTGGTTTGTTTGTGGCTAGTTCTGTGGTAGGCTAGTGGGATCGCCTCTGTCCGCAGAGGGGATTTTCCTTACCAAAAAATTGGCGACTCTGCTGGGGAGTAACTCTTTGATTTCTGTCTTGCATGTTAATTTTCTTCTGCTTGCTTGAGTGCATGAGCTTCCTGAGTCAGTTCTGAGTTGATTCTTTACTGTTTGACCCATCTGAGCACTGTCAACCCGACCTGAGGTCGTATCATTTATCTTTTTAGTTGGCAAGCTTGATTGGCGCGGTTATTTCTCTGACAGTCGCGCCAGTTGGCGCACATTGCTCAAAAGCAACTCGCGCCAATTCTGTGGTAGCGCAAGTTGCAGGCTGACAGTCGCGCCAGCTCTGTAAATTTTGCCTGTGTGTGGGTGGAAAGCTCATTCAGTCTCTTTATATATCTCTTTCAGCCTCTGAAACTGTGTTGAACCTCTGCTTGACTGGTCTTAGCCGGTATCCCTCAGCTGTTTGCTTATTTCCAGTGACTTTGCATGTCTAGCCTTCTGTGGGAAGTTTCGGTCTTTTGATCATCCAGTCAGCTTTTTGGTTGTTCTACACCTATCCAGTGCTTTGTTAAAGCTTGATCTTCTATACTCTGAATACTTCACTTCTAGCCTCTTTGAAGTTCACTAGTTTTTGTGTTTTTCCTTGCTTGCATCGTTCATTTTGTGTTTTAGAATTGGTTCTATTTCATTGACTGAACTTGGATTGTGCATATCTCTTAGAATTTGTTTACATGCATCATGCCATCTTAAAGGAAAGAAAAACAAAAATTCTCTTGCATTATAGTAGTTAGCATTTATTGTTATTTGTTGCTATTGAAAAGAAAAAGACAAAATTTCGTTTCTTGTCATTAGTTGCATTAGGATCTTTGTTCTTTGTTGAAGTGATCATTTCGTTTGTGAAAAAAAGATCTCAACCCTTCTGTAGATAGAATTCATCGAATCAAATGATTTAATTTTGGCATATAGTTTGCATGTAAGAAGTTTTCGAGATATCACATACGGTAGGACCAAAAAACTGAAACATAATCAAAGATAAACTTTAAAATGAACTCAATGAACATAACAACGCATTGGAACATAACGCAAACACTCTAGAGGTCTAGGTTAGAGACGTGTTCCAGCGTCGTTAAACCTGGTAGTTTATCGTCGAGTGGTTGGGTGATTCCTCCACGGTGAAACGGTAGCTGCCAATACGGACTGTGCTCCTACGTACCGTCGAGTATATATTGGGAGACCCCTATAGGAATAAAGCCTTTATCCATAGGAAGCCGTGTCAGCCGCCCTACGATTCGCAATGCTGTGAACACAGCATTCACGAAGATCGACAACCCGTACCCTAAAAAGTATTCTGTGGTTTTGCGAAAAGTTTGGCACACCCTCTACCTAGAATTCCAGAGCAGTCACTTTTGATCCTTTTCGGACTCCCTAAACGAAAAGGTGCCTATGAGCGTCTTGTCACTTCGTGCTCATTAAATATTCGAAGGAGACTAGAGTCATCTTTTACCCTTTTCTCGACTCTTAAAAAATGAAAAGGTTAAGTTCAGTGTCTTAAAATTTATTGGCCACGATAACATTACCCAATTAGATTTTACGTGCGTTAGCTTGAGTAGGGTTAATTCTCGTTCAATGGCAGCCTTTCCGGTGCCCACCGGCCAAGGTGTTCCTCCTGATGGGTACCCTCGCCCATTTCCTTCTGTTGGAAATGTTGGTGTTCAGTATATCGCAACATTGTCTTTGCCTGGGTTGACCATTGGTTTACCCGTATGGTTGTTTTCAAACTCGGTGGTCTCAAGTGTGATGACTCCTGTCCCACCACCACCTCCTCCACCCGAACAACACCATGTTGATCCTAAGGTGGACCCCTTCCCTTCTTCGCCTATTGCTGCGTCCTCATCTTCTACTTCTCCTGGTGAAACCTTGGATTTCACTAACCAGGTGGCTAAGAAGAAGAAGAAGAAGACCAAAAAGAAGAAGTCTCCTAAGGGAAAGGTCGTATCTACCACGAAACTATCAGAAATGGAACCACCTTCTGCTCCTCCGCGGAAGCTCCGATCTCCTTGTCGATTATGCAAAGGGGACCATTTTCTTTCTGATTGTCCTGGCATTCCCAGGATCCTAGATATATGGTCCCGTGACCCGACTCGCCCCTTGCTGTCGCAAATTGACGACACCTTACTAGTTGGTAACAGAAAAGGGAAGGTTTGTTTCCCTTGTCGACTTTGTGAAGGTAATCATCTCCTTCGCCTTTGTCCACTTATGGATGAAGCTTCCCGTCTTCTGGCAAGTCTGTCGGATTCCTTACCCCAACTACCCGCTGGATATCAGCGTCTTTTTACACCTGCAGAGCGTCTCCCCGCTAACCAAGTGATCAAACATGATTCCTCTTTGGTCCAGCTTTCTCTTCCTGAACCTACCTATGCTCAACCTGTTCCAGACCAGTACCTGGTCAGAAAGGGTGTTGCTCAGCCTGTTCCAGACCAGTACCTGGTCGGAAAGAATGTTGCTCAACCTGTTCCAGACCAGTCCCTGGTCAGAACAAGTGATTTATATTCATCATCTACGCACTACTTGATCATCAAAGATGAACCCCCTGAGTCCAAACCGACCGAAAGTCCATAGTTCAAGCTTACAAGTAACCCGGTCTTTCAAAAGGTCCAGCTTACAACTGACCCGGTTTTGCCTACAGAAGTTCCATCTTTAGCTGCTCTTACATCTGAATCTAAACCAGACGAAATTCAAAAGGTCAGGCTTACAAGTGACCCGGTTTTGCTTTCAGAACTTCCACCCCTAGATGATCCTACATCTGAATCCAAACCAGACAATAGTCAAACGGTCCGGATTACAAGTGACCCAGTTTCGCCTTTAGAAGTTACCTCCTCAGATGATGTTATCACTGCCAAGAATGACGAACCCACCGTCCAAATTCTATTCATTGACGTAGACTTTAATGATCCAGTGAGCATCCCTCTCATTTCTTCACAACAGGAAGAAAGTCCATTAGAGGCATATCCGGCTGTCTATCCAGTCCCACCTCCGAGCAACCTAGTTATTTCCTTTAATTGGGATCAACTAGTCAATCCTCGGTTACCAGCCTCCATACCATTTCGAATTATAGTTCAATTCTATCGCATGGTTATGGCTGGTACAATTATTGATGAAGGATCTCCTGTGAGTATCCTTTCTTCAACAGCCTAGGAAGCACTTGGTTCCCCACTGCTTCTGCCTGAGATGCGAAGCCTTATAGGTTTCCATCGAGAAGTCACTCGACCTTTAGGAATTCTTCCCAATGTACCTATCACGTTAGAAGGGAAGACTATCCAAATGGGTCTTATGGTAATCCAAGGCCCGTTAGATTACAATTTACTCCTTGGACGAGACTATATTTATTGCATACGTGCTATTGTGTCCTCACTCTTCAGAGTGATGTGTTTTCCGCATGAAGGAAGAACGATCAAAGTCGTAGACCAACTTTCATTCCCCGGTTCGCACTTCACATATAGCCATCTGCCATTCCTAAACGGTCTTATTTCCACAGGAAATGCCCCAGCACCCACCCCGTCATTCTGATGACGGCAGCTCACCCGGGCGCGTGACTGAAACCCGGGGGGCATCCTCCAATCGAGTCTTTCCAAGTAAACCTTCATTCCATCCACTCCGTGAATGCCATGAAGCTTGGGGGGCCTGTACCTCGATTGGTATAATCATGCTGGGGGCATGCAACAAAATTTATTTTTTACAAGCATAGTTTTTCGTTTCAAGCTTGTGTAAAAATGAAACCGAATCCAAGCAAAGTTCTTCATGGTTCAAGCTTGTGTAAAAATGAACCCAGTTACATCCCGTGATTGCCTTTTATCCGCTAAAATTCTGCTAGATGAGCCTTGGTTGTTTCATTCCATCGCCACCATCTTTTTGGCCGATCATATGCTTTCACTTGGTTGTTTCTCCTTTCCTGAGGAACCGCAACGATGAGTGGTCTTATTAGCCAGCCTCTTAACCTTTACATGTTTCAAGTAAAGTTCCACCATTACCGGAACCAGTTGCTATCCCTTATACCACTCGTTCCTTCAGGACGAGTCGCCTTTACGCTCTTTTCTGACTCGTAAAATATGAAAAGATTGCTGAGTATTTTTCCCTTTTTGACTCATTAAAGAAAATAAAAATGGAGGTCCGCTTTCAGCTCTTTTCTGACCATTTAAAGAGGAAAAGATTGCCGAGTCGCTCCTCTTGACTCGTTAAATGGTGATAAGGGGCGGTCGTTTTAAGTTCTTTTTGTCGACCGTTAAAACATAAAAAGATTACTGGGTTTTTGTCGTTTCAAACTCGTTAGTGGTTACGAAACGACGTGGTTTTGACCGCTTTTTTACTTTTTCAGGTCAAAGTCACTAATCATGAAAAGTACTCCTCGATCGTAATGATCGGGCGGTTCTTTCAGGTATTATTTTATACTTTTTCGGGCCCGAGAGACACAACTTTACGAAAAAGGACATCCCTGGAGTTTCCTTTTCTGTTGTCTTTTCAAACTCTCTAAACAAGAAAAGACGCCGATTTCTTCCTTTGTCAGACTCGTTAAAACTTAATGACATCGGATTTTGTCACAACACAAGCATATGCTATCCCCATCAAGCTTGTTAAAAATAACTGGGGTACTCGCCAGACATGGTGGGGGAAAATAAAAAATTTTGAACCATAATTATTACTGTAACGGCAGTATGTCGCTCTTGAACATGGCACTTTTTGCTTTCGTGTCCAATGTGGGGATATTTCATCTCATATCTTTCACTTTCTTCCATGGATTTGGGTACCCTATTTGACCTCTCATTCACTCATTTCCTCGTCATAATGACCTTTGATACATTGATGTCAAATACTGCCAATTCCGTTAATGTGCCGCTGATATGTTCAAGAGAAGTTGACCTCTGCAAATAAAAAACCTCCCTCTGATAGTTCGATCAATCTTGATTCACGACATTATCTCTCTGTCTCGTGTCGATGATGTGGGAAACATTATGGCCCACCTTCGATCAAGGCCACTCCCTGTCGACTTCAGCTCATTATCCAGGAAGTTGACCTAGAGACTCCCTTTCGGTGCCTTGGAGCCTGCATGCCTCAATGGCAGGTTCTTCGTGTTCGACGTGAGGTTTTCATCATTGGCCTCTGATCGAATGATTCTACGGGTGTTCGACTTCAGCTCATTGATTCACACGCCGTAGATTGTACCTATAGTACCTTGAGGGCCATTTTCATTATTGGTGGTACCTCTCGCGTCTGTTAACAGTTTCCATTATTGACTGGTAATCAGGCGATGTTCATGCATGTTTGACTTCAGCTCATATATTCACATGCTTGGACTTGTACTCTTATTCGGGTCGAGATGGAGCGCAAGACCCTGGATTGTGTCTGTTGTAATCCAGGCGTGATTCTTAGTACTTGACTCATTCACTGGATGGTTGCGACCATACCTGAGTCAGTTCATTGATCCTAACCAGATGGCTGCGTCCATACTATGGATCCAGATTATTTATGTACTCTCTTATGGATGGCTGCGACCATGCCACGTACATCATGTAATTGAACTATCAGTCATGTCTCTTAATACAGCTCCTCGGCGGCAGTAACTATATGTGCTCTTGTGTGCTCTTATGTGCGTTCTAGTAAAGCATTTCACCCCTCTCCACCTCTCGGACTCCATGCTTTAGGGGGCATCTGTTACACAGTAATTTGTCACCATCCCTGTTACTCCTCTTTTCGTACCTTGGAGGACTCATTCCGAGAGTTATAAGAAGTGACAAGGGCTAAAAACACTTGCATTATGTTCCCCTGAGTATGTACTCCATGTTCCCTGAAGACACCTTCTGCAGATCATCCCTAAAAATTGCTCTTTTTCCATTGGCGCAAGTCCACAGTATCCTACCCGCGCCAATGATGGAGATCCTCAAAAGAGGGCGCGACCATTGGCGCTCTATCTTAGAACAATGGTCGCGCCAACCAAATTTAGTCGTGCTTTTTGCCTTAATGCACGTCCGACTGTTGTTTCCTTCATTACATGGAGATTTTCTGAGGATAGAAAATCAGTTTTTTGTCGATCTTTATCCATCTTTATGGCTTTTTCTAAATCCGCGAAAGGTGTCCCGGTTCATCGCATCCTCCTCCCTTCTCCATCTATATAAGCTTGTCATTATGCATTGGACAAGCTAGTGTTAAAGGGAGCTAGATAAGAGAGAGTGTTGGTGTTACTGTTATGCTAGTGATTTGGTGATCGAGTGTTAGTAGTGATGATTATTGGTCATGGAGTGTTAGCTGTTGAGTCCTTGGAGGAATGCTAGTGAGTGCTAGAGAGATTATGCTGCCGGAGAAGAGATGCATGTCGAGACACATATAGTTACTTGCCCAGCCAGGAGAAGGGTCGACGTCAGAACAATGGTTGTAACTTTTCCTGTTTATTAATTGATGAGTGACTGCTATTATAGTTCCAATCTCATTATCTATCATGGTGATATGTTGATTTATTTCCTTTCTGACTGAAATATAGTTGTGCCTTGGTAGTTTTTATGTTGGTATTTGTCTCTTCCTTTGCATGTGCAGGTATTCATTATGATCTGTTGGAGCAAGGGAGCGAGGATATCAACTCTGCTTCAAACATAGCGTTGGACTCCAGGTTAGTCTTCTTGATTCACCTTTGATGCATAACTAGGAACTTGCGTAGTAGCGTGGTTTGTTTGTGGCTAGTTCTGTGATAGGCTAGTGGGATCACCTCTGTCCGCAGAGGGGATTTACCTTACCAACAGGCCTATACCCCATTAATATCAGTTTGTCTAGCTCTTGTCTTGTATGATTTCCCTCTCCGAGGCTTACTAGATTTTTTGGTAACAGAATGCATGAATTCTTTCCTCGGAGTAGTGAAATATTGCATTTTGGGGATATGCTAAGGGATCTGAGACAGACGCTGTCAGACAATATTTAGTTTTCACTTGTGTTTATTTTTATTTATTTCCTTTCGTGAACATGTTATTCAATTGTTACTTCTTAATAGTGATCGTCAACGTTACATTAGATTGGGGCTTTAATCCCACATATATTTTGCTAGAATCTCCAAGTATTATGATCTCTGCTCAGTAATTAAAGGTTGGAAACATAATACATGTATTTTATACAACAAGCTCAATGTTTTTGCATTTAATGGATCTCTAATGCATCCATCAATTTCCAAGATCATATTATGTGCCCAATGATCTTCTAAATAAGGGAAAAACTACATTTGCAAGGTCATTGTTCTCTCCGGAAGTGTAGTATGACCGGTGCATCATCTAGGGTAAGAGTGAATAGTGTTCCTACTGTTATCACCTAGAACTACAGTCACATGTATATAATTTTTGTCCAAAGTTCACTGTCAAAAATTGGTGTCAAATGGGTTTTGTCCTATGTTTCTTACTTAGGGGTCATGTTTCTAAAGGGTCTTGATGTGAATCATTATCTAATACTATTGGCCATCCTCCATCATGATTGCATAAGCCATGTCTTATCTTGTACATGTCACTGGTCCTTTCCATATTTTCGCAGCGCAGTCTTATTGGTTGATTTTGCAGCGCAATTATGTTTTAGCCTTTTCGCAGCGCGTCAGCATCTAGCCATTTTGCAGCGCATTTTGCTAATTTATAACTATCTGCGCTACGAAATTGCAGTTTCGGGCATTTTGCAGCGCATATTCCTAAAGGGTCACGTCTGGGGATGAGTCATTGTCTCCGTCCGGTTATTGTCAGTTGGCGTACCTCCCAAACACTTATGAGCCATCACTCCAACAATAGATTCATAGGCATGCACATAAAAATCATTCTAACGGTTTTATCATGCGTGGATGTTTTATGATGTTTGTAAATGATGCATAAAGTGGCCAGCTTGTGTGATAAGATATTCGAATTGTAAATGAGCCCGAGTTTCTTTTTCAAGCGAGCCTGCGTTCTAAAAATTTGAATTTGCCATTTGAGTTGAGGCTGGGGGTCATTCTCTGTGCAAAAATTTCGAAAGCGAAATGGAGAGGAAGGAGCATAGGTCTGGAAGATGTCAGAGAACAGAGCCTGAAGGATTGGACCTTGCATTGAGAGACGAAGGTGCCAGGAAAGCTTTCAAGCATGCTGGCTGTTGGAATTTCTGTGAGAAGCTGCAGGGTGGCCATGCTCAGGTAACAAAGGAGTTTGCCTTGAACTTTACAGGTTTAAATTCTAAAGTATCTATGTTAGAATTTCAAGTATCTCCAGAGGCAATTGCTAATGTAACTGAGATTCCAAGAGGGGGGCAGGAGTGGTTTAAGAACTTTAAATTTGATTTGAACCCCTGCAAAGAATTTCTTAAAGAGGCATATGTGAAAGAGGATTTAAAAAAGGCAGTGCCTAGAAGCTATGTTAAGGAGCACTATGCTCTTATTCTTACATGTATTCAAAAGTATTTAACCTGTGAGGGTAGATATAACAAGGTTTACTCCTATCACTTTAAGTTGTTGTTGCACTTTACTGGTAAAGCATCCATAGATATTCCATTTTACCTGTTTCGTAGTCTCAGCAAAATGTGTGATAAAGTGCAATTAAGAAAGGATGACTGTGAGACATCATTATTTCACCATGGTTTAGTGAAACTGTTAGTGCTGGATGGTCTTCAGAAAATTGGTAGGGATTGGAACTCTTTCATCTTTATGGCTGGTTTCCAGAGTAAAACAGGCCTTACTCCACAGCCGGTTAGAGAAAGAGAAGAATCAGTTGAGGAACCCACAATAGCTGAGCTTAGAAAGGAGGTAAAGGATAAAAAGAAGACCAAGTCTAAATTGAAAAAATCAGTGAAGCCCTTGGTTATTAAAGAGCCACCTCAGCCATCATCAAAAGAAGAGGTCAAGCACAAGAAAGATGTACCTGGATCAAGTGGGTCAGAAAAAGTATCAAGAGTTAAGACAAGGAGTCAATTAAGCAAAGAGAAGGGCAAATCAGTAGCTGTTGAGGAAAGTCCAATATCTAAGGCTAGTTTGAGTGATTTGCTTGAGGCAATTGAGTTTGAGCAGGTTGAACCAGTGCATATTTAACCAATGCACATTGATTTGACTCAATCATCACCGGAGAACACTAAAAAGTCCAAAGCTTCAAAGAGACTAAGATTTGATGAACCTGGTGAGGAATTTATTTTCAAACCACGAAGGCCAGTTACAAGGAAACAAGTCAGGGAAGCTGAGAAGCTGCATAAAGGAGAGAAAATTTTAAAAATGCCCAGAACAGAGGTAGTTGAAGAGCTGTCTAGAACAGAGGAGGCAAAACAAATCAAGCAAAAAGGCAAGAACAGAACAGTCATTATTTCCCAAGGGGGAAATATCATAGCTATAAAGAGCGAGATGGAGACATCAAAAGATGTAATTGCCAAGGCAAAGAATGTCACTAGGGAGCTTGCAGTCATTATGCCAACTATCGAAGAGCTGTGTTAAAAGGTAGTAAAAATCTAGTGCGTCAAGTGGATTCAGTGGCTGATGTATATACATGGACAGTTCCAGCTCTCAAACAAGCTAAACTCATAAGAAAAATGAACATGCATTTGAGAGCTGAAAACAAAGCTTTAAAGAGAGAGGTTGCAGATTTAAAAGCACAGCTAGGTTAACTGGCTGCTTATGGATGGTGAGAAAGGTCATGTTCTAAGTTTTGTAAAATTTTGCTTAGTTCCTTATTTTGAAGGCATGTAGACCCTGCTATACATATCCAAAGTAAAAAGGAGTTTTGCAATCAGGTGGCAGAGCAGTAAAAATCTCAAGGGAAATGGAAATTGTTTAAAACAGTTTCGCAGTTTTGTAGCGCGCTACGAAATTGCGAAACTGCTGTAGGTGTTGTTTTTAAAACGCAGGCAAACAGTTTGAAAGAAGAATCAGAAATTTGCAAAGGGAACACCTCAGTGACATGAAAGGGATCAAAGGAAGCTGCTACAGCCATTCAACATATGCCAGGTGTACCTTTTTGTAAAGGTGAAATATTTTGTCTTAAGTTAAAGCTTTGATAAAGGTACTTTATTACCGGTTGTTAGGGTTTTGGAAGGAGATGCATACGAAGAATTTTGGCTTATACACCTGTTCAATCAACAAAGCTTCCAGCACATTTGGGAATATGGTGATGCTCGTTATTTTTGGGGTATTAAAGAGCTGGGAACATGCTGCTTAATTTTTGAAGAATGGTGGGAGACAAGGACCGGAAAAACAGGGGTTTTATCCTTATGATTAATGAACCACCAGCGCATTCAGTATCCAAAGCTAGCTTGTTCATTGCATCCTTCTCTCAGCTATCTCGGCCAAGCTTTAAGGAGACAGGTGTCAAGGATCAAGAAAGAATCATGCTACGAGGAGAATAGAATCAGAATTTTAGTTTAGTTAGGACTCTTTGTAATTACAGCTCAGCACTTAATGTATTTAATGAGTTAGTTAAATGGTAGATAGGGGTAATTAGTAGCAGTCATCGAGCTCCCCTCATGTTGGAGGAGGAAGCTAAAATTAGTTAAGGGTGTATCTCTATATATAGATCAAACTTTGATGTAATGAGGGTTGGATGTTTTTGAGAAACAGAGTTTATTTTGGCTTATGTAAGAACTTGTTTTCAGTAATACAAATTACTGCTTTTTCTTCTTAGGATTCATACATCGTTTCAGATGCTCAAGATATATGTGGTTTTGTTTTATCCTTTATGTTTTACAGCTTTATAGATACACAATCACTCAGAATTCACTCTGCTGCTCTGATTTCCTGTGTGTATTTGTAAGTTGAGGTTTATTTGAGAGGTGTCTTGAGTATTTAAACATTACATGCCCTGACTTCTATGAATGAGTGGTTTTATAGTTTGCTGAAATGATGATTAAATCCATGAGCCCAATGGAAATCTTTGTAAGGTCTGTCCAGCCAATTTATATGTTAAATTTACTTTGCAAGAGTTAGCCATCTCATCAATATTTAAAATCAATAACCCTTTGAGAGAGCCCTCTCAGGCTAAGGAGGCTAAGCCTTAGTCAAAAGTCTGGTTTGAAATAGTTACACAGAGTCTGACTGATTAGCAGCCTTCAGTGCTTGATTTTGTGATAACATTTTGGTGCGTCTGCTGGGAGCCTGAAGATTACTCATTCCCGAGATTTTAAGATTGAACTTCTGAAGGTAGCAGGAGCTCAAAAAGGTTTTCGAGGCTGCATTCTACCTTGGTGACTCCATTAATTCTTAAAGTTTAAAAGGTGGCTTCGAGAGGAAGATATACAAGGAGTAATACTGACCCAAACCCACCTAGTCCTGTGGAGAATCCTAATATCATCTCAAGGAGTAGACAAAGATTTTCTGATATACCAGGTACTTCAAATATTTCAAATTCTTTGTTTCCTGAGTTTTCTAGAAGTCCTGAAGATAAAATTGTTGATGATAAAATTCAAGAAGTTTTTTTGAGGTTTGAAAACGAAGAAGAACTTATTGGTATCATTTTGGATTTACAAAAGAGAGGCATTGATACTTCATCTTTAGTGTCACAAAAAGATAAAGAAGAGTTTTGGGAAATTGTTACTTCTGAATTGTTATTAGAGGAGGAGGACTTGAAACAGCTCAAGGAGCTTGACCCTTTTGAAGTTTTGCTTAAGTCTAAAACTGGTTTACCTATCACAAATTGGAGTTCTTTTGTCAGTGGTTTACAAAGTCCCAATAGCCCTTTCCATACTCATACTTTATCTTCTGCCTCTGCTATTCCAAATAGTCCTCAGACAACATCTCATACTAGTTCTGGTCCTTCTGGTCATACAATACCTGTTGTCACTGTTCCTCCATTCATTATGGGTGTACCTGCTAGGTATGCTCCCCTAGCTCTCCCTGCTGTTTTGCATTATCTCCCTAGTAAATATGCTGCTAGAATTCCAACCTGGGGAGGAGATGAAGACATTACAGCTGAAGAACATGTGGATAGATTCAATGATTTTATTGACAGGGAGGAAGTGGATTATGAAGATGTAAAATTAAGACTGTTTGCTCAAACTTTTATTGGGGAAGTCCGAAAATGGTTTAAAGCCCTGGGAGCTGGTAGCATTCATAGTTGGGCTGAGTTTGAAGATAGTTTTCTGAGGAAATGGGGAAATAGAACTAATCCTGTTCAAGCCCTCACTGAATATAATAGTCTAAGAAGAACTCCAGATGAAATTGTTCAAAACTTTTCTAAGAGGTTTAATAAAGTATATAATTCCATTTCAGAACATTTGAAACCTCCTGGAGCTTTGGCACAATTAAGATATGCTTAGTCCTTTGACTCAAATTTCTCTCTTTTACTCAGAGAAAGAGAGTCTGCTACTCTGGCTGAAATGCAAAATGATGCAATCAAGGTAGATGTGAATATGCTTGCTGCTAAGAAGTCGAAGATGGCAAAGACTAAGATAAAGGAAGAAGAGAAGCCTTCTACCTCTGCTCAAGAAGATAAATTTGAAACCATGATGAAAACCATGGAGAAATTGATGGACCAATTAGCACTTGGGAATACTGTTGCTCCCCAAGCACAACAAGAGCCTCGGTTTAGGAACCCCCAATTTAGAAGGCCTAAAAATCAGCAAAGGCCAAGAGAAAGTAGAAATCAGCAGGAAGATCCTCCAGTGAGACCTCCTTTCCAACAAAACATGGTGGATGAAGAAGAAGAACCTGAAGTACCTGAGGAATCTATTCATTGTTTTGGTGAAGAAGATTCAGAAATTTTCTTAACAAAGGAGGAACATGATGAGTCCATCGAGTTAAAAGCAGAAGAGGAGCCTTCAGATTTCTTAAAGGGTTATCAGCATGCCATTTTTGAGATTTAGAAGCAGTACAATCTCAGAAACCAAGATGTCCCTATTACAGCAAATAAAGCACAGCCCAAGAAGAATATTTCAAAGGCAGTTGAAGATAAAAAGGAAAAGTCAAAGCAGATTGATGGTAAAGGTGATTCCCCTCTTGATAGGAAGGATATTCAAACCCCTGCTCCTCCTAAGGAAGTTGAAAAGTCTACTTCTGTTTTTAATATAGAAAATGAGATTGCAAAAATTAAAATATCAGTCCCATTCAATGAAATCCTGAAAGTAGACAAATATAGAAGCAAGATTGTGGAAATGCTTAATTCTCCACCAGGAGGGGCTGATATTCTAAATGTGCAAGAGGATAATCCTATTATCTGTTTAGGTCCAAGACTTGAGGATGAACAAAATGATGAGTTTCCTCCTTTTTATATAAGCATTAATATCCATGATATGACTCTACATAATGCTATGCTGGATTCAGGGGCATCACATAATCTCATGCCTAAGGTAATCATGGAAAGATTGGGATTAGAAGTAACTAGACCATACAAGGACTTATTTTCTTTTGATTCAAAGAGAGTTCATTGTATTGGGTTGATAAAAGATGTTGTTGTGGCACTCACACAAATCCCAGCAAAGACAACTGTCATGGACATTGTTGTTGCAGAAATTCCACCGAAGTTTGGGATGCTTCTTTCAAGGTCATGGGCAGCAAAAATCAAGGGTACCATGCAAATGGATCTGACATATGCTACCATTCCAGTGTTTGGTGAACAAAGGAGGTTGTATCGTGAAACAAGGATGGCATATATGGTAAGCAGCAAGGACAAGCCTCAGAATTTTCCTATTTACTCTTGTGATACATGCCTTGGATCAACTATTCTT
The DNA here is from genome assembly GCA_031772625.1 of Pinus tabuliformis. Taxonomy (NCBI): domain Eukaryota; kingdom Viridiplantae; phylum Streptophyta; class Pinopsida; order Pinales; family Pinaceae; genus Pinus; species Pinus tabuliformis. The sequence continues at coordinate 179,573,447 of CM062808.1, forward strand.
TTCAATGAATCAGTTGGAAAAGAATCACAAGATGAACATGCAGAAAATCAGTGTCAGGAGGTACAACAAAGAAATGAAAGAGACATCACTGGTTGCTGGTCCCTATACTTTGATGGAGCAGCAGGAAAAGAAGGCGCAGGAGCTGGGATTTGGATCACTAGTCCAACTGAAGAAAGTAAGTTTCTGTCATACAAACTTAACTTTGATTGTACCAATAACATGGCTGAGTATGAGTCTCTGGTATTAGGCTTAGAAACCTTGATAGAGTTGAAGGCAAAGAACATTGTTGTTTGTGGAGATTCTGAATTAATTATAAAGCAAGTTCAAGGTGCATATCAAACAAAGGATGCAAGGATGAGAGCCTATAGAAATTTAGTGTTGGAATTGTTGGAAAAATTTCAATCCTATACCTTCAGTATAAAAACCAGAGATCAAAATTCTGTTGCAGATTCTCTTGCTGTTGCAGCTAGTCTTTTTATTATTCCTAAACATTCTTCTGATAGCTATGAAGTGAAGGTTCGCCATAGACCAGTCATCCCAGACAATATCATAAACTGGCAAGTCTTTGAAGATGATCAGCAGGTAAGAAATTTTCTTGAATTGAAAGAGGAATTTGAGCATAATCAAATAGATCAGCAGAATATGTTAACAGAGACAAGGGAAAAGTCTGAAGTGTTGCAGCTACAAAACAACCTAATTCCTAAAGGCCTTATTCCACTTGAAAAGTTATTTGATCAAAATGATGTGTTTAAAGCACCAAGATTGCAAGCTAATGAAGAGGAAATAGAAAGCTGTAATTTAGGTGACTCAGTTGTGCCTAAATTAGTCAACATTTCAAAGTTCTTATCAGCTGATATGAAGGTCAAATATGTTGAAATGATGAAGAAGTTTATTGATGTTTTCACATGGAGCTATTCTGATCTGAAGCAGTATGATTCTTCAATCATACAACATACCATCCCAATTAAGCAAAATGAGAAGCCTTTTAAGCAGAAATTAAGGAGGATTAATCCCCTTTTGATGCCACTAATTGAAAAGGAAGTGAAAAAGCTTTTTGATGCAAAAATTATTGTTCCAATCAGATTCTCAAATTGGCTTGCTAACTTGGTACCAGTCAGGAAAAAGAATGGGGAGATTAGAATTTGCATAGACTTCAGGAACTTAAACAAGGCTTCACTGAAAGATAATTACCCTCTTCCTAAAATGGATCTCATTTTGCAAAATATTGTTGGTTCCCTAAGAATTTCTATGTTGGATGGCTTCTCAGGGTATAATCAGATCCTTGTTCATCCAGATGATCAGGAGAAGACAACTTTCACTACACCATGGGGCACATTTATGTATGCAAAGATGCCTTTTGGCCTCATGAATGCAGGAGCGACCTTCCAGAGGGCTATGGACATTGCTTTTGCTGAGGAAAAAGATAAATTAGTGGTGGTATATCTTGATGATATCACAATCTTTTCAAAAAGGGAAGAGGATCACTTAAAGCACCTTGAAAGGATCTTACTAAAGTGTAGGAGGTTTGGTATTTCTTTAAACCCAACCAAAAGTATCTTTGCTTTAACTTCTGGCAAATTTCTTGGACATATTATTTCTGAAGAGGGAATTAGGATTGATCCTAATAGAGTCAGTGCTATTCAAAGGTTAGATTTTCCAAGGAGCAAGAAAGAGGTTCAATCCTTTCTTGGTAAGGTTAATTTTGTTAGAAGATTCATTCCTAACTTTGCTGAAGTAGTCAAACATATAACAAAGATGCTAAGGAAAGGAGCATATTTTAAGTGGACAGCTGAAGCAAAGAAGTCATTTGAAGAGATCAAAAAAGCACTTACTCAAGCACCAGTCCTCATCAGCCCGGATTTTACCAAGGAGTTCCTAATCTTCACATTTGCTTCTGAAGACACAATTGCTGGAGTTTTACTGCGGAAAGGAAGTCAAGGTACTGAACAACCCATTTCTTTCTTTAGCAAGACATTGGCTAATGCTGAATTGAAATATAATATCTTAGAAAAGCAAGCATATGCATTGGTGAAAGCAATTAAGGATTTCAGAATTTATGTGTTGCACTCTCATATTGTTGCATACGTGCCAAGTGTTGTTATAAAAGATATTCTTACACAAGCAGACCCGGATGGAAAAAGAGGAAAATGGATAGCCAAGCTGTTGGAATATGACATTGAGATCAGGCCCACCAAGTTGGTAAAGGGTCAGGGCTTAGCAAAATTGCTGACTCAGTCAAATCTGGACTGCATTGGTATCAATTTTAGCACAGAAATATCAGAAATTTCTGAGAATGAAGAAGAATTGATCCAAATCAATGAAAAGTTTTTGACATCAGAATGGTATAAGGATGTGGCATTTGTCTTGCAGTACAATAGAGCCCCTGATAGCCTCTCCAAATCCAAAGCTCGGTTCACCAAGTTGAAGTCCCTCAGATATTTTGTATATGAGCAAAATTTATTTTGGAAGGATGCAGGAGGAATTTTGCTAAATTGTCTCATTGAAGAAGAAGCTGATAAGGTAATTGATGAATTTCATAAGGGAGATTGTGGAGGCCATCACTATTGGAAAGCCACTGCAAACAAAGTTTTAAGAGCTGGATATTTTTGGCCAACTATGTTCAGAGACATTTATAAGAAGATAGCATCATGCCATGAATGCCAAGTATTTGAAGGAAAGAGAAAGCTCATGCCTATGCCATTGGTTCATATTTATGTTGAAGCACCCTTCCAGCAGTGGGGATTAGATTTCATAGGGGAAATCCATCCTCCTTCATCAGGGCAACATCGTTGGATTCTCACAGCCACTGATTATTTTACAAAGTGGATAGAGGCAATACCTACCAGGCAAGCAAATGATTCAGTGATAATTTCCTTTTTAGAAAATAACATCTTGTCAAGGTTTGGTTGTCCACTCAAGATTATCACAGACAATGCCCAGGCTTTTAAGTCCAAAAGAATGATAAATTTTTGTCATCAGTACCATATTTCCCTTGGTCATCCCACTGCTTACTATCCACAGGGAAATGGCTTAGCTGAAAGTTCAAACAAGAGACTTGTGAGGATTATCAAGAAGCTGCTGCAGGAAAATAAAAAGGCTTGGCACTTAAAGCTGAAGTATGCTTTGTGGGCTGATCGAATTTGCACAAAGAGGTCCATTGGAACATCACCATATGAGCTTGTGTATGGAGTAGAGGCTATTTTCCCAACATCTCTTGGGGTACCAGTTATGAAGCTAATTCAGGGATTAGAAGAGGAACCAAATGCCATACAGCGAAGGATTAATCAGTTGATAGCTTTGCAGGAGAAAAGAAATGAAGTGTTTGAAAGTCATCAACAGAACCAGAATCGGGTCAAGAGAGCATTTGATAAGAAGATCAAAGAGGTTACATTTCAGATTAATGACAAAGTCCTGAAATGGGAAGCAAGAATTGAAGAGAAAGGTAAACATGGCAAATTTGAAAATTTATGGAAGGGGCCATATCAGATTTCTGCTTTCCATGGAAATAACACCTACATTCTGCAAGAAGTTGATGGAACACCATATGCTGGAGGACCTGTTAATGGCAGGTTCTTAAAGCATTACAATCAGTGAAAGTCTGCCAAGTATCTCATGAGCATTGTATATAACCGTTTTATGAATTTTTCCTGTTGAAAATAAATGACAAGCTGAACAGAAAAGCTTTAGCCCGAGGAGAAGGCCCACAAAGCTAGAAAGGAATGCTTGTCAGTTGTGTGTATGTTTTATAAAATGGACAAAGCACTGGTTCTACGAGTTCTTAGTGTACTACAGGAGCACACTATCCCAAGTGGAGCCACTGTTATCACCTAGAACTACAGTCACTTGTATATAATTTTTGTCCAAAGTTCACTGTCAAAAATTGGTGTCAAATGGGTTTTGTCCTATGTTTCTTACTTAGGGGTCATGTTTCTAAAGGGTCTTGATGTGAATAATTATCTAATACTATTGGTCATCCTCCATCATGATTGCATAAGCCATGTCTTATCTTGTACATGTCACTGGTCCTTTCCGTATTTTCGCAGCGCAGTCTTATTGGTTGATTTTGCAGCGCAATTATGTTTTAGCCTTTTCGCAGCGCGTCAACATCCAGCCATTTTGCAACGCATTTTGATAATTTATAACTATCTGCGCTACGAAATCGCAGTTTCGGGCATTTTGCAGCGCAAATTCCTAAAGGGTCACGTCTGGGGATGAGTCATTGTCTCCGTCCAGTTATTGTCAGTTGGCGTACCTCCCAAACACTTATGAGCCATCACTCCACCAATAGCTTCATAGGCATGCACATAAAAATCATTCTAACTGTTTTATCATGCGTGGATGTTTTATGATGTTTGTAAATGATGCATAAAGTGGCCAGCTTGTGTGATAAGATATTCGAATTGCAAATGAGCCCGAGTTTCTTTTTCAAGCGAGCCTGCGTTCTAAAAATTTGAATTTGCCATTTGAGCTGAGGCTGGGGGTCATTCTCTGTGCAAAAATTTCGAAAGCGGAATGGAGAGGAAGGAGCATAGGTCTGGAAGATGTCAGAGAACAGAGCCTGAAGGATTGGACCTTGCATTGAGAGACGAAGGTGTCAGGAAAGCTTTCAAGGATGCTGGCTGTTGGAATTTTTGTGAGAAGCTGCAGGGTGGCCATGCTCAGGTAACAAAGGAATTTGCCTTGAAATTTACAGGTTTAAATTCTAAAGTATCTATGTTAGAATTTCAAGTATCTCCAGAGGCAATTGCTAATGTAACTGAGATTCCAAGAGGGGGGCAGGAGTGGTTTAAGAACTTTAAATTTGATTTGAACCCCTGCAAAGAATTTCTTAAAGAGGCATATGTGAATGAGGATTTAACAAAGGCAGTGCCTAGAAGCTATGTTAAGGAGCACTATGCTCTTCTTCTTACATGTATTCAAAAGTATTTAACCTGTGAGGGTAGATATAACAAGGTTTACTCCTATCACTTTAAGTTGTTGTTGCACTTTACTGGTAAAGCATCCATAGATATTCCATTTTACCTGTTTCGTAGTCTCAACAAAATGTGTGATAAAGTGCAATTAAGAAAGGATGACTGTGAGACATCATTATTTCACCATGGTTTAGTGAAACTGTTAGTGCTGGATGGTCTTCAGAAAATTGGTAGGGATTGGAACTCTTTCATCTTTATGGCTGGTTTCCAGAGTAAAACAGGCCTTACTCCACAGCCGGTTAGAGAAAGAGAAGAATCAGTTGAGGAACCCACAATAGCTGAGCTTAGAAAGGAGGTAAAGGACAAAAAGAAGACCAAGTCTAAATTGAAAAAATCAGTGAAGCCCTTGGTTATTAAAGAGCCACCTCAGCCATTATCAAAATAAGAGGTCAAGCACAAGAAAGATGTACCTGGATCAAGTGGGTCAGAAAAAGTATCAAGAGTTAAGACAAGGAGTCAATTAAGCAAAGAGAAGGGAAAATCAGTAGCTGTTGAGGAAAGTCCAATATCTAAGGCTAGTTTGAGTGATTTTCTTGAGGCAATTGAGTTTGAGCAGGTTGAACCAGTGCATATTGAACCAATGCACATTGATTTGACTCAATCATCACCGGAGAACACTAAAAAGTCCAAAGCTTCAAAGAGACTAAGATTTGATGAACCTGGTGAGGAATTTATTTTCAAACCACGAAGGCCGGTTACAAGGAAACAAGTCAGGGAAGCTGAGAAGCTGCATAAAGGAGAGAAAATTTTAAAAATGCCCAGAACAAAGGTAGTTGAAGAGCTGTCTAGAACAGAGGAGGCAAAACAAATCAAGCAAAAAGGCAAGAACAGAACAGTCATTATTTCCCAAGGGGGAAATATCATAGCTATAAAGAGCCAGATGGAGACAATAAAAGATGTAATTGCCAAGGCAATGAATGTCACTAGGGAGCTTGCAGTCAGGTATGCCAACTATCGAAGAGCTGTGTTAAAAGGTAGTAAAAACCTAGTGCGTCAAGTGGATTCAGTGGTTGATGTATATACATGGACAGTCCCAGCTCTCAAACAAGCTAAACTCATCAGAAAAATGAACATGCGTTTGAGAGCTGAAAACAAATCTTTAAAGAGAGAGGTTGCAGATTTAAAAGCACAGCTAGGTTAACTGGCTGCTTATGGATGGTGAGAAAGGTCATGTTCTAAGTTTTGTAAAATTTTGCTTAGTTCCTTATTTTGAAGGCATGTAGACCCTGCTATACATATCCAAAGTAAAAAGGAGTTTTTCAATCAGGTGGCAGAGCAGTAAAAATCTCAAGGGAAATGGAAATTGTTTAAAACAGTTTCGCAGTTTCGTAGCGCGCTACGAAATTGCGAAACTGCTGTAGGTGTTGTTTTTAAAACGCAGGCAAACAGTTTGAAAGAAGAATCAGAAATTTGCAAAGGGAACACCTCAGTGACATGAAAGGGATCAAAGGAAGCTGCTACAGTCATTCAACATATGCCAGGTGTACCTTTTTAAAGGTGAAATACTTTGTCTTAAGTTAAAGCTTTGATAAAGGTACTTTATTACCGGTTGTTAGGGTTTTGGAAGGAGATGCATACGAAGAATTTTGGCTTATACACCTGTTCAATCAACAAAGCTTCCAGCACATTTGGGAATATGGTGATGGTCGTTATTTTTGGGGTATTAAAGAGTTGGGAACATGCTGCTTAATTTTTGAAGAATGGTGGGAGACAAGGACCGGAAAAACAGGGGTTTTATCCTTATGATTAATGAACCACCAGCGCATTCAGTATCCAAAGCTAGCTTGTTCATTGCATCCTTCTCTCAGCTATCTCGGCCAAACTATAAGGAGACAGGTGTCAAGGATCAAGAAAGAATCATGCTACGAGGAGAATAGAATCAGAGTTTTAGTTTAGTTAGGACTCTTTGTAATTACAGCTCAGCACTTAATGTATTTAATGAGTTAGTTAAATGGTAGATAGGGGTAATTAGTAGCAGTCATCGAGCTCCCCTCATGCTGGAGGAGGAAGCTCAAATTAGTTAAGGGTGTATCTCTATATATAGATCAAACTTTGATGTAATGAGGGTTGGATGTTTTTGAGAAACAGAGTTTATTTTGGCTTATGTAAGAACTTGTTTTCAGTAATACAAATGACTGCTTTTTCTTCTCAGGATTCATACATTGTTTCAGATGCTCAAGATATATGTGGTTTTGTTTTATCCTTTATGTTTTACAGCTTTATAGATACACAATCACTCAGAATTCACTCTGCTGCTCTGATTTCCTGTGTGTATTTGTAAGTTGAGGTTTATTTGAGAGGTGTCTTGAGTATTTAAACATTACATGCCCTGACTTCTATGAATGAGTGGTTTTATAGTTTGCTGAAATGATGATTAACTCCATGAGCCCAATGGAAATCTTTGTAAGGTCTGTCCAGCCAATTTATATGTTAAATTTACTTTGCAAGAGTTAGCCATCTCATCAATATTTAAAATCAATAACCCTTTGAGAGAACCCTCTCAGGCTAAGGAGGCTAAGCCTTAGTCAAAAGTCTGGTTTGAAATAGTTACACAGAGTCTGACTGATTAGCAGCCTTCAGTGCTTGATTTTGTGATAACACCTACAAGGCCTCAACTACTCAAAACCACTTAAAAAACCATATAAAACTCAAGTGAAAGCAACCATTCATTGGAGACAATAGACATGGATGCATCTAAATGGACCATACTTACCTGTTAAGGGCATAATAATATTTCAAATCAAGATCACCTTAAATATATAACTAGATTAAGCCCCGTAGAAGTTTTCTATACCTTTGTAGGGGTGGCTAGGTGATCAAACCTATTAGGTTATTCCAACCCCTTATGGGAGGTGGAATTTCCAAGGTCAACCCTTCAATCCATAGGTGTTAGTGAGAATAGGTGGAAATAGAGTGGAAAGACTTGATGGCCAAGTTCCATGGTCAGGTGGCTAGCTAATGAGAGTCCATTTCCTAAGAGTATATATGTAATGGAGGGACAAATTATGGAGTCATGAGTTACTGCTTACCTCAACTTGCTTTTTCCACCCCTATGGTGTGGCTTTTACTTATTTTTTATAACTATTTTAATGGTGCATAGCTCAAGGATCAAAGATTGCTCTTTAAGATATAACATTTATTTTACCCCTTAAAGTGATTCAATTTCTTTCTCATAAGGGTTGGGACATGCATGGATTCTATATGATGAGATGGAGCATCAAGTGCTAGGAACCTGTTGATGGCTAATGAGTGGGGTAGAGCTTGTGTTAGGATTTTCCCCACATGTTAACTTTTATCCTAACCATATTTTGCAATTTAACATTTCCTTTTATTTTGTTGTGTCCATCTTATGTTTTTTCATTATTTTAGTTGCATCAACCTTCAGGGCATTTTTTTCTATCCCTACTCAAGGATGTGGATGTGTGAGTGTCAAATCGCAATGAACTGATGAGAATCAACCCGAAAGATGGAGGTGATATAAAAGGAATGATGAAATATGAAATATGTTAAGTATGTAATGGTTATGGATACACCATTTCAATCCAATTTTCCTGAGTAATGCCCCTCTTATAACCCTGAGGCCTTAGACTAGCTCCCACTGGACTAGGTCTAAAGACTGATTCCCTTGGTAAGGTGAGAGAAAAAATTTACACTCAATATCAGTCAATCATCTAGATCACCCCTTTATCCATATTAGAATGCCCGAAACATTAAGTAAAATAACTTGATTAGAAAATGGTTAAGGTACCTTCAAAATGGTGGCCTAACTTAATTCAAGAGGAGTGCCAGAAGGTGAGAGGTGAATGACCCATGCAAATAGAAAAATAAAGGGGCATATCCTCATCACTGATGTAGAGCTACTGGTTGTCCAAGATAGTAGAAAAAAAATATCCTATAGTATTACCCATTTTGGCGGATAACATGCCATAACAATATAATGATACAAGGAAATGTTTGCTTGTATGATCCCTACAAGTTGTCATACAAGTGACGTGGGAGGAGGGATATAAAAAAATTAATTTGCAGGCTACAAGTAGGGAAATTCATTGGATTAGGTTCCATTTTCTAGGTAGATCATTGGAGGGTGCGAGGAATAGGCTAAAGCTGGCGAGAACCATAGGAGGTGATGTGAGGGTTCAGACACATGGGGTTGATAGGAAAAGAAGCACAAAACCACCACTGGAAGTAGGGTAAATGCAAGGGGAAGTTGATCACAAACCATCCACACTAGTCGGTGCAAAGGTGTGGGAGCCAAGAAAGGTCACTACGAGAGATGTGTTAGAGTTCAAGTAGTTGGCCGAAACTCAAGGATGGAGTCAAGCCACCATAGAAATCCATCATTATCCATCTGCAAGTGCATGGAGACAAGTTGAGCAATTTTGAAGACAAACGACATGGAGCTTCATGAAGGTAAGATGGGATGAGCCACAAATTAGAAGCGGTCAAGAACAAGAAAATGTTGTCGTAAGGCTGTAGAGTCGACATTGTTTGAGAATCCATAGTCATTGTGGGAGATTACAACCAGAGCATATGAGGGTACGATGGAAAGACAAGGTGAAGTATGGGCATCCGAATAGAGAAGAATGCACAGGTGGGTCATCGGGACTAGTAGTCGAGCTACGAATAGGATGCAGCCAACCAACATATTTGTAAGAGAAATTGACAATAGGTAAGAGCGACAAGTGAGAGTCTAACAAATCAAGAGCAGTACAACACTAGAGATAGTTGCTAGGGGATCACATTTTCAAGGAAGGCAAGTTCAACACATGGGATAGGTAGCCAACAACCACCAACTAATAGGTCATGGGTTGGATGCATAAGGGAAAATTCCAGTAGAGGGGAAGGCACTAACAACTCGGCTAGTTGTCAGTAGGCATAATTAAATAGTTCAAACTATGGGAACATGAGACAATGAGGCTCCAAAAAGTAGGTGTCACAATAGGCACAAAAAAATGAACCATAGAATAAGCAGGTGTCGAGCATTAGCAAGCTAGTGGACATACAAAGCCACCACAAGTGTAGTAAGGGAAGTCTAGGCTACATAATCGAGGTAGTGGATACAACCACCAACAAGTTGTGAAAGAGGCCGCTAGGCACAAATAAAAGAATTATAGGTGCAGTCTATATAGTAGACTAGATAAGGACAGGGTGTCTAGATCTAGTAATCAAGAAAAAGTGTAGAGTATCTATGAGGTGGGCCTGCCTAGGAATCGAGGAATCCCACAACCACTAGTGACAACAGGAAGAAGGTTATATATTTTTTTAAATTTGTAGTCACAAGTTTTCTAGTAGTATTGGCGAATTTGAATCTAAGAGTGAGAGAGGGAGATTGTACTAGTTGAGAGATTCACAATGTAACAACCCCGAAATTAAAACATGCAACTAATTAGATCAATTATGCAATTTACAATCAACACATCTCTATTCAACTAATTAGCATAGATTTTTTTGAGAAATAGGAGCAATGGCAACTTACATGTGGTGATGATATTCCTTACTTGTAATTTCATAGTTGAACGCTATTTAATCTTGCTAACCGAAAAAAAATTTTAGGGACAACTCTCCACCCATTCGTAGGCTCATTTGCACATAATCTTTCTACAACTGGCCACCCCCGAGCCCTCAATCAACGTACTACTGCTAGAGAATCTTTTGTCTCACAACACTTCTCCCCAGAGAATGGGGGAAGGAATGATGAATCTCATCTTCCTCTTCATCTATTAAATAGACCAAACAATGGAAAGGGAACCGCATGCACACATTCCATGTGTCAACATGCAATTTTTTTATTATTATTTTTTTTTAAGTTTTACTTAAGTAAATTTATTTATTTCTTATTTTATTCCTTTTTACTTTTTGATAAATTTACTTATTTTTACTATTTTTATAGTTATCTTAGTTAAATCTTTCTTATTTTTACTATTTTGTAGTTGACTTTTATATATACTTATTTAGAACTCTAGTATTGTTATTTACTATTTTATTTATTTTTTATTATTATATTTCTTCATTATTTATTATCTATTTACTATTATTATATTTTCTTTATTGTTTATTATCTATTTGCTTATATTTTAATATTATATTATATTATTTTTTATTTTTATTATTATTGTTATTAGGGGACATTACACACAACATATTAATTTGCAATAAGTGTCTCGAAAAACTGAGACACATCCACAGGGAAGATCCTTGCATATCTATAAACCAATAGAATTTTGTGGGTATTCCAAATGAATAAGACATATATCCCAAGGAGATCCTAATGGATCTATAAACCAACAATAGTTCTATTAAGACTTAGCTCAAGGGCCATGGTAGTAGACTAAAAGGTTTCGATAAAATGCATAGTGAGGGATGCTTAGGAGAAGGTGGAAGCTCTTAGGAGTACACTCAGGGAGAGAAAAACTCCAAGAAATATATTGTTCCAAGATTGGAGAGACAACTAGTTCCAAGTGGTTCTTAAATAAGTAACTCCCTCACTAAAATGGAGTGTTTACATGTAGGTTGGGCAGGTACTTCTGCATGGGCCTAAGTGTTTAAGAGTGCAAAAGTTGCCTAATACATCATTAGACCTTAGCAATTCATTTAGTGATTAAATTAATTATTTTATAAGGAAAATGATCTAGATTAGATCATTATATCATTTTTCATACATCTTGATGCTTTTAGAGTGGAATAAGTGGAGCAATTAGTGAGCGAGACCATTTTTACTAGTGGTCCCAATTTGAAAAATTATGTCAAAAACTTCATGAGCCATTTTGAGGCCTTAAATAAACAATTTTTATGGTCCCAACCTTCATATGGACTTATATTCCATAAGTTACATGTCAATATCTTTCTAATGATGCAAGAATCACCTCAATTAGAGTTCGTATGAGAAAGTTATACCTCCCGGGAGCTGACCTATCGAAATTGACCACCATACTTCGAGAATACCACACCAACCCTCATTATTAGTGGAAAAGGGGTTAGACACGTGATCATGATGAAGACTCTAGAATATTCAATATTGTAACTCTAGTTAAAGGTTGAAGAAGTCAAATCTAGCCACTAGTAGGCTATTGAGTTGTGTTATAAGCAAGCCACTATGAGGAAAAGGGGTTCCATTCTTTTCTATTGCATTTGTTCCATCGACAATCAAAGCAAGTGAGAGAGATACAAAGAGAGAATGCAAAGAGGATTTTTGCATTGTAGAATCGCATGGGAAACAAGCCTTACTTCTTTTTACTCACAATAATTTTGTATTCAAAGAAAGATAGCAATGCGACCTCACCTTCTAGATGGGTTTTCTCTTGAAATGGTTTCCCAAATTATACCTTGTGTCAATTGTGGGTTTTTAGTTTTTATTTCACTATTCTCTATTTTCTTCATAATTATGATTTGAAAGGATACACAGTAAATAATAATTCACATATCCAAAAATCTAAAGAGAAATAAACTCTCATATTGTAGATTTCAAATATTTTTAAGTATAATTTTATCATATCTGTTGTGATGAACTGTCTAGTGGAATATTCACAACAATTTACAAATAATTTTGGTTTTAGAGCAAGTTTCTTTCTGTATATCATAGATATTTGCGGTGATCTATATCAACTAAGAAAAAAGTCATAAAATATTATTCATGGCAAACAAATGTGTGAGAAATCCTCATGATCCTACAAAGGAGAGGTTTTTGTTACTGGAAGTACAAGTTGCAGATATAAACCATAATGTAAATTTCCTCATGGAATCCCTAAGTAATAAGACTGTGGTATTAGGAGAAGATGGGGGTTTTAATGCAAGGGTCTTATTAGAGGGAAGATCAAGAGATCAAGAAGAAATAGAGATTGAGTTGAAGAAAGGACCCAAAAAATATCAACCTAGTTTAAGTGTCGTAAACCATTCGTAGTCCCTATTCAAAATGGAAGAGAACATTGATATCAAGTCATACCAAGGTTAGATTGACGCTTTGATGCTAAATCACTAGTTGAAACAATTATAAGTTTATTTTAGTCTTCATCATTATATAGAGGAAGAACATAAAATTTCATTTGTGTGGCTGAAATTAGAGTGCCATGCCCTAACTTGGTGGGAAGCCACGTGGAGACCATGAGTTTGGAGGGATATCCTCCAGTGACTAAGTGGAAAGACTTCCTATCAGGTATGTAGAGGACTAATGGATTTGGTAGCACTACTTCTGGCAGAAGCAGGAGAAAAGTGTATAGGAGTGTGAAAATTATACTGCAGTTAATTTGGTAATTATTCTCCTATATTTTAACAAATTATTTGTCCCAAAAAATTAATTACTATAAATACTGAATAAAACACAACTGCAAATTTTACCAAATTAAATAAATTATAGGAAATAAAACCACACACATAAAATGGACACTAATATTTTTGGACAAATTGTCCTTGGAAAAAGCCCAAGGTGTGAAAGCCAGTTTTGTAGATGAGGGTTTTATTAATCTCCAACAAACCTGTAATTGAAATTTTACATAAACTGCTTGCAGTAAATTAGCAAAGTATTGAAAAATTATTTTCTTTGCTTCTACAAGCAACTTCGACTTCCTGGAAGCTATTCGACCCCTCTGAATCAATTCATCCCTCCTGTACGACCCAAAATTGACCCACATGTGGGGCTTGGAAAATCCACTAGTAATTCACACACCCTAGAAGAATAATTCGTTCTCCACCAGAAATTTGATCTCTTTGGCCAACTCAAATTCTCCTTTGAAAATTGATCACTCTTGGAAAAATTTCTCTTCCTTCCGACAACTCGACCTCTCTCTATCAATTCACGTCACCTAGAGAAACTCAACCTCTACAAACTATTTCGATCTCCCTCTAACACAGAGAAACTATAAATCACCATGAAGAAATTATTTCTGACAAATCAATCTCAATCATTATTGAAACTTGTTGATGGTGTCTTCCATGTTATCACTGCAACCTTGCTCACTCAAATTTTGTCTCCAACAGATCTATTGATTTATTCTTATAATTTTTTGTTGATGAATCAATAGCCACAATCTAATCTCAACCAATGGCTATGATCATCTTGACTCCTTCAAATTACTTTCTCTAGAATTTGCTAGAGAGAAATTGAATTGTATCAATTAATACTAATTAATTAACCCATTTCCCTATGCTAGACATAGGAAAATAATTAAAATTGGTTAATTAAATCTAATTAAGACATTTTCCTTTATGAAATAAACTAGGCTTGGAGATATTTAATCCAATTGTGTTCCTATCCTCATTGACACCACTTGAGACAAGAACACCTGTCTACGCTACATAAATTAACACTCCCTCTTTGTGAGGAATATGTTATACACAACACCCATCTTATCCTTGAAGAAGATGAATCTTGCCTTGCCTAAGGCCTTTTTCAGGATGTCTACTACTTGTTGATCTATAGGCACATATTATAGCTGAACTATCCGACGATATACACAAGCTTTGATGAAATGATATATGATATCTATATGCTTAGAAATTTCATGAAATACTATATTCTCTGATAGCCTAATGCATCTCCGAGTTTCGAAATTTATCACTATTGCCTCTATCTTCTGACCAAACAAAGCTACTAACAAATTTCGAAGCCAAATGGCCTTGCATGTCACCATGTGCTATGAAACCAACTCAAGAAAAGATAGAAAAGATAGATCAACGCCTTAGAATTTAGCCTCTTCGAGGGGCAACCTCCTTTACATTACATAAATGAACAATTCTTGGATGATACAAATGAAAAGACCTCCTTTCTATATATAGGAGTCTAAGGGGTCATAACATAATCAGAGCCAACAAAACAATAATAATGTAATGGCACAATAATAACAATAGTGGGCTTCTATGGGGCACAATAGTAACAATATGGGCACTATATGGGTACATCAATATAATAAGTGGGTTGTACTAATAACAATAAGGGGTTACACTAGTAGTATAGGGGCCTAACATGCCCCTCTCCTTCAAAAAGCATTGTCCTCGTCGCTTGAGTAGTTCTTGATGCTTCTATATAAAATTCTTGTCCTCCCATGTGGAATCTTCAGCGGGTAAGTGCTTCCACTTGATGAGATACTCTGAAATTGATCGATTTTGTAGCTGTCGGGTTCTTGTTTCTGTGACTGCTCCAGGTTCCAATATGATTTTTCCTTCCTCTTCAATTTCTGGCAATATTGTTTGAATTGGGATCTTTTGCAACTTTTGAATAAGTGGCCATACTTCTTCGTCATTTTTCCATTCATCCCTTGCCTCGTTTATCCAATCTGGTTGGATAATAGAAATAGTAAAAAATGCTTCCACATCCTCATCCTTGAAGAGTCTTCCCATTTGGTAAGGTCGCCATTTTTTAAGTGCATGTAGTATTGCCAACATTTCCTTCTCATAAATAACTTGCTTGAGATGTAGCAGTAAAAATACCCAATCACCTACATCAAAACATTTTTCACTACGATGTTGATCTACATGTTGTTTCGTTTGATTTTGCACCGAAGTGGCGTTATCCTTTAAAAGTTGGAGAACTTGTTGTTGATGCTCGATGTGATCTTTCATTGCTTGAACATTTTTCTTATTGATATGTCCTTCTATCTCTAGAGTTTGAGGAGTGGCAATTTCTTCCAATCCTTTACAAAATATGGTCGAATTCATTTCTTGATGCTCGATGTGATCTTTCACTTCTTGAACATTTTTCTTCTTGATATGTCCTTCTATCTTGATAGTTTGAGGAGTGGTAATTTCAACCAATGAGTTACAAGATATGGTTGGATTTATTTCTTCTTTCTCGATGTTATCTTTCACTTCTTGCACCTTTTTCTTCTTGATATGTCCTTCTATCTTGAGAGTTTGAGGAGTGGTAATTATTGCCAATTCTTTACAAGATATGGTCTGATTGATTTCTTCTTTCTCTGGGGTGGGGTCATGGCGTATATCCTCTTCTTTTAATGTTTCTTGATCCTTTTCTTCCTCTTCTTCATATTCTATGTAAAATAATTTCTTCTCAGCACACTTATGACCTTTAGTGCATTTGCTATCACAATTGTAACAAAGCCCTTTTTCTCTTTTTTCTTCCAATTGCTGTGGTGTAACCCTTGTAGGTTGTGGAAGGCTAGGAGAAACAACACTTCCATCTTTATAGTTGTGAGGGGTATGCTTCTTGGTTTCCTTAATTTTGCTTTCCACTATGTCACAAAGCCCTTTTACCATTTCCAATTGTTGTGGTGTTTCTCTAAAGAAGGTGTTGCTCTTTGTATCCTCATAATCTGCTACCATTTCCTCCGTGAAAATTGACCACGCAATGAGTTGTTTACGAGAACAAAGCCCTTCATACCATAAAAATTGATCTGGTTCTAAATATGAAGATGCAATACATACCTTTTGTAATAGTGTTACACCATGTAGATCAAAATATTGCTCCATCTGAAGTATCCAATTTACCGAATCCTTGCCATCAAACTTCCTCATCTTGCTTTTTCTTGATTTTAGGAGCTCGATCTTGAAACGACTGTAACTCTGTACTTTCAAATCTTTAAGTTCTAAAATTGTGTCTTGTGCCCTCTATGTCCTCTTTCCAATGCCACCAGTATGATCCAAAATGGATTCTCCAAGAAAGAGTTATGCACAATCTCCCAAGATGACCTGATTATAGACTAGTTCAGTAGAGTGAACTTGTACAACGTGCCACGAGTCACTGTTTCGACATTTGGCTCTGAAAAATATATACAAAAAACTACAGTTCGTCCTCTTTTTGTACCTCCTTATGAAATTTCAATCTGATGCTCAAAGAGAAATTTATGATGATTTTCCCCAGGTCACCTGTTTGGAATGTAATTCAGGAGTCTGGAAAAAGACCAACTTCCTCAGATCATATCTCCGCAAATATAGCGCAAAAAGCTCTGAAATTTAGACCTGAGGTTCAGCACAATGTCTTCTCAAATGGATTTATTTTTTAGCTTCTGAAATGTCGCAGAAAAAAAGTTATAGCGAAAATGCCACGATGACCTCTTTGGAGCAGCGAAACCCTAAAATCCAAAGCTCTGATACCAAATGTTATGAAACCAGCTCAAGAAAAGATAGAAAAGATAAATCAACGCCTTATAATTCAGCCTCTTCGAGGGGGCAACCTCCTTTACATTACATAAATGAACAATTCTTGGATGATACAAATGAAAAGACCTCCTTTCTATATATAGGAGTCTAAGGGGTCATAACATAATCAGAGCCAACATAACAATAATAATGTAAGCGCACAATAATAACAATAGTGGGCTTCTATGGAGCACAATAGTAACAATATGGGCACTATAAGGGTACATCAATATAATAAGTGGGTTGTACTAATAAAAATAGGGGGTTACACTAGTAGTATAGGGGCCTAACACCATGCTAGCTACTATATACTCTACTTCTACGAAACTTAGTGCCACCGACTTATGCTTCCTGTTGTACCAAGAGACAAATCCTGATCCATGCTGAAGCAACACCCTGAAGTGATTTTCCTATCCATTGTACTTCCTAACTAGCCTGCATCAGTATAGCCCATCAACATGATACCATCACCTCAAGTATATCCGATCCAATACTTGATTGTACCTCACAAACAATGCAACACATGCTTTGTTGTTGTCAAGTGCACCCTCTTCGATTGAACCATGAATTGGCAAAGAGAGCTTACTGCAAAGGATATATATGTCTTGGTGTTGAAAAAATACATAAGAGAGCCAGTAAACTGACTATAAACTGGGGGGGTCCACGTCCTTCACATTGGATGCATCTACCTTCCTCCAATTGGTGATCATGGGTGTAGACATGGCTCTACAATTTTCCATCCCGAATCTTCTCAAGATATGATCTGAAAATCACTCGTGAGTGATCTCAGTTAATTAATTAATTAATGAAGGTATTATAGACTCATGTGCTAGTGTGTGTCTATGCTATCTTAGGCAACGGATCGATAAGATTGCAAAATACATAGACACTGGAAAACTGTAAGAGAAACACAGTAAGAAAATACAAGAACACAACAAATAAGGAGTTCACCCAATCCTCCTGGGCTACGTCTCCGATCCAGATTTTAGTGGTGGCCTTCTTTATTGTGTCTTTAAAACAAAGTCTTTACAATGAGGAGCTCAATCTGAGTCTCCTGAAACAGATGATGCTTAGTAGGGTGGTTCTTGGATTCCCCAAGCCACTAGAGTGCACAGGCTCCTCCTTACCAAGTCTCGACCTCAACTGGTCTTGATGGAATGAGTCCAATTTGGTGCTCAGTTCCCGACAGATATCCTCTCTGGGATTGCTTGAACCTCTCAAGCCCAGTTCTATCTGCTCGATGCTGCCTTAGCTCTGCAGGTGAGCTCGGCTTTCTAATCTCTGCTTCACTTTCTATTCTGTTTTTCTCTCCTTCTGTCTTCTCTGTCTGTTCATGGCTTAAAGCCAATCCATCCCTTGACTGTGCGCTTCCTCTTCTGCCTCTTCGGATCACCTACTACTGTTCACTTGGAGTTCCTTGCCTTTGCATCATCGCTACTATGTAACATCTCATAGGGAAGTGGCCACTTGTCCTCTCATGAACTGTGCCAACTCTTCCTCAAACAGTTCGGTATTTCGGTTACGTTGTGTAATGATTCATCCACCAACTCAACGGTCAAATCGGAATTCAAACTTTTATATGCCACAACTTAATTCTCCCTCCAGATCCAGTCATTCATTGGGTGTAATCTCCGCCATTAGATCTAGAGCCCCTAGATCCTATGGTGTTCACTCTTATCGCGCAGTTGACTTGCTCAGACGTTAGCCTGCGATGAGAGGCAATTTTCTCTCTCATCCACCGGACACACGTCATTCGCTGTATGGCATCGCTGGGTCTCCTGACAATTCCGCTTACCACCCAACACGCCTCTGATATTCCACCGGTTTTGGAGCACGGGACCCGCCTTTTGCTTTAGCGCTTTTCCCACAGTTTTCAGCTTTCCTTGTGACCGAGCACTCATGGCCTTTCCATTTCAAGGGGTTTTTCCCAGCGATGTGCAATTAGCGCTATCAGAAATGACCTCCGTTTTCTAAACTACTAGATTGCGACCTGTGCGGTCTCCATGGGCCTCAGTCAGCGCGCTTTGACTGAGGTCCTTGTCGTTCCTTGTTGGCTACAAACTGCCACTATCCAAAGGTCTTCCTGATAACTCATTGTTCACAAGTTTTTTTGAACTCTGTCATGATTTGATACAGTTATAGAACTCTAATAATTTTCATGGATCCAATTCAGATCACGACCTTCCCACTGAAAAAGCTTTTGGACCACCAAAAGTTGGTTTTCAAGCATCGACTAAGTGAGGGTACAATTTTCTCACTTGTCTGATATCTATCCACTTTGCACTGCTCGACTTTGAACCCTTGAGCCCAACTCTAAGGTACTCAACATCTCCCCTGCGCGTCGTCCTCACCTTCCTATCCAGAACTGTATCTTCTTTCAATTCATTGAGATATTTAGGTAATAGGTCATGAATAGAAGGAAATTGACTCTGCTCTTCGAGATCCTCAATCAGTGAGGGTTCAAACAATCTCAAGAAATCTGCATTCACGACTGAGTAGATGTGCATGTAAGCTGGTAGATCTAGGCGAAAAACATTCTCACCAATCTTCTCAAGTATCTTGAAAGGTCCATACTTGATAGGTTTTATCTTTTTACCTTCACCTTGCATCCTGTCCTTGCTGATATATAGGTAGACTTGGTCACCAACTTGGAAACTATGCTCCATCCGATGCTTTTCATGCCTTGCCTTGTATTTGTCTTGGCTCTTTTCTAGCTGTTCCTGTACTTCCTGGTGGATCTCTTGGATTTGTTCAATGAACCTAGTTGCCCTGTCCAAATCACTGTGTCCCTCAACTGTAGTGTCTTTACCAAAGACAAAATCCAAAGGAGACCTTGGTGTGAAATCAAAACAGGTCTCAAAAGGAGATCTCTATGTAGAAGAATGTTTTGCTCTGTTGTAAGCATGTTGCAAATAATACAAATGTTCATCCCAAAGCTTAGGATGTTTGTTGTAATATCCCCTAAGTAACTAGATCACTGTCCTGTTAACTACTTTTGTTTGGCCATCGGTTTGTGGATGGAAAGCTATGCTTTTCTTCAGTTTGGTGTCCATAAGTTCCTACAAACTTGACCAAAACTTCCCCACAAATCAGATGTCTCGATCAGATACAATGGAAGTGGGTAATCCAAAATGAACCCATACATGTTGAAAGAATAGTTTTGCAGTCTGTTCAGCTGTAATCTGTTTATTACAAGGTATCAGAATACACATTTTGCTAAACCTATCCACAACAACATACATATAATCATGACCTTTCCTAGATTTAGGCAGTCCTCCAACAAAATCCATGGAAACACTTTCCCAAGGGTGAGAAGGAACTGGTAATGGAGTGTACAAGCCTAGTTTTCTATTGTCGGGCTTGCTTTTAGCACACATAGTACACCCTCTTACATATCTAGAAACTGTCTCATTCATTTTTGGACAATAAAAAAATCTTTGCAGTTGTGCAGCTGTTTTACTTACCCCAAAGTGACTTGATATTAGAGAAGTGTGTGCTTCTCGAATTATCTTTACTCTTTCAGTTTGTGGAATGAATAGCTTCCCACAATAATATAGGAGTCGGTCCTTTATATGATAATCCAATTCTTCTACCTGTTTGCCTTGACTTAAAGTTGCATATACATCTTTAGAGTCTATATCTTGAGCATATTGTTCAATGTAGCTCTCATGTAACACCGAATTATGCTTAAGTATAGTAGATGCATTTATAATGGGTCTAGATAACATATCTGCAAATTTATTGTGTATGCCCTTTTTATATCTGATGACTAAATGAAAATATTGTAGAAAACCCATCCATCTATAATGTCTTGATTGCTGCAACTTAGTTTGGGAGTGTAGATATTGAAGTTGTTGATGATCAATATATATTACTATCTCTTTGCCCATTAAGTAATGTTTCCACTTTTTCACACTCTGTACTAATGCATACAATTCTTTATCATATGTACGATAGTTAACTACTGCAGAATTAAATGTCTCAGAATTATAACATATGGGTTTACTGCGCTGTGTCAACACTGCTACCATGGCATAGTCACTGGCATTCGTTTGGATCTCAAATGGTCTTTGAAGATCAGGTAGTGCTAGTACAGGTGCTGTACTAATCTTTTCTTTCAAGGTGTCGAAGGCTTTCTGCTGTTTGCCTCCCCACTGAAACACCTTGCTCAATCCCATTAAAGCATGTAAGGGAGCTGCAATTAAGGAAAAGTTAGAAATGAACTTTCTCCAATATTGTGCTGCTCCTAAGAAGCTCCTAACTTCTGTAGCAGATTTTGGTTTAGGCTAGTTCACAATGACTTCCACCTAGAGGGATCTATCTTCAATTCACCACCCCCTACTATATGTCCCAAATAATTCAAAGATGTTTTGCCAAATTCACATTTTGAGAGTTTAACATAAAGTTTTTCTCTTTTCAAAACATCTAGTGTCTGCTTAACATGCTTTAAATGTTCTTCCCATGTTTTGCTAAATATCAAAATGTCATCTAGATACACAATAACAGATTCATCGAGAAAAGGTCTGAGTACATCATTCATTAATCTCATGAAAGTAGCAAGAGCATTAGTTAAGCCAAAAGGCGTAACCAGCCACTCATACAATCCCTGCTTTGTCTTAAAAGCAGTCTTCCATGCATCTTGTTCTGCAACTCTAACCTGATGGTATCCACTATGCAAGTCTAACTTGGAAAAATAAACATCTTCTTTCAATTGATCTAAAAGATCATCTATGCGAGGAAGGGGATAACGATTTTTTATTGTTATCTTATTCAGTGCTCGGTAATTAATGCACATTCTCAACGAGCCATCTTTCTTTCTCACCAAAACGATTGGTGACCCCCATGGTGATGTGCTAGGTCTGATGAACCCCTTCTCGAGCAACTCCTGCACCTGCTTCTTGATTTCATCATTCTCTAAAGCGGACAACCTGTACATTCCAATGTTAGGCAATGGAGCATCTTGCTGAAAAATAATATCATGCACTATTTCCTTTTTGGGTGACAGACCTTTAGGTTCTTGAAACAAGATATCATACTCTAAAACAAGTTTTTCTAAATCAACCTGCTATTTAGCATCACAACCCTCAAATAAATTGGTTTTATCAGGTTTCTTTTCATTTACAACCATTAGTAAGAATTGTTTACATGAATTTATCATTCGTTTCATCCACCCTGAGTTTATGAGAGTGTAATCATTCTTGAGATTATGAGCTCTTACAAAGTATTCGATTCCATCTTTAACGAGTAGGTACTTGTTCTTAGCTCTATAGAAGATAGCCTTTCTGTCATACAAGTAAGGAATTCCTAAAATAATTCCACATATATCGAAAGGAATTATGTCTAACTCAACCTCATCTAAAAATGCTGACCCAAAAGAAAACTTGAGTTTGAATTGTTTAGTCACTTGTAGTTGTGCTTTATCATTTAACCATCCTAATGGGTATGGTTTCTTGTGAGGTGTAGTCAGTAATCCCAACTTCTTTACAATTGCTTCAAAAATTAAATTTACTTGTTAGCCACTATCAAACAAAGTATCAATCTTTTGATGTTTGGAAATAACTCGAATATGGAAAATCTCATGTCTTTTTCTCTCATTTTCTTCATCAATAATAGATTGTGCAGAATTACTAGTAGTTGCTTCAGAATTCTTATATCTTATACATGTGGATGCAATAGTTGTTTCATCTCTTAAGTTTGACCCCAAATCTTTCTGAATAGTTGCAGCAATCTTCTTTTTCTTTCCCTTGAACTTCTTAGGTCTCAGCTCCAGATGCAAAATCAAACAATGCTCATCATAATGCCCATCCTTTTTACAGTGAGTGCATGAAGCTTTGCTTTTCTGTGTAGTGTTAGCCTTCCTTTCTTTCCATTTCTATTTTATTTTCTCCTTATTCTTGCTTGCAGTGGGTTGGGATGATCCCCCAACTTTTGGACTTCCATTCTTTCCTCTAGCTTCTAAATGAGTAGCTTGTACAAATACCTCATCTATACTAATGGGATTAAACATGAGGATAGTGTGCCTTATGTAGTTGTGTAGACCACTAATGTACTTCAACAGAGTCTCAGGTGAGTCTAATGAGATTCCTAGAATCAATGCTCTCTTTATAAATTCTTGGGTGTATCCTTGTACACTTTTCCCTTTCAATTGTCAAAGAGTTTGCCAGCTCATCATGGCTTACTGCATATAGGCCAATGGATAGAACTACTTTTTGATTGCAGAAACAAATTCACTCCAGACAGAGATAGTCTTACCATGTCTTTTCATGTCAGCTTGGGTCCTGCCTTCCCACCAAACCAAGGTAGTACCTCCAAGGCGTAGGCTTTCCAGCTAAATATTCCTCTTGTCTGAATCAATACTCTGCACTCTGCAATAAACATCAATTTTTCTAATTCAACTGTCCAACTTTTCTGCATTCAACTCTCCATCATATATAGGTAAATCAAATTTAACATCTAGTTTAATCAAAGATGCCTTCTTCTTATGTTCAGGGCTATTAGGAGGTGTGAGAAATCTTTCTTCTTTCCCTTTTCCTTTTGAGTGGTCATGGAAGTGAGACTTATCTTCTCCTTTGTCTTGTTTGGAGCCTGATGAATCTTCATCTTTATGTTTCCTAAAATCCCTATACATTTCCTCTACCATGGACTTTATGGCTAGGAAACTATCTATGAATTGAGGGTCTGACCCCACAGAACCTTCCTCTGACATTGTCTTCCGAGGATAGACTCTCCAAATTTCAGGATTAGTTTCGACCAACTCTCCTTCTCCTAATTTGAGCTTTGATCTAGTTAGCATTCAATATCTAAATCCAACACAAGCTTTTCTAACCTTAACAACCTAAAGCTCTGATACCACTTGATCTGAAAATCACTCATGAGTGATCTTAGTTAATTAATTAATGAATGAAGGTATTACATACTCATGTGCTGGTGTGTGTCTATGTTATCTTAGGAAACGGATCAATAAGATTGCAAAATACACAGACACTGGAAAACATTAATAGAAACAACAATGTAAACTTTGAAACGGGAACTGATACTGTTACCCGTTTTGTAGAGGTGGCAAAAAAATGACCCGATTTGCAAAAGTGTTGATGCAGAATACACATGTTTTTTTAAGAACATGTTTTTTGGAACTTTAATTTTTTTCATGTGCATTAAGTGGGTGAGGCTCGGTGAATGGTAGTGATTTTCATCCTGATTTTAAAAAGTGTGTATTC
Organism: Pinus tabuliformis; assembly: GCA_031772625.1. Taxonomy (NCBI): domain Eukaryota; kingdom Viridiplantae; phylum Streptophyta; class Pinopsida; order Pinales; family Pinaceae; genus Pinus; species Pinus tabuliformis. The sequence continues at coordinate 179,597,721 of CM062808.1, forward strand.
TGCATCACACCCTTTTTTTAAAAGACCTATTTTTTGACTTTAAATTTTCTAGTGTGTGAAATGTAAATTTTTTTTTCTAAATTTGTTAGTTTTTGAAGTCGTCATTGTATTCATATTTTCTTGTTCTCTATCTTAATTTTTATTTTTTTTTAGTGGCCTTTTTATTGTTTTGCGTTTTTAAATTATAAAGTCGATAGTTTGAATTTTAGATAATCTACATATTTAGACATCTTTTCAACCCCCTTAACTAATTTTTCAATCGACATGAAATAATTGTTTCTAAAAAACAACATTTTTTAACAATGGACATAAAAAATAACCATTTTTAACATAAATATAACAAAAAAACTAAACGTTTTGATAATTTTTTGCTAGAATTAACATGTCAAAATCACAAATTTTATACAAAAATATTAACTAAAAATGGTCAAATAATAGTTTTTTTTATGAATTTCATGTCAAAAGGATAATAATAACTACTTTTTTTTCAAAAAAAATGATTAACTTAAAAATCAATGCAAAAATCACATATTACCAATATTGAACGTATAACAACCCTAATTGAGTGTTTATTCTTCTCATAAAATGTCAAAGTCAAAACATTGCAAAGCTTGAGTTACAAGCACAACTTAAATTTAATCAAGAATGTCACGTAATCCAAACTCTTCGTCCTCTAGAGTTTCATCATTGTCCTCTTCCACAATATTTTCTGTTTCATTTTGCTCATTTTGCTCATTTTCCTCTTCTAATGGGTCTTTCATGTCTGCAAATCCCCCAATATGTGTCTTTCCATACATTCCATGTAATGGTGGTTGGGGTTCCTTTGCCTTTTTTGCCACACGTGATTCACTAAAGTCCCCTTTCTTCAACCCAATTTCTTGCATTGCATCTGGAAGAAATTGGAGAGCATTAATTCTTTGCTGAATGAAATTGCATTGTAATGGATCTTTCTCAATTGCAATGCAATTTCTTCCTTTTTGAAGGCAGCATGCTAGTGTTGTACCTAATTATCAAGCACAAAAAAATAATGAAGTAAATTAGTACAATGACATATTAATTAAAAAAAAGAACATATTGAAATTCAATTCCATGTGGCAAAACGTACCTGAGCCAGAAAATAAATCCAGAACCCAATCTCCTTCATTTGAACATATGTCTATAAGATAGTTAATCAATAATTGTGGTTTCTGATAAATGTTAACTATCTCTCCTTTCATTTCTTTGTCTTCATATGTTAGTTTTCTCACAACAGCATCATAAGACAGTATTTGGCTATGACTCTTTTTGTCCACCCGATTAAAAATCATAGACATATGGCTATCATCTTTTGCCCAACTATCAATATGAATGAACTCACAGTCATTTATAAATTGTTGATCTTCATTGTCAAGAAGATTTGACTTTTGCCTGTAACATAAAATAGTAAAATTTCAATTAACTTGTACATAAATTAATTTTTCAACATTAATCAAATATACCTTTAAACATCTTACCATGTAAGCTGCATCCTTGAATTTGTTTTCCCCTTGAAGCTTGACAATAACATTGCCAACTGTGTGTCTGAATGAAATGTCACAAATCTCCATAATGGTGATGACATCACTTCCTTAAATCCCGCCACCACTTTATTAAAAGCTTGATAAGTATAGGGGTCATTATCATAGCAAATGTTTGGAATATTGAAACCATGGGGAATATCTGCAATAACAAGGGCATAATCCCTTTTTGGTATGAGTTTCGCAATGTCTTCACAGTCGCCTTGTATTACTTGATATTGAATAGTGTCTAGCCCATTCCAAATGAAATGATTAAGAGTTGGATCAAGTTCAACATTCTTAATACGTTGCTTTCTCAGTCTTTCAATCTTTATTTTTTCAATAAAAGTCTTGAAACTGTCTGGTGCTCCATTATCTTCTTTCCTCATCTTTTACCAAACAAACAAATGTATGTGTAAGTTTTAATTTAAATTAAAAATAGTACACAGATGATTAAAACTGAATGTATAAATCAAGTTACCTTTTTAAATGCAAGATAAAAAGCTTTCAATGTTGATGTAGAACTTGAATCTGGATAGTTGCGTACAACATCATCCCAACTATCTTCATTCAACAATTTAACCATTTGTTCCTGAATTTTCATGTAAACTTTGTGACTGCATAGATAAAGAAAAAGTTAATATACTGATATGTATAACGAATACTACCAATAACCATGTTTTAGTTAAAAGATAACTATAATCCTGGAAATAAGTAAAAATAATTCAGCAAACTTACTTTTGAAATTCTTCAGACATTTCTTCCAATGATAATTCCCCCGACTTCACACGAGATAATATTGTTTTGACAATTTTTTCATCTTTCACTCCTTGCATCGCCCTCCAAGGCCGGGCGGGCGGGCCGGGCGGGCCGGGTGGGTGGGCCGGGTGGGCCGGGCGGGCGGGGCGGGTGGACGGGGTGGGCCGGGTGGGCGGGCCGGGCGGGTGGGCCGGGTGGGCGGGCCGGGGTGGGCGGGCGGGCCGGGTGGGGAGGGCGGGTGGGGGTGGGCGGGCCGGGTGGGGAGGGCGGGCGGGCGGGGCCGGGTGGGGAGGGCGGGCGGGGTGGACGGGGGGGGGTGGGCGGGGGTGGGCGCGGGGGGAGGGCGGGGTGGGCGGGCGGGCGGGGGTGTGGGAGGGCGGGAGGGCGAGGGTGGGCGGGGGGGGAGGGCGGGGTGGGCGGGGCGGGGCGGGCGGGTGGGATGGGCGCGCCCATCCCACCCGCCCGCCCCGCCCCGCCCACCCCGCCCTCCCCCCCCGCCCACCCCCGCCCGCCCGCCCTCCCCACACGGCCGTGTGGGGAGGGCGGGCGGGCGGGGGTGGGCGAGGGGGGAGGGCCGGGTGGGCGGGGCGGGGCGGGCGGGTGGGATGGGCGCGCCCATCCCACCCGCCCGCCCCGCCCCGCCCACCCCGCCCTCCCCCCCCGCCCACCCCCGCCCGCCCGCCCTCCCGCCCGCCCACCCCGCCCTCCCCCCGCGCCCACCCGCGCCCACCCCCCCCGCCCACCCCGCCCGCCCTCCCCACCCGGCCCGCCCGCCCCCGCCCGCCCGCCCTCCCCACCCGGCCCGCCCGCCCCCGCCCGCCCGCCCTCCCCACCCGGCCCGCCCACCCCCACCCGCCCTCCCCACCCGGCCCGCCCGCCCGGCCCGCCCGCCCTCCCCACCCGGCCCTCCCCACCCGGCCCGCCCTCCCCAACCGGCCCGCCCGCCCGGCCCGCCCGCCCTCCCCACCCGGCCCGCCCGCCCTCCCCACCCGGCCCGCCCACCCCAGCCCGCCCACCCCCCCCGCCCGCCCTCCCCACCCGGCCCGCCCGCCCGCGCAGGGCAACCCCCGGGCCGCCCCGCCCCCCCCGAGGGCGGAGCGTCGATTCCGGGAATCGACGCTCCGCCCTCGAGCGGGGCGGGGCGGCCCGGGGGTGGCCCTGCGCGGGCGGCGCCGCCCGCGCAGGGCCACCCCCGGGCCGCCCCGCTCCGCCCTCGGGCGGGGCGGGGCGGCCCGGGGGTGGCCCTGCGCCGGCGCCGCCGCCGGCGCAGGGCCACCCCGGGCCGCCCCGCCCCGCCCGAGGGCGGAGCGTCGATTCCCGGAATCGACGCTCCGCCCGAGGGCGGGGCGGGGCGGCCCGGGGGTGGCCCTGCGCGGGCCGCGCCGCCCGCGCAGGGCCACCCCCGGGCCGCGACGCTCCGCCCGAGGGCGGGGCGGGGCGGCCCGGGGGTGGCCCTGTGCGGGCGGGCGGCCCGGGTGGGGAGGGCGTGCGGGGGTGGGCGGGCCGGGTGGGGAGGGCGGGCGGGGGTGGGCGGGCCGGGTGGGGAGGGCCGGGTGGGGAGGGCGGGCGGGCCGGGTGGGAGGGCCGGGTGGGGAGGGCGGGCGGGTGGGGTGGGCGGGCCGGGTGGGGCGGGTGGGGTGGGCGGGCCAGGTGGGGTGTGCGGGCCGGGTGGGGAGGGCGGGCGGGCCGGGTGGGAGGGCCGGGTGGGGAGGGCGGGCGGGCCGGGTGGGAGGGCCGGGTGGGGGAGGGCGGGCGAGGGGGGAGGGCCGGGTGGGGAGGGCCGGGTGGGGAGGGCGGGCGGGCCGGGTGGGGTGGGCGGGCCGGGTGGGGCGGGTGGGGTGGGCGGGCCGGGTGGGGAGGGCGGGCGGGCCGGGTGGGAGGGCCGGGTGGGGGAGGGCGGGCGGGCCGGGTGGGAGGGCCGGGTGGGCCGGGTGGGGAGGGCCGGGTGGGGAGGGCGGGCGGGCCGGGTGGGAGGGCCGGGTGGGGAGGGCGAGCGGGTGGGGTGGGCGGTCCGGGTGGGGAGGGCGGGCCGGGTGGGGAGGGCGGGCGGGCCGGGTGGGAGGGCCGGGTGGGGGAGGGCGGGCGAGGGGGGAGGGCCGGGTGGGCGGGGCGGGAGGGCGGGCGGGCGGGGGTGGGCGGGCGGGGAGGGCGGGGTGGGCGGGGCGGGGCGGGCGGGTGGGATGGGCGCGCCCATCCCACCCGCCCGCCCCGCCCCGCCCACCCCGCCCTCCCCGCCCGCCCACCCCCGCCCGCCCGCCCTCCCGCCCCGCCCACCCGGCCCTCCCCCCTCGCCCGCCCTCCCCCACCCGGCCCTCCCACCCGGCCCGCCCGCCCTCCCCACCCGGCCCTCCCACCCGGCCCGCCCACCCCACCCGCCCCACCCGGCCCGCCCACCCCACCCGCCCGCCCTCCCCACCCGGCCCTCCCCACCCGGCCCACCCGGCCCTCCCCCCTCGCCCGCCCTCCCCCACCCGGCCCTCCCACCCGGCCCGCCCGCCCTCCCCACCCGGCCCGCCCACCCCACCCGCCCCACCCGGCCCGCCCACCCCACCCGGCCCGCCCGCCCTCCCCACCCGACCCGGCCCACCCGGCCCTCCCCCCTCGCCCGCCCTCCCTCACCCGGCCCTCCCACCCGGCCCGCCCGCCCTCCCCACCCGGCCCTCCCACCCGGCCCGCCCGGCTCACCCGGCCCGCCCGCCCGGCCCTCCCACCCAGCCCGCCCGGCTCACCCGGCCCGCCCACCCGGCCCGCCCGGCCCGCCCACCCGGGCCCACCCGGCACCCCTGGCCCGCCCACCCGGCCCGCCCGGCCCGCCCACCCGGCCCGCCCAGCCCAGCCCAGCCCACCCGGCCCGCCCCGCCCAGGCCAGCCCAGCCCACCCGGCCCGCCCGGCCCACCCAGCCCACCCGGCCCGCCCGCCCCACCCAGCCCGATTCATAGTTACCGATTCACCATGTGGTATAAAAAAAAAAAATTGGCTTGGAAAATTTTGCATGTGGACTCAGATGGGGCACTAGTTGATGACAGAGAAGAATATGGAACATGTTCGTCAGCATCCAGTCACTCATCTGAAGATGTGAATTCTGATGGTGTGCAAGAAAATATGAGTGATTTTGAATAATTGTTTAAAACAGTTTATATAACTGATGTATGCATCGTATCTTCAAATAAAATGGATGTTTTCCATATTTTGTTAAATGAGAAGTTATGAAGCATTTTTATGTTGTTGGATTATGTCTTAAGTATGATAAATCTTATTGTTTAAATATCTACAATGCAATATCAAATTAGAGATATAATGTCTCTTTTATTCAGTGTACAAATAAAGACTTTTGAATTCATTCAGTGAAATAATTTGTTCATAATGTCATGTTTTTTTAGTTTTGTGGTTGAAAACATGTTAAATTTATACTTAAGAAAGAAAAATGATATTCTACCAGAAACATTAATGTGTTTTTCCTTAAAAGTTAACTTTGTTTGAGACATAAAAAATTGGTTTTATTAGCATTGTTTAAAAAGTATGAAAATTGACCCCTAAAAAAAAAATCATTATTCCAGTATCAACACTTTTTTTCTGAAGCTATATTTTGCAGGAAAATTTCGTAGAAAATTTCGTAGTCGCTGCCATTTTTAAAAAAACCGCAAAATTGACACCTAAAAAAAAAAACCTTCGTTCCAGTATACACACTTTTCGTTTTGAGCACTGTTTTTGTGGTTTTTTTGGGGTTTTTGGGCCAGAGTTCTCGTTTTGAGTTTATAGTTCCCGTTTCAAAGTTTACATTGTTAAACACAGTAAGAAAATACAAGAACACCACAAATGAATAAGGAGTTCACACAATCCTCCTGGGCTATGTCTCAGGTATAGATTTCAGTGGTGGCCTTCTTTATTGTGTCTTTAAAACAAAGTCTTTACAATCAGGAGATCAATTTGAGTCTCCTAAAAAAGATGATGCTTAGTAGGGTGGTTCTTGGATTCCCCAAGCCACTAGAGTGCACAGACTCTTCCTTACCAAGTCTCGACCTCAACTGCTATTGATGGAATGAGTCCAATTTGGTACTTAGTTCCCAACAGATATCCTCTCCAAGATTGCTTGAACCTCTCAAGCCTGGTTCTATTTGCTCGATGATGCCTTAGCTCTGCAGGACAGCTTGACTTTCTGATCTCTGCTTCACTTTCTATTCTGTTTTTCTCTCCTTCTGTCTTCTCTGTCTGTTCATGGCTTAAAGCCAATCCATCCCTTGACTGTTAACTTCCTCTTCCGCCTCTTCGGATCGTCTGCTGCTGTTCACTTGGAGTTCCCTGCCTCTGCGTCATCACTACTGTGTAACATCTCACAGGGAAGTGGCCACTTGTCCTCTCACGAACTGTGCCAGCTCTTCCTCAAACGGTTCGGTATTTCGGTTACGCTGTGTAATGATTCATCCGCCAACTCAGCAGTCAAATTGGACTTCAAACTTTTATATTCCGCAACTTAATTCTCCCTCCAAATCTGGTCATTCATCGGGTGCAATCTCCACCGTTAGATCTGGAGCCCCCAGATCCTATAGTGTTCGCTCTTATTGTGCAGTTGACTTGCTCGGATGTTAGCCCGTGATGAGAGGTGGCTTTATCTCTCATCTGCTGGACACACGTCGTTCGCTGTATGGCATCGCTGGGTCTCCTGACAATTTTGCTTACCGCCCAACATGCCTTCGATATTCTGCCGGTTTTGGAGCGCGGGACCTGCCTTTCGCTCTAGCGCTTTTCCCACGGTTTTCGGCTTTCCTTGTGACCGAGCACTCGGGGCCTTTCCATTTTGATGGGTTTTTCCCAGCAATGCGCGATTAGCGCTATCAGAAACGGCCTCTGTTTTCTAATCCGGACTTTCCAACTGCTAGCTTGTGTCCTGCGTGGTTTCCATGGGCCTCAGTCAGTGCGCTTTGACCGAGGTCCTCATCGTTCCTTGCTGGCTACAAACTGCCATTGTCCAGAGGTCTTCCTGATAGCTTATTGTTCACAAGTTTTTTGGAAGTCTATCATGATTTGATACAGTCATATAACTCTGATAATTTTCATGGATCCAATTCGGATCAAGATATTGATGCAGTATTTCCCTTGCCCAAGGAAAATATCCCCATTTTTCTGCCACACCTCCATCTCAAACTCAACTACAAGGTCCCTCTTTCTTTCCTCTATGAGCCCTAATGAACCTGTCAAAAACAAGTCGAACACATGTAGAAAAAGAATGAGTACCTCACCCCTAACCATCAAGTAATAGAGGTTTTCATTTGCCTCACTCTTCATGAAGCCCATCCCCTACAATTATCTATTTATGTGCTCATACCATGCCCTAGGAGCCTACTTGAACACATACAAATCTTTCTTCAACCTACAGACATGGGTCTCATTGTTGTGTGCTACAAATCCTTTTGGTTTCTCAATGTAGACTTCCTCTCACTACTCACCATTAAGGAATGCCATCTTGACATCCACTTGATAAATATGTCATCCCATCTGTGTTGCTAATGAGATCATGGCCTTGATAGAAGTACATCTAGCCATAGGAGTGAATGTCTCCTCATAATCTATTCCCTCCTAAGAGAATCCCTTGGCCACAAACCTCACCCTATATTTCTCGATGCTACCGTATGCACCATGCCTGATCTTGTAGATCAAGCGTGATCCAACCACCGCTCTGTCTGTGTGATGCTCCATTTTTTGGTTTCCTTTATGGTGTGGTCAGGATGGACTTCAAGCATTGGAGGCATCTAGGTCACAGAAGTAGGTTTACTCCATCAACAAGCCTAGGGGATTCTGGAGGGGCTTTATGAGGTTTGTAGGAGTTCACTTGACATATTCCATCATCAAGATCAGTTTCACACAACTTGTTTTTTGTTCTGTTTCATTTTGATAATTCCCATAAAATGGGGTTATTATTGAACCTAACTCAATTAATTGCGCTTAAAGTGGAATTTCTGGAGGAATATTTGATGGAAATCCTTAGTGTAATAGCTCGTTGGAACTAGAATGAGAAGATATACAAGATGGAATGGTGATAAGTGACTTTTAGTGGCTTGAGGTGGGATGGTGGCCAATTTACCTTTTTTATGAATTAAAAAGGTGTTTTAATTAAAACAAAAGGAGGGAAAAAGCACTAAGTGATTAAAACAATAATAAAATAAAGGCTTCGAGAGGGGTCCATTAGATCTATAAAAGAAAAGAGCAAACCATTTCAAAACATCTAGGAGTTGAGCTTCTTTCTTGTGGAGAGGTTTGGAGAACCGAGAGTTCCTAGCTTCAATATATCCCTAGGATGAAAACCCTTGAGTGATTTAGTGAGAGTGGGTGAGTACCCATCTGTCCCCTTTGTGAATTCATTCAGAATTCACAGGTTGTATTCAATAGTTCAACTATTTTGGAAGCTTAATATATTGGTAGCATATATTTTGGGTGGTCTTCCTCTCAACCATTTCCAGTATTTTATGTACTATTTTATATTAATGAAATAAGGTTGAGTTCTTTTGCATGCCTATCTTGTATATTTTTTAGTTGCAGATTATACTTCCAATTTTGTTGTAGATCTTTTGGTCATAATTGTGCACATTATTTATTTAAATTAATGGAAAAAAAATTAAAGCAATATTCGATGAAATTTATATTTGGAATACTACAGTGGTATTAGAGACTTGATCTTGGCTCAATTGTGGTTTATTTTTGAATGACCAAGTTTGAGAGTTACAGTTGCAACTATTATTGTTTAAGGGTTTATTCCTTCTATTTTTCGAAGCCATAATTTTAGCTATTGTTTTCAGAGGTTTTAGGATTATTTCTAGGAATCCTTTTATTACTAGAGCCATAATGTTATTGCAGAATTTATATTTTTGCGAGAGAAGTCAAAGATTAAGTTCCTTTATTTTTGTTGGAGAGTGTCCTATCATCCTAGAGGAGCCAAAGAGTTTCCAATGAAGGATTATTGTCAAAGCTAAATTCCATGACAATATTGAAGATAGCTTATTGCCATTTATTTTTTACCAATTGTACTCTACATAATAAACATTCATCAATTTTTATTTGATTTATATTTTCTCAAAAGGATCGAATTATTTTATGAAATGGGCCCATTCATAAAGTTCAAATTATTTCATGGGGCACCGAATGTTGTTTATCAAAAAGGGCCAAAATATTTCGAAGTTTATCACCATATATAATTGGCCAAAGTTTATTTTAACAGAATATGTGGAGAGTGGCTACATGACAAGGTATGTGGTCCCTCTATATGAAGGATAAATACATGTTTGATAAATGTTTTATGACTTGGATTACCTCTAGGGCGAGGAATAAAATAGAAAAATCAATCATTTGGCAATGCATGATTAATGTACTTCCTAGTATGATGGGTTTCATCCGATGGGATATTGGCGATGGTGCTAAGATTATGATTGGTTTGGATGCCATGGTGGGAATAAATGGTGGTCACTCCTTATCGGCTCAGTGGTTGCAATACATTCATGGTAAGGGCATTCATTATTTAAATTAGATATATATATCAAAATCTAATAACATTTTTGGAAATTCTTGGAGAGGGGAAATAGATTTAGAATTGTCGGATAAACACATACAGGAATGGGACGCATATGTAACAAATCTTAGAGATGCAGGCAGTATATTAAAAGACCAACAGGATAAAATGAGTTGGAATGGAAAAACATTTAACGGAGCTCCAAAGGTGAAAGAGATCTATCTAAATTTAAATAGGAATCCACATACACAAATTACAAACAATTAGCTTTAGGTCATTTGGAAATGGGAAATTCCTTTAAATATTAAAGTTTTTTCTCCTCACGTTGAATGACAAAATTATGACATGGAATAATCTACAAAGATGAGGTATGATCGACCAGGGAATTTGTGTATTATGTATGAAGGGATTGGAATGATCAGAACATCTTTTGTTCAAATGTCAATATGCGGTGGAGGTATGGAACATGAGACTCCTAACATTGAAAATCAAACCGATACAATGTAGTGGCTCTTTGGAAAACTATATAAAGAGGCGGTTCTATATAAAGAAAATTCACAAGACTCTACCCTTGTTTATATTATGGACTATCTAGGGTAGTAGGAATGCAATAATATTTAACCAGAAAGTTGGAATTCCTCAGAACGACACCAATAAGATTTTTGCAACATATGAAGAGTTGGGTCTGAGCAAAAGGAACAAAGGTACAAGGATCATCAAACACAAAGATTTATGGGGTACCTTTTCAGTTGAGATTTTGTTGGAGCCTAGAAAGGAAGGAGGTGTGGATGTGGTGTTGATCGGGATTTAAACATGAACACAAAAATTTACAGAAATAACCATAAATACAGATATGCATAAGAAATAATACTTCATTTCATTAATGTAAAATAACGAAATATGCTTACAAACAGAAATGGAAATAAACTAGCCAGGGCGATGATAGCTTATCTATGAGAAGAGATGTGGCGTCTACATGCCTCTGAACTATGTTACAATGAGGCTTGAAGGCCTATTTATTTTTTAGAAACAATGTAAAATCCTAAACATCCAAAAACCTAACCCTAGAAGATGAAATGCCAAACTGTGGGCCCCGTTTGGGTAAATTGGTACATCAACTTCCCGGGGTCATAACTTTGGTGTACGATCTTCATTTGACGCGCACTATAGCTAGTTAGAAAGATATATTCGAGGACTACAACTTTGGGAAGAGAAACATCAGTCCATGCACCCATCTTGCTCCCAAATTTCCATAAAAACTTCGTTTAGGGCCTCAAAACGGCTTCGGAAGTTCAGGACAGGGAAAATACTAAAAATAGTAAATTGTGCTACAAATAAGGAAACTGAAAAACTAAAAGAGACAGTTGTGGGGGTCCAAGTGGGATAGGTGGGTGGCTACCAAAATCCACCTGGATCATTCCTCCCCCCTTAGGAAGAAATGGTCCCCACTGCATTGAGTTCCTCCATCTATTGAACATGGCCCCTAGTGAGCTGTTTTGTAATCTCTGATATGTCCAGTAATGGTGGGAAGCATGGCAGAGGGTGGTCCACATTGAACACTCGGTGCAAGCGAAGGAATGGGGGAATGTTGTACTCCAAAGAATTATTCCTCACAGCCTTGGTGCTGGTGTAAGGACCATGTCGCTTCTTGTACTCGTCATTTTCCAGAATGGGGTGGTGATATATCGGCCCGTTGGGTAGAGGCGCTCTGGGAGTCAAATCGAATGAATTCTTGACCTAACAGTGAAACGGTATCCTTGTGGGTGATGAGAAGATGTTCTTGTGTTCTTTCATGACCGTATCGATCTGTTGTTGCTGCTGCATGGAGGAACCCTTCGCGGGGGTCATGGATGTGGCAACAATCTTCCCCTTACTTTGGGAGTGAACCAGACAGAAAATGAATTTACTAGTCTAGGAGATGAGCTTGCTGCATTTCTTTGCAGTGATCAAAGAGGTGGTGCTAGGTGGGGCTACCTTCGGTATCATGTATAATGAATTACACAAAGTAATAATAATAACACGAGGCCTTGACTCATACACAACATGTCGCCTCCACAAGTATGGCTGGCCTAATAATACATCACAAACATCAAGAGGTGCAACATCACACAATACCTCATTTGTGAAGGGTTTGATTTTGTAGGGAAGGCGACACTACTGGCGAACTCAGAGATCTTGTCCTTGGTGAATCCACCCGATACTATACGATTGCAGGTGTGGCGTAGTCAGTAGGCCTAACTGCTTCACGACCTCTATTGAAATGAGGTTCTTTTGGCTACCACTGTCAACAATGAATTGCAGCGGTGAAACCTTCACCCACATTTGTGAGTGGAAAAGATGCTCCCCCTCCTCTGGATCTTCGGGCTCATTATTATAGATCTTGGTGGTGGAAACAGTGGCGCTAGGCTCCACGTCAATGATCTGCTTCTCTTTGCCATTCCCCTTGTCGGGTTCTGACTTAGGGTCAAAACATTCATCTAATTATGAAGCCTTCAACTCGGCCACTAGTGACTACTTAGTTCAACACTCGCTTGTGTTATGAATGGGACACTTGTGGAACTCACACCACTTTCCCGTGTCCTTCTTCGACTTCGTGGTGTTTTTATTTTCGTGTGGATTCGATGGGTTGTCTTGGGTTGCCTCGTCTTAGCTTTGTCCTTGGTTCTGTGACTTGGGGAAGCCTTTCCCTTACTTGGATTTGTAGATCAAAATTCTCGCTTCTTATGTTTAAACTTTTGCTCAATTTTGACAACGTATTGGTACGTCGTGCCGAGCGATGAGATGTTCAGGAAATCCATCTCTTCCTGGATATATCTGTGTAGGTAGTCGCGATATTTGTGTACCAAATGTAGCTTTGAGTCCTTGATACCAAACTATGTGCGAAGGGTATGAAAGATGTTGGTGAACTCTGGCACATTTTGGTCCCTTCCCTGTTGCAGCGTGGTCCACTTTATGTAGTTGTCCTCATAGCTTTTGACAGGGTAGTACTAATACTTGATGGCATCCCGCAATGAATTCCAAGAGGGTGCGGCTGAAAATAGTGAGCCCGTACTTTCATCCTTCTGCTCGCAGTAGGTTTCCCGCTAGTCCTTAACGTGGGGGGCTGCTTTGAGAAGAGAGAAAATAATCTTTTCTGAACTGGAAAAATCTTGAATAGAAAAATACTCTTCTAGCAAATTTACCCATTTATCTACGACATTTGCGTCTATTTGAACCTCGTATATGGGGATTTCAAAATTAACTTGTACCTTAAAGGGTGTGGCGTTTCTAGAGTAGCTGTTGGAAGCCGATGCATCGCCTCTGGGTAGCCGCTGAAGGATCTGGTCAAAGCTATCCATCATCGCGTTCCTTTGCTGCTCGAGGGATTTTTCGAGCAAGATTTTGATAAGATACCCTACCCCCTCATCTTTCTTTTCATCCACCATGGGAGGCTGTTGAGATTTGTGAGGCTGGTCTTGCAAAGGTTCAACCAGTTCAAGCCCTAATTCCTTATATCTCGACCTCGTTGGGGACATTCAAAGAAAAACAGAGAAAAAGCAGACTGCTCTGATACCACTAATCCATATTTAAATAGAATGCAAAAAATTATAGAAATAACCATAAATACAGATATGCAGTGGAAATAATACCTCATTTCATTAATGTAAAATAATGAAATATGCTTACAAACAGAAATGGAAATAAACCAGCTAAGGCAATAGTAGCTTATCTCTGAGAAGAGATGTGGCGGCTACATGCCTCTAAGCTATGTTACAATGAGGCTAGAAGGCATATTTATTGTTGAGAAACAATGGGAAACCATGAACATCCAAAAATCTAACCTTAGAAGATGAAACGCCAAACTGTGGGCCCCGTTTGGGTAAATTGGTACATCAACTTCCCAGGGTCGTAACTTTGGCATACGATCTTTGTTTGACACACACCATAGCTCATTAGAAATATCTATCCAAGGATCACAACTTTGGGAAGAGAAAAATCAGTCCATGGACCCATGTTGCTCCCAGATTTCCCAAAAAAAGTCATTTAGGGCCTCAAAACGGCTCCAGAAGTTTAGGACCTGAAAAACTGCTAAAAATAGTAAACTGTGCTACAAATAAGGAAACTAAAAAACTGAAAGAGACATTTGTGGGGGCCCAAGTGGGATAGGTGGGTGGCCACCAACATCCACCTGGATTAGGTGTTGTGTCATTATTCCAGGAAAGTATTTCCATTTTTGTTGGGAAGGAGGACAGGGATCTAATAGAAGGGAAAAACTTAGTGCACTATGGGGTGTTCTCAGAGTCGCGAAATTGTTGAGAATATGCAACATTCATATTTTTGGAGATGAAAAAGGAATCATAGATGGGGTGCAGAATAACACAAGCTTTAGGCCCCCATTCTAAAAAAATGGATGTGCAAAATTTAGGTCTAGGTGAGTACCTTCCAAGTTGTTAATTTCAAGCATATCTACAGAGAACAAAATTGGATAGCTAACCTAAAGTGAAAGAGAGAGATGATGAAACCTACAAGTAAATTATTCTTTTCTATTTTCAAGCAAGGCCATTTGATCAATACAGGGAGTATAAACTACTCATAGAAGCAAAAGGGAGTAATCGGGAAACTCAAGAGTTAATGACAAACTTTTGGCGAAGTAAATGGAATGTTTTTTGTTGGTTTTTTTTCTCTGTTTACCAGACAACTTTAAATTTAATGACAAACTTTTGGTGAAGCAAGTGAAATGTTTTTTGTTTGGCTTTTTTTTCCTCTACTTTTTGTTGTATGTAGAGAAGTTATGTTGGTAAGGATAAGAAGTTTCATCAGAAGTTAGAAGAGAAACATGATTTTGTACTACTTTTTTATTAATACAAAGAAGTAACATTTTTCATACTTAAAAAAAAGAAAAGAAAAAAGTCGAAAGGGACAAATTGACCAAATCATGAAGGCCATCACTGACCAAATAATTGGAAACAAAAACATCTCCATGTGGTTCAAGAGCAAATTGCTAGCCACCACCGAAGCCACATGGAGCGTGTTTCATACCATGGAATCGCGGGCACCAAGCTAGTGTGTACAATGCCGAAATTATTTATAGGTGGCCAATAAACTCAGTGTAATTGGAAATGCGGAGTAGACTGGGATAAATTTCCCACGTCAAGAGCAAAATCGGGTGGTTACTGAGCAGTCGAGATCCGGGTGAAGATTCCTTTTGAGCCCATCCAAGTTCCAATATTACCAAATCAATTTGGTTGCCGTCAATTTATTTGTCAAAGGTTAAGTATTGGCCGAGAGAAAAATTTTCCTGGAACGAGTTTCCTCAAGTGGATCTGAGCTGAAGTTCTGTTAAGAAGGATGTGTTTTCCCTTGTAATGGTACCATAATATTCCTGTGTGTCATTGATGGACATATTCCTTAAAGGGTTCAATTTTCTTGGTGTATTAGTGTAAGGTCATATTTCATTGCTGGAGGTTGCTTATAATCCCTGGCAGTCTATGACTCTTATCTAGTTGGACGAGGCAACTATCTTTGTCTGTTCTATGTTTGTAGAGCCCAAAGACACAATTTTCAATGAAGAAGTGAGCGTTGGGTTGTGAAATCGTATTGGTTCAAGATGTTGATAGTTTATTACTGAAGAAAGGGAATGATAGGTAGGAAAACAAAATCATCTAAAGCAGGGCACAAATTGTAGGTTTTAACCCCGTATATAAATTACCTGCATACAAATTCTAAAACAGAAAATAAACAATGCGGGAGAATAACACATAAAACACATATACACAAAGATTTTCCCTTGGATCCAAAAACCGGGAATACTAGATTGATTTTTCATTATGTTCCTTTCAATGTTACAATACATATTTATACATGCCGAAGCATCCAATACCATGGATCGAAAACCATTGCGTCCAAAACCATGGATCGAAAACCATCACATCCAAAACCATGTGTGAAAACCATGCACAAAACCATAGGTAGGTCCACCCAACCTAATACAGGTTCCAACTTCTTTTTCCCTGGGGCGCTACCCTGAATCGTGTAGAGGGGGGCTACACGCCCCCCTCAAACCCCCCTGTGACCCCCCCGCTATGCAATTGGCGAAATGAAGGGGGGGCTTCGCCCCCCCCTCTAACCCCCTGGTTAATTACATGGGCTAGTTGTGGAAAAAATATAACACAACCCAACACAAATTTGGTCAAGTGTCACTCTTCATTTCCAGGTCTTTGTAGGTCCATTCACACACTGAGATAAGTGGTACGATTTGAATTAGTTTAGGGCTATATTCCCGAGTCTACATTGTTGGTTATGTTGCACCTTGACTGGCATTCTAGAAGCTACAGTGGGACACAAACCTAGGTTCCTCTATTTCGTCGATACTAATTTGATCCAGTTACCTAAAGAGAAATAATAGTTTGAGATCCTAATGGAGACAATATGCCTTCCAAAGAAAAAGATACATAGGCAGAGGAATTTCCCTGACAGTGGTTGGAATCAGGGTAAAAAAATCTTAAATTTGTTTGTAGTAGCAGTGTTTGAATCATGTTTTTGATAGTGGAAATGGTGGAAATAAATTGAATATGATCAAACTCTGTCACACTCAAAATATTAAAGTTTAACCACTAGAACTTAGATTTACAAAAACCCTATCAAATTTTATAAAAAAATCACCAAAATGTCTATGCAAAAAAACAATCTATTTAGACTACAACCCTTCAAAACCCCACAACGTAGGGTTTGATATACTTAAAATCACATTTCATAAACTTTTTGCTTCGCACCTTGAATTTATGATTCAGACGCCCACAGGCCAAAGGCACAGGGAATTGGGACATTTAGCTATTTCCCTAGCGCAGAGACATGAATTATTCACTCTGATTCTATGATGCATGCTTCATCTCATGATCATTTAATGGTTGGTATATTCGATTATAGTTTCGATAGTTATTGGTAGATAGAATCTTGATATAAAGAGATTATCTCTGTACTTCATCAATGCCATTAGCTTTCTCAATTGTGTGTATTTGCATGGTGAATGTAATGTGGGTTGATCTAGTTGTTTTCGCTATGATTCTATCATGTACCAGCTATACATATAAATTTATGAGCATGATATAATTTAGTTTGAATTCCTTGAATGCTTCCTTTGGGATGCATATTGATGTATGTGCATATTCATGTGAGCTAAAATTGTGAAAATATACCTACAACAGTATTGTTTGACAAAAGCATCATTATAAACTTCAATACAAGTCTAAAAAATTATTGAGAATTCAAGGACTTTTTGGAAAGGGATCTTACAGTAAGTCATGCATGAAACAACTTGATGTACTTGATTTCATTGGACTAAATATGGATTAAACCTTCATAAATACCCTTCATAACTTAGCAGTAGCAAAAAAAAAAGCCTTTTCAAGGGGGATATGTGTTGTTGTTCAACAAGAACAATTGAATGATTTGCAGGAAGGACATGAGATGAGACACAAACTCTTTACTCTTGGGATAGACTAGAAATCCTTGAGGGTTATAATAAAAGCCCTTCTCAAATTAGAAGAACTTGCTTCACTCATTTCCAAGGTGGATTAGTTAGATGAGAAGAGATTGATTTGGGGATCTAAATCCAACCATGCTTGCCTTAGTACAACACAAGTCCTTGGAGCACCCTTGTGAAGGGGTCAAACTTTTGGTTGTCTCCTATCTTAGTAATATCATGGTCCTAATTTCTCCTTTACCCCCTTACAGTGTTGGCATTATGAGGAGAGTCTTCAAATTGAGAGTAGAGACCTTTCAGGACTTGGATAATAGTCAGGGCCCTACCTATGGGAAGAAGCTAGAAATTTTAGGAATCATGGCCATGGTTAGAACATATAACTTATGTTTGATCTAAATTTTGATGACTTGATCCGACAAATGTTCCAATTCTTCTTTGGAATTAAGGAACATTATCCTAACACAATCAGAACAAACATGTTGTCCATTTTGTCTTCAATTATGAGAGGATGTGATGTCATTTGCAGGGAGTTGTAGTCTAGAATGTTGGCCATTTGGAGGAAGGAACAATTGGTGTCATTTGTTGCTTATGAGCTAGCTAAGAGACTGGTTAAGAAAAACATAGAATTGTTCAAGAGATGGTTGACCCTGGAGGAGTTGTTGAGGATTTGTGGTGATCAACCATACAGTAAGAATGAGATATGAAGGAATGGTCTTTTCTTTATTTGCAAGGAACCTTGGGGACCTAACAACTAATGTTTGAGTGAGACCATGGAGACGACAGAGGTAAACCTAGAGTACATTGCTTCTGACTCTCCATATGATGATTCTTCTTTTATAGTTGATTCCATGGGTTCTTACAAGTATGCCTTTGAGGAGCATGAGCAATCATGTGGAGCTGGCGACAACAACCCTAGTATGAATCTATGTGAGATGGAGGAGTATGATGAGTAGGAGAATGTTCCCATGAGGGAAGAAGTTCATGGAGATGAGCTCCCAGTGATGATTCAACATGAGTAACATATAGTGGAGGATGGATCAGATGATGAGCATATAGATGCACAGACAAGCAAAAAGGTTGGATTACTTGTAGACACTTGGCATCAGGAGGTATTGGATCTTGATAAGATAGTTTTACGGGAGGTTGGTAGATAGGAGGAGCGTGGAGTTTCCTTTCAGAAGAGGGAGGATATTTTGTAGATGGTGGTGCATCCATCTTTAGGTCTACCAATTAATTAGGTGCAAGCAGATGTAGTGGTAGGCAACAAAGTTGCAACATTTTCAAGCAACAAACCTTTCCAGGACTACATAGACAGGGCTTGCAGCAAGACTTGCCCACTTCTGCCCATTATAGAGAGAGGGGGGAGATTTCTTAGACAGATCTTATTGATTGACCAGAGAGAACAACATGAGTTGAGCATGGACCTGCTTCAACATAGTAGACTTGTTCCATACACAAGTGTTCTAAAATACAAAAGTCTAGTTCATTTGCAATTGGTACTCTAAGTTGTAATGACTTAAAACCAAAAATACTAGAAAGGGTAGTTATTTCCTCATTTTCATGTTCTTATAAAAGGTAATACAAGCTTTAACCAATATAGTTGTGAGTGATGACTAGGATTACTTTAGTACTAATAGAAATGGTGCTCATGAAGTGTGGGAAACCATTCTTGATGGTCATTTGTTGAGCACAAAGATTTGAACTTGTTGGTAATGTTGGAATATGACATATTTTACTTCAATATGCATAAATAAATACTCCTTTTTCCTTCATATTAATTCCCTTTTTTTACAATTTTCCATCATTCCCATACTCTTCAATGGACAAAGGATAATGATATAACTAAGTAGGTAATTTATTGAAGAATTTCTATGAGAATTATCTCTCATAAATATATATTATGTTATTATGATTAATCTTTATCTAAGTGTGGTAGAAGCAATTTTGAAGGCCAAGCCTCCAAAAGAGAGAGGCACAAAAAAAATGCAAAGATTTTAACCATGTCAATAACAAGAGATTAAGACCATTAACCACATCAACAATTAAAAAGCGAAACCATTTACCACTTCAAAAACAAGGGAGCAAGATCATCTAAACAGCGAGGATGATAAATCATTGACCAATATGAACCATAAAAGAAAATAAGATTTTGCGAAAATAATCAATAAGTTGTTATAATCAAATGCTTTATTTTATTGTAAGAATCCAAATGAAAACTTCAATTTTTAATAGGAATTGAACAACGCACCTATTTAATATTTGAGAAAACAATTTCTATACAATAAAAGAATAAGAAGTGATATGAGCATATCGACTTGCTATCAAACTTCATAAGTATAAATAATAGAGCCCTATTCTCCATTAACATGTTTATATGTATAGTTTTAGGGCGTTATGTAAAAACCATTTCTCTAAGGTTTCAATGCTATTTATGTTATTCATTATTCTTCACATATTCTAAGTCATTTTTGGAGCCATTAAGTGACTAAGGGATGCTTCACTAGTATAGATTTTTGTCATTTCATGATATTCTTTACATTTTCTATATATTAAATTATGTAGATTGGTTTCTAAGTCATTTTTGGAGCCATTAAGTGACTAAGGGATGCTTCACTAGTATAGATTTTGTCATTTCATGTTATTCTTTGTGTAGATTGGTTTTGTAATTTTAATTAGCATGTGTGTTTTTCATAGATGAATTTTTATATATTAATTATGTGATTTGAGATAACATAGTTAAAATATAATTTAAAATTGATTAATTTTTACAAGATTAAATTTATATTCATCTAAGAATAGATTATAACATAGGATTATCATTTTAGATCTAATCAAAATAATATAGATAATTTAGCACAATAATTATGTAATATATTATAGCTTTCTTGTCAATTTTTAAATTAGTTTAAGTTTTTTTGGTTTTCTAAATTTATTGTAATTAGGTGTTGTTCAATTAAAACAATAATTCTTTGCAACAATATTTTTTATTATTTTCTATAAATCACAATTATTTTTATAATTTAATAATTTTTAGATTCAAAAATATTTACTTTAAACTAGATTGTAAATTGTACTTTTAATTAGAAATTAAGCTTAAATTTTATTTTTGTATTTCTCACAATTGTTTTCGTAGAATAGAATAGTGCATAATTCTTAGATCTTTTCAATGAAAAGTTTCAATAGTTTCTAAAATAATTTAGTTATAGTCTTATAATTTCTAATAGCTTAAAGAGGAATAAATATGTTTTCAAGAAAGAAAGAATAATATTTTCCCTTTGATTTGCAAGAACACCTAATAAGTACATAAGATTCCCCATTCTAATAATTAAATGAACAAGTAAATTAAAGACATTTAAGTTTATTGTCATTTTTGTCACTATTATAGGGGAAGTGGTGAGAGATTGAAAAAACTTCTTTTTTTTATGCATCTAAAAAAATCACATAGTAAATGGATTAGATCTGGAAAATTACCAACTCAATTCTTTTACTATATTTCACATGTAGTGTTTTTCATAAATAAACACATATAAGATGCATGAACAGACCTAGAAATCCTAAAGAAAGATTTCATATTGTAAGAAAAACTACTCAAGCTACTAACCTATTGATAGGAAGATCCATAATGGACAAAAAAAAATAGATCATTTAAGTCTCAAACAATATCGAAAAGGAAAATTGTTGAAACCCATATGGTACCAACAAGTTCAACAATAAAAGTTATACCTTTACCAACTACTCCTATAAAGGAAAGATTAATCAATGGGAAAGAAGAACTAAAATTTGAAGAAAATATTGCATTAAAATCAAAATCTTCTCTCGATTCCATTTCATTTGTAGGATCTAAAATATTTTGGAAAATAAACATTGTTGATGAAGAAAAAACTTCTAATGTGGAATAAAATATAACCTTTTGAGTTCATATTCAAGGTTGAGAGGCAATGGTTTAGATTAAAAAACATTACACCATCAACTTTGTTTAATTTTAATTAGCATGTGTGTTTTTCACATATGATTTTTTATAGATTAATTATGTGATCTGAGATAATACAGTTAAAATATAGTTAAAAGTATATTAACTTTGACAAGACTAAATTTATAGTTAACTGAGAATAGATCATAGCATAGGATTATCATTTTAGATCTAATCAAAATAATATAGATAATTTAGCACAATAATTATGTAATATATTGTAGCTCACTTGTCAATTTATAAATTAGTTTAAGTTTTTATGGTTTTCTAAATTTATTGTAATTAGGTTTCAATTTAGCTTTTATAAGCTCAACAACTAAAACAATAATTCTTTGCAGCAATAAATTTTATTATTTTATTTAAATCGCAATATTTTTTGTAATCTAATAATTTTGTTGGACACCTAATCCTCTAAGGGTTGGTGTGGAAGTTGAACAACCAAAAGAAGTCCAAGTGACCACTTGGAATATGAAACCAAGGGTCACTCCTATGTATTATAAATATGTATCATTGTGAATAAGAAATGTATCTCATGTTCATCTTTCCTATTTTGTCTCTACCATGTGTGTGTTCAACATGGTATCGCAACGGGCGATCTCCTGCCCTACTCAAGTATAAGCCACTTGTTTATGTGAACTTGTTTTTCTGTGGCCTTTCTATACATGTCAATCCTATACCTCTGTTCTAGACTGCCATCTCTGTCAAATCTTTGTTGTTGAATGAGTTGGTCGAGAGTTGAACATTGTACCATACCTTGAATTCCGTCAACTGCCATAATACACTTTAAACGCTGCTCTTGACGCTAGGGCCCAAGTCTTAGAGTGGTATTACCACTTACCACGTTGCATGCATATACCACGCTGCCCATACCTCCACTCCCACTCTCTTGTTTAACAACTGCAGTTTTAACTATGGTTTTAATATATATAACTGCCATGCTCATACTCAACGTAAATTTTGGGAAAGCCATCAAGAAATGAATGGTCATGAACGTTACTTTCGGTGACTCTGTCCTCTCAGCTCCCACACTTTTAGCCTGGGCACTTAGCACTACCATCCACACCTAATTAAAGGTTTTCAAAACTACCTCTTTACCTATCTGCCAGTGTTTTTGTGCCAGTCTTCTCATATCAAATCTTTCTGCTCAGCAACAACTCCGATGTATTTATTTCCAGTGCTTCCATGCAGTTTCACACCAAGGACCCTTTCTAGCTTTGCAATGATCTGTTGAAAGGTGCCCTGAGCGAGATCTGGAACATCAAGATAAGTGTTAGAGCAGGCTAGAGCGGTGAGAATAAAATGGTATTGGACACCAGAGAAGAGACAGACATCGGCATCGATTTCCCATTTCAATAACTTGCCTCCGGGATGATGATCGCACCTGCAATCGAGCTCAATAAACACTAGGTGATTGTGTGCACCAGTGACCTTCTGGTCCATATATTCTCCTATTTCATTGCTACACAAAGAAACGCTCCTTCACTCAACGTTATTTGTACCATTTCTGTCCTGCCATTCTGAATGTGCTATATGGTTTCACTCAGCCATTTCTTAGTAATAATATGCTCAAAACTGCACAGTCAGCCTGAGATGTTCCAGTAATCATGTTCTTGATAAAATTACGATGGTCAGGGGCATCAATCACAGTGCAATAGTATTTAGTTGTCTCAAACTTCCATAGTGCAATATCAATTGTGATACCATGTTCACGTTCAACCTTGAGCTTGTCAAGAACCCAAGCATACTTGAATGACCTCTTGTTCATCTCAACAACTTCTTTCTCAAAGCATTCAATCACACACTTGTCAATTCCCATGATGAACTAAATTTTCCTTCAAAGCGTTCAATCACACGTGATATGGGTTTTCTCCTTTCCCATGATGAACTAAATTCTCTTACAAAAATGGTTGCCTGAGTCTAGAGAATCAGAAGCATTGTAGAACAGCTTCACAGCAGCATGGAGAGTAGAGAGACTCACACAAGATGAAGAGGACAAAAGATTTATATTAAAATCATTGTTGGTGGAACACCTAGCCTTGCGTGAAACCAAGTTATGGGATTGCTCAAGATTCTTTGGCATCTTTATCCATTAACTGATTTGGGTATCACCTCATAATCACTCTTGGACGCCAAAAGGAAGTGCTCATCAAGTTCTGCTAAGACCTCGTTATCGCTCTCATCAAGTTACTTGACGAACATTTATGTCCAACTTTATGATTCGCTTCAATCGAGCTAGAGGAAACGGTGGTTCATTTGAATTTGAATTTTCATTTCCCTCCTCCACGGCCTCTTCATCTTCGTTCTCCTTCTGGGTATCACCATTTTGTGGGGAATCTGCTCTGATTGAATGAGATTCTTGCTCTTGTTGCCATTGTAAGTGCTTATCCTCTTTTGAGGGCTCCATATGAGGATGCGGTTGATTGTATTCTGCCTTTTGTGCATCTGTGAGGGATTTCCATAGCTAAGAGAGAGCTTTTGTTGCGGGGATGTTAGGGTGCGATTGCTTGACCTTTTCTCTATTGAGGTTGCAGAAATTGAAGTATGGCAATAACTTCTTAGGCTTGCCTTCTTCACTATTTCCCTTCGCTTCTTGGCAGATCTAGCCATGGTATGTTTCTTCCTTGATCTGATACTCTGCACAACCGTTCTATGTATAACATCTGATTCTATGTATAACTGTCAGTTCTGCAATTCTGGATGTATGTTTGGTTGTTTTTACCCCAACATATAGTCGATATCTAGTTACATCAAAGTATATATTCGATAGGTCTACTATAGCAAAGCACTGTATGATCTGGAAAATCTTATAGAACTGATAGTGTCCACCATTTCACTATACCCGTCTTGCACCTGAAACAAGGCGTAGCTCACCATCGTATACATCCACAAAATTATTCTTAGCCCAGAAAAGAGTCTGTGTGTGATTCAAATCTTGTTGTTGCTCAACGACATATTGTGAAACTACTACTCAGTCAACTTGCAAGCCTACTCTTCCATGCAATACATTTAAGAGTTCGGCACAATCCAGAAGCAAAAAGAAAAGGTTGAATGTTGAAGCTTTATTCCAACATTTTTTTTGAGTTATTTTGAAGATAACTACAAACAAGTTGTATGATCGTTTGGTCCTTTTTTACAGACATTGTTGCAGATTTTTACAATCTAGAGACTATTATCCAAACCACTCTATTAATTTCTATTTTTCTAGCTTACAAAAAAAGCAAAGCTACTTCAATACTCTTTTGTAGTAAGTAAAAATGGCTCTAACTGGTGATGTATTAGGTTTATTAAATACCTTGATACATTCCACTATAAATGAGATGGTAAACATCACCAAGGACAATCTTTTCAACATTAAAATATGTCTACAAAATGCACAAGACAGGATTGAATTTTTGCAGCTTGAATCTCAGCTACAACAAGCAGAATTACAATAATGGATTCGTCATTCTGAACCTGTTTCTGTTCAAAACAATGAAATAGATTCCCATAAACAACAAGTCAATAATTTAGATTCAGTGCCTAATGCAACAACAGATTTGCATGCAAAAGCAGAAATTCAGCCTGCACTTCCCAAGTTAGTCATCAGACTTTTGGAAGAGCTTGTCCACAACAAGAACATAACTAGTCTTGGATATTCCAGACTACTCGAAGCCCATTCAGTTTCAGAGTGCTGGATTCCTTCATGACAGTTCACCTCCAGCTGTTCTAGATTTTTCCCCTCTTCCACAACAACAAATTGTGAAATACCAACACTGTGACCGAGTTGGCCATATGAAAGATCATTGTTTTGATCTTCATCCATTTAAGTACTGTCATAAAACCAATCATTCTTCAAACGGATGCTTCAGAAACAAACCTCCTGCAAGAAAAAAGATTCATCATGGATGGATCACTTCTTGGCAATGGGCATCAACAACCAAGAAGATATTATAGTCATATGCCAGAACTTGTTCTAGAGTATTGAACAGTCTTGTAGTTTATTTTTGTCCATGATCTCACCTTGTATCTGACAGGGGAGAAAATGATGGTCATCTACAAGCTTCAAAGCCACGTCAAGCGAGCCTGAGCCACAACCTGCCATACCAGATTCAGAGTTGTAGCTAGAGACAAAGATGCCCCTAAGCATGCCTTCAGTCAGTGATACCTCTTCAAAGAATTGGGGACACTTCCTCTAGCAGAAGACTTCAGCTTCTTGCCAGTTTCGAAAGAGTTCCAGGAATTGAATTAAGCATTCCAGAGTTGTTGGTCATCCTTAAACCATCATAGGATGAGACCTCCCTTTTCAGGTTGAGGTTCTCCCTTTTTATGCGAGGTGAGACCTCCCTTTTAAGGTTGAAGGTTTCCCTCTTCAAAACACCATGAGCACTTCCTCTAGCAGAAGACCTTGACTTCTTGCCAAACCAGGAATTGCACTAAGCATTCTAGTGTTGGTGGTCATCCTTAAACCACTGCCCTTTATACCAACATTTTAGAGAGCACATTCAGCCTAGTGCTGCAATGCATTTTTGCACATTTTGTATTACAGCTCTCTTCTTGGACTAATACATAACCCTTTGGATTAAGGGAGGGAATGTTGGACACCTAATCCTCTAAGGGTTGGTGTGCAAGCTGAACAACCAAAAGGAGTCCAAGGGACCACTTGGAATATGAAACCAAGGGTCACTCCTATGTATTATAAATATGTATCATTGTGAATAAGAAATGTATCTCATGTTCATCTTTCCTATTTTGTCTCTGCCATGTGTGTGTTTAACAAAATTTTAGATTCAAATTTTTTTTCTTTAAACTAGATTGTAAATTGTATCTTTAATTAGCAATCAAGCTTAAATTTTTATTTTTGTATTTCTCACAATTGTTTTCATAGAATAGAATAGTGCATAATTCTGAGATCTTTTCAATGCAAAATTTCAATAGTTTCTAAAATAATTTAGTTATAGCCTTATAATTTCTAATAACTTAAAGAGGAATAAAATATGTTTTCAATAAAGAAAGAATAATATTCTCACTTTGATTTGCAAGAACATCTCATAAGTACACAAGGTTCCCCAATCTAATAATTAATTGAACAACTAAATTAAAGCTATTTAAGTCTATTGTCATTTTTGGCACTATCGTAGGAAGTGTCAAGAGATTAAAAAAACTATTTCTTTTATGTATCTAAAAAAAATCACATAGTAAATGGATTGGATCTGGAAAATTATCAACTCATTCTTTTACTATATTTCACATGCAGTGTGTTTCATAAATAAACACATATAAGATGCATGAATAGACCTAGAGATCCTAGAGAAAGATTTCATGTTATAAGAAAAGCTACTCAAACTACTAACTTATTGATAGGAAGATCCATAATGGAGGAAAAAAGAAGGTAGACAATTTAAGTCTCAAACAATCCCGCAAGGGAAAGTTGTTGAAACTCATATGGTATCAACAAGTTCAACAATAGAAGTTGTACCTTTACCAACTACTCCTTTAGAGGAAAGATTAATCAATGGGCAAGTCGAACTAAAATTTGAAGAAAATCTTACATTAAAACCAATATCTTCTCTCATTTCCATTTCATGTGTAGGATCTACAATATTTTGGAAAATAAACATGGTTGATGAAGAAAAAACTTCTCGTGTGGAATAAAATATAACCTTTGGAGTTCATATTCAAGGTCGAGAGGCAATGTTTTAGATTAAAAAACATTACACCATCAACTTTCCTTAATTTTCATGGAATGGTTACTATAGATCCTACTACATTTATTTGAATTTGATGTACTTTGGCATAGTCATGTTTATTCCTTAAATGCACAGAAGATGGTCCTATTGCTCTTAAAGATGCATCTCTTTGTCAGTTTAATAGGCTTAGAGGTAATACTATTCAAAAATGGAATGATATATGTAAAAAATTTCTAACAAAGTATTAGAATTTTTGTATAGCTAGAGATCTTCACAAAAGAAAATTTTCAAATGACTCAAAAAGAAGATGAAATTTTAGAGGATTAGGTAGAAATATTACAACACAACCTACAAATATCCAAGAATAATAAATTAGATTTAGATACTCTTCAAATAATTTTATTAAGAGTAATTGAAAATGATTGCACAAATTTATTTAATCTCATGGAAATTGGAGATGTGTCTCAGTTATCTTATAATAAATTTTGTGAACTATTTAAGTGTAGCTTTCAGGGTAATGCTAAATATAGTAAATGAGCTTGACATATTTCCTTCATAATTGCTCAATTAGCTATAAGATGAGTAACTAGAGTTGAAATTTGGAATTTATAAGATATTTTAAAACTAATATTATGAGTTACATTGGCTCACAACTAGATATATTATAAACCAAAAAAAAGCAAGAAGGATAAAATTTATCTTTGGCTATCTTTTATCCTTGATGTAGTAAAATACATCCATTGTGGGAATTTTGACTTGCTATTGAAGTTTGTGTAGAAAAAGATGAAATAAATAGTGGTCGTTCATTACCTAAGCTAT
Organism: Pinus tabuliformis; assembly: GCA_031772625.1. Taxonomy (NCBI): domain Eukaryota; kingdom Viridiplantae; phylum Streptophyta; class Pinopsida; order Pinales; family Pinaceae; genus Pinus; species Pinus tabuliformis. The sequence goes on from CM062808.1 coordinate 179,625,431, forward strand.
AACAAATTATTAAGGATCTAATGAAAGTACATATTAAGTATGTGTTTTTAGCACAAAAAGCACCTTGGCAACCTCATCCAATGGGTATTATACAACATCCTTGACCAAAATATGCTTCATATTATTCTAATCAACAATATCATCCTAAAATTGGTCTCCATTGATGCCTTTATAACCATGTCCTCCTTCGCAAGCTCAAAACCAACCTTGGAAAAAAGGATGGTGAGGGCCCACTTTTGGAAACATGCTTTCTCACCCCAGTCATCCACAAAAAATTAACCATATCCTCCACAAATTCAACAACAATATCCACAAATTCAACAATTTTCACAGCAAAAACAAGAAGCACAAAAATAATTTCAATTATTAGCTAATCAACCTCCTCCTAAACTACCTCCATTACCTACCCAACCTTAACCCAAATAATAAAGTAGTTCAACGTACTTACAACATATAGTTACAAACCTTTCCAACATGTTTTATTCCCTTTTCAATTGACAAGTTATTCATTAAGTTCAAGGAACGTAATTAATAAAAGAACTTTTCCAATCATAATTGGAAAAATGATGAAAAACCCCTTAATCAACCAAAGAATCATGACAATCCTACTCCAATAATATAAAATCATTCTCCATAAATAATAAATTAGTCACAATCATCCAAACCTCCTATGTATCTAGAAAGATTAAATTTAGACAAATCAATTGTTCAACTAGAACTTAATTTATTAGGAGAATTAAATAATATTTGTGTTAATTTTTATTTATTTTGTAAGGTGTTTTTCTTTGGAAAAGAATTTTGTTTGTGAAATTAGTTTGTCCAATATTTTGGGTGGACACTTCATCCATCATCAGAGACATAAAAGCTTTGAGATGATGTCAATGGGTGCTGCAAGAAGTGGAGTGTCCTCTCGAAATGTCGAACAAACTAAATTTGCAAACATGATTCTTTTCCAAAAAAATCATCTTACAATATGAATAATTGTGAAAATTTGCATAAGAAGATCCATTTATTTCAAGCCATTAAAGATGTTCCTATATATGCTAAATTTTTGAACATTTATGCATAAAGAACCCAAATATAAAGAAGAAGAATCCCCAAACTATTACATAAAATATTTATTACTAAACATGTAGACCTTGGAAATCATATTTCCAATATTCATATTAACAATGTTTTTATTGCAAATTCTTTAATTGACATGAAAGTTGTAATCAATGTAATGAGCAAAGCAACCATGGAAAAAAATAAATTACTTAACCTTTGAAAAACTCCTACAATATTGAAATTAGCCGATAAATATATTGTTAAACCTTAATGGCTACTAGAATATGGAATTGTTTTTATAAATCCTTGGGAATATTCTATTGTTTTTATGATTTTTCAACCTAAATTCTATCTTTGTAGCTATCCATTAATTTTAATTAGACCATGTTTGACCATTGCAGATGCATCCATTAATTTTTGATCACGAAACACTACGATTTCACATGCGAATTCTACCAAGAAGCTTACTGTATCTCCACCAGCAAAACATTCAATATATTTAGAAATTTCTTTGTGAATGAAAATGAAGATAATGTTAATAAATTTTTTCAGCCATTATTAACAATTGATCAAGGTATGAATTTCAAAAAAGAAACTAAAGAACACTCAATTAATAATTTCATAGCCCATCTTCATCCATTTCCATATCTGAGGGTATTCTTTTCATCATATGTTAGATAAACATTTTCATAAAAAATTCTTTATCATCACAATTTGATCCAGGCCTACTTTGACTTTTGTAACAAAATCTTGCAGTGCACCTATCAAAATTAATCATTGAAAACATTAAATATTAACTTTAAGCTTGAAGAATTTTAAAAACAAATTAATTAAATTATACAAATACATCATATTTACATGAAAGTATACTGATATGAAAAATTCATCCGTTTTTTTTTCACATGTCATATTTACTCCCAATATTATTCCTAACCTATTAAACAATCATACCGATACATGGATAATGCCTTAAGAGAATTAGTGAAAGTAGAACTACAAAAATCACTTAATTTGGCCTTAATCTACCATATTTTAGATAGATAGTTGGTTTCACCTTAGTAATTGTGCCTACGGAAAATGGTAAGTGGTGTGTTTATATAATTATTTTGAATTAAATAGGAAAAAAGAAAAAAATCTTTGATAGATTTAGCAATTATAATCAAATTCAAATTGGTTCTCAAAATCAAGATAACACTACATTCACCTACCTATAGGGAACATATGTTTATAAAGTATTACCTTTAGATTATGTAATGCTCCTGCTACATTCCAAAAATATATTTGAAGTTAATTTTGTTATTTTAAATTTAATTCATGATTGTGTTGAGGCTTAAATAATGATTTCACTATTTAGGGAGATTAATTCGAAAAAGCTATGGAAAATTTTTACAAAAGTTTTTACTACATGCCGAGAAATAAACTTTTCACTTAGTGATGCAAATTATCATAGGTTAGTAATAGAATGAAGTGTTCTTGGTCATCATTTATCTTCGAGAGAAATCAAAATTGAGGTAATTTCTAATCTTCTTGTTCCAAAATTTAGAAAGATGTGCATAACGTTTTTAGGAATGTAGGTTATATTGACACTTTGTCTAAAATTTTACAAAAAAGAATTGCATTATCCTTGTTTTCATTTCTTTGAAAAGAAATTGAATCTTATTGGATTAATTAATGTCAAAATGCTTTTAAAGTTCTTAAAGAAAAACTTTCAATAACACCAATATTACAAGGGCTAAATTGGTTCTTTCTTTTTCATTTTTCAATTGATGCTTTCGATAGAACCATTGGAGTGGTATTGGGAAAAAATGAATATCATTGATTTTATGTCATTATTTCATCCGCTACATGAATTTGATATTAGTAATCCAAATAAACATGGAAAAGAAAATGTTTGTTGCTAATTTTCTTTCTAGTCTTTTTAATGAGGGTGAAGCCATTCTTGTAGGTTTTGTTGGGAAAATCAATCCGCTATCAAAACAAAAAGTATATATTTTGGTATGTACATATTATGTGACTAAGTGAGTTGAATTCAAGACTTTTATTTAAAGTAATAGCTAACTTATTGTATAAATAAATTTTATTTGTTTTGGAGCATCTCAAGAAATTTTTATAGACCAAGGAATACAATTCATGTCAAATCTATTTTAGTCCATCATGGCAACAATATCATATTCAGCAAAAGAAATAAACAACTTATCATCCACAAGAAAATGGCCAAATGAAAATCACAAAGAAATATCTAGAAACTATATTAACCGAGAAAATGCAACTCCATATCAAAGATTCAGTTGCTAAATTTCTAGAAGCTCTTTGGGCATACCAAACCACTTGGAGAAATATCATAGGCTTTACCTCGTATGAAAGTGTGTGTCATAAGCATGTAGTTCTTCCTATTAAATTTGACATCAAGACTTTAAGAACTACATTACAAGTGGAAATGTATCTCACATAAGCACAACATCACCTAAAACAAATCAATGAACTTGATTAAATTTGTTAAATTGTGCTACATCAAACATATCTAATTCAACAACAAAGGGTTATATGAAACGGTTAATTCATCAATAAGAAGTAATTTAAAGCAAGTGATTAGGATCTTCTATGTTATTCTAGATTTAAATATGTTAAAGATAAATTTTCCACTTGTTGGTTGGGTCCATATGCAATTAATAATTTCTATAAATTGTTATGTAAAAATCTGAACTATTGATGAAAAAGAACTCTCTCATGGATAATTGTAATTGATAAGGATTATATAGGAAACCATTATCTAGAGATGGATTTGTAAAGATTTTATCAAACAATCTAAGGTGGAATTTTAAGTAGGAAGGAAAAATCATCTAGTTAATTTTTCAAAGTTCCATCATCTATAATAATAATAAAAAGATTAATAGTTGCAACGCAACATAGTCCCTCCCTCTACCACTATTTAATTGATTAAGGCAATGTGGGGTCTTCATTTCATTTTTATTCAAGAATGTTATCCACACTCGCAATATGTCACTATTCCCGCATCCGCACACGCTTCCTCCACACATCTGCACTCGGCACTCCACACAATGAAGGCCACATTCACACATATTCCTCTACCTCCACACTCCTAGTCATGTTGTTGTTCATTCATTATTAACCACTAACTTTTTTGCGTCTTGTTAATAATTTAATTTGTTTTAATTAAGAAGTTTAATATTTTCTCAAAATGGGAAAAGGCTAATCCACTGAATTAAAATAAAATGAAACTTTTAATTCTAAAAGGTAACACCATATTAAAAAAACAAAAATTAAAGTTATATGCATTACTAAATTAACAATAGTTGGTCATACATTGTGGAGGAAGCTCATTGTATGGGAGTACAAAGGTGTGCTAAGCTTCCACACTTCTCCACACTCTTGCACAATAAGCTTCCATTGCACAATGATCCATCCTTCCCATTGCTCATATGCTTTGTAGGGGCAATTGGTATATAAAGGAATGTAATATTTGTTTTAATTAATATGGTTAATATTTTTTTTAAATAGGAAAATTCCAAAGGTATTTATTTCTAAAAGATAACACCTTGTTAAAAAAAGTTAAAGTTGTATGAATTAATAATTCATCATATAATGCAGAGGAAGCTCATTGTGTAGAAGTGTGGATCTTCTGCAGTCCCATACAATAAGCTTCATGTGCACAATGAGCTATCCTTCGCATTATATGTATGCTTTGTAGGGACCACTAGTTTATAAAGGCATGTGCTGGAGCATGCTAAGTCTTGACGGTATAACCTTATCCGAAAAAGGGAAGGAGGCCAATGGAACATGTAATATAAGAATAAGGTCATTCTTAGCCCTTTGAAGCAATAGCGAGATGATAGACTTGGCTTTCTAGCTCTGGACAAGCAATTGTATAAGTAATAGTTTGATCCTAGAGCCCCGTTATTATGACTGGTTTGAAATTCCTTTCCCTCAACAAAAGACCCATAAATTATGGCTAATGTGTAAGTTGATAATGCTGGTGGTGTTGGGACTATGGACCAACTTCACTAAGAGTGGGAAAATTGAGTGGATGATCACAATTTTCTTGGTGTTCGTGTTTCCCAACACGTTGGTTATGGAAATATCGTTGCTCAAGGCCATGTGTGGAGACTTCTTGGGGAACTTTATGGTGTAGGTCGTGGTTTTGCAGTGCATAACATGGTATACACTGCTCTTGTTTTTTTTAGTACTGTGGTTCCAAAATGCTCATCATGGAGCAATTTATAGACACCATTGCCTCCATCGTTTTCTTCAAGGTGGACTTTGATGTCGTGTCGCTAAACACACATTGGTGAGGGTTGAGTTTGAGTGTGTCAATCCTCATGGTATAGTTCGTAATTGTAAGTGTATTGGCCCAGTGGAGGGTTTGTAACCATGCCAACCACATTTCCTTGATTCCTAAATGCTTCTTCGTAACTTCAGTCACCCTTCAAACATATTGGTTATTGATGGTGGTTTGACAGAATCACAACTGCGTACCAAGATTAATTTCTTTTTGCTTCAACATCATGACTATGGGTATTACCATCAAAGAATTCTAGCCAAAAACCATTGGACATGTTGAGTGTGACATGCACCATTAAAATAAATTTCATCATACCTAGATATGCTCCACATTCTTTGGTCAGGAAAGGGAAACCCCTCATGTGTTGGATGTGGAGCCTGATTATATTCCTGTTTCAGAGGTCTTTTTCACCCGTGTTTGGATCCCAAGCCCCAATGGGGGGTGGGTATTGGGGGGCTTTCCCCCCCACTATTGCTGCCCGAGGGAACCAGAGGGGGTGACTACATGTTTAGATCCCCCCCCCCCCCAAACCAAGGTAGGGATTTGAGGGTAGCGCCCCTGTAGCTAAAACTAGATGAAAATTTATCTTGTAAAATATTGTAATTTCGTAGTCAATCTGGGTCATTCATTAGTTGGATGATCTGATAGTAGAATTTTTGTTTAATTTATGGTTTTTTCCCCTAGAAGCAAACACCTCAATTTATATGAGGGAATTGTATTGAAGATGGAGATTACTATTCTGAGTGAGAAAGAGAGAGGAGACTTCGTGATAAAAAACAGAAATTACAGTGGATCCGTTGTAAGTTGTATCTCTTCCTTTTGTTGGATAATATAAAAGGAAGGACTCATTGTCTCTCTGTGGACTTTGTTGTAGCAATTTTTGGTTTTGGTAAGTTAGCATTTAAAAAATATATTTTGATAAAATGTTAAGTTAGGATATGGACAAAAAGAATAAAGAGACAAAAAAATGTTAGGGATATTTGAATAAGTCCATATCAAATAAAATGTTAGAATAGACGCCCTAAAAAAGGAAGGCACAAAAAATAAAATGTTAGTTTAGAAAGAAAAGAAAAAAAATAATAAATTTTGAAAGTGCTGCAAATCAAAATGCCACTACTCTTATTCAATTTTATTTTTGCAAATAAAAGTTGTGTGCAGATTGTTTAAATGCCACACTAGTTCATACAATCAAATTGTATAGTTTAATCATGATTGGATTAGATTTAAATTGTTTGTTGATAGGTAGCAAATAAAATTGGCGAAACAATTTAATCTGAGCCAATGGAAGCAATAAGGAATAGAATTAGATTAATCATTAAAAGGGAAAATGTTGAGTTGCTAGTCCAAATGCACTCGGATGACTAAGATTGTAAAAATGTTACGAAAGTTAAGGGTAGGTAGAGAAATGAAATGAAATTGGAGCATGATAGGATTTTTATCCTAAGTTAGAACATTGGATACATGCGCATATAACGAATGGTTTAAATTAACCATTATTTGCTAAATCTCAATGTTATGTTGTAATATTTACACTTTATCCATTCATTCGCTAAGAAGCCCCACACCTGTCACATTCATTATAACTTTTTGACCCCACCATCACTTTCTGCCTCACTTCATTAAAATTCATTCATTTTCTTTCCATCCTGCGCATCTCCCTCCGATCCAACAACCCTTATTTCTCCTTGGCCCTCCCTTGTTGTCCAAACGTTATCGCCAGGGGGGGGGCCTTCAAAGTCGTTAGTTTTGGAAACCTCCCTCCAAAACTACCAACCCCCGCTCCTAGTTATTCGGGACTTAAAATCCCAAACCGCTTACCACTCGAACTTACTCCTGAACGTGGTTTTCGGTCCACTCCGTCACCTCCGCTCCCACGTCACTTCCTCTGTCCAATCAACTTCCGCCTGTCTACCTGTTATCCATTTAATTCGCCACCCCTGCAAATAAATATTCCATAGATCCGTTTCTCAGTCCCGTTGAGAAATTAATACCAATTGAGCCGTTGATTAACATACTCGCTCCATTTTTATGCCTTATAAACTTGTTCTTTCATAATAAATGGTTACACAGTGCATTCCCATAACTCGATTGATCATTGGATACTTGTAGCTTGCAGCCAAAATGACAAATTCACCATTCAACCGAATTTTCCATTCTGTTCATAAGCAAGCCAGCATCCAAGTCCACTTAATCTATTTTCAGTTATATTGTTATTCTGTTATCACTGTGTTTTAGCCCAATTCTTCCCATTTATGTCACTTTCATCTTGCAATTCAATTAACATAATGCCTCCTAAGGGGAAGGAAGTTGCATAAATTCCAAATCCTCTCATTCATCCACAAGTTGACTTCCATCATACTCCCCTGGTTGACAAAGACTGTAAAATCCATGAGTCTTTGTCCAAATTTGATTTGTTTGAGATCTATTGCTGGATGGAGGACCAATTAGTTGATCAAATGGATGAAATAGGACTTTGGGACTCCCACCTTCCTCATTACATCTTCCCTCAGATACACAGAGCACCTGAATTTGTCAGAAAATGTCATGCATCTTATGACCCCACTCAAAGAGCTATTATCTCACTTACAAGAGAAATCCTGTGCTCCATAAATGCTCAGTCCATTGAACAGATGTTGTAGGCCCCAACTATTGTGCCAACCCATCCTTTTTCTCATGAAAGCCTAACAAAAGCCTATCAAAAGCTAGATTTCACTAAAAGAGCTCAAACTCTAGAAATTTTTCTAGCTATAGATAGCCCTCTGCCTAAAAGAAACCCTCCCTATGATTCATCTATATTCCCAAATAGAACCAAGAAAATTACCACCATTCTCTCTTATCTTCTTGGTTACTATTCTGATCAACATGTAGATGAAGCCATCATTGGTTTCTTTTCTATATTTTCTATTGGTTCCAAACCCACTGTTCGTTTTAATTTTAGTCAATTTCTAGCTGAGACCATTCATGAACAATTTGTCCAGTTCAATATTGAAGAGGTATTCAAGTATGCTTCAGTACTTGTATATCTTTTTATCTATTTTCAGGGAGACAAGTTTCCATTCACTTTGCAGAAGCTAGATGAAGAAGGAAACCAACAATCAGTGATCTTTTGGACTTCTATGGGAATGAAGGAGAAAGAAGAATTTTCATATAAACAATTCATAGAATTGTTTGTTCATCCAGCCATTAATCTTATGAGAAACACTCTAGAACCAAGAGTTAATGATGAAATTGTAAAATTTTTATAGTTAGTTGATCAAGCCACAATAGGAGATTGGTATCTTTACCAAAATTATACAGAGATCAGAGTCTTTGGCTGTGAACTTCCACCTTATAAGCTGCCTAAGTACCTCCCTATGAGAATTTTTGCATTAGAATACATTAGGCAGAGGCTTAGTGTAGATGAAGTACATTTTGTGGTTGCAAAGAAGAAATCACAGTTTAAGCTAAAGGCTCAGGTTGGTCCATTCATCTGTAACACTAGAGCAGCATGAGAAGAAGCAGACAGGTTACTGAAGGAGATGAAGTTTGGCCTCAGCTTCACTTGGTCTTATGACCCAATGGGAGTGATTTTGAGATTGGGAGTTGAAAATAAGTTTACTCCATATCATCACACAGCCAGGCCTGAAATTGAGCAATACAAAAATCAATCCAAATGGAAGGATAACACCCTTCAAGACGCTGAAGAACAGGTAGTTTCTACTTCAAATATACAGACTCCACTTGCACAAGAAAAGACAACCATACTAGAAGTAAAGAAGGTTATTACAAAGAAAAATATCATTCTTTAGTTGGAGGAAAAGTGCAACAGTGTTAATGTCATAGTCCAATGTTTTTTTAGCAGGCTAGAACCCTTGACCAATAAGGGTTTGCCCTCCTTATTTGGGATAAATGATAAGTTAATTCCCATTGAAGATTATGTCCGCAAGCTTACAGAGGTCAAGACCAATGCATCTTTAGTTTCAAACATAAAAGGGACAATGACACCAAGTCTTGTGTTGAATGCACTCAAAGATACCTTTTTCATCCTAAATGAAATCAGACATATATTTTTAGTAAAACCCACTTTTACTAAATATACAAAAATGGCTGAGGTTTATACAAGGGTAACGAAGAACATAGTTACCGATCAAATGAGAAAGTGAACTAGTACTTGTTTTTTTGAGGTAGCAAAAGGTCACCCAATTTTGAAAAGTGGTGATGCCAAAATAAACATTTTTTTAGCATATTTTTGGCACTTTAAATTTTCTTATGTATCAAGTATGAACATTTTTTTTGATATTAGTGATTTTCATGCTGATTTTGAAAAGTGTTGATGCAGCATCAATCCTTTTTTTTAGAGGGTTGATTTTTGACACTTTAATTTTTTTTGATGTAGCAAGTATGAACACCTTTTTTAAATGTTAGTGATTTTCATCTTGATTTTGAAAAGGGTTGATGCAGCATCAACCCTTTTTGTTTAGAGGGCTTATTTTTTACACTTTAAATTTTGTAATGTTTTAAGTGTGGATATTTTTTAAATGTTTGTGATTTTCATGTTCGTAAAATAAATAAATAACATGACAAGAAAAACTCAAATAATAAAAAAATATATAAAAAAATCACCCATAAAAATGTAAAAATAAAACAAAATTTAATTGTAAAAATAAAATTAAAAAATTAAACAAAAAATAAAAAATAAATAAAAAGAAGGAAAATATTTCAAAAAATCATAAAATGAAAAAGTTTGAATATTAATAATAAAAAATACATCCATAACGATTTTTTTAAGTTAAAAAAAATATACAACCACATAATAATAATAATAATAATAATAATAATAATAATAATAATAAAATTAAAAAAAAAAATGAAAAAAGAAATTTAATATTTAAATTAAAAAAAAATTATATTAAAAAATGTTAAATTAAAAAACAAAAAAAAAATCATAACAATTTAAAATTAAAATTAAAATTAATAAAATTAAAACAAAAAATGAAAAATACAAAAAAAATTTAAAAAAAAATTCCACCACCCACAGGTGCGGTTGGCCGCAGACGCGGATAGGGAGGCGGCTGCATGCAGGCTGCTTCCCCGCTCGCAACCGCAGACAACCCCGCCTAGGGGTGGCTGGCTGATTTCATACAATGCACCTCCCTACCCGCGCCCCTGGCCACCCTCGGGCAGGGTTAGCCGCAAGCGCGGGGTCGGAGGCAGGCTGCATGCAGCCGCCTCCCGCCCGCTCTTGTGGGCAACCCCGCCCAAGGGTGGCAGAATTTTTATTTTATTTTTAATTTTTTTTTTATCAAATTTAATTTTTCATTTAGTTTTAATTGTTTTTTAATTAAATTTTATTTTATTTTATTTTAATTTTTTTAATTGTTTTTTCTTTAAATTGTTTTGTTTCGATTTTTTTTTTTTTTTAAGTTATGTATCTTTTTTTATTTAAAAAAATTTTTTGTATGTAGAAAAAAGGTTTTTTTTATTTTAAAAATGATTTTTATTTAAAAAAAAATGTTTTTATTTTTATTTTGTTAATTTAGTTTTATTTTGTTAAATTATGTTTATTTTTGTTTATTTTTCACTTATTTTATAATATTTTTAATTTACTTTATTTTTCCAATTTTCTATATTTATAAGTTAATTTTATGCTATTTTTCATTTTTTTTTAGGTTTTTTCATCCTTTTTATTATAGTTGATTTTTTTTTGTCATTTTTAAAAGTTTTTTTTTTATGCTTTATTTCTTGTTATTATTTTAAAAAAATATATGTTTTTTAATTGTTTTTATTATTTTTTTCTATATTTGAATTTTTGTTGTTTTTATATTCTTTTGTGTTTTTTTATTGTTTTTAATTTTTTATAATATTTTAATTTTGTGTTTTATTTTGTAATTTTTTTTGGGTTTTCTTATTGTTTTTTCTCAATATTTGAATTTTTGTTTTCTTTTTTATTTATTTTTGTGTTTTTTTTATTGTTTTTATATATTTTTTCAATATTTAAAATTTGTTTTATTTTTATTATTTTTTTGAGTTTTTTTTTTCATTTTATCAATATTTTTTTTTTTGTAAGCTTCGGTGGGACCTATCTCATTACACTTTACAACCATTTACAACCTCCGCAGGATTTGAACTTGGGTGGGGGGTGTGAAAGCCATCCGCCCCAACCATTACATCATGCACATCATGTGCTTCATTTTATCAATATTAAAATAATATATCATTTGTATTTTTTTTTGTGTTTATTATCATTTTTCAATATTTGAATTTTTGTTTTCTTTTATATTCTTCATTTTTATTTTTTTATACATTTTTTGTTTTTTGTTTTTATCTTCATTTTTTTCTACAGAGTCTGTGTCGATACTCATCCAACAACCTGATCCCATTATGAGAAATTTGATAGTTGATTTTAAAATTTTCGTTATAATGAATGGAGTCTGCCCCCACAATGTATCAATTTCATGGTTGGTCTTTAAGTTTTCATAACAACCGGTTGAGTTCACCTACACCGCATGTCAATTTGATGGTTGATTTATAAAAGAAAAAAAAAAAATCAATGTATCGAGTTGTCTTAGACTAAGATTTTAAAATCGCTATATATTTTGCATTAAAAAATAAATTACTCGAGTGTTCATTTTTTAAGTTTTTTGTCATAATTTTTTTTCATAATGTCACGCTTGAAATATTTTGAAAACTTGAAATTTTTTTGTAGTCATAATATTTGGTTTTAATTGCATCGTTTAAAAATTGTCAAGATTTTAATGTTTTTCTAAACCAAGATATTTTATCTTTAATGCTATGGTCGAAAACAATTACAGTTTCAAAGTTTTTTAGAGTTAAGATATTTTATCTTTAACAACAGGGGTGGAAATAATTGGAATTATCAGGATTCGAGACATGATATTTTATCTTTAACATCATGTCCAAGAATTGTTGGAATTTTACAGTTTTTCAAAGTCTAAATATTTTCTCTTTAACTCCATTGCTAAAAAATTTCAAAATTGTAACCCGATTTTTTTTTTGTTATTCCAGAATAAATAATTTTTTAAGGGTGTTTTTTTCATCCATTTTTCAAAAAAAGAAAAATTTTACTTCCATTTAAAAAAAATGTTGAAAATTTACCCCTAAAAAATCATCATTCTGGAATAAACAAAAAAAATTTAAGGGTGTTTTTTCATCCAATTTTAAAAAAAAAATGGTTTTTACTTCCATCTAAAAAAATGTTGAAATTTTACCCTTAAAAAAGCATCGTTCTGGAATAAACAGTTTTCATTTTTGGGTTGTTTTTTCATGTTTTTTTGGGGGTTTTGGGCTCGAGTACTCGTTTTGAATTAATAGTTTTCGTTTCATCCATAACTATGTTTAAGTTATCTATCCCAGATAAGAAATGTTGGGAATAATTAACTGATTTACTTGACTGAAAGGAGGATCAACAACATTCAACATTCTCAGGAACAATCATCAACAACTCAGCAACATTCAGAATTTTGTGGAACAGTCATCAACAGTTCAACACCAAAATAGTGACAGATCGACTATCAGTTCATTTTCCTGATTTTGTATTAAGCTATTTTTGTAAATTTGTTTAAGATATTTTATTAGCTCTAAACTTGTATAAATAACTCTCTTTCATGAGTTATTAAGGGTTGCACCCTTGAAGAAACATTTGTAAGCACTAAATGTACTCAGCTTTTTCTGAATCATTAATAGCAAAGCAAAGGATTCTGAATTTTCATTCATACAGTTTCGTATTCCTTGTAAGTTTTTCCAGTTTTCATTCACTGTGTTTTCTTCATATTCTTAAGTTTTACAAAGATAACCAGGTAGGAGTAGTTGTGTCTCAATTGCTCCTATAAGATTTATGAAGTGATCATCTTTAAAGAGAATGAATTATAAGAAACTATTTGTTTAAGTAATTCCCTCTAAATCATAAAATCATTAGTATCTTTGTAATCTTGGGCATATTCTGTCAAACTTTTTAAACATTGTTTGAAGGTTTTCTCACTGATGGTTATTTAATTTTCTACTTGAAAACTGTAATAGTCATATCATATTTCTATTTCCACTCATCACTAGACAAGCTAAATCACAGTGTGGATTTTAATAGCATCCCTTTGTTTAAATATAAGTATTATTCAAAAATGTTAGGCATCACTATTTTAAATCTGTTTCATACATTGGTCATCCAAAATTAAAACAAAACCCCCCAAAACAAATATATTAGATGCCCTGGCATGATATCTGACCATTACCATCTCAAAGATACAATAGACTTAGCCCAAATTGGGTGAACCACATACATATGTGTCTCTCTTCTTCTGTGCATTTCTATATTTATTTTTCTGCAAATATTTTATGTATTTCATTGCTCTGTTAATTAATTTCTAACAACTGGTATCAAATCTGAAGTTTTATTTGGCTAATTAACTCGTAGGAGAGAAGGGTTCCTAGCTCGAGTGGAATCAATGGAAGAAGATGGTAGGTTTTAGGTCGAGAAATTTAACGACCAAAACTACCAGTTATGGAAGATGCAGATGGACAATTATTTTCATCAAAAAGATTTGTACCTACCATTGAGCGGAAAGACAAAGAAGCTAACGAGTATGTCAGATGAAGAATGGGAGATTCTTGACAGAAAATCATTAGTAACAACATGGATGTGCTTGGCGATGTCAGTATCCTTCAATATTTCGAAGGAAACAACAACAAAAGGTCTAATAATGGACTTATATGAAAAATCCTCAGCCTCGAATAAGGTATTTTTTATGAAGCATTTTTTTAATATGAAGATGTCAGAAGGTGGATCTATTGTTGATCATTTAAATGAATTTAATATAGTTACTAGTCAGTTAAGTTCTATAGGGGTAAATTTTGATGATTAAGTTAGGGCTTTATTTCTTTTGTGCTCATTACCAGAAAGTTGGAGTGGTTTAGTTATGGCCATTAGTAACTATGCCTCTTGATCTAGTACTTTAAAGTTTGATGATGTTGTTGGTGCCATCCCTAGCGATGAAATACGACAGAAAAGCTTCGGTGAGACATCAGATAATGCTTTGACTAGAGAGACTAAGGGAAGAAAAATGGAAAGAGGAAGGAGCCTAGTAAGTCAAGAAAACTCATATTCAAATCCAGATCGGGATAATGTGTTGGACATATGGGAAGAAAGGAAACCTAAAGAAAGATTACAAATCTTAGAAGGAAAAAGAAGGAGATGGACAATAAGAGAACAATCATGAAGAGAATGTGACAAGTGATGTGTTACAAGATGCTTTGATTATTTCATTAGAGAATATTATTGATGCTTAGGTGGTAAATTCAGGGGCATCATTCCATGCCACAGCTGATAGGAAACATTTTCATGACTATGTTCAAGGATATTTTGGACAGGTTCATCTCGGTGATGATAAACCCTGTGAAATCGTTTGCATGGGTAAGGTTTTTATAAAGAAACAAAATGGAAACTAATAGATGTTGACAAAGTTAAGGCATGTTCCATATCTAAAGAAAAATCTAATTTCAAGAAGGAAGTTAGGAGGTGAAGGTTGTGTAACTACTTTTACAAACAAAAACTGGAAAGTCACTAAAGGAACCTTGGTAATAAAAAAATGAGAAAAGGTTGGTACATTGTATTTATGGAATAGTAATTATAATTTTGTTAATGCTTTAACCTCCACAGGAGTAGATACAACACTCTGGCATCATAGGCTTGGGCACATGAGTGAGAAGGGGATGCATATTCTTCACTCAAGAAATTTTTTGCTAGGCCTAAAGCATGTTGATTTGGATTTATATGAAAATTGTGTTTATGGAAAACATAAGAGATTCATAATTATAACCATGGGAAAGGAAAAGAAGAGTGAAAAAATAGATCTTGTGCATATAGATGTATGGGGACCTTCTTAGGTATCCTCTCTCTGTGATGCAACTAGGAAAACCTGGATTTATTTTATTCTAAATAAATCTGATGTATTTGATACTTTTAAGAAATGGAAAGCTTTGTTTCAGAATGAGATAGGAAATAAGTTCTAGTGTCTCAGATTAGATAATAGAGGTGAATATTGTAGAAAAGATTTTGATAAATATTGTTCAGATCATGGAATTTGCAGAGAGAAGACAATTCCAGGAACACCACAAGAAAATGGTGTGTCAGAAAGGATGAACAAGACAATCATGGAGCGTGCAAAGTGCATGATATTGCATGCAGGATTTCTCTTATAATGTTGGGAATATGTTGCAAATATTGTTATTTATCTAACAAACAAAGGGCATTCAAATTCCTTGGATGGTGGTATTTGAGAGGAGGCATGGACAGGTAAAAAGGTAAACTACTCATTTTTAAAGACTTTTAGTTGTGAAGCATTTTTCCACGTAAATAAAGAAAATAGAACAAAGATTGAGGCAAAATCAAAGAAATCTACCTTTATTTGATATGGTGTAAATGATTTTTGTTATCACTTATATGATTATGAAAGTCACAAAATAATTAGGAGCATAGATGTCATATTCAATGAAAAGGTCTTGTATAAGGATCTAATGCAAGAAAAAAACATGAAAAAGAAAACAAATAATACATAGTGCTTGATGAGATCACCAAAAAAGTAAAGGTGCCTGAAAAACAAAATGATCAACAACCACAACAACAACAGGCACCTCAAAAACACCTAAAACTAGTGTTAGAAGATCTAACAGGATAAGTAGACACCCTGAACGATACTCTCCTTCATTATATTTTGGTGAACCCAAAAGATATGAATAACAAATGCAGGTAGAAACTAGGAAGAAGTGGGAACAAGCCATAAAAGAAGAAATGGACTCCTTGATGTAGAACTATACTTGCAAATAGTCAAGTTGCTTGCTAGTAAAATAACATTACAGAATAAATGGGTTTACAGGTTGAAGGAAGAAGATGGAGATAAACAGAGGTATAATCCTAGACTTGTGGTGAAGGGATTTGCACAAAAGAAAGGTATAAACTTTGATGAAATTTTTTCTCTTGTTGTTAAAGTGACTTCAATAAGAACTATTTTATATCTAGTGGTAACAAAATATTTGCATCTTGAGCAGTTAGATGTAAAGGCAACCTTCTCCATGGGGCTTTGGAGGAAGAAATATTTATGCAGTAGTCACAAGGGTATGAGGTCAAAGGGAAGGATAAATTAGTGTGCAAATTGAAGAAGAGCTTGTATGGCTTAAAATAGACTCTAAGGAAATGGTATCTAAAATTTGACAAGTTTATGTCTGAACAAGGTTATACTAGATGTCACTCTGACCATTGTGTTTATTTTAAAATGAAAAATGATGGTAGTTATATTGTATTGCTATTGTATGTAGATGACATGCTTGTTGTAGGGTCTAACATGCAAGAAATAAATGTGCTCAAGGGAAAATTGAAAAATTCATTTGCAATGAAGGATTTGGGTGCTGCAAAACAAATCCTTGGTATGAGAATAACTAGAGACAGGAAAAATCGCAAGTTAACATTGTTTCAGAGTGAGTAAATTGAAAAGGTGTTGGAAATAGTTAATATGCAGAATGAAAAACTAGTCAGTACACCTTTAGATATCCATTTCAAACTAAGGAAATGTGTCACAAGACCCAGGAGGAGATGGATTATATGTGTAAAGTTCCATACACATAAGTTGTTGGAAGCTTAATGTATGCAATGGTCTGCACAAGACTTGATATTGCACATGCAATGGGAATTGTAATCAAGCATATGAAAAATATAAGAAAAGATCATTGGATGGTAGTGAAGTGGATTCTCAGGTATTTGATAGGTACCACAAATCAAGTATTTTGTTTTGGAGGTTTTATTGACATTATGGCTAATGTGTTGTCCTTGATGGAAACCTACTTGATAAAGATGTCAACATTATGGTAACATGATGACTATGCAGGTTCGTAAAGATGTGACAGGTGATATGGACAAAGGAATATTAGTTCAGAGATAGTTGAATAATAAAGGTGATGTTTGGGAAAGTATATGTGGAATATCTTATCAAGTGGAAGAACCTATCCGTTGAAGATTCCACATGGGAGGATGAGAATTTTATGCAGAAGTATCCAGAACTACTCAAGCGTTGAGTACAACACTTTTTTGAAGGAGAGGAGCATGTTGGTTCCATATAATACTAGTGATTACCCCATTACTATTGTAGTTATACCCCTTATTTATATTGTTGTGCCCCTATTACCCCCATATTGTTATTTATGTGCCCCATAGAATCCCTCTATTGTTATTTTTGTTGATTTATATTATTATTTTTAGGTCGGCTGGATTATATTGTGACTCATTAGACTCCTATATATAGAAAGGAGGTTTTGTCATTTGAATCATCCAAGAAATGTTCATTTACGTAATGTAAAGGAGGTTGCCCCCTCGAAGAGACTGAATTCTAAGGCGCTGATCTATCTTTTCTATCTTTTATTGAGCTGGTTTCATAACAGAAAGTGAATGATTACTAATAAGGAGAAGTTAATAATTCCTTAGCAAATATTCAACATGAGAGAATTAGGAAACAGGAGCAATTAAGAATTCACTGTTTATACTAATTCTGAAGAAAACACAGAGAACAATAAAGACTGAAAACAAAGTGCAGTTAAGCAAATTCTGAATTAATCTTTCTCTTTATCATTCAGATTATGAAAGATAGATGACATAATAGACAAGAAAAGTGTAAAACAAAAGATATAAGGGTACTTATTGATCCACAGGTTGATTCAAGAATTATGTAACAGGTCCTCTGCTTCGATTCCTCATCCAGAAGACCAGACAACAGTTTGATCCCAACAACTTTTTATTCCAAAGTTCAATATTACAGCAAAGTCTAGGAGATCTACATATACCCAACCTCTTCAAAACTCTAAGGAAGGGGGTATTTATACAATAAAATATGTACAACAAGTATCTCATAAAAGCTCTGAGATAATATCTAAGTTTAACCTAAAGTAATTTACAAGTAAAGTAAAAACCACTAACTTATGCCATGCTGGAGGCAGGCTCTTTAGGGTTCGGCTTGCAGGTGTCCTTTGGTAGCTCTGTACCTACTTTTTGTCTTAACTGCTCTTAACTTCTAATTTGCTTTTCTTAGTCAACTTCAATATTCATTAATTCTTATTTGATTTTCCTTTAATTCTGCACTGATACACTTTAATGCTTGAACTAATACTCTTTGACTTGTTGCATACCGTGTTATGAAACCAGGTCAAGAAAAATATAGAAAATATAGATCAACGCTTTAGAATTCAGCCTCTTCGAGGGGGCAACCTCCTTTACATTACATAAATGAACAATTCTTGGATGATACAAATGAAAAGACCTCCTTTCTATATGTAGGAGTCTAAGGGGTCATAATATAATCAGAGCCGACATAACAATAATAATGTAAGGGCACAATAATAACAATAGTGGACTTCTATGGGGCACAATAGTGACAATATGGGCACTACATGGGTACATCAATATAATAAGGGGGTTGTACTAATAACAATAAGGGGTTACACTAGTAGTATAGGGGCCTAACATGCCCCTCTCCTTCAAAAAGCGTTGTCCTCAACGCTTGAGTAGTTCTTGATGCTTCTGTATAAAAATTTTGTCCTCCCATGTGGAATCTTCAGCGGGTAAGTTCTTCCACTTGATGAGATACTCTGAAATTGATCGATTTCGTAGCTGTCAGGTTCTTGTTTCTGTGACTGCTCTAGGTTCCAATATGATTTTTCCTTCCTCTTCAATTTCTGGCAATATTGTTTGAATTGAGATCTTTTGCAACTTTTGAATAAGTGGCCATACTTCTTCATCCTTCTTCCATTCATCCCTTGCTTCTTTTATCCAATCTGGTTCGATAATAGAAATAGCACAAAACAATGCTTCCACATCCTCATCCTTTCTTGAGAGTGCATCTGCCACCACATTTTGCTTCCCTTTTTTGTAGATGATTTCAAAGTCATAACCCAACATCTTTGTGACCCACTTTTGATTCTCTTTAGAGGATAATCTTTGTTCTAAAAAATATTTAAGGCTATCATGATCCGTTTTTACCTTGAAGTGTCTTCCCATTAGGTAGGGTCGCCATTTCTTAAGTGCATGGAGTATTGCCAACATTTCCTTCTCATAAATAGCTTTGTGTAAAAACTTTCCCTTGATTGGACGACTTTCAAAAGCAATGGGTCTTTCATCTTGCATTAAAACAGCACCAATTCCATTTCCTGAAGCATCACATTCCACAATAAAGGTTTTTGTGAATTCTGGTGTAGCTAAGACCGATGCTTGGCACATTGCCTCTTTAATATGTTTGAATGCCTTTGTTGCTTCTGGAGTCCATGAAAATGCATCTTTCTTTAATAATGTTGTTAGAGGTGCTGCTATTCTCCCATAATTCTTAACAAACTTGCGATAATACCCTTTCAACCCGAGATTTCCTTGCAGATGCTTTATGGATGTGGGAATTGTCCATTCCTTAATGGCTTTAATTTTGCTAGGGTCTACCTTAACTCCTTCATGAGATACAATATGACCCAGATATTCCACCTCTTGTACTCCAAAGAAACATTTGGATCTTTTTGCATATAATTGTTTCTCCTCCAATAGTTGTAGCACCTTGTCAACATGTTCAACATGATCCTTCCAAGACTTGTTGTAGATTAGTATATCATCAAAAAATACTAACACAAATTTTCTAAGGAATGGTTTGAAAATTGAATTCATCAAACATTGAAATGTTGAAGGTGCATTGGTAAGGCCAAAAGGCATGACCAAAAATTCATAATGAACCTCATGATTTCTAAATTTTGTTTTCGGAATGTCTTCAATCTTCATTCTGATTTGATGATATCCTGAACGAAGATCCAACTTGGTGAAGTAAATTGATCCATGCAATTCATCCAGTAATTCATCAATGACAGGAATGAGAAACTTATCTTTAATAGTGAGCTTGTTGAGCTCCCTATAATCCGGACACATGCGCCATGATCCATCCTTCTTGTGCACCAATGCGACTGGAGTAGAGAAAGAACTTTGACTTGGTTGAATTATACCAGCCTCTAGCATTTCTGCAACCATACGTTCAATTTCACTCTTTTGGGCATAGGGATATCTGTACGGCCTGATGTTTGGAGGAACACTTCCTGCAATCAGATGAATAGCATGATCACGATCACGAATAGGTGGGAGACCTTTGGGAGTCTCAAATACCTTGGAATGATTCTCCAAGACTTTTTGGAGATCTGGAGAAATAAATGATTCCGCTGTGGACACATCTAGCGAACATAAGTGTGAAATTACACCTCTTTGTTCTTTTTTTAGAAGCTTTGTCATACTGTTAGAGTTGATTATCTTTCACGGTTTCCCTGCAATACCCCTTAATTCAACTTCCTTTCCTTCCACAGAAAATTTGATGAAAAGTTATTGAAAAATAAAAGATATTGTACCCAAGGATTGTAGCCATTGGACTCCTAGTACAACATCAGTACCTCCCATTGGAATGGAAAGCATTGGGCTAGTCAATACATATTCTCCCATGGATAGCTTGATATTATGGCACTTTCCTGAGCAATTTATTGTTCCTCCATTTGCAACCATCACTTGACACTCTGGTGCTGGATATAAGAAGCAATTCAATTCTCTTGCTACCTTACAATGAATAAAATTGTGGGCACTTCCATAATCAATCAACATTATTACCTTTTTCTTTATTGATTTGTCCTTCTATCTTGATGATTTGAGGAGTGGTAATTCCCGCCAATGCATTACAGGATATGGTCGGATTCATTTCTTCTTTATCTAGGCTTTGTTCATGGAGTATATCCTCTTCTTTTGACCTTTCTTGCTCCTTTTCTTCTTCCTCTTCACAATCTATGTAGAATAATTTCTTCTCAGCACACTTATGACCTTTAATGTATTTTCTATCACAACTGTAACAAAGCCCTTTTGCTCTTTTTTCTTACAAGTGTTGTGGTGTCAACCTTATAGGTTGTGGAAGACTAGCGACAACAATACTTCCGTCTTTATAGTTGTGAGTGGTATGCTTCCTGGTTGCCATAATTTTGCTTTCCATTTTTCTTGCTAACCCGAATGCCTTCTCTAATGAATCAGGTTCCTAAAGGCGAACATCATGTTGGATATTATCCTTTAAAGACCCTATGAACACATCAATCCTATGCTCCTCTAGAATATCTTTTACCCTTATGTTCAATTTTTGGAACTCCTCAATGTGCTCCATTATTGAACCCTTTTGTTTGAGACTTATCAATTGGCTAAAAAAAGTGTTGCTTTTTGTATCCTCATAACGTGTTATCAGTTCTTCCGTAAAAATTTCCCAAGTGATAAATTATTTACAAGAGCAAAGCCATTGATACCATGCAAACTGATTTGGTTCCAAATATAAAGTTGCAATACGTACCTTTTGTGTGTTTTTCACATTATTGAGATCGAAAAATTTCTCCATCTGTAATATCCATGTTGCGGGATCCTTTTCATCAAACTTCCTCATATCGATTTTTGGAATATGGTGGGTCTTTGATCCAACATTAGAGTCTATGGAATCATGATTAACATTTCTTTTGTTCTCATCATGAGTTTCCTTTACTACCCTTTCACCATTAGTGACCCTTTCTTGTAGCAACTTATTCATATTTATCTTCAATTCTTCCATGTCTGTCTACAAATCTATCTTCAAATCATCCATCTTAAATTCTGTTCCTTTTTGTGCAAGGGACAGTTGTTTCACTTGGTCTTGTAATTTTGATATATCATGTTGCATTTCTTCCTCTTCTTCATGAGTCATGCTAGAGACTTCAGGTTCCTTACTAGGTGTTTGAATTTTCTTTCCTCGGGGCTTCAGTTACCAATAATAATGCTCTACTATGCCCTTTGAATTCCTTCAAAATAAATTTTCAAACCAAACTTAAGCAAAAATTTAAGAAAATCTACACACCTTTTTCACTTTGTAGGAGCTTGATATTGCCTCTGATGTATCTTTGTACTTTCCAATCATCTAGATCTGATTTGTGACCTGCAGTAGCCCTCTGTGTCCTCTTTTCAATGCCACAAGTTTGACCCAAATTGGATTCTCCAAGGAAGATTTATGCGAAATCTCCCACAGTGACTTGATTATAGACTAGTTCAGTAGAGCGAACTTGTACAACGTGCCACGAGTCACTGTTTCGACCTTTGGATCTGAAAATGCTTACAAGAAACTACATTCCGTCCTCTTTCTGTACCTTCTTACGAAATTTCAATCTGATCCCCAGAGAGAAAGTTATGATGCTTTTCCCCAGGTCACCTGTTTGGAATGTAATTCAGGAGTCTGCAAAAAGACCAACTTCCTCAGATCATATCTCATCAAATATAGCGCGAACAACTCTGAAATTTGGACCCGATGTTCA
Source organism: Pinus tabuliformis (assembly GCA_031772625.1). Classification (NCBI taxonomy): domain Eukaryota; kingdom Viridiplantae; phylum Streptophyta; class Pinopsida; order Pinales; family Pinaceae; genus Pinus; species Pinus tabuliformis. The sequence continues at coordinate 179,648,133 of CM062808.1, forward strand.
GCGCGATTTCTTCTCAAATGGGTTTTTTTGCAACTTCTGAAACATCGCAGAAAAAAAGTTATAGCAAAAATTCCACGATGACCTGTTTGGAGCAGCGAAACCCTAGAATCCAAAGCCCTGATACCAAATGTTATGAAACCAGCTCAAGAAAAAAATAGAAAAGATAGATCAACACCTTAGAATTCAGCCTCTTCGATGGGGCAACCTCCTTTACATTACATAAATGAACAATTCTTGGATGATACAAATGAAAAGACCTCCTTTCTATATATAGGAGTCTAAGGGGTCATAATATAATCAGAGTCGACATAACAATAATAATGTAAGGGCACAATAATAACAATAGTGGGCTTCTATGGGGCACAGTAGTGACAATATGGGCACTACATGGGTACTACATGGGTACATCAATATAATAAGGGGGTTGTACTAATAACAATAAGGGGTTACACTAGTAGTTTAGGGGCCTAACATACCCTGTTTTCTTTGTTCATATATGTCCAGTGTTTAGCCCAAAATATCTCTGTATATGTCGGTTTCTCTCCTCTGCAAGATTTGAAAAACCCTCTGTGCTGGTTCATTTGTGTTAAAAAGAGGAAGAAAACTGTAACTGGCAGGTCGATTGAGGCCGAGCTCGTCGATGGAGCTTTTTTGATGAAGAGGCGGTCAGAAACTGGAGCTAAGTCGGTCGCTTGTTGTGCCCGGAACACAGTTTTGCAATGAAAAAACATCAAAAAATGACCTTTTACCATATATTGAACAAAAATGATTTGGGCGGGAAAATTTGGTTAAAAGGATGGATGACGTCAGCATGACGTACAAGGGGTACGGGATAGATGACGTGGCAGGTGACATCAACGAGGGGTCAGCAGGAGGGCGGTAAGCTGTTTTGCCTGAACACCTTTCGGGCTTCAGCAGTTTTGGGCGGAGGGGCAGCGAACAACGTGGGAGAGCGACACGTGTCCATGGTACGAGGGAAATACCGCCGGTTCCCCGGGGCTTAAAGTTCGGCGAAAAGATGGGTTGCGAAATGAATACGGACCATCGGATGTGGCGATGGAGATCTATCGGTGGACGGGTTATGGAGATGGCGGAGTTTTAAACAGCGGGGCCAATGTATTAAATCAAATGCTTTTAATGGTTCGTGGCTTGGTTATAATTAACCCGGGTGGTTAATTATCCCATAATTGCGCGCAAAAGTTATTAATAAGCTCCCGATGAACTATTAATCCCTCATTTATACAGTGCTATGGTTATAGTTTAACGAGGGGCGAGATATTAATTTTTGAGGATTTTGTACATATATACATATTACGGGATTTGGGAAATAATGTAAAAGGGAGCTATATAATAGTGTTAACTGTTAATATGAAAAATGAATCGAACGCTAAGTTATAGTGTTGAAAAATTAGGCAAAAGGGAAAAAACAGGGGTTTTGGGGTGATAGTATGCATTTTTCCTAAGCAAAATGGGAATTCACTTAGGCCAATGATGAAATGGAATGAGATGAGTGACTCGGTGATTTTAAGCATATCTCAATATCATTGGGGGAAATTAGTAAGTGATTGGGGAAACAGTATGAATGGGAGTTAGTCATGCCTCACTTGAGCTGCTCCAAGATGTAAAACTGCCATGGTACCTGTGATAACGGTAAGATTTAACATTTTGAGAGGAAAAATTTATCACAAGTCTCAATCTGCAACAACAATCTACCTACCCAGCCTACTTTGCCTAACATTTTTCCTTTCTTTCTTTGGGTGCACTTGGACTAGTAAACCCTCTCAATTTTTTCTTTTATTTACATAGCAAGCCTACCTAAGTCTGCACTTATTTCTTCCAATGGCTCAGATTAAATAGTTGAGCTCCTTTGCTTTTCTACCTATCTACTTATCTGCCAAGATTAAACAGTTTGGACAAATTTTTATTCTCTATCTCTAAAACAGGAAATTTAAACATGAACTGGCCAAGATTAAACTATTTGGACATTCATCAACTGTGGCAAAAAGTTTCAACAAGTTGTACATGATGCTTTATTTGCAGAAAATGAAATAGTAGTGGCATTTGGACTTGCACACTTTCCTGGTCTTTTTATTTGGGGTTCATTTTTTCTCATTTTTTCTTTTGACCATTTTATTCTTTTTACCCTTTGATTTTTCTTTTAGGGTATACTCTCTTTACATTTTTTATTTTTATTTTTATTTTTTTGATAATATGGAAACCTTTGCAGCAAGGAAAGGTATGAACATATTACAGAGCTCAACCAGTCAATCATGAAATATGACACCTATTACTATAGGAGTATAACATATACATCACTGCTCTTTGACTGGGGTTGTAATTGGTATGGCAATAATGGACATTTTCAGGGAAGATATGCACCTATGGGAACTAGTACTTGGGAAAATTGGATTCCCAAAGCCCATTTTGGTCGACATGATTAAGAAATAAGTCTCTGTATTTGCAGTGTAGTTTTAAAGGGAATTCAAGGACAACAGTGTCCTTTATTTAGAAATCTTTGTTCACCAAAGGGAAATGGTCTAAATCCATATGGGGAGTTGAAACTGGTCAAACATCCATGGAAATTGGAGTGGCCATTCTTAGTTCTTGTGGATTTAAGAATGGGGAAAGATTTTTTCAGTCAATTAGGGCAACTGGGTTCCAATACAGAGTAGTCTTGGGTCGTTGTGCACTTCTTTCACTTAATTTCTTATTAATTCCAAGCAATGCAAGTAACTGGTTCAAATTTAGCAAGGTTTCCAGTGAATTTTGGGTTAAATACCTGGAATTTGGAGAAAATTGGCTATGAGCAGGTTGACGGGCGGCTGTGCACAGTCGAAAAGTTCCGCGTGGGCTGGAAGGTGAACTGAGTGTTGTATGGTGACTTCGAGTTGGCAAATGGACATAGGTTGATAGGTTCGTCATCGTGCAGGTGCGTGCATGGCAGTTTCGGTTGAATTCACGATAAAACAAAGACTATGAGGTTTTTGGCTTTATTAACGAAGTCAACGTTTGGCGGGTGTTTAGGGAGTAGTGGTCCTTTTGGAGTTTAGCGGAGTCATGTGATGGTTTTGGCATTTAGCGAAGGGGTGGTAAGTGGGATGGTAAGTGGGATTTTTCGCACCGCTTGTGAGCGCTGGGTGGTTTTGTGGGGAGGCCACCCAATTCCATTCAGTGGGCGACATGTAGCTGTGGGGGCCCAAGGGAAAACAACCCATTTCGGGCGGGTAAAGTTAGGATTTCGGGCTGTGCGAAATGGATTATGAACGTTGGATGTGGGCCTTCAGATCGGACGGTGATCGTGCTGCGGAGTTGCACGGACGGTAGTGGGGGGGCCCAGCGGGTAATTAAACGTGGTGGTTTCGGTTTAATTCAGAGTTAAGGTGAGTTTAAATGCATCGGAAGTGATATGATTGGTGGATAAACTTTAATTAATCATTGATCGATTAATTAATTTTATTTTTCAGGGCTTGGGTTTATAAAGTTTATATTACAAACTTTGGGGACGGGATATTATTATTAAAGGGATTTAATAAATACATAGGAGAAAAGGGTTATTTTTCGGGAATTAATATATAAATAAGATTGCGAGGGATTTAGTGCTAAGTATAATGTATATTTATAATTCATTTTCTTTTCATAAACACATTATAACTTAGGCTAAGTATTATTTTTGTGGGTTTTTTGGAAAAGGGGTTTACATGGGGATGATGGCTTTTCCTTAGGAAAAATGATGTTTTACCTTAGGAAAAGGGATTTGTTTGGGAAAATGATGGAGAGTGAAGGGGGGTAATGTTTGTGGGGGGGATTTTAGTACTTAGGACCTATAAGTCATCGAGCTGAGGGTCCGGTCCCCCCAGAAGTCGGGGAAATGCTCTGAGCCCCTTTAACTTAAGATTTTGGGTACTTGAAATTTTTATTGGAAATTAGTCAAGTGAAGGGTGAAATGAGTGAGGGAAATTAATCAACTGACTTTGTAAGCTTAATGCATGCCCAATTGCTCATTCATACTTGGAATTTTCATGATAAGGGTGATAAATATGCTTTTGTCTAACAATCATCACAATTCTACAACCTTCCTACTACTTACCCATCTACTCATCCTACCATTTTTACTTTTCTTTATTAGGGTGCACTTAAGCTGGAAAACCATTATCAAAACATTTTTCTTTTCTTTTACAATAGTAATCTAACTAATTCTAACCTTATTACATCCAAGGGCTTAGATTAAACAGTTAAGCTCCTTTTTATTTGCTCTACCTAATCTACTTATCTGCCAAGATTACATTGTTTGGTCATATTTTATTTCTCTATCTATAAACATGAAATTGAAAGCATGAAATAGCCGAGTTTAAACATTTTGACTATCATGGATTGTGTCCAAGATTACAACCTGCACACAATCATTTATTTTTCTCAAAAAGTAAATAGTAGTGGCATTTTGACTAGCACACTTTCCTGGTCTTTTCTTTTTTTGCGGTTCATATTTTCATATTTTTTGACCTTTGTATTATTTTTGTCCTTTGATTTTTATTTTAGGACATACCCTCTTTACATTTTTTTTAATTTTTTGAATATGGAAAACATTTGCAGTAAGCAAAGGTATGTACATATTATAGGTTTAATCTCAGTCATTCAAAAATTATGACTCCTATTGGTATAAAAACCTAACAGTCTCCAAAACTTTGGTGCATAAAAAATTGTTTCCATTTCTAGATCATGGGTTGCATAGTTTTTTTCGTGGGTTCTAAGTTTCCTTGATGAAGAAGTTATTACTCTTCCTTCTTGCTTCAACACGCAAACTAGCCCTCCCTTGGAGGCATCAATGCAAACCAAAAATTATTGTTCCATATCCGGCACCTTCAAAATTGGTGATGTCATTAATAACACCTTTAACCTTTGGAATGCCTCTTCACAATTTTCAGTCCAAATGAATTTCTTGTTCTTTCTTTGAAGCTCGTTAATGGGGCTTGCTATCTTTGAAAACCCTTCGACAAATATATGATAATACCCTGCCATGCCCATGAAACTTCGTATTTAATGAATATTGGTTGGTGTTGGCCATTCCATGATGGCCTCAATCTTTACCAAGTCTAGTATGATACCATCTCCAGAGATAATGTGCCCAAGATAATGAATCTTGGTTTGGTAAAAGGAACACTTTGACAACTTCCCGTATAATTGGTTTTCTCTAGGACATTGTAGAACTATCCTCAAGTGTTCGTCATGCTCTTCTGGGGTCTTTGAGTAGATCAAAATGTCATCGATAAAGACTTGTACAAACTTTTCTAAGTAATCCTGAAATATTTCGTTCATCAAAATCATGAAAACACCTGGGGTATTTGTCAGTCCAAAGGGTAAAACTACAAATTCATAATGCCCAAATCTTGTCTTAAAGGCTTTCTTTGGGATATCTTCTTCCTTGTTTCTCAACTGATGATATCCCGACCTCAGATCTACCTTTGAAAACACAGTCGCCCCCCTCATTTGATCAAACAATTCATCTATCATTGGTAGAGGGTATTGATTTTTTATCGTCACTTTATTCAACTGGTAGTAGTCAATACACAGTCACCAAGATCCATCCTTCTTCTTAACGAAAACCACAGGGGCTCCCCACGGAGATATGCTAGGTCGTATGAATCCCAAGTCCAACAGGTCCTTTAATTGGATTTGAAATTCCTTTAGCTCTGGAGCCGACATACGATAGGGTTCCTTTGCAATACGCTCAGTGCCTGGTTTAAGGTCGATGGTGAAATCAATTTCCCTTTTTGGGGGTAGCCCAAGTAGTTCTTCGGGAAATAGATCCTTAAATTCAACAAGAAATGGATGTTTATCAAGGTTTTTAGAACCACCCTTATCGTTTAGAGCTAACACTGAGAACATTTGACATCCCTTTTGCCTATATGTCATTAGTTGCATGGAGGAGATGAACCTCACGGACACACCTCGGTTCTTTCCCCTCAATGATTTTCTTTGGCCGTCATCACTTGTAAAATGTAGAATTTTGCCTTTACAGTCTAGGAGTGCCTCATGTTGTTCCAACTAATCCATTCTTATAACTACGTCATAGACTCCTAAAATTGTAGATTACAAGGATACCTTGGTCTTACATACACCCAGGTCCACCTCACAATCCTTTACCATCCTTCCTACATTTCTTTTCATACCACATGCCATTTCTACATGTCTAAACTCATATTGTGTGATTTCTTTATGTTTAATATTTGATAATGAATTTAGAGAAAAAAAGTAATCAGTAGCTCATGAATCTATTAAAATGAAGAAACCCATACTATTAATATTACCTGAGGTTTCCAACAAAGTGAACTAGTGTTTGACCTGACGATTGTTCACCGTTGAATGGATGTGATGAGCCTTCCTCAAATCCCCCACCGTAGTTGAATTCTTAGTTGAGTTGGTATTACCTGTCTTTTGAGGGCAATCCCTCTCGTAGTGAGGACCTCCACAAGTCCAACACCCCCTTTTAGGAGCTTGGCTCCTACTACCAATTGAACAAGAGTTGGTTTGGAACTTTGCTGGAAGGAGGCGGAATGTTGGGATCGGTGCTGAGGTGGTGTGACTTCGTGTTGTTGCATAGCTTGATGTTGTTGTGGTTGACGATTTTGTTGAGGTACCCTGTGCGGATGCTGAGATGGATGCCTATATGGTGTTCTTTGATTTCCTATTGATCACCTTTGATGATTGAGCACAGGACCCCCTTACAAATTTCTACGTTCCATAATGTTTCCACTTGGTACTCTTGATCCTGTGGGCCTTGTTGACTTACTAGGTCCATTGCTCATGATCTTCTCCTCTGTAATGATTACCCATTGAACGGACTCATTCAAGGTGTGAGACATTGAGATTCTAACCTTGGCCCGAATGTTAACGTTTAGTCCATACACAAATTGGTCTACCTTGAGCTTTTATGTGTTTAAATGAGGGGCATAACGGAGTAATTCCATGAAAAGAGCCTCATACTCTGGTAGTGAGAGATTCCCTTGCTTTAATGCATTGAATTCATTTAGTTTCCTCTCAAGGGACTCCTCGGACAGGTAACGATCTCTAAATTTTTCTTCAAATAGTTCCCAAGTTACTTCTGATATATCCATCCCCAATTGGTTTAATAATGTCTTCCACCAAAGTAGTGTGTTTCCCTTTAGCGAGAATATACCCATTATGGCCTTCATATTTGAGGTGTAATCTCTCAGGGTAAAGCACATATCCATGTTTTCTAACCATGCTTCTATAGATTGACCATCCATGGACCCCTAAAACTCTGGAAATTTTACCTTTTCCAAATCTCGACATACATCATTTCTTGTAGTGTTTTGGCGTACTTCGTTTTGTATGACAGGTCCTCCATGCTTCCATTCCAAACAGTTGATTAATGCTTCAAACATGTGTTGAAATGATCTCATTAAGTTAAACACTTCTCTAGCTGGTATCTGCTCTGGTGTTGGGATGTTTTCCCCATCATTGGGTGGGGAGGTAGGAGTCAGTTGTTGTGGTGGTGCCATGTTGCGCCCTTTAGTTGCCCCACTTCTTCTTGTACCTCTTCTAACCATGGTTTACCAATGAATCTTGCCACAATTTAACACGATATTTTTCTTATAAGATAAAAATAAATAAATAAATAAAATTAGATAGAAATCATAACCAACCTAGGTGGTTCTATAATTTATTGTTATGTTTATATACTTCCAAAGGAACAACCTATGCATTTAAAAATTCTTGATTATATAATTCGCCTATCAATTTCAAACATTCCAATAACATTTAATCAAGGATACCATCAATCTACTCAACTAGTATGCTTAGACCACATCATGTCATGTAAATGGTAGAGGTGGTTGGTAGCATTATCATAACATAAACTGAGAATGTCCTTAGTAAGAAGAGAGAAAATACGTTTCTAAATTTTTATGATTTTATGAGCTTAGCTATCAACAAACACAATTAAATTAACATTTAAAACTTAAATTAAATTTAAAACTTTTATATATAAGCATTAACATTATACATATATCATCACAATTTAACATATAATTTATTATGATACCAAAATGTAACATAACTCACACTCTATGGAATAAATCCAAATACTACATCCCCTATAATGATGTGTACCAAGCGATGATAATGTGTAAAATAAAGCTATATATAAAGTATCATAGTACTGAATAACTAATATTTCATAGCAGATGGGAATTTTGCAATCTATTGTATCTAATGTTGAAAAACAAACCAGAACATAATTGTGAGAGAGAATACCAAGTTCAATTTGTTTTTTCTGTTGAAAATGCCCATCATTAAATTCACACAATCTCCCATATAATATTTACTTTTTCAAAGGTTCTCAAAATTTTACAACCATGTTAAAAGTGATGGCTTCAAATAATAAATTAGCGATATTATATGAAATTAAAATTCATAAAAACTCTAGTATTATTTTATTATAATAAGTCAGAGTGACTGAGTTGAAAGTTTGTGTAGGTATTGGCCTAAATGACTACTTTTAACCATACAATAACGCTAGAGATACACCGAATTCATATAACTAATATTATGTTGCAGATAAGTTTGCTATTAGAGGTTCAATTATGTTTGATATTAAATAAAAGGTTGCTATAATCACAATGTTGCTTTCAAATCGTTAGGTTGATTCATCAGTGATATTATAAGCCAAATTAAAGGTGTTTCCACTAAATTTCTCATCAGCAAATGTTGTTTGAAAAACGAAGATATCTCAAAAAACAAAGGCCTATAGTCATTGGAATCGCTTACATCGTGCAAAATGGAGCTAGAATATGGATGAAGTTTTGGAGTTCTTAAATGGTTGTGGTGAGACAACCCCTATCCAACTCCGAAAGGTGATTCTTTATAACCCTCTTCTTCTCTTGTTAAGATGTTTAAGCTCATCATCCTTAGAACTATAATTAAGGAAGACGGTATCTCCAAACTATTTATTAGTAATTCACGGATATTTAATATTGCAGAGGATAAGCTTAAATCTGTGATTTAATTTTTGCAAAGATTGGGCATTGATGGTAAAGCATTATCACATTTAGTGGTGAAGCAACCAATTTTGCTGACGACTTCAGAAGAAAAAGTTAGTCATTTAAACAGGATGAGAATCTCGGGTTTAAGCAGGGATAAAAGCCCTCTTGCAATTGCAATGTGTGCGTTTTTGGGAGCTGGGAAAGAAAAATGGAACAAAAATTGTGTTGTTTGAATAGTTTCGATTTCCCGAAAGAACAACTTTCAAAATTATGTAACCGAGAGCCACTGGGGCTTTCAAAGAAAAAATTGAGATGCAAAGTAGATTTTTTTTGGTCAACTCTATGGCACTTACATTGGCTGATGTTGTGAAATATCCAAATCTGCTTTCGTTCAGCTTGGTGAAGGGGATAATTCTTCGTTACAGAGTGATGGAGGTGTGTCTTGCATACATTGCTCGATTGATATAAAATTCTTTCTTGGAGAAATATGTTAATAAGAATGTTGAATCTTCATATCTATGGGATATTTACAAGGGTGGGAAGATGGAAAGTTGATCATTGATGAGGCAGTGACCGTGTCTCAATCAAATGGATTGATGGAATTTCTGAAAGTTTGAGAAGATATTCAAGATGAATTTTCCTCTACATGAATTGATCAAATGTACATGATCATAAAGACTCAAACTCACTAATCATAGTTGGACATATAACACACACATTACTGACACACCCAAATTCACCAAGCATAGTTGGACATATATCACGCACATCACTGACACTTCACTGACAACTGAATTTAATTTTCTAAACAACTCAAACTAATAACTCATCTTAACTCATGCATGCAGGTAGTTATCTCCACAATTCCATGACACTTGACTGACAACTGAATTTGATTTTCTAAAAAAATCAAACTAATAACTAATATTAACTCATGTAATTATCTCCAACAATTCATTAAATTACTCTTCCTATTAATTGATATTGCATTCTACCAAATCCCCCACGACAATGTCCCAAGGGTCTCAATGCAGAAATGAGGTGCCTTTCATACTCATCTTGGAAAGACTGCTTTCAGGTTATTGGAGTTTGAACATGGTGCCCAAACCTGAAGAATATTTGTTGGTTGGGTTGGGAAATCAAGGACTGATAGAGTTTCGGGAGATGTCAGAACGAAAATACATAAATTCTCCCACATTCAACTTCCCCAAAATACAATTGCGCAGGCTTCCCAAGGTAAAAGTGAGCCAACAGAGTTAGAATATTAGGCTGAAGAGCCATAAATTTACGAGGAATTGTCCATAGAGTTGAAGAAATTTTACATTCCCCACACAACCCTCACCAGAAATGCATATGCTACTCATCCAATGATATATAACTATCATATATCCCGTAGTGTACATCAAATCACTTGAAAAGACTCTTGCACTATATTGATGGCATACATGCTCCTTGGACACGAGAGCTTAGAAAAAGGATTCTTGTGTTTGATAGTGCACTATATAGTGTACCATGTGAATGCAAGGGAGTTTTTCCCAAATTTCTCCCACCAAGAAAAAAGAGAAGAAATAACTATTTCCATAGAGTTGCCCTGTCCTCTACAAGGTTCCCTCATCAGTAGGATTGTTAATAAGTTAACAAAACTAGTCATGCATGCGTGGGCCCAAAGGTCTCAAGGGTTCAACACAGCTTTGATACCAAGGGTAGGGACCAACCCTATACATATTTATTTTATTTTTTTAAAACAAACAAAAAATATAACCATAAGAATATAGCATTGGGAACTCAAAAATATTGAACATTATATAAAACTTTTCTGAATTTCATTTCATTGAACATATCATCAAATTTACATATTATTAACTAAAACCATAATGAAGTCATATAAAAGAATATTATAACAACATAGGTACCGTTGACCAAGATATGATATTCAAACTTGATTTGCTGCTATTTGCCCTCTTTTGTTTTCAGTCGCCTCTAAGTGTGAATGTCGACATGCTTAATCTGAATGCAATGACCCACCGGTTGACCTCCCAGCCTACTCCTTGGGTACTCTCCTTCCTCGCGGACCCTCAAGTTGCAATGAGGTTGTAAAATGGTGGAAGGTATTAGCTGGTAAAGGAGAGCACACTTTGGCTCAAGAGTCCCCTCTCTAAAGTCCTCTACCACACCAAACTCACTATATCTCGTAGTCACTACTCTGACATAGTCTCATCCATCCAACAGTAGGGTAAAGAAAAGTCCCTTCTCCCATCACTTGCCCCTTCTTTTATAGGAGTCCTCATAGGTGACACTTGACATTTCATGCATAAATAATTTTTTTTACAGTCCAATAGTTTGATTATTCACCGACCCATGTGTCATTGTCTCATCAAGAGTCTCCAAAATTATTTACTTAAATTTTAATTTAAAACTAATATTTTCCTCATCTCAACAAGATTCCTATTTCTTTTCCTAGTTGTCGCTTGATCCCCCATTTTACTCTTTAATTTGTGTTCATTACTGAAGTCAATTGATAAGTCAAGATTTGATCCCCTATCTACTCCCAATTTAACTCAAGTTATCTACACCCATGTGTCACTCTCTTATCAAGGGTCTCCAAAATTATTTACTTAAATTTAATTTAAAACTAATATTTTTCCTCACCTCAACTAGATTCCTATTTCTTCTCATAGTTGTCTCTGGATCCCCCTTTTGACTCCTTAATTTGTGTTCATTACTAAAGTCAATTGAAAGATTTGATCCCTTATCTACTCCCTAACTTAACCCAAGTTATCTCTTAGATGGATATTCTTATGTTGATTGTTGCCACATGGAGGTTCTCTAAATTTCTCTAAAATTTAATTTATTAATCTTATTTTAATTCACCATCCTCTTCTCTTAATTAAGTTTAACTATTTTATGATTAATATTTATCCTTACATTTATGTCCCTCTTTTCCCTTTTTACCTAATTAAACTATATTATCTACCTAATATTTTCTAACATGGGAAATGTAGAGTTTTTAAGGTAAAATATTTTATTTCTTCCTATGATCCTCTTAACCCAATTTTTATTCTTGATTTAATTACCTCGGTTTATAACATCATTTACCCTTGATTTGAATTTACCTAGTTTTCATATCTTGATTATATTTATTTATTTATTTATTTTTAATGATTCCAAGGGTGCCAAGTTTGTTCGTGCCCTTCAAGAACTTCCCTTGAAGTTCCAAGGGTGTCACGCCTAATAGTTTATTTGTGATGCCAAGGGTACCAAGTTGGTCGTTCCCTTCAAAAACATCCTTTGAAGTTCCAAGGGTACCACGCCTAACAGTTTATTTGTGATGCCAAGGGTGCCAAGTTGGTCGTGCACTTCAAGAAATTCCATTGAAGTTCCAAGGGTGCCACGCCACTTTCCCTTCAAGCAGTCAGTGGCTACGAGGGGAAATTATAGGTGCAACGACAGAGACCACTATCATCTCTTACGTTGCCTGCTATAGTGAGACTAACGGTGTCGGGGATCAAGGAATCTACCTTGATGCACGCCCCCCAGTAAAATCCCATGAGTGATCCAACTTTGGGACTTTCCCTCATGACATCATGATATTCGAGGCAAAGGTGTTTCGACCTTTCTAGCCCAAGTCATAGCAGGAGTGCTAGTAGGTGAGATTAGGGACATTGTCCCACCCCTCCCATGCAGTTTCATCCAATTGTACAACCCCATCACCCATATGTGAGTCATTCGGCCAAGCAACTAATCTGTGCCTGCAACCACTAACATATCATCAAAATATAGATAAACATATATAGCAGGTTTTTCAAAATTGACTTAGAATTTCAAAGACATAATATAAATTTTCATCAAACGAGGTGTCTTCAACTCGTCATATGTGAGTGCCTTTGGTGGTTTCCTCCCATACTTCAATAATCATCAGTAAAAAGGTTTATTTGTATTATTCATTGCCATAATAGCATCATCAATATCACCTACTCATTCGCATCATTGTTCATTGTGAACCAGAACTAATGCAAGTAGGTAACATAGGGGACACGTCGATCATGGCTATCATCATCATAACATCAATGGAAAGATACATATCCATCAAAGCTATGAACATTGTAACATAAATAGAAAACATACCTATCCATCAAAGCTATCATCATCATCATATCAATAGAGAGCATACATATCCTTTACTGCTATCATCATCATAATTTCAATAGAGACCAAACATAACCATTTATGCTACAACCATCATAATATCAATAGAGAACGTGCATAACCATTAATGTTATGATCATCGTAATACCAATAGATAATATACATAACCATTAATGTTATCTTCATCATAATATCAATGGAGAACATACATAAACATCACAACCACTAATAATAGAGTCCTATGTCCGGATCCTCAACCTGAGGCCCTCAAAGAATAAAGTGTGGGTCTTAGGGCTAAATAAATGTTAGTGTCATATCACTGTTAGTAAACTAGAGTGAGGCACTACACTTGTATGGCTTCAAGCGAGCACCACGAGCCTAGTACGAGAAATTAACGTAGCATCTTCTGAAACTCAATTTCAACTTTGTTTGTCAGGAATTTTTCAAAATAGTGGTATATCTTGTGGTGTATGTAGATGATCTTTTGATGACAGGGAACAATGAGAGCTACATTGCGTCCATAAAGAAGGAACTGAGGAAAGGTTTTTAGATGACATATTTAGGCTATGTTCACTACTATCTTGGTATTGAAGTAACCCAATATTCGAAGTTTATATTCCTCTCTCAGAAGAAGTACATTGGAGATCTATTGAACAGGTTTGGCATGTCTAAGTGCAATCCTTTGACTACTCCAATGGAACAAAAATTAAAGCTCACATCCACAGAAGGAAAAGAATTTGAGGATGCAACAAAGTACATACAACTCGTAAGAATTCTCAACTACCTGACCACTACCAGACCAAGGATTTAATTTGTTGTTGGAATCCTCTCCAGGTTTATGAAAAATCCTTGTGAGGTTCATTGGTCTTCTGCAAAAAGAGTTCTAAAGTACTTGAAGAGAACTCAAGACTTTGAACTCAAGTATACACATGTGGGTGACTTTAGCTTGATTGGATACTCTGATTTATATTTCGATGGAGATAAAGAAAATGGGGTTTCTACTTCAGGTTATGTTATGAGTCTTGGATGAGGAGTTGTCTCCTGGAGGTCACGAAAACAATCAACTCTAGCAGATTCCACAACTAAGGCAGAATATGTGGCAATAGTTGGAGAAACAAAGGAAATTGTGTGGCTCAAGAAAATTATGGAAAATTTGTAGGAGAAACAAGTACATTTGACTCCTCTTTTGATTGACAACACTTTTGCAATAAATTTTCCCAAGAACCCAAAGTTCCATGATGAACGAAACATATAAATACAAAATACCATCTAAACCGACATCATGTTGAGGCTAAAACAATCCACCTACAAAATGTTTCCACAAATGAGCAGATTGCAGACATCTTCACCAAAGCACTTGGAAGGGAAAAGTTTGAAAGATTCAGAATGATGCTTGGACTCACCAATATCCCTTCATATTAAGGGGGGGCATGTTGAACACCTAATATTTGGGACTAGGAATCCTATGTAAATAGAAAAATAAGAGAAGTTGGAAGACGAAGAGACATTGGGATATAAAACCCAATAGTCATCCTCTCCTTGTATATAGTCATATTCTATCTTAATGCAAATCAACAAGTTATTCGTGGATTACTCCTGGTCTGACAACATCAATTTTTATCAACTCTAGTACCAAAACCTAAGAAACAACTTTGCTCAACAATATTAGTAAATGTCAACAACATATGAAAAAATCCCTAGAAACTTCTTGACAATCATTTGACTAACAATGATGCAAAAATACACCAATCGCTCAATACTTCATGAAATCTTGACAATGGCATATGATAATGGCAATAGTAGAATTACACTATATAGCTAACTCAATCTTTGACTAGTGACATGTCAAAAAGACAACATCACTACATATGTTTAATCAATCATCAATTATACAAGGTAGACCCTCTGGAATGCTCATGTAAGCTTCAAAAGTGCAATGGTGAGTCAACCTTCCTTGACCATTCAAAACCTCAGAATTGTCTCTTGAAATCGACAACCTTTGCTTTCATGATTGCAACAATATATTTCCTTTAGTCAACAATATTTAATTTAGCACTCACTGAACATGTTTCATACCTCAAGTCTAGTGAAGTGCTACTGTAGTCCTTGAAGATGTTCTTGAGTGATTTCAACATTGTTGATGTATGCTTTAGGTGTACAATAATGTCCCAAACTTCAGATCTAACAATTCTTAATTCAATAGTAAATAAATTGATTCAACACGTTTCATACCTCAAATTTGAAGTGTATCATTGATTTGCTAAGTACTCCACCCTTGAAGATGTCCTCTATCATTGTTATAGAGATTATTCCTTGCTCCTTTTTCTGCTAATGAATACTTCAGATAATGGTGAGACAACCTTTATTAACCCTTAATTTCATAAACTTCTCTTTAATCATTTTTGCATAGGCCTTTATAAATTGAAACCTTTCAAATTACAAAATAGAAGAGACAAAAATATACCTCAGCATGCAATAGATGAGTTCCCTTAGTTTTGAGACCAACTATGACTATGAACAAGTCTTAGAAACAATGTACCTCAAGGATTTAATTCAGTTGTAACCTTCAGCTCAGAGAAAACATTATTTCCCTTTGTCAACTCCTTAACAATAAAGCAACTTACAAATCATACCTTTTTTTTGTAGATGTAGAAAGTTCCACTAAAAAATAGGATTCTCTTGTACTAATTAATCAAGATTTTTTTCATGACTGAAAGTGCCCCAAGACCAATACTACTAATGCAATGCCTTCTCCCTTGTTGTGAGGCAAGTATATTGCCCAAAAATAAATATCAGCGAGGTTAATGGTTAGTATATAGTCCCACGATCTAATATGCTTTTGGGAAGAGCTTAATAAACCCTGGAGTAGTCCACAAAAGGCTCAGAAAAATTATCTCAGATCCATCAATAGGAGAATGTCTCCTGAATACCCTCAGATAGTCGCACTAAATCACAAAGGTGCCTATTTTGATGTTGCAAGTCTTGAATTTGTTTTCACATGGGTCCAAGATTTTCCCTCAAACAAAGACACAAAAAACCTGAGAAAATGTTTGCCAAAAAGGGTCGAATAGGCCTCAGGAAGTTTAGATATTTTTGCAAATATAACTCACAAATTTTCACCTAGATTAACTTCAAGGAAAGGGTTGAAAAGGCCTTAGAAGGTGTTCAAAATATTCGTCAGACTAGGGCACGAATCCGTCTTCAAGAATAGAGAAAGTCACCAAACAATTCCCTAATGAATGATTAATTGTGCCAACAAGTGAACCTCATATATGCTCTTCATGCCATCATGATTATCCACTTGAATTCTTGTTCTTGGAGGGTAGCGAAAATGCCCCTAAACGCATAAAAGTTTTTCCTTTGATAAGCTCACTTAGGGATTAAAGGAAAACTTCAAAAAATCCTCAGATGATAGAAATTATAGCTTATATATACTCCATAAACTTTGGTATAGAACCAAAACAAAAGATAAGCATTGAACCCAAAGATTTGCTTCATACTTTGCATCTTCTTAAGCTTGGTGTTATTCCACAAGGCCACAAACAAACCATGGGCGTGAGAGTTCAGGGATCAAAGAAGGGAAAACATGTTATGCTTTTATACTAGCCATGGAGACTTCTAGGAGGGGCCGACATGGCCTAATTGACTCGGAGCCGGCCTACAAAAGTCCTCAAATTTGAATTTCAAATTTTAACTTTTGGAGCCAAATTTTAATTCATATTGGAGGATAACTTGCTTGAGGGAGTAACAACTCAAGGCTTATAAAAATATATTTTTTCTATATTTAATTTCAAAACCGACCAATCACTAAGTTTCAATTAGAATTTCAATTAGGGCTTCTTGACCATAGTATGGGGCACAAATTTTAATCAAGTGTATCTCCTCCACCATGAGGACATGGGTGTCATGCCACCTATCATTAGAATCAACACAACGAGGAGAGGCAAATGAAGGTGGTCTTGAGCCTAAAAGCATTAATCTTCCTTTTCAAAATATTCATCAAAGGTGGGCCATCATTATTATGCCACAGAATATTCTCACCTTTCTAGGGATTCTTGACCGGTAGAACTTCCACTCAATATAATCATATACGAATATTAAGAGTGTTCAAAGACAATGTTGGCATCAATGGAAACACCATTCAACAATCTACCCCTTCTCATTAATGGTAGCATACATACCCCCCCTGCAATTGCTCCCCCTGACTTGATGCTTCTAATTTTCTCTTGATTTCTCTCCCCCTTTGACATCAATGGAAAAGGTTGACCTCCCCTGACAAGATATATTCTTCTCTCTTTCTACAATAGTCTGCCTTTCTCCCCCTGACATGTTATTCCTTTCACGATTTGCCACAGTTGATTCTACGAGACCTCCTGCAATTTTTTCCATGACTTTGCCTATTGCTCCACTGAACATAAAGCTGACAAATCTGCCCATAATTTTGATTACTAACCTAACAAGTTCTTCCCATCTACCCTCTACCAACATGCTACTTTAACTCTCCCTCTTAAACATCTGCATGACAAGGAGTCTTCAACTAGATTGTTCAAAATGATATATCAGTCTGTGTTATTTCAAGATTATCATCCTGAATCTCGATATCTTCTTTTCCATCTGTAGATTCATCATGGTCTTGTGTCTTTTCAATTTCTAAAATCCTGACCTCTAGGATTTCTTCATTTACCTATTCATCTTTCTCTTTTTTTATTGTCCAAATATTATGGTCCCTAAAATTGTTATTTTCTCTCATGGAAGACTTCATCATTCTTCTGTAGTCACAACCTATATGTCCATAGTTGTGGCATTTAAAGAATTCTACATGATACTTGAATGACAATGCAATTGGGCATTTTCCTTGTGTTCCTACGAACTAACTTCTAGGATTTTGATAATAATTGTGATAATCATTCCTTTCATAAGCATTGTAATCCCTAGCCTTGTTCCCAAAGTAAGTACATGAATAACAATAACCAAGAAATATAGTAGAGTACATGGATGCGAGCAATCTTCTTAGTGGTGAAACTCTTTTGTAAACTTCATCTTGATCCTCTCTATTACACATTGTTGATTCTGCCTTCTCTTATTCTCTTTTGAGGACATATGTTCTTCCTTCTTGATGGAAACTTTGATGACAATTACATAACTTTTCTAGTTTGCTTCTTTTCCTATTGGCATGGACCTCGATCCCTTCTGAACATGGAAAGACTTGTAACCTAATCTAGATTTATCGTTGCATTGTCTTTGACTGCTAATGATTTCATCGAAAATTTTGGTATTGTTAACAAAATTTTGATGGAATTTTCTTATGAACTTCTTTTCTTAGGGAGACTATCTCCAATTCCAAAATTTCTTTCTTCTCAACATTTTCTTCTAGTTTCTTTTTGAGTGTTTCTTCAATTTTTTTGGCTTCTTATAATTGGACTTTCAAGTTGATGGTGATCTTCTTTGATTCTTCAGCCTCCTTGCTGGGATTTTTAGCATGTTCCTTTAATACACTCAATTTAGCTTCCAGGGCCTTGACATTATTCCTTTTTTCCTTTAGATCCTTTAAAACACTAATAAATTCTTGTTGAAAATGCAGCGAGAAAATCTCAGTTTGACTTTGCCTTGGTCACTAAAGAAAATTCGAATTTCTATTTTAGCAGAAATCTTGGAGGTAGTTAACTGTGTTGAAAAGTGTAACTAGGTTGTGTAAATTGTGATTTTATGTAATTGATGAAAAGAAGAAAATAAAATTATTTTTGTAAGTACTTGAATCACAGGTTTCACGATCAATGAATTTTATTTTAGTTAAGGTTCCCATTGTGAACCTTTAGGTTTTGTCATCTAGTCATAAAAGTCAAATTCCGTCAATGTCATATATGAAGGACCCTTCTTGGGTATGTTACATTTTTGTGTGAGTCATTAAATGTATAAGAAGGTCCTCCAAGACCAAGAAAAGACACCTCCTACAAGTCGGCTACAAGATGGAATAAATAATCTTCACAAAAGGACATGTTGGCTCACTCTCTCTCAACTCAGCCTAATTGTCTCGGAAACAACTATAAATAGGTAGTTTGGCCTTATTCCAGAAGGCAGAATTTCGGTGAATAATTCGGTTTGAAATCAAGGTATGCGAAGATCACTTAGAAGGAAGCCTAATCATCAACGAAGAAGGAAGAGAAGGAGAATGAAGTCTTTGACATCATTTGGATTTGTTTTTGGGTTTGCTTTGGGTCACATGTGCGAAGAAGAAAGAGTTAATTTGCTACAGAAGAAGTCGAGAGGAATTGCAGTCCTTTTAGGTAGCCGAATTGAAAGAGGGGAAAGTCAAAGAGGAAGTTAAGCCAAGCTAGAAGGAGACCCTATCCTAATCAAAGGTATCAAGGATATTTTTCTAGAAGGAGAAACTAGGGTTTCTGATTTAGGGTCAAAGATTGCAAGCCTAATTCAAGGAGGCCAAAATAAGTGAAGGTTTTAAGTAGAAGGAAGTCGATGTTGAAAAGAAGCCGAGAAGAAAATGGTTGAATATCGTTGAATAAGGATCTCATCAAGGAAGCTTTGTGTCTTGGTCTTGGGGTGGAAAATAGGTCAAGGGTCTTGGTCTTGGTATTTGTCAATTGAAGTCTCTATAAGAAAAATAATTTGTTCGGGTTTTCCTCTCAAGTGGGAGAGATTTTGGCCCTCACTGATAGCCTATATTCAGTCTCTCTTGTCTCTTTATGGTTTATGCATTGGTAGTTGTTTGATAAATAATAAAACTATACTAACATAAGTAAAATAAGATCCTAATCTAAGAAGAAAAAAGCATTCACAAGCAGTTATCTAAAGAAGAGAAATCACTTAACATTGATGCCCTATATTTCTCAACAAACTGAGGTGACATGGCACTTGTCACTCAGATAATTCGAGTTAGGGAAGATTGAGTTCAGTTTAGGATGTTTGATTGCTATTTTGCGGCAATCTATTTAAGTTAATTTGAGTTATTGTCCGTTAAACTAGTTCTAACTATCAGAAGAACTAGTGGAGGCCAAGTTATGGAAGTGGAACTTCAACCATATTCAGTGATCAACGAGTTAACTAATCAATCAACCCAAAATAATTGTTGCGTGTAGAGAATTCGAGTTACCCAGTTGAGATGAAAATTCCAACGCAGTGTACTATTAGTTGTAGAATATTCCAATGTGTACAAGTGGTGCATGTAGTTAGAGGAAAAACCCTAGGGGATTGCGTAATTCAATAGTGGGAAATTCCTAAATAACAGGGGCCAATTTCCCAAGTAAATAACATAAGGAAATAGAAGCTTCGACAGCTAGAAAATTGACTAAGTGTTGGCCAGAGTCAATCAGCCAGGAAAAGGGATAGACTATACACTTGCAGAGTGTTTTTAGGCTTGAGCGTGCATATGTATTTCATCTCTATTCTTTGATTAATGCAATATAGATAGTAAGGGGTTTTGAGGAGTTGTTTTCCCCTAGATAAATCTTTGTGCATGTGTGATGTTTCCGTTTGCATGTCTATGATTCTTGTTTTAGATGGTGAATTAGCTTCCACAGATTAGTAGAGTAGCTTCAAGTCTTTTAATTTAGTAAATTTCATGAGCAATATTGAATCTAGACATTAATTTCTACGTGGAATCGGAGTTGGAATCAATGTAGAACGAAGATTTCGCAGTTGTCTTTGCAAGAGGTTCGAATTTGAAGATCAATGTTGCAGGTTTTCTTCGAGACTAAGAAGATGGCTTTCAATGTACTCAAGCTCGAATATGCCTTGGAAGGAATTTCAAACTTTGTTGCATAGAAGGACTGCATGGAGGCAGTATTGGATGACAATGGGTTGCTAGAATACATCAAGATAGATGTAGCAAAACCCCAAGCATCTGATGCCCAGAATCTTTCTCAGTGGAAGAAGTATGTGGCCAAAGTGAGGAGAATCATATTGGAGAGAGTACGTGATCGTGTTGTCTCGAATCTCCACATAAAAGAGACTCAGTTCGCAATGTGGAAAACATTGATAGAATTGTTCGAGAATAATAGTGACCACCGAAAGTTGGAACTCAAAGATAAGATTAAAAGTATCAAGATGCAAAAGAATGACACAATTCCATAGTATTTGAGTAGGTTTACACAATGTCGTGATGAACTTAGCGAGTTCGATGTTAATGTCCCTAAAGAAGACTTGGTAGCTCTATCCCTTTTGGGCCTTCCCAAGATATAACATAGCTATCACGATTTGGTAAATGGTTAAGTGAAACTACCAAATTGGGAGTGCTTATGGTTTGACCTGGTGCAGGAAGAAATAAGGCAGAATATCAGAGACAGGACTTCATCCAAGGGTGAGGATGAGGAGAATTTTGCATTGGCTAGAAAGGCAAAGAAAGGGAAAGGGAATAATCTCAATCCAAAGAAAAATCTATTCAAGGGGGCAAGAAGAAAGACTTGTCTAGAATCCAGTGCTTTCACTGTCATGAATTCACTATCCACACAAGAAGACAAGAAAGAATACCTCAGTAAGAGTATCAGGTGAAGCTTTAGCTTCAGAATTCGAGCTTGATTTCAATGCCATTGCATGCATGGCCAACATAGTGATGGTAAGCGTGTGGTCCCTCGACAATGGTGCCTCGTTCCATATGATGGAGAATAGATATCTTTTCAGTGATTTGGAGGAGAAGGATATCTAGATGCACATCGAGATGGGAGATGATGGAAGGTACAACACGACTGAAATTGGTACACTCACCTTTCAAAGGGAGTTTATCTCCCCTCTAAAGCTCAAGGATGTGGTGTTTTTCCTGGGTCTAAAGAAGAATCTTACCTTTGTTGCAGTTTTGGAAGATCGTGGTTATGATATAATATTCAATAAAGGAAAGGAATTCATGAGACACATGTTGGCATTATGATTCAGGTGTTGTCCTTGATGGAAAACTCATTCAGGTGATAAATCAAGAAGGACGCAGGAAATATGTTCAGCAAGTGCGTCCCCGCAGGTAGACCATGCAGAACCCGCGTCCAGGGACGCAGGCCAGCCGTTCAGGAGGTGCGTCCGCCCAGTGCACACATTTCAAGACAGAGAAAAGCACGTGGGGGTTTCTTGTGTGGTATCTAGCCGACGGTTTTGTGTTTCTATGGTGTCGGCCCGTGGTATTGTTCCATGCTTTGGGGAGAAGCTTGCCTATATAAAGCAAAGGAGTTCATTTGGATTGAGCATCATCTTGGTTGAATATCTCTTGGTGAGATCTAGTCCAAATCTATAAGGGCGAATCTTCTAATGGACTATGATCTATATGGCGCATGATCAGATCTGTGGATCTGAGTGTTTGGGTTGGTTCTGAAGTCCTCTTATCTTCTATATCTGAAGGGACGCAGATTCAGTGAAGAAAAGGTGCGCCGGGACGCAGTACAGTAAAGGCTCAGGTGCGTCTCTGAGGCAAAATACGCGGCGCGACTGTGGTATTGGGTGCGTCTCGGAAGCGAAAGACGCGGCGCGATAGTGTTGCTGGGTGCGTCGGTCGCAGAAAAGCAAAGAGGAACAGTGCGTCTGCACGCAGAACAGCATAAGGTATACTGCGTCCAGTCGCAGGCCACAGAAAGAAAATATGCGTCCCTGTCTTAAGATGATCTGTTGACTGTATATTTCTGTTCATAAGGTGTTCTGGGTTGTTTCTGTAATTACTGATCTGATATCTGTAGTAGACTGTATCTGTTGTATACTTGTTGATCATTTGATTCTTCATGAAAAGAAGTAGGGGGTTGTAGCTCCCTTCCAGGAGAGACTGGAAAACGAGAGAGAGTTGTAGCTCTCTGCAGGTTGCAGCCTGCGTACTGGTAAAGGACTGCACTAGTACAAAATCATTGTAAAAAGAATTTCTTGAAAGAAGATAGAGACATATTGCAGCAGGTGGTTTTTCTCCCGCATTGGGTTTCCACCTTACATCTTGTGTTCTTTGGTGTGACTGTCTATTTTCTTTATTCATGCTCATTGTTTTATGGTACTGATATGTAAGAATAATTCAAAAGATCAAATAAGGAAGATTTGGTAAATTGCTAGATAATACTGATTCACCCCCCTCTCAGTATTATTTCCAACAATTGGTATCAGAGCAGGTCCTTCAGAAAAGCTTGATCGCTTGAAGGTAGATCGTTCATCATGAGCAACTACGAGAGAGAAGCATCAATCAGGCCACCCGTCTTCGATGGGACAAACTTCAATTATTGGAAGGTAAGAGTTACTGCATATCTTCAATCTCTTGGTACAGAAGTTTGGAACATTGTAGAATCAGGCTATGCCTTTCCTTCAGTTACTCCTACAGATCCAGCTGAGAAAAAGCAGTATGAAACAAATGCAAAAGCAATCAGTACTCTATTAGGAAGTATATCCCAAACAGAGTTCATGAAGGTCATGCACTTCAAATCAGCAAAAGAGATATGAGACAAAATGATCACTAGCTATGAAGGAGATGAACAGGTAAAAGAAGCTAAACTTCAAACTCTTAGGATTCAATATGAGACTCTCAAGATGTATAATGATGAAAGTGTGGCTAATTATTTTCTTCGGGTAGATGAGATTGTTAATTGTATGAAAAATTTGGGTGAAGAAATAAAAGAGACTATAGTAGTTCAAAAGATTCTAAGATCTTTATCCCCCAAGTTTGAATCTAAAGTATCTGCAGTAGAAGAAAAGGAAAATCTCTGTGTTCTCACTATGTCTCAGCTGCATGGAATTCTAACTGCTTATGAAATGAGAAAGGGAGGTCCATCAGACAGAAGGGAAGCTGCTTTTAAAGCATCAGGCAAAGAAGATCACTATGAAGCAAGTCATGTTCCAGAAGAAGAGGAAGAAGAATCAAATTTCGTCAGAAATCTTCAAAGGGGTTCTGGAAGGTTCAGAGGTAAGCTACCTTTCAAATGCTTTGCTTGTGGAAGAGTAGGTCATTATGCTGCAAAATGCTCTTATAAGGATAAAGGAAAGGAACCAGTTAGATGGAACAAGAAACAGAGTGCAAATAAGAAAAGCTACTACACCCATGAAGATAGTGATGGCTTATCAAACAGTGATGAAGATGAACAAGGTAACAAATATAGATTGTTAATGGCATTTGAAGATGATGATTATGAGGATGCTGTAGATGTGGATAACCTTTATGATGAAATTACTAGACTCAAGAGATGTATAGAAGAAAAGAACATGATTATTGATACTCTACAATTTCAAATTGATGAAAAGGAAAAACATCTTGAAAAATTAGAAGGTGAAATTGTTGGTCTCAGAAAAGAAATTGAGAAAACAAAAACTATTAATCTCAAGTTTGTCAAAGGATCTGAAACTTTGAATGAGATTATCAGTGTGCAGCGGTCTCCTCTAAATAAGACAGGTCTGGGCTATAATGGAGAAACTTCTCAAGCATCCACTTCAAAAAGTTATCTTGATGCAGCAAGAAGAAATGAGCAAGAGCACAAGGAAGATCATCAGGTAAAGCAGGGACAAACGGCAAACAGAAACTATCAGGGGCAATCCAGCTTAAGGGTGAACAAAAGCCACAACCAGCCACAGGTAAAATCTTCCCAATTTGGTTCAAGAATAGATGAAAATAGAAATTACAATCAGTTGGCTGGTAGATTCAATAATCGCAGAAGCTTCTTCAATGGACAATGCTTTTCTTGCCATAACTTTGGTCACAAAGCAGCTCAATGTGTTGCGTATAAAACAATCATGACAAGGGAAGCTCAAAAACAAAGAAGTATGACAGGGATTACAAAAAGGACCTATAACAACTTTTCAGCTCTTGAAAATGAAGTTGAATGTTCTATTTGCAATAATTTTGGACATGAAGACTTTGAATGCAGAAGCAGGTTTCCGGAAAGAAAGGTACAAGAACAGAAAAAAGAACAAGCCTCAGGCACCAAAACATGGAAAATAAAGGAACCTCAAACAGAAAGATGTGGGATAGCATTTTATGCAGAAGGACAAGAAAATCTATGGTACATTGACAGTGGATGTTCGAAGCATATGACAGGTGATAAAGAAAAACTTGAATCTTATTCTAATTTAGAAAAGGGAAAGAAAGTCTCTTTTGGAAATGATACTCCTGCAACTATAAAAGGAAAAGGTATTGCTCCTTTAAAAGAAGATGTTAAGGCTGGAAATGTTTTGTTTGTTGATGGACTAAAGCATAATCTACTAAGTGTAAGCCAGATGTGTGATCAAAGAACCGAGGTTATATTCAGATCAAATGGATGTCTTGTTCGTGATCTTGATACAGGTAAAACAATTCTCAAAGGAAAAAGAACTCCAAATAATCTATACATATTTGATGAAGGACAACAACAATGCTATCTAAGCAAGGATGAAGAGCACTGGTTATGGCATCGAAGGTTGGGACATCTAAGCTTCTCACAAATAAGGAAAGCTTGCAAATATCAGGCAGTTCGCGATCTTCCAGATATCAAAATTCCTGACAACACCATATGCAGATCATGTCAGTTTGGAAAACAAACCAGAACTAACTTTCCAGAGAAAGAAGGATCAGCCAGCATGCCTCTTGAACTAGTACATACAGATGTATGTGGACCTTTCAGAAAAAGAACACCTAGAGGAGAGGAATACTTGATATTATTTATTGATGATTTCTCCAGGTTTGTTTGGTTAGGACTTATGAAGCACAAAGATGAAGCTTTCGAAAAATTCAAATCCTTCAAAGTTTTGGTTGAAAATGAATCAGGTCACAAAATTAAGTGCCTCAGATCCGACAGAGGTGGGGAATTTACTTCAAATGAATTTTTCGATTTCTGTGATGAACATGGGATAAGGAGAGAATTTTCTACAGCTAGAACTCCTCAGCAAAATGGAGTAGTGGAAAGAATGAACAGAACAATCCAGCAAATGGCTCGTGCTATGCTTGATGAATCAGGAACTCCTGCAACCTTCTGGGGTGAAGCTGCACATGCAGCAGTTATTATTCTCAACAAGACAAATGTCCGAGTGAACAGCACTCAAACTCCTCATGAGCTCTGGAGTGGTAAAACTCCTTCGGTAAAGCACTTCAAAATCTTTGGGAGCAAATGCTATATCAAGAATACTGAGGAGCAGCTTGGCAAACTTGATCCTAGAGCAGATGAAGGAATTCTTCTTGGCTACTCTCCACATAGCAAAGCATACAAATGCTACAATAAAAGACTTGGCAGAATTGTTGACAGCATTGATGTAGTGGTTGATGAGAAGGGATACATTCCTAGGCAAATACATCGTGAAGACATCGAAGAAGATGAAAGCTACCCTCAAAGACAGAATGATGAAGAAGAAGAACCACAAGAACAATCTCAAGAAGGACCTCACGAAGAAGCAGAAGAAAGAACAAGAATAGAAGAAAAGACTCCATCCAGATATGTTCAAAAGAACCATCCAGAATCTCAAATCATGGGACAGAAAGAAGCAGGTATACAAACTAGAAGAACAGTTGCAGAAGCTTCAAGTTATTTGGCATTACTCTCCTCTACTGAACCACAAAATGTGAAAGAGGCATGCAAAGATGAATGTTGGGTGAAAGCAATGGATGAAGAACTTGAGCAAATCGAAAAGAACAACACTTGGGAGCTGGTTCCTAGACGAAAGGATAAGAACGTTATCGGAACAAAATGGGTTTTCAAAAATAAATTGAATGAAAATGGAGAAGTAATTAGAAACAAAGCCAGACTTGTTTGTAAAGGGTATGCGCAGCAAGAAGGAATAGACTTTGAAGAAACTTTTGCTCCTGTTGCAAGACTTGAGGCCATCCGAATGTTTCTTGCTCTCTCAAGTTGTCAGAACTTCAAAGTATTTCAAATGGATGTGAAATCAGCCTTTCTGAATGGAGACTTGGATGAAGAAGTGTACATTGAACAGCCAGATGGGTTCATTCTTGGAAACGATCCAAATCTTGTATGCCGATTAAAAAAGGCTCTCTATGGTCTCAAACAAGCTCCAAGGGCTTGGTACTACCGGTTGGACAAATATCTTCATCAACAAGGTTTTTCAAAAGGTTCAGCAGATAGCAATCTTTATATAAAAGTTGAAAATGACAAATTACTAATACTTGTTGTGTATGTAGATGACATTATTTTTGGCAGCAATGAAGAAGCTATGAGTCAAAGCTTTGCCTCGGTCATGCAGAAAGAATTTGAGATGTCCTTGCTAGGAGAACTGACATACTTCCTTGGTTTGCAAATCCAACAAAAGAAAGGAGGAATCCTTTTATCTCAAACCAAGTATCTCAAGCAGATTTTGAAGAAATATGGCATGGAAGATGCAAAACCAGTATGTACACCCATGGTCACAGGATGTAGTCTCAGTGCAAATGATGAATCTGCAGCAGTACATCAACCAACCTACAGATCTATGATTGGAAGTTTACTATATTTGACAGGTACCCGACCAGACATCATGCATGCAGTTGGAATAGTTGGAAGATTTCTGGCAAACCCAAAGGAGACTCATCTTCAAGCAGTGAAGAGAATTTTCAAATATCTTCAAAGGACTCAAAATTATGGCTTATGGTATCCTAGAGATACATATCTCACTCTTCATGCTTATACATATGCAGATTGGGCAGGAAGCGTGGATGACAGGAAAAGCACAAGTGGTGGTGCGTTCTTTATGGGTCCCAGACTGGTATCTTGGTTCAGCAAGAAACAGAGTTCAATTGCCTTGTCTACAGCTGAAGCGGAATATGTTGCTGCTGCATCTTGTTGCACCCAACTTCTTTGGATGATGCAGACTTTGCAGGATTATCAAATCACTTGTACACCTCCTATTCCTATCTTATGTGACAACACAAGTGCAATCAGCATCTCAAAGAATCCGGTTATGCATTCAAAAACAAAGCACATACCAATCAAGTACCATTTTCTCCGGGAACAAGTACTTGAACAGAAGGTCAAGTTGGAGTATGTTCCTTCTAAGGAACAAGTTGCTGATATTTTCACCAAACCGTTGCCCAGGGACACTTTTGAATACCTCAGGCAAAAGCTGGGGGTTGTTGATGCATCATCTTACTATTGATCATCTTCCTATTGGTGGTATAGGCTCAGGGGGAGCACATAATGCATTGTTGGCATTATGGAGAAGGAGATCTTGGAAAAATCTGCAATATGTCTCTATCTCCTTCATGATGGATTTCTGGTTACAGATCTGGAGAAGCATGGGCATAGGGGGAGCATACCCTTTGCCCTTGATGTCAAAGGGGGAGAATGATGAAGCTGAAGATTATGTGGTTGCCATCAAGTCCAAAGGGGGAGTTTGTTGGCATTATGATTCAGGTGTTGTCCTTGATGGCAAACTCATTCAGGTGATAAATCAAGAAGGACGCAGGAAATATGTTCAGCAAGTGCGTCCCCGCAGGTAGACCATGCAGAACCCGCGTCCAGGGACGCAGGCCAGCCGTTCAGGAGGTGCGTCCGCCCAGTGCACACATTTCAAGACAGAGAAAAGCACGTGGGGGTTTCTTGTGTGGTATCTAGCCGACGGTTTTGTGTTTCTATGGTGTCGGCCCGTGGTATTGTTCCATGCTTTGGGGAGAAGCTTGCCTATATAAAGCAAAGGAGTTCATTTGGATTGAGCATCATCTTGGTTGAATATCTCTTGGTGAGATCTAGTCCAAATCTATAAGGGCGAATCTTCTAATGGACTATGATCTATATGGCGCATGATCAGATCTGTGGATCTGAGTGTTTGGGTTGGTTCTGAAGTCCTCTTATCTTCTATATCTGAAGGGACGCAGATTCAGTGAAGAAAAGGTGCGCCGGGACGCAGTACAGTAAAGGCTCAGGTGCGTCTCTGAGGCAAAAGACGCGGCGCGACTGTGGTATTGGGTGTGTCTCGGAAGCGAAAGACGCGGCGCGATAGTGTTGCTGGGTGCGTCGGTCGCAGAAAAGCAAAGAGGAACAGTGCGTCTGCACGCAGAACAGCAAAAGGTATACTGCGTCCAGTCGCAGGCCACAGAAAGAAAATATGCGTCCCTGTCTTAAGATGATCTGTTGACTGTATATTTCTGTTCATAAGGTGTTCTGGGTTGTTTCTGTAATTACTGATCTGATATCTGTAGTAGACTGTATCTGTTGTATACTTGTTGATCATTTGATTCTTCATGAAAAGAAGTAGGGGGTTGTAGCTCCCTTCCAGGAGAGACTGGAAAACGAGAGAGAGTTGTAGCTCTCTGCAGGTTGCAGCCTGCGTACTGGTAAAGGACTGCACCAGTACAAAATCATTGTAAAAAGAATTTCTTGAAAGAAGATAGAGACATATTGCAGCAGGTGGTTTTTCTCCCGCATTGGGTTTCCACCTTACATCTTGTGTTCTTTGGTGTGACTGTCTATTTTCTTTATTCATGCTCATTGTTTTATGGTACTGATATGCAAGAATAATTCAAAAGATCAAATAAGGAAGATTTGGTAAATTGCTAGATAATACTGATTCACCCCCCTCTCAGTATTATTTCCAACAACACATAACTACAGAATAGGTGAAGAAGATTGAGGCTCATGTGAAAAAACTATACAAGCTAGATGTGGACGATTGCGCTGCATTGAGCACAAAGGTAGAGAAGGTGCAGAGCCGCGATGTCGGTGAACTTTGGCATAGAAGACTTGGACATTTGCATCATGGCACTTTGAAGATCATGCAACAGATTAGCACAAGCCTCTCCAAAGGAGCACTAGAGCAGCAAGACACATGCAAAGGGTGTACCCTGGGGAAGTACACTAAAGTCACTTTCCATGATTGAGACAACATAGCACATGCAATCCTTGAAAGGATCCACTCTGAGATTTTTGAACCTTTCTCGACAACCTCCATTTCCAAGCACAAGGATTTTTTCATCTTTATTGAAGACTACTCGCTGAAGTGTTGGATCTTCTTCATGTGGAAGAAGGACGAGACATTCTCTAAGTTTTTAGTGTTCAAGGCACTGGTGGAGAAATAAACGGGCAAGAAGGTGAAGGCTCTCAGGACCAATAATGGAGGTGAGTGCATGTCGAATCAGATAAAAAATTTGTGCAAAAGAAGGCATTCAAAAAGAGTTGACATCACCCCACAACCCACAATAGAGTGTGGTGGTTGAGAGGAATAACCGAAGCATTGTGGGAGCAGCACGGGCAATGTTGCATGACCAAAGCCTACCTCTGCGCTTGTGGGCTAAAGTATGCAACATAGAGGTATATTTGTAGAATAGGGTTCCACATCAGATTCTTGGCATGATCACACCAGAGAAGGATTTCTTGGGGAGAAAGTCAGATGTGTCACACTTTAGGATATTTGGAGTCTCACTTTATTGCCATGTCTCCAAAGAATCAAGGAAGACGCTACAACCAACAACATAGTTGGGGGTATTTGTGGGTTACAAAAAAACTCCCCCAAACTACCATGCGTATTTTCAATCTCTCAGAATGACAGTTGTACGATGTGAAAATTCGATTACCCGAATCACCACTACAACAACTGATTAAGTTCCTTCTATATGTTAATTACTGAACAAATTATTTACTGTTTCCTACAGTAAACACCGAAACTAATACACTGTAGTATTCACCAATTAAATTATAAGCGGAGACAAGAAACTAAGAAAGAAAGAAATACACAACACATTACACTGTTTTTTTTGGAAAAATGTCCCTGAAAAAACCCAATGCGGGAAAACCAATGCAACAACTAAGGGTTTGTATTATTAAGCAGTAGTTTTTTTGAACACAATATTTGGATGCCTTGTTGGCTATACAGTACAAAGAATATCACTGACAGAAGATTAGTGAGAAATACCTCACACTATCACTGGTGATCCTGACTGAACCAGCCACAGTATGGCTAGTCCCTTGCTGCCTCTACGTAGTCAGTGCGTAGTCCCAACGTCATAGCTCTTAGGGACTGCGTCACTCCCTCTGTTGATTGATTTTCCTCTCTAAGGCTTTGATTCTATCCTTTTGATCTCACACCCTGACTTCTGGCTTCCGACTTCAGAAATCAACCTCTCCAGCAAAAATACGGATCCCCTCAAGGCTTTGTGCTACCTCTACGTCAGCCTACGCTAGCCATTGTAGCCTCCACACTGCCTCTCCCGGATCTCTCTCTACCTCCTCTGCTGAGTATTCCCAGATTAGGAGAAATCTCCAACAGGAACTATCCTTGCCCCTCTCTGCAAGAAATCACTTCAAATTTTTCTGGCAATTGATGTGTTGCTCACTTCATAAATTTGATCTCTAATCTCCCACAGGATCTGATTTCCAAATGCCCATCAAGCCTCTTCTTATAGTCCTTTTGTTGAGAACCAATGGCCCAGATTGGATACTAATCAATGAATTAGATCATTTCGGCTCGATCTTCATCTTCTTCTAGAAGTTTCACCCCAGTTAGATTAATACCCTTTAATTATTTTAATTTCCTAAGTTTAGACTTAAGCCTCCATTAAAAATATTTAATTATTTTAATAAAACTGTCTATAGGTGGAATTTCCCAAAACAAATTTTGGGTATTGTGGAATATATGTGTGCAATCCTCCTTGCAAACTTTGAGGCTTAGAGTGCATCCGATGATACCAGAAATCAACACTCCCTTTTAGCGAGGAATGTGCTCTAATAATGCAACCTACTAAAGCATCACCCTTCTATGTAACATCTCCCTCTGCATTGATGATGTCTGACATCGCTACCCACCAACTAATGCACAAATGTTGCATCTGTACTTTTGTTGACACTGCCACTTCCAACACTACATTTGTACTGCAACCCTCATAATTTTTGCATTTGTGCTAGTATTGGCACTGCCACTGCAACTGCCAACACTGCAACATGTTGACATCGGCGAATGTTTTCTATGCCAACAAGGGGAACTAACCCGATCGAAGACCCCAATTAAATCTGCTTTTGTTTGGAATGGCCAGTTCCAACAGGTTTTAAAGAATCCTGTAAACTGTTATAGGTGTTGAAAGATTGCTTCTCGGAGGAAGACTTCCATTAAATCAACAAAAGAAACAACTAACCTATATGTATCAAATCCTATCTACACTAATTTTAACTACTTATGCTAATCCTAACTATTCTAATCTATCTTGCAGGAGCATAACAAAAGAGATTAAACATCATATATAGATTCCAAGTCCAAATGAATCAATTGTTGGTCCACAGATGAACAAGGTTGTATTAAATCTTTATTGAAATCTAATTACTTATACAAGAATACACATTCCCTTCCATACAAATAACACTTGCAACTGATGTTTAACAAGGTTTCAAATCAGAAACCGCTCATGAATTAACCATGGTAACAAATCACATTTGAATAACCAAGACTAGTCACGAACTCTCTGTTATCAATAAACAAAACACATTTATATTTATCCTAGCAACAACAGTGTGATTCTAAACACATAAAAGAAAGAAAATAGATCTGAAGAAAAAAAAAAGGGCTCTTTCGCAACCAAACAGTCTTCTTTATTCACCATAAATCGAAAATAGTTATACCCCAAAAAAAGTCCTCCCTTCATCTCCAGAGGTAATATTTTGCTGAAGGAACTGACCCTCCATCTTCCCTTAACCTTTCACCTCCCTTCTCTTTTCAATATACAAATCAGAGTATACAATCGTAGAACGGTCGGTGTAACCGCTAACACGTAGAGGGCATATCTACTGGAGCGCTTCATTCCCTGTGGAAATGAATAGACGTTGATTAATAGAGAATGACTGCGTGTCATTTCTTCGCACCTGTATTGAGCGGGTGTTATTCCCTATCATTTCTTGAAGAAAATTGAAGACACTGCGCTCATCATCCCACATCTGGCATGATTGAAGGTGTGTTTGGAGGTAATAACATCTTGATGTATCAATGTTGTGCTTCCTCTTGACATGGCGCGTGCCTCCATTATGCACTATGGCAGTTCATATCCTTTTCTGCAGAATATGTCTTTGCAATATTGACACTGGTGGTGCAGAGGTGTCATCTTGATATAAATCGCCTTTATCCGCTACCGGGTCCACTCGAACTCACCTACAGAAATAATTCATATTAGCTATGATTATGAGAACTATGACAAACATGCTTACAAACAAACCTTGCATTCAGCCATAGTTTCTATTTATTCTTGCAACGTAGAGCAACTATAATTATCAGACCACCGAACCTACTGTGACATGCTCTCTTGTTGCCCACAATATGCATTCTTACTCATGGATTGCTTTAGAAATGCTTCACAAGCAGACCATTCACTCCACGGGATTTTCCTTTGAAAACCCGGACCACAACATTTTATCGAAATACATGGGAAAACAGGGGAAAACCCACGGTTAAACTGTTATCACTTAAGAATTCTAATGCCAAAATTTCTCATACTAGCTTGATGACAAAGGTCGGTGCTAGTCTAAGTTTATTTTTTTTGTTTTTTACTTAGAGTCTAAGTCTTAGGGGGTCTTGAGTCAAGTATGCATTCTCCTTCATCACTGTTCATTCTCATTCATCACCGGTCTCATAGCCATGTGTCAGTTTGGTTTAAAAAATTACTATGTACCACAAAGCCTTTTAGGTGATTTCGTAGCGCATGTAACCATCCTGAAGTGTTTTCGCAGCGCATTAATCCTTTTTGACAGTTTTCGCAGCGCAAAAGTCCTTTAGGTGATTTCGCAGCGCGATAGTCCATTAGGTGATTTCGTAGCGCGATACGTTATTAGGTGATTTCGCAGCGCATAATTCAAAATTTACACTGACCGCGCTGCGAAATCAGATATTTGTGCATTCCACAACGAATCTTTCCCAACTGTCAAATCTGTTAAGTTAATCTATGGCTGCGTCATTCATTGTCAGTTTGTGCACTCCACATATCACGTCCAACCGCTTATCTCCATTATTACAACCACCAGGTACATTGATACACACGGAATACAAGTTCCAAGGAAAGCCAGATATGCACAGTTTTAATGATGATTGTAAGCCTTGCATGAGAAACAAATCTGCAAGATTTCGATTTGAAAAAACATTTTCATCAAGCAAGGCAGCTATCAGGAGAGGCAACAATTCAAGCGAGGCAGCTATCAGGCGAGGCAGAGTTTGGAGTTTGAGCAGCGCTAGCATTTCCAGCCTCCATTACACTGAATCTTCATGGAGGGATTGGCAGAAAGGAAAGATCACAGATCAGGAAAATTTCTGAGAAATGAGCCTGAAGGTTTAGACATAACCTTGAAGAACAGAGAAGTCGAGCATGCATTTAAACAAGCTGGATGTTGGAAGTTTTGCAAGAAGCTTTACGGAGGTCATGCACAAGTTACTAAGGAATTTGCATTGAATTTCACAAGACTAAACTCAAAGGTTGGCATGCTGGAATTCCAGGTCTCACCAGAAATGATATCCACAGTTACAAAAATTCCAAGAGGGCAAGAAAATTGGTTCAAGAATTTCAAATTTGACATGAACCCATGCAAAGAATTTCTAAAGCAGGAGTTCATTAATTCAGATTTGAGCAAGTCTGTTCCTAGAAGTTATGTCAAAGAATCATATGCCCATTTGCTTACTTGTATAAAGAAGTATCTGACCTGTGAAGGGAGATATAACAAAGTGTACTCATACCATTTTAAACTTCTGTTGCATTTCATAGGAAAAACATCTATTGGTCTACCTTTTTACTTATTTTGCAGCTTAAGTAAAATGTGTGACAAGGTACAACTGAGAAAAGAAGCTTGTGAAACTTCATTGTTCCACCATGGCTTGGTTAAGTTGATTGTTCTACATGAACTCCAGAGGGTAGGCAGAGACTGGGACACATTCATATTCATGTCCGGTTTCAAGAGCAAGACCGGTCTCAGCCCTCAAGCTGCAAAAGAACCTTCAACAACAACCGGTCCTCAAGCAGAAACAAGAGCCAAGAGGTTTTCAAAGTTAAAGGCAAGGAAACAAGTAAGAGAATCTACCAAGCCACTGACTATTCAGGATACACCCCAGTAGTCAATTAAAGAGAAAACTCAGGTCAAAGAAACTGCACATGAATCAAGCACAGGTGGAGGAGTTCAAAGAAGAAGGACTAGGAGCCAGGTGGCTAAAGAAAAAGGTAAGTCAGTGAGTATTGAAGAAAGCCCTGTTTCAAAGGGAGACTTAAATGATTTATTGCAAGCAATTGACATTGAAGAGTCCCCACTAGTTCAAGCTGAGTTGATACAGTCAGGAAAAGAGGAGGCTAAAAGGGTCAAAGCCTCAAAGAAACTCAAGTTTGATGATCAAGTTGATCAATTTGTTTTTAAGCCCAGGAGACCCATAAAAAGGAAGTTCAAACAAGTACAGGAGGTACCACCAAGAGCTGATGAAACAGGGGATGTAACTCGGCCTCGTGAAAGAAAGGATAAAAACAAAACAATTGCCATTCAAGAAGAAGGTAGTGTGGAAGACTTGAAAAGGAGATTGGAATCTACCAACTTTGAGATTGCTAAATTGAAGAAAGCTGCTAGGAAATTTGCAGCTAAGGAGGCTTATTTCAACCAAATGCAGGCTTGGTGGGAGGACCAAACATTTCAAATTCCTGAGGTGGTTGATTTAATGTGCAATTCCGTAGCTGGACTACTCCTGCAATAAAAGAAGCTCAATTTATCAGAAAAGTCAATACAAACCTCAGGTCTGGGATCAAAGTAATGAAGACACAAATTGAAGACTTAAATATACAATTGAGCCAGCGAAAAGAATCTCCATAAAGAAATCTCACTTCAAGTAAAGACATGTTTCAAAGTTTTGATGGTTTTGCTTGGTATAATCTTTTCAAACATTCCCATTCAGTTTTTGAAGGTCTTGGAACAGTTAAAAGAATGTTTACACAGCAAAGTGCTCAAATAACAAAGTTTTGGGTTGAAACTATGATTTTTGAAACAACTCAGCAGTTTCGTAGCGCGCTATGAAACTGCTGAAGCTAAACAATCCAATATAAATCAACCGGTTTTGAAACATAAGCGGGAATTTTGAAAGGGAAATATCAACTTTAAATTTTTGTCATAAAGTGAGCACATTTACCACATTTCAAAATAAGTCAAAACAGCTTGAAAGAGTTTTTGCCTTTACACATAAAAGAGGTGGACAACACATCAAGGACATGGCCATCTGTTACATTTTGGATAAGCAAGGCTAAAGGACATGCTTCTTTGGATTCGAAAATTTTGAGGCAAACTAAAGACCGATGAGCAAGGGTAGTTTCCTATGTTTCAGGGAAATGGAGAAGATGTGACAGTGAAGACCAGCATGGAGTTTTGAAGATTCATCACAGCCAAACTAAAAGGGGACCAGATGTCAAAGGACGAGAATGATTGTAATCAAGGCTATTATTAGCATAGTATGGAGTTAGAATCCTACTTGATTTAGATCTCTAGTTGCAGTTTGTTACATTAAATAGGCAGTTAAAAGTTGAACAGGTGTCATTAGAAATAGATTTCGAGTTCCCCTCAGGTTTGAGGAGGAATCTCAGTCAAGTAGAAGAACTTTATAAATAGGAGAAAAGGAAATGTAAAAGGGGTTGGAAGTTTATGTAAAAAAAGCATTGTTGTCAAGCTTATGTAAAGACTCTGTTTCTTTTGGTAATACAGTAAATGGCTTTTGCTGCTCAAGAATCATAGTGACTTCAATGTATGAATTCCTCTTGTTGTCTTTCATGTTGTCTATAGTATTATGAGTACTTGATTACTTAGAAATCACTTGCAGTGTTCTAATTTCCTTCATATGCTCATATACTGTCCCTTTTGTGTCTGTTGTACTTTATCTATATTGAAGTCTGAATGCCTTGATTTTATTGCAAATCCAATTCATTGTTAATGCTAAATGACATATGACTCCATGAGCCCAATGGATGCTTGTTAATTTAGATTTTACCAGCCTCATTCCTATTTGTTTCATAAAGAGTTAGCCATCTCAATTATAATCACAAACCTTAAATCCTTTGAGAGAGCCCTCTCAGGCTAAGGAGGCTAAGCCTTAGCTAAAAGATTGGTCTGAAACAGTTACTTGAAGTCTTCCTGGTCTACAGCCTTTCAGGGCCTGATTTTGAGATAACATAAATCATAAGGCCGAACTTCAAATAATATACCCCAGGATCTATAATCATCATCGGGTCTGCTAATCGCATCGCGCCTTATGTTTAAGCCCTGTGCTTTGCCGATTGCTCTTTGTGATAGGTCGGGCCCGAAATATATATGTGCCACAGTTAATAATGTCGGCAGGTCTGCCATATCGCATCGCGTTTTATATATAAGCCTTGGGCTCCACTGGTTGCAACTTGCGATGGGCTCCGGACCCAAAAATGTATATTTTGCGCTTAATAATATCGGCGGGTCCGCCATATCGGGGAATGGCTTGTGTATGGGCCTCGGGTTCTGCCAATTGCGATTTGCGATTGGGGAGCAGACCTGAACAATATATATGTTGTGGTTAATGATCTCGGCAGGTTCAGTAGATCGCAGTGCGCCTTATATACATGCCTTGGACTCCGCCGATTGCGATATGCAATGGGCTCCAGACACGAAATAAATATGTGTTATGGTTAATAATGCAGCGGGTCCGCCATTTTCGGAACGTTGAAGCTTGGGCTTTGGGTCTTGACAAGGTGCAATTGCAATTTGCGATTGGAGGTCTGATCGCATCGAATTTATTCATAAGAGGTAGACCTTTCCCTAGATCAATGCAATATGCAATATGGTATGTAATGAGCCGACCAACGATTGTGATAAGTGATAAAAGCATGCAAAATGTGTGAAGACCAAGGCAAGGCGGAAAAGGTAAGATTTATGTGCATGTTGTATAGTATTTCTATTATCAAGGCATTGATATAGAAATAAGGACGCGATGGGAGGATTTGAGGGTTGAAAAGTCCCGATGAATGATATGAATGAAGGGCTGGAAAGGGTTATAGATGAATCATGCGGCAAAGATTTATTAGGGGCCTTAACCATTAAGAATTGAAGATTTGACTCGGCACAGAGTTGAAATCCCTGGGATAAGAATAGATCATTTGGAGAATTATCATTCGGGGAAATGAAAGAGCAAACTTCTAGGGGACCCATTCAAATTTGCTTCCAGAGCAAGTTTTAATAGGGTGGTGGTTGTGGCCACAACAAATGGAGAGCCATTGGGCGAACCAATTATCTTTGTTTCCAAATAAACCTTGGATCAATAGAACACCGGGGTGTTAAAATAAAAGCAAACTATATAGATGGACAGGGATGGGTTCCACTTCAACATTAATTGCTTCAGGTGGGATAAAGACAAATAGCTTCAACTTACTGATAGGGTTTTGACAGGCATTCTCCAATGGTAGTATTATGGGATTTATTGACCCTCCTTTACCTGTTTTCTACTTTCAAAAATCCTTTCGGGGCCATTACCGGTCTGCCAATACCTGTTTAGGTGTGTACCTCAGCTCTTTATTGCTCATCAATCTTGATGTAGATATATTTATTTGCACTTTATGTAAGAATTTTAGTGCTATACTTTCGTGTGATTGAATGGGGCGCAGTCATGGATCATGCCATATTTTTAAACCGCTTAAGCAAGGTTGGGTTTGCTATGTCAGCCGGTACTCTGAGTCCAACAATAGTCCCTACTCTAACTGGCTTCCCAAACAACCTGTCCTTCCAGATTGGCACAAGGACTCAACATTTCATTTTCTTTTAAATAAGTCCTTCCAGTTTCAGGCACAAGGACTAGAGCACGATTGGATTTTCCATAGGATATATGACAGTGAGCTTAGCCCATGAAAGGAGGTTTACTTGTAGATGACAGGTATTGGAAAACTTAGTGTGGTGGACGGGACCAATGGAGAATATCTGCAAACCTTACAAGCAAGTATAGGCTAGGTCTAAGTGGAATTTTAAAAATGCAGCATTCCACCATGCCAGTCCAGCTGTGGTTACACATTTTTTTCATTTTATAAAGATGCCCCTACATGCTCCAGGTATCCAGGTTATCAACAGATCCTTCCTAGTTCCCAACAGATGCTAATGAGTGGCTTCGATTTAAATTCCACCACTGATTTTTCAGTTCTCATAGGCTTATTGAAAGTTTGTTTGATTTGCAAGGTAACGATGAATTTAGGATCGGTAAACTCATCAGCAGGTTAATGAGGGAGGTAAAAGCTGAAGGTGGAGAATGAGGGAAATCTGAAGAGAGTTATAAAAGGTGAAAATGAGACCGGAGGACCAAAATTAGTTGGCTGAACAGGGCTGGAATTCAAAAAAGAAGGAAAATAAACTTTGTGGAAAAAACAAGAACAAAAGGGACAAAAATATAACTAAGCTAACAGCAAAATAAAATGAATCCTAAACTACTCAGGGGGTAACCACCATGTGGTGGCTACTGGAAGTATCTCTTAAGATGTTGGCCATTAACAGGGAGTTTTTCAGTTTCTCCCTGTAAAGTTTTCAATCTATAAGTTCCCTGACCAATTTTCTCCTCCACTTGAAATGGGCCCAACCATAAGTGTTGGAATTTCGTGTGCTTCCCTTTTGGCTCATTCAACCTGTCCCATTTCAAGACTAGCTCTCCTACTTCGTAACCTTTATCTCCTGCTAGATGACGGTCAAACCATCTCTTTACAATCATTTGGTGATTTCTAAATTTATTTCTCACTTTATCTCTCAATTCCTCCAGCCTCACTGGTTGGTTGATCCTTTTTTGAAGGCTGAAGGAGTCCCTCTCGAAGCTTGGGAGAGTTGTAAAGAGGGCAGCATAACATTAGGAGGCAAAATGGCTTCTTGTCCATAGACGAGGAAGTATGGGGAGTTTCCTAATGCTAATTTTGGAGTGACCATATCAGCCCAAAGGGTGTTTGTTAGAGCGTTGTGCCAATTCCTATGGTTGACGGCAAAAGATTTGCGGATTATGCAGATGAGGTTTTTATTTGAGGACTTTGCAACTCCATTTCCTCGGGGGTAATAGTTTGATGCATACCTTATGTGAATTGATTTATCAATAGAAAATTCAGTCAATTTCGGTGATGAAAAGTAAGAGGCATTGTCAAATATGATAGCATCAGGGATGCCAAACCTGCTAATAATAAATTTCTCAATAAATAATATTACCTTGTCTTTGTTTACTTTCCGAAGCAGGATGGATTCGGTCCATTTGGTGAAGTAGTCGGTCGTCGTGAATATATACTTATGCTGCTGTGAGGAGTTCGGAGTGATCTCACCTATGACATCTAGGCCCCATTGTTGGAACGAGCGATAGATCATAACAGGCCTGAGGGGAACAACTAGCTTTCTTTCTCGTCCTGCAGCAGTTTGACATACCTTGCATTTCCGAGCGTAGGCATGCGAGTCTATAAACACTATGGGCCAATAATATCCAACTCTTAATATTTTGTGAGCAGTGGTCTCTCCGCCATAGTGACCACCTGCTGGGCTGTCGTGCATTTCTTTCAAGACATGATCAGCATCATCCTTTTCCAAACACCTTAGCCAGATTCCATCATAATTTTTTCTGTATAATGTGTCATTGGCCAAGTGATACTGATTAGATTTCAATATGAGCACTCTCCTTTGTGATGCATCCATGTGTTCAGGACATGATCCCCGTGTGAGATAAAAGCGTATGTCGTAATACCATGACTCAGGATCCAAAAGGGCTTCCAACGTTTCGCGCTCACACATCAGCATCTCATTAATCCATAGGGGCTCTTCCCTGAATTCTACTTGTGCATTTTTCATGCTTTGTGCTTCTGGTTCTTTAGACACCCCTTCTTTATCCGCCAAGGCTTCTGTTGCTAGCCTACATAATTCCTCCCATCAAACTATCTTCATCGACTTAATCTCGAGGTCAAATTCTTGAAGTGTGGTTATCCAATTCCCTCTCCGTTCACCCATTTCTTTCTACATGAAGAGGGCTCTTATGGCAGGATGGGGAACGATTACTTTAGTCTTGGCCTTTAATAAATAAGGGCGGAAGTGTTTTATGGCTTTAAAAACCACAAAGCCTTGTTTCTCCACGTCTGGGTAGTTCAGTTCGGCTCCTTGAAGATTAGAGCTCATATAAGAAATAGGGACTTCATTGCCATCATCATTTTTTTGAGTGAGGATTGCGGCATATGAAACATCAGAAGTGAAAGTGTACAAGAAGAATTCCTTGTAAAAATTGGGGTTAACCAACGCAGGAGCTTCTGCGGTGGCCTCCTTAATTCGTTGAAACGATTTCTTAGCTTCATCACTCCACCTATACACAACGTCTTTCATCATTAGCTGCATGGGACGCACTATTTCTGTGAAACCTAAAACAAATTTCCTAACAAAATTAATTTTCCTAAAGAAAGATTTCATTGCCTTTTTATTTGCAAGGGGTTGTATTCTCATGATGGTCTCTATTCTTTCGGGATCAATAACAATCCCTTCTTTAGAGAGGATGTGACCCATTAGTTTCCCTTCTATAACTGCGAAAACGCTCTTCTTGGGATTCAACGATATTCCATATCTTCAGCATCTTTCGAAAATTTGTTTTAGGTGATAGATATGATCCCTTTTGTGATACGAAGACACGGTAATGTCATCCATGTATACTACTACTAATCTGTTAATCAATCCTCGGAAAGCTATGTCCATAGCTCTTTGGAATGTGGTGCCCACATTAATAAGTCCAAAAGGCATTTTATGGTATGCGTAAGTGCCCCATTTAGTGTTGAAGGTTGTCTTGAGTTGATCTCCATTCGCCACCAACACTTGATTATATCCCGAAAAACCATCCAATAGGGACAAAATTTCAGACCTAGAAACGCACTGAAGAATGTGTTCCATAGAATGGATAGGATAGTTATCTTTATGTGATGCTTTGTTCAGGTTTATGGAATCGATACATAATCTGATTTCTCCATTTTTCTTTCTTACTGGCATGAGATTGGCTACCCGACGGGTGTGCCTGACAAGAAAGATGATTTTGACGTCCAACATTTTGTTTAATTCTTTCTTCACCAATGGTTCCAGGCTTGGATGCATCTTGTGAAGCTTTTGTTGGTATGGATTAACATCCTTCTCCAATAGAATCACATGTTGCATAATGTTGGTATCAAAGGTTTTTAAGTCACCATATGTCCATGGAAAGACATCCTTGTATTCTTTAAACAGTTTAACAAACTCAACCCTTTCTTGTGGAGAGCATCTTGAGCCCAAGTTAACAATTTTTGGGTCTTCTTTGGTTCCAAGGTTAATTGAATCATACTTCATGGATGAGCTATGCGTTTTGCAGTTAGTCGCTTCTTGAATTTATCATGAAGGTCATACAAGTGCTCCATCTTGACAACTTGGGAATTATATTGGATTGATCTTTTTCCTCATCTTCCCTCTCATTCATAACCCTGTCATGCTCTTTTTCATCAATGACTGCATTTTTGAATGTCTTCTCACAGTGCAGGAACTCAAGGATTTGCTCGTCATCTTCGAACCCCTGCCAATTTGAGATGTTACCAGGCACGGATGGTCTGAAAATCAATTCAACATAACATTTATTCTTCTTTAATCTAAAATCAGGCAAAAGTTTTGCAGCCATACCAGCCATCAGATCAGCATCTTGGTTTTTCCCTCGAGGTAAGTATGTGATATTAAAAGAATAAAAACTGTCAATTAAGCTCCATACCTCATGTTGGTATCTTACCAGGTTTGGCGAATTGCAATGTATCATTTTCCTTACCTGGTCGACAATTATCTATGAGTCACCAAAAACTTTAAGATTTTTCACCTTCATATCAATGGATTTCTTCAGGCCCTGTAGCAAGCCTTCATATTCTGTTGTGTTGTTGGTGCATGCGAACTCCAACCAGCTGGCCATCAGATGTCGTTTCGCTTGCGGGTCAATGAGAATTCTCCCAACACCTGCACCTTCAAGGTAGTTAGGGCCATCAAAATAGAGTGTCCAAAATATATAATCTAATGTTACATCAATCGAACTGCTTTCTACGAAATTAGTCCTATCATCTACTATAATACACGATAATTCCTCAGTTGGGTTGCAAGGGAGAGCTTCCAACTGTGTGTTTGTCACAGTTTGTTCAACTATCTCTGCATGGAATTCTTTGAAACAAGTTTCGGTGGCACAAACGTCGAAACTATAATTCCCAAGGATAGAGTTGGTAAACATTACAAGTTCATTGGGGCCATTTAGTTCCGTCACCACATACTTCATGTATCTTTCTCGATCAACCCTCAGCATATCACCTTTTCCCTTCTAAGGCAGTGAGAGATGGGACCAATCAGTTGAGAAATATCCATTAGGTTTTGCTGACTAGTCCATACTAAGCAGCATTCCATAAGCCTCGAGTATGTTGACTACAACTATATCAATGACTTGTGTGTATTGTGGTTTAGTAACCATCCAAATTAGCACATCTTTCAATTCCCTAATTACTTTCACATTTGTCCTATCCAATTGCATAATTCGAGTTCCAGTTTTCTCGGGTATCGCATGAAGTCTTTTAGCAACAACGTAAGGCATCACAGTGGATGAGGCACTTAAGTCTACCAAGCAATTGTGGATGTTCATGTTGAAGATTTCAAATGTGATAAGGAAAGGGGGAGTCATGGATTTTGATTTCCTTCCTATCATGGCCGCACTGACATCTTGGGGGGTTCGATTCATTTTGGACAGAGTGGCTTCCATAGCTGATGGGGTTTGGGCTGTACTGGGGGTACTAACAGGTCTGGACACTGACTTCTTGGTTTGGCTACTCGGGATGGTGGGAGTTTTGCAATTTCATTCATTCATAGCTTTCAAAAGTAAGTCTCTTTGCTGCATTAACTTTAACAAATCGAAGTATATAATATTAGCTCG
Organism: Pinus tabuliformis; assembly: GCA_031772625.1. Classification (NCBI taxonomy): domain Eukaryota; kingdom Viridiplantae; phylum Streptophyta; class Pinopsida; order Pinales; family Pinaceae; genus Pinus; species Pinus tabuliformis. The sequence continues at coordinate 179,692,040 of CM062808.1, forward strand.
GGATTTCTTAAGATCATCCACAAATAGTGTAATCAATTTTATAAACAGGGTAGGGCAGAGTAAACATACCTATTTTTCCATTCTTAGATGGGATTTTACCATTTTGAGTTGCCTTCATTGCAGTCAGAGGTGTATTCTTTCTCTGGATAGTTTGCAACTATAATACTCTTGGAATCTCCACTAGGTTTACCCTTCTCAATAGGAACTTTGGGAGCGGATGGCTTCAAAGGCGAACATCTTTATTTGTTTGGTCTACAGGTTTCATCACGCCCGCAAGTGGTCCTTTGCTTCGCGTATGGATTTCATTAGTGTGGATTGCTGCCATACTATCTCCTTCGTCGTCAAAGTTCTCATTTGTATAGAAATCCCACAATACATTGATTTGAGATTCTTCGTCCAAGGGCTCTTCCACTTCGTATTCTTCCTCATTTTCTTGTTCTGGCTTCGGCTCCACTATAGGTTCTTCTTTGTTAAGGAGCAATTTGATAAGAGCCAGCTCTTCCATATTTAAATTCCCTTCATTGGGTGGAGCAGGTAACGCAAGTTGGCCATGACCACCTTTTGTCTTCTTACGAGAGAAAGGTTTGAAAGGTTTTCTGTTGTTATAATCTCCTCCATTCCCACTTGTACTCTCTCCAAAATTCCTTTTCATATCAATGACTATGTTTTTCAATTTCTTAATGATTCGATGCAAACCTTCCACATCTGTGGTGTCCCTTTCTTTGCCCTCAGCCACTTTGTTATCACTCCCATTATTCTTCTTGGATGACTGAGAGGCTTTCTTTCCTTCAGTTGTATGATGACATGCTGTGAGACTGATCATTTCATTCTCGACTTTTATTGCTTCATCGATAGCACCTTGTAAGGTTTGTGTGTTACTCCTCTTGACCCACATCGCAGTAGGGATAGGGAGAGCAATGATGTAGAATTCCATGAGCACCTCCTTAGTAGGTCTAGCATTAGCCGGGATTCTGTTGAACAAAGTGTTGAACCGGATGTTAAAATCCTTGACCTTTTCTTTGGCTTCCATTTTCAAATGGGATAGTTCTAAAACTAAGGCCGCAGGTGTTTTGTCATCGCCAAACTTGTCTAAGAAGGCCTTGAAAGGCGACCCAAGTGGTGATCGATCCTAATCTCAAGCTAAAGGACCATGTGGAGGCCGCTCCAATCAGGGTAAAAGGGAACAAGCGACATACCACATCTTCATCGGCTACCCCCAACATGTGCATGGCCAGGAAGAAAGAGTGAATATGGTTATTAGCAGTGTCTCCCCACTCAGGGTTGAATTTAGGCAATACTCTTTCTGCATTCTTGGGTAAGGGGTGCTACTGCCCAAGTACTGCTACGACATCCTGAGCGAGCCAGGGAGGGACTGCTCCCGGGGGAGGTGGGAGTTGGTTCCTACCCAGTTGAAGTTGATTCCCACTTGGAAGAGGAACGTTAGCCATATTATGGATAGGGAGGTTCTGGTCGAAGGTGTCTTCGAGGCGTTCTTTATTAGGATTTCCCAAATCGTCCCAGGGATTACCTTCAGAGAGTGGATCCTCAGGAATTTCTTCCCAAGGGGTGTCGATACTTTGCAAGGATTATAGCACAATATCTTCAAGAGAAGGGGTTGTAGATGTCTCTTCGTTTATGGAACAGATCCTTGGCTTTCTTTTAGTTGGCGGAGCTAAAGCATGAAAGATGGGGAGCTGAGAGAGGGAACGAGCGTAAGCCCAATTAAGTACTCTGACTGGTTGTTCCTGAGTGACAAGATACTCCCACAGTGTCTCTTCTTCGGGTGACCAAAGCACGAGACTTAGAGGGATCTTTGTTTCTTCGAAATGAGGCTTTTCCAAACAGGAAGAAGGATATTTTCAACCTTTATGCTCCATGCATTAATCTTGTCGAGTCCATGCGTGACACTTATAGATGGAATCATAAAAAGATGTGGATGGCGGTTCAGGCCCTCCTTCTAGCACTAATTTGTTGACATCGGCAAATGTTCGCTATGCCAACAAGGGGAACTAACCCGATTGTAGACCCCAATTAGATCTGCTTTTGTTTGGAATGGCTAGTTCCAACGGGTTTTAAAGGATCCCGTAAACTGTTATAGGTGTTGAAAGATTGCTTCTCGGAGGAAGACTTCCATTAAATCAACAAAAGAAACAGCTAACCTATATGTATCAAATCCTATCTACACTAATTTTAACTACTTATGCTAATCCTAACTATTCTAATCTATCCTGCAGGAGCATAACAAAAGAGATTAAACATCATATATAGATTCCAAGTCCAAATGAATCAATTACTGGTTCACAGATGAACAAGGTTGTATTAAATCTTTATTGCAATCTAATTACTTATACAGGAATACACATTCCTTTCCATACAAATAACACTTGCAACTGATGTTTAACAAGGTTTTGAATCAGCAACCACTCATGAATTAACCATGGTAACAAATCACATTTGAATAACCAAGACTAGTCACGAACTATCTATTATCAATATGCACAAAAACAAAACACATTTATATTTATGCCAGCAACAACAGTCTGATTCTAAACACATGAAAGAAAGAAAATAGATCTGAAAAAAAAAAGGCTCTTTCTCAACCAAACAACCTTCTTTATTCACCATAAATCGAAAACTATTCTAGCCCAAAAAAATTCCTCCCTTCATCTCCGGAGGTAATATTTATGCCGAAGGAACTGACCCTCCATCTTCCCTTAACCTTTCACCTCCCTTCTCTTTTCAATATACAAATCAGAATATACAATCGTAGAATAGTCGGTGTAACCACTGACACGTAGAGGGCATATCTGCTGGAGCGCTTCATTCCCTGTGGAAATGAATAGACGTTGATTAACAGAGGATGATTGCATGTCATCCCTTTGCACCTGTATTGAGCGGATGTTATTCCCTATCATTTCCTGAAGGAAACTGAAGACACTGCGCTCATCATCCCACATCTGGCATGATTGAAGGTGTGTTTGGAGGTAATAACATCTTGATGTATCAGCGTTGTGCTTCCTCTTGACATGGTGTGTGCCTCCATTATGCACTATGGCGGTTCATATCCTTTTCTACAGAATATGTCTTTACAATATCGACACCGATGGTGCAGAGGTGTCATCTTGATATAAATCACCTTTATCTGCTACCAGGTCCACTCGAACTCGCCTGCAGAAATAATTCATATTAGCTATGATTATGAGAACTATGATAAGCATGCTTACAAACAAACCTTACATTCAGCCACAATTTCTATTTAATCTTGCAACGAAGAGCAACTATAATTATCAGACCACCGAACCTACTGTGACATGCTTTCTCGTTGCCCACAATATGCATTCTTACTCATGGATTGCTTTAGCAATGCTTCACAAGTAGACCATTCACTCCACGGGATTTTCCTTTGAAAACCCAGACCACAACATTTTATCGAAATACATGGGAAAACACGGGAAAACCCACGGTCGAACCATAAGGCCGAACTTCAAATAATATATCCCCGGATCTATAATCATCGTCGGGTTTGCTAATCGCATCGCGCCTTATGTTTAAGCCTTGGGCTTTGCCGATTGCACTTTGTGATAGGCCGGACCCGAAATATATATGTGCCACGGTTAATAATGTCAACGGGTCTGCCATATCACATCGCGTTTTATATATAAGCCCCAGGCTCCACTGATTGCGACTTGCGATGGGCTCTGAACCCGAAAATGTAAATGTTGCGCTTAATAATATCGACAGGTCCACCATATCGGGGAACGCCTTGTGTATGGGCCTCGCGTTCTGCCGATTGCGATTTGTGATTGGGGAGCGGACCCAAAAAATATATATGTTGTGGTTAATGATCCCGGTGGGTCCGGTAGATCGCAGTGCGCCTTATATACATGCCTTGGACTCCGCCGATTGCAATATGCGATGGGCTCTAGAGCCGAAATAAATATGTGTTATGGTTAATAATGCCGGCGGGTCTGCGATTTGCGAAACGTTGAAGCTTGGGCTTTGGGTCTCGACAAGGTGCAATTGCGATTGGAGGCCTGATCGCATCACATTTATTCATAAGAGGTAGGCCTTGCCCTAGATCAATGCAATATGCAATATGGTATGTAATGAGCCGACCAACGATTGTGATAAGTGATAAAAGCATGCAAAATGTGTGAAGACCGAGGCAAGGCAAAAAAGGTAAGATTTATGTGCATGTTGTATAGTATTTCTATTATCAAGGCATTGATATAGAAATAAGGACGCGATGGGAGGATTTGAGGGTTGAAAAGTCTCGATGAATGATATGAATGAAGGGTTGGAAAGGGTTATAGATGAATCACGTGACAGATATTTATTAGGGGGCCTTAACCATTAATAATTGAAGATTTGACTCAGCACAGAGTTGAAATCCCTGGGGTAATAACAGATCATTCCGAGAATTATCATTTGGGGAAATGAAAGAGCAAACTTCTAGGGGACCCATTCAAATTTGCTGCTAGAGCATGTTTTAATAGGGTGGTGGTTGTGGCCACAACACAACCTTCTCCAACTGTTTTCGCTACTGCATCAGTGATGGTAAAGCATCCAAAATTACTGAACTAGTGTTTAGCATGATGCATTTGTTGTTGAAGTTCTGACTACTGCTATTCTTTGCGTTGATCTTCTGAAGCCTCTGCACTGTTGCTGACTCTGCTCTGTGCCAACTACACTACTGCCATCTCTAGCTCTGCGTTGCTCAGTCTTTGGCGCTCCTAGCCACTGCAGCTATCACTTCGACACTCCTCTACATCAACTGACCTGGTCCATCTTATTACTTTTGATCTACGCTCCCGTAGCAAGATATTGATCCAAGAGGTGGAATCCTCAAGGATCCTACCCATCTTCAATTCTTTCAAACTATAGCTCTATATCACCCCACCTATGGGTGATCATGCTAAAATCCTCCTTGATCTGTGTGAATGTAACCTTCGGATCATGCTTCTCTTCCTTGTCCTTCTTCTTGAGAGGACGCTATGTAGCGTAGTGATCAAGTTCACCACGGCAGAAGCACCTAATCTTCGAAACATCCTTCATCTTCTTCCACTGCCCTTTAGATGTGAGGGTTGCATTCTCGTCCTCCTCCTTGGGCTTGGATCCACTGTTGTTGCCATCAAGTTTACACTTAACCAAGTCTCTCCTCATCTCTTCTTGTTGAAGAGCGACCCACATTCCTTCCCAATCTGGAAATTTCTCCCTAACTAGGATGCTCTTGACACATAATTTCCACTCTTCTAAAACTGAGTTCAAGGCCAGCCTCACCATCTCAGTACGCTAAGGTGTTGACCCCATAGTTTCCAACTCATCTCAGGTTTCCTGAAGCTTGGCATGGAACAAATCAATGTGTTCCCCCTTCTGCATCTACGTGGATCTCATCTTCTCCTCCAAGTACATCTTCCACTACTCAAAATATCCCTGACATAGCACGGACAAGGCATCCCACATATACTTGGTATTCCCTTTCCCAGAGATGTGACATACTACATGATCCTTCACTCCGTTGAGGATCATCCGCTTGGCCTTCGTCATTTCTCCCTTGTACTTTTTGAGCGGATCTGGATCTGCGGACTTAGCTACCACACTGTCGATGTAGATCTTGAGAAAATTTTCATCCAGAAGGCATTTCATCCTTGCCTTCTAGATCACATAGTTTGATGCACCATCCAACTGATCTTGATCTCATAACCCACTAGCTTCCATCTCTACCAATGAATGTGTCAAATTGCTTCCTCTCTCCTCTATGCACCACTTGGCTGGCCTACGCACTCCCTGCTGGAGTTAGTAGATTTGCTCCTCTTTGTTGCTACTCAAGACCAGAGAAATCAAATTCCCTGGCTAGGAATTCTCTGAGGAAGAAATCCCCTCAACAATGTCTCCCTTCTTCCTTCTAATGATTTTCTTCCCCAGTGACTACTGCAAAAAACTGCGTCACACCAGAAAACTGCCTCTTCGCTGAGGTTGCTACGCTGCTCCCTCTGACACTGGCAAACTTCGATCCGGAAGTCTTGCCTCTCTGTTGACTCACTCAGAGAGAGACCTTCCTAAAAAATCTTTGCCCTCCTGGCCTGGACTGCAATATCCCTCTAGGGATTCGATTTGTTGCTTACGCAACACTTCGGCCCTCCTCTTCAGTGTTGGGCTCTTCTGGATCTGCTCTCTTATTTCACCTGCAGCTCTGATACCATGTGAAAGTTCGATTACCCAAATCACCACTGCAGCAACTGATTAAGTTTCTTCTATCTGCTAATTACAAAACAAATTATTTAATGTTTCTGACAGTAAACATTGAAACTAATACACTGAATTATTCACCAATTAAATTATAAGCGGAGACAGGAAACTGAGCAAGAAATAAATACACAAAACATTACAACATTGTTTTTGGACAAATGCCCCCCAAAAAACCCAATGCGGGAAACCGGTGCAGTAATTGAGGGTTTGTATTATTAAGCAGTAGTTTTTCTTAATACAATCTCTAGATGCCTTGTTGGCTATCTAGTACAGAGAATATCACTGGCAGAACATTAGTAAGAAATACCTCACACTATCACTCAAGATCTTGACTGATCCAGCCACAAAATGGTTACTCCCTTGCTGCCTCTAGACAGTCATTGCGTAGGCCCAACGTCACAGCTTGTAGGGAATGTGTCTTTCCGTCTCCTGATCGATTTGCCTATCTGAGACTTTGATTCTTTCCTCTCGGTCTCACACCCCGGCTTCTAGCTTCAGATATCAATCTCTCGAGCAAAAATATGGATCTCCTCAAGCCTCTACGCTACCTCTGCGTCAACCTATGCTGGCCAGCGTAGCCTCTGCACTACCTCTCCCTCGGATCTCTTTCTTCCTCCTCTGCTGAGTATTCACAGATCAGGAGAAATCTCCAACCAAAACTATCCCTGCCCCTCTCTACAAGAAATCACTTCGAATTTCTCTAGCAACTGTTGCGTTGCTCACTTCAGAAATTTGATCTCTGATCTCCCACATGATCTGATTTCCAAATGCCCATCAAGCCTCTTCTTATAATCCTTTTGTTGAGAACCAGTGGCCGAGATTAGATTTTAATCAATGCCTCAGATCATTTTGGCTTGATCTTCGTCTTCTTCTAGAAGTTTCACCCACAGTTAGATTAATACCCTTTAATTATTTTAATTTCCTAAGCTTAAACTTAGGCCTCCATTAAAAAAATTAATTATTTTAATAAAATTTTCTTCGAGTGGAATTTCCCAAAACGATATATGGGTATTGTGGAATACATGTGTCCAAACCTCCCTGCAAATTTTGAGGCTTAAAGCACATCCAATGCTACCAAAAATCAACATGCAGCAAGATGTCAAATTTGATGAAGACAAATCCATGTGGTGCTCTCTTGAGAGGGAGCTTCAAGTCCCACCAGAGGAGGAGCCTCAGGATGTTGTGGAGCAACGACAAGTTGAGGAGCAGAGAGTGGAGACAACCACTCAAGAAAAACCATCCAAAGAAGGTAGGAAGATAACCAGAGAAGCTAAGAGATTTGTGTAGGATGTGAGGGAGAATGTGGGTGCTCCTTCAAATTAACATAGGCAAAGAAAGTCACTAGATCGATACATTGGCTACATGGCTCTAATGATTGAACTAGTAGAGACTAAGTCATCCTCTTTCGAGGAAGTAGTAGAGCAACCTATATGGGTTGATGCAATGGTGGAGTACGTTTCCATTGTGAAGAACAGTGTTTGGGAAGTCGTTCCAAAACCACAGACAAATCAATTGTGGGTTCGAGATGGATCTTCAAGGTAAAGAAGGCAACAGACGGAAGCATAAAAACGTACAAGGCCAAATTTGGGCCAAGGGGTACTCTCAAGTTGAGGGGATTGACTATGAGGAGACCTTTTCTCCTGTAGCAAGGTACTCATTCATCAGATCAATTTTTTCTTTGTTTGCACAGATGAGACAGAAGATCCACCAGATGGATGTGAAAACGACATTCCTCAATGGAGTTATTGAGGAGGTGTATATCGAGCAACTAGAAGGCTTCAAGACTCTTGATCAAGAGTCTCATGCGTGCAAACTCAAGCCAGTGTTGTATGGTCTCAAGTAAGCACCACGTGCTTGGTACACCAGGATCGATAGCTATCTCAGCAGTTTATGCTTCACCGAAAGTGAAGCGGATGTAAATATCTATCATATTTTGGTAGAAGATAAATTGTTGATTATTGTTTTATATGTTGATGACTTGATCTTGACTAGTGATGAGAAGCTAATCAGATCTTACAAGGACCTTGCAAGAGAGTTTGGGGTGAAGGACATGTGTCTCATGCACTACTTCCTTGGTTTGGCAGTATGGAAAGGTGATGGGGAGTTGCTTGTCTCTCAGGAAAAGTATACCAACGAGATACTTCATAGGCTCCACATGGACAGGTGCAAAGCCATAGAGACTCCTCTAGCCACCAATTGGAGCAAAGAGGATGTCACTTCAGGTGAGGAAGTGGATGCGGTTGTTTACAGATAGTTGGTGGGTTCATTCATGTACTTATGAACACACGATTAGACATGTGCTTTGCAATTAACCAACTTAGTCAAGCTATGGTTAGGACAACCAAACTGTTTTGGAGGGAAGCTAAGCATGTTCTACAGTACCTCAGAGGCACTACCCAGTTTGGATTACGGTAAAGACGAACAGAGGGAGTGAAGTTGTGTAGCTTCACAGATGCAGATTGGGCGAGAGATACATCAGACTGGATGAGTACATTAGGTGGAATTTTCAGTGTTGGGTTCGCAGCGGTTTCATAGTACAACAAGAAGCAAATATCGATGGTACTCAGCTTGGCAGAAGCAAAATACATGTGAGGCGATCTAGATGAGAAAGATATTTGTTGGCTTGTTTGGTCAGATGATGGATCCTATTGTGATTTACTGTGATAATCAGAGTTGCATCAAACTCTCTGAGAATCTTATTTTTCACGATCAATCCAAGCATATTGATATCTAGTATCACCATCTACGGGATTATGTGCAAAGGTGGATTATGTTGTTGCAGTACATTTCGACAAAGGAACAAGATGTTGATATTTTGACAAAGGCCTTGTCAAGAGGGAAGTTTGAGTTCCACAAGTGCAGGATAGGGGTGGTTGATAATCCCTTTCTTGCTGAGAGGGAGTGTTGAAAATGCAGCAAGAAAATCTTAGTTTGACTTTGCCTTGGTCAAACTAGAGAAAATTTGAATTTCTATTTCAACAGAAATCTTGGAGGTAGTTAATTGAGGTGACATGGAACTTGTCACTCAGTTAACTTTGTGAATTTGAGTTGGGGAAGCTTGAATTCAGTTAAACATGTTTGATTGCTAATTTGTAGCAATCTATTTTAGTTAATTTGAGCTATTTTCAGTTAAACTAGTTCTAATTGTCATAAGAACTCGTGGAGGTTGTGGAAGTGGAACTTCGACCACACTCAGTGATCAGCTAGTTCACTGATCAATTAGCCCAAAATAATTGTTGCACGCAGAGAATTCGAGTTATCCAGTTGAGATGGAGATTCCAAGGCAGTTTACTATCAATTGCAGCGTATTCGAATATGTACAGTTGGTGCATGCAGTCAGAGGAATGACCCTAGGGAATTGCGCAATTCAATAGTGGGAAATTACTAAATAATAGGGGCCAATTTCCCAAGGGAACAATGCAAGGAAATAGGAGCTTGGAGGGCTTGAAAATTGGTGAAGTGTTGACCAGAGTCAGTTAGACAAGCATATGGATAGACTATACACTTGCAGGGTGTGCTCAAGCTTGAGCAAGCATATGTATTTCATTTCTATTCTCTGATTAGCGAAATATAGATAGTAAGGGGTTTGAGCAGTTGCTTTCCCTTAGATAAATCTTTGTGCATGTGTGATGTTTCATTTTGCATGTCTATGATTCTTATTCTAGATGGTGAATTAACTTCTGCAGATCAATAGAGTAGCTTCAAGTCTTGTGATTTAGTAAATTTCATGAGGAATATTGAATCTACACATTAATTTCTATAGTTCTCTTTCAAGGTCTACCTCACTTTCCTCTTCATCTTCTTTAAGAGATTTCTTTTGATTGTCCTTTCCCATAAATAACACCCTTCTTATGTCACTTTCGCTATCATTGTTGCTTTCTTCATCAAATGAAGAATTGTCTTCTTTTGAGTAGATACTTTTCTTGAATACCTTCCTTTTACCTCGTTTCTTGTATCTTATCTGAATTTTCTTTGCCTTCTTAGGAGCTTGTTCTTCTTCATTATCTGAACTTTTTGCATAAGGACATTTTGAAGCAAAATGACCAATTTCATCACAACTAAAACACTTCTAGGGAAGGTTACCTTTGTACCTACGTCCTCTTTTCAACTTCTTCATGAAGTTGGCTATTTCTTCATTTGAAATTTTGCTACAGTTGTAGTTGGAGCTTGGCTTGGACTATTGCTTGTTTTTCTTTGTCTTCTTGGATGCGGTAAAACTTGCTTCTCTCTTAGATGGATTACCTTGCTCTATTATCGTAGGCTGAAAAAATTCCATGTAGCTCATCCATGCTAACATTTTCTAAGTCTAATCTTTCTTCTAGCACTAAGACTTTAGCATCAAATCTCATTGGGAGTGTGTTGAAAAGTGTAACTACGTTCGATCTTTATAATGACACATGTAATTGTGATTTTATGTAATTGATGCAAAGAATAAAAATAAAATTATTTTTGCAATACTTGAATCATGGGTTTCATGATCAAGAAATTTTATTTTAGATAAGGTTCCCATTGTGAACCTTTAGGTTTTGTCATCTAGCCATAAAAGTCAAATTGATTCAATGTCTTGTATGAAGGACCCTTCTTGGACATGGTACATTTTTGTATGAGTCATTAAAAGTATAGGAAGTCCCTCCAAGACCTTGCAAAAGTATCTCCTTCAAGTCGGCTACAAGATGGTGGAAATGATCTTCACCAAAGGACATGTCAGCTCACCCTCACTCAAATTGACCTAATTGATCGAGAAATCACTATAAATAGGGAAACTCGACTTCCATTAGAGGCAAATATTTTCGGTGAAGAGGTCTACAATTAGTAGTGCAAGAAACAGGTCTCATTACCAGTGAAAGGAAGGAAGGAAGAGCGAGGACTGTTTGGGTTTGTTTTAGGGTTGATCTCCAATCATTCGTGCGAAGGGAAGGACTGCCTCTAACTACCAAAAAAGGCCAAAGTTTGTCTTTCTATGCTAGGAGCCGAATCAAGAAATATTTGAGTTAATTCATCAAGCTGAATTAAAGAAGAAAGCCATTTAGTCCAAGCGAAGAAGGTCAAGGGGTTGAATCACCATATATCTCTCTTATGTGCTGGAACTAGGGTTTCCGAGGAGGCTGAAATAAGGTACAGATCTGAAGCATAAGCCGAAGTATGAAAGGTAGCTGAGAAGAAGGAAGGAGTAGAAGTTTGACTAAGGCAAGAAGGATCTTATCAAAAAAGCTTTGTGTCTTGGTCTTGGAGTGGCGAATAGGTCAAGAGTTTTGGTCTTGGTATTCATTATTTGAAGTCTCGATAAGAAGAAGAATTCGTTTGGGTTTTCCTCTCAAGTGGGAGAGGTTTTGGCCCTGGCCGATAGCCTACATTTTGTGTCTCTTGTCTCTTTATGGTTTATGCATTAGTAGTTGTTTGATGAAGAAGAACACTAATAACCTACGTAAAAGAAGATCCTAATCTAAGAAAGTAAAAAGCATTCACAAGAAGTTATCTGAAGAAGAGAAATCATCTAAGTTATGCCCTAGATTTCTCAACAAAGTGATCTCAGTATCTTTCAAAAAATTACCTTGTTTTCCACTGGTTCTCCCAATCCATGTATGGTGTTTACTACTTCATCAACCCAAAGAAAATAAGCTGCAATGTTTTGGTCTTCATCCATTCTTAGCTGCTCAAATTGTCCTCTGAAAGTCTGAAGCTTTACCTTCTTGACCTTTTTGTCCCCTTCATATATGTTTTGGAGCTTATCCCAAATGCCTTTGGTAGATGTGTAATGCATTACTTCAATATACACTAACTCTATTAGACCATTCAAAATAGCATTCCTGCCTTTAGCATTTCTATCGTAAAGCTTTGTACCTGCATCATATGTTGGAGGAGTAGAGGGTTCTTTGTATCCACTCATTACATAATGCCAAACATCATATCCCTGTGCTTGCACAGATGCTTTCATCCTTTGACTCCAAAGCACATAGTTTTGTGCATTAAATTCAAGATCAACATCGCAATGAAAAGGAATTTGAAGTGGGGGATTAGCTATTTGTGAGACTACAACCATATAAACATATATCCCTCAAGTAACAAAAGGAGGAAAATAAATTAGCTCCAAGGTATTGTGGCCCCTATAAGGTGTTGTGGATAATTGAAATTATGGCTTACAAATTGGAACTACTTTTGTCGTCACATGTACATCCAGTATTCCATGTTTCATACTTAAAGAAGGTAATTGGTGATAAGATCTTAGTCCAAACTATTCTTCCAGAGATTAATGAAGAAGGGAAAATAATACTAGAACCAAAAATGATTTTAGAAACAAGGACAAAGCAACTGAGAAATCGAGCAATTACTGAGTACCTCATCAAACGGAAGAACCCACTGGTGGAAGAAGTGACATCGGAAGATGAGTTGTTCATGTAGAAACACCGACAAATAGCCTGAGTGTTGAGGACAACACTTCTTTGAATGGGTGGGGCATGTTAAGCCCTATATAAGCCCCGTGTTAACCCAAAATCCCCTTGTTAAGCCATAGATATTGAGTGATTAGATTTCAATTGTTATATTGTTATGTATGTTAGAATGTCATATGATCCCATTTTATTATAATTGTATCATTTGTCTCCTATGCATATACTAAAGAGACCTTGTCTTACAATCATCAAATATTGTCTTGTTCATTGTAGTTATTGTAAAAAGAGATTTCCCCCTTGAAGTAGACTGTAATTATTAGTTTCTTAATGCAAATATAATAACACTCTATGCCCTTGAGAGGTTAGTTATCTGATAACCCATTCCTTACCATTCTTTTACTAGGCTATATGCCCGTGAACTCATAAATCGAACCTTGCAATTTGTGTTTGAAAATATTAGAATCGATCCCTCTGTCAATATCAATGATATGCTCGAAGTATGCAGATCTATTTGGGGAGGTGAGGAATGACCTCTCTCTGTACGCTTCCTCTTGAAGATTGTACATGAGATCATCATGGGAGCACAGCCAGGTAGAACATGCTAGGGAATCTTGAAATCACCCAAAGAAACTACCGCTGTCTCTATGGAAGGGCATTTAGGTTCCAGAAACCCTAAGCTCTCCATTTTAGAAAGCTTCTCTCCACTCCACGAAAGCTCCTCTCCGTTCCTGTGACCCCTATTTTCCAACACTTATGACTGTGTGAATTCATGGACATTAATAAGTTGGCCAACATCTTCAAGGCTACTTCTGTCTTTCCGTATAACATCTTCAATTCTTGGAGATTCACCAGGACAAACTCTTCGAAACATAAAACAGCAACTTGTTGAGCATGTTGGGGATTCTGAATGCTTCAAACAGTTAATCAAAACGGACTGGAGAGATCTGAATTACTTGAGCTTGGGGAGAAGAAATTCTACCTCCCTACAAAACTTGTGACAACATAAATCGTGAAAACTATTTGTGCATTACCAATCTTTCAAAATTGGAATTCCAGCAAAATCATGCCAATTTATAAAAATTTAGGTCATTAATCTCACAGAGAAATCCTTGTAATAATCTCAATATTAATAGAATGAAGTAAAGCATTTAGTTTTCTTCTTGATGTGAATGATTCTCTGTTAAATCAGTGTTGAAGGAACTAAGAAATTCACTGTATCCATGACTTTCAAGTTTATCAACCTTGTCCTTCAATGTACACAGCTAATTAGTAGACGAAAAATCATTCAGAAGAACAACATGAATGATGACATTGAAAAGCTACTTGGGGTCATCCTCAAATTCTTCCTCTAAAAGGAGTGTGAAAGCAGCAGCTTGGCCCACTGAGTGCTCTCCATCTTCGTTCTTTTCAAGATCACAAATAAAATCTTGCTCAGCAGTACTGTGACAATGGGAATCCTTTATATAATAAGCTTCCGGTGTCTTTACTGAATAGCACGCTTTGCTGCCATCTGAACATTGCATATTTGGAACCTGCGCAGAAATCTTTGGAGCCTTCAAAGGTTCACCTTCTTTGTCATGACCATCATCCAACCATTTACGTTTCGAAAGAGGGTTTGAATGAGTTGTGACATCAATCTCAATTTCTGGATCTGCTCTTCTATCATTCCCGTTTGCTAGTTTTGAACCTGTTACGGCACAGCCATTTTCACCAAGAATCTGGTGTGTTCCGTTGAGTTTTCTAGCACAGATATTGTCTAAATTATTAATTCTTTGACTTGGAGAACTGATGAAACTGCCCTTTTTACCATCTTCCGTCTCGAACAAATAATGCACTGAGGATGTAGAATCTTTGGTACTCTGAAGCTTGTTGGCACTGTGACAGGTTTCCATCTGTCCTTTTACTATAAATTGACAATTTATAGGATTGGGATCCTTCTTAGCATGAATATGTGGTTCTTTGACCTTCTCTGCTACAAATTGGCACTGGCCGCACATGCTTCAGATTAAAACATCAACATAGAATAAAGTTATTCAGATACAGTTTGATAAAATTGTCAAATAGAAAATTGTTCTCTCAAGATCACGTCACAATCTTTATCTATTATGTATTTTATATTTTATATAGTGCAACTACAAAATTCGATAAATCAAAAAATAAAAATAGTTCAAGATCACGTCACAATCTTTATCTATTATGTATTTTATATTTTATATAGTGCAACTACAAAATTCGATAAATCAAAAAATAAAAATAGTTCAGAATAAAAAACAGTGGTAGTTGGTAGGAGAGATAATCTTTTTTGTTTTCCTTTAGACTTGTTATCTATCCCTATATTGACATTATCTGCTCAGCGCACAATTATAAGAGACTTCAATATAAAATACACGAATGATGCGAAGAAAGAAAACAACAGATTAAGTTATTTTTGAAGGATGAACAATGACTATTATAATTTATAAATTACAAAGGGACCAAGCGATAAAAGCCAATCGGTGCCTCATTCTCTTCTGAAGGAGAAAATAAAAGCCTTGACCTTGTTTGGTACGTATTACTATTCTCTCATCTTTGTTTGAAGATTGGGCTCAAGATGTAGATTTAGGGATACCTCCTTAAGGAAGGAGAGGCTCTTAACGCCCTACATGGATAATACAAGGAACTCTGGCCTAATAAAATTTTGAAGCTCTTTAGAAGAGGTTACGATGATCACTTTATTGGTTTTCTGATTATATATATATATAAAAGACATAATTTTCGAAAAACAAATAAGAAATCATAGAATTGTTGTCAAGAAATCCCTAAAATGAGTAAAGAAACCATAGCTGTTCTAAAGGAGAGTTAGATGAAAAACCCTATAAGGTAGGAACCTCAAAGTAGTAGAATGAGTTATGTGCTTCTCTTTGCTGAAATCAATGGCTGGTTGTGGTCCTGGTTGTAGTATTTCCTTGTGCCAAAGATGAAGGCTTCCAAGTGATATCTGCGCTATATGGAGGGATTGGAAGCTCTAATATTCTTTTCATTTATATTGAGTATAGCAAGGAAACCATGGATAAAACATGTTCTACTTCGATTGATGCTAGCATGGATTTGTTGGAATTTTTAAGTCTAACTGTTAGAAACCCTTCATGTACTTTTCTGATTTATTTCTGCCTATTTGTTCTAATTAATTAACAAGTTATTTACCATGTAAATACTGAAAATAAATACAAGTACATGCTCAACACATTACAGAGCATCAACTGAAGGAAACAAAACAAGCACACAAGTGACACCATTGTTTTTGGACCAATGTCTCCGGCAAAAACCCAATGCGGGAAAACTGGTGCAGCTATTTGAGGGTTTTAATTATTAAGCAGTTTCAAAATACAATCTGGGTGCCAAAACCGGCTCACCCAACAGAGAATAATCTCGGCAGTAGTACCTCTCAGTCAGAGACAGATGTTCCCGCTAAAACCCAGGATAAACAATCCCACAACTCTTAGCTCCTAATCTGCCCCACAAAATCTCCAGCAACTGCCTCTAGGGACTGCGTCAGCCCTTTCTGGCCCAGTTTCTGCCCAACGTCACCCTAACTCGCCCTACGTCAGCCTCTGGAGGCACTGCGTTAGCCATTAGAGCCTCTCATCACCCACGCTGGCTCTCAGAGGCACTACGATAATCCCCCCGGTACTATCTCTGCCTCTCTGTTTCTGTATTCACCGCCCCTCAGTTGCAACTCTGATCACTCCTTCGATTTCCTCACCAAACCCTGCCCTAGAAAATCGAATTCTTGATCAACTCGATGTATTCTCCAACTGATCCTCAAGCCTCCTCTTATACTTTTCTTGTTCGTCCATCAACGACCGAGATTAACTCTCTAATCAACGACTAAGATTAGATTTCGGTTGATCCATGACTTTTGGACCCTTCTAACCATGTTTTATATTAATACCCATTAATATTTTATTTTTCTTAGGAACTCCATTAAAAATATTAATTATTTTAATATTTCCCAAACCAGTTAGAATTTGCCCAAAACATTTCTGGGTCTTGGAGATCTCATGTGCTTTAGCCTCTCCACCAATTTTCATGGCTAGAGCAAATCTGATGCTACCCCAAATCAACACTCCCTCTTAGCGAGAACTGTGCTCTAGTAATACTCCTCACTGAGTATCATCCTGAATCATCCAGCATCGGTCCCTGTGCTGATGCTAGGCCTCCCTACCCAACATCCTCTGCACTGTTGCATCATGTATTGCTACCCATGGCCCTGCCACTGCCACTGTTGCATCTGTACGGCAGCTCCCTCTACATCCGTGTTGCTGTTGGTCTATACACCTAGCACTGCATATGCACTGCATCCCCTTCTCATCATGCTTCATTGTGATGCCCATAGCACTGTCACTGCTAACTGCTGCAATGCAACTCAGTTATTGAGAAGGAAGTAACTGATCCACCCAACTCTGACATCCCTGTCAGGTTGGAGACTCTCCCGATGCTGAAGCTCCCTCTGCGGCTAACAAGTGCTCCCTCTACTGACCTCTGCGCTACTGCAACAAATCCATGCATTTCGCACCGTTCTACACCTCTCCATGCCATTCTGCACTAGTGCAAAACTCCCGTGCCTCTCACATTGTTGCATCCTACTAGCCTTTGCACTGTCTCGGGTCTCCTGCACTGTAGCACTCTTTGCCGCTCCATCCACATCCGTCTCTACCGACATCTGCTAGTCCTGCTACTCCTCTTCGGAGCTCCCGTGGCAAGGTATAATCCAAGAGGTTGGGTACCTCGAGGATCTTGCCCCTCATCGCCCATAGTCCATTTGACTACAACGCGATGTCTCCCAACATCCTCTCAAGTGGCACATGAGCATTCATGGCACAATCGTCATCAGTCTCAACTTATTTCTCCGCCTTCACTGGTGCTTCCTTTGTCTCGAAAGCATCTCCCTTGCTCTTCTTCCTAGGACACTGATTCGCAAAATGACCCAGTTCCCCAGAATGGAAGCACTTAACCTTGGAGAGGTCCTTCTTCCGTTTCTCCTGCTTTCCCTCAAATGCTAGGGCAACATCCACCTCCTCCTTCTTGATTCTAACCCCCTTCCCGCTGCTTCCTGCCTTGGTCAGCCTTTTGATCTCTTCTTGGCGAAGAGCCACCCACAGTTCCTCCCAATCTCGAAGGGTTGCACTCCCCAGTATGCTCTGGACAAACACCTCCCAGTCTTTTGACACTACGTTCAAGGTTGTTCTCACCATCAATTCTTGATCCAGCGTGGCCCCTATGGAAGTCAGTTGATCCTGAATCTCCTTCAATCAACCGAGGAAGGTGTCGATCTGTTTTCCCTTTTGTATCTGGTATGACCGCAACTGATTTTCTAGTAGCATCTTCCTCTACAGAGATATATGCTAATACAACTTTGTTAGGGCCTCCCACATCTCATTTGTCGTATTCTTCTCGGAAATATGTGGTACTACATGGTCCTCGACCCCATCAAGGATGATGCTCTTGGCCCTCGCCATTGCATCCTCGTACCTATCGTTATCAGCCGAGTCAACTGGGACCGCTATTGTCCTCAAGGCGAATTGCTTGAGACGGTTTCTGTCTAGAACGGATAAGATTCTGGCCTTCCAAACTATGAAGTTTGAGGCTCCGTCCAGTTTGTCCTGGTCTCTTACCCCGTTCACTGCCATCTCACTGCTCCTCTACTTCCCTCCTAGAAGTTCTTGGCGTGACTCTCTCTAAGCCTCGATTTCCCTCCTGGAAACCTTTCTGCCAATGTCAAGATGCCCCCACTCCGATCGTTAGTGCAACTGCACCACTGATCCAGATTTTTGACTAGAAATCACCGGCAACAACTCCCTCCTCAGTGGTCTTGCCTTGCTAGGTATTGTTCTGACTACAATACCCCACCAGCTTTACTCTGCAACTAACCCACATCGTCCTAAGCCCCAGTAAACTGAAGGTTAGAGCTTCTAGGCTTTGCGCAATCCCGACACCAACAAAATCTGCACCTCCTGGCCACGAGCGTCAATCCATCCTGACTGAGAAAAATTATCGGGCACTACGTAGATAGAGTCTACTCCCCTCTGCCACTGTGCTGATCCTCTTCTCGGTCAAACTTGATGACGCAGGCACTACGTCACCCATTTCTTGCTGCTTCTCTGCTAGGAACAACTTCTGTCACTCGGGACAACTGTTTTCTATTGTTGCTGATCTGCTAGGCTCATTTCCTCAATTTTCCTATGATCTGCAACCACGCTCTGATACCATGTTGGAATTTTTAAGTTTAACTGTTAGAAACCCTTCATGTACTTTTCTTATTTATTTCTGCCTACTTGTTTTGATTAATTAACAAGATATTTACCATATAAATACTAAAAATAAATACAAGTAAATGCTCAACACATTACAGATCATCAACTGAAGGAAACAAAAACAAGCACACAAGTGACACTGTTGTTTTTGGACCAATGTCCCCGGAAAAACCCAATGCGGGAAAACCGGTGCAGCTATCTGAGGTTTTTAATTATTAAGCAGTTTCAGAATACAATCTGGGTGCCAAAACTAGCTCACCCAACAGAGAATGGTCTCGGCAGTAGTACCTCTCAGTCGGAGGCAGATATTCTGGCTAAAACCATGGATAAACAATCCCACAGCTCTCAGCGCCTAATCTGCCCCACGAAATCTCCAACGTCAGCCCTTTCTGGCCCAGCATCTGCCCAGCGTCACCCCAACTCGCCCTGCGTCAGCCTCTAGAGGCACTGCGTCAGCCCTTAGAGCCTCTGCGTCACCCACGTTGGCTCTCTGAGGCACTGCCCTGATCCTCCCAGTACTATCTCTGCTTTTGCATTCACTGCCCCTCCGCTGCAACTCTGATCACTCCTTTGATTTCCTTAGAAAACCCTAACCCAGAAAATCGAATTCTTGATCAACTCAATGTATTCTCTAATTGACCCTCAAACCTCCTCTTATACTTTTCTCGTTGGTCCATCAACAGCCAATATTAACTCTCTAATTAATAGCTAATATTAAATTTGACTTGATCCATGACTTTTGAACCCTTCTAACCCAGTTTTATATTAATACCCATTAATATTTTATTTTTCCTAAGTTTAGACTTTAGAAATCCAATAAAAATATTAATTATTTTAATATCTCCCAAACTGGTTAGAATCTACCCAAACCATTGTTGAGTCTTGGAGATCTCATGTGCTTTAGCCTCTCCACCAATTTTCATGGTTAGAGCACATTCGATGCTACATCAAATCAACAGGATTAAAATCTAAATTTGAAACTAAACGCTGGAGTCCTTAATAAGAGAGGTTCTGCTTTCTTACTATTAGGAACGGATTTCTCTAATCTATTCCCTAGGATTCAAACACCAAAAATTGTAAAGTCACTTAAGACATCATGGATAAATGAGTAAGGTTCAGTTAGTTGCATTGAGGAGACAAGCCAAAATGATGACCCACCAGAGACTTGAAATCTAATACATGATCATCCCATTACAACGTCACTATTCATATGACTTTGAATGTCCACCTACTAAAGAACTACATTCACTGCAGGTCATATTAAATCTCCTAATACCAACCCATATTTATTTTCTCACAACAATTATTTATTTCCATAATTTTATTTTATTAACCAAATAAATTCTGAATTGTTGAAAAATAAAATCACTGGTATTTTAACTTTTATATCTAGCAGAAATAAAAATAGAGAAACCAATCAATCACACATTACAACAGATAAACACCCAGAACAATTCTCCTTCATTAATTAATATCAGGAACAGAGAAATTACAAGGAAATATGCATTGACTAGAACCTGCAACTTGGCCCCACTAGAAGAATTTGGCCCACCTCTTACCAGAAACTCAGCCTTGTGCCTTCCCATCAAACAACCTCTGTGCCTCGGGAAATTCAACCTTGGTAAATTGGCCTCTCAAACAATTCAACCTCCTTGCTTTAGAAATTCAGCCCTACAATCTCCAGCGATTTAGCTTCCTAGAAATGCTCTCAAATCCACCTGCACTCTTCCTCCTCTACACTACAGTCTAGTTGAGCCTCTCGCTCTAGAGAAAATCATTTTCTCCACTTGTGTGTCTTCACCTCTCCCTTAGGCTTATTTTATAATCTTCACCAAGCCCAAATCCTTAAACCTAATCTCCTTTCTAGAAGATATAGGAGCTCAACTGAGATCATTTCTACGTCACTTAAATAATTTTATTATTTATCCTTACAAATTGACTTAATAGTCCATAATAATCAATTGACCTTAATTATTGTATTTTTCCTAAGTTAGACTTAAGAAAAAAGACATAAATCACTTACTCCATCAAGCAAGAACCTAAAGAGGTAATGAATCATCTTCTACATGCTAAGACACAAAGCCTGTTGACCACTACGTGTCAACGACCCATAGCAGTGTATCCCCTTTTTCCGCAAAAGGGATAGTGCCTGATCGATGTGTTCATGCCGTCCAGCTATCATCATCAGCGTGATCATCATCTTATAATGTAAACCCATTCTACATGTGTATAATGTAAATAATCTCAGCAGATCCATGTCATGTATGTAATTATCTAGGTAAATCTACTTTTTTGGTGACGATCTACATTTCGGGAGGTTTTTTGTCTCACCGATCCATTCTCGGATGGTCGGCAAAGTTTTCCTTCAGCCTTACCCCAAAGCCAAAATAGATTTTGTCACTAGGATCTTAGGGAAGCCCTAGTGTTCTAGATCGAGTCTATGTAAAAATGATTTGGAAATAATCCTAACTATTTGGTTACGTTATTTTATTACAAATTGTTTGGTCTGCTAGATTATATTTGTGTCGTAGAACTGGGTAGTCTATAAGGGTCTTTTGCAAATGGGTTTTGCCCCTTGAGATGTAAAAAATGTGAAAATCATGATGTAAAGTGTCTGGAGGGTTGGAAAAATAATTTATCCCCTCATAAGTTAATTAATTAAATTTTCGGGTCAAAAATTAATTAAAATCCTATGCTAGAAATTTAATTAATTCTAGGTCCTAGGTAAATTTAATTTCTTCGAAGGAAAAATTCGTTGGTCCTTCAGAATCAGTGTTCCACGGGGATACGTCCCCAAGGGTCGAGTGCGCGCACCCTCGCACCCCATGCACCCAGGACGAGGGGACGTCTGGGGAAACGTTTCCCCATGTCCCCCTTTTGGGGAGATGCAGGGAGACGCAGGGGGGGGACGTTTCCCCAGTGTGGGGGACACGACTCCCCAAAAGGGGGACGCCTGGGAATCCCCCCTTGATATGGGCTATGTGTCCCCCATTTAATTTGCTTTTAAACAATGATTTATGATAGGGAAAACCTAGTATTTGACCATATTTCACTACTAATGCTATGCAATTCATGGTAATGTTAAATTCTTAAAGTAAAAGGATGAAAATGAAAGATAAATGAGAATATCACTTTTAACATTACCATGAAATGACTCAGGATGTTTGAGAGTGGTTTCAACCTCATTGGATTTCATATGGAGAAATTAGAATTTTAGATCTCACCCAAAATCCAACAGACTTAACAGTTTTTCAAGAATTCAAGATTCGATGGATTGCAATGTTCCCATTACATTTTGTCATGTCCAAGGGTATGGAATTAGTATTTAATCAAGAGCACCAAGCCCTCTTTGTACTTTAGAGTGACTTTTAGACTCATCACTCCACTGTTTTTGAGTTTTTGTTATATCAATTTACTATTCCAGTATTCATATTTCAGTATCTATTATAATCTATTTTGCTTAGTACTAATTAGATTCTAGAATGATGAATGATGAATTCTAATTTTAAATCAATTTAGAATCTAAAATGATGAATGATGAATTTAATTTTTAAATCAATGTAGATTCTAGAATGGTGAATAACGAATAATGAATATGGATTGGAGTATTTCATTATTGAATCTTGTGATCTATGGATGAATCATGTATGTATTAGTAAGGATGATGAGTATGGATCAATGTATTTCATTATTTAATTCAATTATGTATGTATCATTGTATTTATGCTTTCATTATTGAATATGAATTTGATATATATATATATATATATATTAAAAAATATATATAGATATACCTCAACGTCCCCCTGTCCCCCCTAAATTTCCCTAAATTTTGAGGATATTCCCACACGTCCCCCTTGTGCGTCTCCCCACACCCGTGTCTCCCCATCCCAGAGTCTTAGTGGAACATTGTTCAAAATTAAATTTCAAGAGGTCCCGGGACTAAGGTAAATTGATTATTTTGCTAAATTTTAAGCCTTTGGTCCCTTTTGATTAAGTCAAAGTCAAAATTTTGAGGAAATTAATTCAAAAATTTAATGTTTGAATTAATTAAAAAGCATTTAATTGAAAATTTTGAATTTCCTCAAGAATTTAAAATTTCGACGGACGAGATTAAAATGAATTTTGATCCTCATCAATGGTCGAGATTGCTTTGATGAGAATCACTCGAACTAGCCATTGGAAGATTTATCTTCTAATAGGACGTCATTTGTCAGTCAATTCATCCGATCTTTTGATCGTGTGCGAAGCGAAAAGCTCTCTTGTAATCTTTTTATGAGCAATAAAGAAAGACTTTGGGGTTAATTTCTGTCAGTGTTACTCTTCGTGGAAATACTGTAATATGTGTCAGTTTCATGCATAGATTTCTTTTTAGCCATTGATGATAGCTTTCTGAAGAGTGATTTGAGTACACATATCTTGCTCAGTCGTTGGGGTTTGAATGATAATTTAAGTTTTGAATATAATAGCAAGGATCTCTATTTATCTTAATTTTATTATTGTTTTCTCGCTCTATGTTGATGGTTGAATTGAGTTTTGCATGAAATTCTTGATTATTAGAACATCGGGCATTCAGGAAAGTTTTCAGTTGGACCAACCAACTCCCAATCTGTGTTTTCTGAAGAGCCTGACTTAATTTGATCCCGGGCTTATCATAATATATTTTTTATGGGTGATGCATGAAGGGTTTTGAGCTCAGCACCTCCTTTAAACTTAAAAAAAAAAATCAATTTTTTTTTGTGCTAAATCAATAGATCTAGCTATTGAGAGCCTCAGATTATCAGATCTAGGAGCGGAGTTGGACTCACACTCCCTAAATCTGATAGATCTGCCATTTATGTTCATAGATCTGTAATTATTTTTAGTTTTCTGACTTTGGTTTTCTTGGTTTTAGTTTTTTGGGTCATTGTATATATTGTTTAGGTGTTTCTTGTTGTCTTGTAGATACAGATCTGAAGGAGAAAACTGTGTAGAGTCTAGATCTAAACCTTGGAGGGTAAGATATGGGGTTCAACAACATCATTTTTGTAGGGATTCTATGCAGATTTTGTAGTCCAGGGTTTCAAATCTTTTCTAAATCTGGAGAAAATTTTTAAGGGTTTTATTAATAAATCCTGAAGCAGAATATAACATTTTAATTTGGAAATTTCAGGGTTACTGTTGGGATATCATTTTTTGAATTTCTGGGTTTTATTGGAAAATTTTGAATTTTTTTTAACAAGGCCCCAACCTTGCCACCTGCATTCTCTTTGAATCCGCAAAGTCCCAACTTCGCTGCCATCTCTCACTGCATTTTCCTCACCAAACCCTCACTGTGTGTAGCTGCTCCATTTCCCTCTTGCCATATTTCCTTCCTTCCATCTGCGTTATTCTTCAAATACCTCATGCAGACTTCTGCTCTACAATGCTGCATAATCTTCCAACCCATTTCTCTCATACTCCATGTCGGCCCGTAGCTTGCTCAACCTGCCTTCGAGCTTTTCTGTTAGCTACTGCTCATCATTCTCACGTTGTCTGCCTATACCCTTGCCCTCCACGCTATCCCTCATTCCCATATCTTTCTGTCCACTGCTCCTTCCTCCAGATCTGCGCTGCCAAATCCTCTGCCCATGCTCCTCGACCTGCAAGCTTCCATCCACGCGTCCAAACCCTCAACCTCTCTATCATCCATCGATGTCCATCTTTGCCTTAGCCTGCAAGTTCCAGCTCCCTCGGCCTCCTCACGTATTCCCTTTCCGTCGTCAGAACTTGCCCAAATGCAAACAACATTTCGATTTTTTTTATTTGTATAGCTTATGATTTAAGTTAGGTGTTTGTATATAGTTAGACTTAGGGTTAGTTTCTTTTCTTATTCGATTTCCTTTTATCCTTTTTTATTTTTCATACGATTTTCTTTATTTTTGTAGGGTTAGCGTATGCACATTTTTTTTAGTTTCATTTGATTTTCATTGTATATTTCTTAGTTAGGTTTAGAGTTTAACATTTCAATTTTTATTTGTTTTTCTATTTTCATTTGTATTGTTGTGATCTAGGTTTGTTTTCTTATTTCTTTTTTCATTTTCTATTTTTTTTATTTAAAATTCTAAAATTTAAAAAAAAAAATATATATATATATATATATATATATATATATATAAAATAATTAAAAAATCCGAAAAAACATTAAAAAAAAAAAAATGAAAAATAAATAAAAATAAAATTATAAAATATAAAAATCTAAAAATCCTAAACATTAAAAAATTCTAAAAAATTCTCAAAATTTTAAATTCTGTGACTAAGGAGCTAAAGTAAATTAAAGGAATTACGCTTAAACATTATAAATTTTTAATGTGGCCTATGGCCCATTAAACATTAGATTCATTGACCCTTTGATTTGTTCATCTTTCACATTAAAGCGTTTCCTAAGGAATAATTAAAGCACTAACTTAAAATTCCTTGGTGTTTCTGATGTTAAATGTTAGATCTTATATTTTCATGATTCTTCTATGGTCAAAGTGCGATAAATGTTTTAATTTATATTGGCAATACGAGAAAGTTAATTAATTCTAGATCTGGGCCATTAATTGAAAATTATTCTAAATGTAGAATCTTTCGCATGATACGGTTCTAGGCATTTATATTGATTATTCATGATTGTCATTATTCGTCACATATTGGAAAATTGTTCTGGATAACTTGTTTTATTTAGTTGATGGTTAATTCAAAAATCAAAGGCACTGGTCTATAATTGTTTCTATCTTGTGGTTGTGTCTTGGTTACATTAGCGTTTAATCTATTCATCTGAGTTAATCAAGATTCATTTAAATTCACCACGTTGTCTAGCATTAAAATCTCTTAAAGCCTGTGTTTCAGAGATTTACCCCATCCATTCACCTTAGGGACTACCCCCTTGACATGTCTAGGAGATAGTCTAAATGGAATGAGTAAGGATTAAGAGTGACAGCTCTTACTCTGAGTGTTGTCGCGGTGCCTAGACACTTTGTGCGACAACATTTTTTGGCGTCGTTACTAGGGACATTTTATTCTCGGCATTTCATCGACATTTGCTCATCATTCTTCTCATTTCTCATCTTTTCATTTGACCCTGTCAAGCGGCAAAACATTTTTTAGTGTCATTTGATCTTTTCATCGCTTCATCTTTCGTCATCTCATTAATCGTTTCATCTGCACTTTTAGCACCTGTACATATCAGTTCGTTTCTTGTTTGGTTGGCGACTCCACTTATTCATCCATTATTTCTCAAACAAGAAACCCTCCCTTATATCCAGTTGTTTTCCTTTTGGATCACCTTTCATTTCTTACAAGAATTTCTACTAGAAGCTTGCTTCTTGTGGATCTCTTTATTTTCTTGAGCAGGGATCTCTCTTTAGCATCTATTTGGTCTCTCCTTATCCTTCAAGAAAGTCATCATGGATGATTCGTTTACCCCGTGTCATTTCACTGATTTTCTCCATGATATACCGAAAGCGGCCATTCATAAATTGCCTTTGTTCTCAGGTGGTGATTCAGTCACTGTTATAAAGCATCTATGCAGGGTTTCTCATACAATAATCAAATATTGTAGTTCTCCCCAGTATAATCATGAAGATGTCAAAATGCGTCTATTTGCCTTTTCTTTAGAGGGTGATGCTTTGAATTGGTTTAATAATTGTCCTAAAGATTCATTCGCTTATTTACAAGATATTGTCAATGCTTTTACAGATAGATATGGTGATCAAGGTGGCTCGCCTTGTGCCCCTAAAATTATGCAGCAGAATGAAAGTGATCTTGTAAAGGATCCAACTGTCAATGAAAGATTTCAAGACAATGCTTCATATTAGAATGTGTCATCCACTTGTACTGTTTCTAGACAAATCCATGATAGTGGAAAAACAGGGACAAGTTATCAAATCAGTGTCGACAATGAAAGGGAAAATGATAAGCAGTTTAGTCAAACGCAGCTGGTAAAAAATATGGAGCTTAATCAAGAAAAATTTGTAACTGATTACGTCAAGGATATGAGAACTTTATACACCCACCTAGAAAAACGTGATAAGGAGATGGAAATCATGAAAATTAAACACTCTAATCACATAACCGACATGTAGAGTCAGCGTGCTAAGGAAATGGAAACCATGAAAGCTAATCATGACAGAGAAATTAATTCTATGCAAAGCAAGTTATTAGCCCTAGAGGAAAAGATGACGATCATGGAATTCAATCATTCAAATCAAGTGACTGCCATGGAAGCAAGTTATCAGGAAGGAATAAGTCTGATTCAAAACAAATTGTCAACTATGGATGAAGGAATGACCATCATGAGATTCGATTATAATAATCAGTTAGCTACCATGCAAGCAAATCATGAGAAAGAGATAAACTATATGCAAAATTGTTTCATGGGCATGAAAGCAAAGAATGATAAAATTATAAAGGACATGGAAGTTGGTCAAATATCTCTTCAGAATAGATTATTGGCCATAGAAGAAAAACAGGTACCGTGTGTCATAAATACAAACAGAATACATATCATCGAAAACAAATTAAAAATAATGGAATTTAATCATTCTAATCAGATGTCCATTATTCAGAATCAAATAAAGGCTATTGAAGCTAATCATGTCACTCTGCAAGAAAGATTCGTGAAAACTAAACTCAATCAAGTGAAGTTAATAGTAAGACATGCCAAAGAAATGGGTTCACTACATAAGAGGCTGGAAGAGAGGAAATCACAGGTCTCGTCTTGTTGTGAATATCCGAGAAAGAGGCCAACTCCATTAACGAAGATTTAACTAAGAATGACATGATCCAAGAAGAAGTTAAAAAAGGTTAAGTTATAAATCATGACACATGTGCGACTAATCCATCATTCTCGACAGAGCAGATGCAAAATGAAGAAATACATGTCATGCATATCTTACATACTTCATCTGAGAGTTTTGAAGCAAAATGTTCCACATCATCAGTGGCACAGCCTACCACAAAGAAAAAACGCAAGAGAAAGAGAATGAGAAAGCGATTTGATGCATCAGATGGTCGTGAACAACTTGATTTTCGGATAGGAAAAAGTCCTATCGTATGCAGAATTGGACAAGGCACATCCAAGAAACAGCCGAAAGATTTGCCTCAAAGTAGGCAAATGCTCAGTATGCACTATATTGAACGCATTTGATGCCATGTGGCATCTTTGTATTGTATTTCTAACCTTATGCCCTGTGATTTCAGTATTTCATTTTGTAGTTAGATTTGTGATTTCATGTTATTAGACTAGTTAATAAATAAAAAGATTATATCTTTCCTGTGCTTAACGTTATATAATGACTTTTGAATGGACGCTACTTATGTTATGTTGTGTGCTGCGTGGATGCAGATTCTAGATTCTCACATTCCTCTAGTGCAGCAACGTGTCCCGAAGTAGAGCCAGATGTTGACCACTACGTGTCAACGACCCATAGCAGTACACCCCCTTTTCTCGCAAAAGAGATAGTGCCTAATACATATGTTTGTGTCGTCCAGCTATCATCATCAACTTGATCATCATCTTATAATGTAAACCCATTCTACGTGTATAATGTAAATAATCTCAGCAGATCTGTGTCGTGTATGTAATTACCTAGGTAAACCTACTTTTATGGTGATGATCTACATTCCGGGAGGTTTTTTGTCTCACCGATCCATTCTCGGATGGTCGGCAGAGTTTTCCTTCAACCTTACCCCAAAGTCGGAATGGGTTTTGTCACTAGGATCTTAGGGGAGTCCTAGTGTTCAAGAACGAGTCTATGTAAAAGTGATTTGGCAATAATCCTAACTATTTGGTTAGGTTATTTTATTACAAATTGCTTAGTCTGCTAGATTATATTTGTGTCGCAGAACTGGGTAATCTACGAGGGTCTTTAAAAAAATGGTTTTTCCCCTTGAGATGTAAAAAATGTGAAAATCATGATGTAAATTGTCTTGAGGGTTGGAAAAATAATTTATCCCCTCATAGGTTAATTAATTAAATTTTCTGGTCAAAAATTAATTAAAATCCTAAGCCAGAAATTTAATTAATTCTAGGTCCTAGGGAAATTTAAATTCTCCAAAGGAAAAATTCATTGGTCCTTCAAAATTAAATTTAAGAGGTCACGAGACTAAGGTAAATTGATTATTTCCTAAATTTTAAACCTTTGGTCCCTAGGGTTAAGTCAAAGACAAAATTTTGAGGAACTTAATCCAAAAATTTAATTTTTGAATTGATTAAAATACATTTAATTGAAAAATTCAAATTTCCTCGAGAATTTAAAATTTCGACGGATGAGATTAAAAGGAATTTTGATCCTCATCAACGATCGAGACTGTTTTGACGAGGATCACTCGAACTAGTCGTTGGAGGATTTATCTTTAAATAGGAGGTCTTTTGTCAGTCAATTCATCTAATCTTTTGACCATGTGCTAAGCAAAAAGCTCTCTTGTAATCTTTTTACGAGCAATAGAGAAAGACTTTAGGGTTAATTTCTGTTGGTGTTACTCTTCATGGAAATACTGTAAGGCGTGTCATTTTCATGCATAGATTTCTTTTTAGCCATTGATGATAGCTTTCTGAAGAGTGATTTGAGTACAAGTATCTTTCTCAATCGTTGGGGTTTGAATGATAATTTAAGTTTTGAATATAATAGCAGGGATCTCTATTTATCTAAATTTTATTATCGTTTTTTCACTCTATGTTGATGGTTGAATTGTGTTTTGTAAGAAATTATTGATTATTAGATCATCGTGCATTCGGGGAACTTTTCAGTTGGACTAGCCAACTCTCGATCCGTGTTTTCTAAAAAGCCCAGCTTAATTTGATCCCGGGCCTATCATAATATATTTTTTATGGGGGACACATGAAGGGTTTTGAGCTCAACACCTCCTTTAGACTTTCAACAAAAAATATTATGTGCTAAATCGATAGATCTAGTTGTTGAGAGCCTTAGATTACCAGATCTGAGAGCGGAGTTGGACTCGCACTCCCCATATCTGATAGATCTGCCATTCATGTTCGTAGATCTGTAATTATTTTCAGTTTTCTGACTTGGGTTTTCTGGGTTTTATGGGTCATTGTATATATCGTTTAGGTGTTTCTTATTGTCTTGCAGATACAAATCTGAAGGAGAAAACTGTATAGAGTCTAGATCTAGGCCTTGGAGGGTAAGATCTAGGGTTCAGCAACATCATTTTTGCAGAGATTCTATCTAGATTTTGTAGTCCAGGGTTTCAAATCTTTTCTAAATCTGGAGAAAATTTTTAAGGGTCTTATTCATAAATCCTGAAGCAGAATATAACATTTTAATCTGGAAATTTCTGGGTTACTGTTGGGATATCATTTTTTGAATTTCTGGGTTTTATTAGAAAATTTCGAATTTTTTTAACAAGACCCCAACCTTGCTGCCTGCATTCTCTTCGAATCCACAAAGTCCCAGCTTCGCTGCCATCTCTCTCTGCATTTTCCTCACCAAACCCTCACTGCGTGCTACTGCTCCATTTCTCTCTTGCCATATTTCCTTCCTTCCATCTGCATTATTCTTCAAATCCCTCACGCAAACTTTTGTTCTAAAACGTTGCATAATATGCCAACCCATTTCTCTCATACTCCGCGTCAGCCTGCAGCTTGCTCAACCTGCCTTCGAGCTTTTCTGTCCACTGTTGCTCATCATTCTCACGATGTCTGCCTATACCCTTGCCCTGCACGCCATCCCTCATTCCCATATCTTTTTGTCCGTTGCTCCTTCCTCCAGATTTGCGCTGCCAAAACCTTTGCCCATGCTCCTCGACTTGCAAGCTTCCATCCACACCTCCAAACCCTCAGCCTCTCTGTCATCCGCCGCTGTCCATCTTTGCCTTAGCCTGCAAGTTCCAGCTCCCTCGTCCTCCCGTCAGAACTTGCCCAAACGCAAACAACATTTTGATTTTTTTATTTGTATAGTGTGTAGGCTTATGATTTAAGTTAGGTGTTTGTATATAGTTAGACTTAGGGTTAGTTTCTTTTTTCTTCGATTTCCTTTTATCCTTTTTTATTTTTCATTCGATTTGTTTTATTTTGTAGGGTTAGCGAATGCACATTTTTTTTAGTTTCATTTGATTTTCATTTGTATATTTATTAGTTAGGTTTAGAGAAAAAAAATTTAACATTTCAATTTTTTTTTTTCATTTGTATTGTTGTGATCTAGGTTTGTTTTCTTATTTCTTTTTTCATTTTGTAATTTTTTATTTTTATTTTTTGATTTAAAATTATAAAATTTTAAAAAAATATAAAATAATAAAAAAATCAGAAAAAAATAAAAATAAAAATGGAAAAAAAATAAAATCTAAAAATCCTAAACATTAAAAAATTCTAAATTTTTTTAAAAATTCCCAAAATTTTAAATTTTGTGACTAAGGAGCTAAAGTAAATTAAAGGAATTACGCTTAAACATTAAAAAATTTTAATGTGGCCCCCGGATGCGGGTGTTGGACTGAGAAGGACGGGCGAGCCACATGCCACGCATGGGCTGCCCCGTGTTAACACCACGGCCACCCGGAGAAGGCCGTCAGCTGATAAATGAAGCCCTTACAGTGTTAATGCATTTAATGGCGGGGATGCAAGGTAGATGGAGGCGCAGGGCGAAGTTAATGAGCACCTGCAACGAGGGAATGAGGCAGCATATTACAGGCATGATGGGTCGGGCAAGGAATTCTGGTCTGAGAAGAGTTGGAGGAGGCGGAAGCACAGAGGGCCTCAGCTGTGGCAGTTTTCTTCACCCAGTGGCTTGGATTCCCGTAGCCATTGCCATCCTGGTCGCTGGATTGGCAGGAGAAGGCAATTGGCAAAATTGCAGCGACAGTTCTGGAAATGGTATAGTCTGCTACCAAGAGGAGGATTTCAAGGTGAGGGTTGGGCACCAGAGAGAGATTTGGAAAGGAATTGGTTCTGCCAGCGATTTCAAACTCACCCTCAAGCATACAGAGGAAGCATCAGATTCACCATGGTCAAAATTCGAGAACGACAGCCCAGCAGAAGGGGTCCAGCGAGAGGTTCCTCCTCACGAACCCCTGCAGCAGATGAGCATCACCACTGCTGCTGCTGTTACTGTCATAGGCGAGCCAGGGCAACCCCGCTCCCCATTAGACAATTCATGGAGGTTGGGAGTTCTAGTGAAGGGAAACCGGAGCTTCCTTCCTTCGGCTCTGTGGTATTCACCCTGCAAAGCTCTGAGGACAACCCAGGCGTTAATGCCCACATATCAGTCATGTTTACCAAAATTCCGGAAGGCAATGGGGATGACATCCCTCAGGGCTTGCAGGAGAAGCAATTGGAAGGCACGGGCAAGGAAATTGACAGTGGAGAACAAGAGGCGGCGGAAAAGGGCTCAGCTATGGTGCCTCCAGCGTCTGAAGCTTGAAGCATGGGGGAAAAAAGCTCGCAAGCCCCCTTTCCTCCAGTGGGGCCACCCCCTCCAGGCGTCGAAGAAGAGATATGGAGGAAAATGTGGGAGGGACAAGCAGAGGGTGATGGTTGGGCGTACGTGGTTGAAGACAAGAGCCTCGGTGAAGAAGCGGATGCCCAGCTCGCGGCCCTCCTTCCATCTTCAGCTCGGCTCCAGGATTAGCGCAGCCGCGGGTATTTTTCTCTTGTTATTTGGCATTGCTTGCTGGCAGTTGATACTTACATCTCTGCCTTGTTTAATTCTGTTAAGTCTCTGGTCCAGTCTTAATTTTGGGTGGTCTAAGCTGATAGCTGACATGAGTGCCTCTGTCATGCTCACATCTGTCTGGTCTTTGAGTCAGTCTATCTTGGTAGTAAGCCCCTGCGTGGGCAGTCATGTGTTGGGTCTACACTCTGTTGCTCCTTAGGGAGTCTGAATTTTTCTGATACTGTTTTGAGAATTCGGTCCGGTGCTGCCCCTGCGTGGGAGCTTTTGGTGTCATGGAAATGTCTGAATGGTTTTGGCGAAGCTACCCCTGCGAGGGAGCTTTTAGATCTATGGTCAAGGTTCCCAGGGTGCTACTGCAGGCCCTGGAAGACATATCTTACTGTTTGTAATTTTTACTTGTACATATAATATATGGCTTAGCTAGTTTTTTACGGAGAAAAAAAAAAAAAAATTTAATGTGGCCTATGGCCCATTAAAAATTAGATTCATTGACACTTTGATTTGTTCATCTTTCACATTAAAGCGTTCGCTAAGGAATAATTAAAGCGCTAACTTAAAATTCCTTGGTTTTTCTGATGTTAAATGCTAAATCTTAAATTTTCATGATTCTTCTACGGACAAAGTGCGATTAATGTTTTAATTTATATTGGCGATACAAGAAAGTTAATTAATTCTAGATCTTGGCCATTAATTGAAAATTATTCTAAATCTAGAATCTATTGCATGATACGGTTCTAGTCATTTATATTGATTATTCATGATTGTCATTATTCGTCACATATTGGAAAATTGTTCTGGATAACTTGTTTTATTTAGTCGATAGTTAATTCAAATATCAAAGGCATTGGTCTATAAATGTTTCTTACTTGTGGCCGTGTCTTGGTTACATTAACATTTAATCTATTCATCTGAGTTAATCAAGATTCATTTAAATTCACCAAGTTGTCCAACATTAAAATCTCCTAGACCATGTGTTTCACAGATTTACCCCATCCATTCACCTTAGGGACTACCACCCTTGACTTGTCTAGGAGAGAGTCTAAACGGAGTGAGTAAGGATTAAGAGTAATAGCCCTTACTCTAAGCGTTGTCGCGGTGCTTAGACACTTTGTGCGACAACAAAGCCTATGCAGAAGACCTTCCAAAGCTACCACAAGCTTCAACACTGCCTCCTAGCATGGAAGGGATTCTCCACTAACCCCTAGCTTGTTTGTGTACTTCACAAACTTCCCTTTCACTAGAGGCTTAGTGAAAATATCTGCCACCTTCTCTGTCGAAATGCATTGCAATCTCACAACACCTCTTTGGACTCTGTCTTTGATGAAATGATATTTGATTTCGATATGCTTGGATTGATCATGAAACCCAAGATTCTTGGAGAGCGTAATGCAACTCCAATTGTCACAGTGAATCACTATTGGCCCCATCTCTAGACCAAATAATCCTACAAACATCTTGCGAAGCCATACTGCCTCACAATTTGCCATACTTCTGAAAATCGATAAAAATATCGCTTACTGCAATCAACTGATAATTATCCAATGTATTTAGTTCTGAGCAAAATTAACATATTGCAAATACTAAATAAAAACATGATTGCGATATTCACAAAAATAAATTGCAGAAACTCTAATAGAAAACTAATCACAAAATGGACACAATATTTTCAAACAAAACATCATCGCAAAAACCCTAAAGGGAAAACCAATTCCTCAGATCTAAGAGTCTTATTGATCTTCAACAAATTTTGGAATTGATGAATATTACTATACTGGTTACCAAACCCTGGAAAAATATTTCTTCACCTTCACAAGTTGATCTGACCAGTGAAAGGCTCATGACTTTCCTCTACAACATTACATGGCATCTCTTGACAAATATGACTTATACGACCTCACACATGCAGCTCCTCTGGCTCTTTGATGCTCATGGCCTGGACAAAATTAGCTTCTCGGCTATGCTGGAAGCTCGTACGACCCACCTGGCAATATGTACGGCCGCCTCCTGGCAATTTGTATGCCCTCCTCCTGGCAATCTCATCCTCCGCAAAGAATCTCGGTCACTCTCAAAGAAAACTTGGCCTCTCTTGGAACCCCCACAGCCTCAATAACTTGACCTCCCTATCTAAAGAAAAACGCTAGGAGAATTCCTCTAGATCTAGGAAACTGGAAGAATACTGATGAAAGAAAACCTAAGAAATGTTCACTGCTTCAACTACCACTGAAACCTTCACTGGTGTCAAACCCCACGCTATCATTGCGTCCTCTTCACTACAATGAATTGATCTCCAAGACTACCCATCGATTTCATTTATAATCTCTCATTGAGAAATCAATGGCCAATATCTTGTCCTGAAATTATCTAATCAATGGCTAAGATCACTTAGAAACTTTACTAGAAGCCTGTAGAAGAAAATCGACTATGTCTTAATTATTACTAATTAATTAATCTATTTCCCTAGGTTAAAACTTAGGAAAATAATTAAAAACTGATTAATTAATTCAATTAAGAAATTTACTTTTAGAAGAATAACTTGAGCTTGGAGAGATTTTCCGCTCTTGTCTTCCTAGTCTCACTAACACCACATAAGGCTAGAAAACCTGTCGGAGCTACATCATCCAACAATACTCACTGCCATGTACTCTGCCTCTACTGAACTAAGTACCATTGATTGCTACTTCCTGTTGTACCACGAGATCATGGTTGATCCCAAGCTCAAACAACATCCAGATATGGAATTTTTGTCCATAACACTCCCATCTCAATCAAAACCAATGTACCCCTGCAAC
The DNA here is from genome assembly GCA_031772625.1 of Pinus tabuliformis. Taxonomy (NCBI): domain Eukaryota; kingdom Viridiplantae; phylum Streptophyta; class Pinopsida; order Pinales; family Pinaceae; genus Pinus; species Pinus tabuliformis. The sequence continues at coordinate 179,727,391 of CM062808.1, forward strand.
TCTGCCAAATCTAACATATCTGAGCCCAAAGTTCATTATATATTGTAGGTATCTCATCACATGTTTCACTGCCACCCAATGAACTTGTCTCAACTCCACCATGAACTACTAAGTGTGTTCACAACATAACAAATATTCGTCTTGGTGTTGACCAGAGACATCAAGGAACCTATCAGGTGCCTATATAGTCTGCAATCCACCAATTCGCCCTTAGAAGCACTCAACTTCTTCAAGTTAGTGATTACAAGTGTAGACATGGGCTTGTAATTCTCAATCCTGAACCTCTTCAAGATCTCAACTACATACTTTCCCTACCTAAGGAAAATCTCTCATGGCTGCTGCCACACCTCCAATCCCAAAAAGTAGTGCATCAAGCAGATGTCCTTCATTTAAAACTTCAAAGCAAGGTCCTCTTTGCACATCCCTATAAGCTTCTCTAATCCTGTCAAGAAAAAATCAACAACATAAAGTACCAAGATGAGCAATTCACACTCAACAAGTAAATACTACAAGTTAGAGTCTGCCTCAATCTTGTTGAAGCCCAAACTAAGAAGATATCCATCGATCCTAGCATATCATGTGCATGGAGCTTACTTTCGCCCATAAAGGGCCTTCTTCTACTTGCATACAAGAGACTCTCTTCCCATGCACCTCAAAACCATGAGGCTACTCAATATACACCTCTTCAATCACCCCATTGAGGAAGGGAATCTTCACATCGATTTGATGTATCCTCCACCCCATGTCTGACTCTAAAGCAATGGACATGACTGCTCTAATGGATGCATATGTAATATCCCCAATTTTGTGAGCATGGAAATCATTAAGGAGTTTTGCCCAATTTTGGTCAAATTAATTAAAAAGGGAAAATATTATTTTTGGATAAAAGCGGCCATATTATCTTATTAAAAAAAAGAATGGAGGAAAATATTATTTTATTGGAGAATGGCGACATATTATCATTTTATTGGAGAATGGTGGCACATTATTATTTTATTAAAATGGCGGCAAAAAGCCATCTAGTGGAAAGTGGCCCCCTCTAATAAAATAGTATTAGAAAGGTGAATCTAGAAGTTGGAGGGAGGCTCAATGAAGAATTATAAAAGGAGGGTGGACTCATTTGCAAAAACATTCTGTTCCTATCATAACTTATTTTCATTGAAAAGAAACTCAAGCGAGTTTCAGTCTTAAGGGTTTCAAGCAAAATCCTCCCTCTAAGCTGATTTCAGTGGACACTAAGTGCCACCCTAGTTAGCAACTTAGCACTCTTCTTTCTTCCCTGGACACTATTTTCCACCCTAGTTGGATTGATTTACTTGTTCATTCTTGAAAATCTAATTGTGATCATTTTCTCTGGCATTATGATTCAGTTTGTTGCGGGGCTTCACAAATCTCGAAGATAATCGAGTTCATTCCTTCCAAGAGGACCGAGTAACTAGGTCTGAAGGTTGATTTCTGAAGATAAATTTTAAGGTCAAGTTGCACGGATTAGAGGGACGAATTCTCTTCAAACTCCAGACCGAATCCCTTCAAGACGAGAGGGCCAAGTTAGTACCTTCAAGGCCAATTTATTAGCCAAGCAATCAGAGGCAGAGTTTCCACTTTGAAGAGGGAGATCATGCTTGCACCTCTGATTTAATTTTTTGTGAGATCACAGTGCCAAGGTCGCTCTAATTGCAGGTGTCAAATTGATTGTTTATGCCCAGGTTATTCAGTGGAATTAAGGCCAAATTTATTATGCACAAGGATGGCCAAATTAATTTAACCTGGGTATTCTAGTTCATCCATCTCTCAAGAGCAGAGTTGATTATCTCCAGAATTTCAGTGCAAAAATAGAGTTCGATTCCTCATCATTTGGTATCCAAAGGCTGTCCAAATTATTATTAAAGAGAGGCTGAAATTAATGTGTTTCCAGCACTCTGATCCCTCAGGGCCAAATGGATTCATCACAAGACTGAGCCTTTGCCACATAAATAATAATCAGTTCAGATCTGATTTTTACTTTGGACCGAGCTTATTTGTAAGCCAAAGATTAATGTTGTGGCAGATTGTAATTTGAATGGTATCCAACCTCCAGGGGGCCGAGTTGTTCCCTTGATTCCAAGAGCATTTTTCAGATCGTCAAATCTGTATTCTCAACAGTATGGAGCACATTCCAGGTGTCACATTCCAATGGCTTGTAAATTCTAAATTTTGACTCTCAAATTAATGAATCAAACTTGCCTCAAAAATTAATAAAGTGATTTTCCAGTTGCTCTCAAATTGTTTGGTGAAAGTCCTGTGCAATTTTAATTTAATCTCTAAGGAGTTCTCATGTTTGAACTCATTGGGTATTAACTTTATATCAGCAGTATATTTATTTTTGAGCTTAACAAAAATCAGTCTATGATGTTTTCATTATGGAGTTCATGGGTTCTATGCATGGTTATTTGAGAGTAAATATCAAAAGGGGTTACCTATAGCAGTTCCATACCCTCTGTTTGATGAAATCTCACTAAGACCAGGCTAGAAAAAAACTAAGAAAATTCATGTGAACTTTAGGTATTTGCAGTGAAGAACATTACAGTGCTATCGGAGTATAATCTTGGCCAGTTGTGGGGAAGCCAGCAAGTTCATGGAAGAATTGGGCATGCATGCACAATAACTATAGGCATTCCAGTGACTTAAGGAAAAAGGAGTTACACAAGGAATTGTGGATGAGATCCTTAGGAATAGTGAGAAGATAAATGAAATGTTGGCCCAGTTGAGTAATAGTGAGATGGCAGACCCTAGAGGTGCACATGCCCCAAGGGTGAAGCCATTTACACCATATAGGGGAGATCAGTCGAATCAAGGCATACAAAGAACAGTGGAAAAACTAACCCTCACCAGCGTTGATGGTTCAGCTACGAGCTCTGCTAGAGAGTGGGTGTGGAAATTGGACGCATACCTCCAGCGAAACCCCATGAGAGAGGTGGATGCTATTAAGTATGCCACCTTACATTTAGATGGAGATGCACAAGAGTGGTGGTATCGAGGGCTGATCACTTTGGTCATACAGGGATCACATCATATACAAAGTCCATGCAAGGGCTCATCGAGAGGTTCAACCGGAAGGACACCAGACCTCCTCAAAAGTGTTGAGAAATCTTGGGCAGCTAGATTACAGTGATTTCTCTTACTTTGATAACTGCTTGTGATATTTTTACTTAACTTAATTAGCTGCTTCTTTCACTTGATTATTATTATGTTTTTATCATCAAACAACTACCAAACTATGAAGATTCAAATAGACAAGAGGACACAAGATATAGGCTATCAGCCAGGGGCAAAACCTTTCCTCTTGAGAGGAAAACCCACAAAAATTCTTATCTTCTTATAGAACTTCAAATGACGAATTCCAAGACCTATGACTCTTTACCAAGATCCCTCCAAGACCAAGTCAAACCTCTCCTTGATGAGCTTCTCTTCCACAAAGTCAATGTTAGTCAAACTGGCCTTCCAACAACTGTTTGCTTTTTCTTCAACCTCAACGTTTAGTTTTTTGCTATGATTCTCGACCCTCCTACAACAACCATAACTCACACATGTGACAGGAATTGTGAAAATTCCAAAACTGAAATCCTATTGTAGCAACTGGAATTTATTTTTCTAATTGTTAATTATATTAACAATTTATCTTCTACAACAAATATCAAATAAATCACATTGCAACCTTCACAAATGAAATTGCAAAAGAAAATAGTGTTGGAAACTAAGAAAATTCTAGCACACACAATAAAAATGACATCGTTATTTTCGGACAATTGTCCCGAGAAAAATGCAACCTAGGAAAATCAACAGTGGTGAGGGTTTTTATTATTATGCAGCAGTGAAATCTAAGTACAATCTATGGATAATCAACTGGCAATCCAAATAGCAAGAAAATATGGCCACAATTATTTAAGGGAATTTCCCTTCTTCCACAAACAACTCTCCTACTGCCTCACTGGGAATAACTCAACCTCTTGTTGCTGCCTCTCCGGATCTGGAAAACTTCCTCCGGATCATTGTCTCTACTTCCTCACTGAAGCTCGAACTCTCTGGCAACTGACTGTTGCTACTCTGGAAAATCAAATTCTCCAAGTGACTGGTATGTTCTCCATCACCACATTGATCCCTTCTTATATCTTCCTGTTGGGAATCCAACGGCCAAGATTAAATCTTAATCGATGGCTCAAATCATTTTTGCATCGATCCGTGTGAGTTTCTAGACCATTCTCACTTTGAATTAATTAATTCTGATTAATTAACCAGTTTTTCTAAGTTTAGACTTAGAAAACATTAAAAAAATTGGTTAATAATCAAATTAATCTATCTTTAGGTGGAATTTTCAGAAACGATTTCTGGGTTTTGGAGATCTCATGTATTCTAGCCTCTCCAGCAAATGACATACCTAGAACACATCCGATGCTACAGAAACTAACACTCCTTAGTGAGGATTGTGTTTTCTCTAGTACTGCACATCCAGCCACAACACCTTGTCTCTATATCACCTCTTGTCACGTTGCTGATGTCTGGCCATACTTCCCGCTAACCACTGCGCAACTCTGATGTTGCATATGTGTTGCTACTGACACTGCCATATTGTTGTCAACACTGCATCTGCACTGCGACTCCCTCTCATTTGTTGTTGCTGCAACTGCAACTACTGGAACTAAGAAGCATCCAAAATAATGAATCAACTATGTTCAGTATGATGCATTTGTCTCCTGAGTCTCTGACTGCTACTAGCATCTGCACTGTCACTAAAGAATCTACGTTGTTGAAGACTCTGCACTGTTGTCAACACTGCACTACGCTCCTCAGCATTTGATTGCTACTAGTATGCAACTATCACTCTGGTACTAACTGTTGAAGTTTCTAAGTTTGCTTAGTTAGAAACCTTCCATGCACTTTCTCTGATTTATTCCTACCTACTTGTTATTTTCCTTAACAAGTTATTTACAATGTAAATGCTGAAAAAAAACACTAGTGCACACTCAACATATTACAGATCAGCAACTAAAAGAAACAAAAACAAACACACCATATGACACCAATGTTTTGGACTAATGTCCCCAGAAAAACGCAATGTGGAAAAACCGGTGCAGTGATCTGAGGGTTTTCTTATTAAGCAATATCAGAGTACAATCTAGGTGCTAACACTGGCCTACCCAACAGAGAATTTCCTTGGCAGTAATACCTCTCAGTTTCTGACAAATCTACTTGCTGAAACCCCGGATAATCCTTCCGGCAGCTACTCAGCACCAATCTACCTCTGAAACCCCAGCGTCTGCCCAATCTGGCCTGCGTCAGCCTCTCCTAGCCCAGCGCTAGCCCTGCGTCAGCCTATCTTGGCCTGCGTCAGCCTCTCCTAGCCCAGTGCTAGCCCTGTGTCAGCCTATCTTGGCCTGCGTCAGCCCTAGGAGGCCCTGTGTCAGCTCTCTAAGCCTCTACATTAGCTACGCTATCCCCTCTGGTGCTCTACGCAGCACTTAGCTACCCCTGTGTGAGCATTGGTTGCTCCTGCGTCTCTCTCTCTGGCTGCTCTTTGGCACTACTCTGCCTCTTTGTCTCTTTGTACTCAACGCCCCTCAACTGCTCTCCCGATCACTAATTCTATCTCTCTTAGCAAACCCTGCTCTAGAGAATAGAATGACTAATCACTCTAGTGTATTCTCTAAGTGACCCTCAAGCTTCCTCTTATACTTTTCCTGTTGACATATCAATGGCCGAGATTAAGTCTCTAATCAACGGCTAAGATTAGATCTAGCTTGATCCATGTCTTTTGGACCATTCTAACACAGATTCATATTAATAATTTAATACACATTAATAATTTATTTTCCCTAAGTTTAGACTTAGGGACTCCATCAAAAATATTAATTATTTTAATATCTCCTTATATGTTTGGAATCTGCCCAAACCCTTTCTGGGTATTTCAGATCTCATGTGCCCCAACCTCTCCACCAAATTTCATGGCTAGAGCACATCCGCTGCTATCCCAAATCAACACTGACTACATCAACTACCACTGATCCATCCTGCTACTGAATATTGTGGGCCCATGCAGCTAGGTAATGATCCATAAGGTGGCCTCCTCAAGGACCCTGCCCAATCTCTGTAGCTCTTTGGGGCTACAACTCCAAGTCACCGCACCTCACTCTTGGAGGTATGGCTGCCATCATCGCGAAGTCTTCCTCCAACTTGGAGGACAACCTATCTATCTCAGCATGTGCTTCTTCCTGGTCCTACTTCTCATGTTTTTCCTTCTTTCTTAGAGGACATCGGGTACTGTAGTGGCCAAACTCACCACACCCGAAGCACTTGACCTTAGATAGGTCCTTCTCCTTCTTCTTCTTCTTTTTCTCGCCTTGCCCCTGACTAGAACCCTTTGATGTGAGGGCCACATTCTCCTCCTCCTTCACACCCTTCGACCCACTGCTACTGTTGCCACTAATGGAGCTCTTTAGCAAAGCTCACCTCAACTCCTGCTGCAAGTCATCCTATATTTTGTCCCATCCTGGTAGCGTGTCTCTACCCAATATACTTTGGACGAAGACTTGCCAATCCTCCGAGACACTGTTTAGTGCCAACTATACTAGCTCTGAAGGTTGAGGTGTTGCCCCAACAGCTGCAAGCTGGTCTCGGACCTCCTGAATCCTGGTGAGAAAGGGATTTATGCCTTCCCCCTTCTGCATCCTGATGCATCTCAACTTTTCTTCCAAGAACATCTTTCGCTGCTCGGAAGTACCCTGGTATAGCATGGAGAGAGCATCCCACATCTCTTTGGTCGTTCCCTTGGCCGCTATATGTGAGACTATATGATCCTGGACTCCATCTAGGATCAATTGCTTTGCCTTTGCCATTTCCTTCCTGTATTCCTTGAGCTAGTCTGCATCTTGGGGAATTTCCACCACATTATCTATGTAGGCTTTCAGGCCATATTCATCTAGAAACAAGGACATTCTACCCTTCTAGATGATGTAGTTGGAAGCTCCATCCAACCTATCATGATCTCTAAGCCCTGTTGTGGCCATCTCTGATCAAGTCGAAAACTCCCTCTTTCCCTCTACTTGGTTGTTGCTCTGCTGTACGCACTCCCTTCTGGAGTGAGGAAATCTACACTCAACTATTGCCAATCTATCTGGAAAATCAAACTTCTGAGACCAAGGTTGCACGAAACGGGGAAACGGGTACGAGTTTCCGAAACGGGAAGCAATACGAAACGCGACCTCCCCAAATTTTGGAAACGGGGAAACGCGAATATATATATATATATATATTGCACGAAACGGGGAAACGGGTACGAGTTTCCGAAACGGGAAGCGATACGAAACGCGACCTCCCCAAATTTTGGAAACGGGGAACGCGAATATATATATATATATATATATATATATATATATATATATATATATATATATATATATATATATATATATATATATATATATATTAGGACATTTAAGAAATCTGTGCAATCATAAAGCATATATGATACATTCTAATTTATTACATTATGATAAAATTGTCAATTGTCAATGCATAAACTATAAGTATCTAAATTTACATCACATTTACTCATGAATAATCACATAATGAAAATAGAAATATCTAAAATCAGCCACGAGAAATTTCTAATTTTTTGTCTCGTGCTTGATTGGGAGTCTCCTCCTACAAAGTCGAATGACCTTAGTGCTCTTGATTAAATACAAGTTTCATACCCTAGTACCCTGTATTCTCTTGATTATTGGGAGTCTCCCCTGCATAGAGGGCTTGGTTCTCTCGATTAAATACAAGTTCCATACCCTAGTACATTATAAAATCCAATGGAAACATTGCAATCCCTCCAATCCTGAAATCCTGAAAAACAGATAAGTCTGCTGGATTTTGAGTTAGATCTAAAATTCTACTTTCTCCATATGAAATCCAATGAGAGCGAAACCACTCTCAAACATCCTCAGTCATTTCATGGTAATGTTAAAAATTTAAGTAAAAGGATGAAAATGAAAAATAAAGGAGAATATCACTTTTACTTTAAGAATTTAACATTACCATGAACTGCACATCAACACTAGGGCAAAAGTTCACTTTTATAACTTTAGACAGGCATCTGGAAGCAACTAGAAGTCACTAGGCTAACGTAAGAATAGATTACAAAACAAATAAATAAAAAAATTAAAGAAACACAAGTAAATGCTGAAACGTGTGTCGTATGGCCCTGAAACGCGTTTCAGGCCGTACTGGCCACGTTTCATTTTCGTGAAACGTGGAAATACGGCCTGAAACATGTTTCAGGGCCGTACCAAACGCGTTTCAGCGTTTCGTACTCGTTTCCATACGGAAACGCCCTCCTACCCCATGTTTCCTGCAACATAGTCTGAGACTCAAAGTTCCCTGAGAGAAATTTCCCCTCTGTTGTGTGTGCTTTTCTCTTCCACCTGATGTTGATTTTGCTACTGCAAAACCCTCTGAATCCAACCAAAGAATCCACTTTGTGAAAATCTGAGTTGTTGTTTCTCCCTCTAACTGCTAGAATCACTAACTTGGAAAACTCGACTTTTCTACAACCCTACAACTAAAAATCGACTTCCTACACCAGCAATTTGTCTTTCCTGCCTAAGCATTGCACTGCCTCTAAAAATTTCAACCTACTGCTCCCTTAGAGCAGCAAAATTTTCTCCTCCGCTTCTAAGCTTTCTAGTTGATCACTCAAGCTCTAATACCATGTGAAAATTCCAAAACTAAAATCCTATTGCAACAACTAGAATTTATTTTTCTAATTGTTAATTATGTTAACAATTTATCTGCTATGACAAATATCAAATTAATCACACTACAACCTTCACAAATAAAATTGCAGAAGAAAATAGTGCTGGAAACTGAGAAAATTCTAGCACACACACACAATAAAAATGACATCGTTATTTTTGGACAATTGTCCTCAGAAAAACCCAACTTGGGAAAATCGGTGCAACAGTGAGGGTTTTTATTATTATGCAGCAACGAAATCTGAGTACAATCTATGGATGCTCAACTAGCAATCCAAACAGAAAGAAAATATGGCCAAAATTATTTAAGGGAATTTCCCTTCTTCCACAAGCAACCTCGACACAACTTCCCTTTAGAAAATTCGTCCTCCTTGACCGTTTGTGTCAGCCTCTACACAGTGCTTGCGCAGACCCTTGGACATTTAAGCCTGAAATTGCCTCTGATGAAGTCGTTCTTCGTGTCTCTGCTAAGGAAATTGATTCTCCGACCCTCTGGAAAACTATCTCGGCCTTTGGAAGTTGAATCGATTTTTCGTCTAGCCTAATCAAATTGTTTTTCTAAAGCAACTGTGCAGTTCTCTGCATTGCCTCACTGGGAATAACTCGGACTCTTGCTGCTACCTCTTCGGATCTGGAAAACTTCCTCCGAATCATTGTTTATACCCCACTGTCTCTACTTCATCACTGAAGCTCGAACTCTCCGGCAACTGACTATTGCTACTCTGGAAAATCGAATTCTCCAAGTGACTCTGGTGTATTTTTCATCACCACATCGATCCCTTCTTATATCTTCTTGTTGGGACTCCAACGACTAAGATTAAATCTTAATCGATGGAACAAATCATTTTCTGGATCGATCCGTGTGAGTTTCTAGACTATTCTCACCTTGACTTAATTAATTCTGATTAATTAACCAATTTTTCTAAGTTTAGATTAGTAAACATTAAAAAAATTGGTTAAGAATCTAATTAAGTCATCTCTAGGTGGAATTTCCATAAACGATTTCTGGGTTTTGGAGATCTCATGTATTCTAGCCTCTCCAACAAATTTTGTGGCTAGAACACATCTAATGCTACAAAAATTAATAGGAATATGGTATAAATGGTCACTTTTCTCCTTCGCTTGGGCAGTGGTTCCTTCTCCAACAATTCGGCTTGTATACTAGACTAATATTACCCAAAACTTGATTTCTTGTAGTGACTCCAATTCAGTCTATCTACGATAGATTGATGCCCTGATATTTCCAACTTATGGAAGGAATTGTGGCCCAAAAACTTCAAATTTTAAGTGTCCTTGCTTCTCCTTATTCTTCACTCCCTTCTTGTCTTTTTATCTCCTTTTATCGAACTTGATTGCTTGAGTTGGTATCTTCAAATGAGCTAAGTGCTTCTTATTTATAGTCTTCTTTTGGTAGTCGAATAGCTTTGTCTGGAAGTCAACTTATCCCTTCTTGTAGGCCGACATCTCTCCTTGAAGGTTGACTTGTCTTTAGAGAAGGTCTTTGACATATTTTGACTTAAATAATTCTTTTGACTTTATACATGATGCCCAAATGGGTCTTTCATACATGACGGTGACTCAATTGACTTGTTAACTTAATGAAAAGCCCTAGAAGCACTCAATGGATGCTTTGACCTATAAATAAAATAAACTTGAGAATGAAACCCATGCATCAAGAATGACAATAATAAATTCATTTTTCTCTTTACATCAAATCATGATTACATATGTCATTATGAAGACCAAACCTAGTTACACATTTCAACACTCTCTCTTAACTAGGGAGGTATTCATAATCTACACAAGGCACTTGGACATTCTCATACTGAAGAATTCTCATAAGAAGAGTTGGATTGGTAAGCCATCTCATATACTATTATTTGATCTTATCTCACTGCATCTCATAATATCAACCAACATTGTCACATAGCAAGGCCTTGACTAACAACTCTATCTCTCCACAAGATCATAGCACAATGCTGGCAAGACAAATGACTGATAGACACCATCATCATTGTCTCTTAAGGCACGTCCCCCACCTGGGTGTTCAAAGGGTACGTCCTTTTAAGACAATTCCTATCTTGGAATAACACATCTCAAGGAATTTCCTCTTCAACTACTCTTGCCTATTGGATGCTCTACCACATCCTCAAAGAGTATCGGAATCAATATCAGATGCTTACCCAATCCTCCATTCTCTCTTCATAACATGAAGAAAAGAATGATGTGTCTATCTCTTCCTATCAACTAGGGAAGTTATACTCATTCCTATAAAAGGAATATACTCAAGCTCCCTTTTTACCAGGGACTTACCCAAGCTCCCTCTTAATTAAGGACTTGTCTCCAATAACATCTCTCTACTCTTTGGTGGAGATCATGGTACTATCAGTTGCTTGTAGGACTCCTCTTTCTAATGTCATGAACTTCAACTTCATCATGGAGCCCTCATTTTCCAGATCTTCTTTGTAGGGCATCAACCATCTTCTACATCACTTTCTTTTCAATGAAACCAATATTCATGTCATCCTCCTCATTGGAAAGTGATTTTGTAGTCCACATATGGCTTTCCTTCAGACAACTACCTCTTCCAAGTCATGTTTCTTTCAAGATCTTCCATCCAATCTGTAGGAATTTATAGGGTAAGTTCCTCAGACAGAGCACCAAAGGACACCGCTCACAAACAGATCACAAATCAATACACCAGTATGCTTGACGTGGTTAAAACCCTCAAAGAAGGAAACAGTCCACAGCCCAAGCCAACGTGGCCACTTCAGTCAATTTATTAATAAAAGAATGAAAATTTTTATAAGCTTCTCTCATGAATGGTTACCCTACAAATGACCCTCCATGCTCTTTAAATAGAGATCATGGACCAATCGGGTGTTAAGCCATGGATCAAGTGTCGGTAATACCAAGGAGAGAATGAACCGTCGGACCACTTCATGTCTAGAACATATCGTGAGCGTCGGATTGTAAGTTACAAAAGTACATAGTAAAGAAACACACTTTACCTAAATCTACACTAGACCAAGTTATACTTAACTATTTCCTATGTGTCAGAATATCCTAACATCCCCCCTTAAGAACAACTTGGGATAGGATTGAAGGATGTGAAAATATGATACAACAGGAGAAGGAAGGAGGCATTAGAGCATATCCCCCCTTAGTGACAACTTCCTGAACTCCAACCATAAATCGAAGTTTAGTAAACTTTGCCTCTGTGAGAGCTTTTGTAAAGATGTCTACAACTTGATCATCAGTTGAACAATATTGCACTTCAAGAACATGGTCATGAATGAGTTTTTTGATGAAGTGCATGTGCAGTTCAATGTGTTCGTTGCGCTGATGTTGGACTGGATCTTTGCATAGTTGAATGGCACTTTGATTATCACACCAAAGTGTAGTCGGATGCTGCTGTTGAAAGCCAAACTCTGACAGGATCTGACGAAGCCACAAGGCTTCCTTACTAGCTTCTATGGCACCACAATAGTCTGCTTATGCTGAAGAAAGAGAAATGGCACTTTGTTTCTTGCAAGTCCATGTAATAGGTCCTGAACCAAGAGTGAACACATAATCTGCAGTAGACTTTCGATCATCAGGGTCACCAGCCCAATCAGAATCAGTGAAACCAACCAATAGAGGAGATGCTTTTGCACTATAATGAATCCCAAACTGAACTGTACCTCGAACATAACGAAGTATTCCTTTAGCTGCTTTCCAATGACTTTCATGTGGGTTTTGCAAAAACCGAGCTATAAGGCCAACAAAAAAGGAAAGGTTAGGACGAGTATGGGTCAGATACAAAAGTTTTCCGACAAGTTGACGGTATAAGGTATCATCAACTTCAGGGGAAGTACAAGTGACTGAAAGTTTGGCTCCAGACAGAAAGGGAGAAGGGGTTGACTTAGAGTCTTCCATGTGAAAATGGCATAGAATATCACAGGCATACTTGGACTAGGAAAGGGAAATACCTTCCTTAGATTGCAAGACTTGAAGACCAAGAAAATAATGCAAGTGTCCTAAGTCTTTCAAACTTCTTTTTAAGGCTGGACTTCACATGGTTTATAAGGTTGGGATCACTACCAGTAAGGATAAGATCATCAACATAAAGGACAAGAATGATAAGAGACTTGCCCACTTTCTTGGTGTAGACAGTATTGTCAAAAATGACACCTAGAAAAGCCAGTTTCTAAAATAAAGCTATCCATTTTGGCATACCAAGCCCGAGGGGCTTGCTTGAGACCATAAACGGATTTCTTAAGCCAACATACAAGGCTGGAGTCTGTTTGTATAAAGCCAGTAGGTTGTTCCATATAGATTTCTTCATCCAAGTCCCCATGCAAGATGGCACATTTAACATCCATCTGATGGACTTCCCATTTGAAAGAGGCAACAAGGGAAAGAACAAGGTAGATAGAGTTCATTTTGGCAACAAGGGAGAAGGTTTCAGTATAGTCAATGCCTTCAACTTGTGAAAAACCCTTAGCAACAAGACAAGCTTTATGTTTATCAACTTTTCCATCTGGTCCATACTTAGTTCTGTAAACCCATTTGTATCTAACAAGTTTTCGTCCCTTTGGAAGAGGAACAAGATCCCATGTATCATTTGCCAATAATGAACGATATTCTTCATTCATAGATGTGTCCCAATCTGGATGGCCTCAAGCTTCTGCAAAGGTGTCAGGATCATAATTCGCTGAAGCTTGAGCCAATAAAGAAGAGGCTCTATCGAACTGAGAACGTGTACGTCGTTGATTTGTAGGATCACCGGGAAGAGCACCTGCTGCATCTCGAGTAGCACGGACCCATTTTGGAAGCTGGGGAGTTGAAGGAGGATCCTGAGAAGGTGGGGGAGGATTGTCATCCTCGCTGTCATCATTTGAAGAAGAAATTTTTTCAGAATCCGAAGGGATAAACAGAGGTGGCACATCCGCCAAACTAGGCTTGTAGGCCTATATATTTTCAGCAAACTTTACATCTCTTCTAATGAGAACATTTTTGGACTTAAGTGGAGTAAGTCAATATCCTTTGACATCTTCAGAATATCCAATAAAAACACATTTTTCACTCTTAGGTTCTAAAGCTTTATGTTTCTCATCTAGAATATGGGCCCATGCTTCACTTCCAAAAACACGAAAGTGACTTACATCTGGTTTAATTGAGCTCCATGCTTCTTCTGGAGTGATATTCTTTAAAACGTTAGTAGGAGTGCGATTTACTTTTTAATTTGCACAGTTAATTGCTTCTGCCCAAAAATTAAGACTAAGTCCTTTAGATTGAAGCATACAATTAGCCATTTCCTTTAAGGTGTGACTCTTCCTTTTAGCTACACCATTTTGTTGTGGAGTATATGGAACAGTATGTTGCATTTGAATTCCATTCTCAGTGCAAAAGTTGATGAATTTGTTGTTAACATATTCTCCACCATTATCAGATCTTAGCTTAAGAATTTGATGTCCAGATTGTTTTTCAACAAAGGCCTTAAAGGCCAAGAACATGTTAAATACTTCACTCTTGAATTTTAAGAAGTATACCCAAGTGCGTCTGGAGAAATCATCAATGAAAGTTATAGTTGTAGCCAAAAAATGAAACAACTGGAAGTGGACCACATAAATCACTATGCACAAGCTGTAAAGGGGCTGAGGCGTGCCAAGAGGCACGTTTTTCAAAACATCCCGATGATGTTTTTGGAGTACACATCCGGAACAAATTCCATCTCTGCAAGATACCATTGGAAGACCTGTCACCATATTTTATTTACATAGATTCTGAAGGGAGCGATAGTTTAAGTGACCAAATCGCTCATGCCAAAGTTTGCTCACTTCATCATTATGAGCAACAAATACCGAGGGAAGATTTGATGACACAAAGTTGTTAAACTTATACAGCCTTGTAGAATCATCAGCAACGCCAGTAGCTAAAATCTGTCTAAGATCTCTTAGGTCCTTAATTACAACATCGTGAGGTGAAAATTCAACAATTTTACCTTCACCTGAATGAGTTATCTGATATACAGATAGAAGGTTGCAGGGTAAGGTTGGAACACATAATACATCATTAAATTGACCATTGTCTAGATGAACAATTTCAGTCCCTACAACACAAAGAGATCTATCATCACCAACATATATATATTTGGTGTTACAATCATTTAAAAAAGAAAACATGGCTTTGTTTTTGGCCATGTGATAAAAAGCTCCAGAATCAATGAGCCACTCATGAGAATGAGAAGAAGAAGATGCATTTAGTGCATAACCAAACCGAGATGCTTGACAACCACATGCAGAAAGTGTTATTCCTGAAGATGAAGTTGAAGTTGAAGAGTGCTCCAAATGGATGTTATGCTTCTTCATTGCTGCTTCCAAGGCTTCCATCTTCTTAAAGCATTTGGATTCTAAGTGGCCATCTCGATTACAAAAGTGGCAATGTCTATCAGTCTTCTTCCCTTTGTTTTTATTTGCCTTATCATTTTGTTGAAATGATTTTTCATTTTGAGACTGAAATTGCTTAGGACCTGTTGATGCCTCTAAAATCGTTGCACCAACATTGGGGGATAACCACCCGGTCCGGCCTTTAATGTAGTTCCTTTTCCATTTGGTATGGTGGCTCCGACTGGATAATATGGGACCAGTTTCCCAATAAAGTGAGATTTGATGAATAGGTGTCTAAAATATATAACAATATGATAGATGGTTTGCTCTGTAAACTTATGAAAATATACAAATAGATATATATATATATATATATATATATATATATATATATATATATATATAACCAGGGTAATCCAATATCAATGCGATTTATAATGATTTCTAGTAATCAAATGTTAATGAAAATCAATCACTTGGCTACAGAAAGTTAAGCATGAATGATGATCACTTTAAACAAAGTGATATAAAACATATTGCATATCATAATAACATCAATTGTCAGCATATGTGTTTAAGAGTATCAATTCCAACTTACTCAAAAGTGATATAATGCAGAACATTCACATATAACGACAATATCGAATCAAAAGATTGTTTAATTGCAATACAACAGAGAAGAACAGATGTTAATGCGGCAATGCCATATATATAACAGTTATGTGGCATGCCTGCCATATATGTATCTACCTGATATATAACGCAGAGTTAGTCGGAATCCATACAAGTTTACAACTATGACCAACTATAACGCAGAGAGATGACAGACATAACCATATCGCAGAGATGCCATGCCTGCCATATATGTATCTGACAGTAGTACTAAGGTGCAACATCCTATAGGGATCAAGCTGTTTTCCAACTCTGATATTTATTTATCCAACTCTGATATTTATTTATCCTTATTTTATTTAGTTTGAGAAACAAATTGCACTGTTTTCCAACTCTTATATGAAGCATATCAAATCTATTTCAAATCCACGTCTAATGAGGTAGCTTACTGATACTCCCTAAGCTATGTTCTTGGGATATGCACATGGAGGACCAACATATGTAATAAAAAGTTAAAAACAGGCCCACAGCAAATATTACTCCTCTCGAGACTAAGATCAGAATTATTCTCATCCCCATCTGAAGTATGCTCCATTTGTTCCCAAAGATTCTTGAGGATTGAGTTTTCCTCTTCTAATATGCCAATAAAGTTCATGAAATCCTCATTGATCCTGAGATTAGATATCAAATCACCATGGACTTGAGCTTTCCTTTCTATCGTTGGACATCTGGCCAAGATAGGAACTGAGGGTTTATCAATTTCATTTGCTATGTGTGCAAAAGGGCATTGAAGCCTTTCTTTAATGTTATTCTCTACTAAACCTATCTCTCTGTACTCCACATTATCTGTTACAATAGGCTTGCAGTGAATACTAGTCTTCTTTGGGCTAAGACTGAGATTATTTCCATCTCTATACTATATAGAAAGCCTGATCCATTTCCATCCAGAAACTTTTAAGAACTGAGTTATCCTCTTCTATAGTGCCACTAAAATTCAAGCCATCGCCATTGATCCTCAAGTCAGATACCATATCATCATGGATCTCAACTTTCTTCTCTACCATTGAAGTTATGTATTATCATTATGGAGGTTGCTCACACCTCAGGCTAAGTCAAATTCACTTGTGAAGACTTTCTGTTATTTTAATTTTTGCATGATCAATAAACAAGCTTGAAAATTACTTATTCCAATTTCATAGCACCTTTTTCGAGATTTAATGAGAGATAAGTCAACCTTAGAGGAGGGTGTTATTGTTACTGTTGTTGGTGTGATGGAGAGCACAGTTTTTGGATCTCTTTCGCATAAGATAGGGTGTTGACTGTTGAGTATGTTTGCTTGGTAAGGACTCAAGGAGACGCACTTCTTAAGGAATTTTCAAGCAGTTAATGTGCCATTTTTTGGTCTGCTTCGCATGTCATCTGTGCCGCTGTTATGACTGTTCTCAACCAGCAAAACTTAAAAGGCAGTACTGCACTTTGGCCTTTCAGCATGACATGGCACTTTCTTGGTGTGCTTTTGTGCCAATTTTTAGAGCTATGTTGTGCTCCATTGAATAAAACCAAGGTTCTGCATGATTTTTGGTTTTATTGAAAGGAAACATTTCTATATGTTTACTGACATCTGTCTTCATTTAATTTTTTAGATTTATAGCATATTTTAAATTTTTGGATCATTTTTAAATTTGATTTTTTGTTGTCTTTCACAGGAGCCACAAATTAAATAGAAGCCACGACTCCAAATCTTAACAGAAGCCACAAATTAAACACAAGTTCAAAGCAACAACAATAACGAGAGAGATGGACTTTGCTTGGGCTTATTGTGACAAGATTCCCGGAAAATCCAAGCTCCTTTGTAAATTTTGCAAAAAGGAATGTAGTGGAGGCATTTATAGATTCAAGTTCCACCTTGCACAAATACCTGGCCATGATATAGGTCTTTGCGGCAAGGTTGATGATAATGTCAAATACCAAGCAACCTTGGCCCTTGAGATGTTAGATCAGCATAATGCCAAGAAAGCAAAGCAAAATATTGAAATAGGAACTCTTGGAGTTGATAGTTTTTCTACCACTAGCCCCATGTCACCTCACTCTGTTGAATCCTCAATGTCGTTCCCACGTTTTCCACACATGCCTCCAAGGCCAAGTCAAACTCAAAGCCATACGAGTCCTTCGACTCCTTCCTTCAACACTGGAGGTGGAAACATAAACACCTTTTTTGCTCCCCGCACAAAACTCGGTTCCCAACCTACCTTGGATGCCACTGGTTGGAAAAAAAATATCCATAGTCAGGCAAGGAAGGCCATTGCTAACTTTTGGTACTATTCTGACATACCTTTCCACTGTGCCAGAAGTCCTTATTGGCAAGCTATGATTGATGCAATTGCTATTGCAGGTCCAAGGTTCAAAGCCCCTACATCAGAGAGCCTTAGGACAGATATGTTGTTAGAGAGTGTTGAAGATGTCATGCTTGTGCTAGCTGAGTTTCGTTCATCATGGGTAGAAGCAGGGTGCACCATCATGAGTGATGGATGGACAGATCAGAGGAATAGAACTTTAATAAATTTCCTTGTCTCTTGTCCCGCAGGCACAATGTTTCTCAAATCAATGGATGCTTCAGACAAGGTTAAGACTGCCCAACTTATCTGTGAAATGATGGAGGAAGTCGTTCAAGAAATGGGAGAAGAACATGTTGTACAAATTGTCACCGATAATGCAGCTAATTATATGGCTACTGGTAGACTTTTTGAGATGAGACACCCCACTATTTTTTGGACCTCGTGTTGCCCATTGCATAGATTTAATGCTTGAGGGCATTGGTAAGCTTCATTGGATACATGAGGTTGTGGAGAAGGCAAAATCCATAACCAAATACCTATACAACCACACTATTGTCCTAAACACTATGAGAATATACACTGAAGGTAAAGAAATTGTTCGACCTGCAGTGACTAGATTTGCAACAAATTTCATATCTTTGCAATTTGTGGTTGAGCAAAAGATAAATCTGAAGAGGATGTTCTTAGGACCTGAGTGGATGGGATCTAAACATTCCAAGACCCCTGAAGGCATCGAAATTGATGCACTTGTGTTTAATGATGGCTTCTGGAAAGATGTCGAAGAGATTATTGCTGTGACGGAGTCCCTTGTTAGAGTTCTCAGGTACTTCAAGTCTTTTAACTTTTTCATTTTTTAAATTTCATTTCAAGCTTCTTTTTATTTACAATGTTTCATATTTCTTTAAATTTGAATGCTTGAACTTTCAGGATGGTTGATGGTGACAAACCCGCTATGGGTTACATTTATGAGGCGATGGATCTCGCAAAGGAGGCCATCAAAAGAAGATATGGGGATGATGAGACAAAGTATATGCCTCTTTGGGACATTATAGATGCACGTTGGGATAGGCAATTGCATTCCCCCTTACATGTTGTTGGGTACTTCTTAAACCCACAATATTTTTATGATAAGAGCAAATTTAATGAGGATGGGGAGGTTGGCAAAGGACTTATGACATGCGTGGAAAGGTGCTTCCCTGATCCAGAACAACAAAGTCATGTATTTTCCCAACTACAAGATTATAGGGCACCATATAAATTGTTTGCCTATACCAGTGCTATAAGACAAAGGTCTAAGATGTTGCCAGGTACCCAGCTTGAAGGCTTCATCAATTCATTAAATTTGTTTAAACTTTATTTTGTATGTTAAATGTTTTATTAAATTTTCTTTTCTTTTTAAGTTTTTACTATTTACTAATTTAGTACTTCTAGTCTTCTACTCACAAACCCTTACCACTTGCTAGGTCTTTGGTGGCAAAACTTTGGTAGTGATACGCCAGATTTGAAGAGATTTGCCATTCGAATCTTAAACCAAGCATGCAGTGCTTCAGGTTGTGAACGCAACTGGAGCATGTTTGAGAAAATACATTCTAAGAAGCGCAACCGATTGACACAAGAACGCTTGAAGGACCTTGCATTTGTCCATTACAATCTACGACTTCGCAACAAACAAATACAAGGTGAGATTCGAGAGCTTGAATTTGAAGGTTTCATAATCTAGTTCGTACTTTAAAGTTCAAACTTCAAACTTCAAAGTGAAACTTTAATTCACATTTCAATGTCTCATGATAATGACAGGTATGGATCATTCACCAATCGACCTTGAAGAGATAGATTTGCAAGCTACAAATGCGGCAGACTGGGTTCAATTAGATGAGCCTCCTCTTTTAAGCCTTCATGACTTGGAGAACTTTGAGAGTCAAGCAAGCGAAGGAGTGGAAGGAATCGCTTCTAGTTCTCACTCTTAAGAGTCTTAGACTCTTAGTTGCTGATTTTTTTCTGATTAGTATGCAGTTTTTTGTAAACTTTTAGAAGCATATGCTTCTAAGGACTCAAGACTCAGTGCTTTGGATCATGTTTGGACTCATAACATATATGAGATACTTATTTATTCATGATATTTTGGACATCTATTGATATTATGCATTGTTTGGACATGCCTTTACCCAATACTAATGAAAAATGGTTTTTTAATTCAATATATGTGTATATTTTTATTTAATGAATTCAACGATTTTTTGCCGATTTTTCGCCGATTTTTTCTCGATCCGATTAAAACTCTTAGATCTTTTGCCTCGTCGATCTATTGTCGATTCCGAGTCTAGTAACATTGCGGGAAATGTCTAATTTTTTAATCTTGTTGGAAAATCAGGATCTTTGTCATTAATATCACCCTCTAAGCATTAATATCCAGAGGTATCTTTGTCGTTACCTCTGTATCTGTATAGGGATCTTTGTCATTAATATCACCCTCTAAGCATTAACATAAGATAGAAAAAGCATAGCATGTCAAGTCAAGATTTTGTTTGAGTGATGCGTACATTTTTAAGAGGGTCATGATAGAGGAGTTCGACAACCAATGTCACTAACATCAAGGTACATAGAGGGATTGGTGCTCTTGATTAAATACGAGTTCCATCCCCTAATACATGACAAATTCAATGGAAACATTGCGATCCCCCAATCCTGAAATCCTGAAAAACTGATAAGTCTGCTGGATTTTGAATGAAATCTAAAATTCTACTTTCTCCATATGAAATCCAATGAGGCCAGAACCACTCTCAAACATCCTAAGTCATTTCATGGTAATGTTAAAAATTTAAGTAAAAGTGACATTCTCCTTAATCTTCATTTTCATCCTTTTACTTTAAGAATTTAACATTACCATGAATAGCATATCAATACTAGGGCCTAGACTTGATCATTAAGCTGCCCCACTCAAAAATTATTTGTTTCTTTAAAAAAAAATTGCATTTAGAACATTACTACAAAAAAAATTGCAAAAAAGGCAAAACACTCCCGAAAAGGCAAGGAGCGAAATTTTTTTTAGGGAGCACGCTCCTAACCCGCTCCTGAGTCGCTCCTGCCCGGAGCGCGGATTGGGAGCGGGATCGAGGGGGGGCGGCGCTCCCCCGCAACACTGTAATTCTTCCCCAAACCAACTGCCAATTGAAGTTAGATCAATACTAGCCTTCTCGGACAGCCGAGGAGCTGGTCTATTAAAAATGGTCTGATGAATGGGTAGGATGAAACCATGACAAATTTTGTAGAAATGCTTCTTATATTGGGTCTTCCACAGGCATTTATGGTAAACATGGATAGGGGTTGGATCCTAGATTGTTCATTTCCATCCCATGATGGGAAAATCGGAATTGAAACAAATGGTATCAACTATATAGGCACTCATATAAAATGGGGGAACAACTTGGGTGGAAACAAACCTACTTTTCCTATAATCAAGTATTTGAATGGCCATTTTATCTGATAGGATATTAGCCCAATCCATCACAAAACAGTTCAATGCTGCTTCTATTAATGGAACCATTTCAATGGAAAACTTAGCAGAATTGGAGCTTCCAAATAGTCTACACATCAGTGCAGCAACATAACAATATGGAGACACTAGGGAGTCCACAGAATACATACCGGATGATTCGTGCTTGTGTTTGTTAGGGAAGTGCCTCCATTGTCTAATGGGGTCCAACTCTATTTGATTTTCCTTCGAGAAAGCTTCAAGGAATGATTTATTGTAGTACTTCTGAGGCTCTGGCAAATGATACATTTTCTTCAAGTCTTCAGGCTTAAAGGATCCAAACATTCTTCCGCCAGCTGTGAAGAACGTCCTATCCGTTATATTGATGCTTTCAATTACCCATTTTACCATGTCATTATATGGCACAACCTTTGGGCGGGCCACTATTCGATGAAGAAAAGAGTCTGCTAAATCACCAAGTGTGTTTTCTAACTCTGCAGGTCCATCAGTTGTTGCATGTCCTTCTGTTACCTTTGGCTTTTCCTTTTCTAACATATCATATATGCCTTCCCATGAAATTTTCACACAATCTTGACATGTCATATCCGAGATCAACACAATTTTTTCCGATCCTTCCGCCACTGCAAGGGGAACCTTCGTCTTTCGAGCTTTCTTTGACATTTTGGCTGATTGCGTACTTCGAGATTCAAACTGCAAAATGAGACAGAGGACAACGATAGGCTAAAACTTTCAGAGCAGCTAATGCTTGTAAAGATAGTGTTGAGATTAGTACAGATGAAAATCAGAGCAGGAGCATTTGATGCGAAAGATTTCGTATTGTAAATTAATATTAACACGAAGGATGAAATCTTGAAGGACCGCAGTCATAACTATTCTTAATGTTTTTCCGTAACCAATGACGTGAAACTTTAATGCTCAATGAATAGATCGCATCGCAGGTTTCCAAAGGTCTTATTAGAATGTGTGCCATAAACTTTCGGTTTTGCGATGAGCGATTTCAATATATTATTTTAATATTTAAAGAGCAATCGCATATCGCAAGTCGGGAGTTATAAGTGTCATGTTCTAAGACTCTTTGAATTTCTGTGATTGCGATAAGTGTTGACCTCGCATATAGAGTTGGCAAATTCCTCATTTAACTGCTCGAATCATGTTTTCCCTTTATTATTATTGAACCACTTTATTATATTTTAACATTGCATCGCGCGTCCCCGAGGTGAGTATCACTTGTTTCCGCTGGGATTGCGATATGCGATCAATGTATATCACATCGCAAGTTTTCAGGGCTAGCTTCCTTTGGTTTTCGGCAATATGCGGAATGCGAGAATCATATCGCATCGCAAAGTTTCAACGGACCGTTAAAACTTATTTATTGGAATCAACGATATGCGATATGCAATAGTTTTATCGCATCGCATGTTTGTCAATGGATTGTTTTAAGAAGCTCTACGATTGAGGTTTTTGCGGTAACTTCGCATCACAACATAAATATTTGGATTGAATGTACCTTAGCCTTAAGTGAATGCGATCTGCGATGTGTGTTTTTTTTAGAAAGTTTTCTAGAGCACTTTTTATTTAAAAAGCAAGAAACAAAGAAAGTTATATCTATGTGAAGGTTTTATTGATTCTTAAAACTAAAGGCGCTCTATTTCCTATTTAGCATCTTAGAATAAGATTAAGAAAAATTTGAAATGGGGGGTTTGTTGTATAGCACAACAGGACCCTTGTTTGGTTTAGGACCATTCTTTTTAGGATACTACTTCGTAGGATTCTTTGAATTTGGTTGCTGCTGGGCAGCTAAGGATTTCTTAGAAGAGTTTCCAAGATTAAGAAGAACAAGATATAAGAGCTTTTCTTGTTCTCTTATTAAAGAATCACAGAAGGCATCAAAAGAGGGGGACTTGTAGTCTTGTCCTTGAGAAATAAAGGCTTCTCTAGTAGAATGGAAGGTGGAAACAAACACAGAGTTGGCTGGTCCCAACTTAAGTAAGAATGGAATAGATAAGGCTACCATCTTCTTTCTTAACCTTAACACCTTCCAAGAGAAATCAAAGGGTATTGAACATGGACAAAAAATCTTCAATGGAAGAAAAATTATTGGGGTCCAATGTAAGCAACTCATTTTCAGGTTGATCGGCTCTAATTTCATTTTTAATTCCAAAAACTTTAGTGAGTTGTTTCATTTCTTCATTAGGAGTATCATGTTCTGCGATATGGAATCTAAGGTCTGGAGAAATAGACATCCCTATCAACGCACATGCTTGATCTTGAATATTTTCCCATTTGGCTGCCTTATCTTCACCTTGAGGTTTGGTTTCTTGACCTAAGGATATTCTGTAAAGACCTTTACTTCTAAGTAAATCCACAATGTAGGACCACCATTGGAAGTAGTTGGTGCTGTCAAAAATAACTTGGCATGGACTTTCCATTTTAACAGAAATTGAAGTTGTAGTACTAAAACTAAGTGTTCCAATGGAAAGATCTCGAAAAAATAGGCTGATTAAAAAAAAAACGGCTCTGAAAACGGCTTTTGGATGAAGAAGTTATGGCTTTTTGAAGAAATTGTTGAAGATGCCAATGAAGTGCGTGAATGTGCGGAAATGAATGATAATGTTATATTTATAAAAAAAATCACCCCCTTTCCAAACTTAATCTAATTAGCTCACTTTACAAAAAAAAAAATTATGTGACTCACTTTTATAAATAAGTGAAAATCACTTTTACAATGGTACTTTATGAGCTACTCACTAAATTGTAACTTAAATAAAAGGTAAAGAAACTTTAGAATTATAAGTGACTCACTTTTTATAATGGGTGAGAACACTTCTACATAAAGTAACTTTAAAACATAAGTTACATGTGCTTTTTGAAAAAGTAACTCAACAAAAAGAAAGACTTGCACTGAAGACTTCTATTCTCATAAAGTAATTTTGGACCAAGTGAGATAGTTTAAAAGGTTAGTAATTTTTGGATAAGAGGAAGGGATTCCTTTTTTTCTTTTTTTCTTTTTTGTCACTGAAGCTTTGGAGTGCGTGCTTACTTGAAAAAGCTCTTTTTTGCCTACAAAACAAAAACCACAAAACCCAACACATACATACAAAAAAAAAAAAAAACCTTACGGCTTGAAGTTAGCTTTAACCGAAAACTAAATATTTTCCTCAATGTTTTTTATTTTCCGAGATCACACTAAGGCGCAGCGGAAAAGAGCATACGCATGAGAAAAATCCTTCCTTTCTGTTTCTGATTTTCCCAGATCGCACAGAGTCACGGGGCAAAGAGCATACGCAGAAATGAAAGGTGTAGATCTGGTAATAAAAAACATAGAGCTAAATAAACCGAAATAAACAGAGAGATGAGTAGCTAGAACTGCAAATAAAGACTGTATACCTCCAGATCTTAAACATGACGTAGCTAGGGCTACCAGAAACCTTTTCGCGTGAAACGAAAGGGGCTCCTCACTGGGTCAGATGCTTCTAACACAATAGAGCAATCCTCTCGGCCCAAAAGCAATCAAAAACAATAGATCTAGGAAACGGTAGTTGGATGCAGTTGTACCGGCTTCAGATTTGGATCACCAATGGATATGGTCCTCAAATAGCTCTAATACCTACAGGGTAAATTCCTTAGACAGAACACCAAAGGACATTGCTCACAAACAGATCACTGATCAATACACCAGTATCCTTGACATGGTTAAAACCCTCAAAGAGGGAAACAGTCCACAGCCTGAACCAACGAGACCACTTCAAGCAATTTATTAATAAAAGAATGAAAATTTACATAAGCTTCTCTCATGAATGGTTACCCTACAAATGACCCTCCATGCTCTTTAAATAGAGATCATGGACCAATCGGGTGTTGAGCCACGGATCAAGTGTCGGTAATACCAAGGAGAGAATGAACTGTCGGATCACTTCATGTCTAGAACATATTATGACCGTCGGATCACTTTATGTCTAGAACATATACCTAACTCTACACTAGACCAAGTTATACTTAACTATTCCCTATGTGTCGGAATATCCTAACACAATCTCATGAATACTAGTTGTAGGTGACTTCTACAACCCTCTTTCGGTACCCCTATTTCAATCCAACCAGATGTTTTTCAAAAATCAAGATGAACATCACATCAAAATTATCTTTTTAAAGATGGTCTTTTGTCATGACATCAGCGTCTTGCAACATCAACATCCTGCACATGTATGAACCCACCTCCAAGAAATTCATTACCAAGATTTTTATTTTGCAGTATCCATATCAGGGTCTTCATACCTTCTTCTTCTATGGAGATGTCATAGCTAATTCTTCTAGTTATCGGATGTTGATTACATATCTTATCTTATGTGACCATAGTTGCATCTTTTACGAACTCTTCTTCCTTTCTTCACATATTGCTTTCCTCAGGATCTGCTTTACATGGTTCTTTCAACATAGGAACCATGATTTTCAACCACCTCATATTCCATATGAAGTCATATAATATTGATTTCCTATTCGTCAATATGTACAGAGTTCAAGACAAATTGTCTACATGCCTTCATGCATCATTTCAATATAAAGAGATTCTTCTTCTTTCGTCATGCTCATGAGATATAGCATTTTGACCCATACTATCTGCAACCATATGATGACATGACATTATCTACTAATTATACACATACCTCTTCCTTCTTTTTGGTCATCTAGACTTCCTTCTCACAACTTCCTTTCCTTGCTTAAAGATGAAAGTACTTCAACCAACTCAACATGTTGTACATCTTTGTCATCATACCTTACTAGTGGATCACACACAAGATGGACCGTAGACCATCAGCGAGACATTTTCTTCTTCTTAGTAGAGATGAACCTTCTAATGAAGATTCCAAAGGAGGATCTTGATTATCCTCATCCTACAAATTTCCCTTCTTAATGTATGATGATTTCTCTATTTTTTATATTGCTAGATGACTTTCCTCCAACCATACATATTGCTACTATGGTTGTCCCAATATGCTTCTAATGGAGATGTCATGAGCTACTTTCTTTCTATCATGATGACTGCTACAACTATGTAGAGTTTTACTTCAACTATCTTTTCAAGCTTCTATGACAACGTCATCTCTATTTCAGCTCTAATGCATCTTGATGCTTGAGATGTTTTCCATCATGAATGTTATCTTTTACAAACACTGCTCCAAGCTATCCTCTGGAAATGTGTCACCCTCTATGGCTCTGCGTTTGCCTCTCAGCTCTCAGTCTGCCCCACGAAAACACCACAACGCAGCTCTTTCTTCTCAGCGTTAGGTCTACTAGCCTCTACGTCAGTTTCTCAGCATCCTGTGTCACAATTGTTGGCCCTCCAAACCTCTGCATCAGCCCAGGCTGCTTCTACGCTGTCTCTCCGACACTATCTCTGTCTCTCTACTATGTATTCTCCGCCTTCTACCGAACTACCCCTCGCTGCAACATATCACTAGCTCAATTTCTCATCAAACCCTGCCCCAGAAAATCAAATTGACTGATCAACTTGGTGCATCTCCAATTGACCCTCAAGCCTCCTTATATACTTTTCCTGTTGACGATTCAACGGCCATGATTAAGTCCCTCATCAACGACTAAGATTAGATCTGGCTTGATCCTCGTTTATTAGAACTTTCTCACCCATATTACATTAATACACATTAATATTTTAATTTTCCAAAGTTTAGACTTAGGATTTCATTAAAAATATTAATTATTTTAATATCTCTTCATTCGGGTGGAAATTCTCCAAATGATTTCTGGGTCTTGGAGATCTCATGTGCCTTAGCCTCTCCACCAATTTTCATGGTTAGAGCGCATTCGATGCTACCAAAAATCAACACCTCCTTGGGCATCGACCCACTGTTGTCGCTGCTTCTGTCAAGTTTGACCTTGACCAGGTCTCTCCTCAGCTCCTCTTGTTTTACAGCTGCCCACATCTCATCCCAATTAGGCAACGTTGCTTTGCCCAGGATACTTTGGAAAAGACTTGCCACTCATCTAAGACAGAATTTAGGGCCAATCTAACCAACTCTGAATCCTGAGGTGTATGCCCCGCAGCAGACAATTCATCACGGGTCTCCTTAAGCTTTGTAAGGAATGGATCGAGATTACCTCACTTCACCCGACGAATCCCTTTGATTCGACAGCTGAACTAACTATCCCCAACTACAACTGTGTTGCCCCTTCACAGTAACTGCATGGGCTTGCGTGGAGCTCTTTGAGGCTCCGTGTCAACTCTGCATTGGGTCTCCTTGCCTCCTAGAACTCTGATGTCAACCCTCTCGGCTGATCCGACAACTCCCTGGCAATTTCGAACTTCTACTGGAAGGCAGCTTTGCCTCTGCGTTGGCCCTTCTGGCTTTGCACCAAGCACTACGTGGGCCCTCCTGGCCCAATGTTAGTCCTTCCTGGGTCTGCGCTGCCTCCACTAGTGTTTCTCTGCCTCTTTGCTGAGTATTCAGTGTCCCGGAGAAGATACTCCAACCCCAACTATCCCTACCCCTCTATTGCAAGAAATCTCCTCAATCGAATTTTCTTCCTGAGAACTTCTCACTTCAGAAAATCAATTTCTTGATCTCTCTTGGTGTATTTTCCAAATGACCCTCAAGCACCTTCTTACATCTTCCTGTTAGACAACCAACGACCTAGATTAACTCCTCATTAAAGGATCAGATCATTTTGACTTGATTTTCATCTTTATCTAGAAGATTCACCCACAATTAGATTAATACCCATTTTAATTTTCCTAAGTATAGACTTAGGAACCCCATTAAAAATATTAATTATTTTAATATAATCGTTGTTGAGTGGAATTTCCCAAAACAGTTTCTGGGTTCTTTGGAATGCATGTGCCCAAGCCTCCCTACAAAATTTGAGGCCTAGAGCACATCCGATGCTACCCCAAATCAACAGGCAGTGGCAGTGCCAGCAGTAGCACAGATGCAGAAATTATGAGGGTTACAGTACAGATGCAGTGTTGGAAGTGGCGGTGTCAGCAGTAGTACATATGCAGCATTTGCGCAGTAGTTGGTGGGCAGCAATGTCAAACATCATCAGCGCAGAGAGAGATGTTACAAAGAAGAGTGATACTTCAACAGGTTCAATTACTAGAGCACATTCCTCGCTAAGAGGGAGTGTTGATTTCTAGTAGCATCGGATGTGTTCTAAGCCTCAAAATTTGCAGGGAGGCTTGGGCACATGTATTCCACAATACCCATAAATCGTTTTGAGAAATTCCACCCAGAGACAGTTTTATTAAAATAATTAATTATTTTTAATGGAGGCCTAAGTTTAAACTTAGGAAATTAAAATAATTAAAGAGTATTAATGTAATTGTGGGTGAAACTTCTAGAAGAAGACAAGGATCAAGCCAAAATGATCTGAGCCATTGATTAGGATCTAATCTTGGTCATTGGTTCTCAACAGAAAGATTATAAGAGGAGGCTTGATGCACATTTCGAAAAAACATCATGTGGGAGATCAGAGATCTTATTTCTGAAGTGAGCAGCGCAACAATTTCCAGAGAAATTCAAAGTGATTTCTTGCAGAAAGGGGTAGGGATAGTTCCGGTTGGAGATTTCTCCTGATCCAGGAATACTCAGCAGAGGAGGCAGAGAGAGATCCGGGAGAGGCAGCGTAGAGGCTACGCTAGCCAGCGTAGGCTAACGCAAAGGCATCGTAAAAGCCTTGAGGAGATCCGTATTTTTGCTGGATAGATCGATTTCTGAAGTTGGAAGTCGGGGTGTGAGACTAGGAGGACAAAATCGAAGTCTCAGAGAGGCAAATCAATCAGTAGAGGGAGTGACGCGGTCCCTAGGAGCTGTGACGTCGGGCCTACCTAGTGACTACGTAGAGGCAGCACACAGGCAGCAAGGGACTAGCCATTCTCGGGTTGGATCAATCAAGATCGCCAATGATAGTGTGAGGTATTTCTCACTAATATTCTGTCAATAATATTCTCTGTATTGGATAGCCAACAAGGCATCCACATATTGTAATCATTTAAACTATTACTTAATAATACAAACACTCAGCTGTTGCACCAGTTTTCCCGCGTTGAGTTTATCCAGGGACATTTGTCGAAAAACAACGGTGTAATGTGTTGTGTATTTCTTTCTTGCTCAGTTTCTTGTTTCTGCTTATAATTTAATTGGTGAAGACTATAGTGTATTAGTTTCGGTGTTTTTTTTTCTCGGTAAAAACTAATTCTATTAAGAGGAAGTATGGTACAATAAGAAGATACAGCCAAGAGAGGCAAGAACACAGGCTGCCGGAAAGGATAGGCTATCCACCTCGGCCCCTAAAAATGAAAGAGAAGAGAGTTGTGCTGAGCACGAAGAAACAAGAAGAACAGATGAGCCAGAGCCGAACAAAGGATTCTACCCAACATGTGTAGAATCAGTTATACGGCATTTTTTCCCTTTCTTTTTACCAACTTTGACCCAATCAAGAGGACTTTGCTGAACCGGCATGATTTGCACACTGAGCTGAGGGGGAGGGTTCCTTGTCTGAGTCCGAAGTGGAGGATTCATGATTCCTTTTCTGTGAGAATGGAGGGACAGACGAAACCTCAGGATCGGTCAAGGGCGGATCCTGTGCCGGTGTTGCTTCCATTCCTTCCTCAACCTCTTCCTCTTCATCCGAGCTGAAATCGAAGTCGTCCATGGGGGGCGGATCATGAGGCTTCCAGCTTTTGGATTTCTGCTTAGGACTGGCTTTCTTCTTTTGGGCAGGCATCGTGGGACAAGAGCCCTTAAGGTGCCCTGTGTGATGGCAGTTACGGCAACGAAACGCCGTGTTCTCATAATCCAGGGTCTGAGTCCAATGGAAGTCTCCAATTTTGAGATTGATCTGGTCAGGAAGTCCTTTGCTCATGTCTATCTCTGCACAAATTCTGGCAAAGGTATATATTCCTTTTTCCCCTCTTGATACGTCTGTGTCTAGAAAGCGGCCTAGAGAATTTCCGATCCCTTGGAATACTGCAAAATGCCATAGGTGCGCTGGGAGATTCGGAAGTCTGACCCAGATGGGGAGCTTGGTGATGACTGCTGTAGAGGGATCGAAATCTGGGAACCAAGGGGTGAGGAATAAACCTGCTGAGCCCCAGAACCACGGGCCTGCTGTTAAAGCTTTTTGGTAGTCCTCATCTAGAACAAAAACTACAATGTATTAGTTTCGGTGTTTACTGTAGGAAACAATAAATAATTTGTTCAGTAATTAACAGATAGAAGGAACTTAATCAGTTGTTGCAGTGGTGATTCGGGGAATCGATTTTTCACAATGGAGAGTCAAGCACTAGCATTTGACAATGAAAACATTTCTGTGAAAATTTTTGAATCGAACAAACCAAAAATCCTACTGCGGAAAATTGATTTACGTCACCTACTTGTATTCTTCATTTAACAAGTTATTTTCAGAAATGTTGAGAAAATATTAATGGAAATACACTGCAGCCTACACCATTATACAGATCAAAAATTGAAAAATAAATGAGACAATCATGCAAAGGACACACTTATTTTTGGACTAAACGTCCTCGGAAAAACCCAATGCGGAAAAACAGTGCAACAACTCTGAGGGTTTTCTATTATTAAGCATAAGTTTTGATACAAATGTTGGTTGCCCTCCCGGAAAACCAATGACAGAGAAATACAAACTTTGAATACAAATGTTGGTTTCCCTTCCGGCAACAAAGAAATACAATGGCGCAAAACTTGAGGGAGTTTTAAATTTTACCTCACTTCACCCGGCAGAATCCGGTTGTTCCGGCAGCAAAAACTGGCTGGCCCCAGCTACAACTTCGTTGCCCCTTCGTAGTAACTGTGTGGGCCTACGTGGAGCTTTCTAAGGCTGTGCGTCAGCACTTATGCCCATTGCGTCAGCTTTCCCAGTTGTTCTGGTAATTTCTGGCTGTTCCTGGACTTTCTGTGTGGAAGGCAGCTCTTCGTTTGCACTGGCCCTACTGGCTCTGCATCAAGGTTGCGTGGGCCCAGACTGGCCCAGTGTCAACTCTCCCGACTACTGTGCTACCTCCACAAGTTTCTCTCCGCCTCTCTGTCTGTATTCCCGAACTATCACTACCCCTCAGTTACAAGATCCCCCCAATCAATTTCCCTCCTGAGAACTTCTCACCTCAGAAAATCGATTTCCTAAATCTCTCTATGTGTCTTCTCCAACTGACCCCAAGCCTCCATTTATACTTTTCCTGTTGAAAAATCAACGGGCGACAATAAGTCTCTAATCAACAGCTAAGATTAAATTAAACTTGATCATCGTCTCTTTGAAGCTTCTCACCCATATTTTCATTAATACCCATTAATATTTTAATTTTCCTAAGTTTAGACTTAGGAACCCCAATAAAAATATTAATTATTTTACTAAAATACAATCCGGGTGGAATTTCACCAAATGATTTCTAGGTTTTGGAGATCTCATGTGTTCTAGCCCCTTCACAAAATTTCGAAGCTATAACACATCTGATGCTACCCAAAAATCAATACTCCCTGTTATCAAGGAATGTGCTCTAGTAATCTTCCTAGCAGAAGTATCACACTAATCCACGACATCGGTCCTCTGCACTATTGATGCTCGGCCTGCTGCCCCTCATCCACTGCGCTGCTGCAACCTGTATTGTTGCCTATGACGTTGCCACTGTCACTGCTACATCTGTACTGCAACTCCGTCTCAATATGCTGCATCATGTTGCCCATAGCACTGCCACTGCTCACTGTTGCACTGCAACTCAGTTGCTGAGAAGTAAGCAACAGAAAAAGTCACCCAAGGGGGCTGACACGCTGGTCAATCTGGATACCCCATGATGCTGAAGCTACCTCTGCTGCTAATCTGTGTTGACCCTCTGATGCTATTGTGCTGCTGTTATATCTGCTCTGTGCCTCCCGCACTCCTGCAACACTTCTACTGCACTGCTTCAAACTTTGGCACTCTAGCTCTGCGACTGTCGCTCCATCATCCCTCGCACCAACTAACTCCCGTAATTCTACTACTGTCATTAAGGACTCTCGTAGCCGTATGTGATCCAAGAGTTTGGGCACCTCAAGGATCTTGCCCCGATTTTGTAGTCCTCTCGTCTACATCTCAATATCACCCCACCTCTTCTCTAAAGGTGTATGAGCACTCATGGCTCAATCCTCATCATCGTCCTCTTTGTCAGCTTTCGCTAAAGCAGCCTTTGAGTCGGAATTTTCTTCCTTGCTCTTCTTCCAAGGGCACTGTGTGGCAAAATGACCCATTTCTCCACATCTGAAGCATCTAACTTTGGATATGTCTTTATTTTCCTCTTTTGTTGGCCTTATTGTCCTGCTGATGCGAGAGCTGCATCCTCCTCTTCCTCCTTCCTGGATCTAATCCCTTTGTTGTTGCTTCCCTCCTTGGTCAACCATTTGATCTCTTCCTGTCGAAGAGTTGCCCGCATCTCCTCCAAACTAGGGAGAGAAGCTCTGCCCAAGATGCTCTGGACAAAGGTTTCCCAGTGTTCAGTGACTACATTCGGGGCAGTCCTGACCATGAATTCAGGATCTGGTGTAGACCCTACGGAAGTTAGCTAGTCTTGGATCCCTTGCAACCTGAGAAGGAAGGGATCAATATATTCTCCCTTCTGCATCTGAAACTCTCTCAACTGACTCTCAAGCAACATCTTTCGTTGAACGGAAGTTCCCCCATACAAAGTGGTCAAGGCCTCCCACATTTCCCTTGTGTCTTTCTCAGCAATATGTGGTATCACATGATCTTTGACCCCGTCCAAGATCATGCACTTTGCTTTAGCCTGAGCCTCCTCGTACTTGAGAGGATCAACATCAACCGAAACAACAACCGTCTTCGAGCCATAATCCTTGATATGATTTTTGTCCAAAACTGTTAGGATCCTGGTTTTCCAGATGGTGAAGTTGAATACTCCATCCAATCCATCCTGATCCCTCAGTCCATTGACGACCATCTCTGCTCAAATGAATGTCGAACTGATTCTCTTCTCCCTCTTTCATTGCTACCCCAGCAAAACTCGGATCTGGATTTCTTTAGTGCTAGAAATCCTCTAAGGAACAAGCTCCCTCTGAATTTCGATTTCCTTCACGGAAATCCTTCTTCCAACAACTATCGAACCACCCCTCTTTGATCTCTCCTTATTTTTGCCTAGCAATGGTTCTAGATTTCTTGGCAAGAAATCTTCTAAGCAACTAATTCCCTCTACTTTGCTTCTGCCCGACTAGGTACGGTTTTGCACCAACAGAATGAACACCCCACCAGCAACTCCAGATGAAATATGCGTTGCAACTCTAGCCCTGGCAACCGGAAAAAGAGACTCAGTAGTCTCTATGCTGGCCCACTAATCACTGTGATGCTCTCTGCAACAATAGCGTCACCCAATCAGGCTGACGCAGGCTCTGCGTGAGCCTCCCCTAGTGACTGTGTCACCCTTCCTCTACTCTCTCGGCCAGAAACTGCGTTGTCTCTCGGGACAGTTGTCTTCAACACAATTTTTCCTCTGTCCTTTCACTGATGGCTTTAGTCCTCCTTGATTTGCAATCACTCTGATACCATATGAAAATTTATGAATCGAACAAACCAGAAATCCTACCGCAGCAAACTGATTTACATCACCTACTTGTATTCTTCATTTAACAAGTTATTTTCAGAAATGTTCAGAAAATATTGATGTAAATACACTGCAACTTACACCACTATACAGATCAAGAACTGAAAAATAAACGAGACAATCATGCAAAGGACACACTTGATCCTCGTCTCTTAGAAGTTTCTCACCCATATTTTCATCAATACCCATTAACATTTTCATTTTCCTACGTTTAGACTTAGGAACCCCATTAAAAATATTAATTATTTTGATAAAATACAATTTGGGTGGAATTTCACCAAATGATTTCTGGGTCTTGCAGATCTCATGTGTTCTAGCCCCTCCACAAAATTTCAGAGCTAGAGCATATCCGATGCTACCCAAAAATCAACGCTTTTTTGGTTGGACTTGGACCCACCTCCACAGGATGCAGAGGCAAATATATTAGAAGCACCAATAGCAACTTTAGGGCCAAGGGAATCAAGCCATAATCCCATTGCAAACTTGGATGCTACTCATTCTTCAAATGAGGATAAGGAGGATCATCATGACTCAAATGATGACTGATGATTTGATCATTGATTTGTTGTAGTTGTAGCTTGTAGTATTGTAGGTTGTAGTATAACACTATGATATATCATGTTATTTTGGACTATAAAGGCCTTTTAGAGCGTGCTTCTTAATGTTTGTAACATTTTTGGTTCAGCGATGTTTTGCACAAAGCGTTATTTTGGTTATATGTACTATTACTTGCTATATAAATGAGAATTTTTGCATATTTGTGTATAAATGGTTTGGATTCATATGGATGCACATGAATATATCTGTTTTTTCTTTTAAATATGAATATTTTATGTGTTTTTGATAAACCAATTTTTTTCCTGTTCCAATCCAGTTCTGACCGATTCTCGGCCCACAAGGTTTTCTGGTTCGATGACCGATTCGGTTCCGATAACATTGGTCTTAAAAGAATTAATTTTTGGAGGTCCTCCACCAAAGGAATATCAAATATTTAAAGAAAAATTGGACCCTTGGGCCTTGGTGGTTAAGTCAAAATCAAAGTCAATTTTTTTAGGAAATTATTTCAAAATAGTTAATTGTGAGCTAATTAAAATGCAATTAAATGATAAATTTGAAAATTCCTCAAAAATAAAAATTAAACGGCTAAGATTAAAAGATGATCAAGTATTTTTTGATGGCCAAGATTATTTTGACAAGGATCAAAGAAACTAGTTATTATTTTTCACTTGGAAGATTTATCTATAAATTGGAGAGTCATTTGAGTCTCTAGCCATCTGATCTCTGGCCAATAAATTGTTGCTAAAGCATTCATGTAAACTATTGTCCCACTGGGAACCATTTTTTCTATCATAATAAAGACTTTGGGGTGCAACTCAAGGTGTTCCATGTTCATTGATTTGTGGTATGTACTGACTACGGGTTTTCCTATGTTGTGTTGATAAATGGTAAGATTTGTTTTTCATTAGATGGAGATAAAATCATTCTATTGATAGTTTTGGGCTAATATTAAGTGATTTGATTTGCCATATGATTAACAGATTGTCTTGAGATAAATACATAGTGGTTGCAGCTACTTCAGTCCTTGGTCTCCAAGTTCAAGAACTGTGCGCAGGAACCAACTTTGCTTGGATCCTGAATATTTATGTGGTGGATTAAATCTTCGGTAAGGCTATAAGTGTGCATGGGGTTTCTAAAGTGTTTTTAGCCATTTAACAAAGAAAATAGCAATACAAAATTGTATTTCTCAAAAATTTATTTTTCAAAATCCTTGTATATTTGTTAATTAATTTGTAAATTATTTCACTAATTAAAGTTTTGGGGTTTTAAAATTTTGTATATATTTAAGGTTTAGATGTTTTATTTTCATTTTTGTAAGTCAAATCAAGAGAAGAGGTTGAAATAGAGTTAGATCTAGGCCCTTGGGGTAAGATCTAGTTTATAAAAATTCTTGCATGGCCATCCACTAAGAAATTTTCAGCAAAATTCAGATCTGGAAGAGAAGAAATTTTTTGGAGAAAGGCTTCATTTTTTAGCCTTCCTAGGCTCGAATCTAGCCCTCCCAAGGCCATCGTTTTCCTCCTGAGCCCTTGCATCACCCTTCCAAGGGCCTACGTCATCTTTTTCAGCCTCTTGGAGGCAGGTCGTAGCCTCTAAAGGCCTTGACCCTCCCTCAAGTCCCTTGCGTCAAGGGTTTTAGCCCTTTTTTAGGGTTTGTCATGGGCCTAGGAGGCCTCAACCACCCTTCTTCACCCTAGAGGGCATGTCGTGGGATTTTAAGCCCCTAATGACCTAGCTGCAGGCCTATGAGGGCCTCCTCCTCCTTGCATCAAGCCTTCTTGCCCATTTATAGCCTCCTTTGCCCTTCTCTTCCCTAGCCATTGACCTTTTCAGCCCTTCTTTGGCCTCTTTCCCCCTTCTATCATCCTCTTTGGCCTTTGTCTAACCCTAGTTTGCCCTAAATTCATCCCTGAATTTTCTGGACTAGATACTTGGTGGTTTTGCAGGTTTTTGGGCTTCAAAAGTTTTATTTTCAGGTGGCATCTTCATCCCAAAATTTTGGGCAACTTAGACAAGTTCATTTTCAAGGACTTAGGCCTAGGGTTTGCTCTCTAAACCCTCATTTTGCCTCTGTTTTATTACAACAATGATAGCAGTGATATAATAGCCCTAAAATCACATTTAAATTGGTCAAAATAACACAAAATTGCAAAATTTGAATTTTCCTAAATTTTGGCCATTTGGGCATCTGGGATTTAATTTAGATCTAAATATTTGTTTGCTGGAATTTTCTGCATAACTCACTGAATCAGTTCTGAAATTTTCTGAATCACACACTCTAAAAGCCCTAAAACTTGATTTTTTCAATTTTGACAAATTTTTCCTAGCTTTGGGCATAATGGGCACTTGTCATAACACTATTAACTTGCTGATGTGCTGATTTATTTATTGCTGTAATAAGTTACTTCAGATCTGATATATCACTGAATACTACATCTTAAGAGGGCTAATACATTCAATTCTTGAGTTGGCTAAGTTTTTTTTGTAGTTGGGTTACTCTTTGTGACATTGGGCAAGCATATACACTTTGAAGTTGACATCTAAAGCTAATTTACTTGTTGCTATCATAAGTCTTTTACTGTTGTCGTAATAGTCACTTATTTCTCATAAAAGGATCATTGGAACATAAAGTGCACAAGTGTTTTCATAGCTCTATATTTTGTTGTTATTTGTTCCTAGCATTTACATTACTGAAGTGGCTAACATAGTGTTTCTCATGTGAGTTTATGTGCTTGTATTTCACAATTAATATCCTAACTCACTAAAGCACTTAGATCATAAATCATCTTGGTGATAAGTCTCTTGGGCATATTGGTATCTTGTGAATCTGGTTGAGTTTCTCTTAATAATTGGCATTGAGTAATAAGATCACACATAATCTTGTTTGGAAACATCTTTGGTAATTGTGATTGGCATCTTATAACTTTGTGGCTAATTGATAAGTGGATAAGTTGATATAATTGGTTAAACATCTTGTGGATTAATCTATAGTTGAAGCTTGCACTTGTATCTTTAAGCACTTATCTTGTTTAAGATTGTTATCTCATCATTGTTAAGTACTCTTGCTTTAAGATAATTCATATCAAGTACTTAAGTAACATAAACTAATCTTAACTCAAGATAATTTCACTCATCATTGTTGCAAAAGCATCCTAAGACTTAGTTTGCATTAATAACTTATCTCCAAGCATAAGCTTGGTTGATAGAATCCTAGGGCAACCCTTTCCCAATTAGCTTGAGGGATTCAACCCTTCTTAGTGGTTAACACAATGACCTTGCAGTCATTAAAGCCACAGTCTCTACAACGTCGGAGGCACTAGGGGGTTGGAACACAAGGGGAGGTATTGTTAATTAGGCCACTGCCTGCTTCCCGTTGGCTTCCACCCCACAACCTACTTTAAAGAATGTTTCTCAAAACAGTTAAGGAAGAGGTTCAAATTAGACTAGGCATTTAATCTAAAATTAACCAACTCCCTTGCATCACACCTAGCTCTTAGGGATTGCATCTCATACAGGTTAATCCATCATATTAAGTAGCAGGTGTCCATCCAGTTACTTGGTTTCAATTTATAATAAGCGAGAATTGTGACTCCATAAGGCATTGGTCTCAGCTTAAAATCTAATCTAATCATTGATCTTGCTAAATTCTACTGAGTAGCTAGGCCAGTCATCCATGTCTCCCAAGCGAGTTGGATCCCAACTTGTTTCCCTTCACCTCATTCCATAGAGACTACCCCCCATAGCCTGTTGTTGGGAGAAAGCTAGAATGAAGTGGGTAGAGCTCAGAGTGACATCCCCCACCCTGAGCAGTTGTCGCAGTGCCTGTAGAATCCGGGCAACAACATAACCCTAACAACTACCAATGACTATAGTCCATTATGCACCCCGCCCCCTCTACGAGTTGACTCTGATTCTTTGCCTCATAGTGCACCCACCACGTTGTCCTCCACATATTGACTTTTCCAGACTACCCATCAGTGTTGAGTACAAACGTGCCTTTGCAAGTTGCGTCTCCATGACTCTCACAAGTTTGTTTGGCAGGAAGATAGTTGAAGATTTGTGCCTCTAACTCAAGGTTCAACTGTTGAAATACATATATTTTTCATTTATTACATATTTTTTAAATTTTAAATTTTGTAGTATCTCAAACTTAATGCCAAATTTTATTACAAAAAAATTTCACTCTCCAATTTTCTTTGAACTTTAAAGTTGTCGAACTCGAATTTGAATTCGACCCACATGACTTAGGGAAGTGGTAAGAAAAAGTTCACTTGGAGTAGACATATTAAAATATGTAGATAATATAGATTCAAAATCTAAAATTGACTATCTGAATGGAAAACTCGAAAAGATAAAATGTTTAAAAAAACAGAACTGAAAATGGACTTTGAATGTGAAAGTTATGCCCTTTTAAAAAAGGTATAACAAGTAACCAAAGCACCATGTGGCAGGTAGAAATAAACCCACATGGAGAGAGATGCACAATGAGGTTATTGAGTGTCTACATATATATATATATATATATATATATATATATATATATATATAACTTATCTCATTAAGTCACCCAACTTTATAGAATAAGTGAAATGAAGTTACTTTATAAATTAAAGTCGCATGCAAAAAGTAACAAAAAAAGAATATTAAAATTATTTTATAGTGATTCACTTTAATAATTTCAATAAAATTCACTTTTACAATAAATTGTGAAATAACTCAAGGTTGCAAGACCTTTTTCAAAAACTAACTTAACAAAAGAGAGACTTGAACTCAAGACCTCTTAATCAAGAAACTAGCTTTCAACCAAGTGAGATGATGCAAAATATATGTGCTTGTTAACATAGGAGAGGGCATTTTTTTAACTCTTTGTCTCATTGTGCATGCTTACCCCCAAAACCCTTATTTTTCCTGCAAAAAAACTTCAACACAACCACATGCAAAAATAGGCAATATTTTGAGAACAAAATTTCCAAACCTCAACAATAAACGGGTTAGATCTTGGTTAGCTTGACCAGAAAATGTAAATTTTATTTTTATTTCTGATTTCCTGATATCGCATGGAGTGCACAACAAAGAGCATACATAATAAAGAAACATTTTTTATATGATATGATGAGATCACATAGAGTACATGACAAAGAATATATGTAGACCAAAAAGAGTGGCAAATTGGGAATAAAAGTAGAAAATTGAAATATGAACTTTGTAAAAAAATTTAAAAGGTCATATTCAAACTATATACATCAAAATTTGACCCAAAAAATCATACCTTGAGAAAAAATAAAATTATAATTAAAAGCAAAGCTTTGGACACAATGGAATATTCCACTTAGCCCAAAATTGCACAAAGACAGCAGATCCGAGAAATGTGGAAACATAGGCTCAAGATCTCGATCAGCAATGGAAGTAGCTCTTGAAACAAGCTCTAATACCATATTTGGGAAAGGGTATTCCATACAAGATGAACACCTTCAATAACTACTCACGCAACTAGATCAAATATCAAACACTAGTACTTTTATGGTTAAATCCCTCTAAGAGAGAAACAATCCATGGCCCTAGCCAATGTGGCCACTTGAGTCCATTTTATTAATACGAAAGAAAATTTGTTCAGAAGAGAGTTTCTCACTACCGATTATCAACAAATGACCCTCCATGCTCTTTAAATAGAGATCATAGACCAAGCGGATGTTAAGTCGTGGATCAATAGTCATTCATATCGAGAAGAATATGAGTTGTTAGATCACTCTATGTCTAGAACATACTATGACCATTGGATTACTATGCAACTAAAGAGTACTAAAGAAATAAACTTTTACCTAAAGATAGATTACACCAAGTTGAACTTAACTAACTCCTAAGTGTTTAAATATCCTAACACAAGCTTCCTTGAATTTCTTGAATTTTCTAAGTTACTGGGTAAATTATCTAGGCCTAGTAGTGGATAACAGTAGAATTCACCCTAAATCCCCTTAACCTCTCCAAGGGAGTCCTTAGTTGACCCCACATGCCCCAAAAATAAGTAGGCACCAATCGTTCTTACAACAGTCATGTTACCCACCAAAATGGGTAACCCTACAAGAGAAAACGTTTCTCCTATCTGTGACAGGTAGTCGGCCAGCCATATAGCCAGCAACCCCTTACAACCACCACTAGCTGATGATCTTCCATACATCTCTGCCACTAGCATCAACCATATGCTTCTCACCCATTTGGCATGAGCCCATGGACAAAGGTGGGCTTCCTCTCCAAAGGTACTTTAATAATTATGCAATCGGGTGCTTATGATTGTTCGTATTTGGGCATATAATATGGCTTATGGGGTGATTTAGAAGAAGGATGGGCAAGTAGCAAATATTTGGACAAAGGCTTTGGGGAAGGTGAGGTTCATTTTCTTCAGAGACATGTTGGGTGTTATGTAGAACACCTTCCTCACTAAGAGGGAGTGTTAGTTTGCGTAGCTCGAATAGGTGTTCTCGTCTCAAATTCTGTCTAGGGAACACATTTTCTCCAATACCCAAAAAAGATTTCGCATAGAAAAGGCCTTGATTAGATTTAATTAAGCAGTTAATTAATTTTCTAAAGTTTAACTTAGGGAAATAAGCTTAATTCATCGGTATTAATTGGGGTAAATCGCTTTTTCTCTAAAGAATTCCAAAAAAGTCACTTGATGGGGTCAAGATGATCTTAACCATCGATTGTGATTAGATCACGGCAGTTGATTCATCAACAAGATATTATAGAGGAAATCAAAGAGCATTAGGAAAACACATCAACACACAAAGTTGCAGTGATAGCAAAGGCGCAGAGGTAGGGAAGGGACATCAACAGCAGGGGTTTCAGCAAAGATTGTCGGAGATATTTTGCACAGAGATTTCCATGGAGAACTGGAGAGCGATTTTTCTACCGAGAGAGGCCGATTTTCTAGCAATGTGAGTTGCTTCAATGGGGGTGCGAATTAGCCTAGCAGACAATGTGAATTGCTTAGAGGGAGAAATTTTGGAGCAAAGAAAATTTGCAAGAGAGATCGATTTGCACAGGAGGATCGATTTTCCAATCGAAGTCAAGATTTTCAGTGGAGGTAGGGTTGATTTTCCCACCCAGTGCGAGTTGCCAAGAGGGTCGAGTTTATCTTCCAAGTCGCACGTGTGAGACAAAACTAGCTTCAAAGAGAGGTTGAATTTGTTTTGGTGGGTTGAATAGATTCTAGGAGACCAGGGAGACTTGCAAAAGTGATCAAAAGAATTTTCCAGAGGTTTGCCATCTTATGGAAACCAATTGCAATATTTTTGCTGAAAAAATTTAGTAATAAAACCATAATCTGCAAACTGGTTTTCCCTTTGGGGATTCGCCAGGGACATTTCTCTGAAAACATTGGTTTTCATTATTTGTGTGGGCATAATTTTCTCAACTTCTGTGGTTAATTATTTTTCAATGAAGTTGAAATTGTGTTTTTTATTCAATATTTGCCACAAGTACTTTGCAGAAGACAAATAATCTGATCAGATAGGAGAATAATAACCAAAAATTGCAATAGTATTTAAAATTTCACAGAGTGCTCTCTTCCACTTGCTAGTATTTTTCTTCTTCCATACAGCCCCATTGCAACTCGAAGGTCCATGAGGAAGAAGAATACCCAAGGAGTAGGTTGGGAGGTCAACTGATAAGTTAGCAACGTTCGGTTGGGATGCAAAAATCTCCACAGATGTTCTAGGACTACATCATGGGAGCGAAATAATCAACAAACCTAAGATCAAGATTTCATTTCCCCTTGGTGCATGATATTACTAGTGTTAGAAAAAACTCTTATTTATTATGGTCATTGTCTTAAAGAATAATGTGTAGTTGTGAAATTCTTGGTTGTGGATATATGTATCTTGAACTAGTGTGTATTTCTTATGATTGGTTGTGTTAAATTTTAGTTAGCAATGGTATGTTCTATGCTTAGCAGAATTACTTCAATGTTCTTTTAGCATCCCAATGACAATTTCCAAATTAGTTTCCAATAGCAATCACATTAACCATAAATAACATTGACATTACCTGTAGATAGAACATGAACAATAAAATACCAAAGACAAGCCAAGACAAGAGAACACCAGATTTGGCGGATGCCAGGGAAAAACTCAAAGATGGGTAAAACTGTTTAATCAATTCTTCTTATTATTATAGCAAATGTTCAACAGAGAAAGAGAGAGTACAAAAGTCAAAATTGACTTGCCAATAGATGTCCAAAACAACCCTGTCAAAATCTGCAATGTTGTTCTTAGTCAACAATAGTTAAATCAGCCCTAACCAGTCAATGGTGAAGTAGCAAACAGTCCACAAAAGAGCTCGGTCAACGTTGGTCAAATGTGGCCTGATCAGCTGGTCAAGATGCCTTGAAAAGAGTCTCAAAATTCCTCCTTAAACTCGGTCAAAGTCAAAGTCAAATTTGTTGCAGAAACCCTAATTGTAAATCTGAATTCAACACAGTCAAAGTCAACAAAAAGCCTCGATTATTGTGCCAATAAATGCGGCCTACTGAGACAAAGATCCTCCCAAAATATTGAAGTCAAAATCTACCTGGAAAGTCAAAGTCAACGCTGGTCAATGTTGGTCAAACTGCAAGAAAATCTGAAATTTTTGGCCCTGTAATTTTGTTTAAAATTCGTCCTCCTTGCCACACGTGTGAGAGAAAAAGGTATGCCCAATAGTTGTACGAACCAATGAGAGAAGGAGAGAGAAGAATGTGTGAGTGATGATGATGCCAAATGAGGTGAGAGGTCACTTATATTTATACAAGTCGTTGAGGGTGAAGTGACATGTCCATTAGGCTTCTTGAGCCTACATGATGATGTAGCTTACTTTGACAATTTGCAATGTGTGGGCATAAATTCAAAAACACATTTATGCTTGTCCAAATTTGATGATCTTTAGGTTGACTTTCATCCTCTCAAAAAGAGGAATTCAATGCAATAATTATCTCCATCAAATGAGTTGTTCAATAGTGGAATTTGGCCCTAGTTGCCAATTTTAACACTCCCTCTAAACTAGGGAGAATTCCACTTGTCAATCCATTTGTCATCATCGACCATCATGCCATCCGATTGTCATGTACCATCTTTGCATCTCATCTCAAATTTGTTGAACAATGAAGTAATAATGAAGACTAATTGATCAAGAGTGAGTCACAAGGCCTTGCCACTCTCCACTGACAAAAGTCAATCCAGGGGTAGAACCCCAATTAGATTTGATCCTAAATAATCAAGTTGTTGAAAACCATGCATCCTAGACATAGGCAGTACGACTGGACACGATGCATCCATCTTAGTGTTATGGTCCCTATCCACTTTTCCCAACTCATTGGCCAGATGAGAGATACTTCCCATAAGCCTTGGACTACATGTGTAGGATGTATGTTGGGGCATCCGCAGGAGAAGGTGACCCACTCATCCTATGCATATATCATCAATCGTAGGGGTAGTTGAACCACTCACCCTACACACATGTGATATCAATCGTAGGGGAAGGTGAACCACTCACCCTACACACATGTCAACCAACAGGGCGTATCACAAGGGAAGGTGAACCACTCACCCTGTACATAGCACACCTATAGGGGAAGGTGAACCACTCACCCTGTACATAGCACACCTATAGGGGAAGGTGAACCACTCACCCTATGGTTGGTCATAGCTCCAAGAAGTACCCCAAGCCCCTAAGAGCTCCCAAAGCTCAATGTCCAACTCAAGCGGGACCCTAATGGGAGGGCCTTCCAAGACTCCAAGTCTCTCTTGGAAGG
Organism: Pinus tabuliformis; assembly: GCA_031772625.1. Taxonomy (NCBI): domain Eukaryota; kingdom Viridiplantae; phylum Streptophyta; class Pinopsida; order Pinales; family Pinaceae; genus Pinus; species Pinus tabuliformis. Next base: position 179,771,935 of record CM062808.1, read on the forward strand.
CTAAGAATTTGACCTTCCCCAAGGGCTTCGTGAGGATGTCTGCAACCTGCTCATCAATCCTAATGTGTTGCAACCTTATTACTCCCTGTTGTACCATATCCTGAATGAAGCGGTACCTGATATCAATGTGCTTGGAGAGGTCATGGAATACTAGATTCTCTGAAAGGCGAATACCACTCTGGTTTTCGCAAAAGATCACGATGGTATCTAGCACATGCTTAAATAGCTCACTGAATAACTTCCTCAACCAAATAGCTTCACAACAGGCCATACTAGCTGCAATGTATTTGGCCTTGGCTGTGCTTAGAGCAACCAATTTCTGCTTCCTGCTCATCCATGAAATTGAAGCAACCCCCATTGAGAAGCAGCAACCTGACGTGCTCTTTCTATCCACCACACTATCAGCCTCGTCAGCGTCGGTATATCCATGTAGCCTCAAATTCCCAACAATGTATCTCAGTCCATAGTTGATGTGCCACGAAGATATCTCAAGAGATTCGTAGCAACAATCCAATGTATGTGATAAGACTCAACCATAAATTGACTCAAAGTATTCACAATGAAGCATATGTCTAGTCTGGAGTTCACCAAAAACATTAGGCCCCCCAAAAGTTGTCGATACTCGAAAGGGTTTGCCAATTCAGGCCCAACTACACTTCCACGTGTTGATTTTCAATAGCATCGGATGTGCTCTAGCAATGAAAATTGGTGGAGAGGCTAAGGCACATGAGTTCTCCAAAACCCAAAAATCGTTTGGGGAAATTCCACCAGGATAGAGAGATATTAAAATAATTAATATTTTTAATGAGACCCTAAGTCTAAAGTTAGGAAATTATAATATTAATGTGTATTAATATAATATGGGTGAGAAAGTTCTAAATAACGAGGATCAATCCAGATCTAATCTTAGCTGTTGATTAGAGACTTAATCTCGGCCGTTGAATCGTCAACAGGAAAAGTATAAGAGGAGGCTTGAGGGTCAATTAGAGACACATCAAGTTGATCAGTCAGTTCGATTTTCTGGGGCAAGGTTTGCAGAGGAAATCAAACAAGTGATCTGTTGCAGTGAGGAGCAGTTCAGCAGGAGGTCGAGAATACATAGCAGATAGGTAGAGAAAGTGCCAGAGAGACAACGCAAAGGCAACCAGAGCTGACACAGAGGCTTAGAGGACCAGCACAGAGGACGCAAGAGGTCGAGAAGTTGATGCAGGTAGACACAGAGGCTAGCAGAGCTGACGTTGGGCTGAAGGAGCTGCATTGTGGTGTTTCTGTGGAGCAGACTGAGAGATGAGAGGCAAACGCAGAGCCGTAGAAGGTGACGCAGTTCCGGAAGTTAACTTGGAGTAGCTTTTGTTGTCCTACTAAGGAACAATCGAAGTCATTGTGGGGCCAATCATCTGGTTACTAAATTAGCCGAAATATCTGTCTTCGGAGAAAGGTACTTCTGCCAAGGAAAATATTTGAAGGGTGAGCCATTTCTGGCAACCTAGTTGTATTTAGAAATCTGTATAATAATGAAAACCCTCATATCTACTGCACCGGTTTTCCAGCATTGAGTTTTTCTAGGGATGATTGTCCAAAAATAACAGTGTTCCTTGTGTTGTCTCAATTTATTTCAGTTGTTGATCTGTATATTTGTGAAGGTTGTTATTTTGTTTATTTCGATGTTTATATGATTAAATAACTTGTTGATGTAAAGAACAAGTAGGAGATAATAAACCAGAAATAGCAGTAGGGATTTCTGATGTGCTAAGTTCAAAAATTTTCACTCCAAATAGCTTCTTAAAGTTGAGTTCCATCAGAGTAAACACAGACTTGCAATCGACCATCCCACATCTCTCTAGCAGCTTCACAATGTATTTTCCTTGAGAAAGGAAAATCTCACCTGGCTTTTGGCAGACCTCCAAGGTTAGGAAGTAATGCATTAAACCTAGGTCCTTCATCTCGAACTCGGAAGTTAACTCCCTCTTGCATCGATAAATGTGAGGGTCCGCATCGATCAGAAAGAGATCATCAACATAAAGAACCAAAATAAGATGCATATCCTTTTCAACCTTGAACTATAGGTTAGGATCAACATAGCTCCTCATAAATCCCAGCTTCAAAATATAACTATCAATCCTATTGTACCAAGCCCTAAGGTCTTGCTTCAACCCATAAAGAGCTTTCTTCAACCTCCATATGTGTCCTTTGATCTTGAACTTCGAACCCCTGAGGTTGTTCCAAGTAGACTTCCTCCTTAAGTGAGCCATTCAAGAAAGCAGGCTTGACATCCATTTGATGTTGGCTCCATCCTTGAGTGGCAGCGAGAGCAATAATAGATCGAATAGTAGTATATCGAGCAACCGGTGGAAATATCTCATCATAGTCCACTCCTTTTTAAGAGAAGCCTCAAGCAACGAACTTGGCCTTATACTTTTCAGCACTCCCATCAGCTACATGTTTGATTTTGTAAAGCCATTTTGAGGTGACTACAAACTTGTCCTTGGGTTTAGGCACCACGTCCCAAACATCATTCTTCATGATTGATTTGTATTCCTCATTCATCACATCCTTCCATACTTGGTGCTTTACAACTTCTTCGAACGTGCATGGTTCAACTTGAACAATAGTACTCATAGCAACCAAATGTCCTTGGTACCTATTTGGCTTCTTACTTTCACGGAATGTCCCTCTCGGAGCAATATGTTTTTTATCATCTTCGAGAGTATCTTTGAGCTACAAAGGTCTTTTCCTCGAGGTAGAGGGATCACCAGGAGGTGGATCAATGGGATCCATCAGGCCTTCAACATCGGGCATAGGCTCATCCGTTGGAGGTTCATCTTGTTTTTCCGCAGCATCATCATCCTTCCTTGGGATAGGGAGATCTCTGGCTTTCCCAAGGGCAGTATCTTCATCAAAGGTGACATCATGGTTTACTTCCACATCTCTTTGACCAGGCACATAGATTCTATATGCCTTTGAATTTTCACTGTAGCCAACAAATATACCTTTCTTCCTGGATGCTTCCAACTTGTTCCTTTTCTCTTTTGGTACATGAAAATATGCGAGACAACAAAATATTCTAAAATGAGAAACATTAGGTTTCTTACCAGTAAATATCTCCTCAGATGGCTTGAAATCCAATGCTTGATGCGGCTCCTATTTTGAACATACACGGCAGTGTTTGAAGCTTCTCCCCATAAGAACTTCGGTAGACCTTGATCATGGAGAATGCACGGGTGGCTTCCATGATTATTCGATTCTTTCTTTTAGCAACTTCATTTTTCCCAGGAGTGTATGTAACAATTGTCTCCCTCTTGATGGCAGCCTCTCTGCAAAAGTCACCGAATTCATTTGATTCATATTCGGTTCCATTATCGGTCCTCAATATCTTGATCTTCTTCCCTGTTTTATTTTCCACCAATGCTTTGAAAGAACAAAACCATTTGAACACTTCATCCTTCCTCTTCAAGAAATAGATCCATGTTTTGCGTGAGAAGTCATCTACAAAGATTGCATGATATGAATATCCTCACAACAATGTTAGGGGAAACATACCAGACAGATCGGAATGGACCAGTTGAAGAATATCGGTATTCTTGCTTTCACTAGAAGGGAATGGTCCCTTTGTAAGTTCTTCAACATCACAACTTGACAAACACCGTCATGATTCATGTTGAACTTGGCATACCTGTGACCATCTTCCTTACCCCAAGTAAGGCTTTGTAATGTAAGTGGGAAAATCTCCAGTGCCATAGCTGAGATTGAAGTGGAGTATCATTTGCCAAAGCTCCCAAAGGACTTCCACCAATTTGATAGAGACCATCAACCGTTAATTTTTGTAGCATCATATCTGTTCTAGCCACGAAATTTGGTGGCGATGCTAGAATACATGATATCTCCAAAACCCATAAATTGTTTCTAGAAATTCCACCTAGAGATGACTTAATTATATTATTAACCGATTTTTTTAATATTTGTGTACATCTTCTTCCAGATTCATCTCGCATTAGGTTTGTAGTTGTGATCGACGTTTCAAACCATCACACGGATCGATCCAGAAATGATCTGAGCCATCGATTAGGATTTAATCTTGGTTGTTGGAGTCGCAACAAGAAGATATAAGAAGGGATCGATGTGCTGATGGAGAATACACCAGAGTCACTTGGAGAATTTTATTTTCCAAAGTAGCAGCAGTCAGTTGTCGGAGAGTTTGAGCTTCAATGAGGAACCAGAGACAGTGATCCGGAGGAATTTTCCCAGATCCGAAGAGGTAGCGGCAAGGACACCGAGTTATTACAAGTGAGGTAGCACATGCCACAGAGGACTGCATAGTTGCTTCAAAAAAGCAATTTGATTTGGCTCGAGGAAAAATTGATTCAGCTTCCAAAGGCCAGGAAAGTTTTCTAAAGGGCAGGAGAATCAGTTTCCTCAACAAAGACAGGCAGAATGACTTCATCAGAGGCAATTTCGGGCTTAGACGTCCAAGGGTCTGCGCAAGCACTGCATAGAGGCTGACGTAGAGGGTCCAGGAGGATGAATTTTCTGAAGGGAAGTTGTGCCGAGGTTGCTTGTGGAAGAAGGGAAATTCGCTTAAATAATTTTGGCCAGATTTTCTTGCTGTTTGGATTTCCAGTTGGGCATCCAGAGATTTTACTTAGAATTTCACTGCTGCATAATAATAAAAACCATAGTTGCTTCACCAATTTTCCCAAGTTGGGATTTTCCAGGGACTTCTGTCCAAAAATAACGGTGTCATTTTTATTGTGTGCTAGTATTTTCTCAGTTTCTAGCGCTATTTATCTCCACAGTTTTATTTGTGAATGTTGCAATGTGATTAATTTGGTATTTGTCGTAGCAAATAAATTATTAAATTAATTAACAATTAGAAGAATTAATTCCAGTTGCTACAATAGGATTTCAATTTTTCACATCAACCCTAAATCTAAGAGTAAATGCATCTTGAGGGTTTCTTTGCCAAATAATTACCTTTCCATCAATGAATGCTACCTTAAAGCCTTTATCTTCCATTGCAGAAATAGACACCAGGTTCTTCTTCAAATTGGGCACATACAATACTTCTTGTAGGTGAATGGTTTGACCTTGATTCAGGTTAAGAGTGACAATACCTATCCCTTTCACAGGGTAGGAGGCATTATCTCCAAGTATGATCTCTAGATTAGTCTTCTTTTCAACCAAATTTGAAAGGGCCTCCTTATACCCAGTGAAGTGCCTTGAGGATCCATAATCAATCAACTAATGATCCAATGTGTCTGGAGGAGAGGCAATGGATAGAGTAGAAATAAGATAAAAATCTTCTTGTTTTTCTACAATATTACTTTCATCATACCTGGTATTTCTCATCCTTTTGGGAGGTTGACCATTTCCATTTTGAGCAACGAGAGAATTCCTCTTTTCTTTCTTGTTGAATGTGTTGTTCCTTTGATTGCCATTGCCTTTGAAATTGTTATTATTTTTGTCGTCACCATCATCCCTTGGATGATTCTTCTTGAGCATAGTGGTCAAACTTGATGCAATTGTAGCATCTTCCTTTTCTCCCTTCTTTGAATCCCTTGTTTGATCCTTGACCATGTCTCCTTGAACCATCATTATTCTTCCTTTTTGCATGAGCAAAGAAGGAAGTAGGTTCATTTCCATTGGAAGGCTTGTCTCTCTCAATCATCCTCGTCTCCTCTTGAGTGCATCTAGCCAATAAATCATCGAAACTAGGAATCTTGTCATTGTTGAGAATGGCGATGTTAAACACATCCCGTGCTCTTGAAACACCTCCAAGTGCAATGAGAGTGACCTCCCTGTTAGCAATAACTTCTTAAATAGATAGTAGGTCATTCTCGATTTGTGTTATTCTCATGAAGTAGAATTGGATGGACTCCCCTTTATTCATCTTGAGAAAGAGGATTTGATTAGCATTGCTTACTTTGAACATCCCAACCAACTTATCATACATCTCCTTAGATGTTCCTAAATTAGAAATATAATCAACCAAATGCTTTTAAATATAGTCTCTAATAATTTTCTTAGCTTTGACCTCACCTTTATTATACTTCATCTTTGCAATAGCTGATGCATTTGAAGGAGGCTCCACCACTTTTCCCTGCACATAGTCCATTGCATCATGCTCTTCCAAAGTCAAGTCCAAAGTCATCTTCCATGCATGATAGTCAAATGTCATTAAGCTTGTCCTCAGCCTTGAAGTAAGATGTAGAAGCCATGAAGACTTGTCCAATAGTCTTGTCCAACAGATATCTCTCAGTGATTTCTTTTCTTTCTCTTGCTTGGGCTTTATCTTCACCTAGGCTCTGAAACCATGCTCAATTTTAGTTGACAATGGTATGTTCTATGCTTAACACAATTACTTCAATGTTCTTTTAACAGCCTAATGAAACTTTCCAAATTAGTTTCCAATAGCAATCACATTAACCATAAATCACATTGACAATAAATGTAGATAGAACATGAACAATAAAATACAGAAGACAAGCCAAGATAAGAGAACAACAGATTTGGCGGATGCCAGCGAAAAACCCCAAGATGGGGAAAACCCTTTGATCAATTCTTCTTATTATTATATCAAATGTTCAGCAGAGAAAGAGAGAATATAAAATTCAAAATTGACTTGCCAATAGATGTCCAAAACAACCCTGTCAAAATCTACAATGTTGTTCTCAATCAACAACAATTAAATCAGCCCTAACTAGTCAATGGTGTAGCAACAAACAATCCACAAAAGAGCTCGGTCAACCTTGGTCAAATGCGGCCTGATCAACTGGTCAAGATGCCTTGAAAATAGTCCCAAAATTCTTCCTTAAACTCAGTCAAAGTCAAAGTCAAATATGCTACAGAAACCCTAGTTGCAGGTCTGAAGTCAACACAGTCAAAGTCAATAGAAAGCCTCAATTTTTGGGCCAATAAATGCGGCACAGAGATCCTCCCAAAAGATCGAAGTCAAAAGTTGCCTCGAAAGTCAAAGTGAACACTGATCAACATTAGTCAAATTGCAGGAAAATCTGAAATTCTCGGCCCTGTAATTCAGTCTGAAATTCATCCTCCTTGCCACATGTGTGAGAGAAAAAGGTATGCTCAATAGTTGTACAAACCAATGAGATAAGGAGAGAGAAAAAACGTGTGAGTGATGATGATGCCAAATGAGGTGAGAGGTCACTTATATTTATACAAGTCATTGAGGGTGAAGTGACATGTCCATTGAGCTTCCTGAGCCTACATGATGATGTGGCTGACCTTGACAATTTGCACATGTACGAGCATAAATTAAAAAGAACATTTCTGCTTGTCCAAATTTGATGATATTTAGGTCGATTTTGGTCCTTGAAAAGAGAAATTCAATGCAATAATTATCTCCATCAAATGAACTGTCCAATAGTGGAATTTGGCCCTAGTTTCCAAATTTAACAGGTTGTAATTATTCAAAGGGTAATTTAATGAAGAAAGATAAATTTTCATTGTTTATTAGTTATTATTCTTGTAACTCAGTGACTTGGAAGACGTAACTTATTTTGTTGATAAAGTATTTGTGTATGGTATTGTGTATGAACAAATTGTGTATTATTTACCTTGTGGTGCTTTTAAAATTATAAATAAATAAAATATGTATATTGCATAGTTAGGAATTTTATGAATGTTGCCTATAGAATGTAAGAAGGCAAATCTAACTCATACACTATTTGTCCAAACTTGCAAATAATCTTGTTGTGTCCATAAAATTTTGGAGCTAATTTCTAATTCTTCTTTGTTAGAGTGTAGATTTCTTATAAGGTTGCAGTCTCAAAAATACCCAATCACCCTTGGCAAAATGTCTTTCACTTAGATGTTCATCTACTTGTTGCTTCATCCTATTTGCATCATTTGAACGTTTCCCTTAAGAATTGTCAAAGTTTCTTTAGTATTGTCCATATATAACTCTATTTCCTATAATTTGGACTCATCTTGCAAGATGTACAAGATAGTAGAAGTTGGATATCCATAAAGGGCCTTAAATGGGGGCATTTTAATAGACATGATAGGTGGTATTATACCGCCATTCTACTAGAGGAAGCCACTTCACTCATTGAGATTGCTTGTTTGAAGAATAACATCATAGATAACCTTCAAAATATTTTTTAATTATTTCTGTTTAACCATCTATTTGTGGATGATATGGTAAAGTCATAGCTATTGTAGTTCCACTCATCTTCCATAATTATTTCTAAAAATTTCCTATGAATTTTGAATATTTGTCACTTACTATTACTTTAGAAAATCCATGAATTCTATGTTTTTCCTTCATGAATGTTTTTGCTACTTGCATTATCATATATGTACTTTGAATTCCAAAAAAATGTGCATATTTTGTGAGTCTATCCATGACCACAAGAATGGCATTCTTATCCTTAGATTTTGGTAAACCTATAATGAAGTCCATTGATATCTCCTCCCATATTTGATTAGGTATGTGTAACAACTAAAGCATCCTTGTAGCTTTAATTGTCTCTCCTCTATTTCTTTGTAAACTTGACATTCTCCTACAAATTTTTTAATATCTTTCTTCATTCCTTCCCCAGAGACAATATTTTTTGATCCTTTGATATGTTTTCCCTTACCATTCATTTCTTCAACTTGATTGAGGGCATAAAGTAAGTCTCCCATTGTACCAAAGTATATCTCTTTTCCACTCTCAATGTTCCATAAATTTCATCCCTTCCTCTACACATTGTATCTTTTATCTAGTGTTGTTGTCATTTTCCCATTCATGGCAAGCTTCCTTCAGCCACATTGGCATAGAAGATGTAATAAAAATACAATAGAGCGTCTGCTATCACATCATCTTTACCCTTTTTGTAAATTATTTCAAAATCAAACCTCTACATTATTTCTACCCATTTTTGTTGCTCTTTTGAGGACAATTTTTTCTCAAAAAGTACGTTAGGCTATGATGGTCTATCTTGACTTTAAAATTCCTCTCAATGATATATTGTCACCCTTTTTAATTGCATGTAAAATTGCTTCCATTTCTTTTTCATATGGTTATTTCACCAAGTCTTTTCTATTGAATTGTTTACTTTTTAAATCCAATGGTCTCCCTTTTTGTGTCAATACCACTCCAATTACTTTTCTTATTGCATCACATTTAACTATGAAAGTTTTACCAAAATCAGATGTTGCCAATACTGGTGTAGAGGACATGTGTTCTTTAAGAGAGAGAATGCAAAGGTAGCCTCTTCATTTCATATGAATTATTTTTTCTTCAAGTGAGATGTGAATAGACCTGCAATGCATGCATAATTCTTAACAATTTTTTGATAATATCCTATAAGATCCAAAAATCCTTCAAGATTCTTGATGTTCTTAAGAATATGTCATTTTGTAATAGCCTGCATCTTTTAAGGATCAACCTTAACCCCATCCCTTGAAATAATATGACCCAAATACTCTACTTCTTGTTTCCCCTTTTACATATAATTGATTATTCTCCAAAATTTGTAGGACTTTATCCACATGTTTAATGTGGTCTTCCCATTATTTGCTATAGATAAGCATATCATCAAAGAAAATCAATACAAATATTTAAAGATGGGGTCGAAAAATCTTGTTCATAAGGCTTTGGGAAGTAGATTGAGCATTAGTCAACCCAAAAGGAATAACTGAGAACTCATAGCATCCTTCATGTGTCCTAAAAGTTGTTTTGGGAATGTCTTTTTTTTAGTCTCATCTAGTGGTATCTTGATTTGAAATCTAAATTCGTAAAACATGCCACTCCATGAAGCTTATCTAATAACTCATCAATATTTGGAATAGGGAATTTATCCTTGATAGTGATTTTCTTTAAATATCTATAATCAGGACACATCATCCAAGCATTATCATTTTCCTCACCGTTGGACTTGGTAGCACTCCTCATGCGTTTTGCAACATGTTCTTAACCGCCTCTCGAGGATCTGACAACTTTGGCAATGCATCCATTTACTGACACTTGCAAATTTTTGTGTAATGGAAATCGTGATCCCAACAAGTGGTATCAAAGCCAAAGGTCTCAAGTTCAAAACACCCTCGACTCATGTTAGGGGGGAGATTGTTGGACTTGGCAGCACTCCCCATGTGTTTAGCGACATGTGCTTAACCGCCTCTCGAGGATCCGTTAACTCTAGCGATGCATCCATTTACTAACACCTATGGGTTTTGGTGTAACGACAATAGTGATCCCAACATCACCATCACTATTGGAGCTAAAAATGAACTCCTACTTGTTTGAATAATATATGAATCCAACATTCCTTGTACCATTTTTTCAATTTCCCCCTTTGCTAATAAGGATATCTATGTCTTTCTATTTGGAGGAATACTACTAGGTATCAAGTATTAGTTCAATTTGATCTAATGTTCATTATCTCTAGGTGGAGGTAAACCTTTGAGAATAACTTGGAAGACACTATGGTGCTTTTCCAAGGTGCCTTTTAATTCCTTTAGAATATATGCATCTTCCTTCTTTACTTCCATAGAATAAAGTCTAACCACAACTCCCTCAAGACCCTTTTTTAGGATCTTTTCCATTTTGTGAGAGCTAATGACATGAGAAGGTGTAGATTTTAACCCTTTGAGTTCATATTGAACTCCTTGCCATTAAACTCTCATTAATAATTCCTTATAGTTGGTAGAAACTATACCTAATGTTCTCAACCATTGAATCCCCATAATAACATCTATTCATCCATGGAAATGACATTCATTGGGCTTTCTAAATTATACTCACATAATTTAATGCTATTGAATTTTTCTACACAATCAATATTCCCCCCATTAGCAACCAAAACTTGAAATTAATCACTAGATACAAAAAACAATTGAGGCACTCTACTAAACATTTATCAATGATGTTATGGCAACTGCTCAAGTCAATAATCACTACAACTATTTGCTTCTTAATGCATCGTGCACTCTTAAGGATTTGAGGTGCTAACAAACCTACTAATGCATGAACAGATATTTCACACTTTCTGAATCAATATTGTGCACAATTTCAACATCTATTTCTTGCTATTTTAAATTCACAACTTCTCCCTCATGCCTTTGTGTAGATGCTTCCATTTTCTCTTCATCATTATTTTCCAAGGTGAATGGTTTTTTCCCTTAACAATTATCCCCTTTTGACCATTCCTTGTTACAACCAAATCATAGTCCTTTTGTTCTCCGTTCCAACATTTCCTTTTGTGATAATCAAATAGGTTGAGGTAGGCTTGTCTTATGAACCCCAAAATGATCTTTGATTCCTGCATGTGTTCCAGTGGTGAACTTGTGTATAGCCCTATTCTTGGCTAGAATATGAAGAGAAAATTTGATTGCTTCCAAAATATTATTAGGACATTTTTAGAAAATCCCATGTTTAATGTCTTCTTCTAATCCACCCATGTAAGCTTCCAATAAATGTTCATCACATGTTATCTACCCGTGTGGCCAATACCTGATATTTTGAATTATAATATTTAATATCACCCTAGTGCTTGATTCTTCTCAATTGACTAAATTAGTCTTGCTCCCAAACTTCCATATTGTGTAGTCTCTTGTAAATAACTTCAAATGTAATGATAATAATGGGGCTTCTTTTTCACTACCCATTGATACCATTGATAGGGTTTTGTCTGAAAGTATAAAGTTGCTAAGGATATCATTTTCTTATCATCCACAATATTATGCAATTCAAAGTATTGCTCTATTTGGTTAATCCATGTAAATACCTCTGATCCATCAAACTTCTTTAATTCAAACTTTGGAAAATTGATATCCACAAGAACCCATACATAATTAATTCCATTACTTCTAACTTCTAAGTTATATCCGCTTAACAAATGCTTATTGTTGGAAAATTGTTTGACAAGAATGCTACCTTCATTTTCATGAATCCTTTAAATTATATTATCAATTTTAGGGAGCCTTCCATCTAGGGTTTGTATGATCTTGATCACCAACTTATGTTTTATTTGTTCCAACTTTTCATCCATCTTTTGTTCCATGGAATTTTGTAATTTTTCCATCTTTTGATTTAATATTTTTTAATTACTTCTTGCAAATGTGACAAATCAACCTTTTTTAACATAGTATCACAATTTCCTTAAAACGATTCTCCAAGATGGATACCTAGTTCAACATCTCTTCAATTTCTTCATGAGTCATGGATGAGCTTTCAAGAGGTTTCATGGGTGTAGTAATTTTTTAAACACCCTTAGCCATGATAGACAACAATAATAATACTCCCCTTTTTCCTCTTTATCACAAATTTTCAAACACCACAAACAATTCTTCCATTCAAAATTTAAACCAATTATAATTTATGTACCTTTAAAACCCTAACTTTGATATTGTATTTCTAATTAACTATTGTCTTGATTTATCTCTGAAATTTCGGCCCTTCTGAGTTTGAAATTTCTTCCCATAGTACTCAGATATATCTTTTGCAAGTTTGACCACAATTTGACGTGCCAAGTGAGAGATATGGTAACCTTCCCAAAACTTGTTGACTCTTCTCTGTTTCCAGGTAGAGAACATGCATGAAATGCCACGTCTCCAATATTTCAGATTTGCTTATAAATTTGTACATGAAATAATATGGCCTATCTACTTTCCAAAGAAACTAATGGCACTCAATTTAAACTTTTCAAGCTTCAGATATGACAATTCTATTAAAAACCCTGTTTGAGACTTGGTTTAGGACTAATCAAAAACCCTAATTTCCACAAACTTAATTCCTAAAATGATAGTGTCTTAGAACCTATGTTGCAAGAAACGTTGGCCCTAGGTCTATTTCAACTAGGAAACGAAACCGAAATGCGGAAACGCGTACCATATGGCCTGGAAACGAGTTTTCAGTTGTACTGGCATGTTTCACGCTGGGGAAATGTCGCCAGTACGGCCGGAAATGAGTTTTCTGGCCATACGACAGAGTTTCCACTTCATATTGTGATTTTTCTTTTATTTATTTTTTGTTTTTTCAGTTCTAATTTTTTATTGGGCGAATAAAATATCTTTTGGATGCTTCTAGATGACTCTCTAAAGTTATAAAAAGACTCCCACCTCATTCCCTCATCACACAATTGAGCAAGTTGTTTCTCTTGGAGACAGACAATTTTAGCAAATGAGAAAAGAGGAAGAGAACAGTGGTCTTTTGTCTTTATAGTTCTTGCAGCCTCATAGTCTTTATTGTACTTGCACTGATTTTGAGATTTGGATATATAATAAAGGTTGATTTTGGATATTCGGATATTGCTATTTTCATTATGTGATAATTCATGAGTAAATGTGATATAAATTTAATAATAATATTTAAACTTTAAATGTAATAAATTATAATGTATCATGTATGCTTTATGATTGAACATAACATTTCTTAAATGTCATATACATACATATATATATATATATATATATATATATATATATATATATCTATATATAGATAGATAGATCGCGTTTCCCCGTTTCCAAAATTTGGGGGGTCACGTTTCGTACCCATGTGTGTTTCAGAAACTCGTACCCGTTTCCTCATTTCATGCAACTTAGCTTAGAACCTAAAAATTCGACCAAAGGTACTAAGAGAAGTCTTCTAAAAATCCTAAAAATTCCACATCTTGAAACCTCTTTAAATAAATATTATAGTGAAAATTCCAAGATAACTTGTTTGAAATTGATCTTGGGACTAATCACAAACCTTAACTTCCACAAGATATATCTAAAAAGTATCATGAAATAGAATATGAATTTTTTACCACGAATAATTCTCTATGTTTCCTCGGGATCCTAAAAATTCTAGTCTGAAAATATTAGGAAAAAATTTATAGCGAAATTTTGAGATGACTCTTGAAATTGATTTAAGGACTAGTGACAAACCCTAACTTCTCATGCTATATCTTAGAAATTATAATAACTAGATCCTAAAATTTTGTTTACATGTACCTTAATAATTCTCGTAAATATCCTCATAATTTCATTGTCTAAAACATCCCAAAGAAATAGTTATAGTGAAAATGTCAAAATGTGTCTAGTTGAAGGACAAAAACCCTAGGATTGTATGCTCTTGATATCAAATGTTATAAACCCAACTCTACAAATAGTAGAAGGATAGCAAGAATAAGAAACTCCACGCCTTGATAATGATAACAAGTCAATGAATAACAATGAACTTCGAGGGGTAAACCTTGTTTTACAATACATCCAATGCACAAAACAAGATACTTCTACAAATGAATCTCCTAAATTATAATAGAAGATAAAGTGAACATGATGTAACTTACCACTAAACCAACCTAACCATAATTAATCAACTAATAAGGAATGAGTATTAGGGCCTTAACATAGGGCCTTTTGTTCCTTTACACATATCTCATACCAGATTGTCTTGTATCTATAATCAGCTACCTCCAACTTCAATACCAATCCAACCACATCTATATGAGGTTTCAGATAAACAAATCACATATATGAAATGGATATTGATTAATAAATGTGATAAAAAGATTTATTATGTAAACAATGCTTGAAATAAAACTGAGCTCAATGGTCCAGTTTTCTATGCCTACGAAACATTTGACAAATTTCTTATACAATTCAGGAAATATTAATTCCATTTATCATTTTGTTGCAGAGATAAGCTTCTATCCATCCACTTCGTTCCTTCGATTCCACCTTAATCACTCTCCCAACTAGAATTCAAGATAATGACGGTGATCATACACATGCTTGGATCAATCTCAATTCTAAACAATGCCAAGTGAATATAATCCAGAAAACAACTTACATCTAATATCAGTGGACAACTTCAACACTTTATGGCAATAAACAAAACAATAACGAGCCCACACATTTGTTCGTTGATTCATCACCTCAACTAATAAGAGTATACAACTGTTAGAGAAAGGAAAAATGAGGTCGGTACATGTATGGTTTAATTAGACTTTCATATGTTGTTTATAGCGCAAAAAACCCAACGTATATTGTTTAATTAGACTTTCATATGTTGTCTACAGCCCCAAAGAATCCAACGTAGTTGCAAGAGAGAAAGTGGACACATTGACAAACCCCTACTCATCCAATGAACTTGTACGTACCATGTACAACCTCTTGGGTCAGGATTGGCAATGCACAATCATCCTAGTAGATTAAATGCAACATATGACCTCAAGGGTGGCCTCTTTTCCATGTATGAGTTCAACAAATAGCAATAAGAAGCATATGGTGAAGGATGAAATTCAATTTCATTGGAAAATGACTCCAACACTCAATAAACACAAGAATGGAATTAGAAACCCCTAAAAGAAAGCAATAATCCAATAATGCAATCCATAGATCTCTCATCTCTTTGCAAATCCAATGGTAGAGAAAATAGAAATTTCAGAATTCATATTAGACAAATGGAGAGGGAGCCATGAGGAAATTCTTTAAGCATAGCACCATAAAAAAATTAGCAGGTAGCCATTAACACAAAGTAGCTTCCATTAAAAACACCAATAACAATTAGGAACAAAGAAGGGAAATATATCAAGAACATATAAGAGATTTTCATTGCCCACAACATTAATCACATAATGGATACAATGATTTCGCTTGGGGAAACCGGAAGGAGAAAACGCTTTCATCAAATGAATTGCTCAATCTTATTTCAGTAACCATATTTGCAATGCAATTAGATGTCTCTTTGTGCATCCTCCTCTGCTTGGTTAGCAATCCACTAAAATCCTTCTAAGAGTGAAGTTACAAGAAGTAAGGAAAAATAGAGTAATGGGAAAGCCAACCAGCATGAACTTTTGTTTCCTATTCCTCAATCTTCTCTCTTATTATTATTATTTATTTTATTTAATTCTTGTTCTTCTTCTTTTTTGTCTCATTTACTTTTACATTCACATTCTCTTTAATATTTTATATATCCATGATTTAATTGTTGAATTGGACTATGGCACTAGGTCTTACAACCGTTTACTTGTTCAGATCCATTTCAAATCAACAAAATCACAAGGAAAAGTTGAAGAATGACAAGGCCTTCTAAAAGCCATGTCAGGAGAACTTCAAATCATGTTTTAACTCATTTCCTCCCACCAGTAATGTATCTTCTAAAAAATACCTTCCACTCTCATTAGAAGGATCAAATTCCAATTAAAGAAACCCATAAGCCTACAAAACAGTGCTATAAGTACCATGATAAGTATAAGAAAAGGTAACTTTTGGAAGGCCGAAAATCTATATTTTTGTGAAGCAAAAGCTAATGAGCAAGATATTAACAATGAATATATTATTTATGTGACAATTTCAGATGAATAGTCTACTGTTCATAGCTTGGGTGATTAGGTATACTATTTGTTTTCTTTCCCACCCAAGTTCAATTCTGGCAAGTGTCATGTTGGCTTGTTGTAATAAGACTAGAAAGGTAGATGCCCCTTGGCATAGATGTCCACTAGGGTGTGCCTACGGATGCCTCAGCCCATGCTAAGTCACAAGCTATTGGTTTATCTAGCTTGCAAGCTGTTTGATATACTCTTGGATTACAGTGGCATCCAATAAGATTGAACCTGTACCTAAGTACTTGCCCTAAGAATATTTTTGCAAGAAGACGCTCCAAAAGTTCCATGTGAAGTTATACATTCATCAGTCACCATATTGATTGACTTCAAGGATCAATAGAACTCATAATATTGTTGATTTCTGAAAGACCTATTATTGTTCAAATAGTGAAAGAGTTTCAGATACATGTCAAAAATGGATTTTTTCACCATGTTCTAGTAGGCATCAAAAATATCACTAAGGATGGAAGAATTTCAAATGACATCTTCATTTTATACAATGGCTATTTGTGGATCTAATATTATTCTGGCGGCACAATATCTTAAGCCCCTCTAAATCTTTCGTATCAAGTGTCAACCTCAGTTACACAGGAAACTGTGTTCTTTTGGTAAAGCCCTAAATCTTGGGATGCAGCCCGCGTTTAGATATAGGCAATAAGATTGATACTATTCTATAATATATATATGACGATGGAAAATATGTTGAGCTGAAGCAATGACCAATTTCATTTTTCTAATCTTTTAGCTTTTCAAGAAAAGCACTTACAACTTGACTGGAATTGGAAGCTTATTACGGCCATTTCATTTAGGTTAACATCTTACAGAAAAATGAAATTGGTCATTGCTTGTTACGATGGAAAATATTTTGAGCTGAAGCAATGACCAATTTCATTCTTATGTAAGATGTTAAGCTAAATGAAATGGCCATAATAAGCTTTCAATTCCAGTCAAATTGTAAGTGCTTTTTTTGAAAAGCTAAAAGATTATTATTAAAGTAATGTTAAAGAAAAGGTGATTGTAAAATAGGTTATGATGTTAGTTGTATCTAACCTTCCACATTTTTTTTCATGCTTTAAGATATTTTTCTATAAATATAAAGATGTATAAAAAAAAAATCTTCAAACACAAAGGACGTAGGAAGATAACTAGTGAATAATTATGAATCCAAATTGTTAAGAAGCAATAATGACAAAGACAAAAACAAAACAAAAAAGGGTTGTTGATTCAAATGACAGTCAATGCACGCAAAACATTGAAAGCCAGAAGAAAACAAACTTGCTAACTACTTGAATAAGATTTTAAATCAGTTTTATGAAAATACTCTTATGAGCTTTTGCCGAGCCAAACAATATTCAGCTTTTCAAAAATTGGCCGGTTTGACATAAAAAATGAAGCAACAAAGAAATTATAATAATTTTCACAAAGGAACAAAGCCTATCAATTACACTAAAATGTTAAGCTCCATTGATTTTACACAAAAGCTACCTTGATTTATGGAATTGCAGCTTTTCTTAACTTATGGAAACCAACTGCAGTAGTTTCCTTAAGTTAAGAAAATCAACTGCAATTACTAAATTTATAATTGGGAGCTACTAAAGTGGTCCATTACTTTGATCTGGTCTCTACCTTGATTTGTGGTTTTTCTAACACATAGCTTTTAGAAGCTTGATGGAAGCTTAGCTATATGTTCATCTGTTTGGTCCCCAAGCTCATATCTCAATCCCCTTCAGTTTTACACCATCTAGCGGAGATAGTAGAGCTTGGAAGTGCCTTAAGAATTTTGTATGTTTTTCTTTTACTTGGATTGAAGCTGGAGTGCTGAAGAAGAAGCAAGTGGACTGTGGCCTGCATCAATACATCACCAATGGCTGGAGGTAATTCGTATCCCTGGGCATTAAGAGTTAATGATTCCTTGAGTTTATTCCGCATGAAGAATCATTGTTGAAACTGTAGAATGTTTAACATGTGGTATCAGAGCGCCATTTTTGCCTCTGCCTTGGTGTGCGATTCGAATAGCATTAGAAATTAGTTCTGATTTTTGCGAGGTTTCTTGATCTGAATCCGCGTTCGAATTGTGGAGGGCATTTGTCAACTTTGGTTTTCTGGGTCCGCATGCAAATCGTGTTTGTAGTTTCTTTTGATAAATATTACCTTTTGCCATGTATTCTAAGAGTTTTGAAACGTCGCTCGTGAAGCATGGCGTTTTTTTTTTTGCTTATTTTTTTAGAATTTTTGGATTTCCTGAAAGTTTATGTGCGGCGGTCTTGAATTCCGGTTCTTTTGAGGTCGATTTTCGAAGGGTGTAGGTTGTTGTGGGTCCGTGGGAAGATAGTTTGCGTGACGTCTAAGCTTGAAGTTGCGTAACAGTCAGTATTGAGATGGATCTGTCTTCTTAAATTTACATATATTGTACATTTCTTTGTGGAGAGTCGATGACAAATAATTTGTTTGTGTTGGGTCTTGGATTCATATCTTCCAACTCCGTTATTTATGTTGTGTTGATTGCGAGTAATAACTCTGTTATGAAGTAAATGCATGCATTTTTTGAAGTCAATTGAACAAGATCAACTTAAAAATTTAAATCACCGTTTCACCGATGAAACTTTTGCTGCTATTGAATCTCTGTAACGATTCTTCAAGTCCTCCACTAGCTGAAAATGGATCTGTCCTGTTCATGCATAACAGTAGGCTTTGCACCCCTTAAGAAAATGGTGAATCTTACTGAGAATCTCTTTTATTGACCGTTTTCCATACTTATCGAGCTGGTGTTTTGCGTTTTTTTTTTTTGGAATGCGGGTGAAATATGAACATTTTGGAAATTTAATGATATTTTATTATGTGCTTTATTTATGTGGGGCTTGCTCAACTTTAGTTTTGGAATATAATACACGTATCATATGGTTTACCATAATGGGTCACTTCAGCACTCTAAATATTCTATGTTGTATCATATGATATTGGGTTAGGGTAGAGTAGCCATTTATAATTTTTATTACATATTTAATGTAAAATTTACATTTTTTTTGCTCATTTGGAAGTATCTCAATTCAGTGGATTTCAATTTAAAACTTTGATGTTTTACTAATCCAGAGACTGAGAGCATTAAATGTTAAAGCGGAAAAATATTACAGTTATATGGAGTTTATTAAATGTCATTTTGACTTACTCCTTTCAGTAAACATTATTTTTCTCTCTGGTTAAGTTTTGTTTATGCAACAAAATTAATGTCTAGTGATCCATGTAATTTTAATTAATTAGAGAGTAGCCACAGCATCTTTAATTAAATAAAATTATATATTGATTGGCAAGATCACATAAAGATTATTTAGACATTAAATTGTAATTAATTACACTGAATATAATAAATTTTATCCCACAGGAATTTTTATTATATTTATGTGATTAATTAGGATAAAATTTCATAACCTACCCACGGGAGTTATGAATTAATAAGTTTTATCATAAAGTTTTATTGAATCTGTTTGAATTGAAAATTTAGCCCACAGGCAATTTTCATGTCATTTGATTCAATTCTTTTTAGCATGTTTTACATTGGTAAAACATGAAAGTTCATAAAGTTTTATTGAGTCTGTTTGAATTGAAAATTTAGCCCACGGACAATTTTCATGTCATTTGATTCAATTCTTTTTTGCATGATTTACATTGGTAAAACATGAAAGTTATTAAGCCTCAATTTTAACATAAGCATGTGATCCTTTTGATGCAGCAGTACGACCTGGAAATTTCTCTGAAATTCGTTGTGACATTCCCGAACTTAAGGAAACAATCTCATTTGTTTGTTATGAATCTAATATGGTTAACGTTAATATTAACACATGGTGGATTGATTCTGGATCAACAATTCACATTACGAATTCCTTACAAAGTTTGCAAAACCTAAGGAAGCCAGTGGGAAGTGAGCAAAGCATCTTATCAGGAAACAAGATGGGCTCGCATGTGGAAGCTATAGGAACATGCTATTTGACTTTAAGTAGTGGTTTGTTTTGGAGTTAGAAAAGACCTTTTATGTTCCAAGTTTTTCTAGAAACTTGATTTCAGTTTCAAGGCTTGTACCTTTTGGATATTCCTTAAACTTTTCAGAAAAATATTTCAGTCTATTCTATAAATCTGATTATGTTGGGAATGGTATTTTGTCTAATGGTCTTTACTGCATTAATTTACAAAACAATGTCACTTATGATTCAATGCATGTTCACACTGGCACTAAAAGATGTGTTATCAATGAAGATTCCTCTACATTATGGCACCGGAGACTAGGTCATATCTCCATAGATAGAATTAAAAGATTGGTAAATGAAGGAATACTTAATACTCTAGATTTTACTGATTTTGAGACTTGTGTGGACTGCATAAAGGGAAAGCAGACCAACAAGTCAAAGAAAGGTGCCAATAGGAGTTCAGACATATTAGAAATCATACATACTGATATATGTAGTCCAGACATGGACTCACATGGTCAGAGATACTTCATCTCCTTTATAGATGACTACTCACGATATATGTATCTCTACATGCTTCATAATAAGAGCGAAGCATTAGATGCCTTTAAGATCTTTAAGGCTGAAGTAGAGAAACAATGCGGCAAGCAAATTAAGATCATGAGATCAGATAGAGGTGGAGAATATTATGGTAGATACACAGAAGATGGACAAGCACCTGGGCCATTTGCTAAGTTTCTTCAAGAACATGGGATTGTTGCCCAATACACCATGCCTGGTTCACCCGACCATAATGGTGTAGCAGAAAGAAGAAATCGAACATTGTTGGACATGGTGCGGAGTATGCTTAGCAGCTCCAATCTTCCTAAATCTTTGTGGACTGAAGCACTTAAGACGGCAGTGTATATATTAAACCGAGTTCCAACCAAGGCGGTTCCTAAAACGCCATTTGAATTATGGAAAGGTTGGAAACCGAGTTTGCGACATATGCGCGTTTGGGGATGCCCGTCTGAAGTAAGAATTTATAATCCACAAGAGAAGAAGCTGGACCCAAGGACCATTAGTGGGTATTTCATTGGATATGCTGAAAGGTCTAAAGGTTACAGATTTTATTGTCCATCTCACAGCACTAGGATTGTGGAATCAAGAAATGCAAAGTTTCTTGAAAATGACTTGATCAGTGGGAGCGATTAAACCAGAAACATAGTTTCTAAGAAGGATCATTCAGAATCTCAACCTTCCACTTCAAGTGATAGATTGGTTGTTGTTCAGAGCACCCCTCAAGTACAAACTGGTGTCGAACAACCAATTGTTGAAGTTCCACAAGCTGCTGACGATATTCCAGTAGATCAAGGAGTTCAAAAATTGCAAGGAACTTTTGAACAACAAGTTGAACCACATAATTCTCAGGAAGATGATGGTACAACATTAAGAAGATCTACTAGACCTAAGAGATCAGCAATTCCTAATGATTATGTTGTGTATCTACAAGAATCTGACTATAATATTGGAGCCAAAAATGATCCTGAGTCATTTTCACAAGCCATGAGTTGCAAAGAATCAGAACTATGGTACAATGCCATGAAGGAAGAGATTAATTCCATGAAGAGTAACGAAGTCTGGGATCTTGTTGAGTTGCCTGATGGTGCAAAAGCCATTGGATGTAAATGGGTCTTTAAGACAAAGAAAGACTCATTGGGCAACATTGAGAGATACAAGGCAAAACTTGTTGCTAAGGGATTCACTCAGAAAGAAGGAATCGACTACACGGAGACTTTTTCTCCTGTATCTAAGAAAGATTCCTTGCGCGTTATTATGGCATTAGTAGCCCATTTTGACTTGGAGTTGCATCAAATGGATGTGAAAACGGCTTTCCTTAATGGAGATCTAGAGGAGGAGGTTTATATGAAACAACCTGAAGGATTCCTCTCTAGTGATGGTGAGAAATTGGTTTGCAAGCTCAAGAAGTCATTATATGGTTTAAAACAAGCATCCCGCCAATGGTATTTGAAATTCCATAATGTAATTTCTTCTTTTGGTTTTCTTTTGAAAACATTATGGATCAATGTATATACCTGAAGGTTAGTGGGAGTAAAATTTGTTTTCTTGTTTTATATGTGGATGATCTTTTGCTAGCAACCAATGATAAGGGTTTGCGACATGAGGTGAAACAATTCCTCTCTAAAATTTTTGATATGAAGGATATGGGTGAGGCATCTTATGTCATTGGCATTAAGATCCATAGAGACAGATTTCGAGGCATCTTGGGTCTGTCCCAGGAAACTTATATTAATAAAATTTTAGAGAGATTTCGGATGAAGGATTGTTCACCAAGTGTAGCTCCCATTGTGAAGGGTGATAGGTTCAATTTGAACCAATTCCCGAAGAACGACTATGAAAGGGAACAAATGAAGAACATTCCATATGCTTCTGCTGTCGGAAGCCTAATGTATGCTCAAGTCTGCACAAGACCTGACATTGCATTTGTTGTGGGAATGTTGGGACGATGTCAGAGTGATCCAGGTTTAGACCACTGGAGAGCTGCAAAGAAAGTAATGAGGTACCTTCAAGGGACCAAAGACTACATGCTTATGTATATCCTGTTTGAGGCTACTTTACATGGTGTATGGCTTAAGAATTTCATTTCTGGGCTTAGAATTATGGATTCTATCTCTAAGCCATTGAGAATATATTGTGATAATTCAGCTGCTGGTATTATGGCTAAAAAAGTGGGAGTCGAAATAAACACATCGACATTAAGTATTTAGCTATAAGGGAACGTGTTAAAGAAAAGAAAGTGGTCATTGAGCACGTCAGCACTGAGTTAATGATCGTTGATCCTTTGACTAAGGGCATGCCACCGTTTAAATTCAAGGATCATGTATTGAATATGGGACTTGGTTCCATTATGCAGTTTTTCATTGTATGGACAATGTTAATGAAATTCTTAATTATTGTGATGTTTTTTCTCATATTTATGTGCACCTTAAGTTGATTTGAGAAAATTCATTTAAGAAGGACCAAGAATAAACATAAGGTTTATTCATTAAGAAATTGTTGCCACATAAATTAGAATAAGAATAAATGCATAGTAATACATGGAAGATAATACTCGTCATTAGAGGACTTATCGCCATGATTCATGTATCTATTACTTAATAAAGATTGTCAATGGTTTTTGAGACATTAAGTTTGGAAGTATGGACCAAGTGGGAGAATGTTAAGCTCCATTGATTTTACACAAAAGCTACCTTGATTTATGGAATTGCATCTTTTCTTAACTTATGGAAACCAACTGCAGTAGTTTCCTTAAGTTAAAAAAATCAACTGCAATTACTAAATTTATAATTGGGAGCTACTAAAGTGGTCCATTACTTTGATCTGGTCTCTACCTTGATTTGTGGTTTTTCTAACACATAGCTTTTAGAAGCTTGATGGAAGCTTAGCTATATGTTCATCTGTTTGGTCCCCAAGCTCATATCTCAATCCCCTTCAGTTTTACACCATCTAGCTGAGATAGTAGAGCTTGCAAGTGCCTTCAGAATTTTGTATGTTTTTCTTTTACTTGGATTGAAGCTGGAGTGCTGAAGAAGAAGCAAGTGGACTGTGGCCTGCATCAATACATCACCAATGGCTGGAGGTAATTCGTATCCCTGGGCATTAAGAGTTAATGATTCTTTGAGTTTATTCCGCATGAAGAATCATTGTTGAAAGTGTAAAAATTTCTTACATAAAACACACAGCAAATATAAAAAATGAAAATAGGAGTGCATAAATCTTCTCCTTCCTACAGCTGGAAAAACTCAGACAAAAAATAAAGAAAAGTATATCTTTAGAGAATGGAGATAAATACATAAAGGATAAGCCCTCTTTACAAGAACTGTCATTAATCTGTGTCCAAGCCTGAGGATTGGCCTGTAATATCCGTCTATCACCGTCAAGCAATCAACACAGACCTTAATAATGCAATAGGATGTGAAATATTGACATCGGGTTTCCCAATTTTTATATTTACTTGGTTCGTTAGTCGGCCCAATAAATGTTAACACATTTTCATTGCATCAAGTTTTGATGATACGCCATAGTTTCTCTGGTTGCAATTAGCAGGTAAGTTAGTCAGGGAGCATCAAAACAAAACATGCCTTAAAAACCATGCACATGTTGCAATTTCCAACCCAATAATTATACACAACTCAGCACATGTAAACAATTTCCGACCGTATGCTTCTACAAACACAGTAAATAAAAAGAGCAAAGTTATGTGGCTAAAGATGTTTAGTTAGCTGTGCAACCAGGAAGTGATTAGGCCTGAATTCCAACGAATAAAAGCAACGCTTAAAAAATCATACAATGCTGTCAAATCACAAGAGGTAGATAAATTCGTGGTTAATTTATTGGGAAGAGCTTGAAGGAAAAGTGAGCAGAAAGATGTAAGGAAAACATACAAGATGCCATTTTCAGCAATGTCGAAAGCTTTGTCTAATAACTCTTGGAGAAACCGCTCCTTCTGTCGGACAGCATCAACCAGACTTTTCTCCGCAGATAAGGCTTCCTCTAAATCAGTTACTTTTTTGTGCTTAACTTGGACTTCTTCCGCTTTTTCTTGCAGAACTTTGGTTACATTTTTTAATATCTCACTCATATCGTGATTAAGAGTCCCAATTTTCCCCACCTCCCGAGAGTGGTCTTCAAATACTCCAATGATCTGCTCGCAGGCCCACTCTTTCGCTTGCTTCCTGAGATCTTCTATCGATTGAGAAGATGGTCTAATTACAGTCTTACTCAACCTCCCCCCGTTTTCCTTGTCTTTACAAGATGTTTCACCCTGTGTCTGATTATCAGCTCTTTCTTGAGTTTCAAACGCCATTCCATCCTCCGTAGCAGCTCGGTGGATCTGCTTATCAGTTATTGATTCTTGAATGGTATTTTCTGTGGGCCTGACAGAGGGACATTGGCTCCTTTCAGCATTTATCACGTTTTCCAGAATGCCCAAATGGTTTTCCGTCTTATTGGATACATGAATTGATCTCAATATTTCAAAATTCTCCAAAATGGATCTGTAAACAGTGTCGAAGTCACACATTCTGTCGCCGTCCATTGCTATAAAACTCAACTAAGCCCGGCAATGAAAGATCCCGATTAAGAACAATCAATATTTCTATGAAATCCAGCAGAGCGAGGCGTGACAGAGCATAGAGGAACCTGGGCGATGTTTAATCAAATAATTTTGTTAACTGAAGAGTGGAAAGAAAAGTTGGAGGTAGAGCGGATTTTGAAGAATTCAAAATTTTGGAAAACCCAGGTTGGCCTTCCTCAAATGGAATGAAATCCCACGACAGGGATATGTACCGGAGACATTTAAGATAGTACAGTCTTCCCTTCAAAAATGATATTGCCTCGTGCTCGTGTTGCTACTTTACCTTACTATTGCAAATGGCAAAGCCCACCAAGCAGAGAAGCTTTCTAGAGCATAACGGCAGAATATTTAGACACAAAACAGAGCACCTATTTCTTATATAATGTTAATAAGATGAGGAGGAAAACATATAAACGTCTTAGGTAAAGGAGAACATATGGAGAAAAGGGTTATCGTGGAAGAGAAATGGATGAGAGCTTTCGGTTGCGGAGGCAGCATTAAAGACGTGAAAAATACAAGAGGGCCCTCTTTGCACACAGCTATAATAAAGGGACTTAACGAGGGAAAGGCAAGTGTATGATGTTTTACCATGATCTGTACTTTTTATTTCAAAAAACGAGGGTTTCGTTTGGTGGGAAGGTGATATTGACAAGCTGCTGGAGTTTCATTACAGAGGAGAACCCAAACAGAGATGTGCCACCATCCCCGCCCATGGAATCGAATACAAATCTACTTAAAGTGAGAACGCGTATTCGAATTGATAAGCTCGCAAAGTGCTTCAAGCAAAGTGGAGACCCGAGCGACACCAATTCCACTGCATCAAGATTGATTTAATGACTGAAGCAAACACATTTGATTAATCAGCTCGAGGTAAGTCCGCTGCCAAACGTATTGCCTGCATCCCAAGTCAACTAATATGGAGTGTGTTTTCAATTGTTATGATATTTTTGGGCCTCGTGTTTTGTTCATTTAATTTTGGGGTTTATTTTTGGGGCTCGTTTTGTTCAGTTAAATTTCAGGTTCCTATATATAGATTATATTTTTTTATTATAAAATATTAAGCATTTTAAAAGGAAGACAACATGGACTTTGTTCGTAAAACTTTAATCTTCATGGGTACTTTTTTATAAACTATAAAGCCAAAAACACGAACCCAAAAGCTATATACGTGGAGTGGTGGATTAGGGAAAGAAAAGCAAGAGCACTTTGAATTTATTATGAAGTAAGAGAAATTAAATTTATTAAAAAAAATTAAGTTTAATATTTAGAAAAAGTTTGCAGTTTTAAGAATTTGATTTCTAATGACTTACGATAGATGGGGAGTAAAAATGAATTTATACCGGATGTATAAAACAAATTAGGCATGTCTATGTTCATTTCATGTGCAATATAGAAAGAAAGAATTGTATTGTTTTATAATAAGAAAATTTTTATTTTCAATTAGTTTATAATTTTATACACATACATATGGTTGATATTGAAATATAATGTTTTTTTTAATATTTTATGGTTATTTAAAAAATTGATTTTTTAGGTATATATTTTGAAAAGTGTACTAGTTACACATTTTTTTGATACTAGGATGTAAAATGTAAAAAAAAAAAAATTACTTTCAATTACTCTCTATATATATAGATATAATATTTAATTTAAGATGGACATTGATATATTTTATTTATTAGCTAATTTGAAATAATTTCTTGTAGAGGATTGGTGTTAAGAGCGCATTACCATCAAGTTGGAGTTCAAAAGCCTCACCAATGACCCACTGCAAAACATGGAAATTAGATAGTAAAACATCGAAGCTGATCCATCCCATTTATATTGAGCCTTAATGATATTTTCATTATCTTTTTGTAACCTTGAAGTTTAATTCTTATACTTCTCATAGTTTATCACATGCCCTGAGTAGTTTTTGAGCGCAATAATTTTGGTAAACTAGCTTGTTGTTATTTCCACCACACTATGCATTTTAAAGAAGAGTTCCATTTTACTTTAAGATACACCTAAATGTAGTTACTTTGCTCTTTGAGAATCTCTAGCACAACTTCTAGTTTCTTTCCGTTAGTTGCAGATGGAGATGGATCGTCATCATTGCACATGTAAGTTGCATATATGTTATCTCAAATTAGAAAATCATTCCATCTTCAAATACCTTATCTATTGTACAATTCATTGTTGTTTTCACTACTAGTTTAAAGAGTCGCATGTCTTTTGAGGATTTTTACATAGTACAAGGACCAAAATTATATCACCGTAGTAATATACCTTTCCATATTGCTAATTTCAAGCTTGTCAAATCTTAATAGCTAGATGGTTATTTTCATAAGAGGCATCATGAGTAGCACCCCAATACTATGTCAATTGCTAATCTAGATAAGGACTCGCAACTAGTCAATCTCTGAAATCTCATCTCCCATTTTTTCTCAACCTTGAATGTGAGGAAAGTTAATCGTTGATAGCTTTGTTGGTTTAAGACTACTCGCTCGATACTCTTTCGACCCTTTCCCATTCACTTTTCTTAGACTTCCTATGGTTTGAGTCTTTCTTTTTTGTCACTCCTTATCACTTTCTATAGATGTTTTAACATACCTAATCTTCATCTTTTGCAATATTTGATGGTCCTAATATCCAATCATGGCCACTAGTGTACATTAATATAAGTAAAATATCTAGTTATGTGGAATTTTCGTTCCTAAGAAAATGAAATATTTGTAAAAGAAATACATTGTGAAAGACAATCTAAACCCCTAATTAAACATCCAAGAGCGAACAAGAAAAAATAGTATTTTGATAGTTGACTTTCATTAACAAAAAGTTAGTCCTTGTAGACAATATCCTCTTGTTGTTAAAAGATAGAATGTAAAAGAAAAATAGTTGATTATTGGAGATCTAGCTGATAATCTTTATAATCTAGATACAAATCTTCTAATGTGATTTTGAAGGAACAAAAAGTTCAGAGGTAGTAATTGTATAAAACCACCAAAAGATGTAGTTGTGTATGTGGAGATTTGTGGGCCAAGAGATAATTATAAGTCTTGGTTGCAATGTAGTAGGCAATTGAAATTTAGGCTTCTCTACCTATAGAGTTGTAGTGTTGAAAAGGTCAAAGAGTTGTAGAAAGAAAGTCACCAAACTTGAAAGGGTAGAGGGACTACAAAAGCTGAGAGATGGAGAAGGAAAGATACTAGACCCACAAATGCAATGTGACTATAATGGCTTGAGTATCCAAGGTAGCCATCCAAGGGGTGGAAGGAGCGAGAGGGGTGTTATACAGCCCTGAAGGAAATTTGGTCAAAGCATTTGCATGGGGACTTGGCTCAATTACAAATAATCAAGCAAAAATGCATGGCTTGTTGCAAGGTCTGATCTTGGTTGAAGCCTCACAGGTGTCTAACATCAAAATTTTGGATGACTCACTTATTACGATACAATACTTATTCAAAGGAACATTTCCTTGAGACAAGCATTTGAGGACCCTATTAAACCAATTAAAGAGGCTCCTTGAAGACATACCACAAAAAGAGTACTTCCATATATTTAGAACTCAAAATGAAGAAGGGACAAATGGGCTAATCAAGCTTGCTAGCTTAAGGCAAGGCATTTAAAGGTCAACGAGGACTCAAGTTAGTGGTCCTTGCCATAATTCAAATGGTAAAGTTTATTTCTCCAAAAGAAAATTTCAATTTCAATATTAACATGGTCCAGCTTAGTGATTGGGAAGCAATCCAAATTAAAAAGTGGGCAGATGGCCTAATGGTTGTCATGGCGCTTGTTCCTGCACAAACTAGCAGGCCTATTATATAGGTTGGAGCTAAAGGGAACAACAAAATTTTGGGACAAAGGCCCATTGTCACCACAACCTATGTCCCCTTCTCTTCTTAGATTTTCACCGACAAGAGGAGTCCCAATATCCCTCACTTGCGATTAATATGTCTATGATGGGGTCCAAAGTGAGGCAAGGATGGCTCATTCAGCAGAAAGTTTCAGTTAAAGTTCAAGCTTTGGGAGAAGCCAAAATAACTTTCTGTGAAAAATCCCTTGAGAGAAATACTATACGAGACCTAGGGTTTTGATATTTGACGAGTTAAGAGTTCATCCAAGGTCAAGATAGCTAGGAGAAAAGGTTTTGACTTGTTAGTTTTTGTAGCATTTGACAGATGTTCTAGTCTCGACTTGTGTCAGGGAGGCTAAGAACATGAGATCTTCAAAACCTAGAAAAGGTTTCACGAGATATGCTTTTGAAACACCATAATTAAATTAATTAACCATCATTTAAATTTTTCTTAAGTCTAACTTAGGAAAACTAGTTAATTAATAGGAATTAATTAAGGAAAGGTGAGAATGCTCTAGAAACTCACACAAATTGAGTTTGAGATGATCTTAGCCGTTGATAGAGATCTAATCATGGTCGTTGATTCACTAATGAGAGATTATAAGAGTAGGATGATGGGGATGGAGATACACGCATCAGGAGAGCAATTTGGTAAATCGAGCTATCCAGTTGCAGAGGTCGAGCAGGGAAGAAGAATTCGAGCCAGAAGGGATGCAAAGGTTAGAGGGAGCAAAGATAGTGATTCCAGTGGAATTTTCAATTGTTGAAGAGTCAACAACAAAAGGGTCAAGTTTTCCTTAGTGAGATTGCGCAAGGACTGCGTAGGCAGCTTCACAAGGCAGTTCAATTTAGCTGGAGAGAAGGTTGATTCAGTTGCTGGTGACCGAGAAAATTTTCGAAAGCCCAAGTGAGTCATCTTCAGAGGCTAAGTTGGGCAGAACGAAAACATCAGAGTAGTTCCACAAGCAGTGTGAGTTTGTCCTGTGCAGAGGGTAATGAAGGGGTTTTGAATGGTCCTGTTGGTGCCATATTCAGAGCTGAGATCAATGTTGAGTGAGACAACAATTATCTCAATAATTTTTGGCCATATTATTTTGTTGAGGATTGCTAGTTTGGGCATTCAAATATTGTACTAAGATTTCTTTGTTGCATAATAATAATAAAACCCTCATTTGTTGCACCAATTTCCCCACATTGGATTTTTCCAGGGACTTTTGTCCAAAAATAACAGTGACAATTTTATTGTGTGTGTTCTGTATTTTCTTAGTTCCAGTTATATTTCCGCAATGTATTTATTTTTGGTGAAAATTGCAGTATAGATTTTATTCATTGTTTGTTGTAACATCAAATA
Source organism: Pinus tabuliformis (assembly GCA_031772625.1). NCBI lineage: Eukaryota > Viridiplantae > Streptophyta > Pinopsida > Pinales > Pinaceae > Pinus > Pinus tabuliformis. Next base: position 179,802,536 of record CM062808.1, read on the forward strand.
GACTACACATAATATTATTCAATTAGGAGAATAATTTCCAGTTGTTGTAATAGATTGAAAATTTCACATGGCATAAGAGCATTCTAAAGATGTATTAGTAGCTCGGTGACCAGGGAGAAATTTTGCAGCTTCAGAGGGAGTCTATGGGCAAAATTTCTGGATCTACGCAGACCACCAGTAGGGAGTGTGAATTAGTAGAGGCATGGGTTCGATTTCCAGTTTGCAGGCAACAGAAAAATCGAAGAGCCTTAGTTGCAGTGATTTGTAGGCAGTGGTGTTGCCAGGAAGCAGTTCTGGTGAGCAAATCAGAGATTTCATTGAGCAGATCTGGGCACAGTGATTTTGCAGCAGGTTTTGCAGTAGTAGAACAGTGTTGGGTGGAAGAGAAATAACACATAGAGAAAGGAATTTTCCAAAGTTTCCCTAAGGGTTTCCAGATCCATTTTTCTGGAGGAAATCCAAGACTTCTAGAGAAGAAGGCAATGGTAGAGAAAATATGCGCATTTCAGGAGGGAGTGCTAGTAGCATAGCAGGAAACCGAGCAGAAAAGAGAGGAGATTCTTGTTTATTTTCCTGAATTTGAGTTTTGCAGAAATGGTCGCAGCAAGACTTCGAGATCAAGACAAGCTCGAAGGAACCTCTAACTATTGTATCTGGAAATCCAGAATGACTTTCCTGTTAGATGAGCATGGTTTGAAGATGTATGCAGAAAGAGTTAAGGCCATACTTACAAATCCACAATAACTAGAGAATTACAATAAGGAGATGGACAAGGCAAAGAGAATGATCCTCAATGGAGTTCGAGATCATATAGTCTTGCATTTAGTTGGCAAGAATATTGCCAAAGAAATGTGGGATGTGTTGAAAATGTAACTAGTTTTGGTCTTCATAATTGTTGTTGTACTCATTTCAATATGTATCCTATGTAACAAACAAGAGAAGAAAATAAAAAAGTTATTATTATTAAAGGATGACTTTCATGCTCCTTATTGATTGTCATTTAGATAAAAGCATGTTCTTCATGATTCTAGGGTTTGCTAGGTCTTAGGATTTATTGTCATGACTCAAAGGAGTCAACATGATGTTTGTAAGACCCTTTCAGGAAAAATGTAATTGGAAAAAAAATATTTTGAGTCTAGAAAGTCTTGGAAACTCCAAAAGTACAAGTCGGCCCTGGCAGTTACAAGTTGGCCTAAAGGAGGAAATTTGACCCCCTAGAAAGGCTATATAAAGAGGCAATTTGATCTCATTTACCACTCACTCACTCAAGAAGTTTGATCTCTCAAGAAAGAATTCGATGTGTAGCTAGAAAAATAAGAGCGAAAGTCTAGGAGAAGAAAGAAGAACGAAGAATCTTGTTTTTGGGCTCTATCTCTCTCACACATGCAAATTCTAGGGTTTCTAGTGCTAGAAAAGGAGGCCAAAGTTGTAGGTCCAAGTTGCAGGAGGATGAAATGCAGTATCTTGTGGCTGGAGGGAAGAATACCCTACCTTGACCTCATAGACCTTGGGAGGAGTCGTCTTTCTCCAGGAAGGTCTTAGGAGGAAGATGGATTACGATTTATGTAGTAGCTACAAGGCTGAAATCAAAAGGTCGAAGTTGCAGTATTGAAGTTGGCAAGTCGAAGTTGCAATTTGAAGCTGGTTGGTGCAAAATTAGGGAAAGACTTGTTGGAGGGTTGACTTGGTACTTGGTCTAGGGTTTGGGTCTTTGTGTCTCAATTGAAGCAAATTCTATAAGAAGAGAAGAGTTTTGTGGGTTTTCCCCTTAGAGGGTTTTTTTCCCTAGCTAAGAGCCTAATTTCTATGTCCTTTATTGTTATTGTTTCATTCTTAATATTTGTTTGATGAATAGATCTTACTAAAGAACACAAGAAGAATAACTAAGTTCACAAGCAAGTATTAAAGTAAAGGAAAATTGAATTAAAAAGTTGCCACTTTGTATTTTCCAACAGGATGCAGTCGCAACGCTCTTCTAAAATCCTTTCGAGAACTAGAAGATGTTCTTGAAAGAGAATTTGAAGACCACTAGGATGCAAAAGGGTGAAAGAGTTACACCTTATCTCACTAGAATTTAGAATGTTTGAGATGAGCTTGTAGCAGTTGGAGAGACACCTCATGAGAGTGAGCTAGTGCATACAAATCTCAACAATTTCACCAAGGATTGGGCAAATTTCGTCCAAGATATCACTGGAAGAAATCAACAACCTGGATGGAATCGATTGTGGAGCGATTCCACTCAGTAATAAATGAAGCTTTCTTTTGTCAAGATTAATATCAATGACATTAGTAGAAAAGGACCAAAGAGTGTGAAAGACAAGGAGAATGTAGCCCTTACATCGAAAGGGAAGGCAAAGAAAGGTCCCAGTCAGGGACAAAGTTCAAAGGGAGAAGAAAAGAAGAAGAAATATCTATCGAAGATCAAGTGCTTCAAATGTGGTGAGTTTGGTTACTATAGTACTTGGTGTCCCAAGAAGAAGAAGGACAAGAAGGAGAAGCAAGAGCAAGTAGCAACTTCACAAAGATTGATAATTTGTCCAACAGGTTGGGGGACGAATTCGCTTTGTATGCAGCTATACCTCCAAGAGAGAGGTGGGGAGATCTTAAGCTCTAGTTCCCATAGTTGCAGAGATTTGGGAAGGATCTATAGAGGACGACATCAAACAAATGTTTCCTCATGAATCATTACCTTTGCTACGAGGTTCCACAGTTTTTAGTAGCAGATGGATCAATGTCAAATGGCGCAGTTAGATCTTGGGGATAGTTGCAGTTAGATGTTGAGGGACAGTTGCAGAACTAGTTGCAGTAAGTCATTGAGGGACGCAAAACCAGTCAGGGCACAGACAGATACTCAGTAGATAGTACAGAGGCTAGTTGCAATTAGAGACTTAGGAGAAAGATGCAGAGCCAATACAAGGGCATAGTTGATTTAGAGGTTTTTTCTTAGTTGCAGTAGTTGCAGTGCAGAGCAGAGTTGGAAACAAGCACAGTGCAATGTCAACAACAGCACAAATGTAGTATGGTTCAACTACAGGGTTAGTAGATGAATCAGAGTATGTGCAGTGGCTTAGTGGGTAGTAGCAGATTGTCACAAATGTCAGAGATCAACACCGTGAGGGAAGATGTTATGGGATATAACACCTTCCTCGCTAAGAAGAAGTGTTAGTTTGTGTAGCATCAGACATGTGTTCCAGTCTCGACTTGTGCCAGAGAGGCTAAGAATACGAGATATTCAAAACCCATAAAAGGTTTCATGAGATAAGTTTGTGAAACACCTTAATTAAATTAATTAACCATCATTTAAATTTTTCCCAAGTCTAACTTAGGAAAAATGGTTAATTAATAAGAATTAATTAAGAAAAGGTGAAAATTCTCTAGAAACTCACACAAATTGAGTTTGAGATGGTCTTAGCTGTTGATGGAGGTCATGGTCGTTGATTCACCAATGAGAGATTATAAGAGCAGAATGATGGGGATGGAGATACACACATCAAGAGAGCAAGTTTCTTAGCAAATCGAGCTATCCAGCTGCAAAGGTTGAGCAAGGAAGTAGATTTCAAGCCAGAAGGGATGTAGAGGCTTGAGGGAGTAGAGGCAGTGATTTCGGTGGAATTTTCCAATGACAGAGTCAGAAGCAAAAGGGTCGATTTTTCCTTAGTGAGGTTGCGCTGGTAGCTTCACAAGGCAGTTCGATTTAGCTGGAGAGAGGGTTGATTCAGTTACTGGTGGTGGAGAAAAATTCCAAAAGGCCAAGCGAGTCATCTTTAGAGGCTAAGTTGGGCAGAACGACAACATCATAGCAGTTCCACAAGAAGTGCGAGTTTTGCTAGTGCAGAGGCAGCGTAGAGGCTGACGCAGGGATTTCGAATGGCCCAGTTGATGCTAGATTCGGAGCTAAGACTAGTATTGGGTGAGATAAAAATTGTCTCACTAATTTCAGGCCAAATTATTTTGCTGAGGATTTCTAGTTTGGGCATCCAGATATTGTACTCAGATTTCACTGCTGCATAATAATAATAATAAAACGCTTATCTTTTGCACTGGTTTTCCCACATTGGGTTTCTCTGGGGAATTTTGTCTAAACAAAACAGTGTCAATTTTATTGTGTGTGCGCTTTATTTTCTCAGTTCCAGTTTTATTTCCGCAGCGTATTTATTTTTGGTGAAAATTGCAGTAGTGATTTTATTAGTTGTTTGTCGTAATAGCAAATAAACTACACATAATATTATTGAGTTAGAAGAATAATTTCTAGTTGTTGCGATAGAGTGAAAATTTCACACGAATGATATGTTATCAAAGCGCAAACCTTCAAGAAATCCCTAAGTTGAAGGGCAACTTCAAGGGTTCCCACTTGGTGTGATAGCTAGGGCATTAAATAAAATGAGATTCCACCATCGTAATTCATTCAAAACTTGTGTATACCTAGAGGAGACACTAAGGAAGAGTCACGTCTCAACAGAATCCAAAATTTCCTCCTCCCTAAAATTTCGCACGAATTCATAAAGAGCCTCCCTAACCCTCGAGGGACAAGGAAAAAGAGAGAAAAGAAGGTGAAGAAAAAGAGATTTTTCAATGAGAAGGTGATCACCAACGATTTCTAGACCAGTGCTTGCCTATTGGGAGAAAAATGGAGTCAATAATTACTTATATATGATGATTTCACTCTTCAAGGAGGCCTAATGCAGCTTCGCTAACCGTAGAGGAGGCAGCTACAAAAGAATTTTATACTTTGTTGTCAATATTTGATGGAGTTTCAAGGTTGCAATATGCAAGACTAACCCTTAGGAACATGTTGACCACATTTTGTCAACATTCCAAAGAAACAAAATGCAAAGACGCGAAGGAATTTTTTCAAAGTTCAAAGTCATCAGCCAACATTATTTTATCATTGTAAATGCAATTTCTGCAAGTTATATTGTCAATGATGCTAGTATGACCGTTTAATTATGTAACAACACCTAGGTAAGCCTCTAATTTTGGCTCAAAATTCATCCTAGGAATTTTTTTAACCTCCCGAATAATGTATGTTTCTAAACACAAATAATCGACAGAGTTTTTCTTCCAACTTAAACCCCAAAGCTAGGGTGCAATTTGTTGACAAGGTCTTAGATGAGTCCTAGTGTTATATTGAGTCTTTGTAAAAGTGGTTTGGGAATAATTTAAGCACATTTGACTAAATTATTTTATTACAAACCATTTGGTTTATACTAGATCATGTTGATTTGCAAAATTGGGTAGAGTCAAGAGGGTTTATATGTAAAGGTGTATTCTCCCTTTGAGGGTTGAATTAATTGTAATATATGATGTAAAAAATATTTTTGTGCATGGTCCCTCATACTCAGACACTATGGCTTAAATATTTGAGGGTGGAAAAATTATTAATCCCCTCTAGTGTCAATTAATCATTTTTTTGGCTAAATTAAATTAAAAGCTTAGGCCAGAAAATTAATTAATTTTCAGTCAAAAAACAATTAGAGAGAAATTAATTTCTCTCCAAGTGGAAAATAATAAAAAAATTGTGGATCAAAAAGAAGTCAATTTTTGGAGGCCCCCGCCAAGGGAAAAATTGGTATTTTAAGAAAACTTGACCCCTTGGACCTTGGTAGTTAAGTCAAAGTCAAAATTTTGAGGAAATTAATCCAAAATAATAAATTTTGGATTAATTAAAACTAGGTTTTAAGAAAAAATCGAATTTTTCCTCAAAATTAAAAAATCGACGATGGAGATTAAAAGATGATCAAGCTATTTTCAACTGTCGTGATTAATTTGATAAGGATCAAGCCAACTAGCCATTATTTTCCACTTGGAGGAGTTTCTCTATATAAAAATGCCATTTAGTTTCTATTTTCAAATCTTTGGATGGGATGATTTTTTTGTATTGGGGTACAACTCTGCTGGGAACATTTTTTTATCATAATAAAAAGACTTTGGGGTCAGTTCACGATGTTCTTATATCTATTGATCTGTGGTATGTGTTAGCTATGTGTTTATCCTATATCGTGCTAAATGAATTTTAACTATTATTTCATTTGTCGGTGATAAGAACATAATATTGGTAGGTAGTATCGGAGGTGATCTGATTCACTATATGAATTAACAATTAATCTTGAGAATTTTTTATAGAGATTTACAAGTACACTAGCCCTTGGGCTCTCTGTTCACAGATTGTGGAGAAGAGCCAACCTTGTTTGGGCTTTAAGCTTTCATTTTGGTAAATTATTTTGCAACAGGGTTTTGGCCTGGCTATCTAAAGAAATTATCAATCCATAAATTTTATTTCGAAAATTGTCAAAAAATAATTTCATTTTGATCCTGGGCTAAAGAGAATTATTTTGCTAATGAGAGATTATAAATTAAATTTAATATTATAATTTTTTGTAATTTAATCTAACTCTTGTATTTTAATTTTAATTTTATGTCAAACCAGGATATAACTCATCAAAACAGAAACTCTCTATATTATTCATTCAGTTTGTTCATTGTTATATACAAGAGGGAGTGATTGTTCGGTTCATCTCCCGACTCTCTCTCTTCTCTATTATTTATTTACATTTACATTAATTACAAATGTTCACCGAATCCTTAAGATTAGGTGTCAACATTCCCCCCCTAATCTGAAGGAGTGTTGGTGAGTCCAAGCATCGTTCTGAATCTTTCAAGCTTTTCTCTTCCAAGTGCTTTGGTGAAGATGTCTGCAATTCGCTCATTAGTGGAGCAATGGTGGAGATGAATTGTTTTGGCCTCAACATGATGTCGAATCAGATGATATTTAGTATCGATGTGCTTTGTTCGATCATGGAACTTTGGGTTCTTGGCCAACTTTATTGCAGATGTATTGTCAATCATGAGTGGAGTGGATTGCATTTGTTTTACCTGCAAATCTTCAAGAATTTTCCTGAGCCACACGATTTCTTTAGTTGCTTCAGCCGCTACCACGTATTCTGCCTTTGTTGTGGAATCTGCCGGGACTGACTATTTGTGTGATCTCTAGGAGATAGCTCCTAATCCAAGACTCATAGCATAGCCTGAAGTAGATACCCCTGTTTCTTTATCTCCATCGAAGTTTGAATTAGAGTATCCAATCAAGCGGAAGTCGCCCACCTGTGTATACTTAATTCCAAAGTCTTGAGCTCCCTTCAAGTACCTTAGAACTCTTTTTGCAGCAGACCAATGTCCCTCACACGGTTTTTGCATAAACCTGGAGAGGATTCCAACAGCAAATGAAATGTCTAGTCTGGTAGTAGTCAGGTAGTTGAGACTTCCTACAAGCTGTCTATACTTTGTTGCATCCTCAAATTCTTTTCCTTCAATGGATGTGAGCTTTAAGTTTTGTTCCATTGGAGTAGTCAAAGGATTGCATTCAGTCATGCCAAACCTGTTCAACAAATCTCCAATGTACTTCTTTTGAGAAAGGAATATGGACTTTGGATGTTGAGTTACTTCAATACCAAGATAGTAATGAACATAGCCCAAATCAGTCATTTCAAAACCTTTCTTCAATTCCTTCTTTATGGATGCAATGTAACATTCATTGTTCATTGTCATCAAAAGATCATCTACATATACCACAAGATATACAACTGCTTTTTCCAACCTTCTTTACAAACAGAGTTGCATCATTAAGATCATAATGTTTGAAATTGAGTTTCAGAAGATGCTCAGTTAAGTTTTCATACCAGGCTCGTGGTGTTTGTTTGATGTAATGTCCATATTTCGAAATACAGCAAACATGTAAATACTCATAAACTGGAAAACAATAATGTGTAAAAATGTAATCTTCACATACCTGAACTGCTAGCTGATTGCTGATTCTGCTATTAAACTGGTGATCCCGCTGCTGGTGATGCCGTGGCTGTTTTGACCCAATTTTCGAGAGGCCAATACCACCCAACCAGACTGAGCAAACCTAGCTGCTCAATCCAGAAAGCTCTCCACAGAGGCTCTCTGTCCCTCCGTGCCCAGAACCCCAGACCACTTAAAGCTCTTCAATTGATAATTCCCTTCTCCCGGTTTCCTGCTGATGAATTTATGCTTCTCGTTCTCTGCTGCCCCTCTCTGGTTTCCCCCCCTGCTCATCGGTTCAGAATAGCGATTATAAAGGCAGGCTTGGCGGTGGCCACCCCCCTGCTTCCGGCCACCGCTCTTCTTCCTCCTGACACGCCTCCGCATGCAATTTAACTCTCAGCTCCTGTCCTGGCAAAGCCGCTCTGCCATAACTTCTCAGCTGGTTGGACGCGCCTTCGTTAAATGGTTTCAGTCATGAGTGTTAGGTAGGTTATCGTATATTATTTTCATGAGTCCCTTTACTTATATTATAGCATATAATTTCATCACATAATCTGTAAAGTTCGTTTTATATACTTTATAATATTTATATTTATAAAGTTCCATTAATATACTTTACAACATTTGTATTTATAAAGTTCCATTTATATATACTTTATAACATTTATATTATAAAATTTAATTATATATTTTGTAAATTTAATATATATATATTATAAAGTGTAATTATATATTTTATAAAATTTTAACTTATATATGTTTTTAAATTTATATTGTATTTATAAACTTAACATACTTATAGCTTAAATTTCATCACATTTGGTTTTATTATAAAGTTTAAAACTTTATAAAATGGATTAATTTAGCTGGGTTGTTACATACACCCCCCCTTCTGAGAACTTCGTCCCGAAGTTTAGAGTTTTAGGGTCAAGGTTTTAATGGACATGACCTTTTCTATCCAGGTCCCCAAGCTATTCAAAATCATCCTATCCTTCCTAATCTCTTCCGCTCCCATCCTATCCGTCCTCTACTGGAGTATGCCGTGGCGTCAGTTTCACTGACCTAACCATTCATAACTCTAAGGTGACAGCGTCGGTTATACCGACCTGATTCTCAGTAGGCATCCGGCAGTCATCATCACACGTCTAGGGGAGCGTGACTCGCACAGTCCTCCCATGACTCCAGGGTTCGAAGTATAAACGGTGGGTAACACCTCCACCCTTCCCAGTAAAATTTGGGCTAACACCTTATCATAGAATCACTTTGAGCTTTAACTGATCTGAGGTTCTGTCATCACGTGGTCATCTCGAAAATTGGATCAATTATCTGCAATCATAGTTTATCTGCAATCTTACACTTACCCATGCATTTGTAAAATGTGCATCAGCATATTCGAAATAACTTATGTATTATTTACATATGATACTACAGCATAACATAATTTTGTCATTTTCTATGCATGTATTCTGACTTTTCTTTAGGATGTATTCACTTCCTGTCTTCCATTTCAGTTGCTCATCTTTGACATGCATAAATAAAACAGATTTATATTGTTTCAATTTCTACCCGAAGTAAAATCATTTAACGGCCTTAACTTTACTTCAACATTCATAATTTAGTAAAATAGTCACATATATATTGTTTTGGTATCCATGTACCAGCAGGAATTAAACACATATTATTTTGGTATCCATGTACCAGCAGGAATTTAAACATATATTATGCCACAAAGTTTCATGTTTATCACTAATCATTCAAATGTTTTTGGGTCTCTGACTGTAGTGAAGTAAATATATACTAAACATAGTGTAAAGTTCTTCAAAATGGACATAAATTAGGGTATCTCTGACATATGTCCTCCGTATTCTCCCAAGTTGCTGATCCAGGACTATACTTGTCCCATTGGACCTTAACTTGGTCCACCAGACGGTTCCTTAACTGTCGAACTCTACGTTCCAGTATACGTAAAGGTTCGACCGTTATGACTCCCTCGTCCGATACCTGCAATTCTTTCCACTGGATGTTATGAGATAGATCAGCTACATAATGTCTTAATACAGAAACATGAAATACATTATGAATTCTATGCAGGTGGGGTGGCAGGGCAAGACGATAGGCAACAGGTCCAACTCTTTCCACGACTTTAAACGGTCCTATAAATCGGGGTGACAACTTTGTCCCTTTTCCGAATCGAATAGTACTTTTATTTGGTTTGATGCGGACGAAGACCTGGTCCCCTACTTCATACTTCCTATCAGTTCGGTGAGCATCAACATAACTCTTTTGTCTATCCTGTGCTTCCTTTAGTCGTTGTCTAATCTGTCTGACCTACGCTTCCATTTCATGGATTAATTCTGGTCCTATTATCACTCGATCTTCTAACTTGTCCCAACTTAACGGTGTTCTGCAAGGTCTGCCATATAAAGCTTCAAATGGAGGCATCCCAATCGAACTGAGGTAACTGTTGTTGTATGCGAATTCGACTAAGGGTAAATACTTTTCCCAGAGTGATTGTTGATCCATTACATACATTCGCAACATGTCTTCAAGTACTTGATTTACTCTTTCAGTTTGCCCGTCAGTCTCAGGATGGTAAGCAGTGCTTAAATTTAGCTGAGTACCTAAGGCTGTCTGCATGCAAGTCCAGAATCTGGAAGTGAATCGCGAATCTCTATCGGATATAATCTTCTTAGGTACTCCATGAAATCTGATAATTTCATTTATGAATACTCGAGCTACGTCCGCAACATCATAAGTATCTCGTACTGGAATGAAATGGGTGCTTTTTGTTAATTTATCCACCACTACCAGAATGGCATTGTGTCTTTGAGAAGTGAGAGGTAGTCCAGTGATAAAATCCATAGAAATGGTCTCCCATTTAGACATAGGAATGTACATGGATGAAAGGCTGCCAGTGCCCCTAAAACATAATTTGCATTTTCACCTAGGAATTGGACTAAGGTCATAGAACTACTAATGCTGGAAGTTCATCAAGAAAAACACCTAAAAGAAATCACTCTACAGAGAAACGTGGAACAGAAGAAGCTGAACTGAAATCCCGAAATCTGCCAGATCTTGGTCTGAATGAGTAGTATTCCTTCTTAGATTTTACCAAAATACCCACTATATTTTATCAGAGTTTATATGGTTTTGGTCATTATGGAATTTGGTCAAACAGTTTGTTTACAAGCTGTTGTAGGTGTTCTCTTTTAATTTACTAAGCAAAACAAATGCATAGACTCCAAATATATCGTTCAGCACAAGGAATGACAGACACATATAGCACATATAACATTTGCACTGAAACAGGAAAGCTACAGCTATCAAACCACTGTTTCTCCTTTATAAATAACCCATATATATATATAATCAGCAATCAGTGCAAGCATTATCACAGTCATTTTATCAGGAATACAGTGCATAAAATTAGGGGGAACGTGGTCATTATAGTAGCTCAAATTTCCCTTTTTCCTACAGTAATAATCCCAGTCTTCCACAATCTTTACCACAGCAAATGGCACACGGATTGTTCTTGTCACAGGTTGAACACAGTTTTTAGAACATTCTAATCTGTAATGCGAACTTTTACTTCTGATTGCTTATGCGCTCAGTGAAAGCGAAGTCATTTCGGAGCGATTATCGTCAATATTACTTAGCAGTTTAAGAAGAGAAAATGGGAATATTTCTCGGGCTGTATAAAGGCTAGCCACGAATGTTATGAGGTGTGTGGAAATCCGTGAAGACAGTGAATCAATCACAAGATCCGAGTCTAATAAATGCCAAGGAAGTAGAAAAAGAAAAAAATAAATAAATTATGATGCAGATGACGACGATGAATCACAATAACTTGAATATGGGTTTGTCGAGAACGCAAAATAAATGGAGGAATCGATGAATTCAACAACGAAAACTCTGATAAAAATGAATCCCAAAAAAAAAACGAACCTTTCGGACAGATGTCGTATTGGGACCGTAAGACTCATTCCCGCAATTCTCTGTATAGAACCAACAGACTAAACGGTGAAACACCAAACTTCCACTGGGAAAATGTTTAAACATATAAATTTGTTTATTGTTTAGTTGAATTAGGAAACACTTTCAGATCAAATTTAGTGTCGTGACCACAGCTTCAAGGCGCGCGTTAAAAATTAAAACCCCAACAAAAAGGCGATTTCCTAGTGTTGGTGGAGCAGACTATGGTTCTGTAAGGGTCGGAACTTTCACGGGCCGCCAGATTATAAAGTCAACTGCATCATCTCTGTTGCCTCGAGCAGCAGAGACTTCACAGGGAGACAGCAATGGATTTATCCGTGATGAACTTGATGAACATGACCCTGCTTTGATTGAAAAAGAAGCAACGCTGGATTACGTCTGTAACCTCCAACCTCACAGATATGAGGCAATATATTCACAGATACTTCCAGAGGAGATAAGTGGACAGAATTTTTTGAATATGATTGGTGATCACGATGACCCTGTGACAACAATTAATCCCAATCTCACCTATGGATTGAAAGCTCCAACAAAAGCTAACATTCGAATCCAAGCAATTCACATAGCGGAAAAGACAATTCATGAGAACACAACGTTCATTTTCGATGAGTGCGGGTTTGAGCCGAGAGACTGCAATTTAGTGAAACGGCCACGGATGTACGCAAAAAAAAAAATATAAGAGGAAAGCCGAAAAGATTCACTCCACATTTCAGTTCGATACAAACCCTAAGACTGTCGTATCCAGAACGAATTAAATCACAGCGTACAGGAGCGTAGGCCTGGGAGGTCTCGAAGGTTTGAACACGGGCTTTGATACCATGTGTAATGTCCATATTTCGAAATACAGTAAACATGTAAATACTCATAAACTGGAAAACAATAATGCATAAAAATGTAATCTGCACATACCTGAACTGCTAGCTGATTGTTGATTCTGCTATTGAACTGGCGATCCCGCTGCTGGTGATGTCGTGGCTGTTTTGACCCAATTTTCGAGAGGCCAATACCACCCAACCAGACTGAGCAAACCTAGCTGCTCAATCCAGAAAGCTCTCCACAGAGGCTCCCTGTCCCTCCGTACCCAGAACCCCAGACCACTTAAAGCTCTTCAATTGATAATTCCCTTCTCCCGGTTTCCTGCTGATGAATTTATGCTTCTCGTTCTCTGCTGCCCCTCTCTGGTTTCCCCCCATGCTCATCGGTTCAGAATAGCGATTATAAAGGCAGGCTTGGCGGTGGCCACCCCCCTGCTTCCGACCACCGCTCTTCTTCCTCCTGACACGCCTCTGCATGCAATTTAACTCTCAGCTCCTGTCCTGGAAAAGCCGCTCTGCCATAACTTCTCAGCTGGTTGGACGCGCCTTGGTTAAATGGTTTCAGTCATGAGTGTCAGGTAGGTTATCGTATATTATTTTCATGAGTCCCTTTACGTATATTATAGCATATAATATCATCACATAATCTGTAAAGTTCGTTTTATATACTTTATAATATTTATATTTATAAAGTTCCATTAATATACTTTACAACATTTGTATTATAAAGTTCCATTTATATATACTTTATAACATTTATATTATAAAATTTAATTATATATTTTGTAAATTTAATATATATATATTATAAAGTGTAATTATATATTTTATAGAACTTTTACTTATATATGTTTTTAAATTTATAATGTATTTATAAACTTAACATACTTATAGCTTAAATTTCATCACATTTGGTTTTATTATAAAGTTTAAAACTTTATAAAATGGATTAATTTAGCTGGGTTGTTACATTTGAGGCCATACAAGGATTTCACAAGTTTGCATACTTTATGTTCATGTCCTTTCACAGCAAATCCTTCAGGCTGGGACATAAAAACGTTCTCTTTTTGATCTCCATTCAAGAAAGCAGTTTTTACATCCATTTGATGGACTTTCCAACCGTTCTAAGCTGCTAGGGCAAAGAGTGTTCGGATGTTGCCCCATTTTGTTGTGGGGGCAAAAGCATCCTCATAATCGACCCCTTCCTTCTGTGCAAAACCTTTTGCCACAAGTCTGTCTTTGTGCTTGTCAAGTGAGCCATCAGCTTTATACATGTTCTTGTAGACCCACTTGCAGTCAATTGGTTTGGTTCCCAATGGAGGATCAACCAGCTTCCAAGTGCCATTCTTTATCAGGGCATCATACTCTTTTTGCATTGCTTCTTTCCATTCATCATGAGAAGCAGCTTCTTTGAAGGAATTTGGTTCAAAATCTGTAGACAAATTTAATTCACAATCATAAGAAACATCCATATCAACTGGTGAATCAGAGTCATCTACATTATCTCCATTTTTTTTATTTGAATTTCTAGTTCCTGTCTTTCCAACCTCATCAGGATGAACACTTTCAAGTGTCTTTGTCAGCCACTTTGGGGGACCTTTCTCAGATGGTCCAGGCTGCTCCGTTGACTGAGTTGGGACTGAATCAAGATTGAGTCTCCCAATTCTATCAATCACATCACTCAAAGCATCATCTGTTGTTGGAGATTCATGCAGGGGAGAGAGTGCTTCTGAAGAAGATTCCACAGGTTGATCTAGTATAGGAATCCCCCCTTCAAGATGTGGAATCTGATTATCAAATTCTTGAAATGATTTGCAGTTGTGAATCTATCCAAGCGATCAAGTTGTCTTTCAACAACATTGTCAGTTTTGGATGATTCAAGAAAGATTACATCTCTAGATACCACAAACTTTTTGTTGGTTTCATCATAGAGACAGTATGCTTTGGAGGTGTTTGAATAACCAGGAAGATACATTTACGACTTCTTGCACCAAGTTTGTTTCTATGTACCTTTGGTATCAAGGCATAACAGGTGGAACCAAAGACCCTGAGATGCTTTACCGAAGGAATGTGCCCATACCACATTTCATAAGGAGTCTTGTTTCTAATAGCATTAGATGGACATCTATTCTTTATATATACAGCACATAGAACAGCATCAGCCCAAAACATTACTTTTACATTTTTGAAGAAGAGCATGGAGCGTCCCATATTTAAGATTGTCCTATTCATTCTTTTAGCTACTCCATTTTGTTGGGGATTATAAGGCACAGTTGTTTGATGTTTGATCCCATGTTGGCAAAGATAGTTTCCAAATTCATTTGAAGTGTATTCTTTTCCATTATCAGTGCGAATAGAGCTAATATGAGTTTGTGCATCATTTTCAATGCATGCATGAAAGTTCTTGAATGTTTGAAAAGCATCAGATTTGTTCTTCAATAAATATACCCAACACATTCTAATGTAGTCATCAAATATTTATTTCCATTTGCAGAAGAGACAGGCATTGGACCACATAAATCTGAATGAATAAGTTCAAGTTTTCTATGTGCTCTGGAATGTGAATCATGAAAGGGTTGTTTGCTATGCTTTCCTAGAATACAAGCATCACATTGCTTAAGCTTCCTAGGAATTGTAGGCAATCCAGCAACACCATTTTTCTTCAACAAGCGGAGGTTGTCATAGTTCAAATGTCCAAATCTAGCATGCCATAATAAACTTGATGGAAGTGTACCTTCTTCATAATTAGAATTGTATGATAAATGTTGTGCACAAGCAGAGGTACCTTGCAGCTTGAGAAGCCTTTCTTCTTCCATCCCCCTCATGACAGGTGAGTGGTCAGATGTTTTTCTCACCTCAAGCTTGCCATCAAACATATGAATGGAGTGACCTTGCTGGCGGATGTGGACCAAGGACAGCAAGTTTCTCCTCAATTGTGGGAGATATAGAACATGATGCAAAAGAAAGTCTGGAAGACCAAGAAATTTAAGCCTGATTGTGCCAAGCCCTCATGGCTTGAGTTTTGATTGGTCTGCAAAGTATACTGCTCCATCAACATTGTCAGTGAATTCTTCAAAAAAATCTTTTCTATGAGTCATATGGCAAGTTTCTCCTGAGTCAAGCAACCAATCATTTTTCCAAGAAACAAGTGAAGCATTAAATAAGTCTTCATTTACTCCAATATTACATTGTGCCACAGCATAATGAGCTGATTCAGGTGCTTTACCTTTGTCTGTGTCATTAGTTTTACCTTTCTGTTGGTTTCTTTGCTGCTCAATTTTATCCCAAGGTATCTTGCATGTGGAGGCATCATGTGATCCATTTCTTTTATAGCGTATGCAGTGCAAATTTGACTTTTCTCCTTGAGAGTGTCTGCCCCCCCGCCTCTTAAATATCTTCCTCTTCCTCTTCGACCACCTCTTCCTCTGGAAGAATCTTGAGCAGGATTCTTTTCTTTATGAGCAAGGCACATAGCCTCTTCAGAAGATTCAGGGATTGTCTTCTTTCCAAAAGCTTTTTCTCTTTCAACAAATTTTTTCACAAAAGAGTCAAAGGTAATATCTTTGAGATTTCCATTTTAGAGGAGAGCACGATGAACCCTAGCTCTGCCGCATCCATGCCCTTGGCTGCCATCAGGTCTTTGAGTGTTCTTGCAGAGGATGGGTTCGAAAGTAACAGGCGAGGGACAAGGAGCTTTCTCCCCTATGCAGGTTCACAAAAGGGCCACACCATGATCGCTGGCGCCGCAGAAACGAAGGCGTATGAAGATCTCTTTGCCGTGAAATCTAGGGCAGCAGGGCCTCGACCCCCTGCTTCCCCAACGCGCTTCTATGGCCCTCTTCAGGACGCCATGGCATCTCAGAACGCGCCTGCAGCAAGAGGAATCGTGCACAGTGAGCATAGAACAAGGAATTTATCCCTCAAGGCAGAAGCACAGGCTGCACACTGGATGAATGATGTGGCAACAAATGAGACTGCTCGTGCGGAACACTTTGCAAAATGCCCTGGAGCTGAACGGCAACAGTTCCCCGCTTCCACTAAAATCCCATGGAGCCCTCCTCAGTCTGTCGACGCAGCAGCCAAGGGCGCTCCAACGGATTCCCACGAAGCGTCTCCATTGATCTTGGAAAAGGGGAAAGACAAGCCTGCGTCGAAGGGCAGTATGCAGCCTAGGCATATGGGGCAAATCCAAGATTCGCAAATCAATCACGCATGCTGCCTCAATGCACAGATCTGCAATGGAAAGAGGCATTCGAACTTCTTTGTATCATTCCAGATACAAATCAAGCTCATTACTGGCAAAACAATGCTACAATGGGTCAACCGGACGGATCTAGTGCAGAATCTCAAGCATGCACTGAGCATCAAACTGGGAATCCCCTCTGCAGCTCAACGACTTCTCTATGAAGGTAAACAACTCGAGGATCTATATCCCATTTCTTTTTTCGGCATTGAAAAAGACGCATGCATTATTTTAACCCTTCGTTTGAGGGGAGGAGCTGCCGGAGAATCCTCCTCAGCAAAGGCATTTTCTTATAAAGATGCAGTCCATGCTAACAAGCCTGAAAAGACAGATCCGCCAGTGCAGGCTCCTCCCAAGCCCTTTCTGGTTGACAAATTGGAAGAGGTCCCCTCTGTTGAGATCTCTTACCCTGATTTAGCAGATGACACCCAGCAATTTGCAGAAAGGGCCATCATCTGTAGATTCAATGGTCTCTGGCCACGCTCAAAGGATCTATATGACTGGATCAAGGAAAACTGGACTCATCGATGCAAGATTTACTTCTGTGCAAAAGGATATTTTATAGTGTTGTTCGACAATCTCGAGGACTACAAAGAGGCATTAGAAGAAGGCCCTTGGTTCATGGGTTCGGCAGGCCTCTTCTTAACTCCATGGTTCCCAGACTTCGATCCAGCATCTGCAGTTATTACAAAAGCCCCTGTCTGGATCAGACTTCCAAATCTCCCAATTCACCTGTGGCGCGTAGAGGTTTACAGGCAAATAGGCAACACTTTGGGTTGCTTCTTAATGGGGGATTACAATAGGGAAATACAGGGTCTTTTCACATATGCCAGAATTTGTGTGGAGCTAGATTTAAGCAAGGGACTGCCAGAGCAAATCAATCTCAAGATCAAGGACTATGTCTGGACTCAGCCTCTAGACTACGAGAACACTGCCTTTCGGTGCCGCCACTGTCGCCTTACAGGACACCTGCAGAATTCCTGCCCATCGCTGACAGCAAGATCGAAAAAGGGTTATAATGCAAAATCCAAGCCCAAGCGCTGGACTCCCCGCCCTCCTCCGCCGACTGGGAGCCCCAGCTCCCCAGGTTCGAAGGATGAAGACAGTGATTCAGAACCAGAGCAGGGGCCTCAGCTGATGGATCCCCCCATGGTCACTGAGGACCTGCCCCCGGACGCAACAATTGCCCTGAAGCGCAGCCATGAGACCTCCTCAGAATCTGAAAAGGAATTTCAGACGTCAGAATTTCCCAGCCTTCAAGTTGTCCTAGCTCATCCTCCCCAGGATGGCTGGACAAGAGTCAACAAAAAGAAAGGGAAAAAACAATGCGTTGTAGCTTCTACCCCTATGGGGTAAAGATCATTTGATTTGTCTGTCATTTCTTGCTATCTGCTATCACCTTAAGTTTATATCTTTTCACCGGGACCGAGGTTGATGGATACATCATTTCCGGTCTGCGGATCTCATGCTTCTCTTGATTGTACTATATTTTCCACTTAATAGAATTAGTCTTTATCGAGAAAAAAAAAAAAATATCTTTGAGATTTCCATTTGCTTGCAATGACTCAAGATAATTAGAGTAAGTAGGATAAAGTGCCTTGAGAAAAGAAATCAGAGGAATATCCATTTCAACCTTAGTGGCTTTAATATCATGCATTATTGATTTTACTTCGGATGCCAGAGCAAGAGGATCATTATTTTGTAATTCAAGGGTGAAGAGTTTAATCATGAGTTGAACAATTTCAAGTGCAGAGTGTGAGTCATAGAGTTCCTTCAGCTTTTGTAATGCTTCAAATGCAGTTGAAAATGGTTTGATGTGTTGACTCACCTCTTCACTTACAGATGCAGCAATCAATGCATATGCTTTGCTGTTTTTATTCTCCCAGATGGCGAGCTCTTTGTCAGAGGTAGGTTCAACTGGATCCTTGTCTCCTTCTCCAACACACACTCCTTTCCACAGTTCATTAAAAATAAGGGTGTGTTGGATTTTCCTCAACCATTCTGGATAATTCTCTTTTTCCCATAATAGATATGATTGAATGCATATCGAACAACGTAATACTTCAGCATTCAACTTTCACCCGAATACTGGAGTCAAAGTCTGACTGTAATTGTCTATGGCAAAAATAAACAGAGGACGATGAGCGGCAGATGAGTGGAGAATGAGCAGCGGATGAGTGGAGAATGAGCGACAGATAAGCGGAGAAATAATGCGGAGGAGGACCGTTGATGGTGGAAGATCGACAGTTATCAGAGTCGAAGATCGACAGTTATCGGGTCGAAGATCGACGATTATCGGGGGCGAAGAAGTCCAATCGTTAACGGTTATCGGAGAGTGGTTTTAGGGCGATGGGTGGAATATCGCGCGGGCTCAAGGCAGTAAGTGGTTTAGAGAGGGAAGCATGTAATTCCATAGAGCGACGGACACGTGGCTCAGATGAGAGAGAAGAAACCGCTTATATCGTGCGTGAAATGGTCGAGCATGTTGGCCATGCGATATTGATGTGGGCCGTTAGATCTGAGGTCAAGAGATCTATGGTCGAGGTTGATTGGGAGGAGAGAGAAAAAGGTGCACATATCGGGTGGGTAACCACCGTGCAACTAATGCGCCCAATATCATCGTCAGCCGTTGGATCTGAGGGTGGAGATCAACGGTCGAGAATGAGCCTGTAAAACCTCGGGAACTGTGTCCGAGTGGGGTCCGGTAAATGCATCAAGCAATAGGAAAAGAATGGTGAATCGGTGAAATACGGTGAATATGTGAAATGATGGTGAAATACGGTAAGTATGGTAAAAAATACAAACAAGTACATGTTGTTCTTCAGACGAAAGGGCAGCAACAAAGAAAAATCAGGCTATTGCAGCATTATTCAACACAGCAGCAAAGTATTTGTAATATTCCTAATTAGCCATGGCTAATTGGAATATTCGATTTTGCTCAATTTTGCCTTCTATAGTTATTTATAAATAAAAGGTGAGGGAAAGGGGACATAACTCACTTTTAAAATAAAGTCACTCCCTAGTAGCACAACGTTGTGACTTAAAGGGGAGCCAAGGGGGCCAAGGACCACGCAGAGATGGGGCCCACGCAGACACTTGGAGGGACTGCACAGATGGGAAAGAACATGTGGCAAGAGAGGGACTACGTTGGAGGAGGTGGGCCTTGGGATTGAGAGAGGCCAACACTATAAAGGAGAGAGGAGCCTCCTCATTTTTGCATTCGATTATGTGCATTTGAGCTAGTCACTTCGACTGAGAGCACGTTGGCTGTTTAGCCTGTCTGCAACACTGTTTAGTGCATTGAGTGTCTTCGTTCAAAGATCTCACCCTTAGCCTCGGGGGACTTCAAGTGCCTACTCGGGCAAGGTAGTTTTTAGTAGTCTTTTGCAGTAGGATTGATCCTTGACGTTGTGGAGGAGCTGAGCATTTGGATGACTGCGCAGTCTTGAGAGAGAGGGATGCAGTTCTTTTGGTAGGAGTTCCAGATTGGGGTTTTGTGGAGGATTTGAGCTGGGAGATTGAGCAAGGGATCAACTCTTGCATATTGGAGGATTTTGGTAGAGTTTCGGGCTGATTTTTGGAGGATTCTATTCAGTGGCAGCGCAGAGCTTTGAGGGACAGCGTAGATTCCCAAGGGGGTGATTTTCGGGGGTTGGATATTTCAGAAAAGCTTTCTGGGTTTCTCTGGGTTTCTTGAGTAGAGTCTGATTCCAGAGTTTCAACATTTTCTGAGGAGGGGAACAGCCCCAAATCCACATTTGATAGCCATTAGTAGCAGCAGGCTGCAGCACGGCAGTTCTCCAACAGCTTGGACGCAGTTCAGAGAGAGGCCATTCCTTTGCTATTCTGAGTGTATTTCTTCAATTGCCCTGTGCAAGTCGAGGTGCCATCTTCTTGATCACCTCCTATACTCATTCCATTACTCATTATAATAAAATGGCTTAGCATTTCTCTCTGCATTTCTTGAGTATCTGCTTATATTTCATGTTTACATTATTATATGTTCTCCCACTGTTATTTTTATCACTTTGAGCTTCCTGGTTACTATATCATTTGTACGTATTTGGTTGGAGTTTGCTGGGGTTTGAAGGGTATCCCGTAAAAGGGATATTACAGTATTCAAATGATGAGCATTCGCAGAGATCTGACAAAGATGTCAGCCTGCAAGTGATGCAAAACAGAGAGTGAAGGAGTTAAAAATTTAAAAGGAAGGCCAGAAATGGTGCCTGCTTTGATACCATGTCAGACTAGGATATAACTCCTCAAAACATGAACTCTCTATATTATTCATTCAGGTTGTTCATTGTTATATACAAGAGGGAGTGACTGTTCGGTTCATCTCCCGACTCTCTATCTTCTCTATTATTTATTTACATTTACATTAATTACAGTTGTTCACCCAATCCTTAAGATTAGGTGTCAACATTTTGTATAGTTAAAGGGGTCTTGTGGGTGTTATTATTTTTGTATATATTGGGGTTTTGGGAAATTTCCTTTTCATTTTGTGCAGGCAAATTCCCAAGCCACCAAAGGGGATCAAAATTTTGGTGGAGGAGCTACCCTAGGGCTAGGGTTTCAAGGGTTTTCTCCTCCAAGGCAAGACATCTAGCCTATTTGACAAATTCTTCAGCAAGAGAAGGGTTGAGTCAAGCCCTTGAGGCCTAGATCTAGCCTCCCAAAGCCCTACAAGCTCAACGCTCAAGCAAAAAGAGAGGGCTGCAGTCATTTTAGGGTAAGCTTTGTGGTTTTCAGAGTCAAATTTTGTTCTTTTGCTGACCCTTTCAGTGTGTGTAGGGGTCTGATTCATATTTTTAGGTGTTCTTAGGCCTAGTTGACGGCTAGTTTACCCTTGCCACAGTCTCCTCTTTCCTTTCCAGTAATCTGCTGCCCCTTTTATCCTTAACATGAGGCCTAAGGGCCCTCCTCTTCCTCTCGGCAGCCTTTCCTGCCCCTTTTCCTTGCAGCTGCAGCCTCCTTTGACCCTCCACCTGGCAGGCCTCAAACCCTCACAGCAGCCCCTCCTCTGCCTTCTATGGTATGCCGCAGACCCCAACGGGTCTCCCTCTCCCCTATCGCAGGCCTACAAGCCTTCTTTCCCTCTTGCTGCCTTCCCTTAGCCCTTGTGCCCTCATGCAACCCTCATCTCTGTCATATTTTAATTCACAGAAATTTCTCAGTACTGAGGTTTGTTTTGCAGCGCTTTTTGTTTTCCTAACGTTGGTGATTGCAGGTAGAGTCATCAAAGGAGGGCCTTAGGCCAAAGGGTTTGCATTCTAACTCTCCTCTTCTCATCACTGTTTCATTTGCATCACTGAAACACTTGTTTGCAGTGGCATTAATTACATGACAGTGGCCTAAAAGACAAATCTACAGTCATCTAGTTTCATTGAGAAATCATTTGCATTCATCAGTCACTGTTTGGCATCTTCATGGTTTGCTTTTTTGAGGACTGATACTTCAATTTTGAGGTCTGATCTGAATGTTCTAAGGTCTGATCATAAGCCTACAATGGCATAACAAGGGCTTGACAGTCAATACTTTCCATTTAAGTTGATTTGCTAGTGACTGATATGTTAATTTGATGGTTTGATATATATATATGACAAATCTATGAATACAAAGTAGCAGTGACTAAAAGTTGTTGAAAGATCACTAAACACACAAGCAAACATCCCTAATTGGCAAAGCATATCTCTATTTTGAATTGGCAAAATATATCTGTGTTTGGAAGGCTGCATACTAATTTGAAAATTTGATATTATCTTTTGAAGTCTGATTAGTAAATTTACAGTGGAAAACCTAATTTAAGGACCTCTAAAATTACAAGGTTTGTAGGTTGGCTTCGACGCATTGGTAAAGGACATCATTTGTCTACTGTTCTTGTTCTCTCATTTGCAATTTTCTGTGTAGTTGCATCGTTTTCGTATTGTTGCATTGTCTCATGATCCAAAGATTGCATTTGTTGTAGTTGCATCTTAGCATCAATTGCATTTTGCATTCAGTCCTTGCTCTTAAAGTTGCAAAATCTGTTTGCAGTCCCATCTTGGTAGACTTGTTGCTCTAACAGTTGCATTATTACTTACAAATCTGATTTGCTAGTTCTGTTAGCAAGTAGCATTGTTCTCCTTTTGATTATCATTTGAGAAGCGTTACATAGAAGTAGTTTGGCTATTGAAATAAACTTTGTTGCTCTTACATGATTGGTTTCATTTGCCCCTGCATAAGTAGTTATACTACTCTTGCAAAATCACTGTGGTAATAATTGCTTCACATATTTGTAAAGGAGTTTGCTAACTTGGTAATTTTCTCTCATAAGTGATCATTTCACTTCTGCAATAAGTATTGTTCATCATCGTAATCGTTGCAAATAATAAACCACTCAAATTTGCTAATCAAATTGCTAATCACCCTATTAAAATTGTTTCTAAATTGGCACATTAACTTTTGAACATTGGACTTGTGGTTTCATAGTTGTTGATATTTATAACTTGTCCACTGTATTTTGAAGAGCATTTAACATTTCCTTGTCACTTGATATTCTAATTTTAATCATTGGAATCTTTTAAGCATTTCTTTTAAGTGGAGATTGTCCTTGAATTTTGTTAAGTACTTATCCTTATGCTTTTAAATCAAATACCGTTATAAGAGTACTTAAATATCTAAAACAATCTCACCTAAAGAAGTCGCTCACTTCTTGCATTTGTATCTTAGGCCTAGTTTGGCATTAATAAATATACTTCCAAGCATAAGCTTGGTTGATAGACATATAGAGCCACCCTTCTTCTTTTAGCTTGCGAAGAATAGACCCTATCTAGTGGTTAACACGATGACCTTACAGTCGTCAGAGCCACAGTCTCTACAGTGCCAGAGGCATTGGGATGTTAGATTTCAAGGGGAGGTATCGTTAACGAAGCCTTTGCTTGTTTCCCCTTGATGTCTCTCTACAACTTACTTTAGAGACTAACCTCAAAACCACTGAGGATTAAGGAATACATTTAGCTAGGCATATAATTAAAATAAACCAAGATTTTTGCATCTTATCTAGATTGTAAGACTTGCATCTCATATAGGATGGCAAAGCATCTATTAAGCAACGATTGTTCATCCGGTCATTTTGTACTTAATCGATATAAAGCAAGTAATTAACTCCATAAGGCACTGCCAACTGGTCTCACATAAATAATCCAATCTAATATCTTAACTTGCTAAAATCAACGAAGTGACTAGGCCATTCAATCGTTTCTCCCAAACTTGTTGGTTGTCAATGAGTCTTACATTCTCATATTCCATAGGGACTACCCCCCATAGCCTATTGTTGGGAGACAGCTAGAAAGGAGAGGGCATGGATCAAAGTGATAGCCCTTACCCTGATTCGTTGTCGCACCGTGCCTGTACAATTTGAGTGACAACAGAACATTCATTCATCATAGTCCATGAGTAATGCATGCAATACTTCCAATAATTTTAATGTTCTCATAATTTCGCATTAATTAGGGCACATTAAAGATCATGAAAATACATTCCATAAATTAGACATTAATCTTTGTAAAATATAGGATCAAAATGTACTTACAAGACAATGAGAATATATCCATCGATCAATATATAAAAAAAAAAAATATATATATATATATATACAAGAAAAGATAGCGAAAATTTCCGTCAAAGTGCATCCCAACATCCAAAATTTCGTCCAAAATTGCAGGTTTTGAGTTTCTCAAGTAGAGAGATCGAAATCCAAGTGATGATGTCAAATACAAATGAGGCCTCTTGTATTTATATGAGTCTCCTCAAGTTTGAATTTGTCTAATTTGGCCTAATTAAGCCCTTAATAATATTTTATGTGCAAATAACATCTCTATTGGTGACAAGCCCACCAAATAGCTCAATAAGTGAAAAATAAGTCATCCCTAGAGGGTTGAAATAGTGCAAAATGGAGTAAGAAGGGTCATTGGAAAGCCAAGACAAGTCCTCTAAGTGCCATGATGAAGAAGAGGGCTCCATTAATGATGATCAAGGGGGTGGCCCTTTGATTTCCAAGCAAAACATCCTGTGGTGCTCCAAAGTGGTTGTGGGGCACAATCAATGGTCTCATGGGTCTCCAGTGGCTCAATAACAAGTCGATGCTCCATCAGTGAGGGTTAGAATATGATACATGCCCTCTTGTATCTCTTCAAATGAGACAAAACCTCACTTGGGCCCTAGATCAAGTGCCAAGTATTGGGTGCAAATGTGTGGCCAACTGGGCAACATGGTCCAAGTGCATCATCATCTCTATATGGTTGGGGCACGAACAAGCAATGTGTGGTGCTAAAGAAGTCCATGGTATAGCAATGAATGCTCTGTTGTGGTAGAGGCCCATGGCTCTCAATGCTTACCCTACAAGTGCCATTATGATCCTCTGGAGGACTTGGATCCTGTATAGGGAGGTCAAGTCTAAGATGGAGACCCACCTGCAATCCCGTGTAAGATCCAATGTGTCTCCTCACCTTCCAATACAACAATCCATTAGTACAATTGAGTAAATAAGCTTGCTAATCAAGGGAAGAAGTGGAAACTTCATAGTGCCATGGACTTCCAAATGGGCTTCAAAATGTATAGGAGTTTCCTTGCTCGAAAAGAAAGGTTAATAAAGGACCCCATTAATTGGTTTCAACCTCTAAGGGAATGACATGTCCATGGTACATCCATCAAATGGCAGGGTCATGTGAAATGATGATGGAATGGAGTGAGGCAATAGATAAGGCTCCAAGCCACATGCTATGGTACAAGGGAAGCTAGAATTAGGGAAGCCCACACCTTGGGTATATGAATGTAGGACGCAGCAATCGTGGTACATGAGTTACCCAACCTTGTTTTTCCACCCTGCTTCATATGCCCTTTTGCCTTTTTATTGATTTTTCTTCATTTTACTGCTCAGGGCTCCAGGGGATGAGAGCATGATGCGTATGATGTAGCAGTGATTGCCCTTTTAAGTTTGGACAATTCATCGCCCACCAGGGTTCGAGATAATCATGGGTTCCTTAATGATGTAGGGGGCACCCATAGGGGCCCTAGGAACCAAGGTGATTGCCATAGTGATATGGGGTAGAGCTCATGTTTGGCTTTTGCCCACGCACTAAATTTTTATGTCTCGGCCATCTTTTGCATTTTGTGGTACATTTCCTATTGTAAGTGGCCAAATTATGCTTTTATCTTTCTTTTTAGTTGTATCAACCTCTGAGGCATCTTTCCAAGCCCGACCCAAAGTGTGGACACGGGGAGGGGGAGGCTAATGCCTTGTGGACCCAATGGGCAAATGTGGACCCAGATAGGTAAAATATGAAAACTTCTTGTAATGAGCGAAGGGGAGTGAAATATATGGTGTCCAGAAACAGGACCACGCAACTAAAATCAGGTTTCCCATGTAATGCTACTCTTAAAACTAGTAGCCAATAGAGGAGATCCCACGGGACTAGGATACAAGATTAACCCCTAGGTTGGGACAAGGGAACAAGAGTACAGTCCAAGCCCATTCTTTCCATCGAATCCCCCCACTAATCCATGTCCAAATGTGCCCAAGAAAAGCAAGCATAAACACCCAATTACATAATGAAAATTCATACCTTCAGGGTTGGAAGGCCCACCTTCAAACATATGATCATAATAGATGGGTGAGGGAACACAATGGCTGGATTACGTGGCAGAGAATGGTGGCACAAGAGCCATCTGGTGGCTACAAGGGGCTACTAGCTAATAGCTGAAGACAAGTCTAGAAGAAAATTTCTCCTATAGGGATCACCCACTGGTGGTGGGTAACAATGCCTAAAGTCAATTTGGGGCATGCAAAAGAAAAACAATTACACCTTCCTTGCATAAGAGAAGTAGACCCATTAGGGGAATTTTGAGGTTAAAAATGGGCCTCAAAACAAAAAATGTACTAAAAAAACTAACTTTAAAAAAACAATAGGATTCAAGATGGTAATGTCATCCCTAGGGAAAACATTTTAAAGGAAAAAGAAGAAAACTACTTTCTTATTGTATTTTTTGACTTATCTCCTTGTAGATTCACTCAAATTTCAAGAGTAGAAACTTATTGGATATGGAATTAAATTACACATCCAACGAGTACCCATTATGCATAATTCTAAGTAGATCCACATTAAAAAAAAAAAAAAATTGAAAATCAATGAAAACACATTTTTTCATGTATTTTCAACTTTTTCTGATGTGGATCTACTCAAAACTATGTAGAATGGGTACTCGTTGGTTGTGGCATAATTCTAAGTAGATCCACATTAAAAAAAAAAAAAAAATCAATGAAAACACATTTTTTCATGTATTTTCAACTTTTTTTTATGTGGATCTACTCAAAACTATGTAGAATGGGTACTCGTTGGTTGTGGAATTCAATTATGCATCCAATGGGTGTTTACTTTTCAAATTTGAGTGAACCTACAACGAGATAAGTCAAAAATACAATTAAAAAATCCTTTCCTTTCTTTTTCTTTAAAAATTCATAAGTCCTATTTTATTATTTTTAACTATTATTTTATAATTTTCCTTAGGAGACCCATTTAAGACCTCAAAATTCTAGTAATGAAAGAAACCATCCATTATGTTGCAGTACTCCCACATCACATGATGATCACAGAGAAAGGAGAGGCCATTATGAACCGGTATGCAACATTAATTCTGAGATCATGTTGGATTTGTAAGAAACAACGTAAATTGAAATAGATGTAGAGAAGTTGAATGTTGTGGGTTTCAATTTCGAGAGGCACATTGGTGAGGAGAAGTAGTGGAAAAGTTCGTTGAGTCTAGCAAGTCCCATGGAGCCAAAACCTATTTGGTATGCCCTCTTCCCCTGTTTACATCTTTGACCTCCAAGTTGGTCCTAACCCTTGTTTATTGCTTGGTCAATTGTGTTTGTATGTCTGGGAATTAACTGTCAATTGGAATTTCATATGGACTGGATGGACAGATGATTCAGCCTGGGCATTCTAGTTGCAAAGTTGTGTGTTTATTGCACGGAATAGATATGGGAAAGAATATATTGGTTTGAATTTCATTATAGGAGAGATTATTGGCTCTTAATTCAATGCCTGGTACTCGATCAAGCAGCTGTCATATTTGCAGTATTGCGGAGCTTGGGACTGGGCTTATCTTTCTCTGTGGGGACTTAGGTCGCCCCAAGGGTATTCTCTGTGGCCCAATCTAGTTACTAGAGCATTACTTGGGGGTGCGATGATTACGAACAGGGGTGAAGAATCTAAGGATTGTGCAGACTCTATATTGATTTCACTAGCAACAATTGGCAACAAGAGACGAAGGTCTTTTCCAACATTGAGTTGACTAGTTGGAAGTATTGTTGTTTGATTTTGGAGGTGCATTACAATATTGGTGGTGATTTGGAGTAGACGACGTACCCTACTGAAGATAGAGATAGGGGGAGACTATGATGAACACAAAGGAAGACAATGAATTTCTCAAGATAGGGAAAGGGAAGATGTGGAGAGGCAAGGAGACAACTAGGGGCGACAGTGGCCATGAAAGGCAATACAATTGCAGATGTAAGGAGAAAGTAACTCAACTGGTAGCTGAAACAAATGCTATCCAAATTGACATGATAGTGATGAACATGCAACAACAACAATAGATCTAAACCAATGTGAATGTGCTAAAAGAAATTCAAAACCTAAAAGACACGATACTCTAGCAAAGGGATGAGATCTAGGCACTTTGTCTTGAGATTGTCAATCTACAAGAGCAAGTCAGGCTATTGAACTCAAATATAAATGAATTTACTGCTGGAAGTTGGACAGAGGTACACAGGTGTCTAGACTTGAACTAGACACCAGTGGCAAAGGGTGCGGACTCTAAATGATCTATGTACTATAGAAAATTTTGTTTGTTGTTAGGAACCTTTTGTTGGATATATACATATTGGAACATAATGAAAATTGTGATATTTTGTAGTCTATTTGAAGTTATAGAAGTCCATGGCTAGTATAAGAATAAGGGGCATGTTGAAAAAATTCAATGTATTCCCTGAGTATGTTGAACAAAGTCGATGTATACCCTGAGTATTTGTTGTGACTAGGCACAATTTTTATGCAATACAAATCCTCATTTTTGTTGTAAAAAAAACCAAGGTGACCATCCAAGGCTATCTCAGAAATAGTCTTGACACTAGTCGTTTTCTAGTCATGAACTTCCAAATACATTTTTCAATACCTACCAATGCATTTTTTCAAGGTTTTAATGCATAATAATTAGGCATCCAACCCAACTTGCAAATTATCTTTCCAATGAACTGAACAAAACTTAAAACGAAACAATGAGAAAAATAGTATGGTCTCAACAATTCTCCCTTTTACAACTTAGCTTCATCTAGGTTAGTGTTCACATTCATCCCTAACTGATGTTAGTGTTAGCATTCTTGCATATTAAGATTTTTCACTTTTAGGGTATTTCACAAATATTATAAAATGTAGTTCCAATCTCTTCTTATGTTTTATGAATGATCTCAACCATCACATCTCTAGATGAGTTACCATCATTCTAGCCATTATGTGCTACAATCTACAGTGTAGTGCTTTTCATCATTAATCACTAATAAAAATGGGTTTTTACTGTAACATTCAACTTTTAGTAATGTATTTGTGTTCTTTATGTATGTGTTCTCTCATTTCATTCTTGGTCTAGTTTAGGTCAATGATACTAGTTCAATTTTCTCTCTATTTTTTGTTCATGCATCTCTACCATGAGGTCAAAGTACAAGAAGTTGATCCTTGAGCTATCCAAGCAAAGTGACGATCTTCCTTGCTTGCCTAAGCAACCCCACATGGCATATGAACTAAAGAAAGATGTTGAAGTAGGAGATCCGATCAAGTTGTTTCCTCATAAATTCCTTAATCAACAAAGGAATAATATGATGGACTATTCTGGCCTATATCCTTTAGTGAATCCAAAATAAAGAAGGCACCTTCGACAAGTAGTCTTTTAGAAGGGATGACAACCCTCAAGGTAGAAGTTAACTTTGTTATTTGTCTATTTGAAGGAATGATAGATGTAGAAGATTTTGAGAGATACTTAAATTAGCTAGAGGGATATTTATTTATTCGTAACTTTTCCAACAATGAGAAGTTTACGTTCACACTCTTGAAGTCCCTTCCCATGTCCAACATGGGTGGGACACTTTCTATGTGCAACATAGAGGAGATGACTCTAACATAATTAACGTAGAACCCACTTGTGGACATTTGTTAGATGACCTCAAAGAAGAGTAACACCCTATTGGAAACTATAAATACCAATACATGAGATGGACAACCTTGTTCCAAGGCAAAAGACTAGATTGTACTATGTGAAAATTTCAATACTGAAATCCTATTGTAGCAACTGGAATTAATTCTTCTAATTCTAATTAAATTAATAATTTATTTGCTACGACAAATATCGAATAAATCACACTGCAACCTTCACAAATAACAATGTGAGAAATAATAGCGCTAGAAACTGAGAAATGTTAGCGCACACACATAAAAATTAACGTAACTATTTTTGGACAAATGTCACCGGAAAACCCAACATGGGAAAACCAATGCAATAGCTGAGGGTTTTATATTAGTAAGCAACAGTGAATTTCTCTTAGTACAATCTAAATGTCGAATATTGGCTATCTTGCAAAAAAATTACTAGCAAAAATCTAGTGAGGAATTTTCCTCACCCCACAGGCAAATTCGGGCTATGACTATAGCTCCAAATGAGCCATCCAAATTGCTTCTACACTGACCTGCATCACCCTAGCACAATCCTTGTAGAATTTCCCACTGTAGATCAACAGATTATGCAATATACTAAATCAAAATACAAGATCTACTTCTACAACAAACTTGCGGAAGCTTAATCGATTTTGAGCAAAACGAAATAGAACACATATAACTGAGAATGAGAAAGCAATCACACATGAACACAGAAGAATACTCTGGGGAAAGCCTCAGCTAAAAACCTCGATCTTTATATTATCATACAAGTGGAAATATGTCTAGATTACACAAAGCATTAGCTCACAAGCTATCCTGCTCTCAGTACAATCCAACAATATTGCTCATAGACAGAATAGACAACACTTGTGCCTTCCTTTAGTCCTCCAGGCCTCCTATTTCCTTGCGCAGTTTCTCTTGGGTCCTCCAGCTGCAACCTGTGTGAATCTCACCTCACACACAATACTGACCTCTGAACTAACTGCGCAATCTTAAAGGAGATGATTCCTTTTGCATGGATGAGTTTCCTATATAGGAAAATTCCTCCAACTAATAGTACACTGTCCCTTCCTCTGATCTCAACTAGGTCTCTAACTGAACTGACATGCATGAGAGGGTGAAATCGAACTTGAACTGTGAGGCAAGTGCCTCACCTTCTGATCCTTCCTTGGATCCCTTCTTGGATTTCTTCAGTGGACAATTTGTAGCAAAATTTCCCACCTCATGACTATGAAAGCATCACACTTTTAATTTGTCAAACTTCTTCCCACCATAGGAAGAACTCGATTTGGGATGAGAATCCTTCTCCTTCCCTTTCTTTGCCTTACTCGCTAAGGCACAATTTTCTTCATCCTCCTTGGATGAAGAACCATCTCTGGTGCTTCTCCTTATCTCCTCCTGCATCAGATCCGACCAAAGTTGTTCCCAATCTGGCAGTTTCTCTCTTCCATTTACCGAGTCTTGGTAGCTATGCCAGCTCTTAAGAAGACCAAGGAGAGCAAGACTCACCATGTCATCATCGGTTGTCATGATCCCTACACTTCCAAGCTCATCCCTACAGGTGGTGAGCTTGTTCAGATATGTAGAGATCGTGTCGCCCTTTTCACACTTGATTTTCCGAAGCTTGTCTTTCAGCGCCAGCTTCCTCTGATCGTTGTTGTTCTGATATAGATCTTTCAATGTTTTCCACATTGAAAACAGTGTCTCCTTCCCATGGAGACTTGAGACTATGTGGTCTCGAACTCCCTCCAAAAGGATTCTCCTCGCTCTAGCCACACATTTCTTCCATTCCGCCAATTCTTGGGCACTAGCTGCTGTGGGCTTGGGGACTTCTTAATCAATGAAGTCCTTCAAACCATTGTCCTCTAATACCACTTCCATGGTATCGTTCCAGGCTATATAATTCGAGCTGCCATCAAAGGCATACTCAAGTCTCAAACCGCTAAACGCCATTGGTGAAATTGAGATGTGATAAGAACTTCAATTTCTATAATCAGGAACTTCAATCTTCCAACTTCTCCCTTCTTTGTATATTGTTCTTCGCTTTGATCACCTTTGCTCTAATACCATGTAGAATTTCCCATTGTAGATCAACAAATTATGCAATATACTAAAGCAAAATACAAGATCTACTTCTACAACAAACTTGCAGAAGCTTAATCAATTTTGAGCAAGATCAAATAGAACACATATAACTGAGAATGAGAAAGCAATCACACATGAACACAGAAGAATACCCTGGGGAATGCCTCAGCTAAAAACCCTGATCTTTGTATTATCATACAAGTGGAAATACATCCAGATTACACAAAGCATTAGCTCACAAGCTATCCTGCTCTCAGTACAATGCAACAATGCTACTCATAGACAGAATAGACAACACCTTGCCTTCCTTCAATCCTCCAAACCTCTTATTTCCTTGCGCAGTTTCTCCTGGTTCCTCCAGCTACAACCTGTATGAATCTCACCCCACACACAACACTAACCTCTAAACTAACTGCGCAATCCTGAAGGAGATGATTCCTTCTATATGGATGAGTTTCCTATATAGGAAAATTCCTCCAACTGATAATACACTGTCCCTTCCTCTGATCTCAACTGCGTCTCTGACTGAACTGACATGCATGAGTTATTTATGAGAGAATATTCAATTATCTGAAGTGCAGCAGTTGCATGCATGCATTAACTAACTAAACTCACAATCAGTTCCAAAAACTGTTTGAACTAATCTAACTGGACCTAACTCAGTTAACTGAGTTAACTAATTACAACTCAAAGTACAACTCATCCTGATCTCCTTAATTAAGGGATAACTTCCTCAATCAAAGGGATAATTGTTGCATGTCTTCACCTAGACTTCATGTTTGTTTTCTCCAACTAATTAACTCAAGATGAATTAATTAATTATCTTTCAAATAGCTACTAAGATCAAATTCGAATTTGAATTCTCAATTTTATTTCAGGGACTAACTAAAATTGGAATGTATCCTGAAATGCTATTTTGTAGCAATGCTATTTTTAGCATTTCTATTTTTTATTATTTCCAACAGAGTTGGAGTATATCCTGAAATGCTATTTATGGCAATGCTATTTTTATCATTTCTATTTTTAGCATTTCTTGTTGCCATTTTCAACAATCCCTTCCACACTCAATCTGAATCAACTTCTTCTCAAGCCATCTAGTCTGCTCCTAACTGGGAAAACGTCTCTCCTAGCCTCTGGAACTGAAACTCAATTTTTCACCAGCAGAATCGAACTACCTCTAGAGGCTTCTGTGCAGCCCTTGCATTAGCCTCACTATGGCTATCTCTGCCTCTCTACAATGCACTCGTCGGGTTTGGAAAATCTTCCTCTGGTCTCACTGTCCCTGCCCCTCTCTGTCTCTGCTTCCCTTCTGAAGCTCAAACTCTTCCGACAACTACTGACTCTATAGAAAATCAAACTCTCCAAGGAAATCGAACTCCTTAAGTGTGTTCTCCATCTACCCATTGACTTCTTCTTATAATCCTCTGTTGGACCTCAAACGGCCAAGAAACTTAATCAAGGGCCAAGATCATATCAAAGTCGATCCGTGTGAGTTTCTAGATGATTCACGCCTTATCTCAATTAATTCTGATTAATTAACCACTTTTCCTAAGTTTAGACTTAGCAAATATTAAAAAATAGGCTAATAATCTAATTGAGACACTTCTAGGTGGAATTTCCATAAACAATTTCTAGGTTATGGAGAGCTCCTGCGTCTTAGTCTCTCCACAAAATTTCAAGACTAGAACACCTCCAATGCTACAAAAACTGGCATGCTAGAGTACACCAACATCTTTCATAAATTGCATTCAAAGCTGAGATTCCAGAACTCGAAGCAACAAATGGTTTTCAAATACAACAATGGCCTACATAGATACATCCAAACTGAACTATAGTTTCTAGACATCTCTTCACTAAGAGTTGCTTATGATTATGTTGCCAATATTGAGGAAAATTTTCAAGGGAAGGCTAAGAAAAAGTCTGGGGCCAGATACACACTGTAGAAAAATAAGGGTAAAGGCAATGTTAAATCTCAAAAGAGAAGATAAATTAAGGATAAATAACCTCAAATCTACCAATCCAAGTAGCATCCAAAGAAGAAAAATGGAAAGTCAAAGAAGGATATAGGAAAATCCCTCGGCTTAACAATTGAGGATGTTTTTCCCGATCGTGATTACTTTCCTAGTTGAAAACGTCAAGATCTAATTTAGCCTTGACCATCGATGGCAAGGAAAATAGATCATTGACATGAAAACTAATGTTATTATAGCCACCACTAAGGTTTTTCCAAAGGGAAACCAAAGGAACTAAAGGAACCCAAGGAAGGTGGTTACCTATTCCACTCATTGATGTGGGGGAAGGGAACACCGCGAACTTTCATGCTGGATAGTGGTAGCTAAAAGAACATGGTCTCAACTAATGTTGTCATGAAGATGAAGCTACCAATGGCATCACACGCCCCACTGTACATCATTGATTCACTAAGCTAGGGAGAAGCCTCTAATTTATCTTGATGTCACCAAAGACCATGGATAAGGGAAAATGAATCATTGAGGTGAAATCTAATGTTACTATTTCCACCACAAAGTCTAGATAAAGGAACCAAAGGAAGATGAGCACCTCTTCTACTCATAGATATGGGTGAAAGGGATAGCATTGCATTTCGTGATTAACAATAATCACTAGAAGAACTTGATCTTATTGGATAACATCAAGAAGATAAATCTACTAACAACACCACAACCCTAACCATACAACATCAATTCACTAAGCCAGGGAGGAGACATTTGTGTCAATCAACAATGCCACTTGCAATACAACACTAATCCCTTCAAAGATAAGGTACTATATGATGTTGTCCCATTTTAGGCTTGTGAAGTTCTTTTAGGACAACCATATATGTGGAAGCATCTTGTTTTTTACCAATCTAAGCCTTGTAGTATCATTGTTACTTTGGGAGATCAGCTCTATAAGATACCAAAGGTAGACAAGACTCAATAGTCTCTTTGATAATTGCTAAGTAGTATGAGAAGATAATTTCTCATCTAGGAGATTTGTGCTTGTTATCACAAAATCTAATACCTTACTACAAATCCTTTCACAAGGTGTTAAGAAAAGTGTAACATGGCAGCGTTACCAATTGTCACCTGAGTAATCATTTCCCTCTCTTTAGTGAAGGACATATCCAACACAAGGGAGACTTCCCTAGTAGCTTTCTGAGTCACCAGGTTCGTGTTCGAGTTCGAGTTCGGCAACCATGAAATTCGAATAAAGTTCGGCAACTAAAATTTTGTCAATAAAGTTCGACATAAAGAAATTCGAAAAAAAATGTATATTATATATATATATATATATATATATATATATATATATATATAGATATATATATATATATATAATCAATTTAAAGTCAAATTCAAATAAATTTTTGGCTTAGCAAGAGAACAGAGGCTAGAAAAGTTGAGCATTTTCAAAAGGATTGTTGGCATAACAGTTTAGAATTTTCATATGACAGTGATGTAGTATAATAGTATTCTTCTTATGAAATCATAAAACAACTAAATTGAACATTAAGTCTATGACTGGAAGTTACATAATTCCAAGATGAATGAATGCATTAACATTTGACACCCAAAAAAGTTTCTAAAAAAACAACAGCAGTTCACTGATTAAATGTAATGATTCTCCATGTTCATCTGAAAATAACAGTGCCTCAGGAGATTGTGGCAGAAGTTACAAGCCATAACATACATGAGGCTATTGGCTATAGATTGACAAGCAATCACTAACATTTTGTGCTTCTCTTCAGCATTTTGGTGGCACATCTTACACGTTAGTTTTAATCTTACTTCCATAAACGTAGTAACAGGTTTCCAATTATACATTCCAAACCTCTTGATTGTGCTTTTTACATATGCCTGCTGATTGATATGAAATAATAAAACAAATGAGAGCTCATATTTCTTTCCATTCATCTGCCCAAGCAATAGTGAACTTCTCCAGTATTCATCATGTTGAAAGCAGAACTGGGCAGGGTGAAAAAGGCATTTTAGAAAGCTCAGACTTTTGGGAAAATCCAAACAAGATTTACACGTCTCCAGCTGGCAGCAACATTGTGAAATTAAACAAACAATTCATGGTAAATTTGACAAAATGTAGTTCCACATAAAGATGCATTGAAAACGTCACACCAAAGTCTTGGCTAGCCAACATAAACATCAAGCCTGGTAAACACCAAAATCTGTTTCTTCAAGTTTCAGCAAACTGGAAATTATTAACAGCCGCTCGGTGTAAATTGTAATGTATCAGACTATCAGTGAAGACTCCCGGCAGAAACTTTCCCAACTGGCAACAATGACTTGTACACTGGTGACTGGACTGTAGACAATGAAACCCTCCGGCGAAGTTGCGATTAGCGAACAATGAAACCCATGCAATGAAACCCGCAAACAATGAAACCCGTAGACTGTTCATTTGGTAAAACGCGCATAAAAAACGAACTTCAACGAATTTTTTTCAACCCTAAATAAATTTTTTCGAATTGCAAACAAACTTCAACGATTTTATTCACCAAAAAATTCGAATTCGTGATTAAGTTCGAGTTCGCCATAAAATTCGGCAAACTCGAACGATTAAATTCGTTTTCCTTTGAAATTCGGCGAATTTCGAAATTCAACGATTTTGTTCGCCAAATCTGGTGACTTAGGTAACTTTAAGAAATCCTTAGGCAAGAAGAAATCAAGTCTATGGCCTCCTATATTAACTACTAAATACCACAAGTTAATCTTAAACATTCAAGTTAAAGAAAAAGGTAGTTTATTAAGGTGATTTCCAAGTTTGAGTATATGAGGTTTCTAAGATAGTGTAGGATGGTTATCAAATCTATATAGGTCAAATAGGGAATCCCAAACACTACAAATAAAGAAAAGATATGGTTGTTGTAAAACTTGCAATTAATATAGTACATTTCAGCAATGTAACAAGTTATTACAACAGCAAATAAAATATCCCTTGAACAAAATAAATAGTAATGAAAATTAGCATTGAAAACAAGAATTAAACTACAATTTAATTAACATACAAATTCTCGAATTGAAAGAGCATATAACAACCCTAGAATGCAAGACATCCAGCCCTCTTGGGGCTGTAAAATAAATTAGCAATGCGATATATGATGAATAAATCTGTTTGAACTATACAAATACTCATATACTCTAGATTTCTAGCTATTGGCTGAAATTGAATTTTGTGATGTTATAAACCCTAATCTAACCCCTCCCCCCCCAAAAAAAAAAAATAATAGTTTGGTTTTTATGATTGACTATTGGAAGAAACACTAGTACCTACTTATTTTTGGGGCATATGGAGTCAACTAAGGACTCCCTTGGAGAGGTTAAGGGGATCTATGGTGAATTCTAGGGTTATCCAGTGCTAGCCCTAGAATTTACAAAATCCAAGAATTTTGAAGAAATTTTTTGTTAGGATTTTTAAACACTTAGGAGTTAGTTAAGTTTAACTTGGTTTAATGTGTCTTTAGCTAAAATTGTATTTCTTTAGTATGCATTAGTAATCCAATGTTCACAATATGTTCTAGACATAGAGTGATCTAACAACTCATTTTATCCTCGATATGAACAACTATTGATCCATGGATTAACACCCGCTTGATCCATGATCTCTATTTAAAGAGCATGGAGGGTTATTTGCTAATAATTGAATGTGAAAAATTCTCTTATGCACGATTTTTTTTGCATTAACAAAATTGCCTCAAGTGACCACATTGATTAGGGCCATGGATTGTTTCTCACTTAGAGGATTTTAACCACATAAAAGTATTGGAATTATGATATTTGATCTAGTTGTGTGAATATTTATTGAAAGTGTTCATCTTGTATGGAATACCCTATTTTCTTGTGATGTCCCCATTTTTATTTTCCTCTATAGTACAATGAGGGTGGATTTTCAGGGCATAGGATGGCCAGGTCACAGGAGCAAGATAATGTCATTAGGGGTTCCAGGGGAGTTTTGAGGAGTTTTTATGGGATCCGATGACATTGGCTTGGAATTTTCATCACCATGTGCAGTTCCACACAACTTGTTTATGGTTTCGTGTAATATCCCTAAGGAAATTTTACAGTAAATAATTGAAGCATGCATAGACATAAACACAAAAAATTACTCAAACATCAAAATACCAACGTAGAGCCAAAAATTGCGTTGTTCAGCCATTTTATTGATAAATCATGAAGTACAATAGGTGCTTGGAAAGTATGCACTTGGGCTTGCCCAAGGCAAGCTAGCTAAGCCCAAGTGATGAGTGTGAGATCTCCTCCAAGCGTGCTAGCTAGTTCTCCTTGGCTCTATGCTAAAATGCCTAGAAAATGAGCTTCTGGCTGTGTCGAATGGTTGCTAGGGCCTCCTTCGGTGCTCAAAACATTCTGGGAAATTAACCCCAGGCTCTCCACCAGATACCTAGAATAACCCACTAATGAATTGGCCAATGGTTGACCTTGAAATTTCAGCCCTATTTTCCCTCAATGGCTCTCCTGCTGGGAAATTTGACCCACCATAAAACTTGCTGCAAAAAACCCCCAAAATAGCTGCAATCTCCAACAAAATACTTCCCCGGACTCCTCCTCAAGTTTCAGCCCCAAACTCACTTCACTCCTCAACCTCCAAGCATGCCTCCTCCAAGAACTGTGCAATCCCTGCATTGTTGTTGTTGAACCTCTCCACAAACTCGCACTCCCTACTGCTGGTATGAACTAGAATAGATGGGACTCCCTCCTTGGGCTGGCACTCGAAGTCCACCGAAGCAAGGGTTGAGATTTCCGCTCGGAAACACTCTTGTGCTAAACAACACTTGCAGACTTGGCTTCAACTCAAGTGTGCTATGTCAAAGACAATTTCTCAAATATTCATGAATGACCAAAATGAGTGCCTCTTGCTCCTTTTGTCCAAAAGCCTCCAAAATGCCCATGTGGGCCCAACTCGACTTTCCCCCACCAACTTCGCTCCAATGGGTGCGTGTTTCCCTTGTGGGTCGCATTTCTCTATGGGTGGCCCCCACGTTCCACTAGAGGCTCGATTTTCCTCCTCCATCTTCTAATGTTTGGGCTCCCTTTTGACCAAAAATACATGTGGGGCCTCTAAACCCACACTTCCTAAGTGCTAATGCAAATTTATTCAAAACTGGGAAAAATTGATATTTCCCTTAGCAATGTTGCTAAGTGGGAATATCACATTTTGTGGCTTTATGATAATTCCCATAAAATGAGGTTATTATTGGGCATAACTTAATTAATTACACTCAAGGTGGCATTCTGAGAGGAATATTTGAAGAAACACCTTAGTGTATTAGCCCATTGAAACCAGAACGAGAAGATCTACCAGATGGTATGTTTAGAAGCGATTTACAGTGGCCGAAGAGAGTATGGTGGATGATTTACCATTTTCCCAACCTAAAAATGACTTTAATTAGTCATTTAATTAAAAAAGGAAAATATTAATTAAGGGGAAAAGGCCAAAAATGACTTAAATAAATCTAAAAGTCACTTGAGACAAAGTCAAGGAGGAGTTTCTAAAATATTAATAAAATAATAAAATAAAATACTTCTAAAAGTTGGGAGATCTATCTATGGAGTCTTTAAAAGTACGAGGAGGAGATCATTTGGGATATCTTGGATTTGAGCTTATTTCTTGTGGAGAGGTTTGGAGAATCGAGAGTTCCCAGTTTCAGCAGTAGGCCCAGGAAGAAAACCCTCGTGTAATTCAGTGAGAGTGGGTGAGTACCCATCTCTCCCTTTGGTGAATTCATCCAAAATTCATAAGTGTAGTTTATTGATTTGTAGTTTGAGAGGTCAGGTCTAGTGGCACAACAGACATATTTTGAGGTCGGATCTAGTTTGCAGCAGTTGTTCGAGATTCTCAACTATTTCCAGCTATTTCATATTGCCATGTACTCCTATTTATGGTTAATATAATAAAGCTAAGATTAGCTACATTTTCCTTGTGTTCACTTTTTCTTGTGGCATTTCTGGTTATTTACCGTGTTGCAAAATTTTCATGAATTTGTCTTAGTATTAGTATTGTGTATTTTCTAGGCTATATTGCAGATTAAGAATATTACTAGCAAAAATTGCTGTAAATTTATGGTGTTTTTACATGTACTTTCTAGGATAATTTTGCTATAATGAAATAGCCATTATTTTAGCCAAATATTCCGAAAGGGATATTACAATGGTATCAAAGCATGATTTTGGCCAGCTATAGGCTAAAATCAAACTTCTTGTATTGCCAAATGGTTATTGAAAAATAAGTTTGTGGATTAAAATTCTCAATCTGTTTTCCGGAGAATAATTATTTCAAGTGTTGGAGCTAGAAAATTGTGGCATTTTTCAATAAAAATTTGTGATTCAATAGCTGTCCAATTTTTGCTGGAATTTTCTAAAATTTCGGCAAAATTACTTTTGGATATTTTCTGAAGAAATTTTATTTATTAAGGTCATATTATTGTTTCATCTATCGTAATTATTTGTCGGGTCCAAATTTCCTTATTGGGGCCTATTGTACCCATTTTTTCACAAGTCCGAGGAAGCAGTGTTTTTTTTCAAAGATCAAAATCATCAGTTAACCACATGTTATATCATTGTAAACGCAATTTCTGCAATTTGTAATGTAAATGATGCTAGTATGATCGTTTAATTTTGTAACAACACCTAGGTAAGCCTTTGATTTTGGTGACGAATTTCATCATAGGAGATTTTTTAACCTCACTGAATTATGTGTGTTTCTAAACACAGATAATCGGCAGAGTTTTTCCTCTAGCTTAAACCCCAAAGCTAGGGTGGAATTCATTGACAAGGTCTTAGGTGAGTCCTAATGTTATATCGAGTCTTTGTAAAAGTGATTTGAGAATAATTTAAGCTATTTGGATAAATTATTTAATCACAGATCACTTGGTCTATACTAGATCATATTGTGTCACATAATTAAATAATTATTTTGAGAGTCTATAATGTCAAGGTGTATTCCCCCTTTGAGGGTTGAATTATTTGTAATATCTAATGTAAAAAATATTTTAGTGCATGGTCCCTCATATTTAGACACCATGGCTAAAGTATTTGAGGGTGGAAAAAATATTAATCCCCTCTTATGTCAATTAATTAATTTTTCTCACTAAATTAAAATTAAATCCTAATCCACAAAATTAATTAATTTATAATCAAAAGTAATTATAGAGAAATTAAATTTTCTCCAAGTGGAAAATAAGCAAAATTTTTGTGGGTCAAAGAAAAATTAAATTTTGGAGGTCCCCACCAAGGCAAAAATGGATATTTTAAGAAAACTTAAGCCCTTAGACCTTGGTGGTTAAGTCAAAGTCAATTTTTTTAGGAAATTAATCCAAAAAATTAATTTTTGGATTAATAAAAAATGGGTTTTAAGTGAAATTCGAAATTTTCCTCAAAATAAATATTTTCGACGACAGAGATTAAAAGATGATCAAATTATTATCAACGGTCGAGATTATTTTGACGGGGATCAAGCCAACTAGTTGTTATTTTCCACTTGGAGGATTTTCGTATAAATAAAATCCATTTTGCTTCTCAAGTCATCCGGATTTTGGGCTATCTCTGGATGATGTAAATTTGTAACGCTGGTATTGATCCATTGTTTTGTTGGGAACGTTTTTATATCATAATAAAAAGACTTTGGGGTTCATTTCATGATGTTCTTGTTCCATTGATTTGTGGTACGTGCTAGTTATGTGCTAATCCTATATTGTGCTTCATTGTTATATAAATTGTTATTTCATTTGTCGATGATAGGACATTCTATTGGTAAAAATTAATTTTTATCTTAGGTGATCTGATTCATCATATGATCTAACAATTTGGTTTGAGAAAAATTATAGAGATTTGCAGGTACACTAGCCCTTGGGCTCCAAGTTCACAGACTGTGGGAAAGAGCCGACCTTGTTTGGGCTCTAGGAATTTTTATATGGTATTCTAACTTTGCAAAAGGGTGTGGCCAATATTCTAACTTTTGAAAAATACATTTATCCATTGCCATTATTCAGAATTTATTTCTCAAAAAAATATTTTACAAGCATTGTATATTTGTAAATATTTTGTATATAATTTTTTTTGTAAAATAATTTTGTAAATTATTTCTAACCCTTGTTTTTAGTAGTTGGGTTTTTTTTGGGGTTGTTTTAAATTTTGTATATATTAGGGTTTTTTGGGAAAAATTTATTTCATTTGTGCAGGTGAATTCTCAAGCCATCTCAAAATTTTGTGAGGGTTTCTCTCACCCAAGTGAGATGTCTAGCCCTTTTGGAGGAAATCGTTGGGGTTTTGAGGCAGATCTAGGCCTAGGAAGGCAAGATCTAGCCTTCAGCTACCCTCCAGGCTCAACGCTTAAGAAAAATAGGAAACCGCTAGCCCTTGGAGATGAATTTGTGGTGTTTTTGTGGCGATTTTGAAGTTTTGAAGCAAAATTTGATCTTTTGCAGTGGTTTGAATGTTTTTTAGGCCTTCTATGCCTAGTGTAGTCCTCATTTTCCCTAGCCGCAACCATTTCAGCCTCTCTTGGTGATCTGTTGGCCTATTTAGGCCTCAAAACCCCTTGTCGTGGCCCTCTGTGAGCCTCTAAGCCCCCTCTTTGAGCCTCCTCTCTCCTCCACTGCCTTTTGGCAACCTTCCTCACCTCTGCCGCGGGCCTAAAGGCCTCTTTCTCCTTAGACGCAACCTCTCTTTCCCTAGCGGTAGCCTCTTGGAGGCCTACCCTAGGGGCCGCAACCCCTCCTTGACCTTGATGATAGGCCTTTTGGCCTTCTTCCTCCCTGCCGTGGGCCTACTAGGCCTCCTCCCTTAGCTGCTGCCCTTTCTTGGGCTTCTATCCCTCATCATTGCCCTCATCTAGCCTTCTTTGCCTCATTTCAATCATTGCTTGGGTTATTATTTGAATTTTTGCCTCTAATACTTTGTGGTTGCAAGGATTTTCAAGAGATTTTGAGCTAACAATTGTGGTTGCAGAAGATCAATTCATTAGAAGAATTTTGGGCAAGCAAGTTAGTCATCTTCAAGGCCTAAAGGCCTATTGGTTTGCCTCCTCAAACCCTCATTTTCATCTCTGTTTTACTAGCAGCCTTTGATCATTTTGTTTACAGTGGTATAAATCTCATATAAGTGGCATAAATCTAACTAATAAGTCACCTAAATACATTAACAAGTCATTGCATCAATTGGGTAACATTGTTTGGCTCATTTCATAGAATTTTGATGACTGTCATATTGTTTAGAGAAGCATAACAAGGTCTGATCATACATAACAGTGGTGTCCTAAGCTCATTAAGCATTTATCTCTTGGTTTCCCTTTGCATCATTGTACATAACAATGGCATCTAAAAAGATCCTAGGCTCATTAAGCATTTATCTTTTGGTTTCCCTTGCGTCATTGTTCCCAATTCTGTATTGGCAAAGTGGTTTAATTGGGCTGCCTTTCTAGTCTTTCCTTGGCTGCCTCATTTGCATTTTACATGCATTTTTCTCTTGCACTCATAGACATTTCTCACTGTTTGCATTCTAAGTGCTCTCATTTAATTCAAGAGATAAGTGTTGGACTTATTTGACATATTTGGCATAAGGTTTATGTTAGTTTTAGGTATGTTCTATGCTAGAGCAATTTATTTAAATTTTCACAATTAGCAATCATAACAGCATTAAAGTAAACTGCAGATAGAACATAAATATAAATCACAGAAGACAAGCCAAGACAAGAGGACACAAGATGTGGCGCCAGCCAGGGACAAACCCCACAATGTGGGGAAACCCTTGATCAATTCTTCTTTTATGTTCTTCAATGTTCAACAGAGAAAGTGAGAGAGATAGTACATTTACAATAGAAGTCAACACTTTGACTTTTGATATTTATAGAGATTAGTTGAAGACATATTGCTTCAACTGATTCTCTAAGGTGACTTCTTCACCTATCATAGTGTTGCATCTCGT
Organism: Pinus tabuliformis; assembly: GCA_031772625.1. Taxonomy (NCBI): domain Eukaryota; kingdom Viridiplantae; phylum Streptophyta; class Pinopsida; order Pinales; family Pinaceae; genus Pinus; species Pinus tabuliformis. Next base: position 179,846,655 of record CM062808.1, read on the forward strand.
CCGTTTGCTGCACCTTATCATGTAGCACCATCCTGCTGCATCATGCATCATTATGCTGCTTATGATCACTATGTTGCCCATACATCATGCTGTCCATGATCTCATACATCATGCTGCCCATGCATCATGTTGCCCATGATCTCATCTATCATGCTGCCCATTCATCATGCTGCCCATGATCTCATACATCATGCTGCCCATGCATCATGCTACCCATGATCTCATCTATCATGCTGCCCATTCATCACTATGCTTCATGCTGCTCATGCATCATTATGCTTCATTCTGCCCATGCATCATGCTAACCTTTCTAATGTGCCCATCATGCTGCTGTTCTACCTTCTCGTTACTTCATCATGCTACAATAATATATTTCTGTTGTTTTCTTACACCGTCATATGCATATCAGCCTTAGCTGCTTCCTATGGCTTGTAGCCTAGCAAAGCAGCTAGGCTATAGTTCCACGCAATCCCATTATTGAGTCAGGGCTGCATACTTCACATAGCGAATTGGCATTCAATGCTGCGTTTGATGTAGTTATTCCACTTCGGCTTCATCTATGCCAAGAGCCCATAACGTATGATAATGCTGAGTTTGACTGCGGCTTCATATAATGACCCAATACATAGATTTTGCTGTGTCCATATATAATCTAACTGCGTGTAATGATCTTTGCCCTGTGTATAATTAGGGCATCACGTTGGCTGTACAAATGTCACCATGAACAACGTATAAATGTGTCTCCATGATCTACGCGTAAGTGTCTCTATGAACTGCGTATATGTGTCTCAATGACCAGCGTATAAGGTTTCCTTGGATAGCATATTAGGGCTTCACTTTGACTGAGTATAGGTTCTCCTTTAGTGGTTGAGAGACTGCGTTTATTCCTTCCCTTACTGCGGCTAGATGTCTCCATTACAGCGTATGATCTAGGGCTGCGTATAAGGCCTTCATCACTGCGTTTAGGGCATCATCCAGCATATATTCTTGGTGTCCCTCCTTCTCCAAAAACCCAAGACGTGGAGAGGAGGAGAACACATGAAGAGGATGTGTATACCAAATGATTTCAAGTCCTTTATATTTATACTAAAACGTAGATGATGAATAGACACGACTATTGGGATTCTGAGCCTACTCAAGTTGCTGGTCAGCTTGTTAATAATTCCATAATCAAAATAAATTCATATCTCCATAAATACTTATCGAAATCGGATGATCTTTAGATCAATCCTACACCTCTCGATGAGAGGGATCCAATAAAAATATCATCTGCCATAAATAAGCTGACCCACATGGAGTTTGGCCCTAGTTTCCAATTTTAACAGTTTACTTACTGCTGTCATAAAGTTTGTTCCTCTAATGTCATTTGAATATAAATTGCATAAGGGTTCCAAAATTTTGGTTAATGCTCTATAGTGGAAAATATTGTTAGCATTGGTAACATTGGATTGTTAAAGTGATTTAACGATTGGTTAAGTTGTTTCATTGCTTTCAAATAAGAACACTAATACATTGCTTTCTTGTGAGTTTCATAATCTAAGAGATCATAATTTTGCACTAAGTAACTCACTCATAAAATCACTTGGCAAGTCAATCTCAAGAGTTGAATATCTTTTTGAATGATTGATATTGCTTAAGTTGGTAACTCAAAGGATATTGGATTTGGGCATCTTAATGTTTAGGCACTTGTGCCTTTCGGAGCTCTAATTGTTCTAATCAACATTGTGGTGCATTAATCATCTAAATTGTCTATCTCTTGAGCAATCTTTTATTAGCATCCTTTTCATTCTTGCATTGTATCTAAAGAACCTTGGCTAATTGTTCTAAGCAATATCATGGATAAGTTCTCTAATATTTCTTATAGCCATCATTTTCATTGGGTTTATTGATTGAATATCTCCAAGGTCAAGTGCTTCAACTGTGGGGAGTTGGGAAATTATAGATCTCAGTGCCCCAGGAAGAAAGGCGAGGGAGAAGCTTCTGATTCAAAGGAAGCTCCAACAAAGGCGAAGAAGGATGTCGAGACTGATGACGATTGTGCCATGAGTGCTCATGCACCTCTAGAGAAGAGGTGGGGTGACATCGAGTTGTAGTCAGGAGGACTACATGCAGGGGCAGGATCCTTGAGGTTCCCGAACTCTTGGACCACATACGGCTACAGGAGCCCTTAACGATAGTAGCATGATGACAGGTGTCGGGTGGAGCAAGGTGTGGTGGAGCAGAACACAGTGCTAGAGTGCAGAAGTCTGTAGCAATGCAGTGGAGGTTGCAGTAGTGCAAGAGGCACATAGGTGTTTGCAGCGGCGCAGTGGAGGTTGTAGTAGTGCGAGAGGCACAGAGGTGTTTGCAGCAGTGCAGTGGTAGTAGAGAGAGCACAGGATAGCAGCAGAGGGAGCTTCAACATCACGAGGCTTCTAGACTGACCGGGATGTCAGTATTTGGGAGAATTCAGTTACTTACTACTCGGTAACTAAGTTGCAGTGTAGCAGTTAGCAGTGGTAGTGCTATGGGTAGCATGTTGAGAGGGAGCTGCAGTATAGATGTAGCAGTGGTAGTGGTAATGTCATGGGTAGCAGTACAAGAAGCAACAGTGCAGGGGATGTGAGACAACAGGCCAAGCATCATCACAGGTATTGATGCGGAGGATCAGTGTGATGTTTCTTTGGTGAGGCATTGTTAGAGCACATTCCTCACTAAGAGGGAGTGTTGATTTTTTGTAGCATCGGATGTGCTCTAGCCATGAAAATTGGTGGAGAGGCTAAGGCACATGAGATCTCCAAGACCCATAAATCGTTTGTGGAAATTCCACCCGGATGGAGAGATATTAAAATAATTAATATTTTAATGGGGTTCCTAAGTATAAACTTAGGAAAATTAAAATTTAATGTGTATTAATATAATATGGGTGAGAAAGTTCTAAATAACGGGGATCAAGCCAGATCTAATCTTAACTATTGATTAGGGACTTAATCTTGGCAGTTGAATTGTCAGCAGGAAAAGTATAAGAGGAGGCTTGAGAGTCAATTGGAGATACACCAATTTGATCAGTCAATTCGATTTTATGGGGCAGGGTTTGCTGAGAAATCGAGTTAGTGATCTGTTGGAGCGAGGGGCAGTTCGGCAAGAGGTTGAGAATACATATCAGAGAGGCAGAGAAAGTGCCAGAGAGACAGCGCAGAGCCTAGGAAGGTTGATGCAGAGGCAGCAAGGGTTGACGCAGAGGCTGAGGAGGCCAGCGCAAAGGACGCAGAGGGCCAAGAGGCTGACACAGGCAGCGCAAAGGGCTGCAGAGCTAACGCTGGGCTGAAGAGGTTGCACTGAGGTGATTTCATGGGCCAAACTGAGAGCTGATCAGCTGACGCAGAGCCGTAGGAGGGTGACGCAGTTCCAGAAGATAGCTTGGAGTAGCTTTCGTTGTCCAGCTAAGGAACAATAGAAGTTGTTGTGGGATATGTTGTCACACAGAATGTCCAGGCACTGCGACAACAACTCAAATCGGGGGCTGTCACATCGATCCCCCATCTCTCTGTTTAAATTGTCTCCCTACAACAGACTAAGGGGGGTGGACCCTAAGGAAATGGAATGAAGGAGGACTAGTTGGGAACCAACCAGTTCGGGAGACACGGTTGAGCGACCAAATACTTTTTTAGGTCTAGCAAAACTTAATGATTTGATTTATACAATTGATACCAGTGCCTTGTGGAGTCAACTATCTTGCTAAGAAATTTAGGACCAAGTACATAATGGACAATTGTTGCTAAGGAAAATGTTATTATGATGAAAAGAAATGCAAGATGCGATTAGCAAAGGGATGAGTGAGTAGTCTTGAGGTAAGATCATTTAAGACTCAAGTACTTAGTATTGATTAAATTTATGACAAGAGTACTTAATGAAATGAAGAGACAATCTTATAGAAGATAAAGTGCCAAATATCTCAAGTGCCAATAAGATACACAAGATATATGCTCTTAAAGAAAGATCACTAATACGCCAAAAAATTATAATAACCACAAGCCAATAATGATATTAATGTCAAGAAAGAGAACTAGAGCATTTATCCAATTTATGCTTCAATGGCAATTACTTGAAAATTCCAAAACAACTTAAGAGATATTCAAATAGCCCAAGTTTTCTATTAGATCCAAATCGAATGCAAGCCTTTTCAATGATACTTAGCTCAATAGATTTCAAAGTATTTACCATTCACCAAACAAGAAAACCTTTGGGCAATTTCAAATATTAGACTTATCTATTCCAAGTGTGTGAAATGAATTTCCTTTAGGCAATGAGCTTTAGTGTATATGATTCAGAAACTCAGAAAATAGGAGTTTAAACTTTTTTATAGCCAATAATTGTACCAAAAATTTGTTGAGCAAACAGTCATCCAAAAGCACTTATTTTCAAAGATTATATTTAGGATAGCAGCAAATTCTCTAATGACAGCAGTAAAATTAAAATGCAAAACTAAGCCAAACATCTCATACAAATTCTGAATTGTGTTATGAACTCAAATCACTTGAAATTTCAGAATTTGATCTATGGCAGCCAATATGTTTCAGTGATAAAAAAGAGCAGCAAAAATGACTTTATGACAACAGGGAAATTCTTGCTACAATCAAGGAGATCACCTTTTTAGATTCTTATGACAATTACTTCCACAACGATATTAAAACTCCTAACTTTCAAAGAATTGTTCTTTAGGAGAGCAGAGAATTGTTTAGGACAACAACAAACAAATGTTATGTCAACAACAATATGACAATGAAAACAGTAAGCTATCAATGCTATCTTTATACAAAAAGAATTCTAAAAATTTTCCAAACTTGTCCACATGAATTATCAAAAAATTTCAGCCTGTTATGATGTGATTTCCAGAATTATATCAGATCTGATATACTTATTACAGTCAGCAATTAAAATATGAAATAGGCTTAATGATGGATTCCCAACTCAAGAAATTAATTCTTTAATGTATTAGACAACTTAGGAACTGATTTTAGGCTAACCCACATGAAATTTTGCCACCATTATAAAGGTATATGATTGTTATAGCAAACTGTGAGGAAAAAAAGAGGGTTTAGAGATCAAACCCTTAGGCCCTAGGCCTTGAAGATCACTTGCCCAAGTTGCCAAAAAAATTCCAATACCTAAAACACAAATTTTTACCAATTTTTCTGCAAAAAATCACCAATGATCAGCTTCAGAAAATTAAATATTCAGATCAAAAATGGAGCAAGGGGAATCTAAGGCCAATGAGGGCTAGCACTAGGCCCAATAGGGCTAGAGTTGGGTTAGGAGAAGGTATATCTGGGCTTAGGAGTCCCAAAACTTGAAACTCTTTTTCAGAAAAAAAAAAAAAAAAAAATAAAAATAAAATAAAATAAAATAATAATAATAATAATAATAATAATAAAATTAAAATTAATAATAATAATAATAATAATAATAAAATTAAAATTAATAATAATAATAATAATAATAATAATAATATTTTTCTTCAGATCTTCAAATTTGTTGCAAAATCTTTAATGGTTGGCCCTGCAAAAATATTTGGGACAAGATCTTGCCCTCCAAGGCCTAGATTTGTCTCAAAACCCCCAGATCTCCTTGAAAAAATCTCAAATCTGAAAATTTCCTTGGATGATTTCTCAAATCTATTCTTGCAAACAATCTTTGAGCCCAGATCTTGCCCCCCAAGGTCTAGATCTAGCTCAGATCTGAAGATTTCCTTGGCTGATTTCTCAGATCTATTCCTGCACAAGTGAAAAGAGAAAAACTCAATACCCAATATGTACAAAAATAGAGAAAATCTCAAAAACTCAAGCGTTAAAATTCAAAATCATGTTATAAAATTTCATATCTAGACAAGTAAATAACATATCTATACAAATAATTTACAGATCTATGAGATCTGAGGAGTATGAATCCAACTCTGCTCCCAGATATGATAATCTAAGGTTCTTAATAGTCAGATCTATCAAATTTTCCACAAAAAAATAGATTTTTAAAATTTTAAAAGATGTTAACTCAAAACCCTTCATGTATTACCAAAAGAATATGATGATAAGCCCAGAGCTAATTTAGTTGGGCTCTTCGGAAAACATAGGTCGGGAGTTGGTTGGGCTCTTTAGAAAAAACATATGTTTAAAAATCAACATTTCTCTGCAAAACTCAATCCAGCCATCAAAATAGAGCGAAAAATAATAATAAAATTTAGACAAATAGAGATACCTGCTATTATGTTGAAAATTTACATTATTATTCAAACCCCAACAATTGAGCAAGATACATGTACTCAAATCACTCTTCAAAAGTTATCATCAATGGCTTTAGAAAAAATTATGCATGAAAACAACACATCTTATAGTATCCCCATGAAGAGTAGCACCAACAGAACTTAACCCAAAGTCTTTCTTTATTATCTAGAAAAAGATTACATAAGAGCTTCTTGCTAAGCACATGACTCAAAGGTCGGATGGATCGACTGACAAATGACTTCCTATTTAAAGATAAATCCTCCAGCGGCTAGTTCGAGTGATCCTTGTCAAAGCAAGCTCGACCGTTGATGAAGATTAAAATTACTCTTAATCTCATCCGTAGAAATATTTAATTCTTGAGGAAATATGAATTTTTCAATTAAATGCATTTTAATTAACTCAAAAAATAAATTTTTGAGTTAATTTCCCCAAAATTTTGACTTTGACTTAACCCGCATGGATCAAAGGTTTAAGATTTAACAAAATAATTAACTTATCTTAGTCTCAGTACCTTTTAAAATTTAATTTTTTAGGATCGACGAATTTTGCCTTTGGAGAATTTAAATTTACCTAGGACCTAGAATTAATTAAATTTTTGGCTTAGTATTTTAATTAATTTTTTGCCAGAAAATTTAATTAATTAACCTATGAGGGGTTAAATTATTTTTCCAACCCTCCAAAAACTTTACATCATGATTTTCATATTTTTTACATCATAAGGGGGAAAACCCATTTGTAATAGACCCTCACAGACTACCTATTTCTGCGACACATATAATCCAGCAGACCAAGCAATTTGTAATAAAATAACCTAACCAAATAGTTAGGATTATTCTCAAATCACTTTTACATAGACTCGATCTAGAACACTAGGACTCGCCTAAAATCCTAGCGACAAAATCCATTCCAACTTTGGGGTAAGACTAGAGAAAAACTCTATCGACCATCCGAGAATGGATCGGTGAGACAAAAACCTCCCAAAATGGAGATCGTCACTAGAAAAGTAGGTTTACCTAGGTCGTTACATATATGGTATGGATCTGCTGAGATTATTTATGTTATACACATGCAGAAAGGGTTTGCATAACATCTTGGAAGTCAAGCTGATGATGATAGTTGGACAACGCTGACACATCCATCAAGTGCTATCCCTTTTGCGAAAAAAGGGGGTGTATTGCTATGGGTCGTTGACACGTGGTGGTCAACAGGGCCAATCATCCAGTTGTTGATTAGATGGAATATTTGTCTCCGGAGAAAGGTACTTCTGCTGAGGATAATCTCTGAAGGGTGAGCCATTTCTGGCACCCTAGTTGTATTCAGAAAACTGCATAATAATAAAACCCTCATATCTGTTGTATCGGTTTTTCCACATTGGGTTTTTCCGGGGATGATTGTCTAAAAATAATAGTGTCCCTTGTGTTGTCTCAGTTTATTTCAGTTGTTGATCTGTATGTTTGTGAAGGTTGTAATTGTGTTTATTTCAATATAATGCATATAAATGACTTGTTAATGTAAAGAACAAGTATGAGATAATAAACCAGATATTGCAGTAGGGGTTTCTAATGTGTTAGATTCAGAAATTTTCACAGTTAACACAGTGACCTTGCAGTCGTCAGAGCCACAGTCTCTGCAGCGCCAGAGGCACCAAGTAGTTAGATTTCAAGGGGAGGTATCGTTAACCAAGCCATTGCTTGCTTCGCCTTGACTTCTCTCTACAACTTACTTTAGAGACTAGCCTCAAAACAGCTAAGGATTAAGGGATTCACCTAGTTAGGCATTTAACTAAAATAAACCAAGACTTTGCATCTCACCTAGATTGTAGGACTTGCATAACATATAGGTTAGCAAAGCATCTCCAAGCAACAACTGTTCATCTGGTCATTTGGTGTATAATTGATATAAAGCAAGTATTTGACTCCATAAGGCACTGGTCTCATGCAATAATCTAATCTAATCTCTAAAACTTGCTAAATCAACCAAGTGGCTAGGCCATTCAGTTGTGTCTCCCGGATTTTTTGGTTGCCAACAAATCTCGCATTCTCACATTCCATAGGGACTACCCCCATAGCCTGTTGTTGGGAGACAACTAAAACAGAGAGGGCAGGGATCAAAGTGACAACCCCCGCCCTGAGTTGTTGTCGCACTGTGCCTATACAATTTGAGCGACAACATTTTCTGGCGTCATTGCTGGGGAGAGATTTTTCTATCCTTGGTCCTCAAGACACTTATCATCATCCTTTCCATCTCATCATCTTTTCATCTTATCTCTTCACCAATATTTTCATCAATTTTCTATCCGCACTTCTAGCACCTAGACGTTTGGGTTAGTTTCCTGTTTGGGTGGAAACTCCATTGATTCATCCATTCACAAGAGCTTATACTAGAAGGAATCCTAGTAGCTTGGTTAACCCCGCTCCTGATCTTGAAAAGGTTTTAAGAGATCGATTAAACAAATTACATTCTAGTAAACAAGAAGCCCTCTTTGACATCCACTTGTTTTTCCCTAATCCCATCAGTCAAGACCTCATGGATTTCTACAGGCCTTGCAACTTCACCAACATTCAGGGATATCCTCACAACCTTCCAGATGTTGGTATAGACAAGATTCTACTTTTTCAAGGGAATAATGCGATCAATGTTGATGCTCACATCAAGAAGTTCACATCCTTCATGTTAAGACACGCTCATGTAGCTTAGTACAATCACGAGGATGTTAGAATGAAGCTCTTTGTCCTTTCTTTAGAAGATGATGCCTTGCAGTGGTTTTTGGATAAGCCTGATGCTTCTTTTGATTCTTTGCAAGCTATCCTCAATGCATTCAAAGATAAATATGGGGACAAAAGAGAAGGGAAATATTTGTTCAAGGAACTTAACTCTATCAAGAAAAATGAAAATGAGATGGTTGAAGAGTTTAATCATAGATTCAATGGTATTCTTAAGGATATGACTCAAGATTACAAGCCACCTAAAAAAATATTGTTGGAACGATATCTTGAGGAATTTTGTGTTGACACATCATATGAGATAAGACGTGTTAAGCATACAAATTTAGTTGTTGCTCAAGTCATAGCTGAAGAATTGGAAAAATATAAGAAAGTTTCTAGTAAATCAGAAATTCCTACTTTTGAGAGGGGTCTGATCTAGTCTAAAGGGAAAGAAATTAAGGAGGTAAAGCACGAACCAATTAAATAATTAGCACATGATTACAGAAATGAAAGTTGAGCATGGTAGAGAAATAAGCGCCATGTAGTCCAGGCTGATTCAGATGGAACAAAATAAAGCTCAGAATATGCAGCCAAGAAATAATAATAATAATAATAGAGGCAACAACAATCCATGGCCAAAAAGAAATCCTCCAAATGATCAAAGACCTCCTACTCCTCTTGAGTCTACAAATGTTGTTGATCAGCCTATTCCATTTTGCAGACCTTGTGAAAGTTTTCATGAGGAAATTTCATATGCTCTTGCTAGAAAACTTCTAGAGGAAGGAACCAGTGAGTAGATAAATAATGTTAATGCTTCAAAGGAAAGTCGTTGCACAGACATGATCTCTTCATCTTTCGCCATCAATAACTTCAGTGATGAAAAGGACCCTATCACACAGATGTATGGTGAAACTCCGTCTCAAGAACAAATTCTGGAAATTGCTAGAAGTAAAGGTTATACATATCAAAAGAAGGGCAAGGAGCCAAGTCAGAATAGACAGGTTGCATCCAAGAGATATAAATCAAGATTGAAAATCGATTGGGTTGCATGGATAAACAGTATTAAGATGTTTGTCCCAGTGCTTGAACTTCTGAAGATTCCTTCTCAAAGGGTAGCATTCTTCAAAGCTTTAGGCATGGCTCAACAAGATAAGGTTGGTACACATCCAAAGGACAAATACATTAAGCCAAAAGATCTAAATTGTTATATGACTAATGAGGATAATCAACCTTTCTTTCTTACATTAGAGGTCAATGATCTAGTGCTCCACAATTGTATGTTGGATTGTGGGGCTTCAACCAATGTCATGACGAAAAAGGCTATGGACCAGCTAAGTCTAAGAATCTCAAGGTCTTATCACAACATTTGCTCAATGGATTCTAAGAAGATTGAAGTCCTTGGTGTGGTTAAAGACTTATAGGTTGCACTGACTAAGTATCCATACAAAATCATCACCATTGACATAGCAATTATTGATGTGCTAAATGTATGGGGAACACTTCTATCAAGGAAGTTTCAACTAACTAAGGTGGATGTATTTAGATGGACTTATCATATGCTACTATTCCCGCAATGACAGGTGGTATGGTTAGGTTATACAGGGAAGTTGAAAGAAGATACCATGTTGAAAATCCAAAGAGGCCAGATAATGATAAGGATATTGAGCCACAAGGTCATCCTTCAGAGCATAATGTAGTTGTAACCAATTTCTTCCAGCATGTATATATTTTTTCTTCATCCCATCTCCTGAAAAAGAAAACAAGACAGTGTGAATTTGACAGAGGTGTGCAACACAATGATGAATGTTTGCATTAGCCAAAAAAGATCAAGATTCAACAGGGGACATCTAACAAACAACCTATTGGTTTACTTATATGCAAACAGGTGTTCCAGATTGTGCCACAGGGATGGCATCTGATGTCTTTGACATCTTCTGTATTGCATTTCTAACCATACTTTCTTAATTAGGATTTCATTTTTGTCATCAATTAGTTGTCATTTTCATGTATTTAAATTTTTATGTCTTTTCATATGTTAGAGTAGATTTTCTATTCCAGCAAATGTTCTATATATGCATGATGATTTTGATTATGAGCGGATATCTACCTTATGTATCTTGTTTTCTTGGATCAGGATTTTGGATTCTCACATTACTTCAATGAAGCAATGTGTCCCCATATGGAGACAGATGTTGTACCCATTTTGTCACAAGTCCAAGGAAGCAGTGTACAATTTTTTTTGAAAGATAAGAATCATCAGCCAGCCACATGTTGTATCATTGTAAACTCAATTTCTACAAGTTGTAATGTAAATGATGCTAGTATGACCGTTTAAATTTGAAACAACACCTAATTAAGCCTTTGATTTTATCGACGAATTTCATCCTAGGAGGTTTTTTAACCTCACTGAATTATGTGTGTTTCTAAACACGAATAAGTAGTAGAGTATTTCCTCCGACTTAAACCCCAAAGCTAGGGTGGAATTCATTGACAAGGTGTTAGGTGAGTCCTAGTGTTACATCGGATCTTTGTAAAAGTGGTTTGGAAATAATTTAAGCTCTTTGACTAAATTATTTTATTACAGATCACTTGGTCTATACTAGATCAATTGTGTCACATAATTGGGTAGTCATTTTGAGCGTCTATAATGTAAAGGTGTTTTTCTCCTTTGAGGGTTGAATTATTTGTAATATCTGATGTAGAAAATATTTTAGTGCATGGTCCCTCATATTTAGGCACCTGGCTAAAGTATTTGAGGGTGGAAAAAATATTAATCCCCTCTTATGTCAATTAATTAAATTTTCTGGCTATATTAAAATTAAATCCAAAGCCAAAAATTAATTAATTTAGAGTCTGTTAAGTTATGGTATGTTCTATGCTTAGAGAAATTTACTTTTTTTTCTTATTATTATTCATAGATTAGCAATCACATGTGCATAAGTAAAGTGTAGATAGAACATTAAACGATCAACAGAAAACAAGCCAAGACAAGAGACACAAGATGTGGCGGCTAGCCAGGGACAAACCCCACAATGTGTGGGGAAACCCTTTGATCAAATCTTCTTTTATTTTCAATAATTCAGCAGAGAGAAATAGTACAATAAATCTGATTTGTATCAGCAGTATCAAACCCTAGATCAGCCCTAAACTAGGGTAGACAATATCTTGCAAACCGACAGTCGGATCGGCTTGATTCCTTCACCAAAAAATGTGGCCTTCAGAGGAGGTCCAGATGGACCTACAACACATTTCAGAAGAGGAGGTTTGATGGTCAACACTGGTCAAACTTAGGATCTGCAGCTGCAGCCCTAGATCTGCGTCCTTCCTTCCACACATGTGAGAGAAGAGTCTCTTTCTGCACAGTAGGAGAAGAGCCTTTTTCTGCGCAGGAGAGTGAGAGAGATGTGATGAAATGAGTGAGTCCAAACGAGAAAAATACCTCCTATATTTATACACAACTGTTGATGATTGAATAGATGCGACTGTTGCGCTTCTGAGCCTACATGAGTTGCTGGTCGGCTTGATAATTATTCCATAATCAAAATAAATTCATATCTCCATAAATACTTATCGGAATCGGATGATCTTTAGATCAATCCTACACCTCTCGATGAGAGGAATCTAATAAAAATATTATCAGCATGAATAAGATGATCCACATGGAGTTTGGCCCTAGTTGCCAATTTTAACACTCCCTCTCAACTAAGGAGAGCTCCATCTGCAATTCGTCTGTCGGTCGCTACTATTCATCCATCAAATGCACTGCCCTGCACAGCTTGACCCTTGCTCTACTCTGCTCTATTCTGCCTGCTTTGCTCTGTTTTGTTCTGCCCTGTTCTGATCTGCTCTAATCTACTCTATTTTGCTTTGCTCTGTTTTGTCTGAATTATGAAGAGGAAGAAATGATCGAGGATGTATCATACCATCCTCCATTGATTGAAAGTCAGTCTCAGAGTGTGTGCCACTGGTCCCAGACCAGTCCTCAACCGACCCAAAGTCAGTGTCATAGTGGGTACAACTCCTACCACTGGTCCCAGACCAGTATCATCATCCACTAACTCAAATTCAGTCTCAGAGTGTGTACCACTGGTCCCAAACCAGTCCTCAACTGAACCGAAGTTAGTTTCCTAGTGGGTACAACTCCTACCACTGGTCCCAAACTAGTATCATCATCCACTGATTCAAAGTCAGTCTCAGAGTGTGTACCACTGGTCCCAAACCAGTCCTCAATCGACCCAAAGTCAGTGTCATAGTGGGTACAACTCCTACCACTGGTCCCAGACCAGTATCATTGATCCCAGATCAATGAAGGTCATCCTAGCATAGGGAGTACGGTAGATACAGCGATGCATCCATCGGTACTACTATGGTCCCTATCCTCATTTCCCTGCTCATTGATCAAATGAGAGGTACTTCCCATGAGTCCCAGACTGCATGGGTAGGATGCCTCGACAGGAGAACTAATCAATCTTGTCCTCACAGGAGAACTAATCATCCTGCTACACAGTCATCATGGAGAACACATCATCTAGACCTCACATGAGAACTAATCATCCTGCTACACAATCATCATGGAGAACACATCATCCAGACCTCACAGGAGAACTAATCATCTTGCTACACAATCGTCATGGAGAACACATCATCCAGACCTCACAAGAGAACTAATCATCCTGCTACATAATCGTCATGGAGAACACATCATCCAGACCTCACAGGAGAAATAATCATCCTGCTACACAATCGTCATGGAGAACACATCATCCAGACCTCACACGAGAACTAATCATCCTGCTACATAATCGTCATGGAGAACACATCATCCAGACCTCATAGGAGAACTAATCATCCTGCTACATAGTCGCCACGAGGTGTCACAGGGAAAGTTTTGATTCTTTTACCCTGTTCGTCATATGTCGCTCCAAGAAGTACCCTGCACCCCCCCGGAGCTCCCAAAGCTCAATACATCATACAGGACCCTCATCAGAGGGTTTTTGAACGACACCAAGTCGTTCTCGGAAAGTCAAAAATTTGACCTTTCCTAGGGGCTTTGTCAGAATGTCGGCGACCTGTTCATCTGTACCGATATGTTGGAGCCTTATAGCTCCCCGCTGCACCATATCTCGAATATAGTGGTACCTGATATCGATATGCTTGGAGCGATCATGAAATACGAGATTCTCTGACAAACGAATCCCACTCTGGTTGTCACATAGGATCACGGTGGTATCTAATGTAAATCCAAACAGCTCACTGAAGAGCTTTTGCAACCAGACTACCTCACAGGAGACCATGCTAGTAGCAATATACTCTGCCTTCTTGGTGCTCAGAGCCATCGACTTCTGCTTCCTGCTCATCCAATATATCGAAGCAGATCCCAAGGAGAAACAACACCCGGAAGTGCTCTTACGATCCTCCAAATTGCTTGCCCAATCAACATCAGTGTATCCAAGTAGTCTTACATCTCTGGCAGTGTATCTTAACCTATAAGTAATTTGCCACGAAGATATCTCAACAAATTCTTAGCACCAGTCCAATGTATGTGGTGAGGTTCAACCATATGTTGACTCAACGTGTTGACTGCGAAGCATATATCTAGACGGTAGTTCACTAAGAACATTAATGCTCCGACGAGTTGATGATACTTGGTGGCATTTCGTAAAACAAGTCCAGCAACGCTACCTCTTAACTTCTTAAATTCAAGCTCCATCGGAGTAGTAACAGGCTTGCAGTCAACCATACCGAATCTTTCCAATATCTTCACCACATATTTTCCTTAAGATAGGAAAATTTCCCCTGGCTTCTACCACACTTCAAGTCCTAGGAAATAGTGTATTAGTCCTAGGTCCTTCACTTCAAATTCAGAAGTCAACTCCCAGAGGGTCTACACCTATTAGAAAGAGGTCATCCACATACAGCGCCAGTATGAGAGGCTTGTCATCTTCAACCTTAAAGTAAAGGTTAGCATCGGCTTCACTCCTAGTGAATCCCAACTTCATCAAGTAGCTGTCGATCCTCTCATACCATGCTTGGGGTGCTTGCTTCAGCCCATAGCGAGCCGTCTTCAACCTGCATACATGAGATTTTTTATCATACATCTCAAATCCTTCGGGTTGCTCCACATAGACCTCTTCTTTGATCGAACCATGCAAGAACATGGTCTTGATATCCATCTGATGTAGGTTCCATCCTTGTGAAACTGCAAGGGCTATGATCGAGCGGATGGTGGATGCTTTTCCGTACTTCCATCTGCTGCATGCTTTATCTTGTAAAGCCATTCAGAAGTGACAATTGTCTTGTCCTGGGGTCTAGGAACTACTTCCCAAACATCATTCTTCATAATAGACTCATATTCTTCGGTCATAGCATCCTTCCATACTTGATGCTTGATGGGATTGAGAATGATGAAGGCTCATTTTGTATGATTGTGCTCGTGATGGTCAGGTATCCCTGATACTTGTTGGGTTTCTTACTTTCACGGAAGGTTCCTCGGGGTGCAGTGTGTCCTTCAGCATCATCAAGTAGCCCCCTAAGCCAAGAGGGCCTCTTGCTAGAATAGGAAGGCTAAGGTGGATCAATAAGATCCATGGGTTCTTCCACATCAGGCATTGTTTCATCATCCTTTTCTTTTGGTTCCCTGGTGTTGGCTTCTTGAGAGCTCCTCAAAGTTGGAAGATTGTCCACCTTGCTGAGAGCCATATCTTTTTCAAAGGTGACATCATGACTAATCACGACTTCCCTTTGACCGGCTACATAGATTCTATAGCCCTTAGTATTTTCACCATAGCCCACGAAGATTCCTTTCTTTCCAGATGCACCCAATTTATTCCTTTTCTCTTTCGGCACATGAAAATATACAAGGCTTCCAAAAATTCTAAAATGAGATACGTCAGGTTTCTTACCGGTGAACATTTCTTCAGGAGTCTTGGAACCAAATGCTTGATGACGGCATTGGTTTTGTACATATACGGCGGTGCTTGCAGCTTCGGCCCATAGAAACTTCAGAAGTCTTTGATCATGGAACATGGCACGGACAACTTCCACAATCGTACGGTTCTTCCTTTCCACCACACCATTCTGTTCAAGAGTATATGGTGTCGTAGTCTCCCTCTTAATGCCAGCCTCTTTACAAAAGTCATGAAACTCGTTAGATTCATATTCAGTCCCATTATTAGTCCTTAAGATCTTGATCTTCTTTTCGGTTTTCTTGATCAAGGCTTGAGATGTGTCATAAGACATGACACCTAGCGGACTTCCTCCGACATGTTATAATGAATCAACTCGAAACCCAAGAGTGAAGGCATCTTTAATATTGTTTTTCCATGCATGTACCTCGCCATCGATGAAAGCCACCTTGTAGCCTTTGTCTTCCATTGCCCAAATGGACACTAGGTTCTTTTTGAGGTCAAGTACATATAATACATCCTGTAAGTGGATTGTATTACCTTAATTCAATTTAAGAGAGACGTTGCCTACACCTTTCACTGGATATTTCATGTTATCTCCAAGGACAATTTCCAGGTTAGTTTCTTTCTCTATCAAATTATGGAGAACTTCTTTGTAACCAGTGAAGTGCCTTGAGGCACCACTATCAATAAGCCAATTTCCCAATAAGCCAATTTCCCAGTGGATTCGGAGGAGCAGAGGTAGATAGAGCAGCTGGTAGATAATATTCATCCTGTTTATTGTCAACAGTGTTAGATTCATACCAGGAATTTCTAGCCTTCTTGAATGATTGTCCTCTTCCTTGATTTCCAACACTTATTTTACCTCTACTATTAGATTTGTTATCCCTTTGATTGCCATGAGAGGGATTTTGATCATTGTCCCGGTGTGAGTCTCTTCTATCAGGGCACTCCCTTGCATAGTGATTTGCTTTATTGTAAATGTAACATCATCCTTTTCTTCCACCCTTAGGTCCAGCCTTTCTTTTTGATTTAGTCCCGCAATTATTTATTTTCTTAGCATGAGAAGAAAAGGCAGCAGGAGGACCTTTAGGCGTGGGCACTTCTTGCTCTTCTATCCTTGTTTCTTCTTGAATGCATCTCGCCATTAATTCCTCGAAAGCAGGAATTAATTATTGTTGAGAAGAGTAGTCCTGAACTCGTACCATTCGGATGGTAATCCTCCAAGAGTCGTGAGTGCCATTTCTCTATCAGTAATAATCTCTCCAATAGATAGGAGATCGTTCTTGATCTCGGTGATTCTTAAGAAGTATGCTTGCATACTCTCATCTTTGCCCTTCTTAATTTCCTTTAGCTTGTTGGAAATAATACTGAGAGGGGGGGTGAATCAGTATTATCAAGCCAAATAATTCCTTTTTAAATTCCAGATGATATACGCTACTTCAGTTAATAAAAATCGCGTATATACGCAACTCCAGATAAAGAAACCCGCGTATATAAATCAAACTTATAATTTGAATTATCTTTCAGATGTCAGTTATTAATCTGTGATTCAGATGCACATAAACAGTACCAGAAACAGTGAAACAGAGCAGAAGACAGTCACACACAAGAACACAAGATATAAGGAGGAAACCCAAAGTGGGTGAAAACCCCCTGCTGCAATTCGTCTCTATCTTCTTTTTAATTAGAAACTTCTCTTTACAATGTCTTGTACTGGAGCAGACTTTACCAGTACGCAGGCTGCAACCTGCAGAGAGCTACAACTCTCTCTCGTTTTCCAGCTTCCCTGGAAGGGAGCTCCAACCCCCTTAGTTCTTGTACTAGCTTGAGATACTAGTACGCAGGCTCCTACCTGTAGAAGGCAGCAACCTTCTCTTTGCTTTCAGGGACCTCGTTTCATTAATTTTCAGACTGGATCCATAAGTAACATCAATCAAACATCAAGAATTTCTGCATAACCCAAACTCCTTTTCACCAATCAAAAGCTGAAACAAATAAGCACTTCTCTGACCACTGAACCCAGAACACAGTAACTGTAATCAAACACACATTCTGAACCCAGAACACTGCAGCAATAAAACAGAAGCAGCTAGAACATAAATCAAGATATATACGCTACTTCACTTTTCATCAACCTGCGAGTATACGCTTCTGTACCACAACCAACCTGCGTATACGCGTCTTTCATTCACATAAAAAGCGTATATACGCACCTTCAATTCACTGAACCTGCGTACAGATCTATAAAGGATAATTTATTCTTTTAAGCATTCAGACATTAGTTAGCCCAGATTTATAGATCAAGAGTGCGCCACATATAACAGATCAAAATCATACAGAGATACCAATGTTCAAGCCTTGAGATTTAGATCCATCAATAGTCCTTATCCTTCTTGCGCTCAGGTTCCTCCTTCATTCAGATCTAGATCTGCACCATAACCCAATCACCCGTATTCCAGATCTATCACAATATCAGATATTCAAATAATTCACATAATACCTTGCCACATGATCTCCTTCCTCTTTTATAGTTTTAGGCCTTCCTCAATACCACGGTCCAAAACCATAATAAACCAATACCATCAACTCAATACTAGGGATCAACACGTCTGTCGAGATACCATGGTCCAAAACCATAGGTTCAAATTCCAAGGACTAACTGCCATGGACCAAAGGTAAGATTTCCAACATATACGCGCTTTTCTTTGCATGAAAGTGCGTGTATACGCATACGCACTTTTATAAAGTCCAACCTGCGTGTATACGCGACTTGATCTTAATGAACCTGCGTATATGAATTTTCTCTTCATTCTTGTAGTCTGAACTGAGATCTGTCATCAGAGAGAGTTGCCATCAAGGACAACACCTGTACCATAGTGTCACACCTGTGCCATAATGCCAACATAGCTTATTTCTAAGAAACAAGACTTGATTTGCATCATTAACTTTAAATAAACTCATCAGTCTATCATAGATTTCCTTGGACGTGTTCAGGTCGGAGATGTAGGCCACCAAGCACTTGTCGATAGAGTCCCAGGTGATCTTCTTTGTTTTGACTTCGCCGGTTTTCCATTTGTTCCTGGCAGCAGCGGGTGCATTTGATGGAGGCTCAACAATATTGCCTCTCACATGGTCCAACACTCCTTGATCTTCTAGGGTTAGATCAATAGACATCTTCCATCTGTGATAGTCAGCTTTCTCACGGAGCTTGTCCTCGACAGGAAAGAGTGATGAGGACCCCATAGTTTTTTTAGGATAGCCTTGCCAATCTTCACTTCGGTGATTGCTCCTGCTCTTGCTCGGGCTTTGTCTTCACCTCAGCTCTGATACCATGTTAAGTTATGGTATGTTCTATGCTTAGAGCAATTTACTTTTCTTTCTTATTACTATTCATAGATTATCACATGTGCATAAGTAAAGTGCAGATAGAACATTAAACAATCAATAGAAAACAAGCCAAGACAAGAGACACAAGATGTGGCGGCTAGCCAGGGACAAACTCCACAATGTGTGGGGAAACCCTTTGATCAAATCTTCTTTTATCTTCAATAATTCAGCAGAGAGAAATAGTACAATAAATCTGATTTATATCAGCAGTAGCAAACCCTAGATCAACCCTAAACTAGGGCAGACAATATCTTGCAAACCGACCGTCGGATTGACTTGATTCCTTCACCAAAAAATGCGGCCTTTAGAGGAGATCCAGATGGACCTACAACATAGTTCAGAAGAGGAGGTTTGATGGTTAACGCTGGTCAAACTTCGGATCTGCAGCTGCAGCCCTAAATCTGTGCCCTTCCTTCCACACGTGTGAGAGAAGAGTCTCTTTCTGTGCAGTAGGAGAAGAGCCTCTTTTCTACGCAGGAGAGAGAGAGATGTGATTAGATGAGTGAGTCCAAATGAGGAAAAGACCTCCTGTATATATACACAACTGTTGATGATTGAATAGATGCGACTATTGGGCTTCTGAGCCTACATGAGTTGTTGGTCGGCTTGATAATTATTCCATAATCAAAATAAATTCATATCTCCATGATCTGATAATCACCCCATGAGTGATCTTAGTTAAGAATTATTAATTGGAGGTATTACAGACTCGTGTTGGTGTGTGTCTAAGTTATTTAAGCAATGGATCGATCATATTGCATATACATAGACACTTGAAAAGGAAGACAGCAGAGAAATACAGTAAGCAAATATAAGAACATAAGAAATTAATAAGGATTTCACCCTATCCTCCAAGGCTACCTCTCCGGTCCAACTTTCAATGGTGGCCTTCTTTATTTGTGTCTTAAAGCAGAGATTTACAAAGAAGGAGCTCAATATGAGTCTCCTGTCGCAGAATAGCTTGGCAGGGTGGTTCTTGGATTTCCCAAGCCACTAGAGTACATGGACTCTTGGCCTTACTAACTTTCTGACCTCTCAGGTCTACAATGGAAGGGGCCCAATGAGGTGCTCGGTCTTGACAGATCCCCCTCAGGGATGGCTCAAATTTCTCAAGCCCTCTGGTGCTTGATGCTGCCTTTGATCAGCTCGGCCCTCTGTCTTCTTACTGCTTTTTGCTCTCTCTATTTGTTTTCTTTGTTCTTCCCTGTGTGTGGGTGTCCCCTTTTGCTGGTCTATGCATGGCTTTAAAGCCATTCGAGCTCATGGCTATTTGATTCCTCTTCCAACTCTGTTGGATCGCCTGCTACAGCTGCGCTTGGAGTTCCCTGTCTCGGCATCATCATCAGACTCACAGGGAGTGGCCACTTGTCCTCCTGTGAACTGCACCAGCTTGCTTCGTCGGTTCGGTTCTTCAGTTACGTCGTGGAATGAGTCATCCGCCACCTTGGCGGTTAAAGCGGACCTCAAATTCTTTTAAATTGCGGCTTAATCCCCTGTCAATTCTGGTTTTCCCATTGGGCGTGATCTCAACTATTAGATCTGGATCCCCCAGATCCAACGCCATCCGCTCATTTCGTGTAGTTGACTCTCTCCTCCGCCTACCACGCATCGGGCGCTGAGTGGAATCGCTCCATTTTCGCCAAAACTGCTTACCGCCCAGGGATGCCCCCGATCAATACCACCGATTTTTGGAGCACGGGTCCTGCCTTTGCCTTTAGCCTTTTTCCCCACGGTTTTCCCGGCTCTCATGCGATAGAGCGCTCAGGGCTTCTCCATTGTGAGGGTTTTCATCAAAAACTCCCTCCGTTTCCTGATCCGGGCCTCCCAGGGGCTAATTTCGCCTCTTGCATAGTCTCCATGGGCCTCGGTTAGCGCGCTTTGACCGAGGTCCTCGTCGTTCCACGCTGGCTGCCAACTACCACTGGTTTAGAGGTGTTTCTGATCGTTGCTCTTAATTCTTTGAAGTTTGTCCCGATCTGGTACAACCATGGTTCTTCCGATTATTCTTTATGGATCCAATTCGTATCACTCCATAAATACTTATTGGAATCAGATGATCTTTAGATCAAGCCTACACCTCTCGACGAGAGGAATCTAATAAAAATATTGTTGGCCATGAATAAGATGACCCACATGGAGTTTGGCCCTAGTTGCCAATTTTAACAGAGTCAAACATACTTATAGAGAAATTAAATTTTCTCCAAGTGGAAAGTAATAAAAAAATGTGGGTCAAAGAAAAGTCAAATTTTGTAGGTCCTCCACTCAGGCAAAAATAGATATTTTAAGAAAAAATAAGTCCTTGGACCTTGGTGGTTAAGTCAAAGTTAAATTTTTAAAAAAATTAATTCAAAAGTTTAATTTTTAGATTAATAAATGATTTTTTTAAGTGAAATTCGAAATTTTCCTCAAAATAAATATTTTCGACAGTAGAGATTAAAAGATGATCAAATTATTATCAAAGGTTTGTTTACCTTGTCACCTACACCTACCTACAATTAGTGAGAAAAGCCTTTAACCCCACAAGGTATGGTTGGTGGCAAGGAACCTAGAGAAGGGGTTGTCACATTAATCTTGACTCTCTCTCTTTAAGCTATCTCCTAGGTTAGCTAAGGGGGGTGGTCCCTAAAGGAAAATTAAGTTAAAGATGTGAGTTTCTAGGAGAGTGTTATAGTGTTATGGATTACTCTTAGAGATTTATAAGCAAATGTGATATGAGCAATATGACATCAAATAATTATGACAACCATCAATACATAAGATGAACATTCAACTAGTGCCTTCAAATAATATTGCTCTAAAATGAAACTATATTTGCTTAAAGTAAATGAAATGCTTCCAAAATAGAAAGCAAGAATAACCCTGAAAAGTGAAACAAAAGAGTGTTAGCACAAGATATTGCAAGATACAAAAAATGCTTTTGAGATAAACAAATCTATGAATCAAAGCATGTGAAACTATCTTGCCATAGTTCAAACAATTAGTAATCTACTTTGGAAAGAAAAACTTAAATGCTAAACCAAGCTAACAATATGAAATTAGATTTGCAACATGAAAATGAACTTTATATATATATATATATAGATAGATAGATAGATAGATATCATCCACAAGCATAATGACCATCAAGATGACACATGCAAATGAAATTGTAAAGGGGTAAAAAAATTTTCAAGTACAAAGAAATATTTGTTGCAAAATTCAAAGAAATACAATACTTGCCTTTAAAATGCTTCTTGAAATAGAATTTGCATATGAAAACTCAAACTATCAAGATAGAAAAAAAAATTGAATACTTTGCATGTAAAGTAAATGTGATGAAATAATGCTCTTGGTTAATTTTATTAGTTAGCTCTAAAACAAGATTTCAATTTGAACTCTTGATCTTCAGATCTCACCTTCGCCCAAAGCTTTGGGTCGCACAGTGAAGAGTCTATAGAGGTAGAGTGTCCCTAAAATGTTTATTCAAAAACCTAAGTTGGAAGTCAATTTTAGTGAGGCTTGGGGCCTTTTATGCTAATATGCCTAAATGAGATGCAAGTTGTGTTAATTTCCCAATAAAATGCTAATTGCAATGCTTCAAGATAGTGCTCATCATAAAATTGCAATAATGAATTAAATTTGAGAAAATAAAATGGAAATTAGCTTTGCATGTGTTTCACCAATTGACAGAAAGTAGGCAAGCTAAATGAAATGAGACACATAAATTGCTTAAGATAAAATTGCTCCAAGTGAAGTGTAATGCTTCAATAAAACATGTAGCATAAGTTGACAAAATAATGAAGCATCTATGAAACCATTAAACAAGTTAAGTGCAAATAGATCAAAGCTTGCCAACAAAAATAAAGTGCTTACACATAAATGAGATTGTTCAAGATTGCAAATTTTGAAACTTAGATATCAAAATTAGCAAAATGAAATGTGAAGTGAGGTTATGTTAACTTAAGCATGCAAATGAGATTAAGTGTGAAAAAACTAGAAAAATGAGAAGCAAAATCAATCCACCCACAAAGGTCCTCCCTCTAAATGAGGAAGGGGGATGCCATGGGACAAATCCCAAGCTCCCACAAGCAAAAATTTTGATCTTTTATTAATGGTTACAATGAGTAGAAAAACCTCTAAGAGGGCTGCCCAAAGATGAAGGAGAACTTTACAAAGTAAGAGCTTAGCAAAGCTAGAGTCTCCTAAACAATGCCAACCAAATGGCAAATGGAAAACTCTCAAAGTCCAAAATCTACAAGCCCCAAAAGGCCCACGGCCTAGCCAATTTGCAGTTGTCCTCTAAGGCTCACGACATCCTTGAATTTGATCTTCAAGTGTGTTGGAGGTCCTGCAAAAAATGGTTAGAAGTTTTCCAATATTTCTCTTCAACACTCTTGTTGGCCAAAGCTCCAACTGTGGGATGCAATACAAAACAAAATGTTAGTGTAAAAAGAGAGCAAAGTAAACAAAAATAAATTACAAATTAATATACAAGACACTAAATCAAGTAATGGGAGTGACCCCCCATACTTGTTTAGCTTAGGAAATGCTCTTGAATAGCTTATATAACCTTGAAAGCTCTAAAATCAAAGAAATATGAAATTTAGATGATCAAGTAGATAATGAGTAAGAGAAACTCCCCTCTTGCTCTTCTTTAGATGAAAGACTTGGAGTGGAAAATCGATGAGTCTTGAGTCACTTTGAATCTAGGAGTGAGTTGATCTAATTGAGATTTCTCCCACGCCCAGATGGATTCCTGCACACAAATTCAAATAGATTTTTCCCTACACACTTGAAACAAGTATTAGTTTGCAAATGGATTAGAGCAACATAATGAATAAGATAGACCAAATATTCCTCCAAAAATAAATTGGCAAGCTCATTCCTAGAATGCTACTCTAAATCAAGGATATGTGCAAGATAACTTGCACATATCAATCCAAAATATATGGCAAATATAAACTAACAACATTCAATTATGCAAGAAAACTAAAGCATAATAACAAGATCATGGAAGGATATCACCTCAAAACGCCAAAAGAACACCACCAAAATTACCTCAAAGTCTTTGATTATATTAGCAAGTTGCAAGTACAAAATGGCAGAGTTTCCTCATGCCCAATGCTCATAACATGATTCAAAATGAGAGCCAATGGCTCATTTAAATAGGAAAGTGGGAGAAAATCCCAATGACCAATCCATCTAACAAGTGGCAAATAATTGTCAATCCCAATGACATCAAACCCTCCAAGTGGTAAGATGAATGTTGTAGTTGAATGATATCCCAAAAATCACAAGTTCCCTTGTTTGTCGGTGTATTCTTCTATACATGGCAGCATATGAGTTCACTGTAGTAGCTCCATTGCCAAATCTACCAAGTGTGGCATTTGAGTGGGTAAGAGGAGGCAACTATGTGAAAATCCAGAAATTCCAAATCCTACTGCAACAACTGATAATATTTCTTCTATTTGGTAATTTACTGAAACAAGTTATTTGCAGTTGTCTACGGCAATTTGCAAATATCAAAATACAAACGCTGTAGTATTCACAAATTAATTAATGCGGAAAATAAATGTGACGAAAATACTAGCACAACAATAACACATTAATGTTAGGGTGGTCACGAGATGAGGGGTGGAGGTATGAGGAAGGCACAGGGTTCGACCCTGAAACCCTAGGCTTCGGGCCTGGGTGACACTGACAGGCTACCCTACGACGAGCAGGTACGGGCAGGACTGATGGCAGACCCTCCGTGGGTTTGCGGTTTCGAGGTTACCTAGCTGTTGACAGATGGGCGGTCTCCCCTTTTTGGTCTCTACGGTTAGGTTCTCGGGGGCATAGCGCTGGCGGTTTTGGTGTTGACAGCATTACCCTGAGTTTTTACTTCTGAAATTTTGTCCCGAGACGGTTTTGAACAGGTTTTTACCCTAAACAAGCCGGTGCTTTACCCCCAGGCGTTTCAAGGAGCGAGCTTTGTGGTAACGGGTTTCTGTGAGGTGTCAGGTTTTAACGCGGTTTAGCGAACATGGTTTACCACAGCGAGGCGGTGGAATTAGACCCAGCCCCTGAAGACATACTCTCGGTCTGGGGAAAGGAGGTCACTGATCAAAACCTGGACAAGTTTTTCGGTCGAGAGGGCATTTCCGCACCCGACAAATTTCCAGCAGGAGGTCCTTGGAGAAGTAAACTGCCTAGGGTTTCGTTGGAGGAGAGTTTAGTCCCGGCCGGGGAGCTTGGCAATACTGGTGGTCGCTTAGAAGCTTCAGGAGCGCGACAGGAGGTCTGCACACAGAAAGAAAAAGGTTTACTAGATGGTAAGGTTCTTTCTCCTTCAAAGATTTTCAGTCCGTCGGGTGGGTTAGAAGACATTATAAACTTTAATTCCAGACAGGGGTTATGGAGGACTATAGGGGGC
This sequence comes from Pinus tabuliformis, assembly GCA_031772625.1. Lineage (NCBI taxonomy): Eukaryota > Viridiplantae > Streptophyta > Pinopsida > Pinales > Pinaceae > Pinus > Pinus tabuliformis. The sequence continues at coordinate 179,872,306 of CM062808.1, forward strand.
TTTCAAGGATCAGATAGAGAAGTCAGGGATAGAAGCGGCTCCTTGACGGTTAATCGACCCTTTTCATCAGCTGTATTGCCTTCAGGCGGCCCGATTACTAAGGGGGTCTTTCCCGATCTTGACAAGGTTTCTATTCAGGGGAAGAATGACAAAAACCCTGTCACTGGAAGGTCGGAAGAGAAGGGGGATCAGGCTAATGGCAAGGAAGGAACTGCAGCAGGAGGTCCGAGCCTTTTTCCCCCAGGAAAGGAAGGTAACCCTCTTGCGGGTAATGTGCATGGAGCACTAAGGGCACCAGACACTTCAGGCATTGACAGTGAGGCGGATCTGGAACGAGGAAGGGTCGGGGAAAAGCGTAAGAAGGCAAAATCCCTAAAATCGAGAAGGTTAGCCGGGAACTTGTTACTGGGAATGGATGTTCAAGTAGAGGACGCATTGGATGTGGCAGAATGTACGCTTGTGGGCCGTGTAAGGGGGCGTTCGGTCTCTGGCAAGTCTCTTCAGCAATGGGCGGAGCGTCTATGGATGGAGACTCCGGCAAAGTCTTTCAAAACGGCCACTCTGGTAAAAGGGTGGTTCATGATCAGGTTTGATAGCAAAGAAGCCATGGAGTGGGTTGAAGGAAGGAATTGGGCTTTTGGGAAACGCCCAGTATTTTTCAAAAGGTGGTCACCACTCTTCGACGCGTCCAAGGAAAAAGTGGAGGAATTCCCCGTCTGGGTAAGGGCACCTGGTCTTCCACCGTTCCTCTGGGTGGAGTCTGTTTTCTCTTCAATTGGGAATTCGCTGGGTACGTTTTTGGAAGCGGATATGTCCTTTCTAGACACTCATGAAAGGGCAGTGGCAAGGATATTGGTGCGTCTGAATCCAAGTGAAGGGCTTGTGGACTCGATAAACCTGCAATATAGAGAGTATGTCTTTGAACAGTTGTTGGATTATGAATTACTACCTTTTAGGTGCCACAGATGCCATGAGCTCGGACATCTGGCGAGGGATTGTCCTATGGGGCGGCGCAGAAGGAGGGTCCAAAAACCTGTCGAGCAGAGGGAGAGGAGCATGGGTGATGATATAAATATGGCGAGGAAGAATAGCTCAGAGGACAAGCCCATGGAAGGGGTTCAATCTCAGGAGGATGAAGCTCTGGCCCAGACTGAAGGAGTCCCGATCCAAGCGGCCGAGAATCTGAGCGGAGTCGAAAAGCCCCCTGGCGGAATTACTGAGGCCGTTGCAAATGATCCATCCGGTAAGCAATCAATCCCACCAAACTCTGTCTATTTTCCTGAGTCAAATATTGTCCCCTCTTCTATGGAGTCCCCTCTGACTTCAAACTGCAAAGATATATGTACAAACATTGAACAATTAACTGCTGATATTCCTTCCATTGATCTGAATAGTGAAGTCGTTTCTTTAGTTAACCCGGTCTCAGGCGGCTCCACCCCTGCCCGCACTTATAACCTTAGATCTCTCAGCAAAAAGTCTGACCCTTCTCCTGATTTGGGGGATCCTGTGGGTGGATTGGGTCCTTCATCGTCTAGACCCTCTCAGAAAAAGGGTAGAGGGAGAAAGTCAGATCTGTCAAAAGCACAAGTTAAAGCTAAACTGGATGTGGCTGACGGCAAACAAAGGTTGATTTCTGGGGCGCTTAGAGCAGCAAAACCCCCTGAGGCGGTTATAAAATGATCTGTTTATCATGGAACTGCAGGGGTTTAACCAGTAAACCCAAAAAACTGGCTTTGAAGGAATTAATCTCTCGCTATAACCCGGATCTGGTTTTTCTACAAGAAACCCTGGGAAGGGGTGTAGATATTGAACCTGTCCTAAACTCTCTCCTCCCGGGATGGACCTTTGTAGCCCTTGATGCAGTAGGTCATTCGGGGGGTCTCGCCATCGGTTGCAGGGATGGCAGACTGAAAATTTTGAGTTTTTGGGGTATGCACAATGTGATGGGTATGGAGGTTATCTACCCAGATTTCGATTTCTCCTTCCTGATAGTAAATGTTTACGGGCCATGTCAGGCAAGGGTTGCTTTCTGGAACGCTTTCATGTCTAAAGATTTCTTAAAAGGAAAAAATCTGATAATCGGAGGTGACTTAAACTTCTCCTTAGGGAATGCGGAGGCTTGGGGACCTTCGGCCAGAATTGACCCTCTATCAGATTATTTTGCTCAACTTCTCCTATCCCACAAGCTGATAGATGTAAATTATATAAAGGCAAAGCCCACCTGGCGGAATAGGAGAACTGGGGAAGAGAGGATAGCAAAACGGCTTGACCGCTTCCTAATAAATGACTTGATGGCGTCCAATGTCCCGATGTTCAGGCAATGGGTGGGTGAAGGGGGAAATTCTGATCACTTCCCCATCCTCTTAGAACTCTCCAAGCCTCCCCCAAAACCTGCAGCTCCCTTCAAATTCAATGCTTCATGGCTGCAAGAAGAGTCTTTTAATCTGCTGTTCAGGAATACTTGGAGACATACGGGTAGAGACTTTTCTGGAAACAAAGGAGCTCTCTTTATGGAAAATCTTAAAAGACTAAAGAAAGCAACTGTAGAGTGGGCATCTGAAAGAAGGAAAACACAAAATGAGGCCTTGATTAAAATTGATGATGAACTCCGAGCACTAGAAGATCCTGAGGCGGACGCTTATGCTTCTCAGGAGTCAAAAGAAAGGATTGTGGCCCTTGAGAAAACGCGAGCTAAGATCCTACTAGACAAAGAGGAAGAATGGAGATTAAAGAGTAGGGCAATTTGGTTGAAAGCAGGGGATGAGAATACAAAATTTTTCCACAATTATGCAAAAGGCCGGAAAAATGCAAATACAATCTGGAAGCTAAAGGACCAAGAGGGCAGAGAGGTCTCGTCTTTTGAGGCTTTGTCAAACTTAGGGAAGAATCATTTTAAATCTTTGTTCTCAGACCCAGGAGGGGTTTCTTTAGCCGAAATTATCAGAACAGCTCAAGCTTTCCCTCGTTTTGTGGAGGGGGACGAGGCTGAAGACCTTTTTAGAGAGGTGACAAAAGAGGAAGTAGAAAGTATTGTTAAATCAATGGCAAAAGACAAAAGTCCGGGGCCGGATGGATGGACTGTTGAACTCTTCACTCATTTCTTCGAGCTGATTGGGGAAGAATTAACGGAAGTGGTGGAGGAATCAAGGAGAAAAGGCGAGGTTTATCCCCCTTTCAATGCTACCTTCATTGCTCTTATACCTAAAAAGGAGGATCCGGAAACTTTCGAGGATTTTAGGCCGATCTCACTGTGCAATTGCATTTACAAAATCATTGCAAAAACCATTGCGGTTCGCCTGAAACCGGTCCTATCAAACTGCATTTCTCCGGAACAATTCGGTTTTTTAGACGGTCGCCAAATCCATGAAGCTATAGGGGTGGCTCAGGAGACCATTCATAGCATCAGGGTCTCAAAAGCAAAAGGGGCCGTGCTAAAAATTGACCTGTCCAAAGCTTACGACAGAATCAGCTGGAATTATCTAAGGATGCTGCTGACCCACCTGGGTTTCAAGGTGGATTTCATAAGCTGGATCATGGGATGTATCTCAAATGCAAGTTTTGCAGTATTAATAAACGGGGCTGCATCCCATTTCTTCAGAGGACAAAGGGGTTTGAGGCAAGGGTGTCCCCTTTCCCCTCTGCTTTTTCTTCTAGCTGCTGAAGGCCTCAGCAGATTGATATCAAATGCCAAAAGATCAGGTTTGGTAAAAGGTTTGGAAGTAGCTGTAAATTTGTTTATTACCCATCTCCTATTTGTAGATGATATTTTATTATTTACAAATGGAAGCTTAAATGAAATTAGAGAGCTTAAAAGTATTCTTGACTTGTTCTTGAAAGCAACAGGCCTTCAAATAAACTCTAGAAAATCCCAGCTTATTCTGGAGGGTTTCAACAGACAGGAGGAACTCCTGATTTTATCATACTTACCTTTTGAGGCCTGTAAAATGGAGAATCCTTTCAAATATCTTGGTTTTTGGTTAAAACCTCAATTGTACAGAAAGCAGGACTGGAACTGGCTGGTGGCAAAAATTGAACAAAGAATATCCCATTGGAGTTTCAAGTGGCTATCTCGAGCAGGCAGGTTGACTCTGGTGAATTCAGTCCTCCAGGCCATGCCTGTGTTCTGGGCAGCTCTGACATGGATCCCAAAAGGCATTCTTCACAAGATTAAACAACTATGCAGCAGATTCCTTTGGTCAGGGTCAAAGGAGGACTCAGTGCTTCCTTGGGTGTCATGGGACAAAATTGCAAGGCCAAAAGACTGGGGCGGCTGGGGCATTAAAAATCTCATTGACTTCAGCTCCTCCTTAGCAGCGAAATTCGAATGGCGTTTAATCACTGCTGAGAACCTATGGACCAGAGTAGTAAAGAGGAAATATATAGATCCCATGCCCCTAGAAGATTGGATAAGGAACACAAACAAGAAAGGAAGGAATTTCTCTGTGATATGGAAAGCCACAGTAGAAGCATTCAAGGTAATCGAACAGGGTCTGGCTTGGCAGGTAGGAAACGGTGAAAATGTAAGGATTGGAAGAGACCCTTGGGTGGGATGCAACGAATCTTTCGCTCTTTCTCCTGAACTGAATGCCCATCTGGATTCGAAGGGGATTCTTGGCTTAAATCAGATTGCTAATATGGGTCAGTCAACCATTTGGGGCCAAGCATGGAAATCAGAAGAAGAGTTAGGAATCGACCCTAAGTGGAGGAATGAGTGGCGGAGTTTTCTTCAGGAGCTAAAGAGATCAAATGTCAGAATTCAGGACAGACCGGATCAATTGGTGTGGGCTCATGCTGAAAATGGAGCCTACTCCCCAAAGGCGGGGTATGCTTTCTTGATGAAGAAGAAAGGGTGGGTTAATCCAAAATGGTGGGCAAAACCTCTACTAAAATTGAAGTGCCCCAAGAAAGTAAGATTATTTTTCTGGTGTGTTTTAAGAAAGAAAATCCCTACCTGGGACATCCTTCAATCCAGATTCAAACAGGGCCCAGGTAGGTGCCCCCTATGCTTCTTAGACTCTGAATCCATTTTCCACTTGTTCATTGCTTGTCCTTTTGCAAGGAAAGTTTGGGAAGAAATGCAAAAGCTTTTGGGGAGAAATGTTCGTTGGGAAGGGATTCTTTTCTCGCTGCTTGGGAATATTGGTGGAACCATTACTCAGAAAGGAACCTTAGGAATCTTCCCCCCATCCTTTGTTGGGGTATCTGGATAGCTAGAAACAGAAGCATTTTCAGAGATCATCTCACTCCAGCGGAGGTGATTGCAATACAAAGTTCAACCATTCTTTCTAGTATCCCGGAGTCTGAAGAACCACGAAACTCAATCCCTAAAAAGGAAGAACGGATCAGGGAAGGAATTCCGTGGGCCTATTTTGATGGGGCAGCACAAAACAATATTGCGGGTGCTGGAATCGCCATACATATAAACCCCTCTCACTCTCTCAAAGCCGCTGTGGGATTGGGTCCCGGCACCAACAATTTTGCTGAACTTCTTGCCCTTAAACTTCTTCTTTGCTGGCTCATAAACAGAAATATCTTCACTATTCAGATCTTTGGTGATTCTCTGAATGTAATTAACTGGGTCATTGGGAAATACAGATGTCAAAATTATATGTTGAGACCGCTTCTGGAAGAGATTCAAAACTTAAAATTACATTTTAATATTTTCTCCATTGAACATATCTACAGGAACAGGAACGAAGAGGCAGATAGGCTTTCTAAAGAGGGTTTGCAGCTCGTTGTGGACTCGTGGAGGATAACTGAACAGATGAACGAACAGATCCGTGTGTCGGATCTCCCTCCCCACACTTAATTTTTGCTGTTACAGGATGTATAGATAGTCTTTCTACAGCTCTTCTATTCTGTTTCGGTCAAAGAAAAACTCTGCTGGTTACTATTTTCTTGTTTCATCGGGCTTGCTTTAGAAAACTTTTCTATGAAAAACAGATCCGTGGGTTGTTTTCCTGCTGTAAAAGGAGGCCCACGTTATTTTTTGTCATGTATAAAATCTTTTGACAGAGTTGTCCATAGGAGACAACGATCAAGTGCTGAAAGTAAGCGGAAAAAACTGCTTATGGTTTATTTTATGCTTGGATCTTGGTGATTCAAAGGGGAGTATGTCTCTCTCCTTGAGGATTGATGGTGGTCTCAAGACCACAGAAGCTGCTGGAATGTTAACTCATGTGCTTGTAACTTTTTTATTTCTTATAAAAAGGTTCGTTTTTTCCTCGGAAAAAAAAAACAATAACACATTAACACAGTTATTACAGTCCAGAAAACACAATTTTGGTGCCATATTAGGGTGATGATAATTCGTTGATATCATAGTCATGGTGAATATCTCAATATGCTCGGCTAGAAGATAATTCCAGTGAATTCGCAGTTCATTGATAATGCTATTATTTTTCGGTACCATCTTAGTGCACCACAAAAGGAATCAGTGTTATCAGGGACTCGTTGCCATCATAGAAGTAAGGTCTCGATAATATGACATCCAGCCTCCAGGAGGTCTCACAGTATAGGAGTTCTTGGTGTTAAGACAGTGATAAGATCTCGGTGCTGACAATGTCTCAATGCTAAGAAGGTCGAAGTGAAAGAGGAGTCAAGAAGAAGTTTGACTGTCAAGAGAACTTGTGTCTTGGTCTGGGAGTGGAAAATAGGTCAAGGGTCTTGGTCTTAGTATTTGTCAATTAGAATCTCTATAAGAAGATTTTTTGTGCGGGTTTTCCTCTCAAAGAGTGAGAGGTTTTGGCCTTGGAATATAGCCTACATCCCGTGTCTCTTGTCTATTTATGTTCATGCATTAGTAGTTGTTTGATGAAGAAGAACAATAATAACTTAAACAAAAGAAGATCCTAAATTAATGAAGTAAAAATCATTCACAAGTAGTTACTAATTGAATAGAAATCACCTAACTAATGATGCCCTAGATTTCTCAACATGGTATCGGAGCTAACGTGACAAAGTCAAGAAAAGGTCATCTAATCAAAGAGACTCTCAAGGATCAAGTTTCAAGAAACCTGTCAAAGTGAAGTCAAGATCTACATCAAAGTATCAAACCCTAGATCGAAGAAGAAGTCTACACCAACAAAACTTTTGGATCCTCTAGTCATCATCAAAAGACCACAAAGACCCTCATCAAGTTGAAGAGATCTACAAAGCAAGGTAGCCCAAAGTATAGACATCTAAGAGAAACACTTCAAGGACAAATATCACATCATCTTGGAGAAAGTCGAAACCCTAGAAGCATTTCTGGGATCTGCACTCATTCACCACCGAAGAAGTCGAAGTATCTTGAAGGCTAGTTATCCAAAGAAGGCTAAATGCATTGTCATCATCTTCAAAAGGCTATAAGGCAAGTTCCCTCTCATTGAAGCAAGGACCCATCCCTTATCCTTAAAGAAGATCATCCGAGGAAGCATCAAGACATCCTCATCAATCACCATCAACAAAGGGATCAAGTTGAAGATTTTATCTTCACTTGACAAGTAAGTACCTTTTCTTCTATAATCTAATCTAGTAAAATGACTTCATTTTGCAAGGAGATCTATAAGTTGGTTGGGTCATCAAACTTCCTTGCATGGAAAAAGAAGGATAGAAATAGTCCTCGAAGAAAATGAAGTCATTGATCATATCAATGGAAAAGTCTCCAAACCATCTGAAGGTCAAGTACCATCTGAATACATGGAAAAGGATCTAAGGGCTCAAGAGATTCTTATGGAGTCCATCAAAGATTCTCTCATATAGCAAGATTGGAGACATCAAAAGAGATATATGATAAGTCTATTCTCTGAAGATACGATAAAGAAGGTCATATCACTTAGATCTGATCTACACAAATTGAAGGTATCAAAGGATAAAGGGTTATCTTCATAAGATCTCAACTATAAGATCTGGGAGAGATGATTTCGAATAAGGAAATGATCTCTTTTGTTCTAAATGCATTAACTAATGAACAAGGTAACAAATGCCTATGAGGATAAGAAAGCTATTCCATTCAACAACTTGTGGTTTCTATGCAAGATAGAAGAAGACAGGTTGAAGGCAAAAGGTGTTCAAACATTTGTCAGAAGGAAGGGAAAGTTCGAAAAATTTGGTCCTCGGAAAGGAAAGAAGAACATAGCTAAGCATTACAGGAAAGATTGTCCTAAGCTCATGAAGGGAAATAACAAGAAAGATAGAGAAGAAGTCCATTTCACTGAAGAAGTGGAGGAAGTTGAAAAGAAGGAAGTCCAAGGAAGAGGAAAAGCATTAGAAGTAAGAGCTCATGACATCACCATAGGAAACATGAAGGATGTTTGGAACAAAATCTATGACAGTCAACTATGAAGGATATAGCTCTTGGTGACCTCATTAAAAGCTCAAGTGACACTTATGGGAAAAAGGAAGAAGTCATCTAGGACAAGTCTCATCATACATCAGTCAAAAGGAAACATCTGCTAGATAGGGATATGCAAGATCCTCAAGATTCTCTGATGGAATCCTCATCAAAAGGTTCACCAATCTAGAGAGGAAGCAAGTGTTTCATCAGGAAATCCGACTTGTGGATTTCATAGGATGATGTTATGATGACATAAGAGATGAAGCAGATCAAGGGATTGAAGCTCTTTTCAATCAAGGAAGATGCTGAAAGAAGCCTAAATGACCTAAAGGTAAATGAGGTATGTATGCTTGTATTCAATATTATAAAGTCATGTCGTATGGTTGTAGGTAACATGGATCACTGCTCTATCTTGAGAAGCATGATCAAAGGAAAGGGATCTCTGTTAGGATATTCCGACACATAGGATATAGTTAAGTTCAACTTGGTCTAGTATAGAGTTAGGTTAGAGTTAGGTAAAGTGTGTTTCTTTACCGTTGTACATTTTGTAACTTACAATCCGACGGTCACGATATGTAGTGATCCGATGGTTCACTCTCACCTCGGTATTACCGACACTTGATCCGTGGCTTGACACCCAATTGGTCCATGAGTTCTATTTAAAGCGCATGGAGGGTCATTGTTCGGGTAATCCGTGCATGAGAGAAGCTTATGTAAATTTTCATTCTTTGATTAATAAATTGTCTGTACCCACGTTGGGACAGGCCATGGACTGTTTCCCTCCTTGCACTCTGAGGGTTTTAACCACGTCAAAAATATTGGTGTATTGATTTGAGATCTGGTTGTGAGCGGTGTCCTCTTGGTATTCTTTCTGAGGAACTTACCCTGTAAATTCCTACATGGTATCAGAGCTATTTGAGGGCCGCGTCCGTTGGTGATCCAAATCTGAAGCCGGTAGAACTGCATGCGGCTGTCGTTTCCTAGATCTGCTGTTTCTGACTGCTTTCGGGCCGAGAGGACTGCTCTGTTGCATTCGGAGCATCTGTTTCAGTGAGGAACCCCTTTCGTTTCACGCGAAAAGGTTTCCGGTAGCCCTAGCTGCGTCATTTTTCAGATCGGGAGGTATACAGTGTTTTTTTTGCAGTTTACTGTCATTTTCTCTCTGCTTATTTCGGTTTCGGTTTATTTAGCCTTTTTTTTCCCGGATCTATACCTTTCATTTCTGCGTATGCTCTTTGCCCTGCGACTCTGTGCGATCTGGGCAAATCAGAAACAGAAAGAAAGGATTTTTCTCATGCGTATGCTCTTTTCCCTGCACCTTAGTGTGATCTCGGAAAATCAGAAACATTGAGGAAAATATTTAGTTTTTCGGCTAAAAGCTAACTTTGAGATTTTTTTTTAAATTTCTAGTTTTTTGGCTAAAGCTAACTTCGAGCCGTAAGGTTCGTTTTTCTTTGGATATTCGTGTTGGGTTTTGTGTTTTGTGTTTTGTAGGGGAAAAGAGTCTTCCCAAGGCAAGCACGCAAATCGAGGCCCCCCCCCTCTCTCTCTCTCTCTCTCTCTCTCAAATATTTTGTATAGATCAATTGGTTCAAAGACCTTTTAAGAGAGTAGAGGTCTTGGGTTCAAGTCTCCATTTTGTGGGGGCGGATTTTTTCATTCCCGCACATTCGCGCACTTTGCCGGCAACGTCAACAATTTTTTTTAAAAAAGCCATAACTTCTTCATCCGGAAGCCTTTTTCAGAGCCGTTTTTTTTAAAACCGCCTATTTTTTCGAGATCTATCCATTGGACCACTTACTTTCAGCATCTTCAGCCTCAGTTGTTTTTCAAAAATGGAAAGTCCATGCCAAGTCATTCTTGACAGCACTAACTACTTCCAATGGGTAGCCTACATGGGAGATTTACTTAGAAGTAAAGGTCTCTTCAGAATAGCCACAGACCAAGAGAAGAAACCCAAAGATGAAGACAAGGCCGAAAAATGGGAAAATCGACAAGATCAAGCACGTGGCTTGATAGGAATGTCTGTTTCTCCTGATCTTAGATTCCACATTGCAGAAATTGAAACTCCTCATGAAGCATTAGAAAAACTTGCTAAAGTTTTTGGGATTAAAAATGAAATTAGATCCCATCAACTTGAAAATGAGCTGCTTACTTTGGATCCTAATAATTTTTCTTGCATTGAAGATTTCTTGTCAAAATTCAAGAACCTTAGATATCTCTTGGAAGGTGTTAAAGTTAAGAAAGATGATGGTAACCTTATTTATTCCATCCTCACTAAGTTAGGACCAGCCTACTCTGTATTTGTTTCCACTTTCCATTCTACCAGGGAAGCTTTCATTTGTCAAGGCAAAGACTACAAGCCCCCTTCCTTTGACTCCTTTTGTGATTCCTTAATAAGAGAACAAGAAAAACTCTTACACCTTGGTCTTCTTAATCTTGGAAACTCTTCCACAAAAGCGTTAGCCGCCCAGCAGTATCCAAATTCAAAGAATCCTAAGAAGTCTTATCCTCAAAGGAATGGTCCTAAACCAACTCAGCCTCAAGATGAAAGATCATTTCAGCAATATGATAAGCCCAATAAAAACAAATGGAAGAAGACTGATAGACATTGTAACTTTTGTAATCGAGATGGCCACTTAGAATCTAAATGCTTTAAGAAGATGGAAGCCTTGGAAGCCGCAATGAAGAAACATAACATCCATCTGGAGCCTACTTCAACTTCAACTTCCGGAACGGCATTTTCTGCATGTCATCGTCAATCATCTCAGTCTGGTTATGCATTAAATGTATCTTCTTCTTCTTCTCATTCTCATGAGTGGCTCATTGATTCTGGAGCCTCTTGTCACATGGCCAAAAACCAAGCCATGTTTTCTTCTTTAAATGATTGTAACACCAAAAATATATATGTTGGTGATGATAGATCTCTTAATGTTGTAGGGACTGGAACTGTTCATCTAGACAATGGTCAGTTCAATGATGTATTATGTGTTCCAAACTTATCCTGCAACCTTCTATCTGTCTATCAGATAACTCATTCAGGTGAAGGTAAAATCGTTGAATTTTCACCTCATGATGTTGTAATCAAGGATCTAAAAGATCCTAAACAGATTCTAGCTACTGGTCTTGCTGATGATTCCAAAAGGTTGTATAAGTTTCACAACTTTGGGTCATCCCATCTTCCCTCAGTATTTGTTGCTCATAATGATGAAGTGAGCAAACTTTGGCATGAGCGGTATGGTCACTTAAACTATCGCTCCCTTCAGCATCTATGTAAAGAAAACATGGTGACAGGTCTTCCTATGGTATCTTGCAAAGATGGTGTTTGTTCCGGATGTGTACTCGGAAAACATCATCGGGACAGTTTTGACAAACGTGCCTCTTGGCACGCCTCAGCCCCTTTACAGCTTGTGCACAGTGATTTATGTGGTCCTCTTCCTGTTGCTTCATTCTCTGGCTGCAAGTACTTCTTAACTTTCATTGATGATTTCTCTAGACGCACTTGGGTATACTTCTTAAAACTCAAGAGCGAAGTATTTACCACCTTTTTGGCCTTCAAAGCATTCGTTGAAAAACAATCTGGACATCAAATTCTTAAGCTAAGAACTGATAATGGTGGAGAATATGTTAAAAATGCATTCATCACCTTTTGCACCGAAAATGGAATTCAAATGCAACATACTGTTCCATACACTCCACAACAAAATGGTGTAGCTGAAAGGAAAAATCGCACTTTAAAGGAAATGGCTAATTGTATGCTGCAATCTAAAGGACTCAGTCTTAGTTTTTGGGCCGAAGCAATTAATTGTGCAAATTATATAATCAATCGCACTCCTACTAAGGTTCTAGAGAATATCACTCCAGAAGAAGCTTGGAGTTCCATTAAACCAGATGTAAGTCACTTTCGTGTGTTTGGAAGTGAAGCATGGGCCCATATTCCAGATGAAAAGCATAAAGCCTTAGAACCTAAGAGTGAGAAATGTACTTTTGTTGGATATTCTGAAGATGTAAAAGGCTATAGACTTATTCCATTTAAGTCCAAAAATGTTATCATTAGAAGAGATGTAAAATTTGATGAAAATAAATCGGCCTGCGAGCCTAGTCCGGCGGATGTGCCACCTCTTCCCATCTCTTCTATCTTTGAGAACATTTCTTCTTCTGATGATGAAAGCGAGGATGATAATCCTTCCCCACCTTCTCAGGATCCTCAACTTCCAAGATGGGTCCGTGCTACTCGGGATGCAGCAGGTGATCTTGCCGGTGATCCTACAGATCAGCGACGTACACGTTCTCAGTTTGAAAGAGCCTCTTCTTTACTGGCTCAAGCTCCAGTGAATCATGATCCTGACACTTTTGCAGAAGCTTCAGGCCATCCACATTGGGAAACAGCTATGAATGAAGAATATCATTCATTGATGACAAATGATACATGGGATCTTGTTCCTCTACCAAAGGGACGCAAACTTGTTAGATGCAAATGGGTTTACAGAACCAAGTATGGACCAGATGGGAAAGTTGACAAACATAAAGCTCGTCTAGTTGCTAAGGGCTTTTCACAGGTTGAAGGCATTGACTACACTGAAACCTTCTCTCCAGTTGCCAAAATGAACTCTATCCGCCTTGTTCTTTCCCTTGCTGCCTCTTTAAAATGGGAAGTACATCAAATGGATGTTAAATCTGCCTTCTTGCATGGGGACTTGCAGGAAGAAATCTATATGGAACAACCCATTGGCTTCATACAAACAGACTCCAGCCTCGTTTGTCGCCTTAAGAAATCCCTTTATGGCCTCAAGCAAGCTCCTCGAGCTTGGTATGCCAAAATGGATAGCTTTCTTTTAGAATCTGGCTTTTCTAGGTGTCATTCTGACAATACTGTCTACACCAAGAAAGTGGGCAACTCTCTCATCATCCTTGTTCTTTATGTTGATGATCTTATTCTTACTGGTAGTGATCCCAACCTTATAAACCATGTGAAGTCCAGCCTTAAAAAGAAATTTGAAATGACAGACTTAGGACACTTACACTATTTTCTCGGTCTTCAAGTCTTGCAATCCCAAGAGGGTATTTTCCTTTCCCAGTCCAAGTATGCTTGTGATATTCTTCGTCATTTTCACATGGAAGACTGTAAGCCAGCCCCTTCTCCCTTTCAGTCTGGAGTCAAACTTTCAGTCTCTTGTACTTCTCCTGAAGTTGATGCTACCTTATACCGTCAACTTGTCGGAAAACTCTTGTATTTAACCCATACTCGTCCTGATCTTTCCTTTGTTGTTGGCCTTGTTGCTCGTTTTATGCAAAACCCCCGTGAAAGTCATTGGAAAGCAGCTAAAAGAATACTTCGTTATGTTCGAGGTACAATACAGTTTGGGATTCATTACAGTGCCAAAGCAGCTCCTCTGTTAGTTGGTTTCACTGATTCTGATTGGGCTGGTGACCTTGATGATCGGAAGTCTACTGCCGGTTATGTCTTCACTCTTGGTTCAGGACCTATTACATGGGCTTGTAAGAAACAGGCTGCCATTTCTCTTTCGTCAGCAGAAGCAGAGTATCGTGGTGCCGTGGAAGCTAGTAAGGAAGCCTTGTGGCTTCGTCAGATCCTATCAGAGTTTGGCTTTGAGCAGCAGCATCCAACCACACTTTGGTGTGATAATCAAAGTGCCATTCAGCTATGCAAAGATCCAGTCCAGCATCAGCGCAGCAAACACATTGAACTACACATGCACTTCATCAGAAAGCTCATTCTTGACCATGTTCTTGAAGTGCAATATTGTCCAACGGATGATCAGGTTGCAGACATCTTCACAAAGGCTCTCACAGAGGCGAAGTTCACTAAACTTCGATATATGCTTGGAGTTCAGGAAGTTGTCACTAAGGGGGGATAGGCTCTAGTGCCTCCTTCCTTCTCCTATTGTGTCATATTTGTAAATCCTTCAATCCTATCCCAAGTTGTTCTTAAGGGGGGATGTTAGGATATTCCGACACATAGGATATAGTTAAGTTCAACTTGGTCTAGTATAGAGTTAGGTTAGAGTTAGGTAAAGTGTGTTTCTTTACCGTTGTACATTTTGTAACTTACAATCCGACGGTCACGATATGTAGTGATCCGACGGTTCACTCTCACCTCGGTATTACCGACACTTGATCCGTGGCTTGACACCCGATTGGTCCATGAGTTCTATTTAAAGCGCATGGAGGGTCATTGTTCGGGTAATCCGTGCATGAGAAATCCGTGCATGAGAGAAGCTTATGTAAATTTTCATTCTTTGATTAATAAATTGTCTGTACCCACGTTGGGACAGGCCGTGGACTGTTTCCCTCCTTGCACTCTGAGGGTTTTAACCACGTCAAAAATACTGGTGTATTGATTTGAGATCTGGTTGTGAGCGGTGTCCTCTTGGTATTCTTTCTAAGGAACTTACCCTGTAAATTCCTACAATCTCCTCCTATGAAAGGATGCAAGAAGGCATGTGTCACACTAGATGAAATCAACATAATATGTCCTCATATGGAATATGAAATGATTGACAGTAATTGGAAGAACTCTGATTGGAAGTTCCTGAGAATGTCACGTGTCAAGAAATAATGGAAGAGATCGTAGACTATGCAACCATGGAGAAGGCATTCAACATCCGAGAATTGAGATATTTGACTATGAAATCTCCCGGAAAGATATGAAGACTGATGGAAGTTTCAAAAAGATGGAGACCCTTGACAATGGATATCTTTGGGAGATATGTCAAGTTGCATGTAGGATGCTGATGCAAACTGGAAGAAGTCATGATGAAAGACCATCACAAAGGTAATTTTGATTTAAGTGCTCATTTCTTATTTTTGAACAAATATCTGGATGGGCTTATGCAGGACCGCCAAAGGAAGAACTATGGATGTCTTCCCAAAGGACGATGTAGAAGGATGTAAGATCCTTTCGAAGAAGATAGTATCAAGAAGGCAAATATGACATGAAGCAAGGCCAGACGTAGACTAATGGATCACACTCTGATGAAAGGAATGATGACATGATTGACTCATGGATGAAATGTAAAAATTTGAGAATCCCACGCGAATCTGCCACTGCGGCAACTGATTAAATTTCTCCTATTTGTTAATTACTGAAACAAATTATCTACTACTTCCTACAACAAATATTGAAGCTAATACAACTGCAACCTTCACTTAATTAATTAATTTGCCCAAAACAAGAACATAACAATAGAGAAAGATACACACAAGTGACACAGTATTTTTTGGACAAATGTCCCCTCAAAAACCTAATGTGGGAAAATCGATGCAACAACCCTAAGGGTTTTTATTATTATGTAGTAGTTTCTGAATGCAACTCCGGATGCCCTTTCGGCAATCTAGTTATAGAGAAAATAAACTGGCAGAAAAACTTAGTGAGATTTCCTCACTCTACCAGGCAATTCTCGACTGTTCCGACAGCTAAACCAACTATCCCCGGCTATCTCTATGCTGGCCCTACGCAGGCCCTACGTCAACCTCAAAAGGCTCTGCGTCAGCTCAACTGGGAAACATTTTCTCTCTGGAGCAGTTTCCAGCCCTCCCAACTCAAAAATGTCAGCTCCCTCAGCAAACTCAGACTTTTGTTGGAAGACTGCATTGTTTTTGCATGAGCCCTCCTGGCTCAATGTCAAGCTCTGTGTGGGCCCTTCTGGCCTAGCGTCAACCCCTCCTGGGTCTGCACTGCCTCCTCCTAGTGTCTCTCTGCCTCTCTGTTGCTTATCCTGGGTCTTGGAGAAGATACTCCAACCCAACTATCCCTGCCCCTCACTGCAACAACTCACTATCGAAATTCTCCCGGTAGCTCCTTTGCTCTGCTTCAGAAAATCGAACTTCTGAACTCTCTGTGTGTTTTTCCAAGTGACCCTCAAGCCTCCTTAAATAATCTCCTCGTTGACATTCAACCCAGATTAGAAGCTAATCAATGTCTAAGATCATTTTTTCTTAATCCTCGTCTTCTTTTAGAAGTTACACCCAGAGTTTATATTAATACCCTTTAATTATTTTATTTTCCTAAGTTTAGACTTAGGGTCCCTTTTAAAAATAATTAATTATTTTAATAAAACTGTATTTGGTTGGAATTTCCCAAAATGCTTTCTAGTTTCTTTGGAA
The DNA here is from genome assembly GCA_031772625.1 of Pinus tabuliformis. Taxonomy (NCBI): domain Eukaryota; kingdom Viridiplantae; phylum Streptophyta; class Pinopsida; order Pinales; family Pinaceae; genus Pinus; species Pinus tabuliformis. The sequence continues at coordinate 179,888,750 of CM062808.1, forward strand.
TACATGTGCCTAAGCCTCCCTTCAAAATTTGAAACTTAGAGCACATCCGGTGCTACCATAAATCAACAGGAAAGTGATGGATGGTTTGTGCCCTATGAATAAGTGTCAAAAGATGAAGAATCCGTGATAAAGAAATTCATGACATCGAAGGAAGGAGCTCTTCAAGCAGCTAGTTGTCTTTTCATCTCCACCTGAGGAGCTGTTGTAGGTCCCTAATTAAGAGGGAGCCTGGAAGCAAGTTTCTTACTTGGAAGAAACTTGGAAATTCCTAAGCCAAGAGGGAGCTTAGGTACATTCCTTCTGTAGGAATGAATACATTCCTTTATTGGAATAGATATGTCCTCCCTAATTAAGAGGGAGAGATAGACACATCATTCTTGTCTTCACTGGGAAGAAAGAATGGAGGATTGGGTAAACATCTGGCATCCGATGCTCTTTGAGGATGAGATAGGGCATCCAAGATAAGAGTAGTCGTAAAGGACCGATATTCTTTAAGGACTAGGAATCCAAGATAAGAATAGTCTTGGTGGAACACACCCTGAGAACCTGGGTGGGGTATGTTCTAGGAGAGACAATGATAAGGGTGTTTATAAATCATTGGTCTCGCCAGCATTGAGCTCAGATCTTGTGGAGAGATAGAGTTGTTAGTCAAGGCCTTGCTATGTGACAATGCTAGTTGATATGATGCTATACAGATGGGTTACCAATCTGATTCTTCTTATGAAAAATTCTTCAAATTGAGAATGACCAAGTACCATTATGAATACCTCCCTAGTTAAGAGGGGATTATTGAAAAGTGTAACTAGGTTCGGTCTTCATAATGACATATAATTGTGATTTTTGTAAATGATGAAAAGAAGAAAAATAAAATTATTATTATAATGCTTGCTTCATGGGTTGCAGATTTTATTCTTAGATGGCTCCCATTGAGAGACTTTAGGATTTGTCATTAAAGTAAAAAATATTCAATGTCATGTATGAAGAACCCTTCTTGGGAATATTACATATGTATATGAGTCTATAGGATTGTCATGAAGCCCTCCAAAGACAAGTACAAGTTCTCCTATTCAAGTCGGTCTTAAGATGAATTAGAAAACTCATGTCTGCTCAACTAAATGAAGACAAAACAGTTCATAATCTCATGTCGTCTAATTACATGGACAGACTACTATAAATAGGCAACTCGGCCTATTCCATAGTCAAAAAGTTCGGATCTCTCTGCAATTCGAATGTCTGTCATAGGGATAAGTTCGGTGCAATTACAGTGAGCTATTTTCGGTGCAATTACAGTAAGCAAGGTTCGGTATCATCACAGGAAGGAGGTATCTCTGTTTCAGTGTTATTACAGTCCAAAAAACACAGTTTTGGTGCCATATTAGTGTGATGACAGTTCGTTGATATCACAGTCATGGTGAATATCTCAATATGCTCGGCTAGAAGATAATTCCAGTGAAATCACAGTTCATTGATGATGCTATTATGTTTCGGTACCATCTCAATGATAAAGGCTCGGTGCACCATAGAAGGAATTAGTGTTATCAAGGACTCGTTGCCATCATAGAAGTAAGGTCTTGGTAATATGACAGTTAGGATGTCTCATAGTAAAGGAGATATCAATGTCAAGACAGTGATAAGATCTCGGTGGTGACAATGTCTCGATGCTAAGAAGGTCGAAGTGGAAGAGGAGTCAAGAAGAAGGTTCACTGTCAAGAGAACTTGTGTCTTGGTCTTGGAGTGGAAAATAGGTCAAGGGTCTTGGTCTTGGTATTTGTCAATTGGAATCTCTATAAGAAGAATTTTTGTGCGTGTTTTCCTCTCAAAGAGTAAGAGGTTTTGGCCTTGGAAGATAGCCTACATCCTATGTCTCTTGTCTATTTATGTTCATGCATTGATAGTTGTTTGATGAAGAAGAACACTAATAACTTAAACAAAAGAAGATCCTAAACTAATGAAGTAAAAAGCATTCACAAGCAGTTACTAATTGAAGAGAAAACACCTAACTATTCATGCCCTAGATTTCTCAATAGTTTTTCCCTCCAGCCTCAACACGAAAGCTAGGGTGGAGTTTATCGTCAAGGTCTTAGGCGAGTCCTAGTGTTTTAGTAGAGTCTATTATAAAAGTGGTTTGAAAATAATTTAAGCTAATTTGCTAAATTATTTTATTACAAATCACTTAGTTTACTAGATCATATTGTGTCGCATAATTTGGTAAATGTTTTGAGGATCTATAACAAATAGGTATTCCCCCTTTGGGGGTTGAATTTGTAAAATCTTATGTAAAAAATATTTTAGTGCATGGTCCTTCATACTTAGACACCATGGCTAAAATATTTGAGGGTGGAAAAAATAATTAATCCCCTCATGTGTCAATTAATTAATTTTTCTGGCAAAAATAAAATTAAATTCTAAGCGAGAAAATTGATTAATTTAGAATCAAAATTAAAATGTTAGAGAAACTAATTTCTCCAAGTGGAAAAATTTGTGGGTCTAAAAGAAGTTAGTTTTTGGAGGTCCCCCACCAAGGGAATATTGAAAATTTCCAGAAAATTTGGACCCTTGGACATTGGTGGTTAAGTCAAATTCAAATTTTTGAGGAAATTAGTTCAAAATAATTAATTTTGAACTAATAAAAAATGGTTTGAATGAGAAATTCGAAAATTCCTCAAAAATAAGTATTTTCGACTGCAGATATTAAAATTTGATCAAGGATTTATCAACGGTCAAGATTATTTTGACGGGGATTGTTGCACTCAAATTGCCAAAGTTCCAAGGAAGCGGAATTACCAAAAATTTTTCAACATAATCAGATCTCATATCAATAGTTCATGTGTCATGTTTATCCCATTCTACAAGTTACGTAATGTAAATGATCTTAGTAAAACTTTGAGTCTATGTAATAACCTAGGTAAGCCTATAATTTTGATGAAGAATTTTAACCTCGCTGATTACCTGTGTTTCTAGACATGACTAGTCAAAAGAGTTTTTTCCCTCCAGCTTAAACCCCAAAGCTAGCATGAAATCTATTGTCAAATTATTAGGTGATTCCTAACGTTTTTAGTCGAGTCTGATGTAAAAGTGGTTTGAGAATAATTTAAGCTAGTTGGGTTAATTATTTTATTACAAATCATTTGGTTTACTATATCATATTGTGTCACAGATGGGTTATGTGTCTTCAGGGTCTAAGCCAAATATGTATTCCCTCTTTAAGTTTTGTAAATGTAAAATCTTATGTATTAGAGGGTTGGAAAAATAATTAAATTCACTCATGTAAATTAATAAATTTTCTTACAAAATAAAATTAAATCCTAAGCCAGAAAATTAATTAATTAGAGTCAAATTTAAATTGTCTTAGAAAAATAAATTCTCCAAATGGAAAAATCGTGGGTCTTAAAAGAGTGAATTTTTTAAAAGTCCTCTACAAAGGGAATATTGTATATTTCAAGAAAATTTGGACCCTTGGACCTTGATGGTTAAGTCAAAGTCAAATTTTTGAAGAAATTAGCTCAAAATAATTAATTTTGAGCTAATTCAAATGGAATCAAATGATAAATTCGAAAATTTATCAAAAATATAAAATCAAGGGCCAAGATTAAAATATCTTGAAGTGTTTATCAACGGCCAAGATTATTTTGACAAGGATCGAAGAAACTAGCCGTTATATTTCCATTTGGAGGATTTATCTTTAAATTAAAGAGTCATTTGAGTCTCTAGCATCTTGATCTCTGGCTAGAATATTACTGCTGAAACATTTTTGTAAACAATTGTCCCGCTGAGACCTATTTTTTCTACTATAATAAAATTCTTTGGGGTGCAACTCGAGGTGTTGTTATTCATTGATCTGTGGTATGTATTGACTATGGGCTTCCAATGTTGTGCTTTATGTGATTATTTTGAGATAATACATAATGTTTGCAGGTACTCAATCGTTGGTGTCCAAGTTCACAGACTGTGGGCAAGGATCATTTTGCTTGGATCCTTAGTTTCTATATGGTGGATTAAATCTTCACTAAGGCTATAGTGAGCGTAAATTTTCTGAACCATTTTTATCCATTCTTTTTTTCCCCAAGGAAAAATCGCAATTTTTGTTGATTGGTTGAAAATTGCATGTTGTAGATGCTAGAAGCATATGTTGTATGAGTGATCAAAGCCACTGACTGTGATGTTCTATCCAAAAATATATCTATCCCAAGCTTGGGAGACAGTTAAATAATTACATATGATATGTTCTTGTAAATATATAAATATAAAATGTACAGAGACAAAAAGATCAAATACATCCGAAAATCCCAGATAAGATATTATAATCAAGGCCTGCTGCCCCATTCAACTGCTGATCCTCATATGGCCAATGGTAGTAGCTGTAGAATTCTTGATTAGACTGTTCTTGAATCAACCAGATCCCCATGGCTGGTGCGAGGCCTCTTTGGATAATTGATCAGAAATTTGATTGCGTTCCCTGTATATATGATGACAAGAGATATAGTCAAAATGTGTTTTCAGCATCATAGTTTCATCCAAAATATGTTGGAGTGTGTGAATGTGACATGTAGATTGATGATTAAACCAGTTTATGATTAGTTTAGAGTCACCAAAAATCTGTAAGCGGCGACATCCTTTCTCAAGTGCAAAAAATAATAAATGACGGAGAGAAATAAGTTTAGCAAAATTGTTTGTCCCATCCCCCAGACCCATCTGAATCTTATAGTAGTGATTACTAGTGATGTGTAAAAGGATGCCCCTGCCACAGCCATGATGTTGTGTCGAGCCATCAAAATATGCCCATGGAGTATTCCTGTCAATAATCTCAGCAGTGATGATGTGCGTTGTGGGGGCTCGGTCTTCCTCCAGGATGCATTGATATATAAAGATAAGGTGTGTAGTGACATGCGGCCATCGAGGAATGGTGTGAGTGAAAATAATTTTATTCCTTTGAAGCCAAATACTCCAGCAGATCAAAATGGGTAGATTCTGGATCCTGTGTGTTTGAGCAGTCGACCACCACAGTTGCCAGGCCTCCAAGATGTCCACCCCTTTCCATCTAGATTGTAGATGAAGAAGTGTAAGTACTTCTTCCCAGATAGCAGTAGTTATAAGGGAAAGGGAATGAAGGTTATAGTGATGACTCTGGCTAGAATCAATGGAAGGCTCGACAGATGAGACAGTTCCAGGAACATAAAGTATGGAAGGGGGATGGAGGAAAAATAGGCAGGGAGGGAGCCAATGAGCATGAAATAGAGGAGGGACAAAATGCAGGTGCAGAAGTGCAATGTGAAATGGATACACTGTGAATGCAATAAGATAAAATAGCATAATTAAGAGAGGGCACAGTGGAAGAAATACCCACATTAGAGGCAACCGTCATCGTAGTCGCACGAGATCTAGTAATACGTGGGGATGGGGGGCGAACAATCTCAATGCGAGTGCCATGGTTCGGCTATGCAAACATTGATGGACGGTCATCGGCTTGTGCAAGACGCTTGCCATGCATTTCAGCTGGATTTTCTTCAGCAACATGTTCCGGCCACCGAAGGAGAGATGGATGCAAGAAGAGGACAGTCCTTGTATAAGTGCCCAATTTTGTGGCATCACGGACATCGATAAGGTACTCCTTCATAATCTAGAATTTGAACATGGCATGTATTTCTCCAGTGAATTTGTAGGTTCTCCTCTAGACCCTCTCTTGTGTCCAAATGCACCAATATGCGCACCATAGCCATGTTCCCAGTGACAATGTAGGATTTTTCATAGTCCAAGTAGGTACCCAGGGCATTCCCAATTCTCTTGAAGACATCTTCCAACCAAAAGTGAAGTGGTAATCCCGGAAGTCGAACCCAAATAGGACCAACCCCTAGATGTTCACACTATGAATCAATGAATGGACTGCATCGCTTGAGCAGAACCAGAGCAAACTCAATATGCCAATACTTTGATAAAACCTAGGGGATGAATTCAGGGCGCTGAAAGCGTAGAGCAAACCAGCCATGAGATAGAGTTACCATAGATGGTAATTCATTAAGTACTTGACCCCAAATTTCTAGAATCCACTGATGCAGACAAGCAGCCGATTATGCTTTGCCATGGACCCACCCAACCAATACCCGATCAAAGGTATCGAGCACATCACCCATCTGGAGGTCATCGTCGAAGGTGAGAGAGATCTTCTTAGTCCCAATCTTGACTCCTTTGTACTTCTTTGTAGGCCTGCCCAGCTTGCCAGTGGAGGGAATAACAGATGATGAGGGAAGAGGACCAGTTCCAGTACCCCGCTGTGGACCCCTGACCGAATCCGGGAGAGGTACCTACGAAAAAGCCCAAGGTGGGAAGGTTAGAAATCAGGGGAAGCGGGATGGAAGATGAGGGATAAGTGGAAGGGGGGATATGAGGGTCCTGTTTCGTGGAGAGGGGGGAAATAGGTTCCTAGAGGAGGGGAAAACAGGGGGCTTCGGCAAGAATGAAGCAGAGGAGGGGTCCAGACAGGTCACTAGAAACTGGAGCGAAGTCGGGGAGGGCTAGGAAAAATCAGGTCTGAGAGCAAAAAATGCATCGTCAGGAATGCCAAAAGTCGACAACAAAGAAGAAGATGGACCAGTTGACAGGTGAAACGGTTGAGCCGGAAGAGAAAAGGAAGGGTATTCCGGAACCGTATAGACCCTCAAATCATCGACCAACGACCAGGGAATCTACAGTGAAATGATCGTAGAGGTGACCGACAGTTGTGGATGGGAGACCGTCCAAATGGATACTGAGGCATATGGATCCTCAAAATAATTGACCATGTCTTCCTCCATTCTAGCCGACAGCCTGCGGGGAAAGCAACCCAAAAAAAATGCCGACAAACAGATGCCCAGACAACAACCGATGACCTCGATGACCCCGATGTCGGATAACAGAACTGGAAAACGACAACAGGTGGAGGGTGCCAACCGAGTGGGGAGTGTGCAAGCTAACCCCAGTCACAGGCAGATGGTAGAACCAAGTAGTGTACACCAGAGCCAGCTCCTAGGGTTTGCAGGAGCGCCATCTCTATACCAAGGTACTATACCAGCCAAAGAGTGTGTGTTCCCATCATTTGGTCATTTGTTTTTTATTTTTTTTAGCCATTCATCAAAGGAAAAATATCATAAAAATTATTTTCTCAAAATTCATTAAAAAAAACTCTTGTATAATTTGTAAAATTATTTTGTAATTCTAATTGTAAATTATTTTTTCTAACTTGGATCAAGGGATCAAGTGAAGGAAGAGCTAGATCTAGGCCCTTGAGGGTAAGATCCAACCTCTTGAAAATTTTGTAGGGCTAATCACTGAAGATTTTGTAGCAAAATTCAGATCCGGAAAGGAATTTTTTTTGAGACAAGGGTTTCATTTTTCCAAGCCTCTCGAGCCTAGATCTAGCCCCTATAGGCCCAACGTCCTCCCACCTTGGCCTGCGTCAGCCTCCAGAGGCCCTGCATAATCATTTTTTTCCCCTTTATGGCTAGTTGTAGGCTCAGAGGCCTCGACCCTCCCTTCTAGCCCCTACGTTGGTGTTTTAGGCCCTCTTTAGGGTTGGCTGTGGGCTTAGGAGGCCTCCTCCCCCCTTCCTTCCCCCAAACGGCTGCCCCTTGGGCTGGCTGTGGGATTTTCAATCCTTGATCTTCCCTAAAAGCCCCAATGTCAAGCCTTTCTAGGCTTTCCTCCTCTAGCGTTGCATTTTTCTAGCCCGTTGTTGCCTTTTATGCCCCCGATCTATCATCCCATCCCCTTTATCCCCCAACGATGGCCTTCCTTGACCTAGTGTTGGTTTTTCTTGGCCATTTTCGGCCCTTGTTTGCCCTAAAGCCCTAGATCTGAAGTTTTGGACTGAATACATGGTTGTTTTTCAAGTTTTGAAGCTCAAAAATTCTATTTTTCAAGTGGCATCTTGATCCCAAAGTTTCAACAAATTTTGACCAAGGGATCTTCAAGGCCTTGGGCCTAGGGTTTGACCTCTAAACCCTAGTTTTACTTTTGTTTCATTACAACAATTAAATCAATAAGAAGTAAGCCCTAAAACCACATGCTACATGGCCAAAATTGTTTAGATTTGCAATATTTTTAGTTTTTTGAATTTTGGCCACTTGGGCACTTTAGATCTAGCCTAGATCTAGCTTTTAAGCTTGAAAGAATTTACTACATGACTGAAAAATTCAGATCTGAAAATTTCTGAAGCATACACTTAATAAAGGCTAAATATTTTGAATTTTTAGTTTCCAGCAAAATTTTACTATTTTTGGGCATTTTGGGCATTAATCAATATATTTAGTATTTCTAGTTTGTTGATCTGTCATTTGTTTATTGCTGCAATAAACATATCAATTCTGAAATTTGCTTAGTCATACTCTCTAAAGGTACTAAAAATTGAATTTTTCAAGTTTCAGTTCATTTTGCTATTTTTGGGCAAATTGGTCATTTATTCTTGGCATCATTAGTGTAACAACCAAAAGTCATATATGCATCGGAAATATTTAAAATACTTCGAAGACTAAGACATCCATTGTAGGATAGTAATAGTAAATTGTATATTGTATAAAAGAATTGATGTAGGATGATTACAAATGAGAATGAGGGTCTGTTAATATACCCTAGGCAAGTGCCCTTCCACAAATGGTCATGTCTCTAAAACATACCTTTTCATTTCTAACTAACTAACCATTAGTTAATTACTTATCATTTATATTTATATTTATTATTATTTCTATATTAATTATATTCATAACATTGCCTTCCCCTTCAAAAAGCTTTGTCCTCAATGCTTGTTGATGAAAGGGGCTTGATCTCTTTGTCTGCTACGAGTGTCTTCTCATCTCGGGACAATCATCTTTGTCGATACAAATTGATATGACCCTTGGAGTGATATATAAAATTGTCATATTGAGAACGGATCAGACAATCCTAGATTAATCTTCTGGGGAATCTTCTGATCTTTGGAGATATGTGGTGAATAGTTATTGTATGATGGTTTGTAGATTTCTGTGGTGTGGTTTTGAGAAACTAAATTCGGATATTCCACAGTCTTTGTAAAATCCAGTTATTGTATGACTGGATTTTGCAAACTTCAGTATTCCTCGAAACATAAATTTCTCATTTATTTTTTGAGTGATATTGGTACGTAGCTTGATTGGAAAGTCTACTCTTGTGATTCAGATGTCGATACATAGCTCCTATGGTTCGGCTTTGCCTTCTCATGGTAGTGGTTGATTCCTAATTTTCTTCAGGCATTGTTGTTGTTGAGTTGGCGACTGAATCATCATTTGGAATGTCCATCGTTTGCAATATAACTTCTTCATATGTTTTAACTTCTCTAGATTCCTCTTCTTCCCTACTTGTCATATTGACTGGATCAATATTTATCCCTTTATCTTCAACTGGGACTGAAACGACTGACGAATTCAATACTTCACCTTGAAGTTGTTCTAACTTGTCATTCAGTGATTTCTTGTCATTTTTAGTTTTTTAATTTGCGTAAGTAGGGTTTGATTATGATTCCTTAGACGTACAAGTTCATCATTTTCTGAATTCTTGACTTTATTCTCAGTAGCTTCATCATCTTTTAAACTTTTGATTTGTTCTAATAATGTTTGGTTATGGCCTTTTAAACATAAGTTTTCTTCTTGTTGTTCTAATAAATGCTTCTTGAGTTCCTTCTTTGTGGCTTTAGCTTTCTTGACTTGTTCAAGTAGTTTCCTTGGTGATCTCAGAGGCGTGAAATTTCCTTGTCTTTACTGTAGATGACTTCTTCAAGCTCTTTTTGCTTCTTTGACATAGTTCTTTTATTATCTTGAATCATCGCTTCTGAAATATCCTTAAAGTCTTTTGTTGACGATGTTATTAATTCTGATTTGCTTGTTATGTCTCGAAATGTGACCATCTTCCCCTTATAAGGAAACATCAAAACTTGTTTCTCTATAGTTAACATGAATTTACCCAAATCTTTAAACCAAGGTTGACCAAGAATGATGTCAATATTTCTATTATCCATAGTTACAACACGAAATTGAGATATGTATTCATAATGATCTATTGTCACTTGTAAATCACTAATTTTATACTCTTTTTGGCCAAAAACATTTTTTCTTTCACCAATGCTTGGCTCTAGAATTACTAGCTGATTTGCCAAGTTAATGTTGATGTAATTTTTATCGTTGCTTGTGCTGATAGCGATATTAATTTTTCTTCCTTGGATACCTCCTTCCAATGTAATTAATTTGTAATCCATAACTGAAAGACCATTATAGGTAAATCGTGCTTCCTTCATTTTTTTTGAATTAGGATACATTTTTTTTTCTCTTCACTGGTTGACTTCAATTTTCTTTTCTCGTCAGTGATTGTCTTTGTTTAGTCAAGATGAGTTTTAGGGTCCAAGGTAATCCCTTTACAAGACTTCAAACTTATCTTTACTTGTATAAGTAGTTTCTTATTATTCCTTTGCAATTTCAAAAATACTCTTTTTTTGAAAATTTAGGAATATAATTATTATTTCAAATGGTTTTCCCCTTCAAACATTTAGTATCCAATCTTTTAATAATTCTCCTCAAACACAAAAATGTTGAAGTTTCTAAGTTTACTTAGTTTAGAAACCCTTCATGCACTTTTTCTGATTTATTCCTACCTATTTGTTATTTTTCCTTTAACAAGTTATTTACAAAATAAATACTGAAAATAAACACCAGTGCATGCTCAACATATTACAGATCAACAACTAAAATAAATAAGAACAAACACACCACATGACACCATTATTTTTGGACCAATGTCCCTGGAAAAACCCAATGCAGGAAAACTGGTGCAGCTATTTGAGGGTTTTCTTATTAAGCAATATCAAAGTACAATCTGGGTGCCAAAACTGGCCTACCCAATGGAGAATTTCCTTAGCAGCTATACCTCACAGTTTGAGAGAAATCTCCTAGCTAAAACCCCAGAAAATCCTTCTGGCAGTTCCTCAGCACAAAACTGCTCTGCAACCCCAACATTTGCCCAATCTGGACTGTGTCAACCTCACCTAGCGCAACGCTGGCCCTGCGTCAACCCGGGAGGCCCTGCATCAACTTTGGGAGCCTTTGCGTCAGCTACGTTGACCCCTCTACTGTTCTGCGCAGCACTTGGCTGCCTCTACGTGGCCCTGCGTGAGCCCTTGCTGGCTCTTCGTCACCCTCCTTGGCTGCTGTGCTGCTCTCCCAGCACAATCTCTGTCTTCTCTGTTACTCTATATTCAATGCCCCTCAGCTGCTCTCCCGATCACTGATTCTGTCTCTCTCAGCAAACCCCACTCTAGAGAATAGAATGACTAATCACTCTAGTGTACTCTCCAAGTGACCCTCAAGCCTCCTCTTATACTTTTCCTGTTGACATCTCAACGGCTGAGATTAAGTCCCTAATCAACGACTAAGATTAGATCTGGCTTGATCCATGTCTTTTGGACCATTCTAACATAGATTCATATTAATACACATTAATATTTTATTTTCCCTAAGTTTAGATTGAGGGACTCCATTAAAAATATTAATTATTTTAATATCTCTTGATCTGTTTAGAATTTGCCCAAACCCTTTCTGGGTATTGGAGATCTCATGTGCCCCAACCTCTCCACCAAATTTCGTGGCTAGAGCACATCCGATGCTACCCCAAATCGACACTCCCTCTTAGCGAGGACTGTGTTCTAGCAATACTCCTCACTGAGTATTACTCTGATCATCTGGTATCGGTACCTGTGTTGATGCTAGGCCCTTCTGCCTACCATCCTCTGCACCGCTGCCTCCTATACTGTTGCCCATGGTTCTGCCACTGCCACTGTTGCATCTGTACGACAACTCCCTCTGCATTCGTGCTACTGCTGGTCCTTTCTCCCAGCACTGCATCCGCACTGCACCTCCTCTCATCATGTTAAATCGTGTCGCCCATTGTTGCACTGTAACTCAGTTATTGAGAAGTAAGTAACTGATCTCCCAATCTGATCTCCCTGTTGGGCTAGAGACACCCACTGATGCATAAGCTCCCTCTGTTGCTAACATGTGCTCCCTCTCTAACCTCTGCGCTACTGCAACAACTCCCTGCATCTCGCACCGTTGCACACCTCTCTGTGCCAACCTACACCAGTGCAACACTCCTATGCCTCTCGCACTGCTACAGCCTGCTAGCTTTGCGCTATCTCGGGACTCCTGCACTGTAGCTCTCTCTGCTGCTCCATCCGCATCCATCTCTACCCACATCAGCCAGTCCTGCTACTCCTTGTCGGGGCCCCTGTAGCAAGGTCTAATCCAAGAGGTTGGGTACCTCAAGGATCCTGTCCCTCATCACCTGTAGTCCGCCTGACTACAACTCGATGTCTCCCCACTTCCACTCAAGTGGTGCGTGTGCACTCATGGCACAGTCATCGTTTGCCAAAACTTCCTTCTTTGCCCGTGCTAGCGCTGCCTTAGTCTCGAAAGACTCTCCCTTACTCTTCTTCCTTAGGCATTTGGTCGCATAATGACCCGTCTCCCCACAGTGGAAGCATTTGATCTTGGAGAGATCTTTCTTCTTCTGCTTTTCCTGTTTTCCCTCAGATGCTAGGGTCACATCTTCCTCCTCCTACTTGACCTTGATCCCTTTGCTGCTGCTATCTTTCTTCGCCTGCTGTCTGATCTCTTCCTGGCGAAGTGCTGCCCACATCTCATCCCAAGGTGGGAGAGTCCCTCTGCCCAGGATACTCTGGACAAATACTTCCCAATCTTCTAAGACAAAATTCAGGGTTGTCCTCACCATAAGCTCCTGATCCAGTGGTTCTCCTATAGCAGTGAACTGGTCTCGGATCTCATTCAGTCCTCTGAGGAACGTGTCAATTGATTGACCCTTCTTCATCTGATACGACCTCATCTAGTTCTTGAGCAACATTCTTCTAATCACAGAAGTATGCTGGTACAAGTTCTTGAGAGCCTCCCACATCTCAACTGTCGTTTCCTTCTCGGCTATATGTGGTACCACATGATCCTTGACCCCATCAAGGATAATTCACTTGGCCCTTGCCATTGCCTCTTTGTACTTATCATTATCCTTGGGGTCGACTGAGATAGCTATAACCTTCAAGGCGAAGTTCTTGACACGATTCCCGTCAAGCACTGATAAGATTCTGGCCTTCCAGACTATGAAGTTTGATGTTCCGTCCAGTCTATCCCGGTCTCTTACCCTGTGTAGTGCCATGATGCTCTCTACTTCCCTCCTGGAAATTCTTTGGTTGACTCCTCTGAGTCTCTACTTCCTGTCTGGAAGTTCTCTTCTGGACTCCCTCTGAGTCGTGATTTCCCTCCTGGAAATCCTTCTGCCGCTTGTCGAGATGCCTCCTACTCTGATTGTCTTGTGCAACTGCATTGCTAATTGGGTTCCTCGGCTAGAAACCCTCGGTAACAACTCCTCTGGCCTTGCTCTGTCAGGTACTATTCTGACTACAGTACCTCACCAGTTCCAATTTGCAATATTCCTGCAGCCTTCTAGACTCCAGCAACTGTCTCTCTGTGAACTATGTCAGCCCCTGTCTGCCTCACGCTGGCTCTGCGTCACCCTGTATGGGTCTGCGTCAGCCCTCGGATGCCCTCCATCGGTCCTCCGGCCCTCTGTGTCAGCTACGCTGGCCTCTTCGAGGCTCTGCGCAGCTTCCGACTTCTTCTGCGAGGCTCTGGATGGCTCTGTGTCACACTTCTCGGCTTTTGTGTTGCTAGAAACAACTTCTGTCACCTCAGAACAACTATTTTCTGTTTTTTTTGCTCTACTTGGCTGATGTCTCTTAGTCCTCCTGTGATCTGCAATCACGCTCTGATACCATGTTGAAGTTTCTAAGTTTACTTAGTTTAGAAACCCTTCATGCACTTTTTCTGATTTATTCCTACCTACTTGTTATTTTTCCTTTAACAAGTTATTTACAAAGTAAATATTGAAAATAAACACGAGTGCATGCTCAACATATTACAGATCAACAACTAAAAGAAACAAGAACAAACACACCACATGACACCATTATTTTTGGACCAATGTCCTGGAAAAACCCAATGCGGGAAAACCAGTGCAGCTATTTGAGGGTTTTCATATTAAGCAATATCAGAGTACAATATGGGTGTCGAAACTGGCCTACCCAATAAAGAATTTCCTTAGCAGCTATACCTCACAATTTGAGAGAAATCTCCTAGCTGAAACCCTGGAAAATCCTTTCAGCAGTTCCTTAGCACAAAACTGTTCTGCAACCCCAACATCTGCCCAATCTGGACTGTGTCAACCTCTCCTAGCCCAGCGCTGGCCCTGCGCCAGCCTTCATTGGCTTGCGTCAGCCCCAGGAGGCCCTACATCAGCTCTGGGAGCCTCTGCGTCAGCTACGCTGGTCCCTCTAATGCTCTGCGCAGCACTTGGCTGCCTCTGCGTGGCTCTGCATGAGCCCTTGCTGGCTCTGTGTCACTCTCCTTGGCTGCTGCACTACTCTCTCGGCACAATCTCTGCCTTCTCTGTTTCTCTGTACCCAATGCCCCTTAGCTGCTCTCCCAATCACTGATTCTATCTCTCTTAGCAAACCCCGCTCTAGAGAATGGAATGACTGATCACTTTGGTGTACTCTCCAAGTGACCCTCAAGCCTCCTCTTCTAATTTTCCTGTTGACATCTCAACGGCCAAGATTAAGTCCCTAATCAACGGATAAGATTAGATTTGGTTTGATCCATGTCTTTTGGACCATTCTAACACAGATTCATATTAATACACATTGATATTTTATTTTCCCTAAGTTTAGACTTAGGGATTCCATTAAAAATATTAATTATTTTAATATCTCTTGATCTATTTAGAATCCACCCAAACCCTTTATGGGTATTGAAGATCTCATGTGCCCCAACCTCTCCACCAAATTTCGTGGCTAGAGCACATCCGATGCTACCCCAAATCAACAAAAAAATAATATATTTTATTTTTGAGTATTGCCTCTCTCTTTTTCTATTTTTTTTAACTATTTAAAAGTCTCTTTTAACCTTATTTATTTTTAAATAATAATCAAATTAATTCTATATATATACATATATCTATATATATAGATATATAAAATAATAATAATAATAATCATAATAATTAAATAAATTTAAATAATTAAATTGATTTTTAATTATATTGATATTGAAGGTATGACTGTGGTGTTGAATCGAGCTGTCATTTGACTGGCTCGATGGCTCATGACAACGCTTAAGGCAGGAGTATTCGACAAGGGTTTGAATGTTACGATGGCATTGTGGATGGAACAATATGGGTGTGGATGAGATCGTGGCAGAAGTATTTCGTGACTACAGCTATGGGAAGTGACGACAGGTCGACTCTTACAGGTTCGATCGACGTTGGTTGATGGTGGCGGAAGTAAAAGCACGAGTGAGCTGAGTTTGTTTTGATGGCATTCAGAGGTTGTAAAAGGCGGATGAGCGGCTAGAGGCATGCAGTTGTGTGTCGATTGGCGATTGATGCAACTGTGTGTGGTGGTGTTTCACAACGGTGGCAAAGCGAAATGGGGTTGCACGGGTGGCTGCGAGGGATAGACAACCAAACGAAGGAATAGTGGTGGCCTGTTGTCTCTGCAGATGGTTGACTACCTGTCAAGCAACAACGGCAAGGTGAGGGCACAGAACTTGCGAGAATTTGCTGGTCGAAATTTGTGCAATCGAGCGTCGGCAATTTCCACTTGTCAGGCGTGGTTTGTGGTAATGGAAATAGCAGTGGGAGTGATACGATGGTGGCGGCAGGCATTGGAAGGTTGCGGAGGCGCAAGCAGAGGCAAGGGTTGTCATAGGTAATTTTGTTTTTTTTTCTCTCTCTCTCTATATATATATTTTATATTTTCTCTTTTTTTTTTTCTTTTTTTCTTTTTAAATGGCCAAGGGTCTCTGACGAACTCAACAACGGAGAAACTCCAAAAGTGTAGCGAAATGCTTCAATCTTGACGACAACAATGTTGATGAAATCTTGATGACCAAAAGTCGGGATCAGACGTGGCTTTGATACCAATGTAATGACCAAAAGTCGTATATGCAGCGGAAATATTTAAAATACTTCGAAGACTAAGACATCCATTTTAGGATAGTAATAGTAAATTGTATATTGTATAAAAGAATTGATGTAGGATGATTACAAATGAGAATGAGGGCCTGCTTATATAGCCAAGTAAGTACCCTTTCACGAACAGGCATGTCTATAGAGACATGCCTCTTTGTTTAACTAATTATTATTTAATTACATATTATTATGATTACTATTTATTATCTATTTTTATTATTTTTAAATTAATTATGTTCATAACAATTAGCTTGTTGATTTGTTGTTATTTACTGTTGTAATTAATATTTTAGATCTGAAAATTTACTGAAGAATACATCTTAAGAAGGCTAACATATCTGATTTTTCAGTTAATCAAATTACTTGGCAATTGGGCATATTTTGGCAAGCATAGGCATTGTTGGATTGACATTTACTTACTGCTGTCATAAATTGTTTACTTCTGTCATAATAGTCACTTGCTACTCATAAAAAGATCATAGGAACATAAAAGTGCCCAAGTATATTCATAACCTTATGTTTGGTTACTTGTTCCTAGCATTTATATTGTGAAAGTGGCTAATGTTGTTTGCCTTTTATGAGTTTATATGTTTATGCTTCGCATCTAACAAGTTCTCACTATAAGCACTTAAATCATAAGTCAAATCTGGTGATAAGTCTCTTGGGAATATTGGCATCTTGTGAATCTAGTTTCATATCTCTTTGGCATTGAGAAATAAGATCACATATAATTTTGTTTTACATATTTGATAACTGTGATTGGCATCTTGATTGATAAGTTGATAAGTTGGTTTAATTGGTTAAACATCTTGTGGAAATTTCTTGTAGTTTGCACTTGTATCTTTCAGCATCTATCTTGCTTATTATTGTATCTTAATATTGTTAAGTACTCTTGCTTTAAGACAATTCACAATAAGTACTTAAGTAACATAAACAACCTTAACTCAAAATAATCTCACCCGTAATCTCTTGCATAAACATACTGAGTCTAGATTGCATTGATAATTTACCTCGTAGCATAAGCTGGGTTGATAGAAATATAGGGTAACCCTTCTCATCTAGATTGAGGGGCCTCAACAACTCTTCGTTGGTTAACACAGTGACCTTGCAGTTGTCAAAGCCACAGTCTCTGTAGCGTCGGAGGCATCAGGTGATAGGAGCATAACAGAAGGTATCATTAAACAAGCCCTGGCCTGCTTCCTGTTGGCCTCCTTCCCACAACCTACCTTGGAGCCCAACATCAAAATAGTTAAGGGAAGTGTTGTAGTGGCTACAACCACCCTCCAAAATTTTGGCCTGCAACCAATTTCGGAGCCTCCCTTGAGAGTTTCACTTGATGGTTGCACACACTCGGGTTCACTCTATGAGCTCGTGTGAGTCTTCGCATCCACCTTGCTTGTTCATTTCACCCAAGTGTTTGCATGTTAATGTCAAAGTCATGCTTGCAACCATGTTTTGGTTATGCTCAAAGTCTTCACTTCGTGTGTACTTGTTGTGTTCGCTATGAAAACATTTGTCGCACTCACACACGAAGTCACACTCACTGTCGCGCAAGTGTTGTCACAGTCGACCAACAATCAATCACAAGTGTCGCGCTTGTCACTTCCACCGTCGGTCAGTCATGTTGTACATGTGTGTCTGGATGGTTTGATTCGTCTCGTCGTCAAGTCATGCAAGTGTGTGTTTGCAAGATCACATATGCATCTTTCACTCGTTTACACACTTAGTCATTTTGCTGAAGTTTTGACGACCGACTCCCCTCTAACAGTGGACCATCACCCCACCATTGACTCGATTGACTATCACCCAGAACAGCACAGAAGCACCAAGCAAGTCGTTTCAAACTACGTTGGCCGCAAGCAATTCAAGCAACCTTCATGCTGGCCATCTGAAGAGTTTGACACGACAGTCACCCCAGGGCTGACTCCCCTCAAAAATTGTGCAGAGGCTACTGACCTTGCCCACTCTGCTGACTGAGAAAATTGCGTAGATAAGCCGGATAGACACCAAGTGCCCGTCCCTGTCTCCCTCAGAAAATTAAGCAATTTTCCAGCTAGTCCTCCCGACAGTCAACTGGTTGCTCACCCAAAAAATTGCACAGTTTTCATGAGCAAGCTTTTTGCTGCCGAGCAATCCACTCAGCTCAGAATTTGCACAGAGGTGATTAGCAGGCCAGCCTCCCAGCCTCAACAAAGTTTCTCCCCCAGCAGCTTCCAGCAGCAGATTGCCAGTTCCCTCCATGAATTGCATAGTTTTTGTTGCCAAGCCCCAACAGCTAATTGCCAGTACCCTCCAGGAATTGCACAGTTTTTGCTGCCATTGACCCAGCAGACAACTGCCAGTTCCCTCCAGGAATTGCACAGTTTTGGCTGCGAAGTTCCCGGCCTGCTCCTCCAAAAAATTGCGCAATTTCTGCCTGCTGATCCTCCATGTAGCCCGACCTGTTCCTCCAAAAAATTGCACAAATTTTGTTGTCCAACCCCCACTGCCCGATCGTTTCGGAAAATCTGCAGATTTTGTCTGCCCAGCCTCTCCATAGCCCGGACTGTTCCTCCCAAAATTTGCGCAGTTTTGCCTTCCAGCCAAGTCAGACCTCGCAGACAGTCACTGTCATCTCGGATTGCCCATCTTCATCACCCAGTGACTCTTGCACAATTTTCATCAGCAGTGCCTGGAGCCATCATCCCGCCTCACAACCTTGTTGCCTCTCCCAGTCACCTGCATCCGAAATGATCATGTGTCATGGTAGACTAGGAGGTTTTTGGATTTGATGTTGTCTCGTCATGAGTGACTGCAGATACAGGTACACCAACAAACATGGCGCGACGACGAATGGGATGAATGAAGGGAGCACATGCAGAAGGACAGGTTCACCAACAGACGAACGAATGATGCATGCGAAGAGATGTGCTCGTGAACGGATGATCATGCAAAGATGTGTTCGCAGATGAACGGATGAGCAAACATGCAAGATGTGCTCATGGACCGATGAACGAATGAACATGCACCTTTCGCAAACAGATGAGCCTGTGAGGCCTTCCAACAAACAAGCAAGGAACAATGTGCCAAAGAAACATCAAGCGAACCAACGACCATCGAAGACTCTGTGCACTTTGCCATGCGGAGGTGATGCAGTGACACACCATGAAGACATCCGTCACCTAGCAGCACTGCAGCTCGACATGCACACTAGCAGCAACACGAATGTACTAGCACGGTCATGTCAAGTCGTGCCATGAGTCATGTTGTCCACATCTCTACTGTGGGCCATGTTGTCAATCAATGTAATGTAATGTGGAAGTCCAAGAGACCCACTTGTTGTACAAAGAGTCATGCAAAGTCAAAAAGTCATGGAAGTCAAACAGTCACAAGGGTCAGTTTCACCCTTGGCTATAAATACCCCCTCATTTGTACATGCAAAGGAATTTTCACCTCAGTTCCTCCCACATAGCCAAGAGAGTCCTTAATCTTTCCTTTGAGGAGTAAGTAGTGGCTCCAACGCCTCTCACACTGGGTTAGTGATGTATTGTGTAACGATGTGTCTTGGAACTTTCACTTAATTCAGAAGCCTGCTAACAGGCCAACACGTTTTCACACATGTTTTGTAATTGTTGTAAGACTAATCTTTGACACTTGTGATGCATGTTTCTTTAACCTGTGTTCTACATTTGAATTATTTCACTTGTTGTAAAAGATAATCTATTAATGGAAATGTGTTGTATATGTTGTCAACGTTGTCTCACCCGTGTAGACTACTCTCCCGGACATTAGAGAGACCTTTCACATAAAACTTGTTGTAAACAACCGTTGCACTCGTATGGACTAATCTGCTGGGTGTTATACGTGTTATCTTCCCTTGTGTGTTGTGACTGTCGCATCCGTGTGGACAACTCCGCCAGAAGCTGTGTACGTCCTTTTGTGTTGTGTGTTCCTAGCAGCATTGGAACTACTCCCAATCGACCTGGAACTCACTCTCACCCTCTCCCTCGACAATGAAAGAAGCATTGACACAAGTGACACTTACACTCACCAGGGACGCGAACCTCACTTCTCGAAGACAAAGCAAACCACTCTCCTGTGTTGAGCCCTGACAAGCAAGAGTTGAGGCGAATCCTTAAGATAATGGCAACCGGGCCATCGTACTGGATGGGACTCCCACACCAAACTGTGTGAGGTCTAGTTGGGAATTCATATCGGGGTGATCCCCTGATGTTGGCGGATCCAACACTGTCAACATTTTGGCACTAGGAGGAGGGCCAAATGACAAGTTGAGCTCGTACATTTGAGTTGAATCTCTTACCCAATGAATAATACACAATTCATGCTCCCGAGGTGTTTCTCTCATTTCTCCCTTAATCAGTTATCAATCCCTGATGAGCTTCTCGATCACTTGTCCTTGTTAAAGTTTGACGGTGAGGACAAAACGTCTGTAACTGAGCACATTTCTGATTTTCTTCATTTCTATGAATCTCATGAAATCAATAGTGATGAGCTTGTTTGTGTACTCTTCTTCCTCACCCTTGAAGGTCGTGCTAATCGATGGTGTCATAACTTGCCACCTGCTTCCATCCATTCCCTTCTCACTTTCCTCAAGGAGCTCCATCAAGTCTTCGATGAGTGTGACCACCAAGATGTCTATGAAAGAATATCTTGTTTAAGAATGAAGCCTGGTGAATCAGTTGAGGACTTTGCTACCCGCTTCCTTCACCTATGTCACAAAATTCCTGAACGGTTTGTGGACCTTGACTTCATGAGCTAAGAGCTGAAACACTTGGTTCATGTCTCTCGAAACGGTGAACCTCCTAATTTTCCTTCTTCCTCGACTCTTGCAGATCACGAGACACCTCATGTCTTGAAGAGGGTGCCCCCTTGCAGCAACTACAAATCTAAAAAATCTGCGCAGCGGGTACCCCCTTGCAGCGGTTGCAAAGCTGAGAAATTTGCGCAGCATGTTCCCAACCCATCTGCTTGACTGTCTCCCACCCCAACGGAGGAAATTCCAGAATGGTTCAGAAAGCCTATGGCAAAAACTCATCCCTCCATTCCGCAAGAGGACATCACTGTTCATAACCCAAGTCTTGAGTCTAATCTGCATCTCTGCCATCCTCCATCATCTACAAGCCATGACTCCTTGCACCATGACTCGCTTGAGCAATCTGCTTCACAAGCTAGTTGCACGCACTCTCTTGATTCTCGAGTTGCTAGCTCAAGTTGCAGTCATGTGCAAGACAGTCTTATCATACCAACGAAGGAGTAGGACGATGAAGACATAATCAATTCCTCTCAAAACATAGAGCCTCCATTCTTGATTGATTCTCGATCCGTGAATCTTGGTGAAACATCATGCACAATCAATTCTTTCGTTCAACCTCCAGCCTTGGGGCTGTCATCACTCCCATGTTTCTGTATGTTGTGATGAACACCCAAGCACATCATATGATCTATTGTCATCTCATGTACACTCTAACTCAGATCTGGAATGCACACCAATCAAAGCAGACATCCATATTGAAGCTTCCTCTGCACCTCACTTGCTCGTGTGTCCTATCATTCACAGCGCATCAACATGCGTCAGAGACACTCCGCGTTCTCTTGCTTCCTCATCTTATGAGTTATCTCCTCAATCAACACAAGGCAATGAGGTTGTCCATGATGAAGATAGTCTCAACACACAGGACTCTTCCCACTCGTCATCATCTTGTGTGTTGCATGAAGACCACTCATCAAGTCAGCTTGCTGAAAATTTTGATCAAGTCTATGACATAGATTGCTGTCATCCTGAAAGAAGTTTTGAAATCAGTAACAACAGCCATGCGTGATCTGGTTCGCATCTCAAAATGCAATTTTTCAATTTTGGAAAGTTCCGAGACGTGCTAAGGAGTCAAGGCACTTCAACATCCGTTGATGGTCATGTCAACACCTCGTGACTCTAGTAAGCCCACCAAACCAAATCAAATCTTGTTTCTCACGCACAATCTGTATATCTGCATGTTTTCACTCGACATGGATCCCCGTGTAAAGAATGTTTACTATTCTGGGTGTGATATTTCAAAATTTCAGATTTTCGCTAATGATCGGATCCACGAGTCCGTTACAACATGTCCATCTTCATGCACCTCTCTTACATCTAATTTGGGTTGGGAGTTTCCATCCCTCATCCAATCATGTGACAGTGAAGTTGATCATCTCAGAGACTCTCTTCATCCGGAATCATACTTATTGGATGTTCTATCTTGGAATCATCTCCGTGGTCTTTTTGCAAATTTTGCACGTCAAATCTATCCACTCATCACACCAGCAATATCCCTATGTGATGACAAGTCCACAACCTATCGCATGAATCAAGTTACTCTCATTTCATCACACCCCAACTCGTTTCACACATTCATAGTGCTGGCATCCTTTCTACATTTTTGTGATTACCATGATGTCTGTGCACTTTTTCACCAGTTGCAGGTGGATGTTCTATCATGTCTAAAGGACAGCGAACTTGGTTCACTCATTTAGAGTGTTCGCACGATTGTTCAAAATTTTTCTTTATTCATGTCAAACTCGGAATCTGCCTTCTCGATCGACTGGTCTGATTTTTCTTCTACCTTGGGTGGCTGTCATGTAGTTTATCATTTTCCCAACGTTACATCCAATGACAGTTGCTTCGCACACTATGATTTTCACTGTGTAAGATCTTTATTCTTAGATTTTTGTCAAGAAAGTGAAGCACCTCAACCTGCGCTAATGGCTATGGCAAGCCCTCACTATCTTGACATGACTGATGAGAATGACCAAATCTATCTATCCGTATTAGATTCCATTGTGATCCCCTCTCTCGAATTAGGAATCCATCCTCACAAAGATCACGAATCTTTCAAAACAACCATCATGAATTTTATGATCCAATCGCTAAATGGCTGGAACAATCTTACTTGGTGAGTCGTGTCGCAGGTAACAAGCTTCAATCCTTCCTCGCACTCACTAAGAAACTTGGTGCAGAACAACACACACTTGCAAGAGGCCTTCGAGGTTTGTTGAAAAACGGTAGTCACGGAAGAGGTAAGCGTGTGTGTTGGGTGGTTGTGACACATTCTTCCGCCCACAGGCAAGATCTTCTCTCTCGTGTGCAAGTTTTTTCATTTACAGTTGCACACTCTTTTTTATCTGTTTTAATCGCTCGTATATTTGTAACTACAAGTCAGGTATGCCTACAGTGGCTTCAATGAAAATTTTATTTCACGTAACCCCGGCCGTTTAACGTAGGAGTAGGAATAGTGTTTTCTTTTTCGCTTGTCTTTGCTTGTTGGTTTGCATGTTTGTTTGCTTGCTAACTTAGTTTCTTTGCTTGTTTGTTGTTGTTTTCACTTTGTTTGCTTTTCTTACTACTTTTTTTTTCGTTTGTTTGGTTTGCTTAATACCTTACTATTTTTGTTTACGGAAATAAGTGCTACCAACTACTACATTTTGGCTTTTGAATAGAGTATGTGGCTGAGATTTGAAGAAACTTGTGACACTGCAGCACTTGGCCAGTCTTGTGTCCGTCTTCTCTGTGCTTGGTTATAACCTTCGGCCAATGAAGTCTTGACGGAAAATACGAGCCGTCTGCGAGGGAAGTTTTGGTCCAACCATGATCCTGTGTCCCCACTGGGAAGTCCCATGCCCATACTCAACCTTCTGCTCTGTGTGTTCAAGCTCATCCAACTAGTAGAAACGGAGAAGGGGAAAATCTAAACGAGCAAACCTATGTCAAAGGTCTTACATGCCTCTCTGAAGGAACAACCTCTCCTGCTCTCAATAAGTCGGGATCCCTCTTCCGCCCCAAAAATAACTAAGTGCTTATGCATAGTCCTCTTGAAAAAATACAAAGGCGAAAGAAGAGAAAGGCTTCCTGCGCAGAGAGGTGAAGCATGCAACTCCACCGGGTATTGGCCAGGCTCACTAGCAGTGGAGCAATGCGTGTGTTCTTGCGTGACTCCACTGGGGTACTGTCCAGGTCTACTAGCAACAGAGCAACACCAGAGATGAAAACTTATACTCTGAAAATCTTCAACTCGCGAGCTAAACCACCCTTCCCAGATTCGAAACACTATGATCAAGCTGAACTTTTGATTGTGTTTGACTAAGTTGGCAAAAGGTGAACCATGTATGTCCATGGGTAAGTGGGGAAGCCGAAGAAACCAGTACAACGATTCAATACTCCCTGAAAGACCAAGGCCCTGTGCTATGAGTGAACCAAAATAGAGAAGCTGGAGTTCTGCCTGTGTGTCGCCATGTGTTGTAGCTGCTACAACCACCCTCCAAAATTTTGGCCCACAACCAATTTCGAAGCCTCCCTTGAGAGTTTCACTTGATGGCTGCACACACTCAGGTTCACTCCGTGAGCTCGTGTGAGTCTTCGCATCCACCTTTCTTGTTCATTTAACCCAAGTGTTTGCATGTTGATGTCAAAGTCATGCTTGCGGCCATGTTCTGGTTATGCTCAAAGTCTTCGCTTCATGTGTACTTGTTGTGTTCACTATGAAAACATCTGTCGCACTCACACAGAGAGTCACACTCACTGTCACGCAAGCGTCATCACGGTCGACCAACGATCAATCACGAGTGTTGCGCTTGTCACTTCCACCGTTGGTTAGTCATGTTGTACATGTGTGTCTGGATGGTTTGAGTCGTCTCATCGTCAAGTCATGCAAGTGTGTGTTTGCAAGATCACATATGCATCTTTCACTCGTTCACACACTTAGTCATTTTGCTGAAGTTCTGACGACCAAACTCCCCTCTGACAGTCGGACCATCACCCTGCCATCGACGTGATCGACTGTCACCCAGAACAACGCAGAAGCACCAAGCAAGTCATTTCAAGTTGCACTGCCCGCAAGCAATTTAAGCAACCTTCATGTTGGCCATTTGGAGAGTTTGACCTGGCAGCCACCCCGGGATTGACTCCCCTAAAAAATTGCGCAGAGGCTACTAACCTTGCCTGCTCTGCTGACTGAGAAAATTGTGCAGACAGGCCAGACGTGCACCAAGTGCCCATCCCTGTCTCCCTCAGAAAATTGTGCAATTTTCCATCCAATCCTCCCAACAGTCGACCGGCTGCTCCCCCAAAAAATTGCGCAGTTTTCATGAGCAAGCTCTCTGCTACTCAGCAATTCGCTTAGCTCAGAAATTGCACATAGGTGATCAGCAGGCTAGCCTCCCAACCTTAGAAAAATTTCTCTGCCAGCAGCTCCCAGCAGCAGACTGCAAGTTCCCTCCAGGAATTGCGCAGTTTTTGCTGCCAAGCCCCAGCAGATGCCTGCCAGTTCTCGGCAGGAATTGCACAGTTTTTGTTGCCAGTGACCCAGCAGCCAACTGCCAATTCCCTCCACGAATTGCACAGTTTTGGCTGCCAAGTTCCCGACCTGCTCCTCCAAAAAATTGCGCAATTTCTGCCTGTTGATCCTCCATGCAACCCGACCTATTCCTCCATAAAATTGCACAAATTTTGTTGTCAAACAACTGCTTCCAGCTCGTTTCCGAAAAATGGGCAGATTTTGTCTGCCTTGCGTCTCCGCATCTTGGAATATTCCTCCCAAAATTTTCGCAGTTTTTCCTTCCAGACGAGCCAGACCTTGCAGACAGTCATTGTCATCTCGGATTGCCCATCTTCATCACCTAGTGACTCTTGCGCAGTTTTCATCAGCAGTGCCCAGAGCTATCATCCCGCCTCACAACCTTGTTGCCTCTCCTAGTCACTTGCATCCGAAATGATCATGTGTCATGGTAGACTAGGAGGTTTTTGGATTTGATGTTGTCTCGTCATGAGTGACTGCAAATACAGGTACGTCAACAAACATGGCATGACGACGAATGGGATGAACGAAGGGAGCACATGTAGAAGCACAAGTTCACCAATGGACAAACGAATAATGCATGCAAAGAGATGTGCTCGCGAATGGATGATCATGCAAAGATGTGTTCGCAGACGGACAAACGAGAAAACATGCAAGATGTGCTCATGGATGGATGAACGAATGAACATGCACCTTTCGTGAACAAATGAGCCTGTCAAGCCTTCTAACATACAAGCAAGGAGCAACGTGCCAAAGCAACATCAAGCGAACTAACGACCATCGAAGACTCTGCGTACTTTGCCATGCGGAGAAGCAGTGACACACCATGAAGACATCCATCACCTAGCAACACTGCAGCTCGACATGCACACCAACAGCAACATGAATGTACCAGCATGGTCATGTCGAGTCGTGTCATGAGTCATGTCGTCCACGTCTCTACTGTGAGCCATGTTTTCAATCAATGTAATATAACGTGGAAGTCCAAGAGACCCACTTGTTGTATAAAGAGTCATGCAAAGTCGAATAGTCATGGAAGTCAAACAGTCATGAGGGTAGCCGAACAGTCACAAGGGTCAGTTTCACCCTTGGCTATAAATACCCCCTCATTTGTACATGCAAAGGACTTTTCACCTCAGCTCCTCCCACATAGCCAAGAGAGTTTGTAATCTTTCCTTTGAGGAGTAAGTAGTGGCTCCAACGCCTCCCACACAGGGTTAGTGATGTATGGTGTAATGATGTGTCTTGGAACTTTCACTTGATTCAGAAATCTGCTAACAGGCTAGCACATTTTCACACATGTATTGTAACTGTTCTAAGACTAATCTTTGACACTTGTGATGCATGTTGCTTTAACCTGTGTTCTACATTTGAACTATTTCACTTGTTGTAATACATAATCTATTAATGGAAATGTGTTGTATATGTTGTTAATGTTGTCTCGCCCGTGTAGACTACTCTCCCGGACATCAGACAGACCTTTCACATAAAACTTGTTGTAAACAACTATTGCACTCGTGTGGACTAATCCTTTGGGTGTTATACGTGTTATCTTCCCTTATGTGTTGTATTGTCGCATCTATGTGGACTACTCCACTGGAAGCTGTGTACGTCATTTTGTGTTGTGTGTTCGTAGCAGCGTTGGGACTACTACCAATCGACCTAGAACTCACTCTCACCCTCTCCCTCGACAGTGAAAGAACCATTGACACAAGTGACACTTACACTCACTACGAAAGCGAACCTCACTTCTCGAAGACAAAGCAAACCACTCTCCTGTGCTGACAGGCAAGAGTTGAGGCAAATCCTTAAGATAATGGCAACTGGGCCATCATACCGGATGGGACTTCCACACCAAACGGTGTGAGGTCTAGTTGGGACTTCATACCGAGGTGATCCCCTAATGTTGGTAGATCCAGCACAGTCAACAGGAAGGTTACACTTAGACTAGTCATATGATTAAAATTATCCAAGATCACTGCATTTCACATAGGTCCTAGGACTTGCATATCATATAAGTTAGTCAATCATTTTCAAGCAGCGAGTGTCCATTCGGTCATTTGGTTCCAATTTACTATAAGCAAGAATTTGTGAGTCTATTACGGCAATGGTCTCATACTTTAAAATCTAATCAAACTAACAATCTTGCTTAAATTCAACCAAGTGGCTCGGCCACTCATCCGTGTCTCCCAAACAAGTTGATTTCCAACTTATTTTCCTTCACCTCTTTCCATAGGGACTATCTCCCATACCCTGTTGTTGGGAGACAACTAGAATGGAGTGGGTGGGGATTAGAGTGACAGCCCACGTCCTGAGCGTTATCGCGGTACTTACAATCTGGCCGACAACAGTTTTTGGCACCATTGCCAAG
This sequence comes from Pinus tabuliformis, assembly GCA_031772625.1. Classification (NCBI taxonomy): domain Eukaryota; kingdom Viridiplantae; phylum Streptophyta; class Pinopsida; order Pinales; family Pinaceae; genus Pinus; species Pinus tabuliformis. The sequence goes on from CM062808.1 coordinate 179,916,509, forward strand.
GAGAAACTAATTTTGTTCTTGGAGCTTTGACGACATTCTTTATAATTCTTCATTTTTTCATCCTTCGGTTTTAGCTGGCAATGCCACAATATTTTTTGGCGCCGTTGCTGGTGATAGATTTTTTTGTTCCCGGGGTTTACGACAATTTCTCAATCTTTCCATCGTTCTTCATTCCTTGTCCCATCAATGCCACAACATTTTTTGGCACCATTGTCGGGGACGAGTTTGTCTTGTTGCCAAGGTTAACGAGATTTAGAACGCAGGATTGCCGACCCATGACGATGCCCATGATCACCAATCGAAAGAAGATAGATGCATCAAGGGACAAGGAAGTCGACCCCACCTTGTACAGACAGCTCATTGGGTCACTCATGTATCTAGTTAGCACTAGGCCAGCCATTTGTTTCGTTGTCAATACCCTTAGTCAGTTCATGGTAGAACCAAAAAGGTTACATTGGGCAGCAACTAGGAACATTCTTAGATATGTGCATGGAACAGTTGGATATGGGTTGAAATATACTCGAGGAGATGTCAGATTATGCGGATTCACAGATGCAAATTGGGCAGGTAGTTCAGTGTACAGGAAAAGTGCCTTTGGGTATTGCTTCAGTGTTGGATCAGGGATGGTCTCTTGGTGTAGCAAGAATAAGAAGTCAGTAGCACTGACCTTAGTAGAAGCTTAATATATGGCAGCCAACACAGCTATGTGCGAAGCTATATGGCTTAGGAAGTTGCTCATGAGTTTGTTCAGGAAGAAGATGGGAGCGACCCGTGTTTACTATGATAATCAGAGTTGCATAAAACTCTCTGAGAATCCAGTATTTCATGATAGGTCAAAGAAAATTGATATTAGATGTCATTTCATCCGAGACTACGTTCAGCGTGGGGCAGTTCAGCTGGAATATGTTCCCACAGGAGATCAAGTAGCAGATATACTCAGGAAAGCTCAGAGCTAAGTTCATCTAGTTCAGGGAACAAATGGGTATGGTGGAGAACCCGTTTCAGTAGCAACAATGGATGGATTCTAAGTTGCAACAGCAGCAGATGAGAGGAATTGCAGTGTAGATGCAGTAGTTAACAACAGGACAACAAGGTTAGTAGCAACACATATGCAACGCATATCAAAGTTGCGCAGTAGTTGGTGGGCAGCAGTAGCCAGACATCAGCAACGTGATAGGAGATGGTGCAAAGTTAGTGTGTTGTGGCAACAGTTGCAGCACTAGAACACTTTCCTCGGTAAGAGGGAGTGTTAGTTTTTGTAGCATCGGATGTGTTCTAGCCACGAAATTTGGTGGAGAGGCTAGAATACATGTATTCTCCAAAATCCAAAAATCATTTCTTGAAATTCCACCTAGAGACGACTTAATTAAAATAATTAATCGTTTTTTAATGTTTCCTAAGTCTAAACTTAGGAAATTTGATTAATTAAAAGGTATTTGTGTGAATGTTCTAGAAACTCACACGGATCGATAGGGAAAGAATCTGGGCCATCGATTATGTGTTAATCTTGGTTTTTGGTGCTCCAACAAAAGATTATAAGAAGAAGTCGGTGGGTAGATGGAGAATACACCAGTGCAGTTACTCAGTTGCCCAGGCAGATCGATTTTCTCAGTGGCTAGAGTTCAGCATAGGAGATAGAGCTAGAGGGTGAGTTGCGGGGGAGAGAGGGTATCAACAGTGGTCCAGAAAGTGCAAGGACGAATACAGGAGGAGATAGTGTGAGGAGAGACGCGGTCCATCGGAGCACTGCACAGAGAGTGACGCAGAGACATCAGCGTATCGGCAGAGAGTCCATCTCGGGGTCTGGGAGTCGCTGTGGAGAGTGAGAAATTTGTTTCTAAATTAATCTCAATATTTTTCCTCTGTTTTGCTTTTTGAATTCTTGCACTTGAATTACTTTTGAAGAATTAATAGAGAAACCCTCATCCGCTAGACCGATTTTCCCACATTGGGTTTTTCGGGGACAATTGTCCAAAAACAACTATGTCAATATCTTTATGTGTGCTAGAATTTCTCTAATTTTCCAGCATTTATTTTCTTCCATAATATTTATTTTGTGAAGGGTGCAGTGTATATGTTTCAATATTTGTCGTAGGAAACTGCAAATAATTTGCTTAATTCATTTAACAAATAGAAGAAATATTATCAGTTGCTGCAGTAGGATTCTAGGTTTCAGAATTTTCACAAAAAGAAGTTAAAGAAGAATCTGAGTCAGTTAAATAATTGACCCGATTAATGAAAGAAATGAAGGTTGAACATACTAGACAGATGGGTGAGATGAAAAATCAATTATTACAAATGGAAAGGTCTCGAATGTAGAGTATGTCGCTTAGAAATAATAATAACAACAAGGGTAACAACAACAACCCATGGCCAAGAAGAAATCCACCAAATGATCAAAGACCTCCTAGACCCCTTGAGTTTGCTAATATGATTGATGAGCCTATTCCTTTCTACAGACCTTGTGAGAGTTTCCATGAAGAGAGTACATATGCCTTTGCTAGAAGAATCCTGGAAAAAAGTAGAAACCAGCAAGATCATAACACAAGTCAAGATAACTCCAAGGAAAGTCGATGTGTTGACATGATATCTTCAACTTTCGCTGTCAACAACTACAATGAAGAAAAATACCCCATTACTCAAGCATACAGTGAGAAGCCATCTCAGGAGAAGATTCTAGAACTTGCAAAAAGTAAAGGTTATACTAGGACTGGTAAGGATCAGAGCCAAAATAGACAAGTTCCATCCGAAAGGTATAAGTCGGGATTAAAGGTAGATTGGGCAGCTTAGATCAATAACATTAAGATGTCAGTTCCAGTCTTAGAGTTGCTAAAGATTCCATCACAAAGAGCTTCATTCTTTAAAGCCTTAGGCATTACTCAACAAGAAAGATTTGATACTCAACCTAAAGATGAAGAAATCGTATTAAAAGACTTAAACTGCTATATGACTAATGAAGACCATCAACCTTTCTTCTTGACATTGGACATAAATGATCGTTTGCTCCATAATTGTATGCTTGACTCTGGTGCATCTACAAATGTTATGACTAAGAAGGTTATGGAACAGTTGAACTTAAGGATCTCTAGACCTTATCATAACATTTGCTCAATGGATTCTAGAAAAGTTGAAGTCCTTGGTGTGGTTAAAGATCTATAGGTCTCATTGGCTAATTACCCATATAAGATCATCACCATGGAAATAGCAGTAATTGATGCACCAGATGTGTGGGGAATGCTTCTTTCTAGGAAGTTTGCAGCCGATCTAGGTGGTTCTATTTAGATGGATCTATCTTATGCCACTATTCTAGCAGCAGCACGTGGCATGGTCAGATTGTACAAAGAAGTGGAAAGAAGGTACCATGTGGAAGTCCCAAAGAGATTGGAAAACGGTGAATAGATTATGCCACAGGAGCATTTGCCTAAAAAATCTAGGCTAGATAACCAATGCCCACGTGGCCAAAATTTATGAAAATTTAAATTTTTCAATTTTGAGTTATTTTGACCAATTTAAATGTGATTTTAGGCTATTACATCATTGTTTTCACTTCTACAATGAAAACAGAGGAAAAATGAGGGTTTAGAGAGAAAACCCTAGGCCTAAGGCCTTGAAGATCCCTTGGCCCAAAATTGCCAAAATTTTGTGATGAAGTTTCCACCTGCAAATCAAACCTTTTGAGCCAAAAATTCTACAAAACCCACCAAGAATTCAGTGCAAAACACTTCAGAAATGGACAAGAGCCAAACTAGGGCTAGATGAGAGATAAAAGCTAAGGAAAAATATCAAGGAAGATCACGGAAGAGGCAAAGAGGACAAGAAGGGCTAGCGACTCAAGGAGGAGGCCTAACAAGGCCTACGACAAGCCGTAGAAGGTTGTCGCTCGGCTAAAGGGAAGGCCAAGAGGCCCTTAGGTATTGTGGCTTGGGTTTTTTAGGCCCTTAAGGTCTGTGGCACCCTATAGGGAGCCTCAAAAAGCAGTCGCAAGCCCTTTAGGGTTGCGGCCTTAGGAAAACCGAGGGGAGGAGGAGGGCCGAAGGCCCTAAGCCTCACAGCTAGGGCTAGAAGCTCCTAGAACCAAGATGCAGGGGGGATAGAAGGAGGTCGAGGCCTCTAGTCCTCATAGCTAGCCTCAGAGAGGCCTAAAACTCAGATGCAAGTGCCAAATAGGTTGACGCAGAGGGAATAGAGCAGGATGTTGGCCTTGGAGAGGCCAGATCTGGGCCTGGGAGGGTTGAAACTCAAAACCCCATCTTCAGAAAAAATTTCTTCCTTCAAATCTGAAATTTGCTACAAAATTTTCATGGTCGGCCCTGCAAAAATTTCTAGAGACTAGATCTTACCCTCAAGAGCCTAGGTCTAGGTCTACTTCAACGTCTTCAATTGATTTAACTTGCAAAAATGAAAATAAAACACCCAAACCCCAAATATATACAAAATATATTAAAACCACAAAACTCCAATTAGCAAAAATAATTTACAAAATTATTCACAAAATTTACAAATATACAAGGGTTTTGAAAATTAATGTTTTTGAGAAATAAAAATTTTTATGGTTATTTTCTTTGTTAAATGGCTAAAAACACTTTGGAAACCCATGTAAAAATATTTTAATGCATGGCCTGAGTAAAAAATCTTATGTAAAAAACATTTTAATATATGGCCCCTCATACTTAGACACCATGGTTCAAATATTAGAGGGTGGAAAAAATAATTGATCTCATCAAGTGTCAAGTAAATAAATTTTCTGGCAAAAATAAATTAAAATCCTAAGCTAGAAATTTAATTAATTAGAGTCAATTAAATTCATAGAGAAATTAAATTCTCCAAGTGGAAAAATTCTTGGGTCTTAAAAGAATTAATTTTTGGTGGTCCTCCACCAAAGGAATTCTGTGTATTTCAAGAAAAAATGGACCCTTGGACTTTGGTGGTTAAGTCAAAGTCAATTTTTTGAGGAAATTAGCTCAAAATAATTGATTTTGAGCTAATAAAAATGGAATTAAATGAAAGATTCGAAAATTCCTCAAAAAATAAAAATTCAACGTCTAAGATTAAAACATGATCAAGTATTTTTTGACGATCGAGATTATTTTGACAAGGATCAAGGAAACTAGCCATGATTTTTCCACTTGTAGAATTTATCTATAAATTAGAGAGTCATTTGAGTCTCTAGCCATCTGATTTATGGCTAAGAAATTGTTGCTGAAGCATTCATGTGAACTATTGTCCCGTTGAGAACTATTTTTCTGTCATAATAAATACTTTTGGGTAACACAAAGTGTCTAGGCACCATGACAATGGCTCAGATCGGGGGTTGTCACCTTGATCCCCAATCTCTCTTCGTTTAAGCTGTCTCCCTACAACAGGCTAAGGGGGGTAGACCCTATGGAAAAATGGAATGAAGAAGAACTAGTTGGGAACCAACCAGTTTGGGAGACACAGTGAAGCGATCAAGTACTTGATTAAGATTTAGCAAGACTTTTAGGATTTGATTAGATTTTAAACGGTTGATACCAGTGCTTTATGGAGTCAACGATCTTGCTAGGGAAATTAAGACCAAATAATCGATTAGCAACTGTTGCTTAGATGAATGACTATCTTATATGAAATGCAGATCCTAAAACTAATGTGAGATGCAAGAATCTTGGTTAATTTTAGTTAAATTCCTATTTAAATTTGAATCCTTCAATCCTTTCTTTGTTGAGCCTGATTTCGTAGTAATTGGCAAAGAGAAGATAAGGCAAAGCACACTAAGGTGTGATTAACGATACCTCTCCTAAAAATCTAACATACTCGGTGCCTCCAGCGCTACAGAGAGTTTTGGCTTTGACGACTACAAGGTCACCGTTTTAAGTGCTATTAAAAACAGGGTTCTCAAGCAAGGATTGATGGGTACCTATCTCTCTATCGACCAAGCTTATGCTTTGAAGTAAATTTTAGTGATGCAGAACTAACTTAACATGCAAACGCATGAGATGATTAGAAGATGAGATGAAGTTAGATTCAAGGATGAAAAGTGTTTATGCTACGATCGGATTCAGAGTTATATATCAAAGCCCTTAATTGTCAAAATGAATGTTCACTTCCATAGAGAAAGATTGAAAGATAAACTTCTTAGCAATATCATAATGAGACCACAAGTTTACTTCAAATCTTCTAGATTCTTTCAAATGCAATTATAGCTCAAAGAGAACAAAAGAGTCTTCACAAATTAATATCAAATGCTCAAAAAATACTCGGTTTATGAAACAAAATATATGCATTTTATCACAATCTATGACAGAGTACTTAATTTTCAGAAGTTAGTTTTTACGATAGCAGTAAGAAAAACTTTATGGCAGCAGCAATATGACAATGAAAACAGGAAGCTATCAATGATATCTTTATGCCAAAAATTTACCGAAATTTTTCCAAACTTGCCCACATGAATTATCAAAAAATTTCAACCTGTTATGATGTGATTTCTAAAATTATATCAGATCTGATATACTTATTATAGCCAGCAATTAAAACATGAAATAAGCCTAATGATGAATGTCCAACTCAAGAAATTAATTCCTTAATGTATTAGACAACTTAGGAACTAATTTTAGGCTAACCCACAAGAAATTTTGCCACTGTTATATTTCAGACTTTAGAAACAAAGTTATTCACAAATAACAGTCACCCAAAATGTAGATCTAGGTCAAATTCTTGATACACATCAAACATAAATGACTTATTAATGTATTTAGCAATTTTTTTAATTAATTTCAAACCACTTAGATGTGTTTTTCACCACTATTAGAAAGGTATATGACTGTTGTAGAAAACAGTGAGGAAAAAGATGGTTTAGAGATCAAACCCTTAGGCCCTAGGCCTTGAAGATCACTTGCCCAAGTTGCCCAAAAAATTTCAATACCTGAAACACAAATTTTTACCAAATTTTCTGCAAAAACCCACCAATGATTAGCTTCAGAAAATCAAATATTCAAATTAGAAATGGAGCAAGGGGAATCTAGGGCCAATGAGAGCTAGCACTAGGCCCAATAGAACTAGCGTTGGGCTAGGAGAAGGCAGATCTGGGCTTAGGAGCCCCAAAACTTGAAACACTTGTTCTGAAAAAATTATTTTGCTTCAGATCTTCAGATTTATTTTAAAATCTTTAATGGTTGGCCTTGCAAAAATATTTGGAACAAGATATTGCCTTCCAAGGCCTAGATCTGTCTCAAAACCCCCAGATCTATTTGAAAAAATCTCAGATCTATTCTGCACACAATCTTTGAGCCTGGATCGTGCCCTCCAGGGTCTAGATCTAGCTTAGATCTGAAGATTTTCTTGGTTAATTTCTCAGATCTATTCCTGAACAAATGAAAAGAGAAAAACCCAATACCCAATATGTACAAAAATAGAGAAAATCCCAAAAACCCAAGTGTTAAAATTCAAAATTTTGTTACAAAATTTCAGATCTACACAAGTAATAGATCTATACAAATAATTTACAGATCTATCAGATATGAGGAGTATGAGTCCAACTCTGCTCCGAGATTTGATAATCTAAGGCTTTTAATAACCAGATCAATTAAAATTTCCACAAAATATCTAAAAGATTTTGAAAATTTAGAGAGGTAGTAGCCCAAAAACACCCTGCAAAAAAAAAGATTATCATTAGATAAATCTTGAGGCTTATATGAAGTAGGCTCTTCAGAAAATATGTGTTGAGAGTTGGTTGGTCCAACCGAGGACTATCCCCAAACACTCAATGAGAACCTGAGAGATCTTTTGCAAACACTAGATCAACCATCAAATCAAGTAGAGAAATAGAACAATAATAAAATTATGAAGAAATAGAGATACCTGCTACTTCAATCAAAATTAAAAATGTTACCCTAGATCCAACAAACTGAATAAGATACCTGTATTCATATTATTCTAAGAGAGCTATTGATTGATAGTTTTCACATAATATTAAGCATAAATTAAAACAATGTTACCATAAATTCATGAAGAGGAACACTACAACACGTTGAAACCCCAAAGACTTTTGCATTAATTAAAAAGTATACAAGAGAGCTTGAGAGCTTAGTACACGATCCAAAGATCGGATGAACTGACGTAGGGTTACCACCACACATACCCACAGTATGCATAAATATGCATAAATACATCTGTCCCAGGTATTTGACTCTCAAGGGAGTCAAATCTTCAAATCTTTTATATCGGAACCAATCACCCACTTAAACCTCCTATCGGGAGTTAAATTAATCCTCAAGCCTTCATTTATCCATTTATTAAAATCTTTTGTTATATCCTTCTTATCGGGACTCTATCACCCCATAGAAACCTTCGTTAACGTTTATAAAACCCTTTAAGCCGCATATATATATATATATATATATATATATATATATATATATATATATATCACCCTTTTCTTCCGATATGCGACTATCGGAAGCATTTGGACAACGCTTAAGCCTTAAAAGACTCGCACAACCACTTTATCGCAATACACAGTAATGCATAGAAACACATGGTTTCTCCGCTCTGAACCCTTTGTTCGGACTTCAAAAACAACTCACCCAGATCTATATATCCGTCGAGTCTGCTCTTTTAGACTTCTCCACAGCACTGCGCCGATCATCCTAATCTTTGATACCTCCAATCTCCGATCTCCGCTTGTTGCCTATCGAAGTATCACTATGTCGCTCATCGACCTATCCATCGACCACCAGACCTTAACTCCAATTAACAATTTGCGATTAGATCGCAACCGTTGATCGGTTCTCGACCCAATGGTCGATATCCTTTCCCGATGCAAAGTTTCCCGACAGTCCTCCGCCGTTGATCTACACTTAGTAGATCCAATGGTCGACGATGATTTCGGAAAGACAACAAACACGGGGTTTAACCGCCCAATAAAGTGGTTTCCCTTCTCATCTCCGTTGCTATGTGGCGTGTAATGAGTTGAATTTGTGCTCGTCCTTCAATACCGCTTACGGTTTTGAGGCCGCCCGAAATCCACTTTCACTGTTACAAAACCCGCCTTCCTTCATTAAAGTTCGCCGATGTGATATTTTAACACTACCTCATATGATATGATTTGGACCGTTGACCTATAAGATCCAACGGTTGCTGTGTGCTAACACTTATCTTCTCCACTCGGCCCTTTCTACCCGTTTTTACACTAATTTTCAGTGTTTGTTGTGGTTACGGGCTTTTCCTCTAAGGGTTCAACTTTCCACTCTTCTGCTGCTCAACTCCTCCTGGGCTTTGATCTTTGTGAATTCTTCACATCGCAGACTCTACAGAGCTTACTCTGTTCCTCAACTGGATTCACTGACCCATTTATGATTCCTATGAATCATTCCGCTCCCTCTTTGTGTCCTTCAGAATTTTGCCTGCAACCCTGTTACAGGACCTACGAATTCATACGCCATTCATTCATTAAAAACTCATTCCACACACTGACACAGTCAGGAATAAATCTCTGTATATATAAATGTAAACAATCAATTACATATCTGAGACTCTGTGTCTCGCACAGGCCTGTTCTTCAATATCGTGGCCTCTCCTTAAGCTCTGCCCGTAGGCTTACATTTATGCCAGGAAGTTTTGTTGAACTAATCCTGGTTCGACTCCTAAATCCTCTGAATTGACTCCTAAATGCTCTACCCACTTCTACTTCAATTAATTCCTAAAATCTCTCCTTAGTTCCTCGAATCATGGAACTGTTCTAAGAGTCCTATTTGACTTCTGACTCTTGTCATTTATTCACCACTCAGGTTCTCCTTTAATTCGAAACTATTTACCACTTCCTCTCCTTATCTAATTAATTCACTTAAAAGCCTAATATTACATTAATTTATCACTTAGGAATCCAACTTCCTAAAAATACATGACCCCCTATGTCTACTTAATTACAATGATTTTCTCTTGGGTTGAATGCTCTTGCATCAGACTCCCAAAGTAGAAAATTTTCATGATCTCCTGATCATGTGTCTTCTGATCTTTGTCTTCCTGGATCCCATACGTTTTTTTGTAACTGTCCAAATGTCTTGTTCCTTTGCTGCTGTTGTACTTCTACTGTCTTTTGTTCCACCTTCATCTCTTTGTCAATCAGGTTCATGCTCTGATTGATCATTCTTCCCGCTGCTATTGTTTTCCTCCCTATGGCCTGTTTCATCATCAGCTACCACAATTATTCAATTTCTTTTCCCAGCACATATTTGGGCTGGTCCATACTCTGCCACTTACTTCTTCCTCTTTCTCTTTGCTTTATGTTGTTGCTGTTGTCCACTAATTCTTCAAATTGCTGCTGGTTACTTCCACTTTGTAGCTGTTGGTTTACTTTTTCTTCTTCTTTTGCTCTTGTTCCAACTTTTGCTTTGCTTGCTATGTTGATTGCCTCCCTATAATCCTTTCCCTCTTTCATGATTATCTCTTCTTGTATTGAATCATGATTGCCTAGCATTCTCTCTAGCAATTGAGCATCTCTGTTCCATGGATTGAATTCTTCCATAAAATTTTCTTCTTTCATCTTCATTTGGATGCTCATCTATGCCAAATTTCCTCCAGCATCTGCAACAAAACCTGCACTCACAAAACACTTGTTAACATCAAAAACATAAGACTTTTGTGCCTTATCTTCCTTTGGTAACAATTCAGTTTGCTGCTCTGCTTCTTTCTCCTCTGTTAGCACATCATTATGCTGAATTGAATTCTCAAAAGAACTCATGAGACTGTCAACTAGTCTCTCTTCCACATCATCTGCTCTAATGATGTCTTCTTGCTCTTGTCCACTGTAGTGAACTCCTTCCTTTGCAGTGTCAATCCACTGAAATTTCATTACCATCTCCTTTTTCTTGTGGTTGTCATTCATGACAATTCTTTTGTCTCCCTTTTTCAACGATCTGTCTTGAACATCTATCCTCTGTTTTTCCAACTCCCTTCTTTGAAAATCTAATTTTCTATATAACTCAATAATTTCAATTGGAGTAGACTTTGGAAATTGCACACAATTTTCCATACTTTCCTTTGTGATTGATAAATCATCAAATGTCCTTTTTCCTTGTGCTAAGTTTTTTGCATAGTCTTCTTCTTCTTTAACATCTTTCAGTAGATGTCCTCTTTTTCTGACTATCTCAATAGCTTCCACGGCTATTTCCACTGTGCTTATTATCATGGTGAATTAATGATCCTTTACTATGTTTTCAGCTAACATAGTTTATTTTTCTTCAGTACATTTTACTTTGTTGTCCCTTTGTAACTCCTCCCTGATCTAGGTGGATGTTGGTGGCCACCCACCTATCCCATTTGGACCCCCACAACTGTCTCTCTTAGCATTTTCAGTTTCCTTAATTGTAGCACAAGTTACTATTTTTAGCAGTTTTTTTTAGGCCCTGAACTTCCGGAGCTGTTTTGAGGACCTAAACGACGTTTTTTTGGAAATCTGGGGGCAACATGGGTCCATGGACCGACGTTGCCCTTTCAAAAGTGGTAGTGCTCAGATAGATCTTTCTAACGAGCAATTGTATGCATCAAAAAGAGATCGTATGCCAAAGTTACGACCCCGGGAAGTTGATGTACCAATTTACCCAAATGGGCCCACAGTTTGGCGTTTCATCTTCTAGGGTTAGGTTTTGGAATGTTAAGGGTTTTCCATTGTTTTTCAACAATAAATAGGCCTTCGAGCCTCATTGTAACACAGTTTAGAGGCATGTAGCTGCCACATCTCTTCTCAGAGATAAGCTACCATCACCCTAGTTGGTTTATTTCTATTTCTGTTTGTAAACATATTTCAGTATTTTACAGTAATGAAATGAAGTATTATTTCCACTACATCTCTGTATTTATGGTTATCGCTGTAATCTATTGCGTTCCCATTTAAATCCGGATCAGCGATATCAGAGCGGTCTGCTTTTTCTCTGTTTTTCTTTGCATGTCCCCAACGAGGTCGGGATATAAGGAGTTAGGGCTTGAACTGGTCGAACCTTTGCAAGACCAGCCTCGCAAATCCCAACGGTCTCCCATGGCGGATGGGAAGAAAGACGAGGGGGCAGGAGATCCTATCAAAATCTTGCTCGAAGAAGCCCTCGAGCGGCAAAGAAACGCGATGATGGATAGCTTTGCGCAGATCCTTCAGCGGCTACCCAGAGGCGACGCATCGGCTTCCAACAACTATTCTGGGAACACCACACCCTTTAAGGTACAAGTTAATTTTGAAATCCCCATATTCGAGGGTCAGATAGACGCAGATGCCATAAATAAATGGTTAAATCTGCTAGAAGGTTATTTTTCTGTTCATGAATTTTCACGTCGGCAAAAGATTGTTTTTGCTCTTCTCAAAGCAGCCCCCCACGTCAAGGACTGGTGGGAAACCTACTGCAAGCAGAAGAATGAAAGTACGGGCTCACTATTTTCAGCCGCACCCACTTGGGATTCATTCCGGGATGCCATCAAGGAGCAGTACTACCCTGTCAAAAGCTATGAGGAGAAATACATAAAGTGGACCACGCTGCGGCAGGGACGGGACCAGGATGTGCCAGAGTTCACAAACATTTTTCATACCCTTCGCACACAGTTGGGTATCAAGGACTCTGAGCTACATTTGGTACTCAAATACCGCGGCTGCCTACACAGATACATCCAGGAAGAGATGGAGTTCCTGAACATCTCCTCGCTCGGCACACATACCTATATGCTGTCAAAATCGAGCAAAAGTTCAAACAGAAGAAGCGAGACTTTGGATCTGCAAATCCGAAGCCCGAAGGACAAAGCTAAGGCAGGGTGACCCAAGACAACTCGTCGAAGCTGCAAGAAAAGAACAACACCACGAAGCTGAAGAAGGACACAGGAAAGTGGTGTGAGTTCCACAAGAGTCCCACTCATAACATAAGTGAGTGTTGGACCAAGCAGTCGTTGGTGGCCAAGTTGAAGGCTTCCGAATCAGATGCATGTTCCGAACCTGAGCCAGAACCCAACAAGGGGAATGGCAAAGGGAAGCAGATCATTGATGTAGATCCCAGTGCCACTGTTGCCACTGCCAAGATCCAGAAAAATGAGCCCGAAGATCCATAGGAGGGGGAACGTCTTTACCACTCACAGATGTGGGTGAAGGGTTTGCCGCTGCAATTCATTGTCGACAGTGGCAGCCAAAAGAACCTCATTTCAGCAGAGGTTGTGAAGCGGTTGGGCCTACCGACTACACCACACCCGCAGCCGTACAGTATCGGGTGGCTTCATGAAGGACAAGATCTCAAAGTTCGCTAGCAGTGCCACCTTCCCTACAACATCAAGCCCTTCACAGACGAGGTATTGTGTGATGTTACACCTCTGGATGTTTGTGATGTACTATTAGGCCAGCCATACTTGTGGAGACGACATACTGTGTATGAGTCAAGGCCTCGCGCTGTCATCATTTCTTTGGGTGATTCATTATACAAGATACCAGAGGTAGCCCCACATACCACCACCTCTTTGATCACTGCTAAGAAAGGCAGCAAGTTCATCTCCTAGACTAGGAAATTCATCTGTCTGGTTCGCTCCCAAAGTAAGGGGAAGATCGTTGCCACATCCATGACCCTGGCAAAGGGTTCCTCCACACAGCGGCAGCAACAAAGGAATACGGTCATGACAGAACACACGAACAACTTCTCCTCACCCACAGGGGTACCACACAAGCTTCAGGTGGGCAACAAAGTCTGGTTGCATCTGTAGAAAGAATGCCTTACAAGAGCCCATCAAAAGCTCCGACCATGCTGACATGGTCCTTACACCATTACTAAGGCTGTGGGAAATAATTCTTTGAAGCACATCATTCCTCCATTCCTTCGCCTACACCGAGTATTCAATGTGTACTGCCCTCGACCATTCTTCCCACCATTACTGGACACATCCGAGATTGCAGAACAGCTCACCAGGGACCAAGTTCAGCAGATGGAGGAACTCAACGCAATGGGGAACATTGCTTCCTAAGGGGGGAGGAATGATCCAGGTGGATGTTGGTGGCCACCCACCTATCCCATTCGGACACCCATAAGTGTCTCTCTCAGTATTTTTAGTTTCCTTAATTGTAGTACAACTTACTATTTTTAGCAGTTTTTTTAGGTCCTGAACTTCCGGAGCCGTTTTGAGGCCCTAAACGACGTTTTTTGGGAAATCTGGGGGCAACATGTGTCCATGGATTGATGTTTCCCTTCCCAAAGTGGTAGTGCTCGGATAGATCTTTCTAACGAGCTATTGTACGCGTCAAACAGAGATCGTATACCAAAGTTACGACCCCGGGAAGTTGATGTACCAATTTACCCAAACGGGGCCCACAGTTTGGCGTTTCATCTTCTAGGGTTAGGTTTTGGAATGTTAAGGGTTTTCCATTGTTTCTCAATAATAAATAGGCCTTCGAGCCTCATTGTAACATAGTTTAAAGGCATGTAGCCGCCACATCTCTTCTCAGAGATAAGCTACCATCGCCCTAGCTGGTTTATTTCTATTTCTATTTGTAAGCATATTTCAGTATTTTACAGCAATGAAATGAAGTATTATTTCCGTTGCATCTCTGTATTTACGGTTATCGCATCTCTGTATTTATGGTTATCTTTGTAATCTATTGCGTTCCCATTTAAATCCGGATCAGTGGTATCAGAGCGGTCTGCCTTTTTTCTGTTTTTCTTTGCATGTCCCAAACAAGGTCAGGATATAAGGAGTTAAGGCTTGAACTGGTCGAACCTTTTCAAGACCAGCCTCGCAAATCCCGACTGTCTCCCATGGTGGATGAGAAGAAAGGCGAGGGGGCAGGAGATCTTATCAAAATCTTGCTCGAAGAAGCCCTTGAGCGGCAAAGGAACGCGATGATGGATAGCTTTGCGCAGATCCTTCAGCGACTACCCAAAGGCGACGCATCAGCTTCCAACAGCTACTCTCGAAACGCCACGCCCTTTAAGGTACAAGTTAATTTTGAAATCCCCATATTCGAGGGTCAGATAGATGCAGATGCCGTAAATAAATGGTTAAATCTGCTAGAGGGTTATTTTTCTGTTCATGAATTTTCAAGTCGGGAAAAGATTCTTTTCGCTCTTCTCAAAGCAACCCCCCACGTCAAGGATTGGTGGGAAACCTACTGCGAGCAGAAGAATGAAAGTACAAGCTCACTATTTTCAGCCGCACCCACTTGGGATTCATTCCGGGATGCCTTCAAGGAGCAGTACTACCCTGTCAAAAGCTATGAGGACAAATACATAAAGTGGACCACGCTGCGGCAGGGACGGGACCAGGATGTGCCATAGTTCACAAACATATTTCATACCCTTCGCACAAAGTTGGGTATCAAGGACTCTGTGCTGCATTTGGTACTCAAGTACAGCAGCTGCCTACACAGATACATCCAGGAAGAGATGGAGTTCCTAAACATCTCCTTGCTCGGCACGGCATACCGATATGTTGTCAAAATCGAGCAAAAGTTCAAATAGAAGAAGCGAGACTTTGGATCTGCAAATCCGAAGCCCAAAGGACAAAGCCAAGGCAGGGTGACCCAAGACAACTCGTCGAAGCCGCAAGAAAAGAACAACACCACGAAGCTGAAGAAGGACACAGGAAAGTGGTGTGAGTTCCACAAGAGTCCCACTCATAACATAAGTGAGTGTCGGACCAAGCAGTCGTTGGTGGCCGAGTTGAAGGCTTCCGAATCAGATGCATGTTCCGACCCTGAGCCAGAACCCGACAAGGGGAATGGCAAAGGGAAGCAGATCATTGATGCGGATCCCAGTGTCACTGTTGCCAACGTCAAGATCCAGAAAAATGAGCCTGAAGATCCAGAGGAGGGGGAACATCTTTTCCACTCACAGATGTGGGTGAAGGGTTCGCCGCTGCAATTCATTGTCGACAGTGGCAGCCAAAAGAACCTCATTTCAGCAGAGGTCGTGAAGCGGTTGGGCCTACCGACTACACCACACCCGCAGCTGTACAGTATCGAGTGGCTTCATGAAGGACGAGATCTCAAAGTTCGCCAGCAGTGCCACCTTCCCTACAACATCAAGCCCTTCACAGACGAGGTATTGTGTGATGTTACACCTCTAGATGTTTGTGATGTACTATTAGGCCAGCCATACTTGTGGAGGCGACATGCTGTGTATGAGTCAAGGCCTTGCGCTGTCATCATTTCTTTGGGTGATTCATTATACAGGATACCAGAGGTAGCCCCACATACCGCCACCTCTTTGATCACTGCTAAGAAAGGCAGCAAGCTCATCTCCCAGACTAGGAAATTCATCTGTCTGGTTCGCTCCCAAAGTAAGGGGAAGATCGTTGCCACATCCATGACCCCGGCAAAGGGTTCCTCCACATAGCAGCAGCAACAAAGGAATACGGTCATGACAGAACACACGAACAACTTCTCCTCACCCATAGGGGTACCACACAAGCTTCAGGTGGGCAACAAAGTCTGGTTGCATCTGCAGAAAGAACGCCTTACAAGAGCCCATCAAAAGCTCCAACCATGCTGACATGGTCCTTACACCATTACTAAGGCTGTGGGAAATAATTCTTTGGAGCACATCATTCCTCCATTCCTTCTCTTGCGCTGAGTATTCAATGTGTACTATCCTCAACCATGCTTCCCACCATTACTGGACACATCCGATATTGCAAAACAACTCACCAGGTACCAAGTTCAGCAGATGGAGAAACTCAACGCAATGGGGACCATTGCTTGCTAAGGGGGGAGGAATGATCCAGGTGGATGTTGGTGGCCACCCACTATCCCATTTGGACCCCCACAACTGTCTCTCACAGCATTTTTAGTTTCCTTAATTGTAGAACAACTTACTATTTTTAGCAGTTTTTTTAGGTCTTGAACTTCTGGAGCTGTTTTGAGGTCCTAAACGATGTTTTTTGGGAAATCTGGGGGCAACATGGGTCCATGGATCGATGTTGCCCTTCCCAAAGTGGTAGTACTTGGATAGATCTTTCTAACGAGCTATTTTACGCGTCAAACGGAGATCGTATGCCAAAGTTACAACCCCGCGAAGTTGATGTACCAATTTACCCAAACGGGGCCCACAGTTTGGCTTTTCATCTTCTAGGGTTAGGTTTTGGAATGTTAAGGGTTTTCCATTGTTTCTCAACAATAAATAGGCCTTCGAGCCTCATTGTAACACAGTTCAGAGGCATGTAGCCGCCACATCTCTTCTCAAAGATAAGCTACCATCGCCCTAGCTGGTTTATTTCTATTTCTGTTTATAAGCATATTTCAGTATTTTACAGTAATGAAATGAAGTATTATTTCCGCTACATCTCTGTATTTATGGTTATTGCATCTCTGTATTTATGGTTATCTCTGTAATCTATTGTGTTCCCATTTAAATCTGGATCACTCCCAAAGTTATCCTTGTCTCACCATCTGCATTAACATTCTCCTGCATTTGTTTTTCATCAGTAAAATTAATCAAACTCATTTAATTACCTTCCTGAGATAGTATTCCTTCATTCTTCATCAGAATAAGATCCCGATTCTTCATCTCTATGACAACTTCTTTAGACTCATCCATAGACTTTTTCTTCTGTATGCAGTCAAATTCTTCTTCTTCTGAGAAGTTTTCTTTGTCACCTTTTACTTCTAGATCTTCATCTCCTCTGAAGATATCTTCAAAAGGCTGCTTTTCTCCTGCAACACTTGCCATTATACACAATCTATCAGTTTTAAAAACATAAGATCCCGTGGTCTCACTGAATGCTTCAGCCATCATATCTCCTTGCTGTTCTAAATCTTTCGTATGATTTAGAAATTCTTCGATGGTCTCCTCTTCAATCTCCTCAAGCCCTTCACTTGGTTGCTTGATATCTTCTCCCAATTGTATGTGAGATCTATCTATCTCATTTTCTTCCAGAACAGAATTTATATTCTGCTTGTCTTCTTCCTCCTTTATGACAATATCAGCAAATTGTCCTTCACATGTTTCACTTGCAAACATACGCAAATTGTCAGATTTAAAACCATGTGATCCTTTGGCCTCACTTGAAGTTTCAGTCTTCAAGTCTTCATCTTCAGTCAGCATCTCCTCATGCTATTTTGAACTATCCCAATAGTCCATGAGATCTTCACTTGATCTTCCTTTTTGAGCTTTAGTGTAGTCTTCACTTTCTCCCAGAATTTCTCCCTGTTTTGGTTCACAAATGAACTCTTCCATTTCCAACTCAACTTCCTTGAGTTTTTCCATCAGCCACCTTACTTTCTTTTGTTGTAGCCTTCTCTGCATCTCATGCCACTCCACTGGCTTCTTCCTTAATACCCAACCTTGTCTTTGGTTTTCCTCAAGTATTCTTCTTAATGCATTGAGTTGTTCTTTTAACTCTGCAATCTCTTTGTCAATTTCCTCTTGACTCATCTTCTTGCCATTTGCCTTGGCATCCTCTTTCTTCATCTTTCTTATGTTGTGGCTTCTCTTTGAACCTCTGCTATGACTGTCAATAGTCATCTTCCTCTCCTCTTTCTTCATGAGCTCCTCACTCATCTACAACAAGCCTCTGCAATAGCTAGTCCTCCTCACTGCAATCTTACCTCACTAAGCTCTCCTCACTCAGTCTTTTGGTAAACATGGGTCCTCTATCTGGAAACTCCTCTTGAGCAACACCTTTGCTCCTTCTAGGCTTCTGCAATCTGTCACTCTCTCTTGAGAACACTTCAACTATCCTCTCTCTGTCCAATCTCTTGTTGGATTCTTTAGGTTCACTACCACTTTTCTTAAGAGTGTTTTCCTTACTATGTCTTCAAGAACACATCTGGTTCTCCTCTCACAGCTTCTCTTGTTGTCCTTTGTTGAGATGTTTCATCTGCAACGACAATCTTCAATCAAATTAAAACAAACATGTCATCTCACCTTCAAGATCTCAGCATGATCTTGTTTCACCATTCCACCTATATCTTGAATGGATTTCCTCTGCCTCTTGCATCTGCAAGTTCTGCTACACATCACCTCTGTGTGTTTACTTTCTGTCAGATTAGAATCTGATCCTTCCTCTTGCCTGCATAAACACTTAATACATAACTTTGTTCTCAATTTTTTCAAGAAATGTTCACACAGAACTCCTTTAATCTGCTCTGATACCACAAATGACGCAGGGTTACCCCCACACATACCCACAGTATGCATAAATATGCATAAATACATCTATCCCAGGTATTTGACTCTCAAGGGAGTCAAATCTTCAACCATACATGGTTAAGGCCCTTTTAGCCACAGTTCCATTTATATCGGAACCAATCACCCGCTTAAACCTCCTATCGAGAGTTAAATTAATCCTCAAGCCTTCATTTATCCATTTATTAAAATCTTCCGTTATATCCTTCTTATCGGGACTCTATCACCCTGTAGAAACCTTTGTTAACCTTTATAAAACCCTTTAAGCCGCATATATATATCACCCTTCCCTTCCGATATGCAACTATCGAAAGCGTTTGAACAACGCTTAAGCCTTAAAAGACTCGCACAACCACTTTATCGCAATACACAGTAATGCATAGAAACACATGGTTTCTCCGCTTCGAACCCTTTGTTTGGACTTCAAAAAAACTCACCCGATCTATATATCTGTCGGATCCGCTCTTTTAGACTTCTCCACAGCACTGCGCCGATCATTCCAATCTCTGATACCTCCGATCTCCGATCTCTGCTTATCGGCTATCAGAGTATCGCTATATCGCTCATCGACCTATCCATCACCCATCAAACCTTAACTCCTCCGATTACTGATTTGCGATTAGATCGCAACCATTGATCGGTTCTCGATCCAACGGTCGATATCCTTTCCCGATGCAAAGTTGCCCGACAGTCCTCCACCGTTGATCTACACTTAGTAGATCCAACGGTCGACGATGATTTCGGAAAGACAACAAACACGAGGTTTAACCGCCCGATAAAGCAGTTTCCCTTCTCATCTCCGCTGCTATGTGGCATGTGATGAGTGGAATCAGTGCTCGTCCTTCAATACCGCTTACAATTTTGAGGCCGCCCGAAATCCACTTTCACTATTACAAAACCCGCCTTCCTTCATTAAAGTTCGTCGATGCGATATTTTAACACTACCTCATACGATATGATCTGGACCGATGATCTATAAGATCCAACGATTGTTGTGTGCTAACACTTAACTTCTCCACTCGGCCCTTTCTACTCGGTTTTACGTTAATTTTCAATGTTTGCTGTGGTTACGGGCTTTTTCTCTAAGGGTTCGACTTTCCACTCTTCTGCTGCTCAACTCCTCCTGGGCTTTGATCTTTGCGTATTCTTCACATCGCAATCTCTACAGATCTTACTCTGTTCCTCAACTGGATTCAATGGCCCATTTATGATTCCTATGAATCATTCCGCTCCCTCTCTGTGTCCTTCAGAATTCTGCCTGCAACCCGTTACAGAACCTATGAATTCACACACCATTCATTCATTAAAAACTCATTCCACACACTGACACAGTCAAGAATAAATCTCCGTATATATAAATATAAACAGTCAATTACATATCTGAGACTCTGTGTCTCGCATAGGCCTATTCTTCAATATCGTGGCCTCTCCTTGAGCTTTGCCCATAGGCTTACATTTATGCCAGGAAGTTTTGTTGAACTAATCCTGGTTCGACTTCTAAATCCTCTGAACTGACTCCTAAATCCTCTGCCCACTTCTACTTCAATTAATTCCTAAAAGCTCTCCTTAGTTCCTCGAATCATGGAACTATTCTAAGAGTCCTATTTGACTTCTAACTCTTGTCATTTATTCACCACTTAGGTTCTCCTTTAATTCGAGAGTATTTACCACTTCCTCTCATTATCTAATTAATTCACTTAAAAACCTAGTATTACATTAATTTATCACTTAGGAATCCAACTTCCTAAAAATACATGACCCCCTATGTCTACTTAATTACAATGATTTTCTCTTGGGTTGAATGCTCCTGCATCATGAACTGACTGACAAATGACCTCCTATTTAAAGATAAATCCTCCAATGGCTAGTTCAAGTCATCCTCGTCAAAGCAATCTCGACCGTTGATGAGGATCAAAATTTATTTTAATCTCATCCATCGAAATTTTAAATTCTTGAGGAAATTCTAATTTTTCAATTAAATGAATTTTAATTAATTCAAAAATTAAAATTTTGAATTAATTTCCTTAGAATTTTGACTTTTACTTAACCTCGGGGACCAAAGGCTTAAAATTTAGCAAAATAATTAATTTACCTTAGTCCCTGGACCTCTTAAAATTTAAATTCTAAGGACCGACGAAATTTGCCTTAGAAGAATTTAAATTTACCTAGGACCTAGAATTAATTAAATTGCTGGCTTATGATTTTAATTAATTTTGGCCAAAAAAATTAATTAATTAACCTACAAGGGGATAAATTATTTTTTCAACCCTCAAGACTCTTTACATCATGATTTTCACATTTTTTACATCTCAAGAGGGAACACCCATTTGCAAAAGACCCTCACAAACTACCTAGTTCTGCGACACAAATATAATCTAGCAGATCAAGCAATTTGTAATAAAATAACCTAACCAAATAGTTAGGATTATTCCCAAATCACTTTTACATAGACTCGATCTAGAACACTAGGACTCCCCTAAGATCCCAGTGATAAAATCCATTCAGCTTTGGGGCAAGGCTAAAGGAAAGCTCTGCCGACCATCCGAGAATGGATCGGTGAGACAAAAATCCTCCTGAAATGTATATTTTCACTAGAAAAGTAGGTTTACCTAGGTGATTACATACACGACACATATCTGCTGAGATTATTTACATTATACACATGCAGACTGAGTTTACATTATAAGATGATGATCAAGCTGATGATGATAGCTGGATGACATGAACACATCGATCAGGCATTATCCCTTTTGTGAAAAGAGGGGTTGTACTGCTATGGGTCGTTGACATGTAGTGGTGTACATCTGGCTCTACTTGGGGAAACGTTGTTGCATTGGACGGATGTGAGAATCCAGAATCTGCATCTATGCAACACACAACATAACATAAGTAGCGTCCATCCAAAAATCATCATATAACGTTAAGCATAGGAAAGATATAAGCCCTTCATTTATTAAATAGTCTAATAACATGGAAAACACAAATCTAACTACAAAATGAAATACTGAAATAACAGGGCATAAGGTTAGAAATACAATACAAAGATGCCCCATGGCATCAAATGCGTTAAATATAGTGCATACTGAGCATTTGTCTGCTTTCAGGCAAATCTGTCGGCTGTTTCTCGGATGTGCCTTATCCAATTCTGCATACGGTAGGACTTTTTCTATCCGAAAATCACGCTGCTTGTGGACATTTGATGCATCAAATCACTTTCTCATTCTCTCTCTCTTGCATTTTTTTGTGTGGCAAGCTACATCACTGATGACGTGGAACATTCTGCTTCAAAACTTTCAGATGAAGTATGTAAGATATGTGTAACATGCCTTTCTTCATTTTGCATCTGCTCTGTCAAGAATGATGGATCAGTGGCACAGGTGTCATGAATTATAACTTGACATTTTTTAATTTCTTCTTTGACCATGTCATTCTTAGTTAAATCTTCGTTAATGGAGTTAGCCTCTTTCTCGGGATATTCATAACAAGACAGGACCTGTGATTTCCTCTTTTCCAACCTCTTATGTAATGAACCCATTTCTCTGGCATGTCTTGATATTAACTTCGCTTGATTGAGTTTAGCTTTCACGAATCTTTTTTGCAGAGTGACATGATTAGCTTGCATAGCCTTTATTTGATTCTGAATAATCGACATTGGATTAGAATGATTAACTTCCATTATTTTTAATCTGTTTTCAATGATATGTATTTCATTTGTATTTATGACACATGGTACGTGCTTTTCTTCTATGGCCAATAATCTATTCTGAAGAGATATTTGACCAACTTCCATGTCCTTTATAATTTTATCATTTTTTGCTTTCATGCCCGTGAAACTGTTTTTCATATAGTTTATCTCTTTCTTATGATCTGCTTGCATGGTAGCTAATTGATTACTATAATCGAATCTCATGATGGTCATTTCTTCATCCATAGTTGACACTTTCTTCTGGATCGAACTTATTTCTTCCTGATAACTTGCTTCCATGGCAGTGACTTGATTTGAATGATTGAATTCCATGATCGTCATCGTTTTCACTAGGGCTAATAACTTGCTTTGCATAGAATTAATTTCTCTGCCATGATTAGCTTTCATGGTTTCCATTTCCTTTGCATGCTGACTCTACATGTCGGTTACGTAATCAAAGTGTTTAATTTTCATGATTTCCATCTCTTTATCACGTTTTTCCAAGTGGGTCTACAAAGTTCTCATATCCTTGACATAATCAGTTACAAATTTTTCTTGACTAAGCTCCATATTTTTTACCAGCTGCATTTGTTCTTCTATAATTTGCTTATCATTTTCCCTTTCATTGTCATCACTGATTTGATAACTTGTTCCTGCTTTTCCACTATCATGGATTTGTCTAGCAACAGTGCAAGTGGATGGCACATTCTAATATGAAGAATTGTCTTGAAATATTTCATTGACAGTTGGATCCTTTACAAGATCACTTTCATTTTGTTGCATAACTTTAGGGGCACAAGGCTAGCTACCTTGATCACCATATCTATCTGTAAAAGCATTGACAATGTCTTGTAAAGAAGCGAATGAGTCTTCAGGACAATTATTAAACCAATTCAAAGCATCACCCTCTAGAGAAAAGGCAAATAGATGCATTTTGACAGCTTCATGATTATACTAGGGAGAACTACAATATTTGATTATTGTATGAGAAACCTTGCGCAGATGCTTTATAACAGTGACCGAATCACCACCTGAGAATGAAGGCAATTTATGAATGGCCGCTTCCGGTATATCATGGAGAAAATCAGTAAAATGACATGGGGTAAACGAATCATCCATGATGACTTGCTTGAAGGGATAAGGAGGGACCAAATGGATGCTAGAGAGAGACCCTTGCTCAAGAAAATCAAGAGATCCACAAGAAGCGAGCTTCTAGTAGAAATTCTTGTAAGAAATGAAAGAAGTGGAGTCGCCACTTGAACATGAATCTAGCTCTAAGATCCAAAAGGCAAACAATTGGATATAAGGCATGGTTTCTTGTTTGAAAAATAATGGATGAATAAATGGAGTCGCCACCCAAACAAGAAACAAATCGATATGTCCAGGTGCTAAAGGTGCAAATGAAACAATTGGTAAGGCGATGAAAAGATCAAATGACGCCAAGAAATTTGTGCCACTTGACAAGCTAATGAATGGCGGAAAAGATGAGATGATTAAAACGATGTCGAGAAAACCAAGGACAAAAAACCTCTATCCCTGGCAACGACACCAAAAAATGTTGGCGTTGCCGGCTAAAATGAATGATAGAAAGATGAAAGAATGATGAGGGAATGTCGTTGAAGCGCCGAGAATAAAATATCCCCGACAACGACGCTAATAAATGCTGGTGTTGTCGGCTAAAATGAATGATAGAAAGATGAAATATGAATGATGAATGTCGTAAAGGCCAGTCCCAATAAACCGGTCCTCGGCAACGACGCCAAAAAATGTTGGCGTTGCCGGCTAAAATGAAAAGATGAGAAATGAGAAGAATGATTAGAAATGTCGTTGAAACATCGAGAATAAAATATCCCCGGCAACGATGCCAAAAAATGTTGTCGCACAAAGTGTCTACGCAACACAACAATGGCTCAGATCGGGGGCTGTCACCCTGATCCACAATCTAAGGGGGGTAGACCCTATGGAAAAATGGAATGAAGAAGAACTAGTTGGGACCAACCAGTTCGGGAGACACAGTGAAGCGATCAAGTACCTGATTAAGATTTAGCAAGACTTATAGGATTTTATTAGATTTTAAACGATTGATACCAGTGCCTTATGGAGTCAACGATCTTGCTAGGGAAATTAATACCAAGTAATCAATTAGCAATTTTTGCTTAGATGAATGACTATCTTATATGAAATGCAGATCCTAAAACTAACGTGAGATGCAAGAATCTTGGTTAATTTAAGTTAAATGCCTATTTAAATGTGAATCCTTCAATCTTTTCTGTGTTGAGCCTGATTTCGTAGTAATTGGCAGAGAGAAGATAAGCTGAAGCACACTAATGTGTGATTAACGATACCTGTCCTGAAAATCTAACATACCTGGTGCCTCTGGCACTGCAGAGAGTTGTGGCTCTGACCACTGCAAGGTCATTGTTTTAAGTACTATTAAAAACAGGCTTCTCAAGCAAGGATTGATGGGTACCCATCTCTCTATCGACCAAGCTTATGCTTGGAAGTAAATTTTAGTGATACAGAACTAACTTAATATGCAAACGCACGAGATGATTAGAAGATGAGATGAAGTTAGATTCAAGGATGAA
This sequence comes from Pinus tabuliformis, assembly GCA_031772625.1. Lineage (NCBI taxonomy): Eukaryota > Viridiplantae > Streptophyta > Pinopsida > Pinales > Pinaceae > Pinus > Pinus tabuliformis. Next base: position 179,941,891 of record CM062808.1, read on the forward strand.
AAGTGTTTATGCTACAATCTGATTCAGAGATATATCAAAGCCCATAATTGTCAAAATGAATGTTCACTTCCATAGACAAAGATTGAAAAATAAACTTTTTAGCAATATCATAATTAGACCACAAGCTTACTTCAAATCTTTTAGATTTTTTTAAATGCAATTATAGCTCAAAGAGAACAAAAGCGTTTTCACAAATTAATATTAGATGCTCGAAAAATACTCAGTTTATGAAACAAAAGATATGCATTTTGTCACAATTTCATGATAGAGTACTTAATTTTCAGAAATTAGTTTTTAGGATAGCAGTAAGAAAATCTTTATGACAACAGCAATATGACAATGAAAATAGTAAGCTATCAATGATATCTTTATGCCAAAAATTTACCGAAATTTTTCCAAACTTGCCCACATGAATTATCAAAAAATTTCAGTCTGTTATGATGTGATTTCCATAATTATATCAGATCTGATATACTTATTACAGCTAGCAATTAAAACATGAAATAAGCCTAATGATGAATGCCCGACTCAAGAAATTAATTCCTTAATGTATTAGACAACTTAGGAATTGATTTTAGGCTAACCCGCAAGAAATTTTGCCACTCTTATATTTCAGACTTCAGAAATAGAATTATTCATAGATAACAGTCATCCAAAATGTAGATCTAGGCCAAATTCTTGATACACATCAAACATAAATGACTTATTAATGTATTTAGCAATTTTTTTAGTTAATTTCAAACCACTTAGATGTGATTTTCACCACTATTATAATGGTATATGACTGTTGTAGCAAAAAGTGAGGAAAAAGATGGTTTAGAAATCAAACCCTTAGGCCTTAGGCCTTGAAAATCACTTGCCCAAGTTGCCCAAAAAATTTCAATACCTAAAACACAAATTTTTACCAAATTTTCTGCAAAAACCCACCAATGATTAGCTTCAGAAAATCAGATATTCAAATCAGAAATGGATCAAGGGGAATTTAGGGCCAATGAAAGTTAGCACTAGGCCCAATAGAACTAGCGTTGGGCTAGGAGAAGACAGATCTGGGCTTAGGAGCCCCAAAACTTGAAACTCTTGTTCTACAAAAATTATTTTGCTTCAGATCTTTAGATTTATTGCAAAATCTTTAATGGTTGGCCTTACAAAAATATTTGGGACAAGATATTGCCTTCCAGGGCTTAGATCTGTCTCAAAACCCCTAGATTTGCTTGAAAAAACCTCAGATCTAAAGATTTACTTGAGTGATTTCTCAGATCTATTCCTGCACACATCTTTGAGCCTGGATCTTGCCCTCTAGGGTCTAGATCTAGCTCAGATCTGAAGATTTTCTTGGCTGATTTCTCAGATCTATTCCTGCACAAGTGAAAAGAGAAAAACCCAATACCCAATATGTACAAATAGAGAAAATCCCGAAAACCCAAGTGTTAAAATTCAAAATTATGTTACAAAATTTCAGATCTACACAAGTAAGTAATAGATCTATACAAATAATTTACAGATCTATTAGATCTGAGGAGTATTAGGCTTATATGAAGTAGGCTCTTCAGAAAATATGTGTTGAGAGTTGGCTGGTCCAACCAAAGACTATCCCCAAATGCTCAATGAGAACTTGAGAGATCTTCTGCAAACACTAGATCAACCATCAAAGCAAGTAAAGAAATAGAACAACAATAAAATTATGAAGAAATAGAGATACATGCTACTTCAATCAAAATTAAAAATGTTACCCTAGATCCAACAAACTCAATAAGATACCTGTATTCATATTATTCTAAGAGAACTATTGATTGATAGTTTTCACATAATATTAAGCCGAAATTAAAACAATGTTACCATAAATTCATGAAGAGGAACATTACAGCACGTTGAAACCCCAAAGACTTCTGCATTAATTAAAAAAGTATACAAAAGAGCTTGAGAGCTTAGTACACGATCCAGAGATCGGATGAACTGACTGACAAATGACCTCCTATTAAAAGATAAATCCTCCAACGGCTAGTTCGAATGATCCTCGTCAAATCAATCTCGACTTTTGATGAGGATCAAAATTTCTTTTAATCTCATCTGTCAAAATTTTAAATTCTTGAGGAAATTCGAATTTTTCAATTAAATGAATTTTAATTAATTCAAAAATTAATTTTTGAATTAATTTCCTCAGAATTTTGACTTTCACTTAACCCCGGGGACCAAAGGCTTAAAATTTAGCAAAATAATTAATTTACCTTAGTCCCTGGACCTCTTAAAATTTAAATTTTAAGGACCGACGAATTTTGCCTTTAGAGAATTTAAATTTACCTGGGACCTAGAATTAATTAAATTTATGGGCTTATGATTTTAATTAATTTTGGCCAAAAAATTTAATTAATTAACCTATGAAGGGATAAATTATTTTCCCAACCCTCAAACCCTTTACATCATGATTTTCACATTTTTTACATCTCAAGGGGGAACACCCATTCGCAAAAGACCCTCACAGACTACCCAGTTCCACGACACAAATATAATCTAGCAGATCAAGCAATTTGTAGTAAAATAACTTAACCAAATAGTTAGGATTATTTCTAAATCACTTTTACATAGACTCGATCTAAAACACTAGGACTCCCCTAAGATTCCAGTGACAAAATCTATTCCGGCTTTGGGGTAAGGCTGAAGGAAAACTCTGTCGACCATCCGAGAATGGATCGGTGAGACAAAAAATCTCCCGAAATGTAGATCGTCACCAGAAAAGTAGGTTTACCTAGGTGATTACATACATGACACATATATGCTGAGATTATTTACATTATACACATGCATATTGAGTTTACATTATAAGATGATGATCAAGCTGATGATGATAGCTGGACGGCATGAACACATCGATCAGGCACTATCCCTTTTGCGAAAAAAAGGGGGTGTACTACTATGGGTCGTTGACACGTAGTGGTCAACTGGGTGCAATTCAAGGTGTTCCATCTTCATTGATTTGTGGTATGTACTGACTACGTGCTTTCCTATGTTGTGTTGATAAATGGTAAGATCCGTTTTTCATTATATGGAGATAAAATCATTCTATTGATAGTTTTGGGCTAATCTTAGGTGATTTGATTCACCATATGATTAATAGATTGTCTTGAGATAAATATATAGTGTTTGTAGGTACTTCAATCTTTGATCTCCAAATTCACAAATTGTGGGCAGGAGCTAACTTTGCTTGGATCCCGAATATTTGTGTGGTGGATTAAGTCTTCGCTAAGGTTATAGTGTGCATGGGGTTTCTAAAGTGTTTTTAGTCATTATCAAAGAAAATAACCATAAAAAAATTATTTCTTAAAAATTTTAACTTTCAAAACCCTTGTATATTTGTAAATTTTGTGGATAATTTTGTAGATTAAATTTGTAAATAATTTTTGCTAATTTGAGTTTTGGGGTTTTAAGATTTTGTATATATTTGGGTGTTTTATTGTCATTTTTGTGGAATAAATCAAGAGAAGAGGTTGAAGTAGAGCTAGATCTAGGCCCTTGAGGGTAAGATCTAGTCTCTAGAATTTTTTGCAGTGCCAACCATCGAAAAATTTGCAATAAAATTTAGATCTGGAAGAGAAGAAATTTTCTGAAGCAAGGGTTTCAATTTTTTACCTTCCAAAGTTTGGATTGAGTCCTCCTAGGGCCAACGTCTCCCTTCACTTGGCTTGCGTTAGTGTTTTCGGCCTCTTAGAGGCAGGTCGTAGCCTCGAAGGGCCTCGACCCTCCCTTCAAGCCCCCACCATGGGGTTTTAAAGCCTTAATTGGCTTGGTCGTGGGCTCAAGGAGCCTCGACCCTCCTCCATTGCCATAAACGACTGCCCTCTGGGCTAGCTGTGGCCCTTTAGGGCCCTAAATTGCCCCATAGCCCCAACGTCCAGTCCTTTGAGGCCTGTTACTGCTCAAACTAGCAGGGGACCTAAAGGGGGAATCCTTGAGGGCAAATGTTAGGCCAAGGGAAACAATGGAGTCTTAGCCAGAGACCTGATATGTATGGAGTCACCAATGAGTAACAAGTCAATAGATATGAGTGATCCAAACCCTTTCCGAGAAGGTTTTGAAGAATGGGGCTTACTTGCTTTCTCAGCAAGGGACTATATGCTTCTAAGGAAAGGAGGGGGATTTTGTGGGGGGGGGGGTAGGTGTATGAGAGTAGACTTTGAAAGGAGTTTCCCACACCCTAAATCCTTATTAAAGTTGGTATCCCAGATGGTTCTTGAAGAATAGTCCTTTGAAGGAGTGGGACCGCATGGGGCCAAGTGGACCCGGTCTAGGGTATGAGGAAGGTATGGAATAATCAATTATTTTCTTACCCTAAACAAGGTGGGAAGGATCAAAGAAAGTATTTGACTCAATGATGTTGTTTGACCCTAGGAACTGCTAGCCTTGGGGATGGCTTGGCAAGTCTTGGTCCCAAAGCTAGGGCTTATCTTTTCTCCCAACTTCACCGTCGGAATGTTTTCAAATCTGGAGGAGGGCTAGAAGAGAGGCCAGCGCAGGAGACCCTAGGAGATCGAACTTTTTCAGTGTCTATCTTGTCAAGAAATTGATGCCCTAGGCACCCCAATGTGGCTAGACTTGGGAGAAGATGAAAAATTTAGGAGTCGGTGACCACCCTTGGTATATTAGTGCCTTTGTAGTTGGGAGAATGGAGTCTATGTTGATTATGTGTAAGATTTCTTGGTTTCCAATCAAGGAGGCCTCAAAATTACTTCACAAAGCCTTCTAGGTCAAGTGAAAGCAATCTTGTAGCTTTTATACTTCAAATGTACAAGACGAATGGCTTGTCAAGGTCAAGTTTTACCTCTAAGAGATTTCGCTCATACTACAAGGGTCAATGCATGGAGATAAAGTTATGATACAGACAATCCCACAATATTAAGCAACAATTTGCATGCAACAATTAGTCTTAAAACAACGAAAATTCCATCCATCATATATGACAAAAAGTAATAAATAATAGCATCAAAATTTCGTACTTACAATGTAGTAGAGTATATCCAACCATTCACAAATGACAATAACGAAGCTCCAAGAGAAGATAAACCAATAACCATACATCAAAATTCATCCATAAATGCTCCAATTCATCCTCCAGCAAAAAGTGTGAAATTCTCTAAAGAAGAGAGAGATCCAATCCAAAGTGATGATGATAAATGATCTCACCTCACTTATATATATACACATCTAAGGAGTTCGAATTAGCCTCCTTGGCCTAGATAAGCCACAAAAATAAAATAATGTGCTAATAATACAACCTTTTGGTGACAAGCCCACCAAACTAGCTCACAAATGAAAAAGTAAGCCTCTCAAGAGGACAAATAATAATCTATGCATGTCGTAGGGCCCTCTAAGAGGCCTAATGAGGTCCATGGGTGCCACAATGAAGAATATGGCCCTCAAAAGCAGTGGACAAGGGGTTGGCCCCTTGTAATAACCTGTGGTGCTCCAAATGATTGTGGGGGCACACAAGTGTCCTCATGGGTCTCCAAACAAATCGAAGATGCCTATAGGTTTCCCTTAAGGGCTAGGATGATAATGTAGGAGATGCCACTGTTGATTTTGGGTAGCATTGGATGTGCTCTAAGCCTCAAATTTTGTAGGGAGGCTTGGGCATAGGTATTCCAAAGAACCCAGAAAGCGTTTAGGGAAATTCCACCCAGAAGTGATTTTATTAAAATAATTAATATTTTTAATGGGGTTCCTAAGTCTAAACTTAGGAAAATTAAAATATTAATGGGTATTAATCTAATCAGGGGTGAAACTTCTAAAAAAAGCCACGGATCAAGCCAAAATGATTTGAGCCTTTAATTAAGATGTAATCTAGGTTGTTGGTTGTCCAACAGGAAGATATACACAGAGGCTTGAGGGTCATTTGTAAAATACACAGAGGGAGAGAGGAAATCGATTTTTTGAAGTGAGAAGTTCTCAGGAGGAAAAATTGATTGAGGAAATATCTTGCAGTTGAGGGCAGGGATAGCAGCTTCTAGAGAGAGAAATTCTCAGTCGGAGATACATCAACAGAGAGAGACAGAGTGATCCAGGAATTCAATTTTCAAAATTCAAGAGTCGGGGTGTGAGACTGGGAGGCAGAAATCGAATTTCCTAGGCAGCAGATCGACCAGCTACAGAAGTGACGCAACACCCAGAGAGCTTGACGTTGGGCTAACGTAGACATTGTGCAGAGGCAGCCAAAAAAGTCGAGGGGCAGTCAGTTTGGGGCTGGATCAGCTAGGATTTCTCAGTGATTGTGTGAGGTAAAACTCACAAAGCTTTTGCCAATATTTCTCTCTGTAACTGAATAACCTTGTGAGGTATTCAGTGATGTATTCAGATTTTGCTACTGCTTAATAATAATAAACCCTCAGAGTTGTTGCACTGGTTTTCCCGCATTGGGTTTTTCCGGGGACTTTTGTCCAAAAATAATTGTCCTATGTGTTTCTATTTTCCTTGCTCAGTTTCTATGTTTCAAAATCATATTTAATTGGTGTAGGCTACTTTAGTAATTTACTTCAATGTTTCATGAAGAAATCTGAAATAAGCTTGTAATGTAATTAACAATCTAGGTGAAGTAGATTCAGTTGCTGTAGTAGGATTCCTGAGACTGTTAGATCTAGGAATCTTCACATGGTATCAGAGTTGTTGATGTGAAACGGGAAGAGAATATCTAGCATAGAAGCAAGGGCCAACTTGCTGCAGCAAGCAGCAGTTCGAATCCCCTAAGGGATTGCGCAGTTCTAGCCAGGAGGGCTATATTTTTGTGGGTGTCTCTCTCTGAGTGAGCCGACAGAGAAGTAAGACTGCCAGATTGAAATCTTTCCAAGGCAGAGGAAGCTACACAGAGCCACGTAGAGCTAGAGGGAAACAGTTTTCTGCAAGCTGAGTGCTGGGCAGAAAAGTTGTTAGAAGGAAAAAGTAGATCGCATAGTGAGGGAATACTTCCCTGGTGATTTCTTGTCAAGGAAATCAATATTTCTCATTTGTTGAGTAGCAACTTACTAGCATAAGTCAGCCTAGGAGCTATGAAGTAGAGAGAAGGAGGAAGTTGTTCGATATTTTTCGGAGGATATGTCAACCAGTGGCTTGAGGGATCAGGACAGGTTGGACGAGGCTTCCAACTATGCCATCTGGAAGGCTAGAATGACTTTCCTTCTAGATGAGCATGCCCTCAAGACGTATGTTTATAATGTGGTAGTTGTCCCAGCAAATGTAGATTCGCTGAAAAAGTACAGGGCTGAGATGGCTAAGGCGAAGAGGTTGATCGTGGATGGAGTCAAGGATCACGTGGTATGCCATGTTGCTAAAAAAGGGACTGCTAAGGGGATGTGGGATGCCTTGGCCACATTGTAGTAGGGATCTTCCAAGCAGCGGAAGACGTACTTAGAGCAGAAGCTGAGATCTGCTCAGATGCATAAGGGAGAACGTGTGGATCCGTTCCTCACAAAACTGAAGGAGACCCGTGATGAGATGTTAGCTACGGGGCATACACCTCAGGATTCAGAGTTAGTGAGACTGGCTCTAAATTCTACCTCAGATGAGTGGCAAATCTTTGTCAAAAGTATCCTGGGCAGGGAGGCATTGCCAAATTGGGACAAGATGTGGGCAACTCTGAAATAAGAAGAGCTAAGGAGAGACCTGCTCAAGGTCAAACTTGACGGGAGCAGCAACAGTAGTGGGTCGAAGCCCAAAGTGGAGGAGGAGGATAACGCATTCCTTGCATCAAAGGGACAGCAAGGGAAACAGATACGAAAGGACATCTCCAAGGTGAAGTGCTTTAGATGTGGTGAGATGGGCCACTATGCATCCACTGTCCTTTGAAGAAAAAGGACAAGGATGAGAAACATGATCCTAAGGTTGTAGTTGCAAAGATTGAACAGGAGGAGGAGTTCGCCATGACAGCCAAGATACCTCCAGGAGAGAGCTGGGATGATATAGAATTGTAGTTCGATAGAGCTACAGATGAGCAGGATCCTTGAGGAGCCCACCTCTTGGATCATCACCTTGCTACGGGAGCCCATGATTAGTAGTATTGGGATGGTGGAGTTTTCAGTTGGTGCCATGGAGTGTTGATTCGACAGATGTAGTGGTTAGTAGCGCCAGAATGTGAGCAGCGCAGAGTAGAAAGGCAACAGTGCAAGGAGGCACAGTGCAGAGCCTCAGTAATGTAGTGGCTTCAGAAGAGAGCGTGTGTTATAGATCTGAAATGAAAATATATGAGAATAATAATATACCCGAGAATAATCACCAAAAATAACAAGATCTGAATATAGATAGAAATGCTTCTTTATTAATCAAACCCTTAAGGTAGGGCAACACCATACATTCACTCCTTAAGGAAGGAGAACACTCCACAAGCCATATGTCTGTTCATACAATAATCTTTGACATCCCTCAATGGGGAGTCTCTAGCCTCTATATAGGCCTCATACATACAATACCATGGGTCATTACCATGGTTCCCTCAATACCATCTATCTAATACCATGGGCTTATTACATTATTGCTAACTACTTGTGGTCCCTTACATGATATGGGTTAACCACCTTATTTATTACTATGGCCCATCCCATTATTACATTATTCCCTTGGGTACCTCCCTTTGTACCCCATATTATCCCCCTAGGTATACTACATTGTTAGCCACCTTATTTATTACTATGGCCCATCCCATTATTACATTATTCTCTTGGGTACCTCCCTTTGTACCCCATATTATCCCCCCTAGGTATACTACAGACTGACATACCAGATGACGAGCCATTGATGGTCGACAACCAAACACAAACGTCAAACCAGGTACCAGAAAAACAGGTAGAGGCTGAAGCAGAAAATGTTACATCGGATGAGGACTCAGTGGTTGAAGTAATATTGAAAGATAAGAAACAATAGCAGGCACCACAACATGTACCAGATACCAATCAGGCTCCATTAGGTGGTAAATTAAAGAAATATACATTGTTGGTTAAAACTTCAGCATATCACCACCCACATCACCCAGCAAGAAAACAACCAACAAGATGGCGACAAATTATCTACCAGGACAACAGCCCCCGCATGACAGATAAAGAGGAGCGACGATCCACCTACTACACACAGAAGAGTCGCAAGGGTTAGCTTCCATCTCAAGCGAGCCAGGCACCAACGAGATCGAGGGTTCACCTTTCTCTGGGATGGCTAGATGCACATGCATGGTACCAGTGGACTACTCTTTTGAGTAGATCTTATTATTTGTGTTCTTCCCATGTTTCGGGGACGAAACATGTTAAGGGGGCTAGAATGTAGTATACCTAGGGGGGATAATATGGGGTACAAAAGGAGGTACCCGAGGGAATAATGTAATAATGGGATGGGCCATAGTAATAAATAAGGTAGTTAACCCGTATCATGTAAGGGACCACAAGTAGTTAGCAATAATGTAATATGCCCATAGTATTAGATAGATGGTATTGAGGGAACCATGGTAATGACCCATGGTATTATATGTATGAGGCCTATATAGAGGCTAGAGACTCTCCATTGAGAGATGTCAAGGATTATTGTATGAACAAGCATATGGCTTGTGGAGTGTTCTCCTTCCTTAAGGAGTGAATGTATGGTGTTGCCCTACCTTAAGGATTTGATCAATAAAAAAGCATTTCTATCTTCTATTCTTGGGTTTATTTGTATTGTCTTATATTTTTATATCAAATTTATAACACAGTCCCTGGAACATCTTTTTCTTCAGCCTCCTTGGACTCTACCTGTTTATGGATGGAAATATCTTGTAATGTAATTTTCTTCTTTTTATACCAGAGCTTCAGGAATTTCTTTTGCACATTAATATTTATAGTACCCACCGATTCCATCCACGGGTATCCCAAAACAACATCCTCATTAGCCATATCTGAAGCATAAAAATCAGAATGCAATACATACTTGTCCATAGAAATTTTCAAATCTTTATAAACTTGCACCTGCTCATTATTAACCTGTGTGTGCTCCATGTGTTTTGCTGGGACTTGCAATTTTTTTGCCAAATTAACATTGATAAAATTATGCTTACAACTAGGATTTATAGACACAATGATCTTTTCCTTTTGAATGAATCCATGAACCTGCAATAAGGAGACACAATAGAAAATAACCCCTTACATGTCTCCTTCTCCTGTTTTCTAGCATGAGACCATTTGTCTAAAAGGACTCTTTCCAATTCTTCATCTGAAAGTTTGGACAACTGCTTGTTGGCATGTGAGTACCACCATCTGGCAGCCTCATCTTGGAAACTAAGCGGTAAAAAAACCTTCCAAGGTTTCCCATGTGTGGACTTTCGATTCTGTATGAATTCTTCAATAGTAGGGCTATCATCTTTTCCTGTAAAAAACATCTTGCTAGACGACATGAAAAAAATCACTTGCTTGGTAAAAATTTAAAATGGTCACAGTTTAGTCAATATTGCTCAGAATATTTATTATGACCTGTTTTGGGAAATGGAACAACCATTATGCATCTTCCCATGTGGTAGAAATCCCGATCTAGGCATTGGAATTTCCGATTCGCACTGCAATTGTCCCGCCATCACAAAAAAATTATGAAAAAAACGTTGATTTTAAATCAGCGATATCTCTCTCATCCGGACTCTGATTCGACTGATTTTTTTTTGAACTTGGGTATTTTTTCACAAACAATCCAGATTTGCAATTAGATTTTGCAGATTTTTCCCCAGATCATACAAATCTGATCTGCAACTCACCGCCCCGAAAAATGTCTACAACACCACTGATTTTTAGATCAGCGATATCTCCTTCATCCGGACTCTGATTTGGCCAATTTTTTTTTGAAATTGGGTATTTTTTCACAAACAATCTAGATCTACAATTAGATTTTGAAGCACCAAAATGTACAAATCTGATCTGCAAACTTGCCGCCCAAAAAATTCCTGCAAAAAAAAAAAATCGCCCCTTTACCCAAGAAAGTGCTCTGATACCACTTGTTATAGATCTAACCCAAAAATATATGAGAATACAAATATGTCCAGAAATAAGATCATAGAAATAGATAGAAATGTTTTTTTATTGATCAAACCCTTAAGGTAGGGCAACACCATACATTCACTCCTTAAGGAAGGAGAACACTCCACAAGCCATATGCTTGTTCATACAATAATCCTTGACATCTCTCAATGGGGAGTCTTTAGCCTCCATATAGGCCTCATACATACAATACCATGGGTCATTACCATGGTTCCCTCAATATCATCTATCTAATACCATGGGCTTATTACATTATTGCTAATTACTTGTGGTCCCTTACATGATACGGGTTAACCACCTTATTATTACTATGGCCCATCCCATTATTACATTATTCCCTTGGGTACCTCCCTTTGTACCCCATATTATCCCCCCTAGGTATACTACAGCGTGGAACTAGCAGCAGTCCAGATTTCAACACCGAGGAGTATCCACTGTGTACTTGTCTAGTTTTGGGTGTTTTCAGTTGCTTCTCTCAACAACTGAGTTGTAGTACGGATGCAGTGTTAGTGCTAGCAGCATAGCAGATGCAACATTTGAGACGGAGTTGTAGTATAGATGTAGCATTGGCAGTGGCAATGTACAAGGCAACAGTACATTAGCAACAGTAGCACAGTAGTTAGTGGACAAGATGTGAGACATCAGCAGTGCAATGGACGATGCTTTAGAGTCAGAGTAGTATGCAGTAGCAGTGTATTGCTAGAGCACATTCCTCGCTAAGAGGGAGTGTTGATTTTGGGTAGCATTGGATGTGCTCTAAGTCTCAAATTTTGCAGGGAGGCTTGGGCACAGGTATTCCAAAAAACCAGAAAGCGTTTTGGGAAATTCCACCCATAAGTGATTTTATTAAAATAATTAATATTTTTAATGGGGTTCCTAAGTCTAAACATTGGAAAATTAAAATTTTAATGGGTATTAATCTAATGAGGGGTGAAACTTCTAAAAAAAGCCACGTGTCAAGCCAAAAACGATTTGAACCTTGGATTAAGATGTAATCTAGGTTGTTGGTTTTCCAATAGGAAGATATAAGAAGGGGGTTGAGGATCATTTGGAAAATACACAGAGAGATAGAGGAAATCGATTTTATGAAGTGAGAAGTTCTTAGGAGGAAAAATAGATTGAGGAGATCTCTTGCAGTTGAGGGGTGTGGGATAGCAACTTATGGAGAAAGAGATTCTCAGCCAGAGATACATCAGCAGAGAGAAGAAGTGAGTGATCCACAAGCGTTGACACAGGGCTAGAATGACCACACAAAACCAGTGCAGAGGGAGAGAGGAGTCCGAAATCTGTAGAGGAATTCGATTTTTAGAAGGCGGGAGCCGGGGTGTGAGACCGGGAGGTAGAAATCGCATTTCCTGGGCAGCAGATCGACCAGCCAGAGAAGTGACGCAACATCTAGAGAGATTGATGTTGGGCTGACGCAAACAATACGAAGAGGTAGCACAGAGGTAGCTAGAAAAGTCGGGGGGCAATCAGTTTAGGGCTGGATTAGCTAGGATTTCTCAGTGATTTTGTGAGGTAAAACTCACAAAGCTTCTGCCAGTATTTCTCTCTGTAACTGAATAACCCTATGAGGTATTCAATGATGTATTCAGATTTTGCTACTGCTTAATAATAATAAACCCTCAGAGTTGTTGCACCGGTTTTCCCGCATTGGGTTTTTCCGGGGACTTTTGTCCAAAAATAACTGTCCTATGTGTTTCTATTTTCCTTGCTCAGTTTCTATGTTTCATAATCATATTTTATTGGTGTAGGTTGCTTCAATAATTTACTTCAATGTTTCATGAAGAAATTTGAAATAAGCTTGTAATGTAATTAACAATCTAGGTGAAGTAGATTCAACTGGTTGCAGTAGGATTCTTGAGACTGTTAGATTCTAGGAATTTTCACTACCACATCATTTTAGAAGTCCTAGATCATCTACTAAGTGTATGGTGTAGATCAGGGGCCAGTTGAGCATGTTGGATTAGGTGCATCCTCCTCGTCCAATAAGTGAACCACGAGCAATCTTTGAATGGATGTGGGGATCCATGAAGCGAAATCTATTGGTGGTGAGGCCCATGGCTCTCAATGCTCACCCTATATGTGCCAATGTAGCCCTCTGTAGGGTTAGGACCCTGTATAGGGAGACCAAACCCCAAACGGAAACTATCTGCGATCCTGCATAAGATCCAATGCATCCCCTAGGGTTCTAGTACAACAAGTCATTAGAGAAATCAAGCAAATGACCTTACCTAATCATGGACCATAGGTGGGGACTACATAATGGTCTGCCCTTCCATAATGGGCTTCGGGATGTGCCAATGCCTCCTAAACTCCCAATGGGGTTAAGCAAGTACCCTATTAAGTGGTTTCTGCTTCTAAAGGGGATAATATAGTCAAGGTATATCCGTTAAAAGGTGGTGGCTGTGAAAATTCCTAGACTCGAAGGAACCCCTACTATAGCAAATCTACTTCACCTACTTGATTTTAAATTACATTCATCAAGTTATTCTTTTGAATACTGAAGAAAATTACTTCTGCAGTCTACACTAATTAAATATTTGATCTCATAAAACATAAAACAAAGCAAAAAACAAGATACATAGGATACACTTATTTTTGGACACAATAGTCCCCGAAAATACCCAGTGCAGGAAAACTGGCGTAGTAGCTCTGAGGGTTTATTATTATGCAAGAGAAATATCTGAATACAAATCTAGGATGCTCATCTAGCAATCCTTTATAGAGAAAATACTGGCAGAAAATCTGAGTGAATTTTACCTCACTTCACCCGGCAGAATTCCAGTTGATCTGTCACAAGACTGGCTAACCTCGACTATTTCTGTGTTGGCCTTGCGTCAGCCTTTTAGGCTCTACGTCAGCCCTACGTCACCTCTTCTTCCCTCTGCGTCAGCTCTCCCGGCTGTTCCAGCAGTTCCCGGCAATACTGGCAGTTTCGGCTGTTCCGACAGTTCTAGATTCTACGTGACATGAAACTTTTTGTGTTAGCTCTTCCGGCTATTGCGTTGCCTCTGCGTTAGCTCTCTCGGCTGTTCTAGCAGTTCCCAACAGTTTCGGCAGTTCCCGGCAGTTTTGGTTGTTCCGGCTGTTCTGGATTCTGCATGACAGACAACTTTTCTGCGTCAGCTCTCTCGACTACTGCGCTGCCTCTCTGCAAGCTTTCTCTACCTCTCTTTCTGTATTTTCGAAAAATTCCTTCTCCCATATTCTCTCTGCCCCTCAGCCGCAAGATCCAATTGATTTTCCTCCTGAGAACTTCTCACCTCAGAAAATCGATTTCCTCAATCTCTCTCTGTGTTTACAAATGAACCCCAAGCCTCCATTTCACACTTTTCCTGTTGAGACTTCAACAGTCGAGATTAAAACATGACTTGATCCGCCTTCTAGATCACTCTCACCCATATTTTGATTAATACCCATTAACATTTTAATTTCCCTAAGTTTATACTTAGGAACCTCATTAAACATATTAATTATTTTAATAAAATACAATCCGGGTGGAATTTCACCAAATGGTTTTTAGGTTCTTTATAATTCTTGTGCCTTAGCCTCTCCACCAATTTTCAAGGCTAGAGGACTTTCAATGCTACCAAAAACTAACAGTGGCATGTGGTAGATAGGTGAATGAGGTAGGCAATGAAAGGGGGCAACCCTGGGTCACAGATTAGGGCACAACTGTAGCTAATAAGAGGGAAGCCCATCCTTGGGTTTATAAGGTGTAGGAGGGAGAAATCGTGGTACATGAGGTGCCTCGGCCTTGATTTTTCCACCCTTCTTTATATGCCTTTTGCCTTTTTATGATTTTCTTTGATTCACTGCTTGGGGCTCTAGGGGTTAGAGCATGATGTATAAGATATAATAGTGAATTCCCCCTTTAAGGTGGGGTGTTTCATCGCCCACTAGGGCTTGGGACAATCATGGGTTCCTATATCATGAAGAGGCTCATAGAACCTGTTGGAACCAGGGTGATGGCCATGATGATGGAGTAGAGCTCATGTATTGGCTTTTGCCCACATGCTAAAGGTTTTTGTCCCGTACATCTTTTGCATTTTGTTGTATTTGTCCTTTTGAATGTGTCCATATATGTTTTTAACTTTCTTTTTAGCTACATCAACCTCCAGGCTTCATTCCAATCCATGACCCAAGGTGTGGGCAAGGGGAAGGGGAGAACTGACCCTATGTGGACTCAGGTGGGGGAAATGATGGATGGGGTAATAACGAGTGGAAAGAGGGTAATATAAGAAGATAAGGGAGCAAGACCATTCAAGCAAAATTGTGGTTTCCCTTGAAATATCATCCCTACAACCAAATGGTTAGTAAAAGAGATCCCACAGGACTAGAATGCAAGGTTAATTCCTAAAGGGGTATAGGGGACAGAAGCACAGACCTAGCCCATTCTTTCCGATGAATGCCCCCATTAATCCATGCCCGGAAGTTTCCATGATAAGCGAACTACAAAACTCAATTTCAAAAGGACAAGACGTACCTTTAGATTCGGGAGGCCCACCTTCAAACATACGATCATGGCAGATGTGCGAGGGACCACATGGCTGGCTTAGGTGGTAGAGAAATGGCACAGTGAGCTAGCTGATGGCTACAAGGGGCTGCTGGCTGCCGACTGAGGACCATCTTGGAGAAAATTTTTCTCCTCGGGATATTACTTACAAAATGGTGGGTAGCAAGGTCTTCTCCCCCTAGCGTTGGCCTTTACCGGTCTCCTCTTGCCATTTTTGACCCCTAATCTGCCTTCCCAACCTCTTTTTCTCTCAACACTAGTCCTATTAGGCCTAGCATTCGCCCTCCTTGGCCCTAGTTTTCCCTAAATTCTTTCCTGAATTTTCGAGACTAAATACTTGGTGGTTTTACAGGTTTTTGGGCTTCATAAAGTTTGATTATCAAGTGGCATCTTCGTCCCAAATATTGGGCAATTTGGACAAGTTCATCTTCAAGGCCTTAGGCCCAGGGTTTGCTCTCTAAACCCTCATTTTGCCTCTATTTTATTACATAAATGATATAATAGTCCTCAAATCACATTTGAATTGGTCAAAACAACTCAAAATTGCAAAATTTGAATTTTCCTTAATTTTAGCCACTTGGGCATCTAGGATCTAGTTTAGATCTAAATATTTGCTTGCTGGATTTTTATGCATAAGTCACTGAATCGGTTCTGAAATTTTTTGAATAACACACTCTAAAAGCTCTAAAACTTGATTTTTTCAATTTTGGCAAATTTTTCCTAGTTTTGGGCATATTGGGCACTTGTTATAACACCATTAACTTGCTTATCTGCTGATTTATTTACAACTGTAATAAGTTACTTCAGATCTGATATATCAATGAATACATCTTAAGAGGGCTAATACATCTGATTCTTGAATTGGCTAAGTTTATTTTATAGTTGGGTTACTCTTTGTGACATTGGGCAAGCATATGCTCTTTGAATTTGATACTTGTTGCTGTCATAAGTTTCTTACTGCTGTCATAATAGTCACTTGTTGCTCATAAAAAGATCATTGGAACATAAAGTGCATAAGTGTCTTCATAGTTCTATATTTTGTTACTTGTTCCTAGCATTTACATTGTGGAAGTGGTTAACATTGTGTTTCTCTTGTGAGTTTATATGCTATAAGAATTCATATTTCACATCTAATAAGCTCACTCACTAAAGCACTTAAATCATAATTCATCATGGTGATAAGTCTCTTGGGCATATTGGTATCTTGTGAATCCAGTTGAGTAATAAGATCACACATAATCTTGTTTTGAAACATCTTTGGAAATTGGAACCTTATAACTTTGTGGCTAATTGATAAGTGAACAAATTAATCTAATTTTTTGTCAAGAATTAGTTAAGCATCTTGTGGATTAATCTATAGTTGAAGCTTGCACTTGTATCTTTAAGCACTTATCTTGTTTAAGATTGTTATCTCATCATTGTTAAGTACTCTTGCTATAAGGAAAATCACATTAAGTACATAAGTAACAAAAACCAATTTTAACTCTAGATAATTCCACTCATCATCAATGCACAATCATTATAGGACTTAGTTTTGCACTAATAACTTACCTCCAAGCATAAGCTTTGTTGATAGACACCTAGGACAACCCTTTCTCATCTAGCTTGAGGGATTCAACCCTTCTTAGTGGTTAATACAGTGACCTTGCAGTCATCAGAGCCACAATCTCTGCAGTGTCGGAGGCACTGGGTGGTTGGAACATAGGGGGAGGTATCGTTAATTAGGCCACTTCCTGCTTCCCATTGGCTTCCATCTCACAACCTACTCTGAAGACTATTTCTTAAAACAATTAAGGGAGAGGTTCAACTTAGATTAGGCATTTAATATAAAATTAACCAACATCCTTGAACCACACCTAATTCTTAGGAATTGCATCTCATATAGGTTAGTCTATCAATTTAAGCAACATGTGTCCACTTAGTTTAAATTTGTAATAAGCAAGAATTATGACTCCATAAGGCACTAATCTCATACTTCAAATCTAATCTAATCATTAATCTTGTTCAATTCTACTGAGTAGCTAGACCACTCATCCATGTCTCCCAAACAAGTTGGTTCCTGACTTGTTTTCCTTCACCTCATTTCCATAGGGACTACCCCCCATAGCCTATTTTTGGGAGACAACTAGAACGGAGTGGGCGGGGATCAGAGTGACAACCCCCGCCCTGAGAGGTTTTTGCAGTGCCTGTATAATTTAGGCGACAACAACCCCTAGACCTACTCAAATTCCACGAAATTTTACGAGTGATCTAGTATGGTAATATACAATGACTCTAGACACTAGGACTCACCCAAGGCCTCACCATCAAGTCGCACTTCGGTTTTGGGGCTATGCTTGGAGGAAAAAACTCAATTAATTATTAAGTCCTCAAAAGCACCTAATAATTAACCAAGTAAAAAAAACCTCCCAGAGTAAACTCACTTGATGACAATGTCCCAAGTTACCTAGGCCTGTTACATGACTCAACTCATCATACTAGCATCACTTTACTGTGAAAATTTATAACATGAAAATCTTCTGCAGTAACTGATTTATTTTTCCTACGTATTTTCCACAATAAATTATTTACAAAACCCTTCAGCAAACATCAAAGTAAATTATGCTGCAATTGTCACATAATAGCATAGAGAAAAGAATAGTGAAATACAAGCACAAGAATCAATCACATCAACGCAGTTGTTTTTGGACAATTGTCCCCAAACCCAATGCGGAAAAACCAGTGCAGCAGATGAGGCTTTATTTATTATTCTTCAGCAACAATCTCTTTACAAGGAATGATTTGCAGAAAATAGAGAAACCTTTGTGAAAACACCTGAGATAATTTTCCTCCAATCACTGGAGAAATTTTGACACTCAAGAGACCCTCCAGCCTCCACTGCGTCAACTCTGCGTCATCTCTACATGAGGACTGCGTCTTGCCTCTCTGAGTTGTCCCACTGATGCACTGTGTCCCCTCCTCCTCAGTCTCCAATTGATACTAATACCCTCCTCTTCCTTCACCCCGCAACTCTCCCTCTGAAATCGAACTGTTACTTCTTGAGAATTGATTTCCCTCGAGTTATTGAGTATTTTCCTGATATGTCTCTAAATAACTCTCAAGTCTTAATTTATACTTTTCCTATTGAGATATCAACGGCCGTGATCTAGTCTCTAATCAACGGCTAAGATTAAATTAGACTTGATCCTTGTCTCTTAGAAGCTTCTCACCCATATTTACATTAACTAACTTTAATTATTTTAATTTCCTTAGTTTTAACTTAGGCACCATTAAAAATAAGTAATTATTTGAATAACATACACTCCGGGTGGAATTTCTCCAAACGATTTCTAGGTCTTGGAGACCCAAACTAGGAAAACTAGAAAGAATTTTCAATATAATCTTGTTTACAGTATTATAATCCAATATATATATCCCGCAACATTGACAAACTATTAATCCATTTACATTGGATTAGAATACAATCATAGTTCCTTCATAGAAACTACGAAACCATTGTAATATCCCTTCCTAAAATATTTTGCTAAGGAGAACTACAATTTTTTCCATTTTTGTCAATTTTAAGGGACCAAGGCAATTTTGGAAAAATACTTAGGACAAGGGGGTCGAATTATTTTCTTAGTGGAATGTGGGGGCCACTCCCTCATGAAATACACACCCCTTGGAAGAGAAGTTTGAATGGTCTAGGAGGGAGTTCGATTTACTTGGTGGAGGGACCCACATGAAGTGAGAAAGCAACAATTATAAATAGGAGGAAGATAGCAACATTTGGGGCTTTTGATCATTTGACAATTCCATTGTTGCTCAAGTTGTTTAGCTGAGTTACAAAGTGTTGTTGAGCACTAGAGTTTCCCAAGGAGGAAATTCACCCTTTCTTCGGTGGACTTCGAGTGCCACCCTAGGAAGTCATCATCATTGTCTTCTGGAGGCTGGGAGAGGTGTAGCACAGGGGCCACAAATTTCCTTTGCTCAACTTGGACGTAGAACCAAGAGCCACGCAGTCCCTTGGAGAGTTGGTGTCGGAAATTAGAAGCCATACACATTGTTGGGCATTCCTTGTCCAATTTGTAGGTGGAGAGAAGGGAATTACAGGAGAAGAGGGAGCCTTCCTCAGCAGAACGTATTTCTCTTGCAAGGCCTACATAGTATTGTCATAGGCCTGCGCAGTCTTGGTGGAACTGTGTGTGGGGGAAACTTGAGCGAAGGATTTTGGAGTTGGGGCTGATTGGGGCCTGTTAAGAGGAGATTTAAGAGAAGTTTCCAGTATTTGAGTGGGTTGCAGATACAATATTCCCTTACAGGCTATCATTTCTAGTAGTGGAGGGGTGTGCAGTAAATAGGGGCCATTTTGGAGCATTAAAACTAGGGCAAAACCTTTTGGGTTTTTTCTGCATTTGTGGAGAGGAGTCTAGGATTAATTTGGCAGAATTTTCTAGGCAATTTTCCACTGAGCCAGCAGTGCAGAATTTCCAGGGTCAGGGCAGTACCTTTCAGGAGGGGTCGATTTCCTTGTTTCCAGGCAGCACTCTATCACCTAGGATTGTCTAGCTTGCTTTGGCAAGCCCAGGTGCACTTGTTCTTGCATTGTACTCTTCCAAAGAATTAATAAAATGGTTGGTTTTGGAGCATTTCTGGTGTAATCATTTGTGAATGTCTAATGGCTATTTGAATTTTTTATTTGCTCTTGTACTTTGCTTGAATTTTCTTAATATCACTGTAAAATTTCCTATTAGGAACATTACAACCATGTGCTAAACCACCATGCGCCACAAAACTACTAAAGGAGAAAATTGTGTGTCGAAAACTACTAAAAATGGATGCAAAAAAAAATTGCCCAAATTTGTTTGGAGGGGATAACACACAGGGAGGTGGGGTGAACCCCTTGAACAAAGTGAGCTACTAGCCCCCCATTGACCACCTCGTTGCATTGGATGCAACGTAAAATGCTTGGGGGTAGTCATGCAAAGAATATAACACATACCTAACATTCTCCTACGAGGTTACAAAAGTGCATGATCAACAATCCAGGTCAACAAAGGCCATTGTTTCTCTACACCAAGAGAACTTCTCAATGCTCATAGATTTTGCTAATGAATCTGCAACATTTTTCAAAGTGTCCACCTTCACCAACATCACCTTCTTTTCTTCAATCAAATCTCTCATAAAGTGATAATAAACATCAATATCCTTGTCTTAGAATGATATGATGGGTTCATTCCTAAGAGGATTGCATTATCATTGTCAAAATCTATCTTCACACCTCATTGTGCCAACCTAATACCTGAACACAATCTCTATAACCATATTGATTCCTTGCTTGCATGAATGGATACCATGTATTCAACTTCTATAATTGAGAGTGCCACCACAGACTATCTCTTGCTCATCTAATTGATTGCTCCTCCAAATTGGTTAAACACATACCCACTTACAAATATTCTACAATCCTGATCTCTAGTTTAGTCTACATCAAAAATCCATTTATGTCCAATGCTCTATTCAATCATGGTCTTCTTGATGGCACAAAACATAGCTAGTAGTGCTAGACAAATACCTAAAAACCCTCTTTATTGTTGTCCAATGCTCCTTCCCTAGCTTTGACATATACTTTCTCAATACTCCCACGACATGTGCAATGTTCGGTCTTAGTACAAATCATTACAAACATCAGAATTCCAATTACAATAGCATATGGAACACAGGACATGTCCTCCCCTCTTCTCATGTCATGGAAAACTGATTTGTAGATAGCTTTACACCTACAAGAATAAGCACTTTTATAGGTTTACATTTATGCATATTAAACCTCTACAATCTTGTCTCAATATACTTCCTCTAATTCAATGAGAATTTCCTATTCACCCAATATCTCGTAATTTCCATACCCAAAATGAAATTTGCAACACCAAGATCCCTCGTGGCAAATTTAGAGGACAACTGAGTTTTCACTCCCTGGATAATTTATGTGTCATTTTCAACCAACAACATATCATTCTTGTAAAAAAAAAAAAATAAGATTATCATTAACTAATTTGAAATATACATAGCGATATGCTTTGCAATAAGTATGAAATTTCTAATATCACATCCTTGGTAATTGCTTTAACACATATAGGGTCTTTTTTACCCTGCGCACCAACTCTTTCTTTCCCTTTGCCGCAAATCTTTTTAGTTTCTTCATGTAGATTTCTGCTTCTAAATCCTCGTGTAAGAATGCTTTCTTTTTGACCATCTATTCTACCTCAAAATCAAAAGTGACAACAACAAATAAAATAAATTTAATAGAAGTTATCTTGGCAACAAGAGAAAATATCCCACCAAAGTCAATTCCCTCTACCTGGGAATAATTTTTTGCTACTAATTGAGCTTTGTATTTCTCCACTCTGCCTTATGCATTCAACTTCTCCATAAGCACCCATTTTCTTCTAATGGTATTTCTTCTGGCTAGCAACTGCATTATATCCCAAGCCTCATTCTTGTCCAAGGATGCCATTTCTTCAATCATGGAAATTTTTTTCCCAAGTTTACCATCCTTTAAATCCACTGCCTCTCTAATAGTTCTAGGATCATCATCGATAATAAGCAAGACAAAATTTGAATAGAAATCAGATGGAGTATACCTTTTTGGCATCCTTCTTTCCCAAACCTATCTCTTCAATGCTGGAATATTGGGGTTTGCTTCTTTCAATTCATGTTCTTCTTTGGAGTCTAATTCTTCATCCCTCAATTCAAACTCTATCTTTTCTCGTTCTTTCTCCTTTGGTAGGACTTCCTATTTGAAAACATCTTTGATTTCTCTAAATACCACTTCTTTACTATACACAACCTTCTTAGTTTCTAGGTTCCAAAGATTATAACCTTTAAGACCATATTTATATCCAATAAAGATATTTTTTGTGTTCTTATCCAGCTTACTCCTATTCTCCTTTGGAACCTGTACATAAGCATAACAACTAAATACTCGAAGAAGTTTAAGAGAGGGTTTCTTACTAGTTCGTACCTCATGTGGAGTCTTTTCATCTAATGATGATGAGGGTGATTTTATTTACTAGCTAAAACACTGTCCACTACCTCTACCTAGAATTCCTATCTTAACCCAACACAAGTGAGCATGGTCCTTTCTTTCTCCATCAACATCCTATTCATCCTTTCTACAACTCCATTATGTTGAGGTGTGTATGGAGTACTCTTTTTCCTTGCATTATCGCACTTCTTACTGAATTCTCCAATTGATTCCCATGAAATTCTCCACCATTATCTATCCTTAGCACCTTAATCTCTTCTCTATTTGATTTTCCACAAGAGTCCTAAACTCTTTGAATTTTTCAAAGACTTTATATTTATTTCCGAGGAAATAAATCCATGTATTCCTCAAGAATTCATCTATAAATGAGGTAGTACACAAATTTACCAAGTGATGGAACTAACATAGGTCCAAACACATCACTGTGCACTAACTATAATATTCTCTCTGCCCTTGTAGCACTAGAGGTGACTTTTACTTGATTTTGCTTCCCATATAAACATTGTTCACAAAAATCAAAATCTAGAGAGCAAGTAGACATACCTTCTACCATACCATTACCATGTAGTACTTGAAAGCCCTTCTCTCTTATGTGTCCCAATCTTTGATGCCACAACATAGTCTTTTCTCTAGATAGTATAGGATTTTTTCCTTCTTCAGTTCCACTCTTAGGAACAACAGAATTGTTGCACTCATCACTAAAAGTCCTACCTACTAGCTTATAGAAAATTCCAATCCAAACTCCTCTCAACAATACCATTGCTCCTTTAACCATCTTGTAGGTATCCTTTTCAAACATTGTTTTTACACCTGCATGTTATGCTCTTGACCTGCGAGAAATTCCAAAATACCAAATATGCAAAGAAATACAACCCAGAACACAGAACAAAATGAGAAAAATAGCAAGTATTTTATTATTCAGAGATGAAAGCAATGTTTACTTGCCCCTTCAAGGGGGCAACCTCCAGCAGAGCAGAGCTCGATACAAAATAAGACTCGATATTTCTCAATGGGGAGTCTCTATCCTTATATAGGATACATACATACTCATTACAATGGTTTTCTCAATACCATCTATCTAATACCATGGCCCGTTTGCAACTAACTGTGGTCCCTTTCTTAAATGCGGGTCAACCACTTACAACTATCAATATGGGCTTTATTGACTCTTTAACTAACTATAACTATGACGCGACCCTATTACATAAATAAAGGGGTTAGGGTTGGACCCTAACATGCCCTCCCCCATCAAAAGTAGCCTTGTCCTCAAGGTTGAAGCTGCGGAAACTGCTGAAGAATAGTGGATGGTTCCTATGTCTCATCTTCTGGAGAGGTGTCTTTCCACTTGACGAGGACTTCCTTGATCATGTTGTCGTGCAGATGTTGTTCTCGTGTATCGAGGACATGTTCAAGTTGGAGCCAAAGTGAACCTTCTTCATCCAATTTAGGTAGACTGGTTTGAATTCTGCAATTGTTCCCCACCACTTTCTTGAGGCATGATACATGGAAGACTGGATGGATTTTTGAAGTTGGTGGCAAGGCCAGCTTGTAGGCTACTGCTCCAATGCGCTGAAGTATTTGATAAGGTCCATAGAATTTTGGAGGTAATTTTTGGCAACCCTTTTCTTTGAGTGACATTTGCTTATATGGTTGTAGCCGCAAGAATACCTGATCCCCTTCTTGAAATGTGCGCTCTGAACAATGTTGGTCTGCCTGTTGCTTCATTTGATTCTGATCTTGATGGAGATTATCTTTGAGGCAGGTTATCATGGCTGCATGGTTCTGTAGGAGTTGATCCATTGCTTGCACCTTAAAGCATCCAGGGATATAAGAAATAGGTGAAGGTGGGAGTTGGCCATACACTGCTTCATATGGAATCATCTTGGTGGTTGCATGATAGTTAGTATTATACCATCATTTAGCTAAAGGTAACCACTGTACCCATTGATGTTGCTTTTCTAAAGTGAAGCACCTTAGGTATGTCTCCAAACATTTGTTGACTACTTCAGTTTGACCATCAGTTTGGGGATGATAGGAAGTACTTAGTTGGAGTTGGGTGCCTTGTAGCTTGAAAAGTTCTTGCCAAAAGTTACTAGTGAAAGTCGGATCACGATCAGACACAATGGAAGTGGGCATGCCATGCAGTTTGAAGATCTGGTCCATGAAAGCTTGAGCCACCAAAGTGGAGGTAAATGGGTGGGGTAGAGCGCAAAAATGAGCATATTTAGAAAGTTTGTCCACAACCACCATGATGACTGATTTGTTGCCTGACTTCGGGAGACCAGTAATGAAATCCATAGAAACATCCATCCAGACGGAGGCAGGGATTGGCAATGGTTGTAAGGTGCTTGGTAACTTGACTATTTCTCCTTTGTGGTGTTGACACACCTCACATTCAGCTACAAAAGTAAGAATGTCAGTTTTCATTCCTGTCCAAAAGAGAGAACCATGAGTGCAAGCATAAGTCTTCTGAAATGCATGGCCTACAGTGGGAGATGCGTGCATCTCTGCCAAAATACGCGTTTTGAGGGTGGATGTCGGGGAAATAACTACTCTATCGTTGTAGCGAAGAATCTCATCCTTCCAAGAGTAGCCAACTGAGGAATTAGGATCTGCTCTCAAGTTATTAATGAGTTGGGAGAGAGAGGGGTGTGAAAACAATTCCTTGCAGGCTTCTTCAATCCAATTGCGTATGGGAAGAGAGATTGATAGCAGGATGCTTTCATCCTCAAATTGGCGTGATAAAGCATCCTCTACTACATTTTCACGCCCTTTCTTGTAAATTATCTCATAATTATATCCCAACATTTTGGCTAGCCATTTATTTTGCTAGGGCGAGGATAGATGTTGCTCCAAAAAATATTTGAGGCTTTGATGGTCTGTACAGATTTGGAAACGTCGCCCCAGTAAGTATGGTCGCCAGGTATCTACTGCATGTAAGATGGCCATCATCTCCTTCTCATAGGTAGATTGTCCCAGATGTTTCCCACTCAGTTGTTGCCTGGTGAAAGCCAAGGGTCGACCTTCCTGCATTAAGACAATACCAATACTAGTACCTGAAGCATCACATTCAATCACAAAAGATTTGGTGAAGTTGGGTAGTGTCAATACTAGAGTGGAACACACGGCCTGTTTGAGAGCCATAAATGCCTGTTGTGTTGCATCAGTCCAGAGGAATGAATTTTTCTTGAGAAGGTTAGTGAGGGGTCTAGCAATGCGGACAAATTTGCGATAGTAGCCGGTGAGACCCAAGAATCCCCTCAAACTCTTCAAGGTTTTTGGTTGCGGCCAATCTTGCATTGCCTATATCTTTTTGGGATCCACCTAGACACCTTCACGACCCACAATGTGGCCCAAATACTCGACTTCTTCCATGCAAAAAGAGCACTTGGACAATTTGACAAATAATTTGTGATTCCGGAGCAGTTGCAAGAGCAAGTCTACATGCTGAAGATGTTTTTCCCAGGTTAGGCTATAGATGAGAATGTCATCAAAGAAAACGAGGACAAATTTTCGGAGATATGGTTTCAGCAAGTGATTCATGAGGCTTTGAAAAGTGGATGGGACATTACAGAGACCAAATGGCATGACCAAGAATTCATAATGGCTTTCATGAGTTCGGAAAGTAGTCTTGGGAATGTCTACTTCATGCATATTTGGCGATAGCTAGAGCGAAGATCTAGCTTAGTAAATAATTGAGCACCATGTAGATCATCAACAACTAGGATAGGGAATTTGTCTTTGACAATGAACTTGTTGAGGGCCCTGAAGTCTGGACACATGCGCCATTCCCCATCTTTCTTGAGCACCATGACCATTGGTGATGAATAAGGACTGATGCTAGGATGAATAACACCAGCTTCAAGGAGTTCCTTGATGATTTTTTCAATTTCATTCTTTTGGGCGAAAGGATATCGATATGGGCACACATTCGGTGGTTGTGCCCCTGGGACCAAAGTGATGCTATGATCATGTTCCCCTCTAGAGGGTGGAAGCTCTTTAGGTTTGTCAAATACCTGTTGGTGGCGATTTAAGACCTGTTGCATCTCAGGATGAATATGAAGAGTAGTGGGCTTTATGGCCTGGATGGCATTAAACTGGGCGATAACTCCATGATGGCCCTTTTTCAACAACTTTTCCATGCAATGTGAGCTGATGATAGAAGGAGCACCTGCCTGGAGTCCACGGAGGGTATGCATGTGGTCATTCTGCTTAAAGCTCATATATAACTCCTGGAAATCCATGGTGATTGGGCCTAGTGTGCGAAGCCATTCAGCACCCAAGACAATGTCACAACCACCCATGTTAATCACAAACATGTGGGTCTTTAGGTGGTAGTCTCCCATCTGAAGTTTGATATTTTTGCAGCGGCCTTCACATTTCATTGTCCCCCCATCAACAATCTAGACCTAGAAATTAGAGACTACCCTGACAAAACAATGAACAACTTCGGCGACTCGCTGATGGATAAAGTTATGAGTGCTGCCACTATCAATCAATACTACTACAGGGCGATGTTTAATAAAGCCTCTGATTTTGAGAGTTTGGGGCGCAGAAATGCCTGCCAAAGCATGTAGCGAGATAACTGGTTCCTCTAGCATAGCTGGGAGTTCATTGTCCTGTTGGGTTCCTCAACTTCATCCTCTGGTCCCTCAAGGGGTGGGGCTTCCTCAGATGAGTTGTGATCAGTAACATCAATTTGAAAGAATTTGGGTTCCTTGCGTTTATGCCCGGGGGAGTATTTGTTATCACAGTAGTAGCACAATCCTTGTTTTCTTCTTTTAGCCATTTCTACTGGAGACACCTTTTGAACCTTAAGTGTTTGGGTAGGGCCTTAAGCCTGGGTGGGGTGTCCCTTGACTATGAAATTTTGACGAGGTGACTTGGTAGCTAAAGCACGTTCCACTTCGATAGCCTTTGTGCAAGTGTCCATCCATGTAGGTGGGTGGTGCATCCGAACATGGGCTTGAATGGCTTCTTTGAGACCACTTATAAAACATTCCAAGTAGAATTCATCTCCTAGACCTTCTGTGCGGATGGCCAATGTCTCAAAGGCTGCAATGTAGTCTTTTACTGTGCCTGTCTATCGGAGCTTAGTAAGACGACCCAAAAAATTAGATTCTTTGTCAAAGCGGTCACAAAGAGATTTTGAGAACACCTGCCAAGTTATGTTCCCGAGATAGCATTTCCAATGCCACTGCCACCATTGCCATCTCTCTTGGTCCAAGTAAAGGGCTCCCACACATAGTTTAGTTTGATCATCTCGGATATCATTTAGAATGAAATATTGTTCCATTTGTGCTACCCATACTGCTGGATTAGAGCCATCAAATTTATACATGTCTAGCTTGGGTGGCAAGGGTGGGAATGTTGGTGATTTCCATGGAAGTGAATATGATGGCTAGATTCTCCTTCAAGGTCTTCATTAATACCATGTGCCTTTGGATGCAACCCCGACGTGCTCATTTTGAATTGTGCCATGAATTGTTGCATCTGTTCCGCTAGGCCCTAGAAAGAATCCAACTTTTGTTCAAGGCGCTCGATCTTCTCGTTGGCCATGACTTGAGCTCTGGTTGCTACCATACACAGATCTTGGTCACTTTTCGTCACTTTGAAAAAATTTGGGACCGCCCAAAAATTGAAGCTGACAAGTGAATCGTACCATTGCGATCAGCTCGTTGTCCTGAATCTTATGGGCTATGTCTCTTGTAAGCGTTCTGGGAAGGCCAAAGTTTTTTTATTTTTTATTTTTTTACTCTGAATGGAGTTTTACTCCCCACTGATCAATATTGCAGTGGCCAAATTCTAGAAAACTTGGTCCTGTCCAATGTCCTGTGAAAATCGAACCCAGACTATAGGAGCCACAAGCCTCACTACGAAAATGGTCAGATCTGCCTGCGAAAACCCAACTACTGAATGTGAGTTGGGCTATGGTGGCGACAGAACCCCAACTGCTAGATATGAATGGTACTATGGCGTTAAAACCTCAACTGGTGGATCTGATTGTTGCAGCGGCGACAAAACCCCAACTGCTAGATCTGATCTGGCAAATAAGATAATGCGTCATCTTCAGAGATTCGAGGGAACTATGGTAACAAAAGAGTGTCAGGTGCTACAGATCGCAATATACATAAGAGTCCAACAATAGTACTCAGCCCAATCTTTAAGGGCACTAACTAAGGAGGATCAACCATACCCTTAGCCGTACTACCTGACTACCCTATCGTACGTGTGAGTAATCTCCTCGAGTGTTGTTATTAGTGTATTGTAGCAGCAAGACAGTCGACAGTTTATCTAAGGCGAGGTTTCAGGTGAGCCTAGGGGTTTCTGATATATCCAGAGGGTATGTGGAAGGCAATCCGTGCACGGTTCTGTCTAATGCGCTACTACTTGAAGGGGTACCCACAAGGGTTACAAGGGAGTCCAACAAGCGTGACCACCTATTGTATTTCCTACGTGCATGCCTCCCCAAATAGCAGGTTTATGTGCTCAACGACAGATCCCGTGGTTTAAAGACGCTGGAACACATCTCTAGCCTAAAAACAATTCTGCCAAAAATGGAGGTACCACCGGCCCTGGAAAGTGCTCTGATACCATTTGTTATCCTACAAGAAATTCCAGAATACCAAATATGCAAAGAAATACAACCCAGAACACAAAACAAAATGAGAAAAACAGCAAGTATTTTATTATTCAGAGATGAAAGAAATGTTCACTTGCCTCTTCGAGGGGGCAACCTCTAGCAAAGCAGAGCTCGATTACAAAATAAGACTCGATATTTCTCAATGGGGAGTCTCTATCCTTTATATAGGATTCATACATACAATACCATGGGTCATTACCATGGTTCTCTCAATACCATCTATCTAATACCATGGCCCGTTTGCAACTAACTATGGTCCCTTTCTTAAATGTGGGTCAACCACTTACAATTATTAATATGGGCTTTATTGACTCTTTAACTAACTATAACTATGACACGGCCCTATTACATAAATAAAGGGGTTAGGCTTGGACCCTAACATTGCATCACTCATTTGGCTTACATAAATCAAATTTCTAGCCAATCTTGAAATGTGAAAAAAAAGGAATATTCTAATATTTCCACCCCATAAGCTTCAACTTGACTTTTCATCTTTTTTTAATTTTATATGTCGAGTCATCTCCTAAGAAAAAATCACCATCATCATATCTTTCATACACGCACTATGAAGATTCATATGAAAGGATGCACCAAATTTAACTAGCCATGCTTCATGATCTACATGTGTACTTGAAGAAGCCAAATACACATCCCCTTCTTCATCTGAGGAGGTTTTTCCTTTTGTAGAAGGAGCATCATCAGATCCCTTCCCTTTCTCAGCAATTTTGAATTTACGGTCTTTGTAATGCCCTTTTATTCTGCATCTCCAACATACCTTTCTGGAGATTTAGATCTTCCCCTAGATTTAGATCTCCCACTTGAGAACTTACTGTTACTTTTATTTTGGACTTAGATCTCCTTTGGTTTTGTTCATTGCATTGTGATGTCCAGTTACGATGATGTTTGTTGCTTATCACATTGTGAAATCATTTATCGTCCATCACATGGAGATGACATTTCATGTTCATCATTTTGGATGTCGTTTTTTTTCATCATAGTGTGATGATAATTGTTCTCTACAACATTGTGAGGTTAGTAGTTTGTTGGTCATCACATTGCGACGTCATTTGTTGTTCATCGCAATGCAACATCAATTTTTGTTTCTCGCATTGTAACGTCATTTATTCTCCATAACATTGTGATACATTTCTTTTGTCCAAGTGTGTTATTGTTTCTTTGCTCATGTTGACTATGTTTGACCATGTTCACCATGATTGACTATAACTAACTATAGTTAACCACATTGACCATGTAGACCATTGTTGAACATGGTTTCACCATGTTTGACATTTTATTCCAAGTGTGTCATTGTATCTTTTCCCATGTTGACTATGGTTGACCATGTTTGACCATGACTAACTATAGCTAACCATGTAGACCATTGTTGAACATTGTTTCACCATGTTTGACCTTGGTTGGCCATCTTAACCATGTTGTTGATGGATGACTATGCTTGACCATAAATTACGATGGTTAATTGTATTTGTCTAATTTCAATGTCATTTGTTGTTCATCACATTGCAACATCATTTGTTGTCATTCAATTGTGACATTTTGTTGTTCGTCACATAGCGACATCACAATGTAACATTGTTTGTTGTTAATGTGAATTTGACTTTGTTTGTCACATTGCAACATCATTTTTGTTTATCAGTGTTTGCCTATAGATGATTGTGGACACACAAGGTTTACCAATAGATGATTCTTGCATTGATGAAGGGTTATGTTCAATTCGACACATTGTGAAATTTATCTTAGTAAACTTTTGTGAAATCATTGTGGTCAATAGTTATTTCACAAAATCATGTTCCTTGAGGGTTTTGTTAGTTTATAAATTTGCTCAAAAGTTTCTTCATATAGTGATGTTTACCATGGTTTACTTATGTTTACACACCTTGCAATATTTTGTTCCTTTTGTCATTCCTTAAAGTTTACGTTTGAGTTAGATGTCCCTGAATGGTCTTGGTGCATTGTAATATTCGTCTTTGTTGACTTATAAGAAAAGGTTATATTCCTAATTGTTTATGTCACACTATGGCATTCATGAAGTGTTGGGAAATGTCTCGATGTGATAGAGAATGATACTATGGCAATCTTAAACAAATAACGACATTAAAGTGTAAAAGGCCAAGATAATCTAACAAGTCATATATATATATATATATATATATATATATATAGATAAATATATATTCAACTTGTTCAATTAAGATCAACTTATTTCATTGAAACACAACAAAATTTCAAAAGGATAAAGGTTCTATTTAGTGTGAACAATTCCATATTCTGTGGAATTGAAAAGTTCAATAAAGATATAAAAGAAAAAAAAAAAAAAATCTTCATTTTTTCCATTATGTTATAAATATAATAATATTTGAATGAATAGTTAAAAAATAACTAATTTGCACCTACTGGAAACTAGTTGAAGGTGAAGCTAAGGGTTGGCAAAGGGTTTTTGTGCATAGGAAAAGGAGGTATGTTTGCTACAACAAGGAGAAAATCATGCCAGGTAAGTTGACTGGTATTTTTGGTTGATTTAAGGTGGGATGGTTAAGCCCTAGGTTGTTACAACAAGTTATTTGAGTGTTGTAGGTGTCTAAGTGTTGGGAAGGAAAGGCTTAGAGGACAAAGTCTCAGCCCAAGATATTTGGTAAAAGGATAGACTTGCATTTATACAGGGATATAAAGGGTCATCATCCCTAGTATGGGAGCCCTGTGATTTTCTTGTTAAAGGAATTGTAAGAAACAAGTTGGGCATTATATATTATGTATTATACCTTGATCTAATTTTTGGTGTAATTTTTGTTGTGCAAAAAAAATTTGAAGTTAGGAACTTCTAGTGTGTTTATGTTTCCAGTTAAGACATAGACGAGACCTGGGGTGTATGGAATTCTAACAATTTGTCACAATGTAACATCATTTTTGTTTGTCAACGGTTAACTATAGATGATTATGGACACACAAGGTTTACGCATAAATGATTGTGATGTTGATGAAGGGTCATGTTAGATTCGACACATTGTGAAATTTATCTTAGTAAACTTTTGTCAAATCATTGGGGTCATCAATAGTTATTTCACAATATCATGTTCCTCAAGGGTTTTGTTAGTTTGTAAAGTTGCTTAATATTTTTCATATAGTGATGTTTATCATGGTTTACTTATGCTTACAGATCTTGCAATATATCTTTCCTTTTGACATTCTTTAAATTTTATGTTTGAGTCAGATGTCCTTGAACGATCTTGGTGCATTGTGATATTCATCTTTGTTGGCCAATAAGAAATTGTTATAATCCTAATTAGTTATGTCACAGTATGACATTTGTGAAGCGTTGGGAAATGTCTCGACACGATAGAGATGATACTATGACAATCTTGAAAGACATAAAGACATTAAAGTGCAAAAGGTCATGTTATTTTGAAAATTCAAATTTAATAATATATATATATATGATCAACTTGTTCAATTAAGTTTAACATATTCAATTAAAACACAACAATAGTTCAAAAGGATAATGGTTCCATTGGTGTGCACATTTCCATATTTCATGGAATTGAAAAGTTGAATAAATACACTCAATTTTTTTCTTCTTTTTCATCCATAATGTTAGAAATAATAATATTTGAATGAATAGTTAAAAAATAACTAAATTGTAACAGTGTCAAAATCTTTATTTTCTTTATCTATTTGAGAAAATTGATTTCAAAGAATCTTTAATTTATTTTTAAAATTTAACTAACCCTCATTTTCTATGTTAAATTTATTAAAAATAAGATAAGGTCATTGTTAATTATTATTATATTCTCTATTTTAACCTAAACTTATCACTATCTCAACATATATATATAGCATATGGGAGTAGCTTAGATATATTTTACCTGTGGAAATAGCTCATATATATTTTGTCTGTTGAAGTAGCTCAATTGGTGATTTTTTAATAATAAAGTGTTGTGTTCCATAACATTCCATGATCAACCCCTAGTTGATTAGCCAACCTGTGTGTGTGTGTATATATATATACACATGCTCTAACTTTAATAATTTCCCAAAAAAAACACAGTAGCGAACCTTCCTTTTCAAAATTTCAAATGACACGCATGGGTATTTTCCATAGCATGCATCACTTGCTACACACAAACAAAACATGGCATAGGATGCTATCGTTGGCACCGTATATTGTTGTTCTCATATGTGGACATGGCATATGGCACAACATGTTTTTTTTTAACAACGGAATAGGTAATTGGGAAGACTGACCGCGATGCCACCCGAGATCGAGCCTAGATGCCGCCACTATAACCATGGAGAACTACCACCGCCCGCAAGCCCAACTCCCAGTTAAATGAGGATTCAAACCTAGTCCGAGAGACCCTTGTATTGCAAGACGAACGTCTTATGGTGCGGGATGTGAAAATTCCTGAATCTAACACATCAGAACCCCTACTGCAATTACTGGTTTACAATCTCCTACTTGTTATTTACATTAACAAGTTATTTAATTGCATAAAAATCGAAGTAAACACTATTGCAGCCTTCACAAATATACAAATCATGCACTGAAATAAATTGAAACAATAACACAAGGGACACGTTACTTTTGGACAATCGTCCCCAGAAAAACCCAATTCAAGAAAACTTGTGCAACATATAGAGGGTTTGTATTATTAAGCAGATTTCATGAATACAATTAGGGTGCCAGAAATGGCTCACCCAACAGAGAATATCCTCGGCAGTAGTACCTCTATCTGGAGACAGATAATCCGGCAAATCAGCAACCGAATGATCAAACTCCACAGTGACTCTGGTTGTTCCCTATTTGTACAATGAAAGCTGCTCCAAGCACTGCTCTGGAACTGCATCACTCCTCTAGGAGCTACGTCACCCTCTCCCGGCTCAGAATCTACTGATCTGCTCCCAGTTTTCCCCACAGAATCTCCCCAGCGCTGCCTCTGAGGCCCAATGTCAGCCTCTATGACTTCTGCGTCACTTGCGTCAGCCTTCTATGTCCTCTGCGTCAGCTCTTTGGCCTCTGCATCAACCCTTCTAGGGCCTGTGTTGTCTCTCCTGGCACTGCGCTGCCTCTCTACTATGTATTCTTCAGCCTCAGATGAAAATTCCTTGTTGAACTGCCCCTCGCTACAACTCTGATCACTAACTCAATTTCGTCAACAAACCTTGCCCTAGAAAATCAAATTCTTTGATCACTTGGTGTATCTCCAACTGACCCTCAAGCCTCCTCTTATAATTTCCGTGTTGAGTCTTCAACGGCCGAGATTAAGTCCCTAATCAATGGCTAAGATTAGAACTGGCTTGATCCTCGTCACTTAAAACTTGCTCACCCATATTTTATTAATACACATTAATATTTTTATTTTCCTAAGTTTAGACTTAGGAACTCATTAAAAATATTAATTATTTTAATAACTCCTCACCCGAGTGGAATTTCTTCAAACAATTTCTGGGTCTTGGAGATCTCATGTGCCTTAGCCTCTCCACCAATTTTCAAGGCTAGAGCACATCTGATGATACCCAAAATCAACACGGGACACCTACCATTTGGCCAAACCCTCACAGGCTCTATGGCATGGCATGTTAATGTTGTGCACATTATTTAACATTGGGACAGACCGGTCAGATGAACTATTGCTTGCACAAGTCATTGTCTAATGAGGTCACAATTTCACCACAGTGAATTTTTCATTATTTGGCGAAAAATTCTTCAAGAAATCTGACTGTGGGAATGTTTAAATCATTTTTTTGATGGTGAAAATGGATTCAACACCATCAAAAACCTCTTGACCTCTTGGGCACCCAAAATCCTGAACCTTGATAGTTGTAACTCGGATTTTTAAAAATTTCCGCCAAATTTTCTAAAAATCATGCTGGAATTTCTATTATTTTCCAGGCAAAATTGTGGCCTATTTAAACTATGACCTACACAATGGAAAAATGCATTGGCTTTGTTTAATTTGGCTAAATAATTTTTAGTTAGATTTTTTTTTTTATATATAAATTTATTCTTAATCTATAAAGTTTTGCCAAAGAAAAAATAACATCTAACATCTCAAATTATTGGCGACAGAATTATTTCTTTAGTATTCGCAAATTTCGCTGAACCTGGTCCTCTCGGTTTTATATTTCACAAATTTTGAATGTAATGCTTAAAATCTGCTGAATAGGGTAACTTAGACTCGACTTAACTTGAAACTTAGGGGTTGATCCCTTCATGCGCATGAAGAAAGAAAGAAAGAAAGAAAGAAAATCATTTTAATGTCCACGAGGCTAAAGATAGCCTATGGGACAGATTTCTTTTTCATCCGGTTGATGTATTTGGCCATTTTCCGGTGAAGGAAGTCATGAATGAAAATGGACGTTGTGGAGCAAGCACAAAACCCATTACCACCCTTTCTGTGTGAGAGAGAATGCCACTTATGCCGAAATCAGAGCACAATATT
Source organism: Pinus tabuliformis (assembly GCA_031772625.1). Lineage (NCBI taxonomy): Eukaryota > Viridiplantae > Streptophyta > Pinopsida > Pinales > Pinaceae > Pinus > Pinus tabuliformis. The sequence goes on from CM062808.1 coordinate 179,977,550, forward strand.
CATGCCCTTTACCTGTGAAGGAAGCCATGAATGCAAATGGGCATTGAGGAGCAAGCACGAAACCCATTACCACCCTTTCTGTGTGAGACAGAATGCCACTTATGCCAAAATCAGAGCACAATATAGATCTGCACTCATTGCACTTCACCCGGATAAAATAATCCCTAAAACATCTCACATTCCATCTCCCAACAACAAGCTAGCTCATGGCATCTATATTGTATATTCTGCAGATTTATAGCCAAACTCATGGCATCTTTATCATGTGGGGATCTCTATTCTACAGATTTATAGCCAAACAGGGAAACTGACGAGGATGAGGCACATTTGGAGAGATTTTGGAGGGTGCAGAAAACATGGGAAGTTCTCAAGGATTTTAAATCTAGAGAGGTGTATTATTTTGAGTTACATGATGTGGCGCATTTGGAGAGATTTTGGAGGGTGCAGAAAACATGGGAAGTTCTCAAGGATTTTAAATCTAGAGAGGTGTGTGATTTTGAGTTACAGGCCTTGAAAGATAATGCCGAGGTTATTGGTAATTAAATAGAATTGGAGATGAGCACTGAAGAGGATGGAGAAGGATGGGAGTTGATTAGTTTTACCCCTGTAAATGTGGAGATTATTTGTTATTGCAAAGACAGAGCTGGTGGAGATGGGCTTTAGGCCTAGCCAATGGACAGGGGATAATAACATTTCTAATTTTTTATATGAATGAAATCAGTGTGAAAGGAACAAAACCAGAGGCTGCAATTTGGAAAATGCAATGGACAGGGGGTAATAACATTTCTAATTTTTTAAGTGAATGATATCAGTGTGGAAGGAACAAAACCAGAGGCTGCAATCTAGAAAAAGGTTTTTAGGGCTCATTGTAGCAGAGAATAGAGGTCCAGGATCAGTGCAGGAAGATCTGTAATTCACCAGTGCGAGTTTTTCTCTTTGAAAATCAAACGGCTTTCTAGATGGGACACGTTAGGACCTTCATCCAGTTGCAATAAATTGGGCTTCATGGTTTGGGATGAAGCCTAAAGGCGACTTCACTATTTCATCAAGCTCTTGCAAGGCCCAGTTGCTAAGCGGGGATAGTCTCTTGATATAGTGGGATCATTTGACCCCTCCACAGGATTTCTCCATTTCATCTAGAGACCGAACCACAGAACCACCATACCAAACTGTATTTTGTGCATTGGCAAACATGATCATATATCTCTATTGGATCGAAGGATGTTGTACATCTTATGTATTTGGATGGCTATTATGGGTTATTGCAGCAAGTCATGAAACTGCCATGCATCTCTAAAGCACTATGCAAAAAGAATATATTCAAATAAATGTATGGTTTAGTTGTCTAATGTCACTTTTCTCTTTTGCCATTTTAGCAAGGAAAATAAGCTTCTTGAGTAGTTTACATTTTCAATTCACTTCGTTGTTGGCAATAATTATTTTTACGTCATTAGAATTATCTTTTAAATTAATTTTTTTTTACTATTGATTTGGCTAGATTATCTTGAATTTTGGTTATGAGATTTAGATATTGATTTGGTTATATTTTACTTTCAGTGAAATACCTACATGTAACTGGTCTTCTTGTGAAGAAAACTTATTCTCAGGGTTGTTTGCTCTAATAACCAAGCTAGCCACTAATAAATATTGAAAGAAGTGAAAAAATCAATATCTGAAGTACAATTGCTTCTCTCAACTATACTTCCTTTAATTTTAGTTATGTTATATTAACATATGATACAAGGGGCTCAATGACCTCAACAAACATGTTTTCTAAGTAACCATTGATTCTTAGATGATCCATATTTTTCCTTCCTTGATGTTGTAAAACCCCATTTTGATAACCATATTGTGTACATGGGTTGATGTGTCAATTTCTTTGTATTTATTTAAAAAAATATTTTCCAAATAAAACCTTGTGTTATATGTGTGTGTGTAAATCATGTGGCATTAGTAAAGTGTATCATGTGATGTGTATTTGTACATGTGTAAAGTTTTGTGACTCTGTAAAATTCTTAGTATGGAGTGTGCTTGCTTGTTCAACCCTCCCCTCTCCTCTGTGCCACAAAAATTAAAAACTCCTTCACTGATAGTACTCCATATTACCCTTTTTGCATGTTTTCCTAAAATGCCCATTAAAATATGTTGGACTCATCTCTTATATGCGCACTTTGAAGATTTCTCTATGACACATATGCCTCTTTATCTAAACAAAACTTGCTGTCCCACATTCACTAACAAAATTATTCCATTGTGACCCAATAGAAGCCCCAATATACAATGATCCTTATGCCAATGGAGACATCCACAAGGAAGTGATATCTCCTACTAACATAATGGTTGAATCAGAATGGTTATAAATATGAATATGTTTTCTTTCTCAACTTTCCCTCTTCTCTATGTGGCAATAATAAAAGAAATCCTTGATTGGCAATCCTCTTTAGTACAATTTTCACATCCTTTTGTAAAATACCATTAAAATAAATAAGATAAAATCCTTGATTCACAGTACCCTATGGATGCAAGCATGATGTAATCTCATAAGGTAAAGCCAAAAAAGGATGGTGTAACGACCAAAAGTCATATACGCAGCGGAAATATTTAAAACACTTCAAAGTCAAAGAAATCCATTGTAGGATAGTAATTGTAAATTGTATATTGTATAAAATAATTGATATAGGATGATACAAATGAGAATGAGGGTCTTGTATATATAGCCAGGTAAGTACCCTTTCACGAAGAGTCATGTCTGTAAAGACATGCCTCTTTGTTTAACTAATTATTATTTAATTATATATTATTATGATTATTATTTATTATCTATTTTTACATAATTTATGTTCATAACATTGCCTTCCTTTTCAAAAAGCTTTGTCCTCAAAGCTTATTGATGAAAGAGACTTGATCTCTTTGTCTGCTACGAGTGTCTTTTCGTCTCGGGATAGTCATCTTTGTCGATACAAGTTGGTATGATCCTTGGAGTGATATATAAAATTTTCGTACTGAGAATGGATCAGACCATCCTAGATTAATCTTTTGGGGAATCTTTTGATCTATGGAGATGTGTGGTGAATAGTTGTTATATGACTGGATTTTGCAAACTTTAGTATTCCTAGGAACATAACTTTGTCATTTATTTTCTGAGTGATACTAGTATGTAGCTTGATTGGAAAGTCTACTCTTGTGATTCAAATGTCGATACATAGTTCCTTGGGTTTGGCTTTCCCTTATCATGTTAGTGTTGATTCTTGATTTTCTTCAAGCGCTGTTGTTGTTGAGTTCATGACTGAATCATCATTTGGAATTTTCATCATTTGAATGACAACCTTTGAGTACGTGTTTACTTCAGTAGGATTTGGATTTGTCTGAACTGTGAGATTAGTGGGATCGATGTTTGTCTCTTCTTCCTCAACTTGGACTACTACATCTAGCGATTTTGATGCTTCTATTGATTCTTGGGTAGCATTGGATGTGCTCTAGCTCCGAAATTTTGTGGAGAGGCTAGGACACATGAGATCTCCAAGACCCAGAAATCGTTTGGTGAAATTCCACCCGGATTGTATTTTATTAAAATAATTAATATTTTTAATGGGGTTCCTAAGTCTAAACTTAGAAAAAAATAAAATATTAATGGGTATTAATGAAAATATGGGTGAGAATCTTCTAAGAGATGAGGATCAAGTCTAATTTAATATTATTCGTTGATTAGAGATTATGTCACGACCGTTGGTTTCTCAACAGGAAAAGTATAAAAGGAGGCTTGGGGTCAGTTGGAGAACACACATAGAGAGATTGAGGAAATCGATTTTCTGAGGTGAGAAGTTCTCAGGAGGGAAATCGATTGGGGAGATCTTGCAACTGAGGGGCAGTGATAGTTCAGGAATACTGACAGAGAGACGAAGAGAAGCTTATGGAGGCAGCGCAGTAGCCAGGAGAGCTGACACTGGGCTAGTCTAGGCCCACGCAGCCTTGACGCAGAGCCAGAAGGGCCAGCGTAGAGGGAGAGAGTTTCCTTCCATGCAGAGAGCCAAAATTGTCGGGAACTGCCCAAACAGTCGGGAAAGCTAACGCAGTGGGCAGAAGAGCTGACACAAAGCCTCAAAGAGCTCCACGCAAGCCCACACAGTTACTGCAAAGGGGTAACGCAGTTGTAGCCAGGGCCAGCCAGATTTGCTGTCGGATCAGCCGGAATCTGCTGGGTGAAGTGAGGTAAAACTCACTCAGGTTTTTCCGCCATTGTATTTCTCTGTTTCTATTTTTCCAGGAGAGCAACCAACATTTGTATTCGAAACTTCTGCTTAATAATAGAAAACCCTCAGAGTTGTTGCACCGGTTTTCCCACATTGGGTTTTTCCGGGGACGTTTAGTCCAAAAATAAGTGTGTCCTTTGTGTGTTTGTCTCATTTATTTTTCAGTACTTGATCTGTATATTGGTGTAGGTTGCAATGTATTTACGTTAATATTTTACGAATATTTCTGAAATAACCTGTTAAATGAAGAACACAAGTAGGTAATGTAAATCAGTTTACTGCAGTAGGATTTCTAACTTGTTTGATTCAGAAATTTTCACAGATTCTTTTGCGACAATTTCTTCAAACCTATTCGTCAATGATTTCTTATCGTCCTTAAGTTTTTTAATCTGTTTGAGAAGATTTTGGTTATGATTTTTGAGACGTAAGCATTCCTCATTTTCTGAGTCAACTTTATTTTGGCCTTTAAGCTTCTCGTCTTTAAAACACTTGATTTGCTCTAATAATTTATTGTTAAGGTCTTTTAAGCATAAATTCTCCTCTTCTTTCTTTGATAAACTTTCATTGAATTTTGTGTCAAAACTTTATTTTTCTTGTTCTAGCGTGTGCTTCTTAGTTTTATACTTTTTGACTTGTGCAAGAAGTTTTTCATTGTGGTTTCTTAGATGCCAATTTCTTCGTTGCTTTCTGTTGATTTTTCATGAAACCAATCTTGGAGATCTTTATATTTCTTTTCTAATGCTTCATTCTTTTTTTGAAGTTTTGCGATTTCTTCTTTTAACTTTTTAATTTTTTTCTGGGGGCTATCTTGATATTCTTCTAAAGTAAACAATATTTGACATTTGGGACAAGGTGTTGTGCATTTTTTTAAAATCGATAAATACTGATCTCCTGCTCCACAAAATGGACATCTGGTCCAAAATGTAGATTTGTGTATGGAATCCATAGTTTCTTTGTTCATCTTCAAATTAGACTTTATCTTTCTTCAACGATGAACTTTCTTTTGTATTTGTCGCTAAGCTTAGTGTTTAAGAGTAACCCCCATTTTTAAAAAAAATTTAACTCTCCCTTTTTTTTCTTTTTTTTGAATATAATATTGTTGGACACCTAATGCTCTATGGGTTAGTGTGGAAGAAGAATAGACTAAGGAAGTCCAAGAGACCTTGAGATGTGGAACCCAACGGTCACACCATGTACTATAAATGTATATCATTTGTTAATAAAAAATGTACTCTCATGTTTTATCTTTCATATTCTGTTGCTGCCCATGTGTGTGTTTAACATGGTATTAGAGCAGGCCTATTCCTGCCCTTCATAATTACTTTGAGCCATCTGTTTTATGGCCTTTCTGTGCAGGTCAGTTCTACATTTCATGAATGTTTTATCAGCCATATTTTAGTTGCATTCTCTGCGCACAATTCCCCAAATAGAAAATTCTGACATACCTCACGCTAACGCTTCCACTGGTCTGACATACCTGAGATTCATGAACAGGAATCTCATGTATAAAGGTGGAAGAAAGCCCTCTATGGCTTGAAGCAAAACACCTCGGGTGTAGTATGAGATGATTGATAGCTACTTGATGAAGCTGAGATTCACTAGGAGTGAAACCGATCCAAATCATTACCCAAAGGTTGTGGATGAAAGACCTCTCATACCGGCACCTTATGCGGATGAACTATTTCTGACAGGTGCAGACCCTCTCATTTGCAGAAGTAAGAGGGAGTTGGATTCCGGACATATGTTTTGCAGTTAGCATGGTGAGCTCATATTTGGTTGAGCCTCATTGGATTGGTGCCAAGAATCTTCTGAGATATCTTCGGGGCACAATCTCTCATGGATTGAGATACACTGCCGGAAATATGAAAACTGCATGATTATTCGAATTTTGACTGGGCAGGAAGTGTGGAGGATCACTAGAGCACTTCTCAGTGTTGGTTCTCTTTGGATTCTGCTTTGATATCATGGATGAGCAGGAAGCAGAAGTCGGTTGTTATAAGTACCGCCGAGACTGGATACATAACTACGAGTATGACCTCGTATGAAGTTGCTTGGTTGTGGAAGCTCTTCAGTGAGTACACATGATGAATACCACTATGATTCTCTGTGACAACCAAAGGTGGGATTCGATTATTGAGGAATCCCGTAATGAATGATTTCTCCAGCAGATAGACATCAGATACTACCTTATTTGGGATATGGTAAGTCGATGAGCAAGGAGGCTCCATCGCACTGAGATGATGTATAGGTCGCTGCACTTTGTTAGAGCCCTAGGAAAAGATCAAATTTTTGATTTTCCCGAACGATTTGGAGTCGTCGAGAGACCCTTGTAAAAGGGTCCTGCATATTGCATACATTGAGCTTTGGGAGCTTTGGGGGCTTGCGGTTCTTACTGGAGCAACATACAACCACAGGGTGACTCACCCTCCCCTGGTGGTGCACACTGGGACAAGACGATTCGCTCTCTTGTGGGACAGGAAGATTCACTCTCCTGTGGACAAGATGATTCACTCTCCTGTGGACAAGATGATTCGCTCTCTTATGGGACAGGATGATTCGCTCTCCTGTGTAGCAGGATGATTAGTTCTCCTATGAGGTCTGGATGACGTGTTCTCCATGGCGATTGTGTAGCAAGATGATTAGTTCTCCTGTGAGGACAGGATTGATTAGTTCTCCTATCAAAGCATCCTACCCATGCAGTCTGGGACTCATGGGAAGTACCTCTCATCTGATCAATGAGCAGGGAAAAGAGGATAGGGACCATAGTAGTACCGATGGATGCATCGCTGCATCTACCGTACTCCCTATGCTAGGATGACCTTCATTGATCTAGGATCAATGATACTGGTCTGGGACCAGTGGTAGGAGTTGTACCCACTATGAAATTGACTTCGGGTCGGTTGAGGATTGATCTGGGACTAGTGGTACATACTCTGAGACTGAATTCGAGTCAGTAGAGTACTGGTCTGGGACCAATGGTAGGAGTTGTACCTACTATGAAACTGACTTCGGGTCGGTTGAGGACTGGTTTGGGACCAGTGGTACACACTCTGACACTGACTTCAGGTCAGTGGAGAATGGTATGACACATTCTCGATCAATTCTTCTTCTTCATGGTTCAGCAGAGCAGAGCAGAGCCAGCAAAGCAGAGTAGAGCCAGCAGAGGTGAACAGAGCAGAGCCAGCAGAGCTGAGCAGAGCAGAGCCAGCAGAGCAGAGTAGAGCCAGCAGAGCTGAGCAGAGCAAAGCAGAGCCAGCAGAGCTGAGCAGAGCAGAGCAGAGCCAATAGAGTGAGCAGAGATGAGCAGAGCCAGCAAAGCTGAGCAGAGCCAGCAGAGCTGAGCAGAGCCAGCAAAGCTGAGCAGAGCCAACAGAGCCAACAGAGCTAAGCAGAGTTGATCTGAGCTAAGCAGAGCAGTGTAGGGCACTGATGACAGAAATAGTACAGTCAGACATATGGATCAGCGGATGGAGTTCTCCCTAGTTGAGAGGGAGTATTAAAATTGGCAACTAAGGCCAAACTCCATGTGAGTCATCTTATTTATGGAATCTGATATTTTTATTGGATCCCTCTCATCGAGAGGTGTAGGATTGATTTAAATATCATCCGATTCCGATAAGTATTTATGAAGTTATGAATTTATTTATGTTATAAAATAAATTGTCAAGTTGGCCAACAACTTGAGTAGGCTCAGAAGCCCAATAGACATGTCTATTCATCATCTATGTTTTAGTATAAATAGAAGAGGATTTGAAGTCATTTGGACACACTCTTCATGTGATCTCCTCTCCACGTCTTTGGGTTTTTGGAGAAGGAGAAACGCTGAGAGTATATGCTAGTGTATGATGCCCTAGCTGCAATATAAACATGCCCTAGCCGCAGGTCATAAAGACAGGACATATGCAAGTCATAAAGACACTTATGTACAGGTCATGGAGACACTAATATGCACAGCAAGGAGACCTAATACATTGGTCTTTGAGACACTAATACGCACAACAAGGAGACCTAATACACTAGTCTTTGAGACACTAATATGCAAAACATGGAGACCTAATACGCTAGTCATTGAAGACATCTAAACACAATCTATACGCAGTTAATGGAGACACTCACTCACTGTCATGAAAACTCTTATACGCACCACAGTTAGTTACAGGTAGGCTGTGTGGTAGGCCGCAGGCCATACCACCACAGCAAACACTGCGTGGGTCTGTTTTGGGGCTGTATTGTGCCCTAATCTCCAACATGGAAGCAGAGGGATCACACTAAGGTGAGCCGTAGGGATTGAAGGCTGTTTGAGGACTATTCTGGGATTGTTTGAGGGTTGTTGCAGTGTGCTAAAGTGCCCTAACTAGGAACAGTCAAGGGTAGCATGGAACAACAGATTTGGAGGCAAGGTTGTTGTGTATTGGGTCAATGTGTTGACCAGATTTGAATCAGATTATTGAGCAGCCTGTGGAAGCCATGATTTGAAGTTGACTTGTGATTGATGATCTCAACACAATGAGAATAATAAGTATGATCAGTCTCAGATCACGATGGGCATGGGTAGCAAAATGAAGGTCAGCATGATGATGAATAGGGCTGCATGATGATGGAAGATGCAACATAATGGGCAGCATGATGATGAGAGCAGATGAGAGCAGCTCAGTCATCAAGGCTCAACACTGTGACGGTACACCATGATATCACACGGTTATGTGCAGAAAATGGATGAGAGGCAGCACTATGATAGGTGAAGGAGTCACCTTAGAGAATCAGTTGAAGCAATATGTCTTCAACTGATCTCTGCAGACATCAAAAGTCGAAATGTTGACTTCTATTGTAAATGTACTATCTCTCTCACTTTCTCTGCTGAACTTTGAAGAACATAAAAGAAGAATTATCAAGGGTTTCCCCACATTGGGGTTTGTCCCGAGCTGGCGCCACATCTTGTGTCCTCTTGTCTTGGCTTGTCTTCTGCGATTTATATTTATGTTCTATCTACAGTTTACTTTATGTTGATGTGATTGCTAATCTGGAAAAGAAATTGAAATAAGTTGGTCTAGCATAGAACATACCTAAAGTTAACATGTAGTGTTCAGAAAAAATAAGAGGTCTTAATGAGCATATATATCATGAATTCATTAAGCAAGAAAGAAAATAACACATAATGGTATTCCCATCAAAATAGAGCTTTATGAAAATAATTATGCTTATAAACTTAAGGAAAAACCATTGAAGAACTGATGAATGGAAAGAGAAGATGAATATCTTTCATATGAAACTATAACAGAGAAAATACAAGATCACAAACTCATTGCACATGAATTCCTAGATAATAGCTGCAACTGTTCCTTTGATTTCTTGAAAATGCTCAAGCACAAGCTACAAGAGTTCTCTCCTCAAATGTCCAACCCTTCTCTCTGACTGAGAAAATGATACATATAGACCAAAATAAATAGTTTCCCCACCCTTAGGGGTCGAATCCATGAGTGGTGGAATAGTTCCCAAGAATATCTCAACCAACAACTGAGACTGAGAAGGTTGAATACAAACGCTTCATTTAGACTTTGACTTGAGTTTTTCTTCTTTAATGAGGCCTAAGTTTACATAAAAACAACTTAACAAGACTAATTACCCACTATAACATCATATTTACAGTAATATTACTCAATTACATCATCATCCTTTTGACTTTTACCAAATTTGAACTAGAAATTACAAAAAATTACACTGTGAAATTTTACAAAAATCTCATAAATTTCCAGGTGCGCAGTGAGTTGTTGGAGGCCATTTTTGAGTGCTTTGCTGAAGTCCAAATCCAAATCTGAAGTCTTTTATGGAAATCTGGGAGAGTGTAGATGTCTTTAGAGTATTTTTGCACTCAAAATGACCCATTTTGGCTGAGATATGGCCATTCTCCCAAGGTGTATCCAGGTGCACAGCAAAATGGAAAAAGAGGGGCAGAAAGGTGATTTTTGGCATCTCTTTTGCAAATTTCTCAAAAACTGAGCCTTGGACCAGGAAAGTGGGCAAATGGGTTTTGAGAGGGGGTCATAAGCTTTCCAAAAATGTTGAGTTTCCATCATTTGGAGCCCTGAGGAAGAAGCGCAGTGTGAGCTCGCTGCACTCCTAGACAGAAATTGCCAAAAACTACAAGTCTGCACCAGTATGCACCAAAACACAAAATTTTCTCCAAATCCTCCCAAAATTTGTCTATAGATGCCTGATGAGGTATATTATGCAACCATGGATGCATTAGCAAGCAAATCTAACTTACCCTTCTCCTCTTGGCTGATTAGGGTTTCATCTAGTTGGGCCTTCAACTCCTTGATTTTGCCCTTGCAAAGTTGATTTTCCTTGTATTTTATTTGCAACTTGTTATCCCTGTTGGCCTTGTCAAGGAGCTTCTCAAGGTGGCAATTGACTTTGTCAAGCCAAAACTCCCTGTCCTCATTTATTTCCATGGTAATCCTCTCTTCAAAGGTCAATTCTTCCATTGGTGGCTTTTGCTTTCTTTCCCTCTGAAGTGCCTTCCTAAGACCCATTGTCCTTGGTCTCTTCCTTGCCACATGTCCTTCATGTTGCTCAATGTACTCATGGTCCACCACTGCCTTGCCTTTCATCTCTTGTTTCTTGGCTTTGAATTGCTCTTTCTCCATGACTAGTTATTTTGCCTTAAGTTGACTGTTTTCTTTCTCAAAGAATGAAATGATGAATTTGGCCCTTGCCAAATTGTCCTTGAGCTCCATGATCTGAGAATCCTTCTCTTTGGTGACTTGTTGCAGGGTTTGATGCTCATCTTGTGCCTCCAAGCCAACTAGGTCAAAGTCATGCTCAATGGGCTCCTCATCATGCAAAGAAACCTCATGATGTGATGGCGATCCTTGTTCTGCTGATGTAGTAGGCTTGGCCCCTTCCTCAATTTGATGAGCAAACAAAAGCCTCCTGCCTCTCTGATATGTCTTGATCACCTCAGGCCTAGGTGCCTTGGAAACCTCATCATGTTTGCTTGATGACCCCACCTCCATGGGCTGTGCTGATATGGTTTGGTGTTGGCTTGGTGAAGTGGTTCTATGCATTTTCAAGGCTGCTTCAATGAAGGTGTCCCATGTCATGTTCTTCTCTGCCAACTGATGGATTAATATAACCTTTATCAGGTTATAGTGAAAGAGGCTGGGGTAATTTTCTTTGCCTTTCAATTGCACCCTTTCAAACATTTTGTTAGGCTCCTATACAAGTAGCTGCACAGATTGAGAAACTCGGCAGCTGTAAAGTGCAAGAGTAGCCTTATGTGGTATTGATATAGCCTGGAAAATCTGCCCTCACATGTGAAGAACTTCATGACAACCTTCATCAATGGTGCATATCCGTCCAACAAGTATTTGAATGGGAAAACATGTGAGTGAGCTCCTTTGTATTGTGATTTCAAGTAGGGTTTGTACTCTTCTAGGTCTAGGTTCATGCCTTTGAGCCTGTTTTCAACATGGTTTGGTATGCCTATAGCTTGAGAGATGGCATCCACTGAAAACATGAAATCAGTGCCTACAATGGTGATCTTGTCTTCTTTCAAGGTGAGGGTAAATGTACTTGTAAGATGCTCATGATAACCTACTCCCTGCACTCTTTGACAAAACCCTAAACAATTGACATCCTCAAAGCATTTCATGACAAATGGGGAGGAGGTGATTTCATTGCAATTAGAGGGCTCAAACCTCACTATCTTCCCCCCTTGTTGTACTTCCCCTTCTCTGATGGTGATGAGTCAGGCTCCATACTTCAAACCCTAGGTGAAAGGCAAGAAAAAACAGTGAAATTTGTTACTGTGAGGGAATGAGGTGGTATGATGGACTTAGGAGTTGCCTAAATTTTTAAGGAAATTTAGGAGAGTAGGGGATGATGTCAGTGAGTAGGGGAAGAAGGAATTTTGGGAAATGAGTGAGGGGAGGGAGTGGAAAAGGCCAAAACACAGGCCTACCCTAGAAAGAGATAGGGTAGACTAGGGTTTAGAGGAAAATGATAGAAAATGAGGGGAAAAGGCTTTGTGATGGATGGAGATGGTGTATTAGCTGCAAATAGAGGTGTAGGGATAAGGAATCTAGGGTTTAGGGCAGCAATTCATCATTTGAAGATCAAAACCATGAAAATCATGTAAACCCTAGGAGAAGAAGTATTTGATCAATTTCTTGACATATGAGGCAAAGGAGGGCATGAAAATGATTAAACTTACTTGTTATAGAGCCTAGATAATGAATGACTGAAGAGGAGCTTTGAAAAACAGATTTTGGTGGTCAAACACCAATTTTGGACAACTATGCCCCATGCACAGTGAAGGCCTCCTGTGTGCAGTGTGCTGTCCAGGTGCGTAGCGTGGGCTCTCTGTGCGTAGCGAGGGCCAATTTTTGCCAGTGAGGGCTATGGAATCACAATTTTTTGCAAAGGAGAGGGGGGAGCTCGATGCTAGGATGGTAGACAAGTGAAAATGAGTGTGAATGAGCTCCTCCATGTGCTTTTATAATTTTCTTTTGGTGTCTAAGTGATTAATGAGGTAGGATGACCCACCTCACCAATTCACTTTATTTTTTAGTTTTGTAGCCTTAGGGCCTCTTCTTGTAACTTTAGAACCTTAGGAACATTATTACATATAAAAACATAAATTACATTTGAAATAAAGTGTTATTGAACAAATTTACCTATTGCCACTCCTCATTTGCTAGATTTATACATGAAATGATTGATTTTATGACCTCAATACTAATGACCTAATGGTGACACTGAGCTGAATCAAGACCATGATGATGTGACTGAAGTGATGTTAATGATTTTTTCATGATGGTAGACTCAACTGAGTGATGAAAGTGATCGGCATATGAAATTCTTGAGACAATGGAAATAGCCCTAGACACAGTAGCCAGTGGCCAAATTTTATTCTGAAAACCTAGTGACATGATAAAATTTGACTTGAGACTCCTAACAAAACTTGGTAAAATCATATTTGATCACTGGTGACAGCAAGAATTGACTGACACTAACATCTTCTAGAAGCCCTCCAAATTTCAAGAAATTCTGACAGTGGGATCTTGAGATATTTCAAGCCCTGGGTCGAAGATCATTTATTGCCCTTGGTTTACCATTGGCTAGTAACCTCATTTGGATCATAGCCTTAAATTATCAGAAGAATATTCTTTCTTTGATCCTCTTCCCTTTCCTAGTTAGGTCGATCACATTCTTGGTTGATCAACTCCATACCCTTGACCTAATTGTGGGTCCACTTGGCCTTTTGTGGTCTGGTAATTTGTTGATTCCAATTTGACAAAGATCACATAAAAGCCAATTGTCCATAAAGACCCCTAGGTCTAGGAACCATCTTGGCAAAGCATACTCTCAAAACCTAGCCCTAATGATCTCCTTGGCCCTTCCTAGAGAGCCCATCACTTTTCTTCCAAAGCAAGCAAGCCATACAATTGAGTCTCTCTTGTGAATAGGCCTTGGAAATCATCTTTTATCATTTCATTGGCATATCCATTATCGTGATTCCTCTCATTCTGGGTCTCCTCCCATTTGTGAAAGTCCATAAAGAGCAAGGATCCTTAGCTAAGGTGATAGTGGGCTATCGCTCCATTGTTGCCCTTGACCTAGTATTTACTCCATATGATCCCCTCCTAGGATCCTTGCTATTTTGAGCGGTAACAACACTTACTTGGAAGATCATAGAATTCGAGAATCTGACTGGTTAAAAAAAAAGTCAAAGTTGTTTATAGAAGTTTGTTCTCACGCAAAAGTTCAAGAGAGACAATTTCATCATCAGGGAAGCGTGGAATCAAGCGAGCAAGATTTGGGATTTAAAGTTGATGATGTGTCAATTGAAAATCCTCATGACTTGCTCTTATCGTAGCAAATCATGAGAAATAGATTTCCTGTTTCAATTTTAAAACCTAGTTGTCGATTGAAAAGCTTGCTTCTCGACATTTATTTCTTAAAAGTTGTTAGTCTAGAAATAATATAAATTGTTTCAATCTGGAACCAAACACAAGAAGGTTTGTTAAGTTATGGTATGCTCTATGCTTAGAGTAGTTTACTTATCTTTCTTATTATTATTCACAGATTAGTAATCACATGTACATAAAGTAAAGTGCAGATAGAACATTAAACGATTGACAGAAAACAAGCCAAGACAAGAGACACAAGATGTGGCGGCTAGCCAGGGACAAACCCCAATGTGGGGAAACCCTTTGATCAAATCTTCCTTTATCTTCAATAATTTAGCAGAGAGAAATAGTACATAAATCTGATTTACATCAGCAGCAGCAAACCCTAGATCACCCAAACTAGGGCAGACGATATCTTGCAAACCGACCGTCGGATCGGCTTGATTCCTTCACCAAAAAATGCGGCCTTTAGAGGAGATCTAGATTCATCTACAGCGCAGTTCAGAGAGGGAGACTGATGGTCAATGCTGGTCAAACTTTGTTTCTACAGTTGCAGCCCTAAATCTGCGTCCTTCCTTCCACATGTGTGAGAGAAAAGTCTCTTTTTGCGCAGTAGGAGAAGAGCCTCTCTTCTGCGCAGGAGAGAGAGAGAGATGTGATGAGATGAGAGTGTGCAAATGAGGAAAATTCCTCCTGTATTTATACACAAATGTTGATGATGAATAGATGTGTTTGTTGGGCTTTTGAGCCTACATGAGTTGCTGATCGTCTTGATAATTATTCCATAATCAAAATAAATTCATATCTACATAAATACTTATTGGAATCGGATGATCTTTAGATCAATCCTACACCTCTCGACGAGGGGAATCTAATAAAAATATTATCATCGATGAATAAGATGACCCACATGGAGTTTGGCCCTAGTTGCCAATTTTAACACTCCCTCTCAACTAGGGAGAACTCCATCTGCAATTCATCTGTCAGTCGCTACTATTCATCCATCAAATGCACTACCCTATACAGCTTGACCCCTGCTCTGCTCTGCTCTATTCTGCCTGCTCTACCTTATTCTGATCTGCCCTGTTTTGATCTGCTCTTCTCTGCTCTACTTTGCTCTGCTCTGCTTTGTCCGAATTATGAAGAGGAAGAAATGATCGAGGATGTATCATACCATCCTCCACTAACTCAAAGTCATTCTCAGAGTGTGTACCACTTCCTCAACCGACCCGAAGTCAGTGTCATAGTGGGTACAACTCCTACCACTGGTCCCAGATCAGTATCATTGATCCCAGATCAATTAAGGTCATCCTAGCATAGGGAGTATGGTAGATACAGCGATGCATCCATCGGTACTACTATGGTCCCTATCCTCAGTTCCCTGCTCATTGATCAGATGAGAGGTACTTCCCATGAGTCCCAAACTACCTGGGTAGGATGCCTTGATAGGAGAACTAATCAATCCTGTCCTCACAGGAGAACTAATCATCCTTCTACACAATCGTCATGGAGAACACATCATCCAGACCTCACAGGAGAACTAATCATCTTGCTACATAATCGTCATGGAGAACACATCATCCAGACCTCATTGGAGAACTAATCATCCTGCTACATAATCGTCATGGAGAACACATCATCCAGACCTCACAGGAGAACTAATTATCTTGCTACATAGTCGTCATGGGGTGTCACAGGGAAGTTTTGATTCTTTTACCCTGTGGTCATATGTTGCTCCAAGAAGTACCCTGCTGTAATATTCCTAATTAGCCACGACTAATTGGAATATTCGATTTTGTTCAATTTTTGCCTTCTATAGTTATTTGTAAATAAAAAAGTGAGGACGGGGGACATTACTCACTTTTAGAATAAAAGGTCACTTCCTAGTAGCACAACGTTGTGACTTAAAGGGGAGCCAAGGGGGCCAAGGGGGGACGCAGAAATGGAGCCCACGCAGACACATGGAGAGACTGCGCAAGAGGGAAGGAACACGTGGCAAGAGGGGAACCACATAGGAAGAGGTGAGCCTTGGGATTGAGAGAGGCGAAGGCTATAAAAGAGAGAGGAGCCCCCTCATTTTGATCATTCAATTATGTGCATTTTGAGCTAGTTGTTTCGACTTCTGAGCATGGTGGCTGTTTAGCTGGTCTGCAGCACTGTTTAGTGCATTGAGTGTCTCCGTTCGGAGATCTCACCCTTAGCCCCGGGGGACTTCGAGTGCCTGCTCGGGCAAGGTATTTCCATTGGCATTTCAGCAGTAGTTTATCAGCACTTCAGCAGCAGTTTCATCAGCTTTCTGGAGGACTGCGCAGCACTGAGAGAGGGACGCAGTTCTTTCTGGCAGTAGTGTTGGATTGGGGTTCTTGCAGGAGGATTTATGCTGGGAGATTGAGCAGGGGACCTGCCCTTGCCTATTGGAGGATTCTTGGTAGAGTTTCAGGCAGAGTTCTAGAGGGGTTTCTTCAGTGGCAGTGCAGAGCATTGGGGAACTGCGCAGATCCCCAAGGGGGTGATTTTCGGGGTTGGCTATTCCAGGAAATCTTTCTGGGTTTTTCTGGGTTTCTTGAGTAGAGCCTGATTCCAGAGTTTCAACATTTTCCGAGGAGGGGAGCAGCCCCAAATCATCATTTGTTTTCTAGCAGCAGCAGTAGCAACACGACAGTTTTCCAGTAGCATCCACGCAGAGAGGCCATTCTTGTTATTCTGAGAGCATTTCTTC